>BSBM01000114.1:15737500-18137500 GCA_027924585.1 Larix kaempferi
ATATTTTTATACCTCAGTCAAAGAAACCAAATTTATATAGGAGATCTCAAGTTATACTAGTATCATATCACATAATCTAAAGTCGTTGCAATTGATGTCTAAATTCACTACAATTCTATCATGATTTCATCTAGCTGAAGTCAAACTAAAATAGACAAAATTTAGTACCCATCTAGTCAATATACATAAACAATAGACAAATAAAGCTAACATTCAGTTCCAATCCATTGTGACCAACTAGTTTCTAAAACATTGTTCACAAGAAATAACCTTTAAGTGATATTATGTATTATAACTGAGAGAGGACCAAAGTTCAATAATGGGTTCAAGTTGATTGGTGTCCTTTATTCTAGATGGGTGGGAAGAAATCCTCACATTCTATTCTTTTCATGAAAATTTGATATCTATATGCTTTAGAATAATATATCCCCACACCCCCATCTTCATTTATCCTTACCCCACCTTCATATGAGGGTAGGGTAAAGAATACTTGTATGAGGGTGAGGGGAGATATTGGGAGAAGCATATTTGAAGGGTGGGTTTGGCATTGTTGTGAGCCTTATATAAGGATGGAAGATATATTGGGAATACATATTATTATGTTTTATCCAATATATTTCCATATTCTCATCTGTTATACAAAAATGGATGCTTGAGCAACAAAGTAGTTACAATGATAAATAAATTATTAATATCTCACACAATTTATGCTAATTTAATTTTTCCTTTTGATCCAAAAATACAACATTACTGCGGATGAAAAATAAAATAAATATATTGACAATATTTCCTTTCATTTGACTCATTAGAAAAATTTAGAAAATGTTTGATACTATTTCTACCTGAATTATTAAATCGATGCACAGTATTTTGTAGGAGATCCTATTGCAATAAGTGAAATCCTAGAAGATACTTAGTCAAACTGATAATATTTCTAAGTAATAAGGTGAACATAAAATAAATGAGTAACCAACCTTATGATATCTTCATGGAATGGCATGTAATTCCATAAGCCTCAATAACAACTTTAAAAATGTAAACAAACACCTTATAACCACGAGAAAAGTTAATATCCTAGTAGATCGATGAGGCCAAAATAACTCAAAGGCGTAGTGCCAATATAAGGTTGAAAGATACTAAAAAAAAATAGAATTTCGACTTTAATAATCAACTAACCAAGGAAAAAATGAACAAAGTGGAGGATAGGCCCACGAGATAAATTAAGGATCAAAAAATTTAATGATCAACCACCTTAAACATAACAATGTGTAGTGATAGATAGTAGAAGAAAAGGTATAAGGGAAAGATAAAATTATTTGATTAAGAAAAACTTTCTAACCTCCATGAAATGTAAGACTCAATCTATAGAACCATGTTGGTATACCCAATTAACATCCTAGAATCACACATTCTAATAAATATGTAGAGTAAGAGGCCTACCTAAATCCAATTCAAGTATGCCTAGTGCAACCAAAAAATATAGCTGTAATGAATTGGATACCAATAGTATCTCACAACCTAACACCAATGCCAAAAAATAGCTCTGAGGTTCAATCATAATCTTGAGTATGAACAGAGTGAGTCCAGGATCAAATAGAAATGCCCAAATACATTCGACTATGGTGTCCAGGAAAAGTCTATCAGAGCGAATGCCATGGTGGGAAAATGAGAAGGAAAAATAGAGTGAATAGAAAGAATGTGAAGTTGATAGGAATGAACGGATAATAAGGCACCCACACCATTGGATCAAATCAAATGAATAGGATTGGGCCGAGCCACCACATGAATGAAACATGTTTTCAATGCACAAGATAAAAAAAAATATGCCAAATTCCAGCTCCATCACTTCAAACGGATTGAGGTGAAAATCCCAAAGTGCCTAAAAATTTCATAGTAGGCCAATAATTGAGCACATGGGGTGCAACAACTCATGGTGCTAGGTAATTCCACCACCAAGACCCATTGAATATGATCGATGGAAACAATGGCATGATTAATGAAAACAGGGTGAATAGGATGGTAGGAGGGTGGGATAAGCTCGGTAGAACAATAGCTGGAGTGTGGAAGGAGGATGGGATAATCTTGGAAGAACAATAGCAGGAGGGTGGTAGGATCAAAAACTATTGTCACTGTCATTAAATAGAAATGAATGATAGTGACAGCAGGTGTCAATATATATAAACCATTTTTCGGTCCAAATGTTTTTTGAATGAAATTATTTTTGGCTAAAAATATTTTAGGCAAAAACATGTTCTCAAAAAATGTACTCACCACATAATTTTTCATGCTAGAAAGTCTGGGACACAAAGTTTGAGGCCGTCGTTAACTTTAAATTTTGGCTGAAAGTTGTATCAATATTTTAGGCCAAACAAATTAAAAAGTATAGCCGAAGGAAAAAAGTTTGGTCAAATACTTTTCACTGTAACATTTTCCCTCCAATTCTAACCAAATAGAGACCTTGATTCGTGAGTTCAACCACATATTCCATGCAACATAAAACTCCTCCTTATTGGGATGGGTCTTGATTCATCGTATATCTATATGCCTTCCCATAATTCCTCCAAATCATCAATCAATGGTTTTAAATAAACATTCATATCCTTCACTTGTCCTCTACTAGGGACTATAAGAGGAAGCATAAGATGTTCATTATTCATAGACAACCATGGTGGATATTGTTATTGATCACTACTATAGGGAAAACATAATAGTTGGTGTTTTGGAGGGAATATGGATTGATGCCATCAATGGTTATGCTCAATCAAAGGATCATTACTTCATCATTGAATTTATCAGGCCATGCATCCTCTATATGATTCATGGCTATTGAATTTATTCGGATTAACATAAATCCTTACTCATTTTAGTGTAAGGAATTCCATCCTTGAAACATATCTAATTCTTTCCAATGAAAGAGCCCTTGAATCCTTGGGATTATAGGCATGTTCCTCAATATATTATGAGGAGTACCATCTGATTTAGCATTGTTTCTTGATTTATGGTACATATTATTCCCACATTTCAGACATATGAATTTATCTACATATTCACCTCTATATATAATACAATCATTCAGACACGCATGATATGATATGTACTCAACACCCAACATTTTCAACATTTTCTTTGTCTCTTCACAACTGTCAGGAAAGACATTATCACTCAGAAGTACCTTATCTCTAAATAACCTATACTTAGTGGGGAATATAAATGTAAAAATTCATTTAAAATTCATAAAATTGATAATTTTCAATGTTGATCATGTGACAAGATTCCTCAAAATATAAAAGACTTGATGGTCAGTTGCCTCAAAAGTGTCGAGGAACAAAGGTTTGACATGCCATACATTACTTTCAAGTTGTATAGTAACATTATTGTCCACAACTAGGTATACCCTGACTGGCTTGGTCAAAACACAAGGGTGGTGGAAGTCAATTTAAGAATTTGGTAGAATGTATCGGTGATATGAGTGTCATTACCTAGCTCATTGTCATGGAACGCATCTAACAACATTGAATCCATGGAATTCGCATGTTGTAAGAACCCATCCACACAAAGCTCTATTTCATTGCCTCCATTTCCAATATGTGAATAACTACTATTATTTTAGGCATTCCTAATTGGTGAGTCTGCACACAATGGGAATTGAATAGGTGGTTGATTAAAGCATGCTTGGTATGTTTCCTCTCCGAGTTGTGCTCTTTTTGTAGACTTCTATCGATTTGAAACTGTAGTGGGGAGAAACAGAAGATGGTAGATAGGTTTCTCATCATTAGAATCATTATTTCAAAAATATTAAACATTACATTGATGATAATAGTAAGCGTAATGCAACTGGTTTTTTCCAACGTTACACCAAACAATTACTATAGAAGCATGATATTTTTTTCCAATAGTAAATGATCAACCGCAAACAATTTATAAAACAAAAGTTCAAATTGAGTATTACCTTTACATCAATACCATTGAAAATTAAAAAATACAATTAATCAATTTATTTGTCTTGTATCGCAAGGGGACGTCAAAAGGTATTCCCAATGCAAGGAATATCTAGAAAGTGATTGGTGGTCTATAAAAGTTATCGTTTATTAATAACTCGTCACTAGGAGACAAACTACATATTACATGCACAACAAAAAATATGGATGATTTCCTTTTCATAAAGAACTCTTGGTAATTGAAGTGATCCTCAAATGAAAAATTGGCAGAAAATGAAGAGCACTTGGAACCATTTATGAACCCCCGCAATGTCCCCATGAATGCATGGATGACCATCGATATATAAATTGTTGTTCCTATCAAATATTCCAAAAAACATAACCATTCATGAACATAATCTACATGGAAATGCCATGTTTGTATTTAACAATATTCAAGTAATCTGATCGACAATAGATAGGACCATAAAATGGCATAAGTGCTACTAACTGTTTGGGAGGAAGGAGTACATGTGAAAGGATAAACAACCCAATATATGCAACATCTATATTAGACTTTGAAATCATAAAACTATCACCACCAAAGGATAATTTTGTTCCAACGTCATGCACAGCTAGAGAAGGAATCGAACTGGCATACAAAGTGGTTGTAACAATTTTGATATTTACAACATGAATTGATGAGAAGAGACTAATTCATCACTACCCTCCAACAATTGGACCAACCTTGGTGTGTACTTGGACATTTTTTCTCTCAACTCATGCAAATTTTTGGATCGCCTAGTAGAGATGTTTTGGGTGGTATTTATATCATACATTTTATCACTAGAATTTTAAGTTGATGGAATGGAAGCAGAGGGGTTGGTCAATTTAGGATGAAACATAGCTATTTTGGATTCCAAATTTTCCAAAAAATGAGTATAGGGGGGTGTTCCTACGTGTCTTTTCTATATCACCTATTGGATTTTTACTGTAGTAGGGGGTATTAAACCATCAACATTGGGTAGTCAATCATCAGTATAATGGGTGAGTGTGACACACCGAGGGTTCTCCTTCATACCTTAACATTTTAAACAACCACATACTACTGGGGTGTCATAAAAGAGATCCAACTCATGACAAACAACCGTCAATGACCTAGGATTGTATCTAGAAGATGGCATGTTACAATTTGCACGGTAAGGAGGATACCCATTTTCGTCTACCAACTACGTGAGGTATCTTGCTCATGATAAGAGATTATGATGTTTTGCAACTAGTGGGATATCTTGTGCATCCAAACTCGATCCTAAATTGGGATCCTATAAGATAGAATACATTTTTATTGAGATTCACATGGATAAATAACATAAATTCCATTAGCCACAAATCCGAGTGATCCTAGGGACTCTGGAAAGTTAGGTCGAGAAGCTTCCACCTCCCACCATGTGGATCCTTCTCGACCAACCCGCCATGCAATTTAAGGTTGGAATTTCTCGATGCTCTTGGCCTTTATGAAGTTAATCTCCCAAGCAAGGTGTAGAGTTGGCCTGAGTACAATGGAAATCATTCTATTCTAGTGCAAATTTATGGAAGGAAGGAGTATTGTTTCCAGGATTAATGATAGGATTTACTACCATTTTTTGAGGTGGTGCAGGGAAAATTTGGTTAGTTTTTTTCTTCTGTGTCTGGTTGGCTTATCGTTCAATGCTAGTACAATCTTTCTTGTGTCATGATTTTGGTTTCACAATGAATTGGGTGTTTTGGGGATAAATCCCACTCCTCTGTGGTTCTTCTCTGCGTTCTGCAAGGGATTGAAAATTATTATGTCCCAAGCACCCATATCCAACCCTCGTGGTGGTGAAAGAGGCTGTGGGAACACCGACATTCAGGGTCGTAGAGGCTTTATTGATTTTGGGTATGATATTTTTGTCCCAATGCATTTACGTACCAAAATAGATGATTGGGAGGAGGATTTGGTTGTTTAGCAGATGATGAATCAACGGGAAAGGATTAGGTGCAAACACTACTGGCTTGTGAAAAATTTGTTGGCCCAAATTCTTATGCACTCTTAGGATTTCATTCATGAGAACAATGTCGTCCCCCTCCATCACTAGATATATTTCTTCACGTGGCTACCTCTTTGGTTTCCTCTCAGGTATCCAAACTTGAGGAGCACCATGAAAAGAAGCAAGGATATAATCTCATTACGCCAAGCAACAAAGCCTACATTGCCTCAACAAGAGGCCAGAAACGCAAATAGGTTGAGCGGAAGACCTTGGAGACCTTGAAGCCGCTTCCAGCAAAGAAGGTCCTGAAAAGCACCTCCATCTCAGAGAATTTTTTATGCCCTATTCTGGAATAAAAGGCCGAAGATGAAGATGAGGCCAGTGGTCCCAAGTAATTATGTGGTCTTCATTTTTATATTTTTTGTTAGCAGTCTAGTATGGGTAATGGAAGTTTGGCTCTTGAAATTGTTAAATTCTCTGCATTTAGTTTAAAATGTTCTTGTTGACCGCCTCATGAGGTGTCATTTTTGTTTCAAACTCTCAAATGTTGAATCTCTTACTACTGTATCATATTTTATGTCAAGGGAAGCACATTCTTTTATGTTGGCTCTAATTTTTCATGTCTGGGAAGAATATTTAAGATTTTCGGTCTATTTTTTTGGTCCAGTGAGAAGCCTCTATTAGCTCTCAGACCTCAGGACTATCATGTGCATGTACTATTTTGTGTATGCTAATATAAATTTTCTATAAATCTTACAATATATATATATATATATATATATATATATATATATTCCATTAGATAATCAAAATATAGATAAAATATGAACTTATTGGATATGGAAAGAAAGAACGCGTTGAACTTTGAAGAGTATGCAATGAGCTAGAATTTGAAGAATTGGTCAATTAATATTATAACCTTTTCTCCTTGAATTTGAGCCTAGCCTTTTCTCCCTACATTTGATCCAAATAAACAATAAATACGTGTCTACAATCCTAAAATTAATTTTGAAAACCATATGACAATCTAACTTCCAATAGATTTTTGAAACCATTTTGTAAGAATAAGGTGATTTTAAGCAACATATGTATACTATGAAGTATTGTAATTGATGTGGTTGAATCCTAAAAGAATATTGCAGATGAATATATCATTTAAGTTGATACAAAAATTAATAGGGAATTTTAATTAATTTGGTGTGAAATAATAATACAGCGACATCGGTGTGTACTAAGTAACTAGACACAACGGTGTGGACAAACCATGTATGCATTGTGTTGGAAAATTCACAAAAAGGTCCGCAAAATAAAATGTCTTCTATATTTGATAGTGGATTTTTATCTATGTAATTTTCAATATTATTGACCTCAGTGCACTTAGTATATTAAAGAATAGAAGTGCAGTCTTATTTTTAATATGCATCGCAGTATGATATATATATTTTTAAATTTTTATATTGTATGGCAATAAAGTGCATACTAACGAGAGTAGTGCACTGGTGCATGCATATCTTTCTAGTGCACTGCTATTCCAGAAAAGTTTTAAAAGTATATATTAACAATGTGCTTCCCATTATAACACACCATTGTGATGGTGTAAATAGTGCACCGATATCCAAAAAATCAAAAATCAAAATTCTCACAAATTATTTTTCCCATGAGCAAGAAATTCATTTTCAAAAACTAATTCTATAAAGTTTAAAAAAAAACTTAATTACTATTTCATTATTTTGCCCAAATTTCAAGGAGAGAGATTTGGAAGAGAGACTTACGGAGGAGGAGTTTGGAGCACCCATATTTTTCTGAAGATCAAAATTTGTAATGTATGTTGAATCAAACAAAACCCTGCATAGTAGAAATTTCAAGTATGTAAATTATTACTATTGATCACAATGCATGATTTATTTATTTTCCTATTTAGATTTTAAATAAATTAAGAAAAGAATCATATTTACCTTCAATGTTGAAACCATTGTTTTCTTATTGATTCCTTTTGTTTTATTTGGCTACAAAACTTTACATTAGTGTTTAAATCCCTCTATTGTTTTACAATTATGATTTTTCCTTTGAACGATTTTAGATTTAATGGGTTTGTGGTTTTATGTATAATGCATTAGTTCTAACGGGTCCACTTCTTGGTTCAAATCCAAAATCTTGTTGGCCTTGTCAAACTTTTGTAAACACTTACGTAATTTTGAGTGTGGTTGAGTTATTCTAACGCACTAGTTCATTTATAGTAATAGAGCACCATTTTGATTATCAATTCTTTATAATAAATAAATCACACCGAAAAATGTGTATATGAATTTTTTGTTTATTTATGGTTAATAGTTCAGTCAAGTATGATGCACTGGTGTTTTCAAGTATGAGAAGCACCGATGTGTTTTGATTATTGAAGCGCATCGAAATGATAGGCTACTTTTTTATTTGGAAGATATGTAATTTATTTGTATAATATACTTAACAACGTCTATATTTAATGGTCCGGGTTGTTTATTGATAGAAATGTACAATAAGAGTTCAATGAACAATAATTCTAGTCGACATGATGGGAGCACATCCAAAATTGTGACGAAGGTAAGTTCTTTTTAATTTCTATATTAAATTAATATGTTTGAATTATACGTAAATTTAACTAATGTGTATTGGTTAATGTGTGACATCAGAGCCAAAAAATGAAGAAGATCGATAAGATTCTTAACAGTCTAAGTGCAAAAGAGTGTAAAACCTTGATGGAAAAGTTGTAGATGGATGAATTAGGTGAATAAAAAAGTAATCACTATGAATTTTTTCCTAAGTTTTCAGTAATACTATACTTAAGAATATTGACTAATATGTTTTAAAAAAATTAATTCACAAAAGTTGAATGTTATCTAGGAACTAATAGCAACAGAAGGAAGTGTTATCATAAGAAATAAAAAATTATGGAAGATGTATAGGATGATGAATTGTTCTTTAGCTCATCTAGAGTGGTGATGGAAGTTAATGAAAATGGGGAAAAACTTCTATAAAACTATGAGGGTGTAACGTCCCCTCCCATCATACCAGCATGATCGAGAGGACGTGGTGCAAGAACCGGGCATCTAGTCCCATACTTAGTAAACAATCATTCAATTTAAAATGGAGCTTTTAACTAAGTATTCAAGTAATTGAAAGATCATATGGAAATGCATAATCATTTGAAAACACAGCAGAAGTAAATTCATTAGCACATCCATAATACACTCAAGATATTCATCAAATAATAATTGTAAAGTTAAAAACACAAGAGAATACTTATCTTGACAAAATAGTCCCAAGCAACTGGCTATGCAACTGCAACGTTACACCCAACCATAGGCCAGTTGTGCTTATCAACCTCTTGATACAACTGCCACCCCCGAGCTGGGCATGATCTCTACAAGGAACCAGTGAACAACAGACTAACACATAGCCAAGAATACACCAAGATGAGCCAAGCCAATCTACAATTGGGTTTATCAGGCTGCTAAGACATGGAATGGAAGAATTGCTAAGCTAGTGAGCTCAACCACAGAGCTATGGGTACCTATCCCAGATCTATTCAGCTTAGCACTCACAATGCCTACAAACCCAATCACAAGGAAGTATTATCTTCACTGCCACACAGTCCCTCAAGCCATACCTTCCTTTCTAGTGCTCTCAGGGTGTGTATAGAAAAGTAGCCAGCCCTCTTGATCTTCTTGAGAGGTTACTCCCTACACTAGGTTTATCAAGCCAATTCTGTCCACTACCACTCCAGTTTCTTGCTCACAGGTTCACATCAAAACAAGGATGCACATAACAGCAAAACTACACTTGCTGAGCATGAGAAAAACGCTTCAACAGTGGGATGCATGAGATGGGGTTTCCGGAGCTTCAGAAAAACGTGGGTAGACTCAAAACGTATGGGCACTTGGAAAATTCGACTGGGAGAGAAAAACCCATTCCAAAAAAATGCCCCAGGGGCAAAAACGACCTCTCCCTCAGTCCCAATTCGCGTCCCTCCTTCCCCAGCTATTGCTCAATACCAAAAACGAGTTCCTGGGCATGGAAAAACGCAGGGTTATGGTGAAAAACGTGAGGATAAATTCCAGTGGGCTCAGTCTGCGTGAGAGGAAGAACGTAATGGATGAAGAATTGCCTTACGCAGCATTTCGTGGGGGTTTTCTTTCCCAGCAAGACAAAAATACGATTTTCAGGTTGATGGCTTGCCCATGCACGAAATCTGACTACCATACTTCTCCAATCCCAAGACATTAACTGCCCCAACCAATCTTTGGAAGAATTAAATGATTGGGTGCATGGGACAAAAATGGATAGTTAAGAGTTCATGGGTTTTCTTATTGACACATGGGTTGACCCTAGTGGCTCAAGTGTTTGGTTATTTCCCCTCCCTATTCCTTGTAGAATCATGCCCCATCGTTTTGTTGCATTGCATAGCTAGTTGTGGGTTTTTTCCATTAAAATTCGTATTTACATGATGTCTTATTTACATTGTGCCCATCTTAGCACAAGAACCATAGGCATCTATTTTTAATTGCCGATACATAAAATGCTAAATCAATGGTGGGGCCTTGGCCTTGAGCTCCTCACCATGATCAAATTACAATATTTACATCATTTACGATTTAATACAAAGGGGGTCAAAATGGGGACATTACAGAGGGATATAGTTGAAAGAACATATCGACGTACTTTCCACTTATAGTAATGAAATCAATCTAATGATTCCAAAAATCATGTTATATATAAATTACATGAGGCATTTCCAAAGCAATGATCAATGAGACTTGTCAAACTTGCAATAGAAAAAACACATAACAAAAAAAAAGAATAATATAAAAAGTAATATTCTGAAACGTGTTTTAATAGATTATGTATCTATTAATACAAAACATTTCTTTATTAAAATTAATTTTGCTATATCTATTTTTCATATCAGTATAAAAACAGTTTAATTTCATTTTAAATTTTTAGGATGATAATGAAAATCCAAAACGATGAATGAGGTGATATCCAAATTATCCCAATAGGGATGTCCAAAAATAATGTACAAGGATATGGTCAAGGAAATGGACATAATTACATCGCAGGAGAAGGCATCTCAACAACAAAGTTCTTCAAATGTATAAAATCATTGAAATTTTATGTTATGTACATGTAATTAATTAATTTAACATTGAATATTATTTTTTTTCTATAAAATAAAACAAAATGGAACTCATTCAACACATAAGACAGGACGACGAGGAAAAAAGGGGTTTGTAGCAAAGTTTTTGAGTAGTTGTGATTTACTTATAACAGATTAAGATTTCATATTGGTTTTCATTTTTATATTTCAATTTTTTCATTTACATTGGCCATGATTGGATGTCTTCAAACAGATGTTAAGATATAAAGAAGATCTGTCAAAAAAAATGATTGACATTTGGTTAAGTATGGGTTGTGAGTATATGTTGCCGTATCAAAAATTAATTGTGAGATTTGTAAGTATATATGTCTTTTTAATTCTCTCATTTTATAAATAATGGAACAACAAAAATCCTTTATATTAAATCTATGAGTTGTTATGTAGTATAAAACTTGCAGGAAAAAATTATGGAGTGGATCCAACTAAGAGTTGTTGAGAGAAGGCATGAGATTTGGTTTTAAAAGAATATGTATCATTCATGACTCAATTATTTCTATCGTTTATCGCTTTTCAATTTACATTCATATATATTATTTATTTTTATTTTAATTATTCCCACCAATGTAGATACAGTCATTACACTTTATTTTTATGTTTGTAGATGGAAGTTGAAGAAGAAAAAAAAATGAGGCAATCAAAAAAACATTCAACCAAATAACCCAAGTCATGCATGTGGATTGGGCATTGACAACAATTCCAACAAAGAATGATGATCAATATATTTGGATGTTAATGCAATTTGTTGTATATTTTGAAATAATTGTTTGTGAAAATCAGACACTTTGTATAATGTGCTAGACATAATGTCCCAACTGAAAAACATTGGGTTACCAATAACAATTACATGCATGCTGACATTTTGATTATTCTGGACATTATGTTGTCCCATTTTGTATGACAAGTCAAATTATGTAACATGGAAGATCATTGAGCCTGGGAAAATCTCACTGTGAAACAATTGTCAAGGAAGAAGAATTGCAATGAAAATTGCAGTGAATTGAGCAATAAAATTAAACATGCAAAGAAACTCAAGTGTGCATAATAAATGGTGTCATATTCCATTAATGTGTATAGTAAAATAATATAGTACAATCGAGATAATTCGATTATCCAGTATGAATTCAAATCCATGTTAGTCTAGCATAGAAAATATCACCACTATAGTGCTCTCGAGGTTCATAACTCAACTGATTGTCATTGAACTGAAGCTACTATCAGTTAACTAAGCATGAAGGGTGCATCAGTGAGTTTTTCATGCAAATCAGGATAGAGAGGGCGCATTTGATCACAGTCAGTTGCAATCGGAGCTCAAACCCCTCACTAGAGTCATGAACTCATGTGGACTAAACTAGATCACTGAGTTAGCTCATAAAATGTATGGAAATCAATATCCATGGCCTAAAATCATTCATGCAGTGCGCATCAAGTGGATAATGTGTCCTATATGGAATATGCACAACACTATGGGGTCAACAAAATCATCTGATACTGGGAATAAGAAAATAATACTAAGGTGGACAAGGATTAGAGTATTAATTATCCTAATAGTTCCCCTAAATCCAAAATTACAAAAACCTGGGCCCTCATAACTAAGATCAAAGGTCACCCAAACAATCAATAATAACAAATAACTATCCATGAAACTAAGGAAATGGGGAAAACCTCATGGGAACCCCCCCCACTTAAAAAATGAGCAGCAAGGAACTCAAGCAACCTTCACACTAAGCAGGGATCTGATATAGGAAATATCTTCTGAGTGAAAGAATTTGTAAAAATGTCTGAAATTTGATCCTCTATAGGGTAGTAATGCAGTGTGATGGTCCTGTTGTGCACTAGTTCCCTCATGTAGTGCATGTGAACCTCAATATGTTTGGTTCTTTGATTTTTAATTGAATCACTGGATATCTTTATGGAACTTTGATTATCACATAAAACACAGACTGAAGGAGAAGTGTGAATGTGAAACTCGGTCAAGATGCCATGTATCAAAAATTCCTTAATACTTGCATTCACAACCCCTTTGTATTTTGCTTTTGTTGAAGAGAGTGCGACTGTTTCTTGCTTGACCAATAGATTGGTCTCGATCCCAACATGAACACCTAGCCTGAAGTAGATTTCCTATCACTGTTTTCTCCTTCCTAGTCCGAGTCAGTAAAACCAACTAGATCTAATTTAGAACTGGCAGAATACTGAATCCCAACTTCTTTTGTACCATGCAATATTCTGTACCTTGCCACAACACTAACAGCATAAGATAGATCTGGTCTCGTACATGGGAAGTATAGTAAGCTACCAATCACCTTCCTGTACAAGGTGTTGTCCACCAAAGGAGTAGAACCACCTTCCTCCAATTTGATGCCAAATAGGAAACATAAATCTGCTCCTTTGCAATCATCCATGTGGAACTTTGTGAGCAAGTTAGATGCATACCTAGACTATGAAACCATGATCGTCGAATCTTTTTGAGTTACTTTGAGGCCAATAAAATATTTCAGCAGCCTTAGATCTATCATGGAGAATGATTTTCTCAAAGCATACTTGATGTTCTTCAATCCAGTAGATGAACCATTGGTGATCAGAAATTCATCCACACACAAAAATATCAATAATAGGAAACCTACCTTGTGTTGCATGTAGACATTACAGTCAGATTTTCACCTTTCGGACTTCTGTGAAAGTAAGAAGGAATCCATTTTTTCATACCATGTTTTGGGGGATTTCTTGATCCCATATAGTGATTTCCTTAGTGTGCATACCAAGGATGGATCATATGTGTACCCCTCAAGATGCTTCATGTAGATATCTTCTTCTAAGTGACCATGCATGAAGGCAATCTTTACATTCATGTGATGTACCTCCCGCTGTTTCGAAGCTGCAATGGACAAAAAAATTCTTACAGAATCCATTCTTGCTACTTGAGTGAATGTCTCATTGTATTCCAATACATGAGCTTGTGAATAACCCTTGGAAACTAGCTGAGCTATGTACTTGGTTTTAGATCCATCAGAAGCAAGTTTGTTTTTGTAGGTACACTTGCTCTGAACTAGCATTCTCCCTGGGGGAATAGAGACAAGATCCCATGTCTCATTGTTCTGAAGTGACTCATATTCTTCATCCATCTTGGATCATGGAAAGCCTATTTGAAGGACTATGGATCATAACCTACAATCATGTAGCACCTCTCTGGGAGAAGTGGATCAATATGACATACTGTAACGTTTGCATCTCGATGCTGAGATCCGGTTCTTCTATGCTTAGATGGATCTCAAGCTATGTTACCAGTAGCTTCAAGGACTTTGTGAGCCCATTTTTCCCTTGGATTGGGAGTAGGTGTTGGATCGAGATATGGATCTTCATACTCAATATCAATATTTTATTCATCTTGGTCCTCATCTTCAGAATATGAATGTGGATCATCAGAAGAGACATCATTCTAATCTTCATCATGTGCAAATGGAGTATGAAGAGAGTATGGAAAAAAGTGAGAGAATACATATTCCTTGGAGGCATGGTTTGCAACACCTTTCTCTATTAGCTTCCCAAATGAGATATCTGCAATCTCAATTATGTCAGGACCAAAAACAACTTTCTTCAGTGAAACTGTGTGTGTCATCTGATAAAAAAATAACAAGTTTCTTGCTAAGGAAGGCACATATAGAACATTTTTGAAATTCCCATGCTCCAGTTGTATTGTTCCCTTACCTCTAGTAGAGATCTGTGAATTATCTCCCATGTGAATTCTAGGACGATCAGTAAGATCTAGAAAAGAAAAATATTTTTTGGATGCAACCATGTGGTTGGAGGCTTCAGAAGCTATGAGGAAGGATTGTGATTATGAGAATCCATCCTTCAGTGCATGCTATCTCTCATGATCATCTATCTCAGTTCCAGAATAAATATTCCTTGCACCTTCTAGGAGGGAAATGTTGTGTTGTTCAAAAATTTTGGTCATTTAATCTATCTTCTTCTTCATGCATGAACTTATGGGTGGTTTCCTTTCTTGCAATAGGTACATTTGGTCTTCTCAAAACTCTTTTGATTATCCTTCTTGTAGCTGGAGGCTGCTTCTGATGGATTAGGCTTCTCCTTTGGTTTGGATTCAAATTGATTCTTATCCTTTCCCTTCCGCTTTCCCCTTGGATTTCACACTTTTTAACTCCCCAGCCATAAGATCATGATTCTTTGATGCTTTCAGGTCGCCCATTTGAATTATTTGTCTTTTTCTTGGATGAGGGATTCGGTGAATGCATCTAAAGAATGCATTTTCCAAATGGGGATTGACAATCTTCCTGAGTGAAAGGTAGATACAAATATTTAAAATTCAAGACCAAGCTTACTTAGGATGGATAGCACCAGCTTCTCATCCTTCTTTTCAATTCCACATTGTTTGCACTGCATAACCAAGCACTTGAACTTTGAAAAGAACTGTTGTATGGTTTCAAAACTACTGGGTTGAAGAGCAATTAATTCATTCTCCAAAACATAGATACTGTAATATCCCTCTTTTACCCCGTGCTATTTTTTTTGTATTTATTGTACTTGTTTGCTAGTGAGGATCTCAAGGCCAAGGCCCCACCAGTAAATGTTTTAAGCTAAGTAATTTAAATTGTGAATGATAGACGTAGGAGACTTAGCTCATGATGCGACCTGAGGTAGAGGGTTACTAAGTTGTTTTTGGGTTATCGGTTAGTCCTTGAGATGGATTCCGAAGATGCCCTTAACCGCCAAGAGTTAATAAAAGCCTCCTAGGACCTGATGTTTAGCAATAGGTTAATGAGTGTTAAAAGTTATTAAGTAAATCTAAGAAAATCCTATGGATGACCTTGACATCCTAGTCCCGATAGCGGGGGTTTAGGGTCTTCATCATTAAAAACCTACTATCTAATTATTAGCGTAAGCTAAACGATTTTATCACCTAATGGACTAAGTGATGGTTACTTAGTGTCTTATAAAGATAGAAGAAATATATATATATATATATGCTATAAGGTTGATAAAATACTAGCATTTTAATAAATATTATTATTAGCTATAATAATATTTTGGAATATATATACCCATAATGCAATGTAAGGATAATGCAAAGAGGAACAATACAGGTATATGAAGAAGTGCTTATATAATTGTACAGATTATGAAATATTATAATGTTTTGTAATTATTTTATAATGTTTTGTAATTATTTTTATAAGTGCGAAGCATTATATATATTTGAAATATGTTTTATAACTAATCACATAATGATAATGCCATATATATTATATAGAAGTAACTAGACATATATATATATATATATGAATGATTGTGTGCACTGTGTTTTAACTAATTTAATATTGGGATATATCTTTATTACAAGGGTTTATTAATCCTATTATATATATATATATATATATATAATATTAATAAGTGATATTAATATTTTATAATTGAATACATTATAATGCATTAAATCGATAATGCATTTTAGAATATATTGAAATATATTTATGAAAAACTAAGCTTTTATTATTATTTAAGTTTGGCTATTTTACCAAGTTAAAGAAAGTTAAAAACCGAATGAAAAGGAAGTAATTCTTTTAATAATGAAAAGTAAAGTTTTAGTAATTCAAGTAATAATGGAAAGTAAGTTTTTACTTTGGTTTTAAGATTTCCATAACTTGGCTGTTTACCAAGGTTAATGCCTCGAGAGTTGAATAAAATATTACGTTTCTTTATTACATTTGTATATCTTTTTATGTGTGTGTGTGTTGTACTCCTTCCTTGCCATTATTTTTCTTACTGGTAATTACTTCTTTATGGAGCATGGAGATTATTATTATTTTTTGGGTAGCATTTGCTTCTTACTTCTTGGTGGATGCGTTGAGGTATTATTTCATTTTTAGTGCTGCGTTGGGGAGAGATATGGGCATTAATTCTTTTACTGTTGCGTGGGAGCATGATTTCATTTTTAGGGCTACGTTGGTTCCCTACTTTGGATGGATGCGTTGGGCATGTAGGAGGGGGATTGATGTGGTTGGGGAACTATTTTTTTATCCATTCTTGGGCTGCGTTTGAGGTAGTATTTCCTAGATGGCTGTGTTGAGAGCAGCATCCATTCATTGTGTTGATCTATCCAAGCGCTGAGAGAGGTAACATCTCTGCGTGGTGTGGTTGCATTTGATTAATGCCACCTTTATATACACCATTTATGTTTTATTTACATCTGAATTTTTGTGGTTATATACATCTCTGCTGGTATTTTGTGGTATAACTGAATAGCTTTCGTTGAGAATTAACGCTGGTGCAGGATCTGCCCCATACAAATCCCTAGTATACTGCGGTAAGATCCTTGCATTTACACATGTATTTATGCTTGTAGCTGCGCATGGATCTCTGTATTGTATCAGTGGATAGTGTGAGATTAACCTTTCTTTTCTTGATCTCTTCCCTTTTTCATGGAAGCGTTACCTTGTATTTTTGTTTGACCATTGTTCTGGATCTGACGGAGCTTTGTATTAGATTTCAATCTGGGTATATGATCATTGTTTTCAAATGGGTCAATGCGGTTGGATCTCCGAGCTTTGTACCTTGTCTCTTATCCCGGGGAGATTGATCACTGTACTCCGTTATTTAATTTAGTACTGTTATGTATTGATTTTTTGCGGTTGGTTGGGGGGTTGGTCCCTAGAGACTTGCACACATATATTAATCTTTATGCTGGAGATCTAGGTTAATTGTTTGACTGCTTAAGTGCCAGGGGAAGGGGCTCAACGGGAGCCAATCCGTGCATGCATTTCATAGGATACATATAAATTACATGTTGTTGGTGAGTTTTTAGTAATGCGTAGAGGTAGGGGAGACTATCCATGGACATTTCTGATTGATATATAAATATTATGGTACATGCTTCTTTTATGGAATGGCTTAATGGAGTCGATCCTTGTGCATTTAATTTCATAAGATATATAGTGTATTGCCTGCTGGATGATTGGTGGATGAAAGAGCAGAGCTAGGGAGCTTTCTCTTCATATTTTTCCACTACATATTGTGTTAATTGCATGTTGGATGTTTTGTGCATTTTAATGGATGCATGCGCAGGGATGATAGCCTTGTATATTTTCTAAACGATGTATTTACATTTAATTACATAATGGATGCATGTGCAGGAGTAAGGGATAATATCTCTGAGATATCCTTAAGACTGGGAAAATATCACACTGAGAGAATTAGAAAGCAAGAAGAATTGCAGTGAATTGGCCAGTAAAATTAAACATGCAAATAAATTTAGATGTGCATAATAATTGGTTCCATATTCCATTAATTTGTATAGTAAAATAATATAGTACAATTGAGATAATTTGATTATCTAGGAGGAATTCAAATCCATGTCAGTCTAGCATAGGAGATATCACCAATAGAGTGCTCTGGAGGTTCCAAACTCAACTGATTGTCAGTGAACTGAAGCTATTGTCAGTTAAATGAGCATGAAGGATGCATAAACGATTTTTGCATGAAAATCAGGCTAGAGAGGGCGTATTTGATCACAGATAGTAGCAATCGGAGCTCAAACCCCCATTAGAGTCATGAACTCAGGTGGACTGAACTAGATCATCGAGTTAGCTTCTAAAATGTAGAGAACTAACTCTGCATGGCCTAAAATCATGAATGCATGGTGCATCCAGTGGATAATGTGTCCTACATTGCATCTACACACCACTAGGGGTTCAACAACATCATCTAATACCATGAATAAGCAAATAATACTAAGGTGGGAGTATTAATTATCCTATTACCCCCTTAATCAAAACTTAGACAACCTCAGCCCTTGTAACTGAGATCAAAGATCATCGAAACAATCGATTAATAAAAAATAACTTTCCATGAAACTAAAGAAATAGGAAAACCTTACGGGAAAACCCCACCCTAAGATGAACTAGGCTACGAGGAATGGATAACTATAAAAGTGAACCTATATTTGGTAACAACATGCCCCTATCCTTCTGAGCCAATACTAAAACTTAGCCCTTCTAGTGCCAAAACTTAGTGCAAAACTAAGCATCCATATTATATTTATATATCTATATAATTTTAGATTTGAGTTTAGATATCAAAATATAATTTTTAATGAAAAATATTATATTAATAGTGTGCTTGTTGCGTATTTATGTATGTGGCCAAAAAAATGGCACTCATGCAAAGTTGCAAACTTGTTGAGAAATATGTCACCCATCGACTTTATCATTCCTCTATGGTATATTTTAAATGAAACTTCATTTACCTTAATTTACAAACTCCTTTGAATGGCTTCATTATCTTTACATGCACTGCTACATCACGGATAACATGTCACCTGCATTATTTAACATGGCCCTTGTTTTCGGCTTACATACTATTATAGTCATGGTCAACAAAACCCTATTCAAATCACCTTTTAACTTTTTCCATGGGTTCTTTGTCACAACTTCTATAGCAACAAAGGCATTATCAATGACTCTAATGTTAATGCTTTGTTGTCAACACTTTCTGACGATTTTTGTTTCAATATCTCTATTGTCAACTTTCTCTTGTCAACGTATCTAATATTAATGCTTTTAGTATTGTTTTATTTGTTGTTGACACTTTTATTATCAATATTTGTTGTAACACTTTTAATATTTGGATTGGTAACAGATATAATATGTGTGCTTTATGAATTAGTTGTCTTATTACCAGCAGAGATCCATCTTAAACCGTATCTATCAAGCATCAAGAGGGATCTAATTTCTTGAGGTGTATTTCTTTTTTTAAATTTAAACTCAAGAGACTTAATATCTCTTGATTGATAGACTTGGGTTTAAGTTTGATTTTTTAATTATTTTTCATAATATTTTATTTTATGAGCCAATATGGTTTTTTTTTAAATACTTTCCATAATTTTTTATTTTATGAGCCGACATGAATTTATTAATGGCCGACATAATATAATTTATTACTTTTGACTTTTTTTTTACTCGTGTAACGTTACTGGACAAATGTTACAACATCTCCCTCATACTCATGTGTAACGTTACATGGACACACGTTACAACATCTCCCCCATACAGGGCTGTAGAACACCTCGTTCACTTGGTGCAATTAGAATAATGAGAGTTTCTTAACTTTTTTCACTCTACAATATCTTGGACAATCAATAATAGAAATTTTTTAGAGAAATTAACCATGCATCTCTTAAGTTTTTCTCTTGTTTAGACCATTGTTCATATGCAAGAAACATTTTTTTCAATCTGTCTTTAAAATCACTAGTTATAGGGCTAAGGCTGCCTTAGTTGCTATCATGGAAACATCCATACACTATTGGTTGACTTAATCCAAGTATCTCTCATTGGGAAGGTCTTGGAAAGGTAGTTGACACATTGGTGAGGTTAGCTAGAGTAGACACTACCTATGTATATTTTACCTTGCTAACATTATGCGAATATGAATTTCAAACTTGGGGGCAGGAAGAACTCATCACATGAAATTTTTTATTGCTCAAGGAGGAATTATTTGTTATGATGACTAGATAAAAGGTGAAATTGACGTCCCCTTGAGATACAAACATCTAGCCAAATTGTGGGAACTATAACAACAATATTGAATTTTCTCTCAATGAAAGAATATACCACATTGCACCATAATATATACATGGTATCCACACCATAATATATACATGGTATCCGCCTATTTTCCATGGATGGCATAAAGGTCTAATATGGAAGGGAACTAAATTGATGTAGTATGACAAACCATGTTATAATATATGACAAGCATGTTTAGATATGAAATTTATGCAAACTATATACAAATAAAAGACTAATGAAAATAAAGGAGCAACTATATGTATTTATGGAAGGACAAAAAACTCCAGAAGTATTGTAGGGTTTGTAAATAGTACACGAATAGGGACAATTAGAAATACACCTAATTATATATGTGAGGTATGTGAATAAAACTAGGTAGTGGCATGTGAAATAGAAACAATAGCACTAGGAGAAGAGTTGTTGATAAATTATAATTTGAATCAAATATTAGAAGTGCCAAACCCTGCAATCATTGGAGTATAGGAGGTTGTTCCTCTGTTTGTTGTGCCCCTATATGCATGTGTTTCTCTTCAAGACCTAACATTACTGTATCTACAATTCCTTCATCAAAACCCTCGAGTGTACCTGTAATATCCCCTCCTATCATACCAGCATGATAGAGAGGACATGATGCTAAAACTGGGCATCTAGCCCCATGAACTTTTAAGTAAGCATTCACATAGTATAAAAAGACATATGGAATGTATAATTATAAGAAAACACAGCGGAAGTAATTTCAATAACACATCCATCATACATTCAAGATATTCATAAATAAATAATTGCAAAGTTACACAAGAGAGTACTTATCTTATAACAAAGTAGTCCCAAGCAACTGGCTATGCAACTGCAATGTTCCACCCAACCATAGGCCAGTTGTGATCACCAATATCTCCACACACTGCCACCCCTGAGCTGGGTATGATCTGTACAAGGAATCAGGGAACAACAGACTCACACATAGCCAAGCATACACCAAGATGAGCCAAGCCAATCTACAATTGGGTTTATCAGGCTGCTAGGAAATGGAAAGGAAGAATTGCTAAGCTAGCGAGCTCAAGCACAGAGCCAGGGATACCTCTACAAGATCTATCTAGCTTGGCACCCACAATGCCTATACATCCCACTCAAGGAAGTATTCCCTTCACCAATGCACAGTCCCTCAGGCCATACCTTCCAATTTAGAGTGTCTGAGGTGTGCATAGAAGAGTAGCCATCCCTCTTGATCTTCTTGAGAGGTTATTCGCCGCACTAGGTTTATCAAGCCAATTCTGCCCACTACCACTCCAAATCTCTTGCTCACAGATTCAAACCAAAACAAGGATGCACATAACAGCAGAACTATAAGTGTTGGGCATGAAGAAACGTTTTTACAGTGAGATGCCCAAAGATGGGGTTTTCATTAGCTTCAGAAAAACATGGGAAACCCAAAAATGAAACTGGAAGATGGGGAACAACCCTGGGAAGCCAAATCCGTTTTCAGAAAAACGTCCATGGACATTTTGGGGCAAAAACGGCCTCCATAACAGTCCCAAATTGTGGTCCTCCTCTCCCAGCCACTGTGTAACACAAAAACGAGCTCCCAGCCATGGAAAAATGCAGGAAAATGATGAAAAACATGATGGGGAAAGCCGAGCTAGCTCAGACTGCGTGAGAGGGCAAAATCCATGGGTTCAGAATGGCTTTGGGCACCATTTCGTGGGTGTTTTCTTGCCCAAGAAGCAAAAATACAAATTCCCAGGTTGATGGCTTTCCCATGCACAAAATTGCCTTCCATACCTCTCCATTCCCAAGGCATTAACTACCTCAACCAACTCTTGGTAGAATTAAATGATTGGGTGCATAACCCAAAATGGGTAGTTGGTGGTTTATGGGTTTTCTCATTGACACATGGATTAACACCATTGGCTCAAGGGTTTGAATAATTTCCCTCCCTATTCCTTGTAGAATCGTGCCCCCACCTCTTTGTTGCATTGCATAGCTAGTTGTGGGTATTTCATTAAAATCCGTATTTACATAATGTCTTATTTACATTGTGTCTATCTAACACAAGAACCACATGCATCTATTTTTAATTGCCGATACATAAAATACTAAATCAATGGTGGGGCCTTGGCCTTGAGCTCCTCACTATGATTAAATATCAATATTTACATCATTTACGATTTAATGTGAAGGGGGGTCAAAATGGGGACATTACAGTACCTATAATTTGATCCCTAGAACCTTCAAGTGAAAGTCTTGAAAAATTATCATGTATAAATGGTTCCCATATGATGTTCTCTCCTCTTAACTTTGTCATAACCAACACTTTTATGATCCCATGGTGGAAGGATTCTTATAGGGTCATTGGTATTCTTCTTAACAAGGGAAACCATTTTACCAAGACTCTTCAAAAGGAAATAGGGAATGATTATCTATTCATTTGACTCAAAGTGAAATAGAATACTGATGTGGTATAGAAACGTTATACTATACATCACCTCACAAGTTATGTATTTCTATACAACCACCACATCTTTGGCCCATTCATCCTTGAAGCAAAATCATGAAATACATTTGGACAACTCTACATTTTGAAACTCAAGCTTAAGGAAGCGATTACAAGTCTATCAATCAATTGATTGATTTTTGAACCACGTCTCCCTTATTCTAGGAAACCCTGTAATTTTATAAACGCTCTTCTCAGAAACCTTAAGTGTTAAATTTACCAATTGATCTCTTTCTCCATAACAACTAAGGGAAAATTGTAGAGCTACTTCAACATCATAACCTTGAAATTGTCTAAATAAGGGACACGATCCTCTAGCTTCAAACATTTCTACGGGAAGCAACGAATTCATGAAATCATTCCAATAACTGTAATGAAATGGGCTCATGGAAATCTATGACCATATTGATTAGAAAAATAGGACACTTGCTCACAGTATCACACAGGAAAACAATATTGACCACCTTTTGAATCCTTTTGAACATTCACAATTTCAGATAGATGGGGAATGCATGGAAAGTCTTACTCGAATCAAGGGAACGATTTGAATGAGTCAAATAACCACATCTATTGGGTGCAATATTGTCGGGAAATGATTTTTGTAACATGGCATCGACTTAATCTTATGAATGAATGGGGAAATCACTTGAAGTGAATCCATCACCACCAAATACGCCATCATGACCAATTATGCCAAGATTACTGAGTGATATGTGAGGGAAAAGGAAGATATACAAATAATGATGGTCAACAATTTAATATGTGATAAGAACGTAATGAAAGGATATGTTTGAATAACAATAGGAAGTATAGGATATAAGATTAGGAAATAGTTGGAGGTATATGGGAATATGGGAAGTAAGAGTACGAGTTAGGGATATATAAGAGTAAGGGAGGGATTTTAAGAATAGTTAAGAATATGTAGGAGTGAATTTAGGAAAGCAAGCATATAGGGCATTACATATTTTGTATATTTTTAAGGCCTTTTCAATAAATCAAAATAAGCTTTAGGGAACTTACATCCAAATATTACCAGTGAACCATACTTATAGAAATCCCATATTACATTTGAATTATCTTGGTTACATCTGAATGCTTCTTTATATAGAACTTATATTGGTACTAGAATGCATGTGCAAAAAGTGCTAGTGCGTAAACATTGGTACTAGAATTTTTTTTCGCACTAATTTTGGTACTAAAGAATCGACATCTTGCATTACAAAATACTGTGAAATAAACAAGGATGAGACTAAACTTTGTTGAACACAACTACTAGATCATGAAGTGTTGTTGCTAGATTCAAAGAATAATTTGTTGTAAACTGAAACTATGTCTCTAGAAAATTTCATTGTCACTTGTTGAAATGAAGGGATGATTCCAAAATGGAAGAATAAAAAGTAACTGCAACATAAATATTGAGCTTTGGGTATCCAAACAACCTGTTAGAAAAACAGGATCGCAGAGCAATAACAATAAACAGAAATGCAAATATAATCACACATACACATTACAAGAGAGACACATATATATCGTGGTTCACCCAACGTGGGCTACGTCCACACTGAATTTTCCAGTCCTTATTATTATTACCGTCCAGCAAGTCGAAGGGATACAACCTACAGCACAACCGCTGCACTTCCTCTTCTCTGTTTCACAGTCTCTCTCCTGATCTCAAAGATCTTTACAATGCATAAAACCTAATACATCAACAACCCTAGCCGTATTACAATGTCTTTCTTTTATAAGGGAAATACAATGGAAAAATACCACGGGATACCCAAAACCATGGCCCCGCAAAATAGCTGTAGAAAACAACCCCACACCATCCCCCCTGGAACCCCGTGGGGGGGAGATGCCCCCCCACACCCCCCCGCTGGGGTGAGTGTACAGTCCACCTACATATCATATAGAACCGGGGTACAAACACGGCTGATACAAAATCATCTATGAGACTGGAAGATCTGGCACCACAACCAACAATCTCCCACTTGGAGACTGATCACAACAACTCCACCGCTGCTACACTTGCTGGACTTGGACTTGGAAAATTTCTCCTCTTCACCTTCATGCTAGAAGGCCAACTGAAACCGAGCACGAACTCAGTTTCTCTCTGGTCACTACCTTTGTGAACATGTCTGCAGGATTCTGGCTAGTATGTATCTTTTCCAACTTTAACAATTCATCTTCCAGAACAGAGCGTATGAAATGGTACTTGAGCTGTATATGTTTAGTCCTGGAATGGAATGCTGAGTTCTTTGCAAGGTGAATGGCACTCTGGCTGTCACTATACAATCTGCTATCCTTCTGTTTCTTACCCACTTCCTCCATAAACCTCTGCAACCAAATCATCTCTTTACTAGCCTCTGTAATGGCAACATACTCTGCTTCTGTTGTTGAAAGTGCAACAACCTTCTGTAGTTTCAAAATCCAACTTACTGCTGTTCCACCTACAGTAAACACATACCCTGTGGTGCTCCTCCTGCTATCCTTGTCACCTGCCATATCTGCATCAACATATCCCTGTAGAACAGTGTCTGAACCTCCAAAACATAATGTCTCAGTGGTAGTACCTCTCAAATACCTGAGAATCCACTGTACTGCCTTCCAATGTTCTTTACCTGGATTGTTCATATATCTGCTCACAACTCCCACTGCATGTGCAATATCTGGTCTTGTGCACACCATGGCATACATCAAGTTGCCAACTGTTGATTGATAGGGAATCTTGGACATGTAATCTGTCTCTTCTTGTGTCTTGGGACACATTTCCTTACTTAGACTGAAATGGTTAGCCAAAGGTGTACTTACAGGTTTTGCATTCTGCATTCTGAACCTCTCCAACACCTTTTGTATGTACTCACTTTGAGACAATGTCAATTTGCGATTTTTCTTGTCTCTCATTATTCTCATACCAAGGATTTGCTTTGCAGTACCCAAATCCTTCATCGCAAATGAATTAGCTAGCTTCCTTTTGAGTACATTTATATCCTGCATGTCAGACCCTGCAACAAGCATGTCATCCACATACAATAACAAGATAATATATCTTCCATTGTCTAGCTTCTTGAAATAAACACAGTGGTCAGAATGACATCTACTATAACCTTGTTCTGTCATAAACCTGTCAAACTTTAGATACCACTGCCTTGGAGCTTGCTTCAAACCATACAAGCTCTTTTTCAACCTGCATACTAGATCCTCCTTACCTTTGACCTCATACCCTTGTGGCTGCTGCATATATATTTCTTCCTCCAAATCCCCATGGAGGAAGGTTGTTTTTACATCTAACTGTTCAAGATGCAAATCTTCTACCGCCACTAGACTTAAGATAGTCCTAATTGAAGTCATCTTTACAACAGGAGAAAATATTTCATCAAAATCTATACCTTTCTTCTGTGCAAACCCCTTTACAACAAGTCTGGCCTTGTACTGCTTCTTACCTCCTTCTTCTTCCGTCAACCTGTAAATCCATTTGTTTTGCAATGCTCTTTTACCAGCAGGCAACTTAACCAAATCCCAAGTCTGGTTTCCTACCAATGAGTCCATCTCCTCATTCATGCCTTGCTCCCACTTCTTTCTAGTTTCCACCTGCATTGCTTCTTCATAACATTTTGGTTCACCAGAATCAGTCATCAATAAATAATACATTGAAGGAGAGTATCATTCAGGGAGTCTACTTAACCGGGTAGATCTTCTTACAGTTGCAGGAGTTTCAGGTACTTGCTGCTGCTCTTGATTTTCTGGCACCTTCGAAACTTCATTTTCTTTAACTTCATCAAGCACTATGTACTCTGTGCTTTCCTTTTCCTGTTTCTTTCCCTGCAACTGATCTTTATACATGACCTTTTCATTGAATATCACATCTCTACTCCTGGTGATTTTGTTATTTTCATAATCCCATAAACGATAACCAAATTCATCAACCCCATATCCAATAAAGGTACATTTCTTGGATTTAGCTTCAAGCTTTGTTCTATTTTCTTTATCAATATGGACAAATGCTTCACAACCAAACGTTCTCAGAAATGAGTAGTTTACCTTTTTATCTGTCCATGCTTCCTCTGGAATATCACCATCCAAAGCACTTGAAGGTCCTTTGTTTATTAAATAAACAACAGTATTTACAGCATCCGCCCAAAACTGTAAAGGCAACCCTGCATGCAGTCGCATACACCTTGCATGCTCTACGATCGTTCTGTTCATCCTTTCCGACACACCATTTACCTGTGGTGTTCCTGGGACTGTCTTCTCTCTATGAATCCCATGGTATGAACAGTAACTATCAAACTCCTTGCCGCAGTACTCACCTCCATTATCAGATCTGAGACACTTCAACCTTTTTCCTGTCTCATTCTCAACCAAAGCTTTCCACTTCTTAAAAGTAGTAAACACATCAGATTTCTGTCTAATGCAATAAACCCAAGTTTTTCTAGTTGCATCATCAATAAATGTAACATAATAATGAGAGCCACCAAGAGATTGTACCTGAGCCGGTCCCCATACATCTGTATGCACAAGCTCTAATTTTTCATTCTTCTTATGTTTCCCAACCCTGAGAAATATGACTCTCTTCTGTTTTCCATAAACACAGTTTTCACAGAATTCCAAACTTACCTGCTTCAAATCCGGCAGCAATTTCCTTGAGTGGAGAATCTGCATCCCCTTCTCACTCATGTGGCCAAGCCTATGATGCCACAATGCTGTATCTGTTCCTGTGGAAGCTAAAGAGATATAATGGTCAGTATTATGAGGACATAAATACAACGTACCTACTCTGTCTCCTTTTGCTATCACCATTGATCCTTTAGTGATCTTCCACCACTTTTCTCCGAACGTAGATAGACAGCCGCCATCTCCCAACTGCCCTGTTGAGATCAGATTTCTTTTCATAGCAGGAATATTCCTAACATCTTTCAACAACCAATCAGTTCCATTCTTAACTTTTATCCATACCTTACCCATTCCAACAATTTTACATGGCTCAGCATCACCCAATAAAACATGTCCAAAATCGCCAGGAACATACTCATGAAAGTATTTCCTATGGGGTGTAGCATGACATGAAGCTCCTGAATCTACTACCCAATAATCACTAGTATTATCTAATGCAAGAATCAAAGCATCTTGTAACACATCACCTGCTACATTTGCTTCCTGGGTAGTTTCCTTCTGTGCATCTCATTTCTTCTTTAGAGATTTGCAGTCTTTCTTCAGATGTCCTTTCTTTCCACAGTTCCAGCACTCTATCTTTCCTATTCTGGACTTGGATCTGCCCGTTTTAGACTTTCCACGATTACCTTGGCTCTTTCCTCTCTCCTTTTGTCTTCCTCTGCTCTCCATGGTCAACGCATTACCTGATGTCTCACCTGTGCTTTTTCTTCGCATTTCCTCGCTAAGAATAACACCAATAACATCATCAAATTTCAAGGTGTTTGAACCAGAGACAGAGTTACTTACAGCCATGACCAAGCTATTCCAGCTTTCTGGCAATGAACACAAGATTAGAAGAGCCCTAACCTCATCATCAAAGTTCACACTTACAGAACTTAGCTGATTTGTAGCCGTATTAAACTCATTTAAATGATCAGTAACAGATCCACCTTCAGACATCTTCATATTAAATAAACGCTTCATTAGAAATACCTTGTTGGAAGCCGAGGGTTTTTCATACAGCTTACCCAATGCTTTCATCAAACCCTCTGTTGTCGTTTCTTTTGAGATATTGAAAGCCACCGACGAAGCCAGGCTCAACCGTATTGTTCCCAGAGCCTTTCTGTCAAGAACCACCCATTCTTCGTCCTTCATAGTCGTCGGCTGCTTTGCTTTTCCTCCCAACGGTAGGAATAGATCCTTCTGGTACAGATAGTCCTCCATTTGCATCTTCCATAACCCGAAGTTTTGGCCGTTAAACTTCTCGACCTTAAACTTTCCTTCTTCTGCCATTGCTCCCACTCGAACCAAAAACCCTAGCTTCATGCGGGTTTAACTGCCAAATACACCTTTGGCTCTGATACCAATTGTTAGAAAAACAGGATCGCAGAGCAATAACAATAAACAGAAATGCAAATATAATCACACATACACATTACAAGAGAGACACAGATATATCGTGGTTCACCCAACTTGGGCTACGTCCACACTGAATTTGCCAGTCCTTATTATTATTACCGTCCAACAAGTCGAAGGGATATAACCTGCAACACAACCGCTGCACTTCCTCTTCTCTGTTTCACAGTCTCTCTCCTGATCTCAAAGATCTTTACAATGCATAAAACTTAATACATCAACAACCCTAGCCATATTACAATGTATTTCTTTTATAAGGGAAATACAATGGGAAAATACCACGGGATACCCAAAACCATGGGCCCACAAAACAGCTGGCGAAAACAACCCCAAAAATTTTCTTCGGGGGCAACGCCCCCGAACCCCCGCCGGGGAACCGCTGGCCCCCAGACCCCCAGCCAGGGGGGATGGTCCCCCCTAGAACCCCATGGGGGGGCGATGCCCCCCCACACCCCCCCGCTGGGGTGAGTGTACAGTCCACCTACATATCATATAGAATTGGGGTACAAACACGGCTGATACAAAATCATCTATGAGACTGGAAGATCTGGCTCCACAACCAAGTCCCAAGCTCTGTAACAAGGGAGGAATTGCATGTGAGGAAAACTATTTTGCCGAAATACATAAAACTCCATCTTTTTGGAACATTCTAGTTGTCAGATTGTCTTACACATGTCTCCTTTTTATTTGTGACGAATAAACAACTAGAAAATATGATTGAAATATATAGGTGTGAATTCAATGAGTTCCAGAAGACTACTGCTATCTATGAGTTGATCCACATCAATTAATTGTTTGATATGAACATATACAAGGAACATATAATTAAAATATTACTCATATTCAAGATTATAACAATTTTCCTTTCAATTCAAATATGAAAAAAAATGATCCAAAGATATGTAATGCCTTCAAATCAATCATCTGAAAACATTAAAGATTAAAAATTAATGTTCACCCAGATCATTTTAATGACAAAATTATAAAAAATGCACCATCTGACTTTCCTATACCAGCTGGTACAAGAACTTACAAATTGTCCTAATTCTAGAGCAGTCTTAAAAACTTGCTTATAAAATATCCCTGTTACATAATTGACCTCAATTAATTGAACATATCCTACAAAGAATATCTTTAAAATTGATCTGCATTTTATGTACCACGACAAAGATCCTATTTAGTTATTTATACAAGATTTTTCAATTGCTCAATAGTTTTGTGCTCAGGGAACCATTTACATTAAGGTAGGGGATTTTTCTTTATCTCTTATCCTTAAACAAAGAAAGCATGAGAGTATATGTGGTCTCAACAAATGAAGAAAAACCAATAGAAAACTAGTCATCAATGTCGAACTCCCTAAAGTCTCATAGTCATCCAAGTATATAGATAAGATTCATAGTTACACTTATTAAATTTTTGTGACCATGGGTTCCACTTCTAAGATAGTTACATCTTATATATGATATGAATTAAATGGTTAGGTATGAAGGTCACCTTAAAGCCATTCTCCAACTATAATTTAATTGGATTCATTAATACCTTAGCCCTACCCACACATGTTTCCTCTTGGCATAACATCACATGTAATAATTCATCATAAGGACATATGTTTTGGGTTTGGTCATTACTAGTTTCATAGGTCAGTACCCACATCCCACGGGTGTCCACATCCTTGACGACTTAACCTCTTGCACATGTTTTACTCTAAAATATCTACTCCCATGTTCCTTCCAATTTAATATTTGTAATATGGATATATTGTTAAGGAATGGGGGAGAAGTTTCAGAAATCCCCTTAAGAGAATGACATGACACCTTTCAGTGATGAATTTAGATTACCATATCTTCGTAGAATACACCATTTCCTGAGATCGTCAATAGCTCCGGTGGGTTTTCCTATTAGTACCATAGGTTGTTACCCACTGCTAGCATGCGTCGATAGCCTCGATGGGTTAACATTTTAAACCCATTTTACATTGAATGCTCTTGTCCCATTTTCCCACCCTTTTTAATATTTGTAGTATGAATATTTCTTCTGCAATGGATGGATGGGGGATTAGACCCGAAAATCCCCTTAAAGGTGTGAGATGATAAAGATGGGATTTTTAATATAAGAAAAGTGATTTTCATTTTTTTTAAAATGGAGGATATAGGCATTTTTTTCTCCACAGGCACATCAAGATGGTATTTTTAACATTCTAGACATAGGCAGGATGAGTTGGTGTCTATAGACAAGATGGACAAATTAACCGAGAAGCACAAAATAGACAGATTTCAACTAATTAGATGCAAAATAATCTTACTTATCGAGATTTCAACCAATATTGTTAGTTTATTTTGGTTTCTTAACCAAAATCCAAGTCTAGAAAGGCGTTGAGAAAGTACTCCAATTGTTTGTAGAACTTCAAACTTTCTAATATGTAGCAATGCATGGGCATCGTAGGTGGATTGAAGTGAAGGAAAACTATATGTGGATATGGGACTAACCAAAATGTTAGACCAAGGCATTCAACATTCAACAAGGTATTGACAATAAGGGTGAAAATTCAACCCACAAAGTTGTATGTGATGTTGTTTCAATGCACAAATACTATAACGGTAATGGAACTCAAAACCAATTACTTGTTGATATGGATCATTAACAAAAAAAAAATTGGGGCATATAACTAGGTATCCATGTCGTTGTTAGAAATTCAACTGATGGAGTTGTATGTGGAATTTTAGTGATGCCTAACTACCACAAGGGGAATTGAACTTAAACAACTATCTATGGATATGGGTTATTAACCAAAATGCAAACCTGAGGCACAACAAGGTGCCATATAACAATGCACGAGCACCATGGGGGAGATCAAACTCCACGCCAAATGCTTGTGGATACGGGTCATTAAGTACAGTTTCAAACTAGAGTATTTTCCAAGGTACCCATGGCATTGGTAAAATCAACCCTTAGGGTTGTAATAATACATAATGGGGTGATCAAAACCAAGACCAACTACCTATGGATATGGGTCCTTGGACTAAAATCCTAGATTGAGTCTTTAGTTCTGGTGCCCACATCATTGATTGAAATTCAACCCATAGAGTTGTAACAATGCATGAGCACCATGGGGAGATGACCAAGTCCATGTGGATATGAATCCTTTTAGCTAAAATCATAGATTAGGGCATTCGACAAGTTACCCATGAAATTATATGTAGAGTTCAAGCTATTAATGAATAGCATGAGGGTTTCCAACTCAATAACAACTCTCTCTCTCTAAATATAGGCTTTTGACCAAAATTTCAAACTAACCATATTAGTAAACATTAACACAAACACCATGCATCTCATAAAATTGTATGTGAGTTGTTGCAATTTAAAAACACCAAACGCCATGAGATGATCAAATCCAAAACACACCCTTTGTGGACATGGGTAGAGCATAGGAATGGATAGACTCCACCCTCCGTGGAAACAAAATATACCATGAATGGCGTGAGATTGTTTTATTTTATTTTCAATTGATTTATAAGTAGTCGGCGTCCAAATTGTTTTAATTTGAATTCATTTAAAAGCAGTCGGCCGTACAAATTCATAGTAGAGTATTTATTTATATAGCAGTCAAATATCTCTCATTTCAAGTACCAACACTTTCAGGTTTTATTAAGAGAGTTAGCGAGTGGTTTATATTATCTTTTGCCTCAAGGTTCGCCGTACCTTCAATCTTCTTTTTTTAAAGATCTGGTGAACACGATGGAAAAAAATATGGGCAGAGGCAGAGGTGGTGGACGAAGATTTTCCATGCCCCAAAGTGGTTTCGTGGATAAAGATGAAGAACAAGTACAATCCAAATTCGGTAAAGTGAGAGTTTATGATAAAATCTCGCAGCCTGCCAAAATCTCCCCGCTTGTCAAAATTGCCGCATTGGAAAACACAATTGAAAACCTCCAGCAAACTTTAACGGAAGAAGCCCGACAAGGCTCAGATATGATTCAGCAGTACAAGTTAACAGAACTGTCTCTAACAAAAAAGAATGAAATGCTGCGAGAGGAGCTGGAAAAGACCAAGTGTTTGCTGGCAAAGAAAAACCAGAGTGCTGAAGAATCGAGTGTTGAAAATGGCAGACTTAAGAAGCAGGTTGAGGAGCTGAGCAAGAAAAATGGAGAGTTGCGGGAAACGCATGCCAAAATATTACAAGAAAACGAAGAGCAGAAAATGGAATTCGAATCGTTACATCTTGATTTACAAGTCCAAATTTCATCACTTTGTGCTTCACAAATGTTCTTGGAAGACCAAACAAACTCCTTACGAAGTGAAATGGATAGAAGAACATTGGCTTCCGATGAAGAAAAGGTATTACTGAAGGGCATAGTAAGCGAGTTGAAAACATCCCTGGATTTTCTTAACAAGGATCTCGAATCCTCTAGGGCGATGGAACACGAAAAGCAGGACCAGATGGTTGATTTACAAGATCAACTTGCATCCCTTTCTGCTGCAAAGATGTTGCTGGAAGAGGAAACGAAATCGTTACAAAGTGAAATCGATAGAAGAACATCGGTTTTAGAGGAAGAAAAGGTGAATCTGAAGGGCATACTAAGGGACTTGGAAATAGCTCGGGATTCTCTCAACAAGGATCTTGAATCCTCTAGGGCGATGGAACACGAGAAGCAGGGCCAGATAGTTGATTTGCAAGATAAACTTTCGTCCCTTGCTTCTGCAAAGATGTCCCTGGAAGAGCAAACGAAATCGTTACAAAGTGAAATGGAAAGAAGAACACTGGTTGTAGAGGAAGAAAATGTGAATCTGAAGGGCAAATTAATAGAATTGGAAATAGCGTTGAATTCTCTCAACAAGGATCTCGAAATAGCGTTGGATTCTCTCAAGGGCAAATTAATAGAGTTGGAAATAGCGTTGGATTCTGTCAACAAGGATCTCGAATCCTCCAGGGCCATGGAAATGGAGAAAGAGGGCGGGATACTTGATTTACGAAATCATCTTTCGGACGGTGCAAAGGCAAAACCGTGCCTCGAGGAGAAAAACAATTCTCTGGACACTGAAATGAACAAATGTACAGAGGAAAATGTCATTCTTCAAGGCAAAATACAGGAATTGGAGTTTGATCTGAATTGTATGAAGAAGGATCTTGAATACAAAGATGTTCGGCTCCACGAGTTGACAGAAAAGGTTGAGTCACATTTGCAAGAAAATGGAAAACTGAAGAAGGATCTTCAATCCAAAAATGTTAGTCTGCGAGAGTTGACAGAGAAGGTGGAGTCACATTTGGTAGAAAACGAAAAACTGAAGAAGGATATTGAATCCAAAGATGTTCGGCTCCGGGAGTTGACAGAAAAGGTGGAGTTGACAAAAAATGGAAAAGAGAAGTGTACTGTGCATGAAAGTGAAAGTGAAAATGAAAAAGCAAATGGCACGCAGAAACAGCCAAAAGCAAATGGTGAGATCGACAGGAAAGCAGCACCAGCAAAGTCGATGAGTGAAAAAAGAACAGTGAGGCAATTACTTAAGAACCAAACAACACCAAAGCAAGTCGCTGGGCGGGAAAAGCCATGGCGATTTTGAGTCTGGTGAAAGCTACGTTATGACAATTCTTCATAATTTGTTTTCAGAGTTGGGATTGTGATTGTAACGTTCACTTATTTCGTGTTGTTTTAATGATTCAAAGCCCCGATCTCTCTCTCTATATATAACAGATTTAGCTTAGTTTTTTCAGTTTTCCAGGTGGATTGGTAAAGCCCCGATCCATGGAGGGGCTTTAGATTTAAGTGCTGGAATTTTAGATTTGATTTTAAATATAAAATTATTATTATTATTTTTAATAAAAAATATTATATTAGGGTCTGGTGATTGCTTATTTGTTTATGGATTTATGTGTGTTATTCAGGAAAATTGTTAAGAACCTCCCAAATTTATATGTATAAAAAATGGGCGAATCTCCCTGTTATATAGAAAAATTTGAAGACGATTTTATCAACAATATAATATGTATATATAATTTTTTGGCAAATCTTTCATTTTATTATATAATTCTATAAAATATTGGGGAATATTTCACTAAATTATAAGATATTGTAAAATCTTGGCGAATATTTCACTGCATTATAAAAAAATGTAAAAACTGACGAATCTTTCACTTATTTATAAAATATTGTAAAATTTTGGCGAATCTTTTGCTAAGAAGACTCGCCATCTCTTTGATTCCTAAGAAATCACAATTAAGTGTGCTTTCACTTTTCCTTCTAATAGGTTTCTCTTCATATTATTTGATTCATAGGAGACCCATCCTAGTCTTCAAAGGAAAACACATTTTCATTTTCAAAATCATTTATTCCTGTTAGTATAAATTTCATTGTATTATTGCTTTCAGCATATAAATTTCTTAGACTCTTGAATTATTATAGTTTGAGATTATGACAATATTTTTTTATCTCCTCAAAAGACTACTAGAGGATGCATGATTTATATGATCATGACTCAAACTCTTTGTCAAACAAACTCATTAATATACTCCCTATAAATGCATTTTTAAGTTGTAATGGAAAATTCCTAACAAGTATTTTTAATGACCATCTATCACATTTTTAATTTTTCTTAGTCTCATTCTTATGAATCTATGTATGAGATTCTTAAACCTTGAACAAATATTTGGAGATGAGGACTGTATGTAGCACAATAAGAGTGAAAATTAAAAGATCTTGTGGAAGACTTTGTGTTATTGATGCATGGTCGTATTCTCAAGTAGTCTCTACCTTTTTCAATGGAAGGTGATACTGCATGACATATATTCAAACTTTTTTTTTTTAAATTGGCATGTGAAGTTAAGGGAAACAAAAAAACTTCTTTCTATCACTAAAAATAGAGTCTAGATGTGTTATGTTGTAATAGAATTGAGATTCAAAACTCTCATTTTGTTTCTTGGTTTAACTTTATTTACATCTATTTAGTATTCACTAGAAAAGTATATGGTGAGAACATTCCCTTTCATAGACAAATCGAGGAGAAATGCCTCTTAAAAAACAAGAGGGAATGCCTTTTGATTTCCAAACATAAGCAAATTATCAACATTGATGAACGTATCCCCTCAGTCAAGGAAAGGTGTCAACAAGCATCACAGCCATCATGATGGCATACATAAAGACAATTCAAAAACAACAGTACAAAAAAACATGTATGATTTTCTGGCAACCCAAGCCAGACACCAAAGTGCATCTCATATGGTACATTTCTTATGTGTATCATTAATGTTTTTCCAATAATGTTGCATTACTTATGTATTCCTTTTAAAATTGGGCATCAATGCATATATGTATTGCTTGATTCCATCACTTATGGTGTATCGATTAAGTGTGTTTCTCTGGTGCATCACTTATGTGTGTCACTTATGGGGTATAACTTAGTTGTCTTACTTGTGGTGCAACACTTACTGTTCGTTGTTTATGGTGTATCTTAATTCAAACTAATCATGGTGTGTCTCTTGAGAGCGTCACTTATTATGTGTGACTAGGTCACCTATATGTGTTGTGTATAGTGCATCACTTATATGTGTTGTTTACATGCTTTGCTAATGTTAGTAACATACGTGTGAGAGGCCTTTTTCTAATTAATGGGGAAAGTGATTTCATATATTTGAATACGTAGAACTCATGAAGATATTTTCAATAAGTTGTTGTGAGCCTCAATTAGAGTTCAAAGTGAAAATTTAAGGCCCTGGGAAGTTAATATGTCATCCATCTATGTAATATACATCATAAGAGAAATAATAACTATCGTATTGCTTACCAATTTTAGTAGTGATGTAATTGTAAGCCACCAAGTTAGTAAGTAATAAGCCACAAGTTCAAGTCCCTCATTGGAAAGGTTATGCATGACACCATGAATCGAATGCACAACATGTTTTGACATTTCAAATTGATTCACAAGAAATACAAATTGAGAAACTAGGGTTAGTTGAGACATAAAAGGAGATGCAACATTAGATGTTGGGGTTGGTTAGGATACAAATTAAGATGAAAAGATTTAAGACTTTATGTAATTCATACATACATTATGACACAATTTTGGATGTTAGGATGCATCTCATGATACCAATATGGACGTAAGGATGTAATTATGGACTCCATTAGGGACTCAACTACGTAGGCAAGGTATGCTCTAGGATACAAAGTGGAACAAAAATAGTATGCATGATAAGGCAAGGATTAGAAAAAAAGGTGTAAATGGTACTCCCCAAAACCATTATCCTTTTTGCAACATAAAGACCTCGAAAAAATAAAAAAGCACACTAAATTAAAATGCAACATCAAATGTTACAACCTTGTTTTACAATAATACGTAATTAAAACTTAAAATTGCAAAACTTTGTTTTTACAATTATACAATAGAAGAAGGTGTTTTAGATCAGCACCGACTGATTAGGATGCACCCACACCCTTCTTCACCAGCACCAACTGGTAGGAGGATACGACCCCCTATTTAGTCAGCTACAACTGACAAGGAAGCACCGACCTACCCTAGCACCACCCTGCCTCCCTTTTAGTATTAATTCTTCATAAACTACCTGGACTGTATCTCTTCCTTTTGGTCTCTCTTCTACCTCATATACATAGATGGAGAACTTAGAGAGATACTTTCATATTGATCTGACTTGAGGTTTTTATATTACTAACATATACAAAAAAATAAAACATTGTGTCTTTTCAAAAAGTCACCCCTTTCCACTAACAATCTTTAAACTAAGTTATATATTAATATTCCAATTTATATATATATAAAAAATATTTCAATAACCAAACTTAGCGCATTATAACCAAATTTATTATACTTAGCGCTATAAGAGCTTTGGCTCTTTGCATTAGCCCTCTTTTGGCACACTATTGCATTGGCACCTAAGAGCTAAGCCTCTTCTTCGCTTAACCATTTCCACATAGCATAAAACCATCGTTTTTGTGACCACATGCCTCCATGTCATTGTCGATATAATCGACATGTCTACCAAGTCAATATTCACATCGACGCCATGTCTGCAACACATCACTGCCACATCTGCAACATCTTAGTCATCGTCCTCGTCGAAGAATCCATGTGTAGCAAAAGATAGGGGGCCACCTAGGCATCCCGAGCTCTAGGATGGTGTTCTTATCGTGGAGAACCAAACACCCAGAGCTCCCACACTATCTCTGCACTACGCATCGAATAAGACTACTCAGCCTTGGCCTTATAAACGCATAGATACAAACTTTTGTGGAGAATGTGGGATATATCCCAAAATAAAATTCGATCTCCACCGTCTATTTATCTGATCAACGGTTGTTGAGTCTCTTCCTTCGAAAATCTTCTCAGGTCCTTCAAGCTAGTCATCTCTTCCCCGTTCTTAGTAGAATGGTACCTAAGCAAGTTAGAAATCTTTGATTTGTTCTGGCTATCCTCATGAATGCCAAGCTTAAGGTTCTTTGAAAATGCCTCATAGAATTTTATTGTAATCCTCCTTGTTTTCAACAATTTCAAAGAACAACTTGGCGCACTTCTTCACAAGATTCTTTCTAATAACCTTCAATATTTTGTTTTGTTGGACTGTCTCGCAAGAAATATTCAAAGGAAAATCCTCAGAGTCCACGATACCCTTGACAAAGCTAATATATTCAGGGATTAACTCTTCACAGTTGTCCATAATGAATACACTCCTAACATAGAGCTTGATATTGTTTAGCTGAAATTCTTCGTAGCTTTGTTTCTACTTGCACTCTTCTCTCCTAAGACCCTTCTTGCATTCTATAAGCAATGCTCCACACTCACGCAAGTGCCTGACACACGTAGTGTTAACACTGAAATTGTTCCCAATTTTTATGTGTTTCTTTTAAATTGTTTGACTCTTATTCACTTTTTATTTTATTTTATTCTGAATTTTAATGATTTTAAATGACTTTTTATTGTACATGTTATGGTTTTTCATTTTTAATTTATTTTATCCTTAATGGCTTATTAAGTGTTATATTTCTTTCAAAGTCTTAATAATACTTATCTAGCTTCATTCTAATTCTTATATCCAAGATTTAACTTCTATTTTGAGTGTGTTTGCCCAATTTGTCATGTTGAGGTATTCCCACAGCGCAAAGTTCAAATTGCATACATTAGCATGTTGTAGGAATCCGACATCATGAAAGATCGTGTTCATTGATGGTGGGAAGTGGCTCGTTGCATGCTATGATGACTGGAGACCTCTAGACACCTGTTCGCCAGATGATGACACTCGTTTAACCGGTCATATTTTTTTATTGAAGACATCACCAACTTGAATGGCCATGAGTTCAAATTTGGGGATTTCAAATTCTAGAACTGGGAATACGTAATCTTGAGGTTTGTTGAAGTCTTTTACCCCTAATTCAGTTTCAAGGGAGTAAATTTTGCGAAATTACAGTAAAAAATGGGTAAGAGAGGCAAGATTAATTGGTTTGAACCCATGGATACGAGCTGGGCCATGGAATTTCCAGAGTGTGCAGAGTTGTTTAGGGCAGCAGGGTGGTTTAGTTTTTTCGAGAAGATCACTGGTTTTAATGCTGAAGTTTCACATTATTTTGCTCAAAATATCATCAATAATGATGTTAGGTTTGACACTCTCAAGATTGAGCTTACAGAAGGATTAATAGCTGAGGCCACCGGTGTCTCGATGGATGGAGAATCTTGGTTCAAGAAGACGCCCTTCAGTTTTAACCCTAATGATTTCTTGTTACCAGGAAACGAAACCCTAGACTGGAGCAAAGGGATTCAATTAGCAAATTTCAAGCCAGAATGGAGAGAAGTAATTGGAATTATACAGAGTTATATCCCATGTGATGGCAGGTTTGCGTCATTTTTTATGTTTCATGTTAGATTTTTGATGCACCTGAACCTACAATCAAAAATGAATTTGCCATTCTTCCTATTTAAAAGCCTCTAGAATATGTCAAATAGAATTAAAGGACATGCTAACCATACAGAGCAGCCTCTGTTTCATCATGGATTGATAAAGATGATCACTCTAATAGTTTTGCACAAAGAAAATAGAAATGGGATCATTTCCTATTTTGGTCAGGATTTACTGCTGAGTCAGTTGGGAAGATTTTGCCAAATAAACAAGCCGGTTTGTCAGAAGGTTTAAGAGAAGCCCAGTTCAAGATATAGCATAAAAAGTTTTGCAGGAGGATAATTTACAAGAAAATCCTATAAAGTCTGATAGTGTAGAAAGAGAGAATTTGTCTCAAGAAGAACATCAGCATGTTCCTGAGAATGAAAAAGTGGAGGACTTTACTATTTCTAATAAAGAAGACGTTTCTAGTTCAAAGGAAGAAAAGCATAGTTGTATTTTCCAAGAAGGTGATTCAGTACAAAATTATCTTGCTGTGAGTATTAAAGAAGAGAACATTCATGCTCTAGATTTTGAGGCCGATGTGAAGTCTTTGCTTGAACTTGGGAAACCTATATGGAAACCTAAAACTAGAGGCACAAATAGACTCAGATTGAATATGAGGAGGATTTTAAATCCAAAGCTAGAGAAAGAGAAATATAAGATAATTATCATATAGGATTCTTCAGGAGGAGAGGATGTAGATAATAAGAAAGAACCAAAGTTACAGCAAATACAGGTAGTTGCAAAGGAAGATTATGTAATGACTGAAATAATCCAAGACTGTAATGAAGTTGGTAACGAGGTTGTAGAAGAGGAAAATATTTCTGGTTTTGAATAAGGTATGTGTTCAAACACTCCATTGTCTAAAGTAGCAATGAAGAAAAGGCGGGAAGAAGACCTAATTTTTAGAAAACTGGATATTCCATGGTTATCAAACATGGATTCGACATTACCTGGAGAGGTGAATATAGACTTTGAAATTGAAAATATTAGGAAAACTATTCAACAACAGAAGTCACAAATACAATTTTTGACTGAATCTAATGACAGGCTTGTGACTACCAATAAGATGTTAAGGGAAGACCTGGAGAATATTAATGCACATTACCAAGAATTGATAGCAGTGGCAAAAGAAGCTCTGAGAACAAAGATGGAGGTAGAAAATCAAGCTGAGGACCTAAAAAAGAAAAGCAAAGTGTTATCAAGCAGGGTTAAGAGCTTGGAGACCAAGCAGGTTCGAGACAAGAAGAAATCCCATGCTTTGGAAGGCATAGCCATGCTAGCTAAGGCTGCCAAGCAGTTATGAGCCACCTAATCTCCAGCTATCAAGTATTTCATTTTGTTATCGTATACATAGTTGTTAATAGATTGTTTTAAATATTCGAAGTTAAGATGTAATTCTTTAATGTAACTATTTTGAGAATTGACCTAAAGGTAGTTATGAAACTGCTTTATTTTGTAAAGGATAAAAAGAAGAAAGTTTAGACTAGATGGGTTCTATTTTTGTTTCAAGAAACACTATACAACTAAGAGCATTGGAAGCATTTCAGACTGATACAAATGACTCTTATGTAAGTTTTGAAGACTCGGATTGATTTATATAGACATAAGCCACTTTATCTTATCCATTGTTTTTGTTTTTGGTCAGTTTGACCATTCAACTTATGACTTCATTCCTTGTTTAAAGTTTTATTCATGTGAATGCTCATGTGTTGTAGACAAAACCAGTAAATGTGCTTACGAATCTGATGGTTTATATTTATTCTTTTAAGCCTTAATATTTCAGTTCTTTGATCTTATTGCATGATTCAGTACTTGTATTAGTTTGATGATTGATTACTTTCTTGAAAATAAAACCCTCAAACCAATAAATTACAAAGACAAAACTTATTTTCTTTTCATTGTATTGAGATTGTACTAGCTTGTTCCCTTTGTAGTCTAGGAACAATTTCTAACACAAACATCTTTGGCGCCATTGCCGGGGACAAACGTGAAGTTATATCTTCCCTGGGGTATCTATAATGTTCTAGTTTTGAGGTGAACAGGATCAGAAGTTTTTATTTCAGACTACATTTTCACCAAACAGTGGTTCATAGTGGCTTCAAGAAAAGTTGGAACAAGACAGAAACCTACTTCTCCATCACATCCAGGAGTTTTCGATCCAGAACAAATTTTGAAAGAAGCCAGACAAATTCAAAGATCTCAGTCTTTTCCTTCTTTTCATACTCCTGACCAGTCAGAACCAATATCCTCATTAGTTTATTCAAAACTTAAATCAGAAGAAGAAAAATGAAACTTATTTGGGTTTTCTCCTATAGCTGAGAGTGATATTCAGCATTTCCCTAGTCCTTTTCCTTATCAAAAAGTTAAAACTGAGTTTCCTGGTAAGACTCCCTTGTTTCAGTTCAAGCCTTGTAAGCTTTCTTTTCAGTTAAGCCGGAGTAAAGTCAATAAACCTTTTTCCTCATCAAACCAAAGTAGCTTCAAGATGACAGGACAAAAACAACTTGACATGATGGACTGAATGGTAGCTTCCAGATATGATCCCCTAGTTCCATCTCAGCCTTTAAATGCTTTCCCTAGAGGAGACTATCATAAATACCTTCCTGGGTTTAATGGTTAGGGTGAAATCACTGTTGAGGAACATTGGAATGCATTTTTAAGTTATGCTGACAACCAAAATATTGAAGCCAAAGATGTGTGGATGAGAATTTTTGTACAGAGTTTAGATGAGGAAGTAAGGAAATGGTTCCGAGAGTTGCCAGCTAATTCAATAACCTTAATTGAAGAACTCCAAGAAAGGTTTATGAGACAATGGGGAAATACTAAGGATCATACTTATTACATTACAAAATTTGCATCTTTGAAAAGGAAAAAAGATGAAACTGTAGCAGACTTCTCTAATCGTTTCAATAAGATGTATGGAAGGATCCCAACTGAAATCAAGCCTTCTATAACCTCGGCTAAGTTAACCTATGCCAATTCCTTTGATCATGAGTTTTCCTTGCATTTAAGAGAAAGAAGGTCAGTGAATTTATTGAACATGCAAGAAGCTGCCCTGGAGGTTGAATCAAACATTCTAGCTTCGAATAGGCTTAAAGATCAGTTAGATTATCAGATTCATGATCGGAAGGGTAAAAATGAGATGATGCCTTCAGCTTCTATATCAAAGAAAGAAGAGAGTAAAATAGATGAGATGAATAATTTAATTAAAAATTTGACTGCAAAAGTGAGCAAGTTGGAATTGGAAAAGAATTCAAATAAACCTACTCATGAAGGGGAAATAAATCCTAATCAGTTTAGAAGTCCATTTGTACCTAGATTCATCCCTTGAGAAAGAAGGAACAATGATATTCAGAGGGAAAGAAGAGAGAATTAAGACCAGAGAGTTCCTCCCCCATTCCAAAATAATTTTATAGAGGAAGTTGAAGAGGTTGAAGATGTGCAATATGAAGATTTAAATAAGAACTTAAATTACTTTGGAGAGTTGTCATCAGAGGGTTTTACGACTGAATATAATTATCAGAATTTTGAGATTTATGATTCCTACAATCATCAAGAAGAAAGTGATTATAGCCCTGAAGTTTCAGCTGGTATGTGTCAATTTGAACCTAAGATCAGGTCCAAAGAAAATTGTTCAGATTCCCAAGAAGAAAATGGTTCATCCTGCCAAAAAGTTACCTAATCAAACACAGGAAAGAAGAAAAAATCATGGTGACCAACCCAAAGCAGCAGAGATTGAAGAAATTAATAAAAATGTGCAAACTTTTAATTTTGAGAATGAACTGTGTAAGATCAAGATTCCAGTGCCATTAACTGAATTAATGAGGTCTCCTTGTTATAGAGATCCTGCATATAAGATACTGAGTGCACAGGTTAATCAAGTTCCTTCAGATACTGTAAATTTACAAGAAGAACACCCTACAATTATTCTTGGGTCTGCCTCATCTGATAAGCCTCAAAATGGTTCAAACTTTCCTCCACCTTTTTACATTACCCTGATTGTTCATGATCAAATGATTCATAACTGCTTGTTAGATTCCGGAGCCTCTGATAACCTAATGCCTAAAGCAGTCATGGAGGCCCTTGGTTTGAGTGTCACAAAGCCATACCATGATTTATTTGCATTTGATTCCAGAGCTGTAAAGTTCCTAGGAGTGATTCAGGAAATGGTGGTAAATCTTACTCAATTACCTATGAAGAGTGTTATTATGGATGTGGTAGTAGCTGAAATCTCTCCTAAGTTTGGTATGTTACTATCAAGGTCTTGGGCGAAGAAAATAGGGGGAACTTTGCAGATTGATTTGGCATATGCAACTATTCCAGTTTTTGGGGGAGAGCATAGAAGATTGTACAAGGAACTACAATATGCTTTTATAGTCACAGATGAGAACACAACTGGAATACTATAGGTAGAAAAGGAAACATCAGTCAAACCTAGTATTGAACAAAAAGATGAGTTATGGTAGTTGTACTTTGATGGCTCCTCATCCAAGGAAGGAGCAGGAGTTGGCATTGTTTTGGTTTCTCCTGGTGGAGAGGTGATCTGTTTGATGTATAAGTTGGAATTTGTGACTACTAATAACACAACAGAATATGAGGCATTAATTCTTGTCTTAAGGGCTGCGAAGGACCTGGGAATTCAACAACTTTCCATTTATGGCGACTCTGAATTAGTTTTCCAACAGGTAAAGGGAAAGTATCAGGTAAAACATGATATGTTGAAGGTATATATAAATGAGGTTTGGGATATGATTGATAATTTCTACATAGCATTCAATATTTCTTTCATTCCCAGAGATCAGAATCAAACAGCTGATTCATTGGCTTTGGCAGCCACACATTTCAAAATTCCAAAGCATACTTAGCTGAAATACCCAATTGAAGTCAAATATAGGCCTTCAGTACCAGACAATATTAAACAATGGAGAGTTTTTGAAGATGATGTGGAAATCAAAAAATTCTTGGAGTTAGCTGGAGAGTTTTCTGATTCACTAATTGATCAGGACCAGGATGATGAAGTTGATGATACTGGTGCATATTCAGAAAACACAATTGCTGAGCATAAGATTATAGAGTTGAAAGGAAATTTTATTCCTAAGGGTTTGGTTCCCCTTGAGAGAATATTTTCTAAAGACGACACTTTGCTAAAACCTTCCATGCAAGCTTCAGAAGAGAAAATTACAAGCTGTAACATTGGTACAGAAGATCAGCTCAAGATGGTGAAGATTTCTAAATCTCTCTCAGTCGAGCAAAGAAACAGGTAGATTAAATTATTGAAGGAGTTTGTTGACATTTTTGCTTGGTGTTATGAAGATTTGAGAACCTATGACACTAGCATTATTCAACATAAGGTTCCTTTAAAGCCAAATGTGAAACCTCTTAGACAGAAACTAAGATGAATTAACCTAGCCTGTTACCAGTCATAGAAAAGGAAGTCAAGAAATTATTGGATGCAAAGAGAATTGTTCCACTCAAATATTCATCATGGGTGGCAAATCTAGTTCTTGCACGAAAGAAGAATGGAGAAATAAGATTATGTGTTGATTTTCGAAATTTAAATAGAGCTTCACTGAAGGATAATTATCCATTGCCTAAAATTGAAATTTTTTTGCAGAAAGTGGTAGGTGCCCAGAGAATTTCAATGGTCGATGGATTTTCAGGGTATAATCAAATTGCTGTACATCCGGATGACAGGGAAAAAACAACCTCCACAACTCCTTGGGGTAAATTCATGTACGATGAGATGCCATTTGGTTTGATGAATGCTGGTGCGACATTTCAAAGAGCTATGGATATAGCCTTTGTTGGAGAAAAAGAGAATTTTGTAGTAATTTACCTTGATGATATCACTGTGTTTTCTAAGTCTGATGATGAACACTTGCAACATCTAAGGCAAACATTTTTGAAGTGCAGGAAATTTGGGTTGTCATTGAACCCTAAGAAGTCACATTTTTCTGTTCAGGAAGGGAAGCTTCTAGGACATCTTGTTTCAGCAGATGGAATTAGAATAGATCCTGAGAGATTCAAAGCAATTTTGAAGATTAGTATCCCCAGAAGTAAAAAAGATGTCCAATCTTTCATTGGGAAAATCAATTTTCTGAGATGGTTCATCCCAAATTTTACTGAAACTATCAAACATATAAGAACTATGTTGAGGAAGGATCAGGAGGTGAAGTGGATAGTAGAAGCTAGAGCTTCATTTGAGAAGATTAAGCAAGCCCTTACAGAGGCTCCAGTGCTGGTAAGCCCAGACTATTCAAAAGATTTCTTAACTTTCTCTTTTTCAACCCAGGACACTATAGCTGTTGTTATTTTACAAAAAAATGCAGATGGCTTAGAGAAGCCTATATCTTTCTTCAGTAAAACTCTTAGAGATTCAGAATTAAAGTACAGTACACTTGAGAAACAAGCATATGCATTGGTCAAAGCCTTGAAGTTCTTTAGAATCTATATTTTTCATTCCAAGATTATTACCTATGTACCTAATGCTGCTATTAAAGAGATTCTAACTCAGCCAGATAGTGAAGGTAAGAGAGGAAGATGTATTGCAAAGATTATGGAGTATGAGGTAGAGATCAGGCCTACCAAGCTAGTGAAAGGACAAGGTTTAGCAAGATTATTTGCTGATTCAAATTGTGAGTCTTTAGGTCTTCATTTGGTGGCTAGTCAACCAACACAGGAGGAATTGCAAATGAAACAAAATGAAGAACATGCCATGGAAAAATATGCAGAATCAGAGTGGTATGCTAATCTAGTTCACTTTTTATTGCATTTGCAATGTCCTGCTCATTTTGATAAGAAGGCATCCAGATCATTGAAATTAAAGGCAACTAAATATTGTTTGGTAAATCAACAGTTATATTGGAAAGATCTAGGTGGAGTGTTACTCAGATGTTTTGAAAAGTCACAAGTAGAAGAGGTAATTTCAAAATTGCATGAAGGTGCTTGTGGGGGTCATATGTATTGGAAAGCTACAGCCTATAAGATTCTTAGATTGGGATATTATTGGCCCTATTTATTTTCAGATGTGTATCAATGGGTCAGAGCTTGTGTTCATGTCAGAAATTTGCTGTTAAGCAGAAACTTATATCCTTACCATTAAACCCTATTGCAGTGAATGCTCCTTTTCAACAATGGGGATTAGATTTCATAGGTGAAATTAATCCTGCGTCTAGTGGTCAACATGGATGGATACTAACAACTACAGTTTTCTTTAGTAAATGGGTGGAGGCAATCCCAACACGTAATGCCACTGAAAAGGTCATCATGAGTTTTATACAAGACAACATTTTGAGTAGATTTGGTTGTCCTTAGAAGTTGTTGACTGATAATTCTCCAGCTTTTGAGTCAAAAGCTATGGTTAGTTTTTGTGAACAAAATGGAATTAACCTAAGACATTCTACACCTATTACCCCCAAGGTAATGGATTAGCAGAGTCATCAAACAGAAACATCATCTGGAGTATAAAAAAGTTGTTAAACCAAAACAAGAGATCTTGGGATTCAATGCTAAAGTATACATTGTGGGCAAATAGGATAACCACCAAGAAAGCAATAGGTTTGTCTCCATTTCAGTTGGTGTATGGTATAGATGTCGTTTTTCCCATTCAATTAGGTATTCCAGTAATGAAATTTTTCCAAGATAGTCAAGAAGAGCCTAATGATCTTCAAAGAAGAATTTTCTCATTGATTGAATTGCAGCAAGAATGAGAAGCTCTAGCAGAAAAGGCACAAACATATTGGAATAAGATCAAAGGGAGATTTGACAAGAAAGTAAAAGAAGACACTTTTTCTCCTGGTGACATGGTGCTCAGATGGGATGCTAGGAGAGACCAAAGGGTCAGCATGGTAAGTTTGATAATATGTGGCTAGGTCCATTCATAATTTTAAATATTTTGGAAAATAATACTTTCATATTGCAGATTTTAGAAGGTGAGGAATTGTCCAATCCAGTCAATGGACGATTCCTCAAACATTTTTATAGTCATTGAAAGTGAAAGAAATTATACTCATTGTACATACCGGTGAGAAATAAGACTCCAATTACCCAATGGAAGTTTGCAGAATAAAGGGAGAGTTTCAGTTTAGATTGCAGAAGGCATTGGTCTACATGTTCTTGAAACCTCACAAGGAGGCTTTTATCCCTCAGCAAGAGCCAGATGTTAACACTGAAATTGTTCCCAATTTTTATGTGTTTCTTTTAAATTGTTGGACTCTTATTCACTTTTTATTTTATTTTATTTTGAATTTTAATGATTTTAAATGCCTTTTTATTGTACATGTTATGGTTTTTCATTTTTAATTTATTTTATCCTTAGTGGCTTATTAAGTGTTATATTTCTTTCAAAGTCTTCAAAATACTTATTTAGGTTCATTCTAATGCTTATATCCAAGATTTAACTTCTATTTTGAGTGTGCTTTCTCAATTTGTCATGTTGAGGTATTCCTGCAGCGCAAAGTTCAAATTACATACATTAGCGCGCTGTAGGAATCCGACATCATGAAAGATCGTGTTCATTGACGGTGGGAAGTGGTTCATTGAATGCTATGATGACTGGAGACCTCTAGACACCTGTTCACCGGATGATGACACTCGTTTAACCCATCATATTTTTTTTATTGAAGAGATCACCGACTTGAATGGCCACGATTTCAAATTTGGGGATTTCAAATTCCAGAAATGGGAATACGTAATCTTGAGGTTTGTTGAAGTATTTTACCTGTAATTCAGTTTCAAGAGAGTAAATTGTGCGAAATTACAGTGAAAGATGGGTAAGAGTGGCAAGATTAACCGGTTTGAACCCACGGATACGAGCTGGGTCGTGGAATTTCCGGATTTTGTAGAGTTGTTTGGGGCAACAGGGTGGTTTAGTTTTTTCGAGAAGATCACTCGTTTTAATGCTAAAGTCTCACATTATTTTGCTCATAATCTCATCAATAATGATGTTAGGTTTGACACTCTAAAGATCAAGCTTATAGAAGGATTAATAGCTGAGGCCACCGGTGTCTCGATGGATGTGGAATCTTGGTTCAAGAAGACGCCCTTCAGTTTTAACCCTAATGATTTCTTGTTACCAGGAAACAAAACCCTAGACTGGAGCAAAGGGATTCAATTAGCAAATTTCAAGGAAGAATGGAGAGAAGTAATTGGAATTATACAGAGTTATATCACATGTGATGGCAGGTTCACTTCAGTTTTTAAGTTTCATGTTAGATTTTTGATGCACCTGAACCTATAATAGAAAATGAATTTGTCATTATTCCTATTTAAATGCCTCCAGAAGATGTCAAATAGAATTAAAGGACATGCTAACCATACAGAGCAGTTTCATCATGGATTAATAAAGATGATCATTCTAATAGTTTGCACAAAGAAAATAGAAAATGGGATCATTTCCTATTCTGGAGAGGATTTACTGCTGAGCCAGTTGGGAAGATTTTGCCAAATAAACAAGCTGGTTTTGTCAAAAGGTTTAAGAGAAGCCCAGTTGAAAATACATCAGAAAAACTTTTGCAGGAGGATAATTTACACGAAAATCCTATAAAGTATGATAGTGTAGAAAGAGAGCATTTGTCTCAAGAAGAACATCAGCATGTTCCTGAGAATGAAAAAGTGGAGGAATTTACTGTTTCTAATAAAGAAGATGTTGCTAGTTCAAAGGAAGAAAAGAATAGTTGTATTTTCCAAGAAGGTGATTCAGTACAAAGTTCTCTTGCTGTGAGTATCAAAGAAGAGAACATTTATGCTCCATATTTTGAGGCCGATGTGAAGTCTTTGCTTGAACTTGGGAAACCTAAATGGCGACCTAAAACTAGAGCCACAAATAGACTCAGATTGAATATTAGGAGGATTTTAAATCCAAAGCTAGAGAAAGAGAAAGATAAGATCACTATCATACAGGATTCTTCAGGAGGAGAGGATGTATATAATAAGAAAGAACCAAAGTTACAGTAGCTACAGGAAGCTACAAAGGAAGATTATGTAATGACTGAAATAATCCAAGATTGTAATGAAGTTGGTAATGAGGTTGTAGAAGAGGAAAATATTTATGGTTTCGAACAAGGTATGTGTTCAAACACTGCATCGTTTGAAGCAGCAATGAAGAAAAGGCAAGAAGAAGACCTAATTTTTAGAAAACTGGATATTCCATGGTTATCAAACATGGATTCGACATTACCTGGAGAGGTGCCTATAGACTCTGAAATTGAAAATCGTAGGAAAACGATTCAACAACAGAAGTCACAAATACAATTTTTTACTGAATCTAATGACAGGCTTGTGACTATCAATAAGATGTTAAGGGAATACCTGGAGAATATTAATGCACATTACCAAGAATTGATAGCAGTGGAAAAAGAAGCTCTGAGAATAGAGATGGAGGTAGAAAATCAAGCTAAGGACCTAAAAAAGAAAAACAAAGTGTTATCAAGCAGGGTTAAGAGCTTGGAGACCGAGCAGGCTCGAAACAAGAAGAAATCCCATGCTTTGGAAGGAATATCCATGCCGTCTGAGGCTGCCAAGCATTTATGAGCCACCTAATCTCCAGCTGTCAAGTATTTCATTTTGTTATCGTATACATAGTTGTTAATAGACTGTTTTAAATATTCGAATTTAAGATGTAATTCCTTAATGTATCTATTTTGAGAATAGACCTAAAGTTAGTTATGAAACTACTTTATTTTGTAAAGGATAAAAGGAAGAAAATTTAAACTAGATGGGTTGGATTATTGTTTCAAGAAACACTATATAGATAAGAGCATTGGAAGCATTTCAGACTGATACAAATGACTCTTATGTAAGTTTTGAAGACTGAGATTGATTTATATAGACTTAAGCCACTTTATCTTATCCATTGTTTTTGTTTTTGGTTAGTTTGACCATTCAACTTATGACTGCATTCCTTGTTTAAATTTTTATTCATGGGAATGCTCATGTGTTGTAGACAAAACCAGTAAATGTGCTTACGAATCTGATGGTTTATGTTTTTTCTTTTAAGCCTTAATATTTCAGTTCTTTGATGTTATTGCAGGATTCAATACTTGTATTAGTTTGATGATTGATTGCTTTCTTGAAAATAAAATAGTGACACTTGAGATGAGGGATCATCAGTTTTCTGCCTAAGCTATTCAAGTCTTCTCTCCAGAACTAGTGCAACCTCAGAATGCATCAAAAAATTCTTCACCAATTTGGAGCCCTATCAATCCCCCTCATTTTCCTCTACAGATCAGCATATACCATATTTATCATACTCATAATTTTGACATATTTATCTTCATGAGTATCCTCATGTAAACCAGACTGTAGATATCCAAATTTTCTCTAAGCATCATAGTCCATCCAAGTTTGCTTTGAAAATCATTGACATACATGTCATCATAGGTAATGTCTCTCAATGTCCACCATTGTGTATTAATTTATTGTCATCAATGCCAACCTGCTTGCTGCTCTGTTATCATCTAGTTCTGCCATCAATGCCAACCTACCGAACTGCCATATTGCCAACAACTCTGACCCCTCTTTGCCATCGACACCATTCCTTCCTTAATAGCTACTTCAAAAACTAATTGTGGCTGGTTGACTGTGTTTTTAACAAGGTTTTTATTTAAACTTGATGTTTACCAAAATGGCAATCCACCCAAAACTCTGCCAACTTAAAACAACTATACTGTTAAGTTCTCGACCATTCATATGACCATGCCAACAACTTGAACATCAGAACTTGTCCTATACTGTGCATATTAACCTCTGGCTTTGTCTTCAGAGTATTAGCATGCATTGTTTGAAACCTGGAGTGCATTATTCTAACATTTTTGGCGTGCATCTTTTGATCTCTGTCCTCACCCTTCTTGCTGCTCTGTCATCTCATCTTAGTTTCCATCAATGACAACCTATCTGAGTTATATATTGACATCAATGCCAACCTAAACATATGCCATATTTCCAACAAAAAAAACTTAAGTTGTGTGCTAGATAAGATGGAAACAAGACCAATTCAACCATGATAGCACATGTAAGTTTTATTGCCATGATGACATTCAAATGAGACCCAAGAATTAGATTAGACTTACTTCTCGAATATTGTTGTCCAAGAACCTAAACGTCTCATCTGCTTCACTGTGTTTGTGAGCCACATCAGCCTGCATTTCTTCCACTGACCATACTTGAATCTTCTGCAATCAAATTTGTTAGTGCTCAAACCCTTACCTGAGGAAATTTGTAGATTCTGATAGGCTGCAAAATAGAGTTAGCTACAAAACTAGCTCTGATACCATGTTGATTTTTATAAAGTTAGGGTTTGATAAAATAAAGAACAACTTTTAAACAATGATTCAGTAGATCAGAAATGTAAATCAATCATACAATACAACTGTAAGAATTTAAAAATGTAATTTGCATTTCTTTCAACTAGGGCACTACCAATAGGTCACCGTGCCAATAAATTTAAAAACTAATTTTCATTTATTTCAACTAGGGCACTACCAATAGGTCACTGTTCCAATAATCCACAATAAGTTGAAAGTAACAATGCTAGTAAATGACAGGGTTATAAGTACTTAGCTGGGGATGAGCCCTTATCTAATGTACTCAGATTTGCTTTCAATTTTGCCAATAAGGCATAATAGATATAGAGACATGAATAGCCCTAGAAAGGAAACATCATACCTATGAGAGAGAGAGAGCAAGGTAAGAGTTTCAACAATAGGTAAAATTGTGTTAGGACAAACTTCAAGCACCAGCAGACCTTCTAACTTAGTTAGGAGACAACCAACGTCAACCACCAGTCAAGCTGCAATAACCAATATTGACCCTAATAGGGCTCATAATACAACGTGAGACCTCAACAGACTCTAATAGTCTTTGATAACAATAGCCATAAATCCATAGGTTAACGATAGCCTCAATAGGCCCTAACCAAAAAGTTCAACGACATCCTGAATAGACCCAACAACAAAGTGGCAACAGCTAACATGAGCAACAAAAAGAATGGAGAACCACAAGCCTAGAAGGGCTAAACAAATAATCAAATAGTAGCAGAATTAGGCAGACCTCTCAGAGGAAAAAGACGCAGCCCTAGAGGGCTTATAACGACAACAAAAAAATAGCCCTATAGGGCTCAAACCTTGCCGTCAAAAACAGAAAAATGTTCCATCAACCAGTTGCCAAATGATGCCCTAGAAGGAGGCTGGAAAAAATAGAACCCAAACTAATTCTCCCCCCGATTTCATGACCATTTACAAGGTCAATGATGAGACCAAAACAACAAAGGTGACTCGACAAACAACCAACCCGATAAGGTCAAGTACCATAAGCAGGATAACCACAAGGAAAAACAAGATAGGGTGACAAGGTCTCTCTCTCTAGGTATGTGTCCTCACATGTTCCATACATCTACTGAATGTTTTGTCATCACAGTACTGAAGGGATCATCCCGATGATGTGATCCTTTGGTCCTTAACTTCTTCTTGAGGTCAGGTACCTCATCAGAGGGTGTCCAGTCCTTTGATGAGCCGAACTAGGAGAGAAGGACATCACACATCATTACCATATTGGTCTAACCAAGATCCACCTAGTACCCAAACTACGTACACGCCTGCAAATTGTTATAGAGTCTACCGTATCAAAACATAAGATTATGGATTTCAAGAGTTTGGAGAGCGGAATTATCTAAACCAAGATAATAAAATCAACTAACCTTTGACATTGCTGGACATCACCACACTATTATAATATTATTTTCTTCTCACAATAGCCATGAGTGCTAACAAGTTCATTGACATTATTTGACCAAATAATATTACAAACCTATAAACTTGAAACAAGTGTCACATGCTTATAACACAGAGACCCACTATGAAATCTTGTTATATTATCAAATGAATCAAGGGTATATACCTGACTTCCAGTATCCATACTATTCAACTAAGAGCCTATTTTTGTGTTCTAGAAGTGAATGCACCTATCTACTATCCCACTTCTAGAACCAAGGAGGCCATGTTGATGTGGGGACCAAGCAATGGCCTTAACAACATAGGCACTATAGTCTATCATTATCTCTACTGCTGAAATATAGATGTAGAGCTACAAATATGATCTTTCCTATGCAAAATTGCAAATACTGGAAGAAAAATAGAGAATACCTGCTCAAACTATTGAAATTTGAAATAGGGAGATGTCTACTGAAACATTTGCTGAAAAACCTTCTAATTTACTGCCAAACCACTGTATTTGCCATGAATCTACCAAATTTATGCAAAGACTGATATTTATGGAAAAGATATCAGAAAAAATACAAATCTATGCCCGATCTGTCAAATTGTTGCTTAATTGGACAAATATCACTTCTATACAACCAATATATGTAGGAAATTGACTAATTTCAATTGTTGGGCATCTATTTTCATCTACTAGCTTTCAAAATTTACTGTTGGGTCACTTTATGACTGTCAATTTCATTCCTAGGTGTCTGTATAGGCCTTATTATTCTTTGGTGGTGTCATACGACTTCCTGTATAGGTTGTACAACCTAGAAGTGCACTTGAATAGATTAATATGGGTTGAATGGTGTTTGGTGTTTGTTTGTACAGGACATGCCATTGTTTGGGCATTGCATAATTTTTCTTTTTGATTAGTCATTAAAAAATAGGTTTTGCCCCCTTTTTTGTTTTGGAACTCAAATTTAACCCCAAAAATCAAATATGGATTTAAGTTGAAAGAAAACAAAGCTCATTTATCTTTTAAATCTCATTTTAAATCCATCAAATGAATTGAACCATATTTTAAAACTAGAAAATAAAAAAATATCTTCTCTTTCACCCATATATTGTTCAGTTTCGTTCGCATTATTTTCAACAGATGTATTAAAAGGTGATATGGAAGGGAAAAGAACCAGGTGTACTAAAAGATGATTATTTTCAACGGGTGTTATTTGGGTCAGACATAGTGGAAATATTCAAGTGTATACCTATCCATTGCTAATATGGAAGGGAAAAGAACTCTCCAAAACACAATGATTTCCAATGTGCAGTACAAGCCCATTGTCACTGGGTTGGAGAGACATCCAATTTAACAGATTTCATACCTAAACTCACTGTTTTTTTCCAACGGCTGAATATTACAATCAAGGACAAGGGGTTGTGTAACTCTTCCTCTTGTTCAAGCATAGGGAACTTGATAATAAAAAAAGGAAATTAATTGTTGACCATGCATTCTCAATAGTCTGAGATGGAAAGACTACTAAGTTCTAGGATGATCAATGGTAGAGTTTCCAAGCATATAAAATATTCCAGGGTTAGAAATAGTTTGTGAACTACTTCTACAAAGAGCATGGGTGAAATTTAATGACTACTGGGAACACAAGCCATTGGAAGATTAGATCAAAAGAATAACAAAAGTAAGATGGAAAGCTTTGATCAATAGCCCATATGAATATCTTTATCAAAGAAAGATCTTGTATGTCCCATACGAATCTCTTGATCATAGAAAGATCCTATGTAGATTGTTTCTTGGAAAAGCTGTGCTGTAATGTGAAAGGAAGAGGTACCTATTTGGTTAGAGAAGGGTACTATCTTGCTTTATTCAGAAAATTTGGAGTAGAAAAATATTCATTCTGGAACCATTTTTGGAAAAGATATCAGCATTTGGATGGGAAGCTGTCAAAAATAAACTCCTTACACGGTTCTCTTTGAGGAAGAGAGTAGCAGGCCACTCCAGGTATAATGTCTGCCAACAAAATGAAGGAATGCTAGTCATTTTTTCTTTAAATGTGAAGTTGCTAAGTTGGTATGGCTTTTATGGGAAAAAGAAATATCCTGCTATGGACCAGAAGGTTTTATAGTACAAAAACCATTTCAAAATTAGAATTCATCTTCCTTTATGTCAAAATACTTAGAAATTAATCTGCAATATCAGTCTATTCAATTTTGGAATTTATGACTTGTAAAAAACTAGAAGATATTTTCATAGCTTGGATGTTTCTGACCTTAGCTTGGATGGAGAATACTACTTATCTAACCTTTTTTGATAGCCATCCCAATCTTTTAAAGCTCTAAATTCCTGATCTCGAAAGGATTCCCAAGTGAGCTTGGGAGCTTGATGAACTACTTCTGGTATGCAACAAAGAGAATCAAGGAAATTGCATCTTTGGCCTGGGAGAAAGTTTCTATACCAAATGGCCAGGAGTTAGAAAGGGGAAAAAAACAAGCATGGGTAGAATTATCAGCATCCAATCCTCATTTCGAGGGTCTAAAAGGAGGCTACATGGATGTAAACAACAGTTCTGAGCACCCTTGTGCATGTAATCCAATCTCCTAAGAATAGTAGTGGTATAGTACCAAGGTTTGGAATGCTCCTTTGATAGTATGTTACCCTGTAGGTGCTAAGATTAAAGTGAATACTATATTGACAGTATGTGGACATATGAAAATTACGCCAATTACATTAGAGAAATGTCGGTCTCGTGCCAATAGGTCTCCTACGATGGATGCATAGGAACCTAGTAAGCCAATGCATAGACCATTTTTCTCTTCGCTTAGCAACTCAGATCTCATAGTCAAGTATCAAGGGAATAAAAAAATATAAGCAAAATAAATGCAAGCTTCCAAACTTGAAAAAATGCTCCGAATGTAAGAAAAAAACAAATAATTTATGAAACGAATCAAACTAGTACAAAGGGCTCAAACCACAATCAATTATCAAGGGAATAAAAATATATTTAACCAAATTAAATGCAAACTTCCAAACTTGAAAAAATGCTCCAAATGTAAGAAACAAGCAAACCATTCATATTTCCCAAGATATCAAAGCTAGAAATACAAGCAATTCCATGTAATTGAGTTTTAACTTTTGAATGAGCCCATTCTTGCTAAGCGGAAGTATTGTTAAATTAATTTACTTAACATTTAATACTAGTACATTATCTATGGATAGATAGGTCCCAACTCCATTTCCTGTAACAAATAAGAAAAAAAAACAATGCATTAGTTAACTATCAAAACATCAAACTTAAAATAGCTTGCATCAAGGAAATGTAGCTCTAATATTACTATATTTAATACAAAGTATAGACTATAGAACCTATTTTTACCTGAAATGCAACTTCAAATTTATGTATGGTAATCTTTCTCCCATCAAGAATTTTCCTTTTCCAACTTGCTCCAAGAATAGAGTAACATCGAAGTCAAACTAAAAAAAACACATGATCTATTAAATTCCATTCATTATTTATACACTGCCAATGTATATTGGTTTAGATTATATGTTGTGGCATATCAAATTCCCAATTCTCATGTCACTCTTCATTTTCTACATTTTGAACATGAACTTTTGTAGATGAAATATCATTACGAGCCTCCAAAACATTATGTTCCATATCAAGTTCATTGGAGACATTTGTTATATTGTGTTCTCCTCTTCTCTCATAATCGCCAGAGTGCCAGTGCTCTATTGAATGGAAAATTGGTAATGTCATACTTTGTTACATATAATATTAAACAAGTATCCATATTCTTATCAAGCTTGTTCCTCAACTTTGACTTCAAGAATGACAGTGCACTAAACATTCTTTCATCCTCCACTGATCCCAAAATCATGGTTTGACATAAATTGACTAATTTGAAATAATCTGATATGTTTTCTTGTAGGTATTGACTTTCACCTAAAATAGTCCATAATTTGGTTACTGCACCATATTCTATAGGTTTCGACAAAGCATGATATTGATCTGACATTGTTTGAGCAAAGAAAGTGGCTTGTTGATGTAATTTTGATGAATCTAATATACCTCCAATCTCTTCTCCTTCCACCTTAACATTCTTGCCAAAGTGGTGCACTAAAGTATTCAATTTTGCTAGAAAGTTGACTTTTAAACCATTTATATCTTTTTCAGAGTTCCAATAATGAGGGTATACCGCAGACATAGCTTCCAATAATTCATCTCGAGTAAATCGTTCTCTTATCTCTAATGATAGTGATTGTGCAATTTGTATTAGTTGCGTCTCACTAAAATCACAATGTTATTGAATTGGTCTCTTGACACATGGCATTCTTTGGTGGTTTGCCCCATCTTACTAACATAATAAAAGGGAACCATATACCCACGCACTTCCATACATAGTCTCCCTTTTTCATCAAACTTCAAATAATTTTCACTCTTTTCTACATCAATGATAGTAGTCCAACCGTTAAATATTTGACCCGTAAAAGACTTTGGCATCGTATACAAATTATCCAATGCAAGGCATGCCAATTTTCTTGCATTTGTGTACTCTACAATATACATTGTGCGATTCTGAGCCATTTTCACAAGGACATTCATTTCATGAAGCAAAGGAAGAATTCCAACCAATGTTAATAATGTCTCTATATTAGTTAGTCGAAAGAGAATATCTTGAGCTTTGTCCACACTAAAGCGATGTTCATACATCACCCCTACCAATGATTGGTATTCACTAAATAGTCTTTGAGCTGGTCCATCCAATGAGATCCATCTTGTATCAACATCTTTTAATATCTTTTTTCCATTTGTAACACCGTCAGCAAATTGTTGAAACTCTGTAAATCGCTTGGGACTACGAGAGTATGCATGAGTCTCACGTACAAGTTCTTCAACTTTTGAAACCAGTGGAAACTTACTTACTATTTTAAATGCAAGATTCATCCTATGAGCCATACATAGAATACTAATCATAAATGGTGAAGCTGATAGTTGTATTTTGACACAAATGCCATTCCTTTGTGCTTGCATGATTGATGCTCTATCGGCTCCGACACATACCAACCTTTTCGCAATCATTAAATCATCCATGCCACCAATTTCCTTCAAAGTCTTAATAACAAGTTCATAAATATTTCCAGCTGTAGAACTCTTCTTCATTTTATGAATCCCAAGTAAATATGAATGCCTAATATGATCATTAACCATATAAATACTCATGCAGATCCATGAAGTATTATCGACAGTTGTAACTTCATCCAAAGATAGTGAGAAAAACCTAGCATTTGCAATATTCTCTTTCAAATCATCCTTTTCTACTTGAGCTAGATATCTTGCCCATTCCCAACCACTCGTTATAGACCAGTGAGAAGATGGAAAATTTGATACTTCAAGAAAAGATACATAGTTCTTGTAATCTGGATAATCTATCATAAGACGACCTCTAGATAAGATGAGAAATATGGTGCTTAATTGTGTCATCTTGGATAACAAATTTCTCTCCATTGTCTTTCCAAATAGAGATGTGATGGTTTCTCCACTTTCCTCGAGTTTACTTTTCCTTATTAAGTATTTATTATATTCTTCTTGATATATGACATGTCGACATTCCTCAGAAGATTTCCATTTGGTAATAGACTTCTCCTCACCATTTTCAATTTTCTTAACATACACCTTTCCTACATGCTTCTCTATTGTATCTAACTTCATTTGCAATTTTACTAACTTTCCAAGTTTCCAACTACATACAATGCATTTAACTTCTTGTGAAGCCTCTTTCTCATTTATTGGAGGTATTGGTTCAATAAATGGAAATTTTGAGGCCCATTCCGATTGGAATTTTCTCCCAATGTCCCATTGGCCTTTTATTTTTTTGTGATGATGAATCATTTTTGTTGTCTTCCAAGGTAAAACCTTCAACATTGTCATTGCCAATTTTTTGTTGAATTTCATTTATCCCACTTTGTTCACTAGAGGAACCCAGTCTATCATCTATTATCTTGATATTAGATGCATTCTCAGAAGAGTTGACATCTCTCTCGCTGATGGGTTGCTCAAAACAGTTTGAATCATGAAGAGAATCTTGATTCTTGGATTGAGGCTTCTGAAAGTATGATAATACATACCTCTGTTTTGATGCTTTCTTTCCACAATCGTTGTTTGACATTTCATTGAATATTCCATAATTATTAAGATATCAAATCAATTTAGAAACCCAAAGTGAAACCTGCATGAGAAAAATGATATAAAATTAGTACAACTTGTAAGTTATCCACGATGACATGAATTCAAAGTGTATGTACTAGTAATGCCATAACCACCTACAATTTTCAAACATGATATCTGGAGCCTTGGTTGTGCTCGTTCCATTCTAAACTTTTACATGGTAGTGTTTGGAATGACAACAAATTTTAGTAGAAAAAACAAAAAATCCACAGAGTAAGAGAATCCCATGTTCTAACTATTGGTTGAAATTGTTAATTTTTTTAGAATTTACACTCAGATCTAGGATATTAACTGAGAGAATAACATGTACAACATATCTACAACATATCTACAGCATATCAATCATGGACACAATAATGCAAGCACACAAGAGACACATAGTTTCACTAGGGAAAACCAAGAAGGTGAAAAACCCTGCAAATTCCTCAGAGATAGATAGAGAAATGATACAACCCAAGTACAAGAGATAGTCCTCCTAGCAGAAGCTTCTCCTCCTCCACTAGTGCGCCACTCTCCAATGAAAGTATGAGTGAGAAAGTGAATGATCAATAGAGTGCCTCCCACACTCTATTTATACTTGACTTGACTTGCTTAATAACCTTTACTAGGTCGGCCTTAACTTAACCACATAACATAATGCTGACAGGGCCGACCCCCAATAGGGTGGTCTAATAACCCTTTTACCCACATGACTCATATAGCGCCGACCCCATCAAGGTGGTCTAATAACCCATCAAGTATAAGTTACGACACTTACAATATAAATGACGACACTTCCGTATAGAGGAATAATAACATCTCTATAGGAATACAAACACTTCCGTATAGAGGAGTAATAACATCTCTATAGGAATACAATATACATAGGTGAAATACATTCTGAAGTTACAATTACATCAACACTCCCTCTTATCTAGGAAGGTATTTATCGACACAGGTCTTCTAGCACAAGTCTTCTTCTCTGGATCATCGTCACTAGATCATCGACATCGAATCATCGTCATCGTCACTGCTGCTGCTATCTCAATCAATCTCTGAACTACTCGTCATAGGAAGTTCTACAGAGCCAGTCCTTTTTCATACTGGATGTAGGCCCACCACCTGCAAGTCTTCATGATCACTGGCCATACTGTGGAATCCTCAGGACTTATTACGTGCGTCACAAAACCTCACAAGAGCATCCAGGCTGTTACGAGCACATGGCTCTGCCTGTTGGATCTCCCAGGGCTGTATTATATGTGACTGTCACAAAACCTTAAAAGAGTGTCCTGACTAGCAATCAATCTAAAGAGCATCCAAGGCCTTTTACATGACTAGCACAACCTGTCCGAATCTCCAGGGCGTATTACATGTGACCCCCACCACAAAACTTTTAAAGAGTGTCTTGACTAACAAGAACTCTAAGGAGCATCCGAGGCCTTTTACGTGACTAGAACAACCTGTCCAGATCTCTAGGGTGTATTACATGTGGTCATGGAAAAACCTCGAAAGAGCATCCTAGTACTGATTACGATTGTACTGCTCAACCTATCGGATCTCCCAAGGTCGGATTATATGCCATAGGAAAAAACCTGTAAAGAGCATCTGGCAGATATCCTAGGACCAGATTACATGCCATAGGCAAGACCTCAAAAGACTATCTGCAAATATCCCAGGGCCAGATTATATGTCTTCCCAAAGCAAAACCTCAAAAGAGCATTTTCCAAATATCCCAGGGCCACATTACATGCCATAGGAAAAACCTCGAAAGACTATCTGCAAAACTCCCAGGGATGGATTATATGCTTATCTGCACAACCTATTCCACGGCCATAGAGTATCAACCTGATACTCACCATACATCATCCTGATGTACACATGATCATCCTGATCATCATCACTGCATCGTCCTAATGCATGTCATCTGGAGCAACATCCTGAAGCTCATCATCCATGATCATCATGATCATACAATGCATCCACCTGATGCATACACAGTATCTTCCTGATACATATCATCATACATGATCTACCTAATCATACAATGTATCCACCTGATACACATACAACTACATGATCCACCTAATCATATAATGTATCTACCTGATATATATCAGCATACATGATCTACCTGATCATACAATGTATCCACCTGATACATCTACAGATACATACACATGATTCAACTGATCATACAAAGCATCCACCATGATGCATACATACATATAAATGATCCAACTGATCATATCCAGCATCCAACATGATGAATATACATATACATGATCCAACTGATCATATATAGCATCCAACATGATTCATATACATATAAATGATCCAACTAATCATATCTAGCATCCAACATGATGCATATACAGAGCAGTAATTGGAGCATCGTCCTGATGCTCATCATCCAGCGCTTACAGCCATAGCCATGGGAAGGATACTCCTCTCACCATGCTTGGAATGGCTTCCAGCAAATGTGTCCATCACTTCTTCCTTGAAGTGTCATCAATCTGAAGAACACCAAGCCTCTCTGAAGTACTCAAACTTCACTCTGGCTAGTGGTTTCGTCAGCACATATGCAACCTGCTCATCTGTCGCAACATACAGGAGCTTCACTGCTCCTCTCTGTACCATATCCCTGATATAGTGATATTTGATCTCAATGTGTTTCGACCTGTCGTGGAACACCGGGTTATCAGACAGCTTCACACAACTCTGGTTGTCACAAAAGATACCAGTAGCCTCCAGTGGGAGATCAAATAACTCAAACAGTAGCTTTCGAAGCCATACTACCTCACAACTAGCCGAACAAGCTACGACATACTCTGCTTTGGCTATACTCAGTGCTACGCAAGACTGCTTCCTGATAAACCAAGAGATCACACCTAATCCCATACTGAAGCAGCACCCAGATGTACTCTTCCTATCTGCAGCACTGCCTGCCCAGTCCGAATCAACATAACCCTGCAGGTTAAACTTTTGATTTGCATCATACTTGAGCCCATAATCAATTGTACCCTTCAGGTACCTTAGAATGTGCTTTACAGCAACCAGGTGAACACCTCTGGGATCCGTCAGGAACTGGCTCAATGTGTTCACCGCAAAGCAAATATCTGGTCTCGTGTTCGTCAAGTACATCAAGGACCCAATCATTTGACGATACACAGTGACATCAACCGGATCAGATGAATCATCACACAGAAGCTTCAGGTTCGATGCCATAGGTGTGGCCATGACCTTGCGGTCCATCATCCCGAACCTCTTCAGGATCTCTATTGCATACTTTCCTTGTCCAAGGAAGATTCCATCTGCACTCTGCCAAAACTCCATGTCTAGAAAATAGTGCATCATCCGAAGTCCTTCATCTCGAACTCGACAACAAGCTTCCTCTTGGTATCAGCAATCAATCTATCCTCACCTATAACAAACAGGTCATCCACATACAAGAGTAATATCACTAGATTGCCTTCCTCAACCTTGTAGTAAAGTTTGGAATCTGCTTTACTCTTGGTAAAGCCCAAACTAAATAGAAAGCTGTCTACCATACCAAGTCCTAGGAGCTTGCTTCAAGCCAAACAAGGCTTTCTTCAATCTACACACATATGACTCCCTATCATGTGTCTCAAAACCAAGTGGTTGCACCACATACACTTCCTTCTCGACTACACCATTCAAGAAAGCTGTCTTGACATCCATCTAGTGTATCTTCCATTTCATCACTGTAGCCAGAGCAAGTGCTGATCTAATGGAAGTGTATCTGGCTATAGGAGCAAAAGTCTCTTCATAGTCTATCCCCTCTTTCTGAGAGAAGCCACAAGCTACAATCCTCACTTTGTATTTTTCTATGCTACCATCTGCAAAATGCTTGATCTTATAGATCCACTTGGAAGTCACAACTGACTTCCCTTCAGGTTTTGGGATTACATCCCAAACATCATTCTTCATGATCGACAGATCATGGCATTCTTCCCGAATCCTGGGAACTTTAATATCTTCAATATATTCAATACATAACTTTGCTGTTGAACAAATGTTGTAGTCCTTGTTTTGTAGGTGATGGTATACAATCTTTCGTACAAAACAAGTTAAATTGCATAATTAGAAAACATCTCATAGTTTTTCAGAACAAATTCTTACACATCAACCGGTTCAGATGAAGCATCACACATAAGCTTCAAGTTCAATGCCATAGCCTCGCAGTCCATCATCCTGAACCTCTTCAGGATCTCTACTGCATACTTCCCTTGTCCAAGGAAGATTCCATCTGCACTCTGCCACACCTCCATACCAAGAAAGTAGTGCATCATACCCAAGTTCTGCACACATATAAGAAGGCTGTCTTAAAATCCATCTGGTGTATCTTCTATTTCATCACTTTTATATTTCTCTATGCTGCCATCTACAGCATGCTTGATATGATAGTTTCATTTGGAAGTCACAACAGACTTCCCTTCAGCTCTTGGGACCGCATCCCAAACATCGTTCTTCATGATCGACGGATCATGGCATTCTTCCTGTATCCTGGGAACTTCAATATTTTCAATAGATAACTTTGTTGCTGAACAAATGTTGTAGTCCTTCTTTTGTAGGTGATGGTATACGATCTTTCCTACACAACAAGTTAAATTGCATGATTAGAAAACATCTCATAGTTTTCAGAACAAATTCTTACACATAAAGAAATATGTCATATAGTCATGCAATTATCTTAGCCAATGCTTCAATACAAAATTTATCCATTTCCCGTAACTTTCTAGATGCCTTCCAATCTCTACCAGAACATTGTTAAGAGTGTGCACAACTCCCAACATGTCAGCAAAGAGGTTTCATTCTAGATAAGTAGCAATGGAATGTTGTACAGTGCCATAGGCTACTTACCCATCACATGCATATTAGTAGTATACTGTTCATTAATGCAATTATTCTAATATGCATAATACACACCCTAAGTCTAGGAACATAATCATATACATCATTGAACAATATTATTTAAACAAACAAATATGCAAGAAATGATAATTCAAATACTTATCTTTGTTTGGTTTGTAGGGTGGACTCCCTCTCAATATTTGCTTCCTTGCAGGAACTACTGGAGTGTGCTCCCTCTTGATCTTTGCTTCCTAGATTACATGTCCTTGAACTTATGTTCATCCTCGACCACTATGCATACTTACTAGTATCATCATTGTGTTATCCTTGAGGTCTCATACATACATTCATTAGTATAATCTTAATACTTATCAAAACAAAATAATTTTAAACATGTATAGTCATGATCATTTCAAACACAGATAATAAACATTAGTATTCAAGGTTTCAAGTAATACTTCTTTTACTCATGCATATTCTTATTTGACCAAAGGAATTTTTTGGTTAGTCATATCATCAATCAAGGTAAGAGACATAATATGCATAAACCCTTGATTAATTACATTTATAACTTCATGAATAATCATTATCAACCATACAATAGTATAAGATCCTAACACAAGGTAGGATTCTAACTTGATATAGGAAAAACATACCTGGATTCATATGTTAGCTAGTTATGTCTAACATACCCACATGATGTCTTCTTGTTCTCTTCAATGACTTGTGCTAGTGACCTGCATATCTCATAAGTTAACCATTGTGGAACCAAATTATACATACCTTGTAAGTAGAGCTTCTATGTGACCCATGACAATGGATGAATCTTTGTCTTCATGTCAACATGGCCATATGTTCTTGAACTAGAACATGATTTGTCTTTCTTGATGTACCTTTCATGTTAGCGGACAACATCGACCTCATACAACACCACAATGCATTAGTACAATCATAAGTGTCAAAACCCTAATCAATGAATATGTTCTATCATGCATTCATATTTTTATTAAGGTGATACGACAAGTCTAAAGTTCATCAAGATTGTACTAATCTTAATGAAGACAAACATATCATAAACTTAATCATGAGTAGATTTCGAAACATACCCATAAGTCATACCTGTCGAGTTTGTTTGTAATCTTCTTATGTAAGGCCTTAGCCTCATCTCCCTCTAAAACTGAAACTTCTTCACTTATGCAGGTGACCAATACATTCTCTTCTAGGATTAACCCAATCCACTTGATTTGCAGAAACTGGATCTGGAGCTGGATTAGGGTTTGTCAGAAAAACCCTAAAAATTCAAACTTTGAATTTCAAACTTCTGAAAGGATAGAAAGATGCACCTCAATGAGCTGATCAAGCTGGTATACTCAGAATTTGAAAACTGCAAAGTTTCACCCCTCAAAATTTCCTTTGAAACTTCCGGATCTTCTAGATAGGATCCCGAACTAGGGTTTGATAAAGTCCACCCTTCTGCCCAACCAAAAGTTTCGATCCAAAGCTCTAAACTTTGATTTTTCTGAGGAGCTTCCATCCATGGTCACAGACTTCAGAAATTCCAACTTTTGCAGAAGCCCTAATTTTCCCCCTTTCCGATCAAAATCCCGAACTAGGGTTTGATCAAGCCCGACCTTCTGCCCAACCAAAAAATTTGATCTTGGTCTCTAAATTTAGATTTTGATGAGGAGCGTCTAGCCGTGGTCCCTGATACAAAAAATTCCAACATTCTTCGAAACCCTAAATTCCCGAAGCCATGAATGAAGGTGCTCAAAATCCAATTCTGTTTTGACTAAAATATGTAGCTGATTGTTTCTGGTTTAACTCCGAAATTTCAGATCTACAGGATCTAAAAATTCTTCCTATGGTAGCCTGACCTGTTATATTTCCAACCCCACAGTTCTGAACTCAAATGGATTCTCTGAGAGAGAGTTATGCCAAGTGTCGCAACGTGACCCTTTTATGGGATAAACCAGGAGAGCGAACTTGTATGGAGTTCCACGTGTCACTGGTTCAGTTTTGGCCTCTAAAAAACTTACCTGAGAAAGTACAGTCTGTGCTCTACCTATCACATTTTACGAAATTTCATTTGGAGCTTCCTAGCCCACGTTATAACCTTTTTTCCTAGGTCACCTGTTTATGACTAATATCTGGAAGAGGCAGAAACCCTAGATTGTATAGATCATAACTCACAAAGTACAACTAATTAGATGTTTTCCTTTGGACACAAGGTACATGGGGATCTTATCTTCAACATGTAAGATTTTTAGATCCCGAAACCTCTCCTAAATGTATTTAAAGTAAAAGTTCTACGATGATTGGTTTTTTCTATATCAAGCCCTAGCTTCGCAAGTGCAACAAGTGTCATAAATGCCATATCATGCCTTCTTTCAGGCTAGCTATGATACCATGTTAATTTTTTTAGAATTTACACTTTGATCTAAGATCTTAACTGAGAGAATAACATGTACAGCATATCTAGAACATATCAATCATGGACACAATAATGCAAGCACACAAGAGACATAGAGTTTCACTCGGGAAAACCAAGAAGGTGAAAAACCCCGCAACTTCCTCAGAGATAGATAGAGCAATGATACAACCCAAGTACAAGAGATAGTCCTCCTAGCAGCAGCTTCTCCTCCTCCACTAGTGCGCCACTCTCTAATGAGAGTATGAGTGAGAAAGTGAATGATCAAATAGAGTGCCTCCCGCACTCTATTTATACTTGACTTGACTTGCCTAATAACCTTTACTAGGTCGGCCTTAACTTAACCACATAACATAATGCTGACAGGGCCGACCCCCAATAGGGTGGTCTAATAACCCTTTTACCCACATGACTCATACAGGGCTGACCCCATCAAGGTGTCTAATAACCCATCAAATAGAAGTTATGGCACTTATAATATAAATGACGACACTTCCATATAGAGGAATAATAACATCTTTATAGGAATACAAACACTTCCGTATAGAGGAGTAATAACATCTCTATAGGAATACAATATACATAGGTGAAATACATTCCGAAGTTACAATTACATCAATAGAAATTTCCATCAACTCTTATTTGACTACAAATATAATAATGTGTGTACTTGTATTTGATTGTTATTTTATGAAAATCCTAAAAATTCATGGCCATGATGAGGACTTTTGATCTTTATCTATATAGATATCCTCAACAATGTACTGTAACCATTATATAAGGAATATTGTGCAGCAATGAGCAGTTCATGCAGCGACACCAATGTGGTTTACAAAATTATTCATGACTCTATAGAGAGGAAAAGACAGAAAATCAAGATAGTTATGCAGTATCAAGATTGCAATTCCATGCATGACATCAAGCACAAGGCTGGAAATAGGCTAAATTAAGGTATGATTGGCCTCTCAACATGAACAAACTATATAGATAGTTAAGTGTGAAAATTATTTTATCTTCACGGCAATGTAGAAGATTATTAGAATTTGAGATTCTCAAAGAGTATGAATGTAGACCTCCCTTGGGAATTTCATGCATGCAACATACCAAACTGACAGTGAATACTCTGAATTAAATAGTACATAAAAATAGACTATAAATTGATGATTGATACTATGAAATTAAAACTGGCACAGTCATTGACCTTTCCGCAAGCTCCAAGGCCCAAATCCAGTCTGCAATGGCAAGTTACAAGACTCAGCCCAACAATTCACAAAATTCATCTCTGTCCCAATCAATTAGGTTGCCCCATTTATAACAATGGAATCCTTCCTTGATTACTGAAGTAAGCACTTATTTGACTTGCTTTGGAAAAAAGTAATTAATTGAGAAAAGGACATGTGGTGACTAAAATTAAACTCCTAAAAAGAGGAGCAACATACTATAATGACAAGAGGACTCTCTTCTATAGAGGGGACCAACAATTCTTCACTTAAGACAATGGATAAGGGTTTCTAAGATTTCAGATCAACTGGAGTAGCAATCCAAAAGAACATAATGTAAGCAAAATGAATTCTAGAACATTGATTTGCATATTTGAGAATTTTAAGGTACCTATAGTTGGCCAAATTCTGTATTGATACATATAGTTGCGAGACATAGTCGATTTTCCTGTCAAGGGATGTTTGAAGGGCACAAACTATCATCATTTCATGTTTTACTAATGCAACATGGAAGGCAACAATGACAAGTTTCATGTGAATCTCAGCTGCAGCTGATGTAATTTCAGGTGTAAGCTAGAAACTTGAATATTTACCCACTTTCAAACCCCAAACCATCAATAAACATTTAAAAAAAAACTTGTCCATGAAAAAAAGCTACAAGAAACCCTGTTGGTCTTAGATAGAGTAATTATTGCAGATATAATGAGAATTCAGATTTATAATCCTGGGGTTACTTTAAGCATCCTATTATGATCTATCTTATAAAAAATTGTTCTTGAAGATATTAGCAGCTAACCAATCTGAGACAATTTTGACATTAAAAACCCTACAATCTCAATGAAACCTTGACAGGACATAATGCAATTCCACTTTAGCTGCTATCTTAATTTGCATAACCAAGTAAGATGACAAAACAAACAGGATCTTCAAAAATGCATCCAACGTGCTTTAATTCTTGTCTCGGGTATTTTTGAGATTTTACAGGTAGAAGAATGACTGAATTTGAACGAAATAAAACTGAACTGTAGAAAATAAATTGCTTCGAACCTGAAGTTGCTGGAGTATCTGCTGCAAGGCTTAGGCTTCAACTGATAAACCAAAGTGGCCTAAAACGTGGGAAAACTCAAGCTAAAGCGACAGTGGTAGTAGTTTTCTGTAGTTGCATTTCAAATCACTAGTGGATTGGGACTTTGCCACTAAAGTGCTAAATTGAGTTGTAATAGATGTTAAAGTATAAGTTAATAAAAGTAATATAATTAAAACATTAACTCTGGTAGTTAATATTAAAAACACATGCACTGGCAAGTTTGCTCCCTAAATTTTCTAGGGACTACAAAATTGCAGGTCTGGAGCACAGTTTTGAAGCAAGTGCAAGACCCCTGGGAGTGTTCCCCTGCAAAATTGGATTGTACAAATTCCTATCCACTCATGCCTTACAAGCTCTATTTCTATACACTTGATTCATTAAAATGTGGCATTAGAGATATGGGCACCTATGTTATCAAAATCTAATTTAACTAAGGAAAATAAACATGGTCAATGGTATAAGAATATGTGTGAGGGATGTATGCTTCATAAACAACTTAGCCATAAATTTGTAAAAGCGTCAGGGAGAGCTCAGAACATGTTAGAATTGGTGCAGCTTCAAAAATATTATGTATATGTCATGCAGTAGCAAAGAATGCTATTCTAAACAGATTATTTGATGATGTGAAGGCTAAATTAGGGCATCAACCTTCAGCCAAAAGGATTTGGGACAATCTTAAAATATTTACTCAAAAGAAGTTCCCTTATCAATTGAAAGAAACATTGAAGAGTCTGAGGATGAAGAGACTATGGAAGTTTACTGGAAAGGAGAAATTATATGTGCTCTTGCTGAGTTGAGAAAAGAAAGAAGAACTAATGAGCATCTCAGGCATCAGCTACTAAAATATCAAGAAGCAGAAGCAAAGCAAGTAGAATGATCAGATGTTTCCACCTTGAAGGTACAGTTAGAAGGGGCATTGGAAATTGAGAAAACCCGGATGAACCACTTGAAGGAATAAACAAACCCTAGGCCCGTGGAAGTGAGATTTTAGACCTAATCATTATAATTTTAAGGAACATTGTTGTACATTATCCTCCCAAACTCCCAAACATGGAGAATATTCAACATGTCCATTCTTCTGGGCCATGTATCAGCACAGTTGGTCAAGGTTAAGGATTTTTATGGGTTTTTAAGCCACGTTCCATCGATCTACAACTACCTAACATCTAATGTTTAATACTTATTTAAAAAGAAGAGTTGGGAAAGGGAGAATGAAGAACTAGGGAAACTATATGGAGAAAACTTCATATAGCATCAATGAAGAAATTAATTCTCAAAATGTTGAGGATTGACTATAGGATCAAATTTACAGTCTATATGAGTTATTGTGGTTCTATTTTATGTTTTTGTTATATATTTTCTCGAAACTAAATTGCACATTAAAAATATGAAAAAAAATTCTATATGCTTAGGCCTAGTTTCGTGTTTGAACAATTTAAAACCCTGCCCTCTCCTATCTACAGCCATTAAGTACTCTTCGGGAAGTAATTAATCTCTAAATCGGGGGGCTCAATCCAATTGGGAAGCCATTACTATCTCTATCCAATCGGGGAGTTGATCATTACTATCCAAATCCAATCGGCAAGCCATTACTATCTCTATCCAACCCAAGCATAGGAAACTTTCTAGTGTCTATAGTAATTCCAGTGTCTATTTTCTGATATATGGTAAGTGAAATTAATCCTGCCAACCATTTTAAAATTGTTTGGATTATTACAAGGGTAGTCTAGTGGCTATATGTTGTTGCAACTCTTCATTTACAAGTAGAAACATGAATAGTTGGTTACCCAAGTCCACAATTGATCATGCAGATATCGTTCCAATAGGAATAAAACTAGCATTTGTCTTGCCATAGTTTCCATCACATGAATCCAAATCCTTCAATGGTAGAAGCATCATAGTTAAATTCAAAGGTAGGGACAACACCAATTTTAGTAACATCACTTCAGTATGTTCTAACTCCATAGCTCAAGATTTAGTTGATTTAGATAGAAATCTATATCTTGTAGTTGACCTAGTGGGAGAACCAAAGATGAAGGCTTAAAGGGTAGAAATATAAAGGTAGCATTTGCATGAATTGCATCTCCATTAGTTTGTACACCAATAATAGAGGAAAAAACATAGGTACAATATTCAACATGAACAACAAATCATTCTTTAGGTACAATAATGCTAGAACACACTCAAAATTGTCTAAAATGCGCATCTGTCTTAACCATGTTTAGAATGTACTCTATTTTAAGCATGTCTGGGATTTTGGGAGAAGAATGTACAAAAATCCTTAAAATTATAATGTTTAGTTCCACAATCCAACTTCCAAGAAAAAATTCTACTAAAAACATAGTAGAGGAAACAACTCAAAAAGAAGGTTCAAATACTAAAATCAAGGTCCCCCCAGAAAAAAAAAAAATAGAGTATCAAATGGTAAAAGCAGAAACCTTGGGCGAATTTTTAAGGGAACCAAGCATAAACCCCGGAACACACTAAAAAACTATCTAAAATGCACATTTGTCTTAACCATGTTTAGAATGTACTCTGTTTTAACCATGTCTGGGATTTTGGGAGAAGAATGTGCAAAAATCCTTAAAATTATAATGTTTAGTTCCACAATCCAAATTCCAAGAAAAAATTATACTGAAAAATATAGTAGAGGAAACAACTCATAAAAAGGTTCAAAATACTAAAATCAAGGTCCCCCAGAAAAACAATAGAGTATCAAATGGTAAAAGCAGAAAATTTTGAGCTTCAAGTGGGGTATGGTGTAAACTTTTAGATTTGTAACACTATGGATGGATTTGTTGTCCCACACCATGGTTTGGGTTTAAAATTTGGGTCCTAAGGCCATACCAATTGCCTATGGGGATCATGGGACATCATGGTGTTCTATAACACTACACAGATCCTGGAAAGGGAATATTACTACATGTGGAAAACTAAGATAATCTAGCAGGGTCTGAGTATATAATGTTTCTACATGTGGAGGTTCTTGTAACTGTCCTTGACAATAGAAATAATTATTCATGTATTTAGAGTTTTAGTACATGGCTTGAGTTATTAAATAGGTTGCAATCTTCTAGTGAGATAGGTATGCAAAAACCTAAAGAATTAAATTCTCGTGGTTTCAGAGGTTTATGATGTTGTATAGACAATAATTTGAAGGTCATATGTTAATGTTGCAATTTGTGCTCAAGATTTTAGTGAGGAAAAACCCTTAGCATGGATCCACTTTAATGCAGAAGGTGATGTTGAGTTCAAGTCCATTCTATTCACTCCCCTAAAGGATCCCCGGGACCTCTATGGAAGTTACTACAATGCCAAGGAAAATCTCAAGTTGTATGTTAGGCGTGTTTTCAATTCTAATGAACTTGAAGAATTACTTCCCAAGTGCCTAGGTTTCTTGCTGGTGAGTGTTTTTCTTTCATTGGTGCACCTTTTTTATTGTCCTTGATAAGTAACCATTTATTATACAATTAGGTGTAGGCTCTTATAATTGCATTTAATTGCGGGGTATTGTAGATTCAAATACTTTGCCACTGAATGTGAGGAGCACTACCTCTTGATAGTCTCAAGAGTCAGGAGCACTGTACATGTCAATATCCCTAAGGAAAAAATGAACAAAATTAGATGACAAAAGCATTAAATGCATCTTTCTAGGTTAGAGTGAAAAATCAAAGGCTTACAGATGTATTGAACCAGGAAGCCAAGATGTCATTATCAGTAGAATTTTTTTTGAAGAACATGAGCCATAAGGAGAGTTGAACAAAACAATAGAGTATCAAATGCTAAAAGCAGAAACCCTGGGTGAATTTTTAAGGGAACCAAGCAGAAACCATAGAACACACTCAAAACTGTCTAAAAATGCGCATCTGTCTTAACCATGTTTAGAATGTACTTTGTTTTAGCCATGTCTGGGATTTTCGGAGAAGAATGTACAAAAATCCTTAAAATTATAATGTTTAGTTCCACAGTCCAACTTCCAAGAAAAATTTCTACTGAAAAACATAGTAGAGGAAACAACTAAAAAAAAAGGTTCAAAATACTAAAATCAAGGTCCCCGCAGAAAAACAGTAGAGTATCTGTTGATGTATATGTAACTTCGGAATGTATTTCATATATGTATATTGTAGTCCTATAGAGATGGTATTATTCCTATATACAAAAGTGTTTGTATTCCTATAGAGATGTTATTATTCCTCTATACGGAACTGTCGTCATTTATATTGTAAGTGTCGTAACTTATACTTGATGGGTTATTAGACCACCTGGTTGGGGTCGGCCCTGTATAAGTCATGTGGGTCGAAGGGTTATTAGACCACCCTATTGGGGGTCGGCCATGTGGGTCAAAGGGTTATTAGACCACCCTATTGGGTGTCGGCCCAGTCAACATTATGTTATGTGGTTAAGTTAAGGCCGACCTAGTAAAGGTTATTAGGCAAGTCAAGTCAAGTATAAATAGAGTGCAGGAGGCACTCTATTTCATCATTCTATTCTCACACACACACTTTGGAGAGTGGTGCACTTGTGTAGGAGGAGAAGCTGCTGCTAGGAGATGTCTATCTCTTATGCTTGGGTTGTATCATTGCTCTATCTATCTCTGAGGAATTTATTGGGGTTTTTCACCTTTATGGTTTTCCCCAAGTAAACTCTGTGTCTCTTGTGTGCTTGCATTATTGTGTCCATGATTGATATGCTGTAGATATGCTATACATGTTGTTCTCTCAGTTAAAATCCTAGATCAGATTGAAGTAAATTTTGAAAAATTAACATGGTATCAGAGCTAGCCTGAAAGAAGGCATGGTATGGCATGTATGACACTTGTTGCAATTACGAAGCTAGGGCTTGATATAGAAAAAACTAGTCATCGTAGAACTTTCACTATAAATACATTTGGGCGGGGTTTTAGGATTTGAAAATTGTATAGGGCGAAGCTAAGATCCCCATGTACCTTTTGTCCAAAGGAAAACATCTAATTCGTTGTACTTTGTGATTTATGATCTATACAATATAGGGTTTCTGCCTCTTCTAGATCTCAGTCATAAACAGGCGACCTTGGTAAAAAGGTCATAACTGGGGCTAGGAAGCTCCAAATGAAATTGTGTAAAAAGTGATAGGTAGTGTATGGACTGTACTATCGCAGGTAACGTTTTCAGAGGCAGAAACGGAGCCAGTGACACGTGGCATGCTGTACAAGTTCACTCTTCTGTTTTATCCAATAAACAGGTCACGTTGCTACACTTGGAATAAATCTCTCTCAGAGAATCCAATTGAGGTCAGACCTGTGGGGTTGGAAAGATAATAGGTCGGGCTACCAAAAGTAGAAGTTTCAAACCCTGTGGATTGAAAAGTTCAGAGTTAAACCAGAAACAATCTGGTACATATTTCTGTCAAAACAGAATTATTTTTTAGCACCTTCATTCATGGCTTCCGGAATTTAGGGTTTCAGAGAAAGTTGGAATTTTTGTAATTAGAGACTACGGATGAATGCTACTCATCAAAATAGAAATTTAGAGACCAAGATCATAATTTTTGGTTGGGCAGAAGGCCAGGCTTGATCAGACCCTAGTTCGGGACTTTGATCGGAAAAGTGGAAAAATTAGGGCTTCTGCAAAAATGGAAATTTTTGAAATATGTGACCACGACTGGAAGCTCCTCAGAAAAATAGAAGCTTAGAGATTTGGATCGAACCTTTTGATTGGGTAGAAGGGTGGGCTTTATCAAACCCTAGTTCGGGGTCATTTCTAGTGAATCCATAAGTTTCAAAGGCAAATTTGAGGGGTGAAGCTTTGCAGTTTTCAAATTATGAGTATACTAGCTTGTTCAGCTCATCAAGGCGCATATTTGTATCCTTTCAGAAGTTTGAAATTCAAAGTTTGAATTTTTAGGGTTTCTTTGACAAACCCTAATCCAGCTCCAGATCCAGTTCCTGCAAATCAAGAGGATTGGGTTAATCCTAGAAGAAAATGGATTGGTCTCCTGTATAAGTGAAGAAGTTCCAGTTTCAGAGGGAGATAAGGCTACAGCCTTACATAGGAAGATTACAAGCAATCTCGACAGGTATGACTTATCCAGGTATGTTTCGAGATATGTTCATGATTAAGCTTATGGTATGTTTTTCTTCATTAAGGTTAGTACAATCTTGATTAAATTTATACTTGTCATATCACCTTAATAGAATTATGAATACACGATAGAAGATATTCATTGATTAGGGTTTTGACACTTATGATTGTACTAATGCATTGTGGTGTTGTATGAGGTTTATGTTGTTTGCTAGCATGAAAGGTACACCAAGAGAGACAAATCATGTTATACTTCAAGAACATATGATCATGGTGACATGAAGACAAAGATTCATCCATTGTCATGGATCACATAGAATATCTACTTACGAGGTATGTATAGCCTGGTTCTACAATGGTTAACTTATGAGACATGCATGTTACTAGCACAAGTCATTGAAGAGAACCAGAAGACATCATGTGGGTATGTTAGACATAACTAGCTAACATAGTAATCCAGGTATGTTTTTCTTATATCAAGTTAGAATCTTACCTTGTGTTAGGATCCCTTATATAAGTATACTTGGTATGATTGGTTATGTTTATTCATAAAGTTAGAAATGTAAGTAATCAAGGGTTTATGCATATTATGTCTCTTATCGTCATTGATGATTTGACTAACCAGAAGAGTCCTATGATCAAATAAGAATATGCATGAGTAAAAGAAGTCTTCCCTGAAACCTTGAATACTAATGTTTATTATCTGTGTTTGAAATGATCACGACTATACATGTTTAAGATTATTGTGTTTTGATAGTATTAAGATTATACTAATGAATGTGTGATTATGTATGAGGCCTTGAGGATAAAACAATGATGATACTAATAAGCATGCATAGTGATTAAGGATGGCTATAAGTTCAAGGATAGGTAATCCAGGAAGCAAAGATAAAGAGGGAGCACACTTCAGTAGTTTCTGCAAGGATGCAGATATTCAGAGGGAGTTGACCACTTCTCACAATCCACATCAGAATGGAGTTACAGAAAGGAAGCAAAGACTGAGAGGGAGTCAACCCAACAAACAAACAAAGATAAGTATTTGAATTATCATTTCTTGCATAAATAATACTGTTCAATAATGTATATACTGATGTTCCTAGAATTAGGTTGTGCATATTAGAATAGTTGCATTGATGAACAGTATACTGCTAATATACATGGGTAAGTGGCCTATGGCACTGTACAACATTCCATTGCTACTTATCTAGAATGAAACCTCTTTGCTGACATGTTGGGAGTTGTGTACACTCTTAACAATGTTCTGGTAGAGATTGGAAGGCATCTAGAAAGTTACGGGATATGGATAAATGTTGTATTGAAGCATTGGCAAAGATAATTGCATGACTGTATGACATATTTCTTTATGTGTAAGAATTTGTTCTGAAAACTATGAGATGTTTTCTAATCATGCAATTTAGCTTGTTGTGTAGGAAATATTGTATACCATCACCTACAAAAGAAGGACTACAACATTTGTTTAGCAAAAAAGTTATCTATTGAAAATATTGAAGATATTGAAGTTCCGAGGATCTGGGAAGAATGCCATGATCGAGGAGTACCAGTCGATCATGAAGATGTTTGGGATGCAGTCCCAAGACTCGAAGAGGAGTCTGTAGTGACTTCCAAGAGGATATACAAGATCAAGCATGCTGCAGGTGGTAGCATAGAGACTTTTGCTCCTCTAGCCAGATACACTTCCATTAGATCCATACTTGCTCTGGCTGCAGTGATGAAAGGGAAGATACACCAGATGGATTTGAAGACAGCTTTTTTGAATGGTGTAGTTGAAGAAGAAAGTGTATGTGGAGCAGCCACTTGGTTCTGAGACACATGATACGGAGTCATATATGTGCAGAACTTGGTATGGTAAGATAGACAACTTTCTATCCAGTTTGGGCTTTACCAAGAGTAAAGCGGATTCCAACCTTTACTACAAGGTTGAGGAAGGCAATCCAGTGATACTACGCTTGTATATGGATGACCTGTTTATTATAGGTGAAGATAGATTGATTGCCAACATGCAGCGGAAGCTTGCTGCTGAGTTCGAGATGAAGAACTTGTGGAAGATGCACTATTTTCTAGGTATGCAGGTGTGGCAGAGTGCAGATGGAATCTTCATTGGACAAGGGAAGTATGAAGTAGAGATCCTGAAGAGGTTTGGGATAATGGACTTCAAGGCCATGGCCACACCTATGGAATCAAACTTGAAGCTTCTGTGTGATGCTTCATCTGAGCCAGTTGATATCACTATGTATCGTCAGATAATTGGGTCCTTGATGTACCTGACGAACACGAGACCAGATATTTGCTTTGCAGTGAACACATTGAGCCAGTTCCTGACGGATCCGAGGAGTGTTCACTTGGTTGCTGTAAAGCATATTCTGAGGTACCTGAAGGGTACAGTTGATTATGGCCTCAAGTATGAAGCGAATCAAAAGTTTAACCTGCAGGGTTATGTTGATTCAGATTGGGCTGGAAGTGCTGTAGATAGGAAGAGCACATCTGGGTGTTGCTTCAGTATGGGATCAGGTGTGATCTCTTGGTTTAGCAGGAAGCAATTCTGCGTAGCACTGAGTACAATTGAGGCAGAGTATGTTGCAGCATGTTCAGCTAGTTGTGAGGCAGTATGGCTCTGGAAGCTACTGTCTAAGTTATTTGATCTCCCGTTGGAGGCTACTGGTATCTTTTGTGACAACCAGAGTTGTGTGAAGCTATCTGAGAACCCAGTGTTTCACGACAGGTCGAAACACATAGAGATCAAATATCACTATATCAGGGATATGGTACAGAGAGGAGCTGTGAAGCTCTTGTATGTTGCGACAGATGAGCAGATTGCAGATGTGCTGACGAAGCCACTAGCCAGAGTGAAGTTTGAATACTTCAGAGAGAGGCTTGGTTTCCTTCAGATCGATGACACTTCAAGGATGAAGTGATGGAGACATTTTCTGAATCCATTTCAAGCATGGTGGAAGGAGGATCCTTCACATGGCTATGGATGTAAGTGCTGGATGATGAGTATCAGGACGATGCTCCAGTTACTGCTCTATATATGCATCCTATTGGATGCTGGATATGATCAGTTGGATCGTTTTGATGTATATGTATGTACGCATCATGCTGGATGCTTTGATCAGTGTGATCATGTATTTTTGTACGCATCATGTTGGATGCTTTCATCAGTGTGATCATGTATTTGTATATGCATCATGTTGGATGCTTGATATGATCAGTTGGATCATGTATTTGTATCAGGTGGATACTTTAATGATCAGGTAGATCATGTTTTTGTATATGTATCAGGTGGATGGATTATTTATATCAGGTGGATGCATTATATGATTAGGTAGATCATATATGATGATATGTATCAAGTAGATACTTTGTATGCATTAGATGGATATATTGTTTGATCAGGATGATCATAGATGACGAGCTTCGGGATGTTGATCCAGATGATATGCATCAGGATGATGCTATGATGATGATCAGGATGATCACAGATGACGAGCTTCAGGATGTTGCTCCAGATGATATGCATCAGGATGATGCTATGATGATGATCAGGTTGATCATGTGATGATGTACATCAGGATTATGTATGGTGAGTATCGGTTTGATACTCTGTGGCTGTGGACAGGTTGTGCAGGTAGCATAAAAAATATCCTTTAAAAACCGGATAGGTAGAGTGGTGTGCTCGTAACAGCCTCGGTTGATCTATCGAGATCCGGACAGGTAGAGCGGTGTGCTTGTAACATCCTGGGATGCTCTGAGTAGGTTTTGCTACAGTTTTGCATAGAAAAGATCCTTTAAAATTTGGATAGGTAGAGCGGTGTGCTCGTAACATCCTGGGATGCTCTATCGAGATCCAGACAGGTAGAGAGGTTTGCTCGTAACATCCTGGGATGCTCCCAGTAGGTTTTGTGAAAGTTCACATAGAAAAGATCCTTTAAAATATGGATAGGTAGAGCGGTGTGCTCGTAACATCCTGGGATGCTCTGAGTAGGTTTTGTGAAGGTCAACATGTAAAAGATCCTGGGAGATCCGATAGGTTGAGCAGTGTGCTTGTAATCAGTCTTGGGATGCTCTTTCGAGGTTTTGTTGATGCACATAATCAGTCCTGAGTATTCCACAGTATGGCGAGTGGTGATGAAGACCTACAGGTGGTGGGCCTACATCCAGTATGAAAAAGGAGTGGCTCTGTAGAACTTCCTATGATGAGTAGATTTAGAGATTTATTGAGATAGCAGCAGCAGTGACGATGACGATGACTCAATCACGATTATCCAGTGAGGATGATCTAGAGAAGAAGACTTGTGCTAGAAGACCTGTGTCAAGAAATACCTTCCTAGTTAAGAGGGACTGTTGATGTATATGTAACTTCGGAATGTATTTCATATATGTATATTGTACTCCTATAGAGATGGTATTATTCCTCTATACGTAAGTGTTTGTATTCCTATAAAGATGTTATTATTCCTCTATACGGAAGTGTCGTCATTTATATTGTAAGTGTCGTAACTTATACTTGATGGGTTATTAGACCACCTTGTTGGGGTCGGCCCTGTATAAATCATGTGGGTCGAAGGGTTATTAGACCACCCTATTGGGGGTTGGCCATGTGGGTCAAAGGGTTATTAGATCACCTTATTGGGTGTCGGCCCAGTTAGCATTATGTTATTTGGTTAAGTTAAGGCCGACCTAGTAAAGGTTATTAGGCAAGTCAAGTCAAGTATAAATAGAGTGCAGGAGGCACTCTATTTCATCATTCTATTCTCACACACACTCTTTGGAGAGTGGCGCACTTGTGGAGGAGGAGAAGCTGCTGCTAGGAGATGTCTATCTCTTATGCTTGGGTTGTATCATTGCTCTATCTATCTCTGAGGAAGTTATTGGGATTTTTCACCTTTATGGTTTTCCCCAAGTAAACTCTGTGTCTCTTGTGTGCTTGCATTATTGTGTCCATGATTGATATGCTGTAGATATGATGTACATGTTGTTCTCTCAGTTATGATCCTAGATCAGATTGAGGTAAATTCTGAAAAATTAACAGTATCAAATGGTAAAAGCAGAAAATTTTGAGCTTCAAGTGGGATATGGTGTAAACCTTGAGATTTGTAACACTATGGATGGATTTGTTGTCCCACACCATGGTTTGGGTTTAAAATTTGGGTCCTAAGGCCATACCAATTGCCTATGGGGATCATGGGACATCATGGTGTTCTATAACACTACACAGATCCTGGAAAGGGAATATTACTACATGTGGAAAACTAAGATAATCTAGCAGGGTCTGAGTATATAATGTTTCTACATGTGGAGGTTCTTGTAACTGTCCTTGACAATAGAAATAATTATTCATGTATTTAGAGTTTTAGTACATGGCTTGAGTTATTAAATAGGTTGCAATCTTCTAGTGAGATAGGTATGCAAAAACCTAAAGAATTAAATTCTTGTGGTTTCAGAGGTTTATGATGTTGTATAGACAATAATTTGAAGTTCATATGTTAATGTTGCAGTTTGTGCTCAAGATTTTAGTGAGGAAAAACCCTTAGCATGGATCCAATTTAATGAAGAAGGTGATGTTGAGTTCAATTCCATTCTATTCACTCCCCTAAAGGATCCCCGGGACCTCTATGAAAGTTACTACAATGCCAAGGAAAATCTCAAGTTGTATGTTAGGCGTGTTTTTAATTCTAATGAGTTTGAAGAATTACTTCCCAAGTACCTAGGTTTCTTGCTGGTGATTGTTTTTCTTTCATTGTTGCATCTTTTTTATTGTCCTTGATAAGTAACCATTTATTATACAATTAAGTGTAGGCTCTTTTAATTTTCATTTAATTGCAGGATATTGTAGATTCAGACACTTTGCCACTGAATGTCAGGAGCACTACCTCTTGATAGTCTCAAGAGTCAAGAGCACTGTACATGTCAATATCTCTAAGGGAAAAATGAACAAAATTAGATGACAAAAGCATTAAATGCATCTTTCTAGGTTAGAGTGAAAAATCAAAGCCTTACAGATGTATTGAACCAGGAAGCCAAGATGTGATTATCAGTAGAAATGTTTTTGAAGAACATGAGCCATAAGTTGTGACAGATTCCTTTCTCTACATCAAACAAAGAAGAATCCCAAATTGATGCAGAAGATGAGGAGATATCTAGTGCTCAAAATCAAGAAAGGCAGAATCAACCAAATGACACACACGAGGAAGACACTGGTAAAAAGTTCCAACAGAGGAATGGAGAAAAGAGTACCAAAATGGAACTTGATAACTCTTCAAGACTCAGGAATCCAAATTGCAAGTCAATCTAGAGAAGAAGGATTACTAGATCCAAACAAGAAAAGATAGAAAGAGTGATCTATGCAGCATTAAGCAATGGACTAAAAACAGATGAACCTCAATTTTTTGCATAAGCAAAAGGATTTAGCGATTGAGACAAGGCAATGGATGAAGAAATGAGGGAAATTCAGAAAAATAACACCTGGGAATTGAAAAAAATTCCTAAGGATAAACCAATAGTGGGGTGCAAATGGATTTTCAAAATCAAATATAAATTAGATGGGAGAGTGAAAAAGCATAAGGCCAGACTGTTTGCAAGAGGATTTGCTCAGACCGACAGGATTTAACTTACAAGATCCTAAGAAATAGAAACCAAAATTACAATAGTAGATATAATTGAAGGTAAAATATCATAATAAAAAACAAAGAAGGTATCAAGATTCAACACAATAATTGCCAATAATAATAATCTCATACGCACAGATACACCATAATATACTAAATATTGAGAAACCAATTTGCTAAGAAATAACATATTTACCATAGAAGTTTGGTGAACAAAATCCACATGGAATGCTAGCCCAATAAGATTTTTAGGCTAAATATTACCTATAAAATTAGGAAAACCCCTATTTCATTAAAAACTAATGGCCCCTTATAATGAAATTACTACTCTAGAGAAAAAATGATTCCTCTAACAATGGATTTTGCAATTTTAAGGGTAGACTAGGTGCTTCTATTTCATCCTTTTCACATGATGGCAATGTTAGAAGTCATTCTTGTCCACCTCCACCTTTCTTGAGAGATAGTGAGTGAGAAGTAGACAATAGGTTATAATCCATCATATTACATTCAACTTTTAAAGCATCACCAAACATAGCTTCCAAATATGGAGAATACCTCTCTCTGAGAAATTGAAATCATCAATATTAAAATAAACAAAATGGAAACAACCTTGAATAAGGCATTAAACTCTTTTTTCCAAGATAAGACTTATGAAATTTCCCATTAAATGTTGTTAAACATTCAAAATCATCTTTTTTCAGAGAACTAAAATCCATCAATATATGAAAATAATCCTCTCTTTCCCCATCAATGTAAGAAAAGATTGTCTAATTGTTGCCAAGCTAAAATCATTTTTTTCAACAAAGTTTTGAACCGGGATCTAGCATCCTCTTTCAAAAAATGCACCAAAAGATGTATAAAAATATCCTCATGCCCAACACCAAAGTCACAAGTGAAATCTTGAAGAACTTGATATATGCATCAATTGTTATTGGGTCATGATCAATGAACTTTGGAAGATATTCTAAATATCCATCAGGCAAATGGTGAAGGGTTCTGAACAAGACTAAGGGTTGGTACCTTATTACGAGTACCACCAAAAGAATGACATAGAAAACCTAATTTTTGGACATAATGAAATCTAATGGAAAAGATGAACCATGACAAGGAATAAAACTCGAGAGTTTTGCACACAATTAATTTTTAAGACTATTCCAGACAAGGAATGAGATAGAAGATGAATTACATAACTGAATTGAAGTGTTAGAGGAATGGAAACTAACCTATGTAAAGGGTCAAAGACTGCAAACCCCAGGGAACCTTGAAAAAACAAAGATATTTTCCAGTTTCCACTCAGCCACCATCGAATTGCTTTCCACTCAGCCACTGTAAAATTGTAACCCAACTCAAGCTTCATGCAAAGATACGAATCTTATGATTCTTCATTTGGGTTTGTATGGGATAAATTGTTCACCCTTGCAGCATTATATAGGGGGGAAAACATCCCCATCTCACTGAATCACTAGAGTCTAGAACGTTGCATGTTTTTCCATCTTACTAACAAATTTGGGAGCTAAAACCTTGATTTTATCATTAACCGCTAAATGGGGAGGTCAAAAAAAGCATGGATACCTCCATTGATCAAATAGCATGGAATATTTGGCCCAAAAATTAGAAAATATAAATTTGGGGACCGAATTCAACCGAAAACCTCAAATCTAGGGCAAAATAACCACCGAAAATGCCCTATGGTCCATAAATTGGGGCGAACAAACTAGCAATCCCCTCTATGAATGAAAACCATGGGTGAACCAGCTGCTCACGCCTCCATGAATGAAAATTTACTGGAAAACCAACTACCTTTGGACTCCATTACGGGAATGACGGGGGCGAACCGACCATTTCCTCCATCTTTCACTCGGCTAAATCGTGTTTTCCCTCTCTTGCTGGGTGGGCTATTCGATTTTTCACATTGTGGGCATTCATAAAATGTGGGCTAATTTATTAAATTTCAAAAAACCCATTTAATATTAAAAATTCGCCCAGGGTTTCTTGGTGACCCCTATAATTTCGCCCATAGGCTATAATTCGCCCCTAAAATTTTCCCTGGTGTTATTCTGAATTTTCATTTTAATTAAAAATTTTATTAGTGAATTAATAGAATGTTGTTATTAGTAAATTAATAGAATGGTGTTATTAATTAATTGATTAAAATTTTTATTAGTGAATTAATAGAATGTTGTTATTAGTGAATTAATAGAATGGTGTTATTGGTGAATTGATAGAATGGTGTAAAGTATTTTTATGTAGAATGATGTTTTATATAATGAAATTTTAATGAGAGAAGTTAAAAATTATTAGATATTAAGGTTTAAAATTTTAAAATTAGGTTTAAAATTACATTTAGATGTTCTTTACTTTGTCCGTTTGTCCGCATTACTTTTAGTAGAAATCACTTAGAAATTTCGCTCAGATGTTTTCATAAGTATTCATTTTTTTCTATAGTGTTGTGATTTTTGTATATTTTATTTAATCAAATTATTTTCCAAAATGTGTTCAAGGATGTTTAATCCAAAATGTGTTCAGGGATTTTTAATTCAAACATTGGAGAGAATTTTTGGTTTTTCTTTTTTATGTGATTGTTCATCATTTTCATAATATTGTTAGTTTTATTCGTTATGATAGCAAATTGATTTTTTATTTTTTTTGAAAATGTATCTCCATTTTAGTTTATTCACAATAATGACATTTTCACATATAATAAATGCTAGTTTTTTATTTCAAATGGTGAGCTAGAATCCTCAAAAGGTTAAATACACAACTGATATAGATGTGATTTACTTGCAGTGTATGCATATATTTATTATTTTTTCAATATTCATGCATATTTAAGTAATTTCTCAACTAATGTGTGAATTGCAAAAGTATCTTCCTTATGTATTTTTTAATGCATAAGAACACTTTCTCTTACACAAAGTTGAGGAGATTGAAATATGTGGACCTGCACATAGAATGCCAATGTGAATGGTGGAGAGGCACCAAAAGGCACTAGGAGATTTTGTTAGACAAAGATCATGTCTCGAGGGTTTTACGGTTGAGGGATATATGGTATATCAATCCATTGTTTATATTACTGAGTATCTTCCTAGAGTAGCATCATAGAATATTAATGTGCCTCGCATTTGTGACATTGATTCCAAGAAAAAACATGAAGGGAGTTTTTGTTGGGAAATGGTAGAATGAGGAATGTCAAAGGTAATCAAAGAGTATAACATATCAACTTATATAATAGTGTAGATTATATTTTTTACTTTCCTACTTTAATCTTATAAATTTTATTCATCGATCATTTATCACGCTTTATTATGTGTACCTAATTATTTAAATTTTTTTTTATACAACTACTCGTGAGTGGGATTCAATACAGTTATACATTGCGAATAATCTTAATTGGATGAAGGAATCGATAGAATGTTGTAGAAAGGTTTATGGTAAATTATCATAGGATGGAGTGGTGGAGTTGAATATAATATCTCATTAATATTGAGATATCAATATTACACAAAGGGAAATTGATTTAGTGAATGGTGCAAAAGGTAAATAGGTGATCATTACACACAATTTTGTGTTCGAACATATTACAGTTTGAACAAGAAACAAGTGGGGACAAATTAAAGCTTAGAATATGAAAAATAAAAATCAATCCCACTTGTTGCAAGTATGTTTATTAGTTGACAATATTATAGCTTTAAAATATCAATCAACATATATTGGTGCAGGTGAAACATCACAAGGATATGTTATGCAATGGTAGTCTAAAATTTTATAGTAAAAAGTTGGATGATAAGATCAAAGCCTCTGATTGTGGAATAACTGTAGTATTTCCGGTTACTAATGTTTCCTCTTGCACTAAAAAACATCCAAAAGTGTAGAGCCTTATGTCCTTCCAAGTTAGTGTGAGAAAGTATTCTATTCATGAGTGCCAAATAAAGCAAATTGGTCATATGTAGTTAGGTATGAGATAAGAGGAAGGCCTGCAAAATATATTGTACCGAAATAAGTTGATAATGTTGAAGAACGAAAAGATGATGTAGAGGAACAGGTAGATGTTTCAAACCTTAAAGTTAAAGAATGTCATGTCCCTAAATTACAACAATTTAAAAAAAAATAATAGATGGCATTGTCACAACCCGATGATTTTATTGAAAACAATTCCTTTGAAAATAAATCCTTTTCATATGATTCATCATATGCTCTTTATCTGTCCAATTATTTGTTTATACTAGACTGTTACTTTGATCATCTGTTTATATAAGAGTGTCAATTTTTTCTTTTCGGGGTCCTTTCCTTAGACCTTCCAACCAAGAAAACTAGGCCATCGATGTGAAGTCGAGGCTTACTTAGCATGTAGCTGACATCTTTTTCATTTTATCATTTTCTTGCAGGTTGAATATATCGACTTTGTCATGTAACTAGGATTAGATATTGATTTACTATTCTCATATCTTGGACTAAGACCAAACTATGGTAAGCAAATTTAATAAAGAACAACACCATATATTTAATCCATTTTCAAGTCATTATATATGGATTCAAGTATGTATAAACATGTTATTGTGCTATTTAATCTACCATATTCTATGGTGGTCGAGCATATAATCTAAGGTCTAATCCACACTTTACATTCATTCCAAGCTTGTTATTATAGTTGTATGCATATAAACCATTACATTAAAAACCATGAGGATTGGACTCATTGTATGATTCAACCACCACATTAACTATTGTTGTGTTATGCCCATGTTGCAAGTTCTCTACCTTAGAACTTGCCAAATATCAATGTATAGTCAATGTAGTTAAGACTCTGACCTTGACCTGGAGCTACTCATATTTGGTTTTGAATTAGGGTTTCAATTGTAATTATTTCGTCTCATTTTGAGGGAGAGAGAGAGAGCCAATATCTACTCCTTCTTCTCTAAAGAATTCATTTCATTTAAAAGAGTATACGCTATGTTTATTGTACACTTTACTTCCATAGCTCTGAGTTAGCTCTAGCATATTTTCAAAAGCTCTCGGCAAAGAGTGTTTTCTCATCCCTCTCTGTTTTCGCAGGGTTTGTTCATGTTTAGAGGTGATTCAATACCTCATCGTTGTCTAGAGGTATTTGCTTATTAGTTATATACGGTTTTATCATGTTTTTTACCCATAAATTCATATTACACTAATGGTTTCACTGTCACTTGTTTGTAGGTATGTCTTCGGTGCTCGTGTTATGGAATTCCTTATGGGAAGGAATACCAGTGTGTTGCTCTGCGGGTAATCCCACCCTTTATCGTGGTGTGGTGTTTCTTGGAGAAGAGGGTCTATAACTCGTTCTTTTTGACAGGGAGCAACACTCCTTTTGCTCTGAGTTTGTATATCCAACCTTGCATCGTAGAGGTGAGAATACCTCGAGCCTCTGTTGTGGATAGAAGATGATTATTAGGTTTCTTTTTTACATAGGATGTACATGTCTCCATGTTTGGAATTACAATTCCTTTCTTTATATGACAAGATATTAATGACATACCATTTTTACAATGATGCCATGACTGTTTAAATTCATGTATATAATTAATTATGTATGTTGGTAATTGTAAACTTATTGGTATTAAAAATTGGCTTGGAAGCCATTGTTTGCTTTCGTGCATACTCGGTTTATTAGTCTATTGTATTCACTGAGGAATGAAAGTGGGCATTCCTTTAAAGGGATCGAATCTTGATCTTCTGTTTTGATTACTATATACATTATTCATAGATCCAATATACAATCATTCAATGGATATTAATTGTGTGATTTAGTGTGTTTGCTATTCCCTTGCAGAATTAGTAATATACAATTATTAATGTGAAGTTATTGTTAAAGCGTTTGCTTGACTATTTCGATTCCCTATATATATTCATTCTAGAAATTTATTGTTTGTTATAAAATTATATGCAAAGTGTGGAGTATTATTAATATACAATGACTAATGTGAAATTCTTGTTAAATCGTCTTCTTGACTCTTTTGATTCCATGTATATATTCATTCTAGAAATTTATTGTTTGTTTTAAACATAGATGTCGAGTCTTATTGCATCGTAGAGGTGAGAATACCTTCAGCCTATGTTGTAGATACAAGATGATTATTAGTTTTCTTTTTTACGTAGCCTGTACATGGATCGGTGTTTGGAACATACAGTTCCTTTCTTTGTTCGACAAGATATTAATGGCATACCATTTTTACAGTGATGCCATGGCTGTTTAAATGCATGTATATAATTAATTCTGTATGTTGGTAATTGTAAAATTATTGGTATTAAACAATGGATTGGAAGCCATTGTTTCATTTCATGGGTACTATGTTGATCAGTCTATTGTATTCACTGAGGAATGAAAGTGGGCATGCCCTTCAAGGGATCGACTCTTGATATTTTGTTTTGATTACTGTATACATTATTCATAGATCCAATCTACAATCATTCAATGGATATTAATCGCATGATTTAGTGCGCTTGATATTCCCTTGCAAAATTATTAATACACAATGAATAATGTGAAATTCTTGTTAAAGTTCCTACTAGGCTCTTTCGATTTCCTGTATATATTCATTCTAGAAATTTATTGTTTGTTTTAAACTTAGATGCAGAGTCTTATTGCTATTGTGGACTCGACCTTGGGTCGAATGATTATTAATCACAAAGGGTTATATTATTCTTGTCTATATTTTTTAGTTTGTGGCCTTCTACAGGTTCGAACCTAAGATTTATAAACCAAAATTAGTCTCAAGCTCTTCAGGTGTTAGTAAGCCTGTGTAGTGTTTATGTATTCAAACTCTGTGAATTTATATAGTATTGTAGAGCTTTTTTATGTATAAGCATAAGGTTTTGATCCCAAATCTATTTGTATTAAAATGATTGTAGATTGAAATTATTGTTAAAGCGTTTAGATTGAAATTATTGTTAAAGCGTTTGCTTGACTCTTTGGATTCCCTATATATATTCATTCTAGAAATTTATTGTTTGTTATAAAATTATATGCAAAGTGTGGAGTATTATTAATATACAATGATTAATGTGAAATTCTTGTTAAATCGTCTTCTTGACTCTTTTGATTCCATGTATATATTCATTCTAGAAATTTATTGTTTGTTTTAAACTTAGATGTGGAGTCTTATTGCATCGTAGAGGTGAGAATACCTTCAGCCTATGTTGTAGATACAAGATGATTATTAGTTTTCTTTTTTACTTAGCCTGTACATGGATCGGTGTTCGGAACATACAGTTCCTTTCTTTGTTCAACAAGATATTAATGGCATACCATTTTTACAGTGATGCCATGGTTGTTTAAATGCATGTATATAATTAATTCTGTACGTTGGTAATTGTAAACTTATTGGTATTAAACAATGGATTGGAAGCCATTGTTTGATTTCATGGGTACTATGTTGATCAGTCTATTGTATTCACCGAGGAATGAAAGTGGGCATGCCCTTAAAGGGATCGACTCTTGATATTTTGTTTTGATTACTGTATACATTATTCATAGATCCAATCTACAATCATTCAATGGATATTAATCGCGTGATTTAGTGCGCTTGATATTCCCTTGCAGAATTATTAATACACAATGATTAATGTGAAATTCTTGTTAAAGTTCCTACTAGGCTCTTTCGATTTCCTGTATATATTCATTCTAGAAATTTATTGTTTGTTTTAAACTTAGATGCAGAGTCTTATTGCTCTTGTCTATATTATTCTTGTCTATATTGTTTAGTTCGTGGCCTTCTACAGGCTCAAACCTAAGATTTATAAACCAAAATTAGTCTCAAGCTCTTCAGGTGTTAGTAAGCCTGTGTAGTGTTTATGTATTCAAACTCTGTGAATTTATATAGTATTGTAGAGCTTTTTTATGTATAAGCATAAGGTTTTGATCCCAAATCTATTTGTATTAAAATGAATGCCCAACGGACTTGTATTAATATATACCCTAAAGCTATAGGCATGAGTGATTTTCTTTTTAATACCTATGTTATATTATTATGGATGGTTATATACTCTTAAATAATTTGGGATTCTAATACGAAACATATTAGCTCTATATTAGCTAGGTTTTCGAATCCCAAACGTAAATATGAAGAGTTAATCTATAAACAATAGAATAAAACAAATAATATTATTTAACCAGATTATAAATGTAAATTTAAAAACATAAGACTTTTAATATTAAATAGACATGATTATGTTTAAAAGAGGATTAATTGGCTCTACAATTTTTGCCAACATTTCCAGAAATATTTCTAATGATTTTTGTGGAAGATATTCATCTAAATCCTTTCAAGAAATAGTCAATATGTATATAAAAATAACCTTTAATAACAACTCTGCAAATGCTAGAGTTTTATAGTAACCCTATCTAATTTTTGTGTGTGAACAATAAAAAGAATATGACTAAATTTACTCACTGCATTTAACTCATAATAATTAAATAAATAAATGGAACTAAAATACAAGATACTAAAGATAGTAAAACTTATCCGAATTTGAATTCCAAACCAATTGAGTGACTTCCATTTTCCTCCCAGCCATAGACCATGAAAATTCTACTGTTCATTCCACAGGTCACCCCGGAACGAGACCAAGCACACTAGGATAGGATAACTAGGGATTTTCTGTCTTTCTCTTTTAAACTACTATAGAGTAGTCACAATTATTTTTACCATCTCTTTGTAAACCTTATAATTTCAATCCTTTTCCACATAGTCCACTTCGAGGACTAACCATGTTTCTTTCATGGTGTAATGAGTTCTCAAAGGCTTACAATTGAACCCTCTAGTGATCTAGAACTATCACCCCTGTAATGTTCTCTCTTTGCAAAAATTTTCCTTTAAAGGATAGGCAATTTGTTCAGCATTCAAGTCTCTCTCTCTTTCTAGGAAAAAGTGTCTCATTTTTCCCATATTTATCTCTTTTTATATTTTATCTGTAACGCCCATATTTTGATTAGGCATATTTATCAGTTAGACACGCCATACTTTATTTTCTTATATATTCTGTTGAACTCAGCTCGACTGAGTAAACTATATTCTGATATGATGGACCTCATTATATGATGTTACTTTGATTAATGATTTCACCATGATTATGATGTTACTATGTAATGCGGTTACGACGTCATGATTACCATATGATTTCTTTGTTTTACGATTACAGTATATGTCTATATGTTTTCGGTACGTGGATACCATCTTCTTATATGAATTATTGAAGTATTATATGTCATATGCATCTATGATGAACTAAAAAGGTTACATGAAATAAAAATCATTTTTGATAACATGGATCAATTGGCGATCAATGGGAAATGCTTCTATAAATTGTACTTTGCAAAATACTAACCTACAGGACACAAGGGCTATCGGATAGCCAGTTACTTGATCTGATATATGGGACACAAAGAAAACTTGTTCGTACAGTAAACCTTAGCAGCCAAGAATGATGATACGATAGCACAAACTGATAATCCCGATAGCAGCAAGGTATGAGTCGATAAGGGCATAGGCCCAGTATGTTGAGAGGGATGGATGTGTTTCCCACCCTATGTTTCCATGAGACCCAAGGTCGTGGGAGGGTCGTGCTGAGACACGCTCCCCATGTTGTTGTGATGACGATGGTCGGATGCCTACTAGGGGAGGATAGGTCCGCTGTTCAGCCGACGCTATCGCTCTCAAGTTCTACGTGGTCAGGTCAGTGAGTCCGACATCCACTTTTGTACTAGCAGAGGAAGGATAGGGAGGATGCAGGACGTAGGTTATGATGGGAGGATGTGTTAGTTAGTACTGTTGAGGGTTGGGTATTCCTTGATTCCGAGTTAGTGGTAGTAAGTACCCTTCCTTGTACATGATTGATTAAACTAATGTAGAGATAAAGATAATGATGTGAAATCGTAAAGAATTAACTCATAAATAACTAAGGATGTTAAAGTACTTGTACTATGTATATTATGCTTGTTTTTCCACATGGGGGTAAATACTACTATTAGTTAGCAGGTATGCATAGGCGGGATGGGGTTTGTCTATAGTACCTTTGTGATATGTGCATACGCTGGCCACACATGCACACCTTGCACATGTACACTAGTATCGATAAACAAACACTTAACATATTGAATAAATGTATAAGTTGTCGTAAGTAATTATGCTAATCATGCATGGATCGAACTTAGATAATGAATATAAAGTTATTTAAGGCGTGTCAAACAAATCAATTAAGCTATGTATTACTTGTTGGTAAACATTGTGATAAACAAATGATTTAAAAGACATTCTTTATTAAATTCACCATTTACTGTTACTTTGTGGTGATTTAATTAAATATTATTACTTAATTAATGTTATTTTAATAATATTACAATCCATGTCGTAACAATTGAAAAATAGGTAAAATTTAAATATTGATAAAAAAATGATTAAAGTATGGTTATTTCCATTTCTAAGTTAGACATAATAGGGTCAACTATTTATATAATATTTTATTAATGACATTAATAAAATTAAATACAAAAGGAAAGGAGTTAATGTTTGAGGGGCTCGAGAGGGGAGTTTGGGGGCGGTGGAGTAAGCCGAAGGCCTTCTCGAGTAGGGAAATGTATATAGAGGGGGAGGAAGTGGAAGGTAAGGGGGGAGATAGATGGAAGTGCAGAGAAAGGTTTGGAGAACCAAAGGAATACTGCTCTCAGGATTATCAGTTTGTGAGCTCGGGGGCTTGGAAATCCTTGAATTTCCAAGGGCCAGCAAGATAATAGTTGGTCGGTAGGGTGGACACATCGTTTTGGCTGACTAAGAGAATAAAATCATAACCTGCTACAACCTACAGTCTACTAGCATCAACATCAGGTAATTTCCTTGTTATTCACGTTATTTGATTATTATGCTTAACGTACTTAAAACATGGATATAACTTGCTATTTACTGGTTTACTACTGTGAAACATACTCTTATGCTGGAACAAATTGCTGAAAAGAAAATATTAATATGTTAGTTTATTTTAAAATACGCATGTATGGTCGATAAGCGCAAGACACTAAACTAAGTTCCATTTAACAGAAATAGAGATTAGATTGGAAATTTACTTCCTTACACATGAGTAAAGGTTTAATACATAGAAAATTAACTCAAAAAATCTACTTAGTGCTCTGTTGTAAAAACCAGGGCACTACAGATGGTATCAGAGCTAGATTTCAAACCCTGGTCCTTAGGGGCTCTTAAATCCTTTCTTATCTATGAGATTAATTTAAATCCTTTCTTAATCTATGAGATTAATTTATATGGATGCATGTTGCTGGTTTTACTATCATATGAATTTTGTAGAGTTGTTGGTTCTTAGTGTTTATTGGTTTAATGGTTTTATTATCATTTGTTTAACTATTTGAGAGCACATATAATGATTTTAGTGTTTGTTGGTCGATACAGGGCTCTCTCCATTTGTTAAATTATTGTGACCGCAGAAGCTTTAGTTTTGTGTGGTGATGTTGAGAGCGTGAGGGGTCTACTTTATATTTGTTGTGATGTTGAGAGCGTCTTGTTGTGATGTTGGGAGTGTGAGGGTCTACCCAATTGTTGTATTGTGTGATTAATGAGTCGATCCCATATGATCCGGGCACGATATCAAACCAATACATATTGTGGAATTGCATTATGACTTTGTATGCATAAATTAGGAGACTGAATAATGCATGCGAAGTGTTTAAACAAAAAAAAAGAGAGAATTTTTACCTTCCCAAATACAGATAAGAAACCCTAATTGTTTTTTTTTTTCTTTCAGAAAATTTACCGGTCCTTGAGTAAGGCTTATCTCATTTAGTGCACATATGGTAGCGATGTTGAACTGGCTTCTGCAAATTTATAATTGTCAAAGAAGCTATATTCGATGAAATGATTTTCATAAAAATAGACATTTGAGAGATTTTAGTTTACAGGATTCTTTCACCTTTTCTCAAGCTTTCTAGTTCGACTGAATCACAACAGTCAACCACAAGGCAGCCAGAAGAAGGAAGAAATAGAAGAGAGAAGAAACATTCCACCGCATGAGAAGATAGATTAAACAAACATGCAAGGTAGGCTACCTAGACAAAAACAAAAACATTAAAGATGTCCCTTCTTGAAACCTTAAAAAAAAAGAATTCCATCTGAGCATAGTCGCCTCACCTTCTCTTGGCTAGCAATATGGGATACCTATCTTCTCTTCTCGACCCCTATGGAATACCTAGTTGAAAAGAAGGCCTCCTTCAGAAATGTTGCTCTCAGTACAATGGACAGGAGAGACCATACACGGACCACTAGAAATTCGAGGCTGGCCTGCAAGATAAGGAATGGGCATGCTCGTGTCAATACCACTGTAAATACCAACCCACTTCAACCTGAGAGATTGGAGGTACCATTCGCTTCCTCGTGAGATGAGCTCATTTTCCTGTAATGTATCCTTTGCCAAAAAAAAAAAAAGAACCATTGCTCCCTGGCATTATCTTTACCAACTATCGTTGTCTATCCTCTGCCTACTGTGTTGAGCATTTTTTTTTTCTCTCATCCTCATTCGTTGGCCGGTGATATCTTATTTTGGTGGCATTCTACCATCTCTGCAATATATATATTTTTCATTGCCATCCTGCTGCATACGTCCGTCCTCTGCCAACGGATGGTCTAGAACGTGAGCATTTTCATTTTGTGCGAACAACTAGGGTTTTTTTAACGGCTATGGTGATGTCCAGGGTTACAACCCTCCTCTGGGACCAAATTCTTTGTCCTCGCATCCTTGTAACTCTTCTGCCAATATCATGAACGGCTACACAAAAAAACTGATCAGCACTATAGTCTAACCGCCAAGCGCGTTACCTTCTTCTGGTACTGGATGTGCCCAAGCTCAGCGCTGAGAGCCGAGAGCTGTTGAGCCCATGTACTGGACACCACAGCATGCACCACTGCAGTCCCAACGTCGAGCATGAGTCTTTCATATGGGCCAAGCCCTATCACACAGCACTGAGAGCAAATCGCACGACCTGCTGCCAAGCCCAAATATGCCGACGTAGTCTACCTAATGCCAAATAAAACCTCATTTTCTTCCATAAATAGGGAGCAGATTCGATGCCACGTAAGGCGGTTTCCGCATGGCCCTTTAAGTGGTTTACCATACCGTTTTTTGATATGCGGACGAGTAAGAAATAGACACATGTGATGGTGGTATTTTTACCTCAACCACCAACCACCCTTATCGTGCGTGCATGTTTCCAACGCGGAATAAAGGAGAGCCGTCGATCTTCCTCTACGGCTCTTGCAACCCTCCGAACAAAACAAACTTTACCACGTCGACACAACTGCAATGTCCCCAATTTGCTGCATCGAATTTCGTGAAAATAGCCATTTATGGTTGCCGCCCACACTCGGACTCAAAAGTGGAATTTAGCAGATCTTCATCCTATACAAATTATGTTGGAATAATTAAACCAGCAACAAAAGCTTGTTTGGCATTTTGCCCAAGTTCACGTGATAAGATCCAAGCGCTCATGACTCATAATTCGAGCTCAACGCGTCTAAGTACCAATCAAATCCAACAACAACACCAAGTCATTGAGTATCAAGCACGAGCCAATCTGTATCACAACACAGATTACTAGGCCAAGCGTTAAACCACGAGGAGCAGAGTATGTGCACAACAAAGGAATGGGAGGCTTTAAGCCGGGGCACTTGAGTGATGGAGGATACGAGTGGTCTTCTCGGCTTAGCGCTTGGTCCCATCTAGTGCCAACGAAGGGGAGTCAGCCTCTTTGTTCCATGAGAGCGGTGCTCCAAGGAAACGAGACCCAACCATTGTTGCGCCCTTGGCTCACATTGACAAGTATCAAACATAAAATACTATAAACAACCACAAAAGAATGTAAATAAGACAGAAAACTGGAAGTTGCGCCCCATGGCCGCGCCCTCCACTTCAAGCAGCACAATAAAATACAATATCAAGGTTCGAATCTCCAGAAAGAGACCACAAACGGTCAAACTGATAACCAAAGGGGCTTGGATCTCTCGAAAGAGGCCGCCCACACTCCAAACAGAGAGCAACTTAAAGAACCACACCCTCCGACGGTTGCACTCTCCTCCATACAAAAAAATATATATTACACCTCTAACATCACGGATGCAGAGCTTCAGTGTCTGGGCGCTAATATGCCCTTTGCTTCATTTTGCTTAAGCATTTTCATGCAAATATAACTCTCCTCCACTTAGGTTAAAAAAAAAACAATTATTAATTAATTAATGTCTTTTCTTCATAAGCTCCCAACTCGAGCTAAACCCTTTTTTTTATGAAAAACAAAAAAAAAAACCCTTTACTCACCCAGTCAAAAATAGGTTTCGGCAAAATTTCGTATATAATTATATAATGTTAGTGTTATTTTATTTAAATTTAATTAGATTTCATATATATTTATATAGTATTATAACCTAGGTTTGGTTAAGGATTAAAATTTAATCTTAAAAAAAAAAATATGTATAAGGTTACTCATAACCTTTAATTAAAGGGTTCATCATAAGATTTTAAAATTTTTAAGGTTAATTATAGTGAGATTAAGGATTAAACATATAAATTAATAAGGTTAATGATTATTGGATTTATAAAGATTAAGCCCTAAAATGTATAGAATTAAATAAATGATAGGGTTGATGCAGAATAGAATGTTATTCCAAATGTCCATTTAAAATTGTAAATCGAGGTTGATGTTAACAATATTTAATTAACCAATATCAATGGTCATAGAGTTTCAATTGAACCGTGGAATTTACACAGGAATCTTTAGAATATTTAGTGTCAGATGGCCTCGTCAAAACGCAGTGAGCTATAGCTTATTTTCTGAAATGCATCTATTTGAAGATCAACTAACACGCTCCTTAGAAACTAAACGATGTGGTGTTTTACTCCATGAATTAGGACCAATCATAGTAACAACACGCAGAGGTCGGGGTCGAGGTCGGGGTCGAGGTCAGCCACCGTCACCGCCATCTTCGCCACCGTTATCGCCTCCAACACTGCCACGACCAACCTCAACACCAGAAATGCAGATCATAATGAGGTCTTTGGAGGCTATTATGACCGGGATGAACAGGCAGTCGCAAAGGGCCGTCGAGGTGGAAACCACTCAAGTGAGTCGAGAGAACTCTGAAAGGGCACATGGCCCAAGGCAGGAACCGCTTCAGGACATATCGAGGGAGTTGCAAAAGATAAAGGTTCTAGAGTTTTCAGGAGGACGACCCGGTAAGCATGCTGAAGCATGGCTGGAAGGCATGAAGAGATGCTTCGCATTGAATGAATACACATCTAGTTCCAAGGCTAGGATGGTCGTCTTTCAACTTAAAGGTGATGCTTTGAATTGGTGGTCAGATCTCGAGAAGCAGTTGCACCTTACTCCTCTTACAACTTCTTGGGAACTGTTCGAGGAGAGGTTCCACAAGAAGTACTTGCCAAATTATTACAAGGAAGAACAGGCAGGTGCGCTCCATGCTTTGGTACAAGGAGGCAGGACGGTGGAGGAGTATGAATCTCGGTTTATGGAACTAGTAAAATATGTCCCTTACCTAGAGGCAGATGATTTTCAAGTAGAGCGTTTTGTTTATGGACTTAACTACAAGATTAGGGCTGCTGTGCAGATGTGGAAGCCAACTTCAGTGGCCATGGCAGTTGAGTATGCTCATTATGCAGCTGATATGTCAGATGAAAAAGGGGGTAGTAAGTTGACAGGAACCAATCAGTATGTTTCGGGGAAGGCGTCACGCCCTTACTTCAAGGGAGGACAATCTAGACCTCCTCCTTACGGTAACAGGTTCACACTGAGGGGTAATGCTTCAGTTAACTCAGTCTCGCAGGAATCGTCCGCAACCCACCAAAGCCAGGGACGTACACAAGGAAGTTCCTATAGAGGGTCAAGGGATTTTAGAGGACCTAGGGGAAGGAACTCATCTCAGAGGATTCCTCCGAGCAACATGCAAGCCCCTCCCAACCTCTCTTGTTGGGGATGTGGAGGTCCTCATTTCCAGCGAGACTGTCCCAAGGGTCAGTCAAGCAGCAGGCACAGGGAAGGAAAAGCACCCATGGATAGTTGGGGTAACAGTCATCGGATTCATGCAGCGGTTCATAACCACCAAGCAGAACATCAGTCTACCGTAGTAGAATCCACTGGTAAAGTAAACAATGTCAAACTTAAAATTTTGTTTGATCCAGGAGCAACTGATAGTTTTATTTCACCATTTGCATTAGATAAATGTGGGTTGGCAGCCTACGAGCACGATGAGTTCAAACTGGTTGAAATGGCCTCAGGAGCTAAGCAAACAGTAGGTCTTAAAGTGAGAAGTTGTGAGGTTGACTTAGGAGTGTGCACCACTAAGTTGGATGCTTATGTCACCAATTTGCGGACTTATGACCTCATTATTGGCATGGATTGGTTAGAAGGCCATAGAGCTTTCATAGACTGCTATGCAAAGAAGGTGTTATGCCTCGATGATGAGGGTAGGGCAATTCAAATCTAAGGCTTGAAGAGGAAGGTATCCCTCCGTTTCATCTCTATAATGAAGGCTAAGCGGTGCCTAAGACAAGGATGCCAGTTGTTCGTAGCGGAGGCCGTGAGCGATAGTAAAGGACCTTCCTTGAATTCTTACCCAGTACTTTCTGAGTTCAAGGATGTCTTTCCGAAGGGATTGCCAGGACTACCTCCAAAAAGAGAGCTCGATTTCACAATCGAACTAAAACCAGGTGCAGAGCCTATCTCAAAAACTCCTTATAGAATGACAACTCCAGAGCTCCGTGAGTTACAGATCCAGTTAAAAGAGTTGCTAGATTTGGGACTTATTAGACCTAGTATCTCGCCGTGGGGAGCACCAGTGATCTTCGTTAATAAGAAGGATGGATCTCTGCGATTGTGCATAGATTACAGAGATTTGAACAAAGCCACAGTTAAGAACAGGTATCCCATACCAAGAATTGATGACCTCTTTGATCAAATGAGAGGTGCGTCAGTCTTCTCAAAGATTGATTTATGATCAGGGTATCACCAATTGAGGATCAAGGAAGGCGGAGTAATAGCTTATGCATCTCGAAAATTGAAACCTAATGAGGAGCAGTATGCCACGCATGATCTGGAATTGGCAGCAGTAATGTTGGCACTACCTGGTTGGTAGAAGCTTCACCCTTAAAACATACCATCAGAGCTTGCAGTATATCTTTACCCAAAGGGATTTGAACGCTAGGCAAAGGCGATGGAGTGAGTTCATGAGTGAGTATGACTTCGGTATCTCTTACATCAAAGGAAAGGAGAATGTGGTGGCAGACGCTCTAAGCCGAAGACCGAGACTTTTCTCCTTAATTCCCTTGAAGGTGGACTTGAGGGAAAGAGTAGGCTAGGACAACTATTGGGCGATAGTTGGTACCTAAAGGTAACCTCAGCTATTCAAAATGGAAAGGAACAGGAATTGAAGTATGATGGGTACCATCTTGAGGGAGATGGATTGTTGCGGCATCAGGGAAGGATGTATGTTCCTAAGGAAGGTGATATCAGGGAAACAATCCTTAGAGAGGCCCATAGATCACATTACTGTGCGCACCTAGGGGTGAAGAAGGTGTATACTGACATGAAGAAACTCTTCTTCTAGCCAGGTATGAAGATGGATGTAGTGGATTTTGTTTCGAAGTGCCTTGAGTGTTAACAAGTTAAGGCAGATCATTGTCACCCGGCCGGTCTCTTACAACCGCATGATATCCCTATGACTAAATGGGAAGTCATCTCCATGGACTTCGTTGTAGGATTACCACTCACATCTACGAGACATAATGGTATTTTAGTGGTAGTCGACAACTGACCAAGCGCTCACTTAATTCCAGTCAGAGACACCTATGATGTGACAGATGTGGCAAGGGTATTCATAAATGAGATTGTACATCTTCATGGAGTTCCTAAAAAGATAATCTCTGACAGAGACCCTAAGTTCACCTCCAGATTTTGGACAAGCATGCAGTTAGCATTAGGGACACAGTTGAACTTAAGCTCAACTTATCACCCCGAGACAGATGGACAAACAGAGAGGGTGAATCAAGTGATGGAGGACATGCTTAGGATGTATGTTATGGATCAACAGACACAGTGGGAGAAATATCTTCCTTTAGTGGAGTTTGCATACAACAATAGTCATCACAGCTCCATTGGTATGCCGCCATATCAAGCATTGTATGGGAGGCCGTGCAGGACACCACTCAGTTGGGATAGGTTAGAGGATCGAGTTTTAATTGGGCCTGAATTGATTCAGGAAATGGAGGAACAAGTGTTACAAATTAGGCAGCGGTTGAAGGAAGCGCAGGATAGGCAAAAGAGTTACGCTGATGCACACAGATCAGATAGAAGTTACGGAGTAGGGGATCGTGTGTTTATTCACATCAGACCAAATAAAAGTACCATTGGGTTTGGGAAGGGTACCAAGTTGTCACCTCGGTTTATAGGTCCATTTGAGATTCTTGAGAAAATCAGACCAGTTGCTTATCGTCTTGCGCTACCACCCCACTTGCATAAAACTCATAATGTATTTCATGTTTCTGTATTATGACATTACATAGCTGATGAGACTCACAAAATTCATTGGAAGGAATTGCAGGTCTTGGACGAGGGAACCTTCAGGGTCGAACCATTACGTGTACTTGATCGTAGGGTTCGACAGCTCCGTAGTCGCCGTGTGGACCAAGTTAAGGTCCAATGGGACAAGTATAGCCCAGGGTCTGCTACCTGGGAGGATGCAGAGACCATGCGTCGAGAGTTTCCCTCACTATTTTGACCATAACTTCGGGACGAAGTTTCCTGAAGGGTGGGTGTATGTAACGCCCATATTTTGATTAGGCATATTTATCAGTTAGACACGCCATACTTTATTTTCTTATATATTCTGTTGAACTCAACTCGACTAAGTAAACTATATTCCGATATGATGGACCTCATTATATGATGTTACTTTGATTAATGATTTCACCATGATTATGATGTTACTATGTAATGCGGTTACGACGTCATGATTACCATATGATTTCTTTGTTTTACGATTACAGTATATGTCTATATGTTTTCGATACGTGGATACCATCTTCTTATATGAATTATTGAAGTATTATATGTCATATGCATCTATGATGAACTAAAAAGGTTACATGAAATAAAAATGATTTTTGATAACATGGATCAATTGGCGATCAATGGGAAATGCTTCTATAAATTGTACTTTGCGAAATACTAACCTACAGGACACAAGGGCTACCGGATAACCAGTTACTTGATCTGATATATGGGATACAAAGAAAACTTGTTCATACAGTAAGCCTTAGCAGCCAAGAATGATGATACGATAGCACAAACTGATAATCCCGATAGCAGCAAGGTATGAGTCGATAAGGGCGTAGGCCCAGTATGTTGAGAGGGATGGATGTGTTTCCCACCCTATGTTTCCATGAGACCCGAGGTCGTGGGAGGGCCGTGCTGAGACACGCTCCCCATGTTGTTGTGATGACGATGGTCGGATGCCTGCTGGGGGAGGATAGGTCCGCTGTTCAGCCGACGCTATCGCTCTCAAGTTCTATGTGGTCAGGTCAGTGAGTCCGACATCCACTTTTGTACTAGCAGAGGAAGGATAGGGAGGATGCAGGACGTAGGTTATGATGGGAGGATGTGTTAGTTAGTACTGTTGAGGGTTGGGTATTCCTTGATTCCGAGTTAGTGGTAGTAAGTACCCTTCCTTGTACATGATTGATTAAACTAATGTAGAGATAAAGATAATGATGTGAAATCGTAAAGAATTAACTGATAAATAACTAAGGATGTTAAAGTACTTGTACTATGTATATTATGCTTGTTTTTCCACATGGGGGTAAATACTACTATTAGTTATCAGGTATGCATAGGCGGGATGGGGTTTGTCTATAGTACCTTTGTGATCTGTGCATACGCTGGCCACGCATGCACACCTTGCACATGTACACTAGTATCGATAAAATACGCATGTTAGTTTATTTTAAAATACGCATGTATGGTCGATAAGGACAAGACAGTAAACTAAGTTCCATTTAACAGAAATATAGATTAGATTGGAAATTTACTTCCTTACACCTGAGTAAAGGTTTAATACATAGAAAATTAACTCAGAAAATCTACTTAGTGCTCTGCTGTAAAAACCAGGGCACTACAGATGGTATCAGAGCTAGATTTCAAACCCTGGTCCTTAGGGGCTCTTAAATACTTTCTTATCTATGAGATTAATTTAAATCCTTTCTTAATCTATGAGATTAATTTATATGGATGCATGTTGCTGGTTTTACTATCATATAAATTTTGTAGAGTTGTTGGTTCCTAGTGTTTATTGGTTTAATGGTTTTATTTTCATTTGTTTAACTATTTGAGAGCACATATAATGATTTTAGTGTTTGTTGGTCGATAGAGGGCTCTCTCCATTTGTTAAATTATTGAGACCGCAGAAGATTTAGTTTTGTGTGGTGATGTTGAGAGCATGAGGGGTCTACTTTATATTTGTTGTGATGTTGATAGTGTCTTGTTGTGATGTTGGGAGCGTGAGGGTCTACCCAATTGTTGTATTGTGTGACCAATGAGTCGATCCCATATGATCCGGGCACGATATCAAACCAATACATATTGTGGAATTGCATTATGACTTTGTATGCATAAATTAGGAGACTGAATAATGCATGCGAAATGTTTAAACAAAAAAAAAGAGAGAATTTTTACCTTCCCAAATACAGATAAGAAACCCTAATTGTTTTTTTTTTTCTTTCAGAAAATTTACCGGTCCTTGAGTAAGGCTTATCTCATTTAGTGCACATATGGTAGCGATGTTGAACTGGCTTCTGCAAATTTATAATTGTCAAAGAAGCTGTATTCGATGAAATGATTTTCATAAAAATAGACATTTGAGAGATTTTAGTTTACAGGATTCTTTCACCTTTTCTCAAGCTTGCTAGTTCGACTGAATCACAACAGTCAACCACAAGGCAGCCAGAAGAAGGAAGAAACAGAAGAGCGAAGAAACATTCCACCGCATGAGAAGATAGATTAAACAAACATGCAGGGTAGGCTACCTAGACAAAAACAAAAACATTAAAGATGTCCCTTCTTGAAACCTTAAAAAAAAAGAATTCCATCTAAGCATAGTCGCCTCACCTTCTCTTGGCTAGCAATATGGGATACCTATCTTCTCTTCTCGACCCCTATGGAATACCTAGTTGAAAAGAAGGCCTCCTTAAAAAATGTTGCTCTCACTACAACGGACAGGAGCGACCATACACGGACCACTAGAAATTCGAGGCTGGCCTGCAAGATAAGGAATGGGCATGCTCATGTCAATACCACTGTAAATACCAACCCACTTCGACCTGAGAGAGTGGAGGTACCATTCGCTGCCTCGTGAGTTGAGCTCATTTTCCTGTATTGTATCCTTTGCCAAAAAAAAAAAAAACCATTGCTCCCTGGCATTATCTTTACCAACTATCGTTGTCTATCCTCTGCCTACTGTGTTAAGCATTTTGTTTTTCTCTCATCCTCATTCGTTGGCCGGTGATATCTTATTTTGGTGGCATTATACCATCTCTACAATATATATATTTTTCATTGCCATCCTGCTGCATACGTCCGTCCTCTGCCAACGAATGGCCTAGAACGTGAGCATTTTCATTTTGTGCGAACAACTAGGGTTTTTTTAACGGCTCTAGTGATGTCCAGGGTTACAACTAGGGTCTAAACTCAGGATATCACAAAGAAGTTGAAGGTGATGCAGATAAAGAGGAAGTAGTTGTCAATGATGAAGATTTTTTATATGAGGTAGATCATGAACTATTAGATGTATTAGACAAAGAATTTGATAAAGATGATGTTGCTATGGTCCATCTTCAACAATTTAAATCTTGATGATTCTCATTCTCATTATGATGAACTGGAACAAGAAGGTTAATTAATATATATAATTGTTGAAATTAACTATGAGGTATTTTGTCAAGTTGATACATTGGTTTATATGAGATGCAAGAAAAATTTGCAAACATTTCTACATTGGCCCCTTTCACTAGTCAATTTGAATGTAATTGATTTTCATTGACTATGCAAGAGCAAACTATTTCACCTATCATTGTATAATTTGGTTCTATATTCTTGTGCATGTTTCAATTTTATTTTGGTGCGTGTTGTATTATATTAAGACATTTAAAATCCTATTTTGATAGATGTGTGTGATAACCGCTAACACTTGTTTTGAAATTAGGGTGAGTGCAACCTACTGAGGGTCACTTTTGACACGTTAGATGCAATAGAAAACTAAAAAATAAGGCATACCTAAAATTAATTGGAATTTTTGAGATACTTACACAAAATCTATTTCATTTAGTAAAGAAGGTGAAATGTAGGAAATTGAATCATGTTTCCGAATATATAAATTGTATGTATTGAAAATTTGCATAACTATGTCACCTTTCATCTTTTCTAACAGTCACATCTTATTTTCTTGGAAAATGATAAGGTATATGTCTTTGTGGGGGCAGCCTTTAAGTGCCTAAATGATAGTTTTGGGATACAGACATTGGTAGATATGCAGATAACAAGTAACACTAGTGCAACACTATTTTTCCAAAATTAAATTTTTAATTTTTAATTTTTTTTCATTATCTAAGTGATCAATAGTAAAAAAATGGTACACCAAGTGTGGGTGCAACTTTTGAAGGTTTTAATACAATGATTCCAAAATGGATTTTTTATAGAAGGTAGAGGTTGGTGTCTAGTAGTGCAACATACAATTTTTTTTATAAATGCTTGTGAAAGGAAAAATTTATGGAAGAAACACTAACAATGTGTTTTTTGAGGTAAGGAGTCATGATACAAGAAAATTAGGAAAAATAGAAAAAAAAAAAAATTTAAAAAAATTACATATTTGTGTTGGTGTCCATTTTGTCACTATTTTTTATCATCAAATATACTCTGAGTGGTGTTAATTGCACTATTTTTGTATAATAAATCACTCTTCTTGCCATTCAGATTGTCAAACAGACTCAGGTATGAATTTATTTGAACGTCATACGAATCGTGAATAATTATCAACATTTTTTATGGCTTATTAACAATCATCCCATATTTCTATACATGCGTGGCATTTAGTTTTTGCTCTACAGGATGCAGTCTTCAAATGGCCCTCCATGCAGACGCGTGTTTACATTTCCAATGTTTAGCTGCATCCAGCCCGCCATTCATCCCTGCGTTCGATCCGCGGAATCATCGGTTGGCATATTCCTGGCCATTAAAGACAGAAACACACACATGGGTTCGGTTAGCTACGTGGTGGTTATGGTTAATGAGCCTTGGTTCTCAAAGATTCACCTCCCTACCTGGTGAGCTTGACAGCACACCTTTTCTCCACGTCAAAGCTCTAGAAGATTCGTTGTTGTGTCCATTTAGCTCGCCAGCACATGCTCTGCCCACGTTGATGCTCCAACAGCCCTCTCCTCCTTCTGTTCAGCTCGCTAGCATACATTCTTCCCACGACTAAAGGACACAAACGTGCAGCTATTCGCGTCAGGTAGGATTGACGCTGTGAAAGCAGTAAGGCGGCCTCTGTGTTGTCGTGAGTCACCAAGCAGCCATTTGATAGTCTTAAAGAATGCCTATTATTAGAGAAGTCGACCACTAAAGGGTCGACTTTCTCTCTCCATTATAAAATTATATATATAGACTTCTTCGTGGCTGAGACGATGTAGTCTCCGAGTCTCTAGAGTTTAGGAAATTGTTAGTCTTTTTAAGCTACAAACATTGTGTAACTTTCTCAGTTAATGGAAGCTCCTGCGTTTTATTGTTGATGCGATGTTGTTGGTGATTAAGTTGATTTAGTTTCCACCTCTGATTGCTGGGAAGGGCCCCTCATCAACCGGAGGTTTTATTTATGTTTTTTTGTATTTTCTTTTCTACAAATAGCTCTAAGTTCATTTTCCATTTTATATAATTAATTCTGTTTTCCTGTATATGTCATCTCTTTTCTCTCTGTAATCTGTATTTTTCTCCTAACTTGATTTATGTTTCCAGAATTGATAAATGGTCGACCAAGCATAGTGTGTATAGTTTACTTTCAGTCTTTTGTAATTAGATAGTTTGTTTTCAGTCTTCTGCAAATTAGATAGAGTTTAGTTAATTGTTGTTTAGTTAGTTTCTGTTTCAAGCTTAGTTATAATTAGAATTAGTCTATTAGCTTCTCTTCCTGTAGCTATAGGTTAAGTTTTATTCATAGCTTAGTTTTGTTTGACTATATTATAGAAGTAGTTCATCAATTAAATAATGATTAGAATAGGTTGCTCCCTATTATCGTAGCTTCTCAACAGTCTTCTCACTGACTTCTTTGCATTGTAGGTTCATCTGCATTCACTTGCTGACGTTAAGATCATCAAAATTGCCTCTTTCCTTAGTTTAATTCATTTTCTCCCATCCAGACTATCATTCGGACAATCATCCGGATCGACTTTCGGACTCTCATTCTTTCTGCATTGTTTTTATGCTTATTTTGAATTCAGTTTCTCAAGTTTTTGAATTGTAATCTTTCTCTCTTCTAATTAGCATTCTTAACTATAATTAGGACCTTGCTTTATATTCCATAAAATTTTTAATTAAAGTTTGTCATTATTTTTAGTTCCCATCTCATTTTCCTTAACTTTGTTTCTATTGTTCTTCAAGTTATGTCTTTCATATCTGATTCACTAATATGTTGCTGCTTTCAGATTTGTCAGTCTTATTCTTAGCATAGTTTATTACATGTTCTTAAGATTTAGTTCAGATTAGAGTTAATAATTTCATTATCCAAGTATTCTAGTCTTAATAGTTTCTTTGTTAAGTATAGGATCAGTTTCCCATTCGTCCAGATAAAGAAGATATTCATGAAACATAATTTGGATTAGAAATAAATATGTTTATCAAGTTTTCTACTTGCTTCCAAATTGAATTCAGAAATAAATATCTTTATTTAGTTTTCTATTTGCTTCTAGATTTCATTAGTTTCATATCATTTTGCTTATGGATAGAAGATAGATCATAATGTTTAAGATTAACTGTAATTGGTCTCTTTGTATTTTACATCTCTTTATCGAAATTAGGTTATATTTACTTCCATTTTGTTTTGCTATGACATTTGAAAGTGAAAGTCATTACGATACATTCACCCCAATTCCTATTACTTTTGACGTACAACATCAAGGATAATGGAATTAGAATTAGATGCTTTAGTGTAGTCTTGAGTAGTTGTTGAATTCATTAAATAGTTTATAGTTTTTCTTTGAATTAAAATGGTTTCCTGTTTATGTCATTTATTTCCAAATTGAGTAATTTATGAGTTGTTTCTAATTCCTAGATTAGACTCTGAAGAATTGATTAAGTAGTTTCCATCTTTATAAAAAGTAGTTGCTTTTTTATCAGCATTTCTTTTTATCTTTTCCATTATTTAGTCATAGAGTAGAGTAGTATGAATTGATACTATTATGATCCGTTGGTTTAGCTAGGATTAGTTAGTTCATTTGTTGTCTTTCTGAAGTTTGACTTGGTTTTTCATTTTGAAAGATCTTTTGATCTTTTCTTTATTAAACATTTCTAAGGTCTAAGAAGCCGAAATCTTATGTATCATTCTACCTCAGCATATATTTTTCCACAACTCTAATAATACCAACCCTGGTCGATAATTAAATATTAGGTGTTTTCTTTTAGATAGCTCACACGCCCAACATTTCGGCGCCGTTGCCGGAGAGTTGTAGATAGGTAGAATTCAGTTGTAGATAGGTAGAACTCAGTTGTAGATAGGTAGAATTAAGTTGTAGATAAATAGGACCTTCTCTTAAAAAACTTAGGGATAGATTTGAATTCTCTTCTTTTGAAATTTAGAAATAGGCTAGTGGCGGGTGAGTGGTAAGACGAGAGGTAAGAACCTGCACATCTGTTATAACATGCATCCCCAAAACCTAGCAGTAGTAGTGATGCAGTTAACGTTTATTTCAGTTATAGTTTGTTTTTCATGAATAGGTCTAGAGACTCGCAAGGTAGATTTATTAAAACTAAAATTCCTACTAACCTATACGGGTGGCGTGCCACCCCAACTACTAACTTAGCAGAAAGGTATCGGAAGACACCTAAATGGGATAGTCCTACATGGAAAGCTAAGGAAATCCTTTCTAAAAATCAATTAGGGGAAACCATAGGGACATCATAAAAGTCTGTTCATAAATAAATTCCATAGGAACCTCAAGCTCATATTGAGATTGAACGTAGACAAGAAGAAACTCCAAAGGATAAAACTTCAAAACCTTCCAACCCTCCATTTGTCCAAAAACCCAAAGACACTACTTTTTCAATAGTAGGTGGTCCAAACTTAGTATATTTTGTTTATCTTGCACAAGTAGATGCTCTTTTTGAGAATTCTATGAACATAGTTATCTCACAGATTGAGACAACAACAGTAGGACCTTTAAAACTGGATTCCTACGTAGCTAGTAATTCTCCTCCTAAAAAGAAGAATACTTTTCCTGAAAAAAAATGTTGGGACATCCCATATTCACCAAGAAAGGATCCACCTACGTATTCCCTCTTTGGAAATCGAATCTTCATGGAGGATGAAAATGAAGATCGTGTCCGACAAGATGAAGGAGAAGGAGAGTTCAGAACTGAAGGTACTTTTGATTTCCCTATCTTAGACACTGCACAAGATGTGACTATGAAAAATATCCCTCCCTCCTCACTACCAACCTTTTATGGGAAGAGTAGTGAGGATCCGGATACATTTTTATTCGAGTTTGACATTTTGTGTAGGAGTTATAATTACCTACAAGATGGCCAAAAAATAAAACTCTTTCCTGCCACATTAAAATATTTTGCTCTTCGATGGTTTATGGGGTTAGGAGAGTCTATTATTAGAACTTGGGAAGACATGAAGAATGCATTTCTACGGAAATATCAGGAATATTGTAGACCTAAGGACTCTCGCAATGATATTTTTAAAATTCAACAACTTGAAGATGAGAGACTAGAAGACTATCTTGAAAGATTTAACTATGTGTTACATAAATCTAAATATAGTGATCTTCGGAAAGATGCAGTAAGGAAACTCTTCCTCAAGGGAATCTCAGAAGAATTCTTAGAAAACCTTAATCTCATGGCAGCAGGAGATATCTCTCATCAGCGTTTTGCACAGATTTGTGAATTATGTAGGAATTACTCTAGGAGCAGAGGGAAAGGTGGAAGACACTTTTGAGAATCTTATGATAGGAACTCGAAAGGGAGCACATCCAGTCCTGGTGGAGTTACAAGGGTAGAGTTGGGAAACCTATTGGAAAATTTCAAAACCGATATCTTAGGAGCCGTGGGTTGTCAACTAGATGCACTACAAGCTAAAAAGAGGCAAGATGAAGAGCATGCATCAATGCGTGTTTTATGTCTTAGGTGTAGAACTAAACATCCTCAACGAGAATGTCCATTGAATAATGTTTCAGTTTGTCACCTTTGCATACAAGAACATCTGACTAATAATTGTCCATCATTGCCTGGGTTGCAAGCTGTGTATAAGAGTGGAAACTTGGGTGAATCATCTAGGAGGCCTTGGCAACCTAGAGATCAACCATCATATCAAGATCCATCACAAATTCCACCCTATTACTATCCTTATCAACCCCCTCAACAATGGAATACTTCAGGTTGGGAGAATTGACCTCCGCAGTACCCTCCTCAGAATACCCAACAGCAACAATGGCCACATGGGTGGAGAGGACAAGCTTATGCTCAACCACCTCCTCCTATTCCTAACTATCCTTATCCACCTAATATTCAACAAATTTTTCCTGGATTTACACCTGCGTCACTACCCCCTATCATGAATCAACCTCACCATTTCCAGAACATGAATCCTCCAAGACCCACAATATTACCTGCACAACCGATACTGAATCCTAACAACAAGCCAACCCAAGCTCTTACCAGTATTGGGTTCTTACCTCTTCCATCATATGCCATTTCGACCACACCAATACACGAGATTCAACTGCGGTCTAGAAGAGTTTTGCAAGATCATCCCAAGTCATCAGTTGTTATCCAAGAAGAGAACGAAGAAGAAAAGTTACCTACCGAAGTTTTCAATGATTCCATTCTTGAAGATGTGGTTATTTCTAAATCTTGAACACACAACCATCCACATAAAGAAGTAATTATAGGGGAAAAATCACCTCCATATCGGGAGCGTCTAGTAATAGAGAAACATGTAACTTATCCAGAGTATGATATCATTAACGAATTGAAAAATATTTGTATTAAGATCCCTTTGTTACAAGCCATTAACGATATCCAAATCTATAGTAAAGTAATAAAGGAACTCTGTATTAAAATACCGGGAAGAAAACAAAAAGACCCTCCGATGATTCATGTAATAGGGGAAATATCAGATTGCATAGCAAACGAACCTAGAATTCCAAAGTATTCAAACCTAGGAAAACCTGTGGTGACCATTATCATCAATAACACCGCCATAGGAAACACACTTATTGATCTAGGAGTTGCTATCAACCTGATGACTACCAAAGCTTTAGAAACTCTCAATTTAGGACACACTTCCTCCGCCCTACCCCAACGATGCTAGAATTAGCAGATCGCATGATGGTGCTGCCTGCTGGGATCTTAGATGACATCACTATATCAGTAGCTTCATGGGAATATCTTTTGGACTTCATGGTCATAGAATCAAAAGACCCATCCAAAGGTCACCCCATTATTTTGGGAAGACCTTGGTTGGATTCTACCAATGCATTTATAGGATGTAGGGATGGAGAGATCTTTATCACTGATGGGTTATCTACAAGAAAATTAGCTTTATACCCACCAGCTCAGCTAGTAACTGAAAACCTGTTTTGGTTAGATTTTCCTTTTGGGGATGAGAACTTGAAAGAAATTTCCCTTGTTAGTGATTTCTCCTGGACACTTTAAGAGCAAATTACCGAGAATGTGTTGAATCAATTTATCTCTTCCACACCATGTGTAGACTTTCCTCAGTCTTTCTCCCAACTTGACCAAATCTTTGGAGATAAATTTCAAGAAAACACGAGCCTCTCAACATTTACAAGTACACCCTGTGTCTTTGCAATCTAAGAACATCTAGGATCCTATACCATACCGTGTGAGGTTAGTCCCGACACATTTCTCCATATAAATGCAGGTTTAGATGAGAGTTAGAAAAAACAATTACTAAAAGTTCTCAAGAGTCAAACTGGAGTATTTGCATGGGAATATACCGATATGAAAGGTATACACCCAGATACCTGTATCCACCATATTTACATAGACTCGAATGTACCTCCTGTTAGGCAGCCCCAGAGAAGAATGAATCCAGCCCTAAAGGATATAGTAAAAGATGAATTACAAAAACTCCTTAACGCCGGTTTCATTTACCCAATTTCCAATAGTAAATGGGTGTCTCCTCTGGTGGTAGTTCCAAAGAAAGTCACACGGAAATGGCGTATCTGTGTTGACTTTCGAGAATTGAACAAGGCCACTCGTAAGAACTACTTCTTGTTTCCTTTCATCGATCAGGTGTTAGATACCTTATCAGGGAAACAATATTTTTCATTCCTTGATGGGTATAGTGGATATAATCAAATACTAATAGCACCTAAGGATCAAGACAAGACAACCTTCACTTGTTCTTTGTTAGGAACCCATGTCAACCCTTCTATTTACTTTGTTAGTATATTCTTGTTGGACACATATGCTTTGTAAGTCATCCCGTAGTATTTGTTGATCCATAGTTTGTATTATTGTTGTTGGACGCATATGCTTTGTAAGTCGTCCCGTAGTAATTGTTGATCCATATTTTGTATTGGCCCATGGTTTGTATTGACACATGGTATTGACCCATGTTATTGGCACCTAGTTAGTATATAAGTTTGTGTTGAGACCAATGAAGGTACTGTGAAGTTATTTGTATTGATCTTGCTCAAAGGAGGTTGCCCCCTCGAAGTGGCCTGCGATCAATATAAAAGTGATTCTGAGTTCTGTTATTTCTTCTATTTCATGTGTTTTCATTAATTAATTATTGCAGGTTCTTCACATGTAGTATCAGAGTACTTTCTTGGGATCGCTGAATGAAATTTATGCCAATTTTTTTTTTCGCATCTGTCACAGCTTCGGATCTGGGAATAATCCCTATCCGCTTAACTGTGGGAAGTACTTGGGCATAATCCCTAAAACTCATTGTGAGGAGTACCATAGGAACCCCGAAGTAGCTGGCCCATTGAGAGGACCTACCAGCGAAAAGGGCAATGACCCCTACCTAATTGACTAGTTCCCACCCGTGAGGTAAACCAAGAGCTATCATTTGTGGCAAAGCGATTATCAGTTTTACCTGAGCCATGGAGTGAGGGGTAATACCCCAATACGCAAGCCGTCAGATAGCATTGGTGGCCGAGTGAGTCCCCTAAACCGATAGGAAGCCACACATACCTAGGGTCCATATCTATTTTCAACTGAACTATTGCCGATCACTTCCACGCCGTTTCAGATCCATTCTGAGCCATTTCAGATCCATTCCGAGCAGTTTCAAATCCAGTCGTTTCAGATCTATAATGAAATCCGTTTCAGATCTAGCCATTTTTTATCCATTTGGCGTCGTTTCAGATCCATTTGTTGTTGATCTCTCCCGCGCCGTTGCAGATCTATCTGTTTCCGATCCCTTCCGCGTCGTTGCAGATCCATTCCTGAAGAAAAAAAAATCACATTTTTTTGCAATCTCCCTTGTTTCCCGTTTTTTCGCCATATCTCCCTTTTTTTAACTCCATTTCCCTTGAAACTTACTGGACACCCCTGAAATCTCATTCTGCATATTTCATTCCTGAAGACCCTATCCCAAATTCTGCTTCCCAAATCCAGAAATCTCACATTTGTCTATTTTTAGGGTTTGCCATATCTACTTCACTTTTCACCCACTCGCCTCCAAATTTTGCCACCGTGTTCATTCCCTAATTTTGCTTCTTTGTCCCTATTTGACAAATTTTCTCATTCTTTCACCCCGCTTTTGAAATCCCCATTTTTTGCTTCCCTGTCCATCAAAAAGTGTCCAAAACCTAGTCAAACCCCAATTACCCATCCAAGTTTTTCCCAAATCCAAATTTCCCTTTACTAAATAAGCTTTTGTTTGTGTTTTTCTATCCATTCCCTCCCCCCCCCCAAAAAAAAAACTCTTGGTTATGGCTGTCACCCGCGCAGGAGCAAAAACCATGGAGGAAGGCACTTGCAGCCATCCAAACAAAACTCAAAGATATGGATGAAAAATTTCTCATCCTCCATCTTCAACATTCAGCCATTAACAATAACCGACAGCAAGAATCTTATGCAGCCAATGGGTTCTCTTCTTCCAGCACTTTCTGTGGTCCAAAGCTTGAATTTCCTCGCTTCAATGGTACTGATCCGACTAGATGGATCTAACGTGTAGAACAGTATTTCAGTCTGCATAATACTTTTGATGTCCCAAAAGTTCCACTTGCATCCTTTCATTTGGAACAGGAAGCCCTTCAATGGTACTGTTGGTACATCAAGGCTCATGACGAGCCAAAATGGACAGATTTTTGCCAACTCCTTTTGCAACGATTTGGTCCTAGTGCTTTTGATGACTTCACCGGAGCACTCACTAAACTTCATCAAATTGGAACTGTGAGAGAGTATCAGACAGAATTTGAGAAAGTAGCCAACCAAACAGAAGGATTGTCTGACGACTTCTACAGGAGTTGTTTTATCAGTGGTATTAAGGATGAAATCTTCCCAGAGGTCAAAATGTTCTGTCCCAACACAATGATGGAAGCCCTGGGGTTGGCTAAGTTGGCAGAAGATAAGATTGTCGCCCAACAACGCTCCAAACGCACTTTTGTTCCCTTCTAAAATATGGGTTCTCAGCGACCTCCCATCCCGCCAGCTCCTCGACCAACTCGTATCAAGCATTTGTCCAAAACAAAGATGCAGGCATGCAGAGAAAAAGGGCTTTGTTATAATTGTGATGAAAAATTCACTTGGGGACATAGATGTGTTCAACAAAAGCTTTATCTCTTGGATGTGGATTCTCCGCCCGCCTCTGAAGTTGGTGAAGAAGCTCCAGATACACCGGATGATCAGGTCAACATTCAGGAGCCGCCTATTGACTTCCCATCTCAGGAATACCATCCATAGATATCTCTCCATGCTTTATCCGGCGTCACCACCCCCCAAAGAATGCGGGTTAGGGGTTACTTCAAGAAGCTTCCTCTTACAATACTCATTGATTCTGGTAGCTTTCATAACTTCATTGACCCTCGGATCGCCAAACATGTTGATTGTTTTGTCCATCCTTGCTCCAACTTTGAAGTCATGGTTTCCAATGGGGGAACCTTACCTTGCAAGGGAAAGTGTCACAATGTGCGTATCTCTCTGGAAGATTATAACCTGCACTCTAACATGTTTTCCTTGTCCTTAGGAAGATGTGATGTGGTTTTGGGCATTCAATGGTTACACACACTTAGTCCCATCTTATGGGATTTTGCTGAACTTTGGATGCAATTTTCAATCAATGGGACACAACACAAATTTATGGGCTTACAACCATGGTCTCTCTGCATCATCAGTTCACATCGCCTAGAAAAGATCGTTAAGAAGAATTCACATGGTGTCATCGCTCAGCTCCATTCCATCCAGATGCACCCACCAACGGTCTCCACTACTTCCTTGGATAGATATGCAGGTGTCTTTGTTGCACCAGTGGGGCTTGCCGCCTTCAAGAGACATTTCCAGTAAGCATTTAGCCACATCTACATCTCAGCAGGAAATGATGGCTATTTTTCCTGTAGTATAGAAGTGGAAGCCATCCCTACTAGGAAATTATTTTTGCATCAAGATTGATTTCCAGAGTCTGGAACATTTTCTGGAACAACGGGTCTCCTCACCAGCACACCGGAAATGGGTTATCCAACTCATGGGTTATGACTATGCGATCACTTACAAGAAGGGTAAGGATAATATGGTGGCAGATGCTCCTTCTCACCAATTTGATGACCCAATTTCTCTTACAGCTATTTCTCTGCTTGTTCCAAATTGGTTGCAATCTGTTCAACAGGGCTATCTCTTATATGAACTCCATGCTTCTTCATCGGCAGGGCACTCTGGGTTCCTCAAAACCTATGACTGGGAACAATGTAACTTCTTTTGGCAGGGACTGAAAATGAAAATTCACCAAATGGTGGTTGAGTGTGATACTTTCTAGGTCAACAAGGGTGAAACGACGCTCCTTTCAGGACTGCTCAAACCCTTGCCCATCCCTACACAGATGTGGATATCTATTTCTATGTATTTCCTAGAAGCACTCCAGTGGTACAATACCGCATCTAAAAGGACACCATATGAAGTAGTTTATGGACAGGCACATCCAGTTCTTCTTCCATACACACTCAGCAGCTCCCCAGTTCAGGAAATTGACTCGGTTCTTCGAAACCATGATCAGATTCTTCTCATTCTGCACGACAATCTTCACATGGCAAGAATTCGACTGAAACAACAAGCCGATCAACACCGTTCTAAGCGCACTTTTCACATAGCTGATATGGTCCTTCTTCGTCTACAGCCTTCCAAGCAACCCTCCCTTAAGCTCAAAAGGGGTCAGTGGTCCGGAATGCAACCCGAGGATGCTACAGGGGAACCACTCCTTCAGATTCTGCATCAATTTCCACATCTAAAGCTTTGAGGACAAAGCTTTTTCTAAGGGAGAGGGGATGTTAGGAACCCATGTCAACCCTTCTATTTACTTTGTTAGTATATTGTTGTTGGACACATATGCTTTGTAAGTCGTCCCATAGTATTTGTTGATCCATAGTTTGTATTATTATTGGCGGACATATGCCTATTGAGTGTTACCATTTGGCCTATGTAATGCACCTGCTACTTTCCAGCGGGCAGTTCTAGGAATCTTTGTTGAGCTTATACATGATTGTGTAGAAGTTTATATGGATGTTTTTACAGTTTATGGTAATACCTTCTAAGAATCCCTTGACAACCTTGAAACAGTTCTTATTCGGTGCCAAGAAACGAACTTAGCCCTTACTCATGAAAAATGTAAAATGTTACAAACTGAAGGCATAGTTCTGGGACATCATGTCTCCCTTCAAGGTATCAAGGAGGATCCTTCCAAGATAGATATAATTGTTAATCTTCCTCCTCCAAAAACTCCGAAGGAAGTAAGAATTTTTCTTGGACATGTAGGCTATTATAGGCGTTTTATTGAAAATTTCACTAAGATAGCCACACCTATGTTCAAGCTACTCATGAAAGACACATAATTCCAATGGATTGAACCTTGTCAACAAGCCTTCGGAACTTTGAAGGCAAAGCTATCAGTGGCACCAGTACTTAGGGGCCCCAATTGGTCCCTTCCTTTTCATACATCCACTGATGCTTCCGATATAGCTATAGGAGTAGTTTTTGGTCAAAAAGAGGGACAAATATCACATGCCATCTATTTCGCTAGTAAAAATTTGACTCCAGCAGAATCAAAATACACTGTTACTGAAAAAGAGTTTCTGGCAGTAGTCTATTCCATCAACAAACTTCATCATTATATCACAGGATATGAAATTTGTATACACACTAACCACTCCGCCATCATATTTTTAATGAATAAACCTATCACCAATGGCAGAGTGACTCGGTGGCTTCTTTTGTTACAAGAATTTAACATCACTATTGTTGATCGTCCTGGTCGAGAAAATGTAGTAGCTGATTTTCTTTCTCGAATTCAAATTGATGATAATGTCATCCATGTCGATGATAGCTTCCCAGATGAACATTTGTTCGTTGTGTCTGTTCGAACCCCATGGTTTGCAGACATATCCAATTATTTAGAAACTGGAAAGCTACCAAACCATCTCTCGCCACCCAAAAAACGTTGGATCATAGTTCAAAGTTCCAATTATTCTTGGGTGGATAATGATCTCTTTCGTACTAGTCCTGATCTTATTGTTAGACGATGTGTATGGGAGGATGAGATGGCAAAGATCCTTCATGCATGTCATGGTGGACCTTGCGGTGGGAATTTTTCTGATAAGAGAACATCATACAAAGTGTTGCACTCTGGGTATTATTGGCCAAGAATTTTCAAATATGTTGCCAAGTATGTCAAGGGGTGTGACAGTTGCCAAAGGATGGGTAGACCTACGCCATCCTATGAGATTCCCTGACAACCCCAAGTCATAATTGAGCCTTTTGAAAAATGGGCTCTAGATTTTGTTGGGCCAATTTCCCCTATGTCTCGCAAGAAGAAGTACATCCTAGTCTATACATATTATGTCACCAAGTGGGTAGAAGCCAAAACCTTATTCCGAGCCACAGAGAAATCTATGGTGGAGTTCATATATGAAGAAATATTTACCCGATTCGGTGTACTGAGGGAAATTGTAACTGATCAAGGATCTCAGTTTACCTTCAAATTAATGAAAGAGCTTACTGACAAATATGGTATTAGACATTGTAAATCTTCACCATATCACCCGCAAGCCAATGGTTAGGTAGAGTCCACCAACTATGTATTAGAAGCCATCCCGACTAAAACTATCCAATTACACCACAAAGACTGGGAAGATAGGATCCCAGAAGCTTTGTGGGATTATAGAATAACTTGGAGGAACACCACTAGCCACAAAACTTATGAAGTTGTTTATGGTAAACAAGTTCTTCTACCTATTGAATTTCAAGTCAAAACCTTTTGTATGGCTGCACAATTAGGGATGAATTTAGAAGAACCATAGAGACAACGGATCCTGCAAATAAATGAATTAGACGAGATCAGGCAAGATGTTATTCAACGCACAATCTTAATACAAAACCAACGGAAAAAATGGCATGATAGATACATTAAACAAAAACAATTCAAAACGGGAGACTGGGCATTACTCTTTGATTCAAGATATTAAAACTTTAAAGTTAAGTTAACTACTCGTTGGATGGGTCCATATGAAATTTTTACAGCCTTCGATAATGGATCTGTTAAAATTAAGACAATTGATGACTCTCAAATTTCTTTTGTTATAAATGGACATATACTTAGACTTTATCATCAACCAATATCTAAACAATATTTTGTGCAGAATGCCTTACAACAAGAGGAAATGGAGCTGGTAGAAGAGGAAGTCATTCCTCCTTCTCCTAGTTCTTGAATAATTATGGGTTATCTTCCTTTGTATGTATGTAAATATGTTCTTGTTTTTCAATAATAAGAGTCATTTCTAACAACTGATTGCATTCTTTACAGGAAATTCATTTTTATGATCAACTTATGAAATTTTGTAAATTTAAACAGGAAGACTCTTTTTCCCCTTTTCCTAAACTTCATATCAATTTTTCTTTGTACATACGTTTTTGTTTTGAATAAAATCGAATCATCTAACACGTGGTTTTGCAGTTTGATTTCAAGAACCCTATAATCATCTCATGCAATATTATCCAAAAAGGGAAGTGCTCTAAAAATAAATACTCATAGTTCTCCTTCTCTTTCGATTATTGTTGGAAATTGAAAATTTATAGTGAAAAGATAAAGCATTATTTACATCATTTTTAAACACTTTCTTCTATGATTATGTATATGGTATTTGATTTAGACATGCACATGTCTGATTATCATTAGAACAGTTGCTTAAAGACCTACTTTAATCATTATGATCTCCAGAAAGCTCTATCTTACACCTATGGATCGCTGGCTCATCCTAGACTCATTATCAAAACTTGTCTCTTGAAGCACTTTTAAAAGGTAGCCAAAAGTGAGTGATATTTTCTATTTTGTGGGGAACATTACTGACCTTTTATCAAAAGTGAGTGATATTTTCTATTTTGTGGGGAACATTACTGACCTTTTATGAATAAGATAGGCTCGGAAGTCAAAAAACAACTTTAGGTTATTATCTTTTGACATGATCTATAATTTAGGCCATTATAAATAAAGTTACTCATAAGGTTCGTGCTAAAATTTTGAATTATGTGTTTAGCAGGCTTAGCACACTCTAGTTCCAACCGATTTCCTTACAAAAAATAGATGTATATCATTATACGAAGCAAACCCGTCGGGGTACTGAATAGGCTCACTGGCAGCGGGTCCATGCTAAGTAAAATCTTACACAAGGAAGCTCGGTAAATGCAATTAAACACGTCGGGGTACTGAACAGGCTCGCTGGTAGCGGGGCTATGCTTTCATGGTACCAAGATAAACCCACCGAGGTACTGAACAGGCCTGCTGGCAGCGGGTCAATATCAGGTAAAAGAGGTTTGGTTAATGCATCGCTATTCACATGGCTCATAAAAAACCTGAGTATACAAAAACATGTTTAGGCCAATTATTTATACTGTCATTAGAGCATAACTGTAAGCTGGACTTGGACCTTGTCATCTAATTCAAACAATACCTAGGATATGATTATCATAGAAATGGGACCCATAACTATAGTAAATCTCACAAACTCTACGGTGAACCTTATGTATATTCTTTGGATGACAAGAGATCTTTACAATGAGTCATGGATGACTAGTTTTCCTTTGGCATTTTTCACATCAATTAAATTATCATTCTTCATATGGTGTTCTTAAGCACTGTTGTATTCTTTTTGACGAATGTACATATCTGAATCATCTACATATATTAGTTAATATTTCATTTTCTTATGAAAATTATCACAGCATATTTAGAAGATTATTGCCTGAATCATGTATTAAAAATATTTGAATATTAATCAATTTTTCTTTGATGGCTTGAGGACACGCCATATTTTTGTTTGGGGGAGGATCAGAACTGTTTTCACTTTTTGAATATTTATGAAAAAAGTATTTTGATCTCTAATAAAATGATAGGTATTTTCAGGAATAATGTGAAATAGCAGAAGAAGGATTGTCCTAATGAATGACAAATAAATAGGAACGCAACTGAAAGATCCATAAAAACAAAGTTTATAGCATCTTTTGTGCACTAACAGCCTCAAAAATTCCCTGCAAAATCAGCTTCAGTCAACATCAGTAAACAGATCTTATACAGACAAAATTCTGTATGAAGGGTTGAATGATGGGTCGATTGCCAATCCGAATGAGGTGACGAACGAGGAAAATGTATAACGATCTGAATAAAGTGCTGAATGAAACCATAGCTTATAATGGTTTTATTAAACATGCCAAGGTATCCAAATTTGAATATTATTGATAAAATCTAATTGGCTAATTATGTCAGGAATCAATCAAATGTCAATTTCGCACATGGTCTCATTCCCTTACCCATCTTGCCTCTATTAAACAAATGGATTATGCAACATTGCAAATCATTGCATAACCGCCATATGGATTTAATTATCCTATTGTATGACATTCCATCATATTAATCGAGTTATCATGATCTCCCACGTATAATCTAAGTCTATAATTTCATTTCGAGAATTACGTTCAACCTGTCCAAAGCTCGGCTTTGGACATGGTTGAATATATCATATCCACACATATTCTCTAACTCACACATTTCTATGTGGCATTCGATTCAAGATCTTTGATAAGCGTGATGTCTCGAGCATGCCTACGATCAATCAACCACTCAAACGGACTTCAGCTTAAACTGATGGTTGCGTGAATTTCGCTCTATTCCATTCGATGTCCATCTTTTCTGTTGAGCCACATCCTCTGTAATTTCTTGCACCCCTTGTATCTATTTGCATCCCCCATCCTCCATCAACAATGCCAATCCATCATGAACCTAGAAATTACCAGGATTTACATTGCATCCCCGAGTTCAAAGAGTGCCATGAGGTATTCCTTCGAGCCGGGTGGGGTCTATTTCTCTGCCTTCTCCAAGGCCACGACCACGAAATATCACTACTGTTCGCTAAAGGATTCGATGGAAATATGACCAAAGTTGGCCATCTCACTTTTTCTGTGACAGAAGAATCTATTGTGTTAGCCACGAAGCTTCCTAGGGAAGGATCCCATTGGCATCAACATCTTCTCCTTCCACGGAAGGCTCACGAATTTACTTTGAAGACTGAATATCAACATGTTGCTGGAACCAAAGGATTCCACTGGGAGTGGTTCATGCCAGAATACCTATATCCCTTGACTGTCATCATCCACCTGATCACTTGTGAGGGTAAGTTTACTATTTTTAAAGTCCGCCATTTTAGATTGCTAGCACATTTTGTTAACAATCAGACCCTCAATTTTCCATTCTATTTCCTGAAAAGTTTAGAGAAAATGTCAAGCCAGGCCAGGAAGAATACTGTTAATCCCATTAGAAGATTGTACCATCATTGTCTTATTAAAATCTTGATCATTCACCAGCTGGAAAAGAGAGGCAAAACCTGGGATTGTTTTGTTTTTGAAATACTAAACCCTCATTTGATCAAAAATCCTATTGCCAAATCCTCTGCTTCTCGAAAACACCATTGTTTCCAAGCAAGTATTAGTGAGCCTACCCAATCCTCTATGCAAATAGAACAAGACACCAAGCATGTGTGGTTTGATGAGAATTGATTAGGTGATGTACACCTTGTTCATCCATCGCCTTCTCCTGAGATTACCCTTGGTGATCCTACTTTGGATCCTCCACTCTTTTCAGTACCCACTAAGTCCACGAGAACAGATCGTGACCAGTTCGTCGACTAGTCTGCCATCTAGACTACCATTCAACCATCACATTTAGATGACCATATCCTTGAAATACCTCTCCTCACATTAACCAATGTATCTGTTCAATTGTATGAAGCCCCTGCTGCTGAAAGTTCCCTTGCACACAACGAAGATATAGTTCTTGAAGAACATACTGTTAAGTTTGAAACATCTTCAAGAAAGTTGAGTCCTCAAAAGGACCTAGAACATTTCCTAGAATAGCCCATTTTGAATCAGCAGGAAGTGGATAGATTGACCCAAGTGATAGCACGGATGACAGACCAGAATCAAAATTATGTGGAAACAATCTCTGAGCTTCAGAAAGAAAACAAGGCACTGCGCACACAAGTAAGAAGCATTGAATGTTTGGTCAATGCCAGCACAGTGTCCCATACTACTCTCTAGATGAAGTATGACACCTTGAAGGACCAATTTAGGAAGATCCAGAAGCTTAAAGCTAAAACCACTTCCTCTTCCAAGTGGAAGGAAGCTGCTACCACAGCTCAGCCTTCTTCCTGAACTTCTCTGTTTTGCTCAGTGGGACCTGGCATATCTCTAGTTTGGGGGAATGTTGGTGTCCATTTTGTCACTATTTTTTATCATAAAATATACTCCGAGTGGTGTTAATTGCACTATTTTTGTATGATAAATCACTCTTCTTGCCATTCAGATTGTCAAACAGGCTCAGGTATGCATTTATTTGAACATCATACGAATCGTGAATAATTATCAACATTTTTTATGGATTATTAACAATCATCCCATATTTCTAGACATGCGTGGCATTTAGTTTTTGCTCTACAGGTTGTAGTCTTCAAACGACCCTCCATGCAGACGCGTGTTTACGTTTCCAATGTTCAGCCACATACAGCCCACCATTCAGCCCTGGATTCGATCCGTGGAATCATCGGTTGGCATATTCCTGGCCATTAAAGACAGAAACAGACACATGGGTTCGGTTAGCTATGTGGTGGTTAGGGTTGATGAGCCTTGGTTCTAGAAGATTCGCCTCCCTGCCCGTTGAGCTTGAAAGCACATCTTCTCTCCACTTCAAAGCTTTAGAAGATTTGTTGCTCCGTCTGTTTAGCTCGCTAGAACATGCTCTGTCGACGTCGATGCTCCAGTAGATCTCTCCTCCGTCCGTTCAGCTCGCCAGCATACATTCTTCCCATGACTAAAGGACACAAACGCGCAGCTGTTCGCATCGGGTAGGATTGATGCCGTTAAACCAGGAAAGCGGCCTCTGCATTGTTGTGAGTCACCAAGAAGCCATTTGATAGTCTTAAAGAATGCCTATTATCAGAGTAGTCGGCCACTAAAGGGTCGACTTGCTCTCTCCATTGTAAAATTATATATATAGACCTCTTCGTGACTGAGACGAGTTAGTCTCTGAGTCTCTAGAGTTTAGGCAATTGTTATTCTTTTTAAGCTGCAAACATTGTGTAACTTTCTCAGTTAATGGAAGCTATTGCATTTTATTGTTGATGCGCCGCTGTTGGTGATTAAATTGATTTAGTTTCCACCTCTTATTGCTGGGAAGGGAAGGGCCCCTCATCAAGCGGAGGTTTTATTTATGTTTTTCTATATTTTCTTTTCTGCAAATAGCTAGTTCATTTTCCAGTTTATATAATTAATTCCATTTACCTGTATATGTCATCTCTTTATTCTCTGTAATCTGTATATTGTTGCTAACTTGATTTATGTTTCCAGAATTGATAAATGGTCGACCAAGCATAGTGTGTAAAGTTTAATTTCGGTCTTTTGTAATTAGATAGTTTGTTTTCAGTCTTCTGCAAATTAGATAGAGTTTAGTTAATTGTTGTTTAGTTGGTTTATGTTTCAAGCTTAGTTATAATTAGAATTAGTCTATCAACTTCTCTTCCTATAGCTGTAGGTTAATTTTTATTCATAGCTTAGTTTTGTTTGACTATATTATAGAAGCAGTTAATCTCTTAAATAATAATTAGAATAGGTTTCTCTCTATTATCGTAGCTTCTCAACAGTCTTCTCACTGAATTCTTTGCATTGTAGGTTCATCTGCATTCGCCAGTTGATGTTAAGATTATCAAATTGTCTCTTCCCTTAGTTTAATTCGTTTTCTCCCATCCGAACTGTCATTTGGACTGTCATTCGGACAGTCATCCAGATCGTCATTCGGACTCTCATTCTTTCTGCACTGTTTTTATGCTTATTTTGAATTCAGTTTCTTAAGTTTTTGAATTGTAATCTTTCTCTCTTCTAATTAGCATTCTTAACTATAATTAGGACCCTGCTTTATATTCCATAAAATTTTTAATTAAAGTTTGTCATTATTTTTAGTTCCCATCTCATTTTCCTTAACTTTGTTTCTACTGTTTTTCAAGTTATGTCTTTCATATCTGATTTACTAATATGTTGTTGCTTTTAGATTTATCAATCTTATTCTTAGTATAGTTTATTACATGTTCTTAAGATTTAGTTCAGATTAGAGTTAATAATTTTATTCTCCAAGTATTCTAGTCTTAATAGTTTCTTTGTTAAGTATAGGATCAGTTTCCCATTCGTCCTGATAATGGAGATGTTCATGAAATATAATTTGGATCATAAATAAATCTCTTTATCAAGTTTTCTATTTGCTTCCAAATTGAATTCAGAAATAAATATCTTTATTAAGTTTTCTACTTGCTTCTAGGTTTCATTAGTTCATATCATTTTGCTTATGGATAGAAGATAGATCATAATGTTTAAGATTAACTGTAATTGGTCTTTTTGTAGTTTACACCTCTTTATCGAAATTAGGTTAGATTTACTTCCATTTTTTTTGCTATTACATTTGAAAGTCATTACGATACATTCACCCTAGTTCCTATTACTTTTGACGTACAACATCAAGGAGAATGGAATTAGAATTAGATGCTTTAGTGTAGTCTTGGGTAGTTGTTGAATTCATTAAATAGTTTATAGTTTTGCTTTGAATTAACATAGTTTCTTGTTTATGTCATTTATTTCCAAATCGAGTCATTTCATAGTTGTTTCTAATTCCTAGATTAGACTCTGAAGAATTGATTAAGTAGTTTTCATTTTTATAAAAAGTAGTTTCTTTTTTATCAGCATTTGTTTTTATCTTTTCCATTATTTAGTCATAGAGTAGAGTAGTATGACTTGATACTATTCTGATCTGTTGGTTTAGCTAGGCTTAGTTAGTTCATTTGTTGTCTTTATGAAGTTTGACTCGGTTTTTCATTTTGAAAGATCTTTCAATCTTTTCTTTATTGAACATTTCTAAGGTCTGACAAGCCGAAATCTTATTTACCATTCTACCTCAACATATATTTTTCCACAACTCTAAGAATACCAACCCTGGTCAATAATTAAATATTAGGTGTTTTCTTTGAGATAGCTCACACACCCAACAATTTGGAATCTGTAGAAAATATGCTATCTATGTCTAAAATTTCATAAAAAATGATTATGTGTATCATATTGTAAAGCGTGAATAAAGACATGGATACTGATAAAATAGAGGAAATGCACAATTAGCTATGGTTTATCATATTCCATAGCAAAAGGTTGGTATCTCCGAACCAAACTCCAAACCAGATGTGTAGGATTGAAGATGGCATGCAGGCATGCGAGAAGGAATGTTTTAGGCACTAAGGAAGGCTCATGCATTAACTTTAAATTTTAATTTTTATTCTCACCTTGGGTGTCAACAGAAACGCTCAAGTTTTTTTGTTCTACGAAACGCTCAAGTGTTTATTATTTACATAACGATTGAGCATTTCTTAGTTACAAAATGCTCTAAAATTTCTTTTTTTATAGAACACTCTAGCGTTATAGAGCACATAAACTATGTGTTGAGTAATGGATGGAGATAAGGGACATGTGAGAGAGAGGGGATACGAGAGGGGGAGAAAATATATGCTAAGTAATGGATGGAGGTAAGGGGTGAGAGAGAGAGAAGGGATACAAGAGGGGGGGAGGGACAAAAAACGAGGGAGGGGGGCATAGGAATGAGGAGGGAGGAAATTAAAGGCCTAAAACCATAATACCTAAGTTACAAACCACCTAAATCCCTAAACCCCTAAGTCATTAGCTCCTAAAAACCTAATCCCCTAAAACAAAATCCCTTACAACTTTATCCCCTTAACACTTAACCCTAACCGTTTATACCTTATTCCACTAACATTTGATACCAAAATCCCTTAACCTATAAAGGCCTTAATCCCTAAATCCTTGTCCCTTAATTAACCTGTTATTTCCCATCCCCTTAGTCCTTAGCTTGTAACACCCTAATCCCTTTACCATTTATAAGCCCTTAAGGCTATACCAACTAAGCCCTTAATGCCTAACCTCTTAAAACCTATCCTCCAAAGCTAGAGCCCTAAACCCCTTTACCCCTAAATCCCCTAATCCCTAAACCCTTTAAGTCCTTTAATTCTTTACCTCTTATCCTTTAACCATTATCCTCTAAGCTCTAATTTATCCTCTCAAGGTAAGATAATTCTTGACCTCTAATATTCATTTGCATGTGTGACCTCCCTTGTGCAAGTGTGCCTTGCATTTGCTTGTGCACTCTACATTTGCATGTGCACTTTCTGTTTGCATGAAAGCTCTACATTTTCTTGACAGTGCTCCCTTGGGATTGATCGCTCCTCTCTCAGCTTGGGAACTCTTGCTTGGGCTTGTGCATTATCATCTAATCTCTAGTTTACCTCTTATAAGCCTTTAAACCTTTAACCCCTTCTTCCTTTAACGCCTAACCTCATAAAACCTAACCCCCTAACTCTAGAGCACTAAATAACCCCTAAAGCCATTAATTTCTTTACCTCTAATCCCACAACCCCTAACCCATAATACCTAGTCCACCCCTAACCCCTAAAAAACCTAACCCATAATACTTAAATCCCAAATCCCTAAATCCCTAAGATCTTAATACCTAAACAATTAAACGTGTAATTTCTTAGGCGTTAACCACTAACCTCTTAAAACCTATACACCTAACCATTGATCCCTAAATCCCTTAACCCTTAAATCCCCTAAGACATAAAAACCTATTGCCTAAACATAAATTAATCCATAATTATCCCTTGAACCCTAAGTCCTAACCCCTTAACTATTCTCTCCTTTACCGCTTACAATTAAAGACCCTAACTCCTAAATCTCTTAACCCTTTAACTAACCCCTAACCCCCTAATACCTAATCCATTACCGATATTAAAACATAAATCACATAGCCCCTATCTGATTAAATTCCTAACCCCTAAAACTTTAAACCTCTTAAATGTTGTATGCCTTTACCTCTAAACTCTAAACTCTTAACCCCTAACTCCTAAGTCCTAGTTAACTCCCTAACCCATAATCTGTAAATCCCAAAACCCATAAATACCTAAACCCCTTATCCCTTATCTCCTAAACCAGTAATCCCTTAACCCACAAGATTTTAATCCTGTAACCCCTTGACACTTATCCCTTAACCTCCTCAACCCTAACACCCTAACCCTAGATCCCTAAATCCCTTGTCTTGTAAATATGTTAAGCCCTAAAGTACTCACCTCTTAAATAACCACTAATCCCCTAGCCCTTATGTCCTTAACCACTAATCCCCTAAGCCCTTAATATCCTACAAGCCCGTAACACTTAAACCCTTCACCCTTAACACTTAAACCCTTCACCCTTAACACTTAACCTCTTAAACCCTAACCCCTTAACATTGGTTCCCTCAATACCTTTACCCTAAAATCCCCTAATTCCTAAACCGCTTTACCCCTTTAGGTATAATCGCTTAACACCTAGAACCTAAGCCCTAGTTTATCCAAAAAAACTCAATCACTTAATGCCTAACTTCTTAACCCTAACCCTCTAAATCTGGAGTTGTAAACCCCTTATGCACTAAATCCCCTAACCCGTAAACCCCTTGACCCGTTGACCTATTTACCTCTAATTCTTCAACCACTAACAAATAACCCCAATTTTACCCCTAGACCCCTAAACCACTTAACCCATCATCCCTTAAAAATTAACCCATAACCTATGAAACACTAATATCCTAACACCTAATCCCAAAATACCTTAATATCTAAAGCCCCTAACTCCTTAAGCCATATCCTCTTAAATCTAGTTAATCACTTATTACCCTTAACCACTAGCTCCTAAACCCTTAACTCATGTCCCTTTAATATCTAATCCCTAAATATCATAAACCCTAAACCTTACATTCCCACTACCTATCTCCTTAAACCTTGCATTCCCACTACCTATCTCCTGAACAATGGGTTGCTAAATTCATGTAACATAGGATTGAAGGGGGTAGGTAGCTAGAGTTGTTGCCAATGCACATTCAACAATTTTCTTTATTAAGTCCTTCACAACCATGTTGCTTGGTTTCCAAAAGACCTGTTTTTCTATTGGAAAATTTTACTTGCGTGCGTCTGCCTAATTCCCATGTTTCCTTGTAGCTCACCTCCTTGCTACCTTGCTCAGTTGTTGAGCTTCCTGTACAACTCCCTCTAAGAATTATGAGCTTCCCAAAACATAGTATGTACTACACTATCCAAGCCTCATGCTATCATGTTGAAGGGTGGTCACCATGATCCCAAATATGACACACTTCCCTTGAACTAAGTTGATTCCTATCACATTCACAAGGAAAATTCCATGCACCTCTTTTCCATATGAACCCTGTTCTTGAACTTCTATCACAAGTCTGTCCAAACACTATGTTAAGGAATCCAATACTTGTGATGTTTCCTCCAAGGGTTGCTACCTGTGATCTTCTGACAAGGTTTCCAACAACTTCTTCATGTGGAAACCTTCAATATGGTTTTTTGTCTGATGTGAGAACAAAGTCTTCTTTTCCATATACTTATGAAATATTTGTATTCCCTCATCTGCGATGAATTCTTCATCCTTGGCATATTTCACCTCTAGAACAGAACCCAAATTCAGTTGTAATCAACCTCTTACCTCATCTGTTGCTTCTAGAAATCAATGCCACAATCCATCTACTCAAGAATGGACCTACTTTTGTCTTTCCTAGAGGGCTAGAGTTACCTCATACTCCTTTAACTACAATTTTTCTATGTGGGTATGTGCCAATTGTTCCCTTTCCATGCCATGTTTTGGAATTTCATCTCCCTTGATAGTATACATGTAATACCAAAAATTATTCATGCCAACACTTCATCATTTTTCCTCTCATTGCACTTGATGATTCCTTCATTTGGAATATCCTCCTTGTTCCAAGCTTTCCACAAAACACTATCGTTTCCTTTCTTCGGTGCATCCAACTAGCCCAAAGAACACTTATCGTATGCCAAACATTCAAAAAACAAAGCACGGACTTATCAAAACTTTACTTCCTTATCGCAAGCTCTACCTTCTACACTTTTTGAATGCCTTATGCTTTTGCAAAATCAAGGTTGCCAAAATAATCTAATACTTATTTTAGGTGCATGATCTACTTCGGTTACTGTTGTCAAAATTTCTATCACTACAATAAAAAAGGTCATTAGTGAGGGTCATGCATGTGACAGACCTTTAAGGGTTGCCACCAATGTCACATATCAGGACGACCCTTAAAATGTCGTCATTGTAAGTGCCTTTTGAGATGGTCCTTTAAGGTTTGTCACCAGATCCCTTTTTAATGACACTTTTGGTGAGGTTTGTTAAAGGCCCATTATTGATTCTCTCTTTGGTGACACATCTAGTGACAATATTTTATTAGCCCTCAACAATACTCGTTTATGTTAACTTTTGGCAACTATAGAAAAATGTTTGTCACTAATGATCATTCTAATGGGTTTTTGATGACACATGTGATCGTTGCTATATTTTTTGACAAAAGGTAGCAGTTTAAGATCGGTACTGTTATGGAGTCTTTGTAATTAATATATTTCCAATGTCATATTGGTCATAGTACCCGCTCATAAGATCTATAAGCAATCTCTAGTGGTTTTCCATAAGAAACCACTAGCAATCTATAACCATTCAAAAATGAATCTATAAGCAATATCTATTGGTTTCTCATAAGAAAAATATATAAACCATAACCTAGTGACCTTGGCCATTGGTTCATCTCTAGCTTCCTTTCTAGAACCATGGGAATTATGTAACGGTTCTCTAGTTCAGTTCATCTCTATGGTTTATTTGCTTATTATTTGACCCTCAATAGCCTATAAATTATAACTAGTGAAATATTTATCATGTGAGTAAATATATTTAACAGTCACAAGATAAAAATATATGGAAATATTTGGCATGTGAGTAAGATGTGGTGTCACATTTGAAGGTTTAGTACACCAAGGATGGCTCTCACAACCCAATTCATGTTCCCGGATGAAGATCTGGAATTTTAGTTCATAACATGTGGCTTTTAGGTTCTACCTAATCCATCCATGAGGCCCATGTTTTCCTTGCGATAGGGATATGGTGGCCATTTTGAGGTTTGTCACATCATGGATGCTTCTTGTTCATTAATCCATGGTTTGGTACCAAAACCCAATTTGTTGGGATAGAACATTTGTTTAGGGGGCTCAGGTTATTTGTATAGTAACCCACATCATTGCATAGGGCCTATGTAGGGAATCGTTATCAACTTAGCCTACATGTGAGATATGGCCACCACACTGAGGAGGGTAATAGTAGGGATGAATCTTGAGGATCATTCCATGGTATAATGAAAACTCTAGGACTGTACATTGTAGCATTTTACTATGGAGGTCATGGCCCATGTGTGTGGTCCCAAACCACTGTATTGGCCCTACATAGGGAATCTTTGTCTTGGAAGTGGGATATGGTTCTCATTTTGAAGTTTATAACACTAGAAATGGTTCTTGGTGCACATGATGTGGTTCAATTCCAAAATCTAGGGTATTATATCATAATATTTGTCTATAAGGGGCTCGTGAAACATCCTTGTGTCCCTTGGATACCACAAAGTTCCTGCAAAGGGATCTTTGTCATGTAATCATGATATGATGGTCATTTTGAGTTTGGAAGATTGAGGATGGTTATCATGAATTTAGACACAATACAAGGTCAAAGTATAGAGTTTGAATCCATAACATTTTCCTGTAGGGCTCATGGGATATTTGTGGGCCCCAAGCCATCATATAAGCCTTTTCATATGGAATTGTTGGCCAACAAGAAGGATATTGTCTCCATTCAAAGATTTGTGATAACAAATGAGAAACATTGTGAACATATCCATCATATTGTTTCATGCACCACACCTGGTAAAAGAGTGAAGGAGAATGGCAGTAGAAATCAATATCCTTGCATATGCCAAATTAATTCAATACCAAATATGACTTCACCATTAATGTCATTTTCATTTTCATTGTAATCGTCATGGTAATGACTAACAATGTCATTGTCATTTTCATTGTAATCATCATTGTCATTCAACCTAAATGGAAAAAGCACGTACTCCAAACATAGACGACATTTGAAAGCTTTATTCACTACAAAAAATCACCCGTTTAGGGGCGGTTTTGGTTTGCAACAATCTTGCTTAAACTACCTCCAAAAAAATAGTTAGGCCTTTGGGGGCAGTTTTTAAACCTCCCCAAGAAGTTGTGAGAATTGGAATTTTGGGGGTGATTTTTTAAAAACCACTCCCAAAAGTCCAACTCTCAAGACTTTTCGGGGGGATTTAAAAAGACCCCCAATAAAGGTGTTTTTGAAGGCAAGTTTTAGAACCCCCCCAAAAAACAAATTCATGAGAATTAGACTTTTTGGGGGCGGTTGTTTTAAAACCGCCCCCAAAAGTTTAATTCTCATAACATTATTTTTTTTGGGGGGGGGTTAAATACCCCCTGCCAAAGATATTTTTCAAGGTGGTTTTAAAGAAAAACCCTCGAAAAGTCTTGAGAGTTAAGATTTTGGTAGCGGTTTGTAAAAACCTGTCTCCAATTGTTAAATTCTCATGATGTTTAGGGGGGGGGTTTAGAAAGACCACCCCTAAATATATGTTTCAAGTTGGTTTTTTGAACCCTCCCCCTAAAATTCAAGAGAATTTACATTTGGAGGCGACGTTTTAAAGACCACTGCCAGAAGTTCAATTCCCGTGATATTTTTTTGGGGGGCGGTTAAAAGGACCACTGCTAAATACATTTTTAAGGTATGTTCTCAATATCCATATTCTCAAAGAGTACTAAAATTTACCACTAATAACCCTATAATTGACCCCTAATTAACCTCATAATTGACCCCTAATTACCCCCAGTTAACCACTAATCACACTTAAATGACCCCTATTTGACCACTAATTACCCCTAAATAATTCATGCTCACCACTAATTAACCCTTCATAACCTCTAAATGACCACTTTTTTCCAAGGAAACCTTGTGGAGAACCCCAAGGGATGCTTCCAAACATTCATAGAAGGCATATTCCTTAGTAAACCAATCGATGTAGACTAGCGTGCCTCAGACATAGGGATTCGAATATACATAATAAGGTGTGACAAGTTGACTAATATATACCCAAACATATACTCTCTTTAAATGTTGCATTGAGAGTATTATATTGTTTTCCCTCATGAAAACTAGTGTCTATGATTTGCAATATGTGGTAAAAAGAAGTTTGTTTTGTTGTTGAATATTCTAAAGTTAAATCTTTCTCTAGACCTCCATTCCTCTTAGATGCATTGTTTATTCTATTTGAGTTCAATATATGTAGCATATTTGAGATTTGTCTCGTTACTATATTGTGTGGCACCTTAAGATGTCATACATCTTGTTTGTGAAATTGTAATGCAAAGTCATTAAGAATGAGAAGTTAATATTAAGATGGAGCATAAACAATCCTTGTTTTCCACTTTGCATGATCCAAAATTATCTCATGGGAGACAAATATTCTTCCATGATACTATAACTATTGAATGGGCCATTAGAGATGTAATTGTGACCACAATTAAAATCTATGAAATTTTTCTCAAACTTCGTGGGGAAAAAGTTGATATTAATTAGTTGGTTTAAATGGGTCTTGCACTCACATCAAGCACTACAAACCCATATATATCACACGATAACCCTTATACCTTCCTCTCTTTGAATTCCTCCTCCAACCAATTATCTATATTTTAAAACAAATAGAGCATGAAAACACAATCATTGTACTCCAACCAGTCCTAGTTGATAATATCAATGTTCACAAAATTTTCATATCTAAGGTAGTTAAGTATCTAGCTCTATTGTTGTAGTTGCACCTTTAGTCACCCCAAATATGTCCATGGGGAACATACCATAGTTCTCCATATAGGGCAGGTATGATTCTCGATAATACACTATATACCATTTTCTAACGACAATCCATCATGAAGAACAATGCTGGTGAATTTAAGATGATATTGTTTTTCATCATTGATTACAAGATCCAAAGGCTTGATTTTAAATTGATTGAATGAACCTATCTCAACAAAAAAAATATATATTCCAGAGGTCCCCTCTCATATATTTGTAGTAGAAGAATCTTAGTGGATTGGGGAGCAAAATATACCAACTAACCTTTCCTTTAGTAGCATCTAGCCTTGGTGAAAGATGGATTCTTTAGGACTTACATTTCTCTCCAAGGGTGTAGCATATCCTTACATTTTGGTCTTGTGATGTTTTTGAAATTATCTAATTCATAGGTAGAGAACCCACTTCTTTGAGTTTTTCTTCCTATAATTAGTTTCAACAATATTTCATAGGATCAACAATCAAATCTTCAATCTATGTAAGTAGTATTTACGGTTATAAGCATAGAAAAATAGTGTTTGAAAGATTTTGTCTTGATCATCTAAAGCTAACATTTTTTGTGAAATAATTGAACCAGAATTGCCACTAATCTAGTGAAATTCAAATTGAAATAGACCAATATAGATCCATCTTAAACATGGATATATCAAGCACCGAGAGGCATCCAATTGTTATTTTTTTAATGGATTTTTATTTGGATGTAAATTTTTATTTTATAAATGGATATGGATTTTTTTAATTTTTTTTATTTGGTTTTCTTTTTTTATTTTATGAGCCCACATAAATTTTTTAATTAATTTTTATTTTTGGTACATAACGTGACATCGTTACATTACATTACACATCTACCCAATACTGGGTTGTAGAGCACCTTGCTACTCTCGGTTCAATTAATTGGTGCATCTATTATGTGCATGAGTTTGGTGTGTCACTTGTGTATGTGAGTTAGGGGAATCTATTATGTGCTTGAGTTTGGTGTGTGTATTTGGTGATCAAGGGGTTTTCATCACAAAGGATGCAAAAAAACCTTGTTATTTTGAACTAGATACCATGAGTGAAATGTTACAAGTTGGAAATGTAAAAATAAAGTCCATTGGATGTGAAAACCAAAAAAGTCTTCCAAACATTGTAGACACTATGACGATATTATCGGTAGAATTTCAAATATATAGAGAATACAATGAATAGATAATCAAATCAAGAAAAGAGAAGAATTAGATCAATGTAACCAGGCTTGAAAGTTTGACAATCATACAATGGAAAATGCACCATGGATGAAGGCTAGAATTGCCATGTTCAATCTATGTATTATAGCTTCTATTTGATGGGATTACCTTTAGCAAGTAAAGACAAACAATTCATGAAATGATTCCAATAGGAATACCTCTCTAATACTTATTATGAGGGAAAAAATATAATAATTTCATGAACTAAAATTGGATGAAATGACTGTGGATGGATATATAACCAAAATATTAAAGGTCCTAAGTTATGCCAATTATATTAGAGATGGAAAAGTAAAAATTCAACATCCTTCGAATGGACTACCTCAATCCACTTGAAAAGACAATTAGAAATAACAAATATTTCTATGGATAAAAAAAAGTAAACCAAATTTACAAATGAAATGAAAGAATCTTAGCTAATGGAAGAAAGGGTTCAAGCTTCATTGGTTTTAAAACCTCCTAAGGACCTTCCAACAAAATCAACAAACCCAAAGTGAGAGTAATCCAATCGAGTTAAGGAGAAAGAGGACACAAAAACCTTTTAAATGTTGAGATGTGTATAATACCACATGTACAAGAATTACCATCACCAAAAAGACAAAACTAGGATGGTTCACAACATCCAAGACACTACTACAATGAATTTTGTGGAATGGACAATTCCCACGTTATATGTTTCATTGGGTTCTTGTTCATTTCGCATGGATTCCTATTCATTGGATTTATGTTTCCCGTGATTGTTGTTCTTTCATTCTACTATGGATACACACAACCTAGATTGTCTGAATTCTTGTGGACTATGGATCTCGAGTTCCTCAACATCCACTACAAGTTCAATTGCACATAAATTCCCAGAAACTCCATGCCGCTGATTTTTGGTAACATATCTGAGGGTTTTGGAAAGTTTTGGTGGTGGATCACCGTTTAGGTTATTAATTTCAAAGATCGAATTCCCAGGACCAAATATTTGAGGATAGTATCTTTTCACTAAATACACATGAACACATCTCTTTCCTGTAATACCCCCATTTTGACCCTTCGGATATATTGGCTTTTAATGTAAATATTGTATTAATGCGATGTATGTTTCCCTAGCGTGGAGCTCAATGCCAAGGCCCCACTAGTGGATGCTCGGATTTTATTTAAAAGGGAAAGTATTTGATATTACGTTATCCATGTTCTATTAATCCATGGAACATTGTAAAATGATGTAAATATTAATATTGCAATAAAATACCAAAAACTGGCTATGGAAGCAACTAATAAGAGGGGGCCATGTGTATCCACTAGGAAGTGGTGAGCGGGTTGTGAGGTTGAACCATATCCTATCAAATTTCATCTTGAGAACCCATTTGACTTTCCTCCCTGACATTTAATTCTGTTGTAAGGAAGTGGTTGAAGAAATCAATCCATGACTTCAATGGAGCATGGGAAACCCATGAATTCGTATGGAAGGGTATGGGCTCTGTTTACTTGACCCACAAGTGACTCTACCTAATGGTAATTCGTTTTTCCTCATTCCCATTCCATTGTTGATGGGGAGAGCATCAATTTTCATCCATTACACATGCCCAACAGTGAGAAAAACCAGAAATCGCAAATTTGAATTAAGCCACGTTTTGAAGTGCCAAAAACGGTCAGAAATTTGTGTGGAGAGTAAAATTGAATGGGGGATCCATAGACCTTAACCTTGGGGAAAATTTGAGAGTGTTAGATTCCTAGAAATCCATAGGAAAACCCTGATTTGATAGCTCGATAATCCAATTACGGGACATAGTCATTTGGCCATAGAATTGAGAAAATCCAAGCGTGAATGACAGAGAAGAAGATAGAACAAAGGTTGGAATTGCTTGACAAACCCTGTGAAGGCTAGAATATTAAGGACTTAGCAGCTTGGACCTTTCTATTCCCACCATGAAGAGCACGGGAGGGACGAGGTGCCTAAGGGACTGTGTAGCAGAGAAGGGGACCTTCCTTGTGTTGGGTGTGGTAGGTATTGTGTGTGACAAGGTTGTTTGGATTTAGTTGAGATTCTTGTAGCTATGTGGTTGAGCTCATTGGCTTAGCATCCTCCTCCTTTGTCTCTTTCATGCTTGAAAAACCCAACTATGTGTTGACTTAGCATGACTGTTTATGTGAAACCATGGTTGTGAGTTAGCCTCTTTAGTTCCTCCTTAGTGGATACATAGCCCAGCTCGGGGGTGCTCTCTCAGCTGAAATAATATAGGCTGGAAAAAGACCAATGGTTGGGCGGAACGTTTATCTCACATAGCCTTTGCTTGGACAAATTCATCTTAAATATAAGTATTCACTATGGTTTAAATTATGTCCATTCTATTTTCTGCAATGTTTTAATTTGATGACTGTTATTGATATGTTGAATGCATGACGCAATTGTGTGTGGATAATGTTTTCATTCTGCTGTGTTTATTTGAGTATGAATATGCACACATGAGTTTTATTTATTATGAATTTTTTATTCATGAATGGGGCTGAGTTTGTCAAATAATCCTAGGATGTTAGTCATGTTCCCTTCCTTGCATCGAATCGATGAGAGGGGACCTGACATTTCCCCTATATTATGTTCACTCGAGAAGGGCCAACTAGGGTTCGTCCACCTCCTCTCAACTAACAGGTGGAGTTTTATTTCGCACCTCAAGCGTATCTAATCTATTTAAATCCTTTGATTCATAGGAGGAACTGTTGAGGTCACAAATGGCATCAAGGGGTTGACTAGATTTAGGGTTAGATTTAGGTGAAGTTTTTGAAAATATCTATACATTAAAGGTGTTCACTTAGGAAAGTATATTTTTATTCTTCATCCAATGCCTCCGTGCCAGATTTCAATTTTTTCTACAGGTACTTCCTCTACACATGTTATCATCTTTAACTGAAGGTAAATCTCTCACTACTTCTCTTTTGAATTCTATAAATTCTGTGATATGTTTTCTGTCACAAGCTGTCTTTTGGATCAAGTTTCCATGTAAGCATATTCTATATGTACCTTTGGGGAGGGGGTATTTCACTACTAGAAAATACCAACTAGATGATTGGGAATGATAAACATTTGGTTGGTTGAACAGTCATTTCCAAACACATGTTTACTTGATGAAATACGATGATAGATGAGTTAGTGTTTACTCTTCCTCATCAGTGTTTCTTTCATGAGAACATGTGAACTTGAATGAATATGTTATTCCTGATTGATATACATTACAATAATTGATTTATTTCATTTAATCAATCAAATCAAATTGAGAGCATATAATTTATGAATGAAATCGAGCATACAGTGAAAGAGCCAGGGGATTAGGGTGATTTTATCAACGAAAATGGAGAGGTCTTTCTCTCTATTTTGGGATATTATTCCTATTATATATATCTAAACTTGAGTGAGTGAGGAGTAGTCGACTAATACCACTTTGGTTCATATATAATGAAAGAGTAGCTCAACTACTCTTTCTCTCTCACCCACCCTTCAAGTCAAGGGGTGTTCATACACAGGTTTTTTCCTTTTCCTCCAGGAAGGCATGCATATCATATATTTCCTTGTATGTATTATTTTTATGGATAACAAGTCAACAAAAGTTTTCAAGCAAGGAAATTAGTAGGTTTATTAATAAAATAAAGTGGTGGCTCCTAATATCTGGGTCTAGTTAGAATCACATGAAAAACACAAGTGCCAGCAATAAATATTACCTTCTTTACATTACTTATTTCTATCTTATCAGGGGGGATTTAAAATATTCAAAACCTGGCTCCGTCTATCAACTGAACATCTAAATTTCTAGAATATTTCACGGAGATGCAACTGCATGATCATTCCAACATTCCTCCCAAAGTTTTAGAATAACTATCCCAAAGACGTGATGATAATTCATTCAAATAATCCATGTTTTGACAGTGGTATTCAGCTATTATTCGAGTCTAGTGTTTTATTATTCAATCTAGGTTTCTTTCAAATTTTTGGACGTGGGTTGCAATTCTGGTACAGAACTCTACACTTTGTTTCTACATGCTCTGTTGTCTTCTTGACCACAAGTGTATTCCCTAGTTCAGATCATGCAATCTCACATAGACATTTTTATGATCTGTGTGGATAACAAAAAATCCATTCTACTAACAAAGGTCTCCCATAACAAATTTTGATATCTATCTCTTTTTTTGGCTGGATTTTTAGTTGCTACTACTCTTGTCTTGGGCCTAGCTAAATGCGCTATTGAAGGTTGATTCTCAGCTAGATTTAGTATATTTAAAATAAGCTTACTTTGTTTAAAACCTTCTTGAATGTGAACATCGCATCCATACCCATCTCTACCTATCTATAAACACAACTTGCAACCCACCTACTATGTACACTCCTCTCACTAGAAAATGAGTTGAATTGACATACTAAAACTGCCCTCTGCAAGCACCTAGTAAAGGCCTGAGAATATGGTGAATTCACAAGTTAAATCAAGGAGGATGAGATCATATTTGTTAAGCAAATTTAAATAGTGATTAAGTGAGTGAAATAAGAAACATGTGCACCATAATAGAAAATAGAAATTTAAAATAACTGCACAAACAAAAAACCAAATTCATGAAGCCAATTGCACATGTAAACAACCACAAGAACTAAAATATCTAGAGGCACAATAAAATCAAATTCATTTAGTGCATTAATCAAGAGGAAGAATTGAAATCATAATCATCAATACATTACAGGATGCTAAGTCACTCTCTGGCATGCAATGGCAGAAGAAGTCTCTCATGTTCAGGATGGAAGAAAAGATGAACATTTGCTGTTATAACTTTAAAAAAATGTCTAACCCTTGAAGAATAAACCGACACTTGTCTTTATAGAACCCAAAAGCTAGAAAAAAGAAAGAGATGCACCCTAAAAGTGAGAGATAGAAGTATATCCACAACTAGAAGTCCAAAATACCATGCATACAAGTACAACTCATCCTCCAACTGAAATGACTTCCTCCCAAGATAGGACAATTATTCTTTTAAAATAATCACATAAATATGCCAAAATTGCTTCACTAAAACACTCCTTTCCAAAGATATGGTTGTTTTGGATTCCATTCCTTTATGCACATCGCTATCTTTGATTGCTAGGAAAACAATGCAATAATTGGGGTACCCAATTTGCTAGTTAGTGTACTCTTCCACTATCAAATATCGGTGTTTTCCAGTAATAAAATTGGATCAGATGGCATTACCCTCAAACTGGGAGCTCCCTTACTATGAACATACAACAATATATCATTTATGAGTTCAGAACTGCTGGGAACAAATCCAATAGTGTACACCTCTCATTATTCTCTCGATTTGCTAAAAATAGCTGGAACCACAGGCTGTAGCAACATTTATGAGGGTACACTCTGTACAGTTATGCCATTTTCCTTTAATACTCGTATACTTTCTCTCTTATGTTCTCTTATGGATATGGGTTTTGAACCATAATATCAAACTGCATTCGACGAGGTACCCTCTTTATTTGTAGAAATTTAACTTATGAAGTTATAATAATGAAGGTGCACTATGAGGGAATCAAACTCAAGACAAATTCCATATTTCATACCAAAATCTCAAAATCTCAAACCGATGCATTTGGAAATGTAACTATGCGATTGATACAAATTCAATCCATAAAGTTGTGTATTTAACTATACATGGGAATTACACAAATTTAAACTCTCATAAAATATCAAACTATAAAAAATTTAGATACCCATAGCATTAAAAGAACTAACGCACCTTAAATGTATTTAATGTATGATTTTATGTTAAAATGAAAAATTTACCAATAACCACGTAAAAAACCATGGTTGGAGCATAGGATATGCACCAACTTCAGTCCCAACAAAATATACCATGCATGGCATGAGATTGTTTTAATTTGAATTGATTTAGAGTTGGTTGTGCAAATTGATTATTTAGATTGTGTGAGTATGTATTTATGGAGCGGTTCAATGTCTCTCATTTCAGTTACCATCACAATCACGTTTTATTTAGAGGATAAGGCGGAAGTGTTACAGAAGGATTTATATTTTTTTTTTTCAAGATGTATCATTGATTTTTATCTTCTTCTTTTTTCTATTCATTTGTCATAGCTTGTTTCAAGATTTATATTATCTATTTTCCAATCCATAAATGTGGGGAAGCATCCTTTGGTTATGTTTTTAAGTTTTTTTATGAAAAAGAAGCTTTGTGTTTTGAAAAAAAAAAACATTTAACTCCATCTTTCAATAGACTTAAACATAAAATGGCCATCTACGAATGAAATTGTGTTAGATAAGTATGCCTTTAGAGGCCTGGATAAATAATATAGACTATTCCATGCTTTTATAATATTTTGATAGAATTCTCAACATCTTTAAATTTAAAGGCGTCGAGGACTTCTACACTACATTCTTTCCTAATGATATTTACAAAATAATGAAATGTGCTTTAGAATTTAAAGTTCACTAACTCTATGGTTTAGGATGCTCTATAATATGATTAAGAATATGTGAGTCCTCACCCAGCATTGGATACATACAACAAATCCTCCTTTTTATTGGTGTACACAAAAGTATATGAATTGAATTTTCATCGTATTATCCTTTATATTATTTTTTCTTAGCTTTACTCAATTGAATTATACCATTGCAACCATTGAGTCTTCCAAGTATCTAAAGTTTGAATTATCAAGTACAATTACACTTAGAATGATATACCATGGAGAGATATTATTATTATTATGACTTATAAGAAGTCCAATAATAACAACACCATGGTGAGCAAAGTTGTCGAAAGTAAGCAAAGATATCAAAATAAATTCATCTCCTCTGTTCGGATATGCACATCATCATTTTCAGGACGTTGCATGCAATTAGGGTTTGCATGCATCCCAGTCACCAGGTTGATGCCTCCAACACCTTATCCACTTCATTCTAGCACCCGGGAGCTCCTTCCATCAGATTTTTAGCCCTCCTAGTCAGGAAGGCACCCACTTCTCACCTACTGCTAGAGAAGGGCGCACTTCTTCACCTACCACTGCAGTTCCACTTCAGTTACACTCAGTTAGCTCCGATTCTCCTTGATTTGAGGCTAGTTTCACTCTCGACTGATTGTTTCACTCTGTTGGACCTCCAGATTGACTAGATGACTTGTTCTAACTTCAGTTAAGCCTCCCATGCGCCCTCCACTGAGCCTCTTTCCCTATATCAGTGCTACACACTTCAGTTACACTTGTTACACTCAGTTAGACTCATATTGACACCTGGATGACTAGTTCTTGTGCATTGATGACCACCACTGATTGATGATGAGGACTCCTAGTTGGAGCCAAGCTACACCATTCAGTAATTCGAATGGCCTACTTAGTCAATTCAAATTGTTCACTCATTGTTATTGTACTGTATTGTAATTATTCACCCTCATTGGGATATTGAGCACTGTGCATGTTTTACACAGTTTTACACCATATTTTCTATGTTCATCTGTTGTGATTGATTTACTTGTTCATTAGATCTGTTGTGACTAATTTTACATGGTATCAGAGCCATGACAGGGACAAGATTTATTTTCTGCAGGTGTTCTACATGAAGATTGAGTGAATTGCTCACCAAGATATTTCAGCAGCAGCATGCAAAATCTCATGTGCATTCGCTCATGTGCATGCAAGGCTGAAAACATAGTGTTTGTTTGTGTGTGATTTGCAGGTTTCTTACTTCCTCCATTTGCATTCGTTAATGCAAAGATGGATACTTCTTCTTCACAAAATCTTCTTACTCCCTTCAACTATGATGAATGGAAACCAAAGATGATTGCATGTTTGAAGAGACAATGTCTTTTTGATGTGTGCATTGGTATTACAAGAGTTTTTGATTCCTATGAAGACGAGAATGATTGGCTTAATGATTGTGACAGAGATTTTGGGACAATGTGTCTTGCTATGTCTCCTTGTATGCGCTACCTCAGTACTACTGCTGAAAATCCAAGAGATCTATGGGCCCAACTCAAAAGAGAATTTGGAAAGCAGGAAGAAGAGGATCATGCTAGCCTTTTGGAGAACAAGCCTAGTGAGATCTCCTTATGTGTTCTTTCCGATCATGTCTTGGCCTCATCCATTGTTCAAGATGAAGAAGAAAATGTAGATTCAACACTCATTCTCTCAAAGTCTTCTATTTCGAATTCTGAGCAAGATAAACCAGCTCATACTCTAGATTCCGAAGAGGTTCTTGAATCCTCTCTTTCACATGAGTTTGCCGGCATGCAGAATAATGATCTACTTGATGTTTTGGAGGTTAAATCTGATTTTGGAGGTGAATCTTTCGTCCTCCTTGATTGCATGCCTCATATAGACTTATGTTCTATCATTTGCAAAGTTTCTCAGAGTTTTAATGAAGATGAAGAGCACTACCATTCGCTTGAGTTCAATTCTCATGCACTTTTTGCTGATTTTGGTTTTGATCTCACCCTTGTTGGTTCAAAGGAGATCTCAAGAAACCATTCATCTATTCTTGGAGCTGATTTAACTTCCACTGATAAGAATTTCAAGTTTCAAGATCTATTTGATCCGATTAGAGTTATTCCTACCTCACTTGGTTCGAATCACAGGTTCCAGGATCATCCTCATATTTTCAGATTTGTTCTCACCATTTTCGGTATGAAGAGCAAGTTCATAAAGTCTTCACATTCGCTTGCATCCACTGATGGAGAATTCAAGCACATGTTTTTGGAGCATGATCCATTTACTCCTAAGAGTAAGATACCTCCAGACATATCTACTTGAGTTTGGGGCAGTTAAATCTTTTGGTGTGTTACAGTCCATTTTGAGGGGGGGGTTTTCCCATGAGGTTTTCTCCATTTCCTCAGTTCATGGATTGTTCTTTATTTGGATTATTATTGTATTGGGGTGACCTTTGGTCTTAGTAACCAGGGACCCACATTATGTTTTTTGCACATCATATTCTAGCTTGAGGGGGGGTGTTCGGATATCCACATCATCATTTTCAGGACCTTGCATGCAATTAGGGTTTGCATGCATCCCAGTCACCAGGTTGATGCCTCCAACACCTTATCCACTTCATTCTACCACCCGGGAGCTCCTTCCATCATATTTTTAGCCCTCCTAGTCAGGAAGGCACCCACTTCTCACCTACTTCCAGAGAAGGGCGCACTTCTTCACCTACCACTGTAGTTCCACTTCAGTTACACTCAGTTAGCTCCGATTCTCCTTGATTTGAGGCTAGTTTCACTCCCGACTGACTGTTTCACTCTGTTGGACCTCCAGATTGACTAGATGACTTGTTCTAACTTCAGTTAAGCCTCCCATGCGCCCTCCACTGAGCCTCTTTCCCTATATCAGTGCTACACACTTCAGTTAGACTCATATTGACACCTGGATGACTGGTTCTTGTGCATTGATGACCACCACTGATTGATGATGAGGAATCCTAGTTGGAGCCAAGCTACACCATTCAGTAATTCGAATGGCCTACTTAGTCAATTCAAATTGCTCACTCATTGTTATTGTATTGTATTGTAATTATTCACCCTCATTGGGATATTGAGCACTGTGCATGTTTTACACAGTTTTACACCATATTTTCTATGTTCATCTGTTGTGATTGATTTACTTGTTCATTAGATCTGTTGTGTCTAATTTTACATCCTCTTCAAGTCATAAGATATTTAAACTCATAATATATTTAAAATATCAATTAAATAAGGGAAATCATTAAGCATTTCAAAGATATCAAATTAATATGGATAATCATTCTCCTTTTCTACTCATAGGAATTTAATCTATCCATTAGATAGATAACTATCTATAACTATCTATTTGATGCTTTAATGTCATAAGAATATTTTTATTAATTAAAAATAAAAATTAATATGAATAATCAGTCTCTTTTTCTATTCATAGGAATTTAAGGTGTCCATTAAATTAATGACTATCTATCTGTGCATTTTCTTAAATAGTTTAGGGTGCTTTTAAAATAAATGTTATATCATGATTTTTAGTATTTTGGTTTTTTAAATGTATTTTTTTTATGGAAAACTTATTTTTATTACATAATGAACATTCACATTTTTTTTTAAAATATAATTATAAGCTGTATAATTTATTATTTAATATTTAAGTGGTAAATAGCAATGCACAAAAACTATGGGGTTGATTGAACTCAAGAACAAATGCCAATAGATATAGGTCCTTAACTAAAAAGACGAACTAGAGTTTTTTGCGAGGTACCCATGTCATTAGTAGTAAATCGACCAAGAGTTGTATGTGGAGTTGTAATGATACACAAACATTGTGGTGTGATCAAATGCAAGACTAACTACCTATGGATATGGATCCTTTTTTTTTAACAGGAACAGAGAAATATATGTATTTATAAAGGCTGTGCACAGCCATTCATTACAAGTTTGTCCAAAAATTTGACAGAGAAACAGGAGCTTGAGTCATTATGAGCTCTAAACAAAACCCTGCTTGAGTTCTAAACAAAACCTGGCTAAGACTGTTCAAAGTAGTGCAGGAATAAACCCTTACAAACTGCTGATTTAAATATATACAGAAAAACATAGTATTTTAAGCTTCAAAAATGAGGAACCTGAACTGAAACTACATATTAACCATAATTTTTGCGGTAGACCGAGGCCGCATCCGGCTTTTCCTGATTTATCTCCTGGTTAACAGTCAGACTGCCATGGACGCAGCTTCCCTGCGACTTCCCGGTGAGCACTGCAATATCCTCCTGCAAATTATCCACCTTGCCCATCAATTCGAACAGGTTTCTCTCCAGGTCATCGATTCTGGTATCCTGGCAAGCGAGCTGGTTCACAGTGTAGCTCAAATCCCTGGCCATTTCCGCGTTCTGGTTAACATTTGTGCAGACTTCGTTATATGTATTACGCACTGCCAGTTTAACCTCGACCATGGTGCGGCTCAACGCTGCAATTGCCGCCATTATGTTCTGCATTTTGCCCGCCCTGTGGTGAAGTAACAGACCAGGACGGGAGGAAGGGGAGCCCGAATCGCCCAGGGTAAGCCTTTGCACCGCGCAGTGGAGTGAACGAGCCATTGCGATATACGTCAAGGGAGGGGCAGATGGCCCATTAAATTGAGTTTCGTGGGAGCTGACAGCACCACGAGGCCCCGTATGCCAAGCGCTGAGGAGAGGAGGCCGTGTGGCAGGGGCACGCGTTTCCTTGATCACGGAGGAGGGCGGGGATGGGGGGAGAGGGACCCTCAATCCACTTGGCCCCTTAAAACCCATTACCATATAGTTTTTGACCATTACCAAAATTTTAAGGAATAAATTGAAAATCCAAGGCACCTTCTGAGTTCACAATGTGCCCAATATCAAGCAATGTCCCTTTGTTGGCTGCTTCATCAGCTAACTTGTTATTTGATCGACAAATATGAAAGAAAGAGGACTGAGAAAAGTGAGGATAAGATTTTATAAGATTTTATTCTTTGCATGTACCTGTAGGCTCTAGAGCCATAAGGGGCGGTGCTCCTTCTGATCGTTTGGATGACATGTCTGGAGTCCCCATATATTCTGAGATTACCGATGCTGAGGGAGGATGTCATATTGAAAGAAAGGACGAGAGCGAGCCATTCAGCTTAATTATTTGTCTTGATTCCTAATCCCCACGAGATTGATTCAACTTTATTTCCGCCGGGGTCAAATAAGACCCCACCCGCACCTGCCACCCCAGGGTTCCCTTTGGATGCCCCGTCGAAGAAAATACTGTAGGAATTCTGCTCTTTCCACCATCTTGTGAATGCCTCGGATTCCTTCCGGATTTCCCAGTCAAGGAAGGAATGGTTCTTTTTGGACTGAAGGGAGCCTGCCCTTATGAATGCACTGCACCATTGAAATTCCGACAGGGTGAGAGGTTCCTGTGCAGGAATTGTGACACCTTTTGCAGATAAAGTCTCAGCAATCATGGTAGAGGCTTTGATGGCTGCTCTGTAGCTATTGGGGATCCTTCCTTCAAAAAGACTTTTGTTTCTATGTATCCAGATTTGCCAGCAGACATTCATTGGTACAAGGTTCCAAATTCTACTCATTGTTTTCTTTCTTTTTCCTGGAAAGGAACGTCCCCAGTGATCGCTGAGGTCAGTAAAAGATTTAGGGAGAATAGATATCCTCCATTGATTCCCCAAAACCTGAGCCCAAACATGCTTAGCGAAGGGACAAGCCAGAAAGATGTGGAGGGAAGACTCCTCTGCTTGCTTGCACAGAGTGCATCTAGAAGGCCCTTCTATCCCTCTAGTTTTTAGATTTTCTGCTGTTAAGAGCTTATTATGATTCAAAAGCCAAAAGAAGGCGCTAACTTTAGGTATGCCATCCGGGTTCCAGACTTTCCCCCATTTTTTGAGCACCGGATTATTAGAGAGAGTGAGTTTGTCATAACCTGCTTTTACTGTGTAGTCTCCTGCTTTCCCCCAGCCCCTTCGGTCTGTCTCTCTTATGTTCACCGGAGCCTTTCCATGCAAGGAATTGAGGAATAATTGATAGGCATTCATGAGATTAGCAGGAGGTTTCCAATTTTTCCACCCTTTCCAGTCTCCATTGTCCTTCCATTCCACGAGATCAATGAGTTTAGAGATTCCCATGCTTTGCAGCCAAGTTCGAATAGAATCTATACTTCTTATTTGCCCCAAGGGCATTTCTCCATTGATTTTGTCCGTCCAAATGTTTATTCTTTTCCCATTACCTGGGATCCAGTAGAGGTCTTCCGTAATCAAAGTCGAGGAAGAGGAGATGAGATTCCAGATAGCCGTTCCCTTTTTGTTATTATTCTTATCCAAACATCTTAATCTGGAACTTCTGGTATATTTCCTCCTGACTACTTCTTTCCACCATTCTTTCTTTCCGGAGACAACTCTCCAGGCAAGTTTGGCTCCTAAAGCTTTGCTTACCATCATAGGTTCTCGGATTCCTAACCCTCCTCTATTTTTCTTTTCCTTGACCACCTTCCAACTGACCAGATGAAATTTTTTATTTTGTATCTTTCCCCCTTGCCACAGAAACTTTCTTATCTCTTTGCTAAAGGCGTTCTGAATTGAAATCGGGGAAGCCATTATAGCAGAGGTAAAAATGGGCAGGGAAGACAAAACTGATTTGATTAGAGTGGCTTTTCCTGCTAAATTCAACCATCGGGATCCCCACGAATTTATTCTTGATCTGAATTTCTCTAGCATAGGCAGCCAAGCAGAGGAGGTAGGATATTTGAGACAAATGGGAGTGCCAAGATATTTAAAGGAAGTCCAATCGAGACAGGGCTTAAAATTTAGGATGGCTGAGATGAGCCTGATGATGGCAGGTCGGCAGTTCCAAGTGTACAGGTTGCATTTATTGTCATTAGTTTTGCCTCCTGAGGCCTTGAGGAAGAGATCTAAGGCAGATTTAAAACGGGCTGCAATTTGGGGAGAGGCACTCCCCAAAAGGATGGTGTCATCAGCAAACTGTGCATGATTGGATATGGATCCTTAAATACAATCTTAGATCGAGTATTTTGTTGAAGTTCCCACATCATTGGTATAAATTCAACCGATGGAGTTCTATGTGGAGTTGTAACGATTCATGAAGACCATGGGAAGATGACAAGTTCCTGTGGATATGGGTCATTTTAACTAAAATACTAGACTAGGGCATTTGATAAGGTACCGATGTTATTTGTTGAAATTCAACCCATGGAATTGTACGTGGAGTTGAAGCGATGTTTCGGTAGCATGGAGCCATCAAACTTAATACCAACTCCCTTTGGGTATGGGTCCTGAACAAAAATCCAAAACTAACGACATTTGTAGAAATTAAACATATGTGGTCTTAGTGCTGCATGAGCACCATGATAGATCCTAATTCCTTGTGGAAATGGGTCCTTCACCAAATTTGCAAACTGCATTTGACAAGGTACCCTCTTTATTTGTAGAAATTCAAAAGTGTCCTTACTGCACATGTACATTTGTATATATAAATGGGACAATGCAGATGTACATTGTGCACTGTACTAACCAGTTCCTTTACTTTATAATTACACATCGGTGCATATAATTTGAAAATGAGCATTGATGCATATTTAATAACAATTAGCACTAGTGTTCATTATATGTAAAAAGAATCAGTATGTTTATTATGTCAAAGAGCACTGGTGGTTAAAATTTTGATGGCTTCATGGAAATGAACAAAGGCACTGGTTAGTTGAAATAAATAGATTATGTATGTTGTTGTGGTTTATTTGAATAGATTTTGTATGCTACAAAGGTGAATTTAAATAGATTTATTTATGTTGTAGTGGTGAATTCAAGAGATTTTGTATGCTCCCGTGGTGAATTTTTCCATTCTGCGGATATGTAAATAGCGTTTGTTATTTATTTTATAGATTGTGTATGGTGTTCTAGTGAATTTTTCAATGTTATTTATATATAAATATATTTTTTTTTCTTTTTACATATTTTCAATTAATTATTCAAGAAACAAATATTTTTATAATAATATTTATTTTCATGTTTAATTTTTATGTTTTAAATATTGTGATTTGAAAATCATGTTGGGTACACCAATATATGAGACAATCCAGTAGAAGAATAAACTAATTGTATTATATATGAATAAGAATCCAATATATGGGACAACCTAAAGTTCATCGATAATCAAAATTTCATATTGAAATTGTTACAATTATTGATTACTTATTCCCATCCAATTGGGGTCATTTGTCCACATTACTAGGATTGTTTGTTTTTCACAGATAAAAAATCCAAAATATACGAATTGCAGTAACAATATTCAAATGGACTGATTATTAATAATTTCTTGAAGTGTTGTATTCGCTTAGGATGCTTCTATGCCCCATCTCTGCATCATATTCAGGGGATATTCTTCTTAAGTTATTTGAATTATTTTTTCATTGAAATTATTTCATTCCGTATTTTCATGGTCCATCTACAAGCATAAAAACAAGATGTGATATATATATATATATATATATATATATATATATATATATATATATATATATATATATATATATATATAAAAACAAGATGTGAAATTAGTACATTTTTCCACTTAAGAAGCTCCGTGTATATATATATATATATATATACACGGAGCTTCTTAAGTGGAAAAATGTACTAATTTCAACCATTGAATCATAAAATCAACAAATATTTTCATAGCCATTCCTCATGGCAGTCATCGATAAATAATCTATTGTCTCCTCTCCATACTTTGTTTCTTGTTAGTTTCATACACCATGACAAAGCATAGAGATAATTAAAGTTTTAACATTGTTCCATTAATTATAAAATAAGGGACATTATAAAACAATATAGATACTTAAAAATTGTTCAATTAACCCTTGATACCCCAACATACACTGAAAACCCTTAGGTAATCAAATGTCAATCAAATTATCGGAGGGCTCTACATTGTATGTTTGCACCTGTTAAAAAACATCCATGGATGAATTAAATTAATTATGATACTAAGATCACATAAAATATGAAACCTTAAGCAAACCAGAAGCACTCACAAATGTTATGATGAACCCATTTTTCCCTTTTTTCCTATATGATGGATTGAATGGGTTTCATTTTATTTTTGTTTTTGCTACAACAAAACAATTGAAAATTAGTATTTCATGTGATAATTAAACTCTATGCACATTAAAAAAAAATGATTACATAAATTTGTTGCATGTTGTGGTGGGGATGGCTCCCCCTACGATGCATTTATGTTCATTTCTTTGACCATCTTATTGTAAACCTTTTTGACATCAATACTGGAATATTTAAGATATCGTGTTTTTCTTCCTCTGGAATTTTAGTAATCTTCTTGAGAAATGAAAATAAAAATGGAAAATATTTATATGAAATAAGCATAGAAAAAATATCAACAAATATGTTTTGGTGTCTAAGAAAAACATTTTTACAAGTAATAGCTTTTAAAATATTATTTCTTATTGTTGTATGTTTTTCTTTTGAAAATCTCATTGGTCTCAGTGCCCACTTCTACAGAAATACTTCCTCTAGTTTAATTATAACCCGATTCTTACCTTCATTGGATTGAATTTTATATTGTAATTGAAAAGAAAAAATCTAAATGTTCTTTCCACTATATCCCTCAAATATTTATAAAAAATCCCCTGCCCCTTCCCCCTTCATTAGCTTACAACACCACTCCAGTTGAACTAATGACCAAATCATCATCATTTACATTCTTCTTAATTTTTATCTTTTTAGGGTGTCTTATTTCCTCACCCTCTATTACTATAGAACATTCAACAAATTTGAAATCAAAACATTGAAACATGATAGCAGTTATTCTCAAGAATCATTTTCAGTAAGAAGTACAAGAAAAACCCTCATGTTAGTCACGTGTTGATCCACATAACTCCTCAATTTGAAATAATTTCTTAAAGTTTTTTTTCTCTTCTTCACTCAAATTATTAACAATCTTATAGAGTTCCCTTGAATTTTTCCTCTGCATGAAACACATAAACCAATAGACATAATTAAAGCATATAGATAATTCCAATATATTTCTTTCATATTAAAATAACAAAAAACTTACCATGTTATTTATGTCAAATGTATTTCCGTCGCTCCCATCACTGTGATTTTTGTTATATGTGATCTTTTATGTGCCATCTTTTATCAATGAATGCCCTACATAATGAGACATCCAAATCATAAAATATTTTTTTCACAATAAGTCAATAATTTTAGGTAAAAAATGTATCGAGCACTGACAGTGCACAATAAATGAAAAAAGACATTGGTGTGTCATATATGTAAATACGCACTTTAAATGGGTTTTTTAATAAATAAATTTAAATGGTACATCCTAGAAATATAAATGCATCAGTGTGTCAATTCTATAAAATGAACACAGAAAACATCAAAAGCATTTTTCAAAAACTATTTTGACGGGGACAATTTGGACAAGTCAGCTTCAAATAGAAATGCATTATGATCTTGGCACAAGAGTGGCTGAAATCACCATATATTAATATATATAACCACGAATTTTACATTGCTAAAAATCAAATCTCATTGAGAAATACAAAACAAAAAGAAAGAAAGAAGAACCCTATTGCTTGCAGTGATGAAGATAAATTTGAAGGAAGAAGAACACAAGGGTTTGGATCATTGAAGGTAACTCTTATATTATCTATTTTCTTGAATGATCTTATAACATTTATGCCATTTGTTGATTCTTTTAAAGGAAAAAGTTACTTGAAATGTCTCCTATGTAGAGTTGTATGTGTCGACGGTGATCCCTGACAAAATTTATCTTCAAGGAAATATATCTCTCAACTCTTCCCTTGTAAACCTCTCTTGCATAACTCACTCCTCAAAGTTTTGGCGAAAAAAGGTTTATTGATTATGATTTTATTTTATTTATAAACTCACTGTCTTAAATTAAATTCCCACTCTTTTTTTTTCATTCGATATTTCGGCTAGACGATGATAAATGCACATATCATTTTATTTTTTATTTTTTACATCTGGTTTTAGGCACACATATCTTAACTAATCACACCAGTGCGTCATTTTTATACAGGCGCACCATGTAATCTACCATTAGATTCAACATTTTATGTGTGCATTTTTTCCAAAATAGCGGTCCACTAAGTAGTTAATTTGGCACCAGTGTGATTTCTTCATATAAGTGCACCGACGATAAAGAAAAACAAAAATATAATTGTAAACTTCCACATTGAATATTTTTTGGAGGTTTTTTCATTATGGAGGTGCTTCTAAATTTTCTTATTAGTGCGCTTCTCTACATAGTGCACCAATTCATTTCCACACTGATGATGCACTGGTGATCTTATAATTTTTTTGGTGCACCAGTTTTGATATTTGAAACTCGAATGTAGCCTTTTTCCTAGTTTATTTTTTAAAGAGTGAACACATGTATTGATTATATGCTTCATTGAACTGTAGAGGAAAAAAGAGCAATAAATCAAATGGTTGATTCTTCAAAGTCTAGCTCATTCCATATCGTTCAAAGTTCAAGTCCTCCATTGCCATCGCCAATAAGTGCATATTTATTTATATTTGACTATATATTTGAATTTATTTTGTCTTTTCACATGCATTTGAATAATTGTGCATTGTCTTTTGCAGGATCCTAATTCTGGATCAAGTTCAAAAGCACATGATATTCCACCACTCCCAAAAAGACACAAGGTCTTATCTAGAGAAAGATATTGTAGGAACACAGTAGATAAAAATGAAAGGCCAATTTATCCCTCCAAATGTAACTTGCAATCATATACTAACCATCCTAGACCAATGGTAGTTCAACGTGACCTTGGTCTCTTTTATGACATCCCAATAGTATGTGGTTGTTCAAAATTTTAAGGGTTGAAGGTGAACTGTAGGCAAGTCACACTGTCCCATTATTTAATATTAAAATGGTAACAAATTTATGATTTTTTAATACTAAAGGTCACATTTCAAATTATAAAATATGTTTATTATTAATTTTAGTTGTAATTGTACTTTTTTATTTTATGGTCAAGATTAATTTTTAACATCGTAAAATATTTTAAAAGAATATTCAGCATTTCTTAATAATGTGTGTAGTTTTTTACATTTATCAATTGAACTACAATTATTGGGTTAGCTACTCAAACTCAATTCCAACTACCTATGGATATGAATTCTTAACTAGAATCCATGTCTACAAAGGAATTGAGAAAGGTATTCATATTATTTGTCGAACTTTATCCTGCTAATATATAGAAATGCATGGGATTAGTAGGTTGGATTGAAGTCAAGGAAAACTAAATTTGGATATGGGTTCTTAACCAAAATCTAGACCAAGCCATTCAATGAGGTATTGAAATTATTTGTGGAAATTCAACCCACAAAGTTGTATGTTGAGTTGTGTCAATGCACAAGCACTATAATAGGGAAGAATCTTGAAACTAAGCACTTGGTGATATGGATCATTAACAAAAAATCTAAAGTGGGGCATATAACTAGGTATCCACGTCAGTGGCATCAATTTAATCTATGGAGGTGTATGTTCAATTTTAGTGATGCATAATTACAAGAGGCAAGATTGAAATCAAGCAACTATCTATGGACATTGATCATTAACCAAAATGTAAGTTTGAGGAATTCAACAAGATGCCGTGTATTGATGTGCAAGCACCAAGGGGTTGATTGACCTCAATATCAAATGCAAATAAAGATGGGCCCTTGACCGAAATGTTGAACTAGAGCATTTTTTAAGGTACCCATGTCATTGGTAGTAAATCAACCCTTGGAGTTGTATGCATAGTTGTAATGATGAAGAAGCATTGTGGTGCTATCAAATGCAAGACTAACTACCTATGGAAACATGTCATTAACTAAAATCTTAGATTGATGCTTTTGCATAGGTTCCCACATCATTATTCATAGAAGTTCAACCCATGGGGTTGTATGTGGAGTTGTAACGATCCATGAGCTCCACAGGGAGATGACCAAGTCCTTGTGGATATGAGTCATTTTAACTAAAATACTAGACTAGGTCACTTGATAAAGTACCCATGTCATTTATTGAATTCAACAAATGGATTTGTGTGTGGAGTTTAAGCGATGCTTGGGTAGCATGGGGGAATCAAGATCGATACCAACTCCCTCTGGGTATGGTTCCTTAACCAAAATCTCAGAGAAATGAAATTTGTAGAAATTAAATCCATAACCAAAATCTCAGAGCAATGAAATTTGTAGAAATTAAATCCATGCAGTCATAGTGATCCACGAGCACCATGAGAGATCCTACATAAAATTAATTACTAACTCCTTGTGGATATAAGTTCTGAACCATAATATCAAACTGCATTCGACAAGGTACCCTCTTCATTTGTAGAAATTTAACTTATAGAGTTATAATAATGAAGGGGCACCATGAGGGAATCAAACTCAAGACAAATTCCATATTTCATACCAAAATCTCAAAATCTCAAACCGATGCATTTGGAAAGGTAACTATGCGATTGATACAAATTCAATCAATAAAGTTGTGTATTTAATTTTACATGCGAATTACAAACACTTAAACTCTCATAAAATATCAAACTATTAAATTTTTAAATACCCATAGCATTAAAACAACTAATGTACCTTAAATGTATTTAATATATGATTTTATGATAAAAAGAAAAAATTACCAATAACCACGTAAAAAACCATGGGTGGAGCATAGGATATGCACCAACTTCAGTCCCAACAAAATATACCATGCATGGCATGAGATTGTTTTAATTTGAATTGATTTATAGCAGTTGATTGTGCAAATTGATTATTTAGATTGTGTGAGTATTCATTTATGGAGCGGTTCAATGTCTCTCATTTCAATTACCATCACAATCATGTTACCGAAGGATTTATATTATTTATTTCCTCATGATGTGTCATTGATTTCTATCCTTTTTTCTATTCATTTGTCATAGCTTGTTTCAAGATTTATATTATCTATTTTTCAATTCTTGGTTATTTTTTTTAGTTTTTTTTATGGAAAAGAGGTTTTATGCTTAAAAAAAAAATCATTTAGCTCTATCTTTCAATAAACCTAAACATAGACATTTTAACGTAAATGACCATCTATGGATAAAATTGTGTTATATAAGTATGCCTTTAGAGGCCCAGATAAAGAATGTAGACTCTATTCCATGTTTTTATAATATTTTGATAGAATTATCAATATATTTAAATTTAAATCCAAAGACTTCTACACTACATTATTTTCTAATGATATTTACAAAATAATGAAATGTGCTTTAGAATTTAAATTTCCCATAGTTTAGGACGCTCTATAATATGATTAAGAATATGTGAGTCCTCACCCATCATTGGATACATACAACAAATCCTCCTTTTTATTGGTGTACACAAAAGTCTATAAATCGAATTTTCATCGTATTATCCTGTATATTATTTTTTCTTATCTTTATTCAATTGAATTATACCATTGACTCTTCGAAGTATCTAAAATTTGAATTTGAATTATTAAGTACGATTACACTTAGAATTAGAATGATATACCATGGAGAGATATTATTATTATTATGACTTATAAGAAGTCCAATAATAACAACACCATGCCAAGCAAAGATATCAAAACAAATTGATCTCCTCTTCAACTCCTAAGATCTTTAAAATATCAATTAAATAAGGGTAATCGTTAAGCATTTCAAAGATATCAAATTAATATGGATAATCATTCTCCTTTTCTAGTCATAGGAATTTAAGGTATCCATTAAATAGATAACTATCTATAACTATCTATTTGATGCTTTAATGTTATAAGAATATTTTTATTAATTAAAAATAAAAATTGATATGAATAATCATTCTCTTTTTCTATTCATAGGAATTTAAGTTGTCCATTAAATTAATAACTATCTATAAGAATTTAAGGTATCCATTAAATAGATAACTATCTATTTGATGCTTTAATGTCATAAAATATTTTTATTAATTAAAAATAAAAATTTATATGAATAATCATTCTCTTTTTCTATTTATAGGAATTCAAGGTGTCCATTAAATTAATAACTATCTATTTGTGCATTTTCTTTAATAGTTTAGGGTGCTTTTAAAAATAAATGTTATATCATGATTTTTATTATTTTGATTTTTTTAAATGTTTTTTTAAGGAAAAATTATGTTTCATACATAATGAAGATTTTCATTTTTTTTATGAAATCTAATTATAAAATGTATAATTTATTATTTAATATTCAAGTGGTAAATAGCAACGCACAAGCACTATGGGGTTGATTGAACCCAAGACCAAATACTAATAGATATGGGTCTTTAACTAAAATGTTGAATTAGATTTTTTTGCAAGGTACCGATGTCATTAGTAGTAAATCGACCAAGAGTTGTATGTGGAGTTGTAAAGATACACAAACATTGTGGTGTGATCAAATGCAAGACTAACTACCTATGGATATGAATCCTTAACTAAAATATTAGATCGAGGATTTTGTTGAGGTTCCCACATCATTGGTATAAATTCAATTGATGGAGTTCTATGTGGAGTTGTAATGATTCATGAAGACCATGGGAAGATGACAAGTTCTTGTGGATATGGATCATTTTAACTAAAATACTAGACTAGGGCATTTGATAAGGTACCGATGTTATTTTTTGAAATTCAACCCATGGAATTGTACGTGGAGTTGAAGTGATGTTTCGGTAACATGGAGGCATCAAACTCAATACCAACTCCCTCTGGGTATGGGTCCTGAACCAAAATCCGAAACTGATGACATGTGTAGAAATTAAACATATGTGGTCATAGTGTTGCATGAGCACGATGACAGATCCTATAGAAGACTGACTCTTATTTCCTTGTGGAAATGGGTCCTTAACCAAACTCTCGAACTTCATTTGACAAGGTACCCTCTTTATTTGTAGAAATTCAATGCATGGACTTATACGAAGACTTGTAACAATGAAGTTATACCATAAGGAAATCAAACTCAAGACAAACTCCTTGTGGATATTATGAGACCAAAATCTCAAACCAATGCATTTGAAAAGGTACCCATGCTATTGATAAAAATTCAATCCATGAAGCTATATATAAAATTTAACAATACAAAAGGGATGGTGCAAGCTAATGCTAGCCACTCATGACGCGTTAGTCGTAATGGACTCCTGGAAAAACATAAATCTGAACGTCAAAAAGCAATATTAGAGCTACCTACACAAATTTTTGGAATATGGCGCAAGAAGATGAAGCATAATCAATCGGACTACCTTCTGGAATATATAAATATTATTTATGGAAATTAAGTATAACTCCCAAAAAATGGGGTTCTCCTAAGGTTGGTATGTTATTGTTTTAAGAAAACATAATGAATATGTTCGCGTTGGTCCCCTGGTTTGGTATGCAAATGATGGAATTTTGTGAAAATATTTATATACAGTCGTAGATAACATGCCGTCCTAGTGCAACGCTGTTTTTCCATATTTATTTATGTTAATTTTAAATTTTTTTTAATTAAGAAAGTCCGCCAAACCCTAAAATGACTAGGTCAAGCATTGGTCACCGACATCATGGTCTTAACATAATCAATGAACTTTGTTTTTATTTAGGATGTAGGTCTTTATGTGTACTTGTGCATGTTCTTTTCCGTTTTCAAAATAGGTGAGCCAATCAAAGGTTATAGAAAAAAGAAATAACCTACTTTTTGTGTAAGATTGACGTTAGTGCAATTAAAATTAATTAAAAAATAGAAACAAATAATATATTTAATAAAAAATTACATATTTGGAATCTGCACACATAGTTCTACAAGTGTGTGCAATTTCATTAGCAATAGATAAGTGTAGCATACACATAATCATGCTTGAAACAGAAGAAGTTATAGAATAAGATGTATTTTGTTATAACACAGTCCAAGCCACTTGGTTTGGCAACCCGAACCTAAAACCATAGCGGCCAAGTCATCCACCTCGTTGGTGGGAAAGGAATTTCCCACCAAAACTTAGAAATTTAAATGGCATGTGCACGTTATTTTAAATGCACGTGATGATCATATTCGTCGTCATCATCATCATCATCTTCATCTTCGTACTCATATTCATCATCATCCATCATCATCATCATCATCATCATCAATGATGATGATGAAGATGATGATGATGATGATGAAGATGATGATGATGTTGATGATGAAGATGATGACGATGATGTTGATGATGATGAGGATGATGAAGAAGAAGATGAGGAGGAGGAGGAGTAGGAGGAGGATGATGTTTATGATGATGACGATGAATATGATGATGATGAAGATGATGATGATGATGATGATGATGGTGACGATGATGATGATGATGATGGTGACGATGATGATGAGGATGATGGTGATGTTGATCATGATGATGATGTGGATGATGATGAGGAGGAGGAGGAGGAGGAAAAGGGTGATGACGATGACGACGACGACGATGATGATGATGATGGTGATGAGGATGGTGAGGATGATACTGATGACGATATTAGTCATGATCATGATCATAATCTTAGTCATCATCATCATCATTTGATCATGGTTACGATGATCATGGTCATCATCATCATCATCATCATCATCATCATCATCGTCATCATCATCCTCGTCATCATCATCATCATCATCATCATCATCATCACCATCACCACCACCATCATCATCATCATCATCATCAGCTTCATGACGATGAGGATGATGATGACGATGATGATGATGATGACGATGATGGTGAGGAGGAGGAGGTGGAGGAGGAGGAAGAGGGTGATGACGATGATGAAGATGATGAGGATGATGATGATGATGATGATGATGATGATGAAGATGATGATGATGAATCATGTTGATGATGATGAATATGATGATGATGATGAAGATGATGATGATGATGTTGATGATGAAGATGATGACCAAGATGATGATGATGATGATGAGGATGATGATGAGGATGAGGATGATGATGAGGAAGAGGGTGATGACGATGATGATGATGATGATGATGATGATGATGATGATGATGATGATGAGGATGAGGATGAGGATGATGATGATGATGAGGATGATGATGATGATGAGGATGATGATGATGATGATGATGACGAAGATGATGATGATGATGAGGATGATGAGGATGATAATCATATTCGTCATCATCATCATCATCATCTTCATCTTCGTACTCATTTTCATCATCATCCACCATCTTGATGACGATGATGATGATGATGAATCATGTTGATGATGACGAATATGATGATGATGATGAAGATGATGATGATGATGTTGATGATGAAGATGATGACCAATATGATGATGATGATGATGATGATGATGATGATGAGGAAGAGGGTGATGACGATGACGACGATGACGACGACGACGACGATGATGATGATGATGATGATGATGATGATGACGACGACGAGGATGATGATGATGATGATGATGATGATGATAATGATGACGATGACGATGATGATGATGATGATGAAGATGATGATGATGATGATGATGATGATGACGAAGACGAAGATGTTGATGATGAATAATATGATGATGATGAGGATGATGATGAGGATGACAAATATGATGTTGATGATGAAGATGATGATGGTTATGATGATGATGATGGTGGTGACGATGATTATGATGATGATGACGACGATGATGATGATGATGATGACGACGATGATGATGATGATGAGGTTGATGATGATGATATTAGTCATGATCATCATCATCTTTGTCATCGTCATCATCATCATCATCATCATCATCATCATCATCATCATCATCGTCATCATTATCATCATCATCATCATCATCATATTCATCATCATCATCATCATCTTGTTTAAGGCATGCAATGTAGCCTAATCATGGTATATGTATCCCTCTACATTTGCTAGAGACACCCCACAAGGGTTATGTGTGGTGGTTTGTAGATGTATTCAACATCTTATCCTAAGAAGCTTCTTGATTTGTTGGTGTTGTTCATGGTGCTTGATCCTGAGAAGCTTCATTTAAGGCATGAGGAGCTTCTTGTTGACCATATACCTTGGTTAGACCTTGAGACCCATTTTTGGTGCACAACTAACCTAGTCATGGAACGCATAAAACACTTCAAGTTGACTAATACCTTATAGATTTCATATGTGGTGGTCCAGGGACTCATTCATGGTGTTTGTGCCTAAGAAGCAAGAGTTAGTGTTGGAGGCTCTTATTTCCCTCCACTAGCCATGGTTAAGGAGCCAAGATAAATCCTTGATGCCCAAGACATTATAATGGTAGCAATATTCAATTCATATGCAAAAGAATCCTTGTAGAGGGATAGTGTCATGGAGTCTATGTGCTATTGATGACGCTTGAGGTCTAGAATTTTCAATTAAGGCTCAAGTGTAATTCAATTGAGCTCAATATGCTTCAATAAGATCTCGAGGAACCTGTTTTCATTATTCGATGATGTTCAATGCTTTGAAACATATCCATGGTCTTTCATGGTAGTCTGAGGATGCATTCATGGCATTTGATATTTACAAAATATGTTTTTTGACAAAATGAAATTCAAATTGCCTCTTTGATGAGTCCTCCTCTACAAGACTTCATTTATTGCGTGAATGTCACAGACTCACAAAAAATCTAAACAACACTCAATGGCATGCAACTATAACCACACACCAAGCAGAGTTTGATTTATGAAATGATATAGAGAGGTGGCAGTAGGCACACAATATGGAGAAACAATGAGTTAGAAAAAACATTTGGACCAAAGTACCACAATGGTTATTAATAAAATTTAAAAAAACAATTTTTGGCTCAGGAATTGTCTTCAATTTGATGGGTGGCATGATCATGATCATGTAATCTTCCTCTGTCCTTCCAAACATATGTGGTTTATCACCACGTTTCTCTTCGACACTCACCACCAAAATATGTATAAAAATAACATGTCTTTACATCCTCTTCCATTTAAATCCTCATCGCATAGTCATAAATAAGGATTATTATGCATGCCCATCCTCACCTTATAATATCAATTGGGTCAAGGTACATAGACAACCATAAATTATCAAATGTGTCAAGACACAAAGAGTAAGCTCCTGAGACAACTAAGAGTAAGTCTTATATTATATTTACCATATAAGTCTTTAATTGACACTATCATCTGAGATTTGACATGTTGGATTGTTGTGATCTTCTTATCACTCCTTACCAATGTGATTGTAAGGCTTCTTTGATTGTGAAGTCCATAATTTTAAGTCTTATTCCTCATTCTCATGCCTTTTGGTAAGACAACAAGGAGGGCAGTGGCCTGCATCAGCATGGAAACAATTTCGACAAAGAGGTAGATACATTAATTCTTTCATTAAATAACTTAAATTTCATGCCAATGACTATGAATTCACTGAATTGTGGATTGGTAAAAAACACATCGAATTTTAGAGCCTTGAGCTCTTAATTACTCATGTATCTAGAATTTTTGCAAATCGAGCCATTAACAAACTTCCTTTGTTATTTTGGTTCAATTTAAAAGGTAGATTGTCGAGACTCAAACATGTAGCAAGTCGCAAGGTTCCAGTTGACTTAGGCTTGATTCCATTTCCCCTCCATCCCATAACTGTATGTTGTTGTGACAAGTCTTGAACAACAAAATTTGATGCTGATGCCCCTATGATGCTACCGTTGCTAACTTGCTTGGTATAGAGGATTTTTTTTTAAATTTTTTTTGATCTATGTATTATTTTTTCTTAGGCGCTTAATGTCCATCATTCTTACATCTCTCAATCTTGGATGATTTCCCTCTCTCTTGTTTGAATTAAGGTTTTGGTTGGTTTTATATGTATATTTTGGTTGTAGGTTTATTATAGCCTCGTTTTTCTTAGTGGCTTGTTTTTGTACATAGTTAACAATAAGTAATTTTCTCATGGTTCTAGTTTTATTTTAAGACTATATCTATTTACAACATCTTGCACTATGCATAAGATCATGCAGATGACGCAATATGGTTATTGCGTAGTCTAAGTAGTTTTCTGTACAATGAAGTGTGGTCTAACCCAAAAAAATAAAACAAAACAATTGTTAATTTAATGAACTGTAAAATTAATGTTACATATATGTCAAATTAATGTGTTCAAATTCGGTTTATTGAAAAGATACCATTTTATCATGTAGATATTAAGGAGTGCTCAATTATTTAAGATTGCAAAAATTTGGATGGGCAATATTTGTTTTATGCATTTTTTGGGGGGAAGGGTTTAGTTAATTTATACTTGTAAATTGAAGTACAATTATTTAAATTTCCCTTCATCTTTGAAGGACTCCAAGAACAAATTTCCTTCCAATAAAAATTAAGACCCACCCTTCAAATTTCATCACCAAGTCCAATTTATGCAAATATTTTCGAAGTGGGGGAAGGTTTGGCAATAAATGGTGTAAACGTTGGGTGATAAATGTTGTAAACGTTATGCAGGGGTGTGTGCACGTGTTTTAGCACATACGCTCTAGCGACGTGTACATGATACAAACACGCGTGCGTGTGTCTGCTGCTAGTTAAAAAAAAACAGAGTTCTCTATTCTCGGGAATTCTACCAAAAAACCAGGGATTTCTTTCTTTCGCGGGTTTCAAGCTCTTACAGGTTGCTTATTGGCTCACACTCATTGATATTTTGGACACTCATTGATCTATTGGACACAAAATCACTATTGGAATCTAACAAAAATCTTCAATGGTCTTGGAATCTAGTGGATACATTCAAGTTACTAGTTTCCATTGCAAGTGGAGATCATTTCTATAGGTATGGTGAATTGTAAATAATTATTTTCATTCACAAGATTTGATATTCTCCCATGCCTTTTTGTTTTTATCATATGCCTATAGCAATATCCATGCATAGAAAACAATGAATTTGACAAGAAGAATTCCCAAGTTCACATCTAAAAAAACTCATATGAACACTAGACAAGATGAAGTATGCAATGTAAACCAATAATTATTACCATGACTATATTTTGATTTCACACAAGGATTGTATGGATGAGGTTCTCTCTTGAGCCTCTTCAATTTGAATAAAATCCTAAGAAGCAATCATGAGAGAGGGTCCATATTGATTAGTTCATGAAATTTTGTCCATGCTCTCATTTTCATGCTATGTTTATTTGATGTAGAAAAACTATCAAAATATTCCCAAGACATCTCTAGCATAAACTCTTTTTCATTTGAAAAAAATACAAATAAATGGTTTAATAAACCTCCATATTTTACACATTGTACACCGTAGACAAACTTATAGCATAAACTATCAAACTATTCCTCCCCCACACATTCCCATCTATGATGAGGTTCTCTCTTGAGCCTCTTCAATTTGAATAAAATCCTAAGAAGCAAGCATGGGAGAGGGTCCATATCGATTAGTTCATGTAATTTTTTCCATGCTCTCATCTTCATGCTATGTTTATTTGATGTAGAAAAACTATCAAACTATTCCCAAGGCATATCTAGCATAAACTCTTTTTCATTTGAAAAAAATACAAATAAATGGTTTAATAAACCTCCATCTTTTACACATTGTACACCATAGCAAAACCTATAGCATAAACTATCAAACTATTCCTCCCCCACACATTCCCATCTATGATGAGGTTCTCCCTTGAGCCTCTTCAATTTGAATAAAATCCTAAGAAGCAATGATGGGAGAGGGTCCATATTGATTAGTTCATGAAATTTTGTCCATGCTCTCATCTTCATGCTATGTTTATCGTAATGTTTCTTTAATAACGAGCCTTTGAGATTGACTACTTGCCTCTACCTCATTGAATTCTCCTTCCTTGGGGAATTCACAACCTCTTCATTGTGTAATTAGTAAACTTATTCTCTTTACCTTGTTTGATGTAGAAACACTATTAAACTATTCCCAAGGCATCTCTAGACATCTCTGTTGTAGGGTGTTACTACCAACATTTTTATGAATTCATGGCTAGGAAAGACACTAGTTTCTCCACTCTACACTTGACCAACCATCATCTATATTGATTGGAATTGTAAGGGATAATGATGTTTATTCGAACACAAATAAACCAACATGGTCTATAGTTGTATGTGTTAATTTGTAAAGTGGTAAGCTTTGTTGGAATGTGTCAAGTTCATTGTATAATGGGACTAATATCTTATTTGTTGTTTCTTTTGTAGGGGTAGGCCTCAAAGTTTTATTAAAGAGACTTTTGGAGATGGGAAACTCACACAATAGAACAAAAAAATATAGAAAGAATCTTCCCATTCAAAAGTTCAATGACTTAAGAGAAAAGGATAGATTGGCAATGGAAAGAGTGAGACATCGTCCTGTCATTGCCCTGGATCCTGCCACTGATCCTAACACATTTGTTGACATGACAACCTCTTGTTCAAAACCACCGGTAAAGTGGTCGCATCCAATGGACCCAACTCAAATTCCAACATCAACACAATCTCCAACCAACAATCCATCAACGAGTCATGCTGAAGTTCCTCACAACATAGGAATATTGGGAGATGTTGCATGTGTAGAGATGGAAATACATGCAGTGATTAATTTGTAATCTCCCCAAGAAGACCACCACCATGTTGACCACACTCCCATTATGTCCCAATCTGTTAAATAAGCACCACAACAAACAAGCTCTAGTATTCATGTCTCATGTCCACCCTCCCTACCTTGAATGTCCAGTACAAGAAGAAGAACTCCTAGACGTATTCATGTGGATGAAAGTGCTATGTCGGGACTTGAAGGTAAGTTGCCAAAACACACTATCGAATGACAATGCAGCAAAATTTTCAAGGAATATTTTGAATCCAAAGGTGATGCAGGTAAATGCCAATTATTGCAATGTTTGTTAAAGTCACATTGTTTAGCTGTTGTTAAGAGAATTTTGGGCATAAAGATTGTTAAAAGTTTAGAGGCTAGCAATCATATTGTTCGAAATCTCCAATCTGCATTTAATGCGATTGGGAAGACGTCTCGTACAAAAGATCTTTGTGCGGCTCATCGTGTTTTAGTGGAATAAGTTGTAAGCAAGTCCACAAGGCAACGTCACTTGCTATCACACACTTCTCACATACTCAAATTAAATAGAAAAACTATTAAAAAGTACTGTGTTATAAGAGAAAATATTGACACTCCGAGTGGAAACGATTGTTGGGATTTTTTTGGTAGGTTGCCTCATGGAGATAAGAAGCTAATGGATGTTGTTAAGGAGTTAGTACAAAATTTTTGGCATGATCATACCAGAACTTCATCAAACCAGAGAGACGTGCTAAAGCTGAGAAAAGGTTCTACTGAACGTGAACCCCATGTTAAACACTTCCTTGACACCCCACATGGCATAGACTAAACTCTATGAGAGATTCAGGAATGAGCACACACAATTGAACCTGTGCCAAAGGTCATTTGAGAAATGCAAAACATGGTACGTTCGTATATTCATTGATCAGAACACCTGTTGTTGTAGATACCATGTAGAATGTGAATATTATTATGACACATATAAACATATATTTTGTGATTTGCATACTAACATTGTGCAAGGTTGCAATGAATCCATACTACCACTGAATGCATCAAGAGACTTTATCCACAACATCATGTGTCCAAGGCCCGAAGGACAAAAATATTATGAAAAATCATGTCTATATGGCACATGTTCTAGGTGCAGTGGGTTTTCTCTTTTGAACCGTTGCATTCATGAAAGCATGGAGCACGAATTTGGCAAGATGGGCGTGGAGATGCAGAGTTTCAAGTACATAACCTACCAATTAGACAGTTCCAGGGAAAGTAAAAATATTGCATTAGTGAAGTCACAGGTACAAATGAATATTGCATATTTTTCATATTACACGTTCAATTTATCACATATACATTTTTCCAAAGGTCACATTGTAATATTTCCCTTGTTTGTATGGTAACAGGTACTCGTATGTGAATTCTTGATGGATTTCTACAAGAAAATAGAGCAGTATGTTCAACATGTGCATGTAGCACGATGGCAAGATGAGTAGTACAGAAAATGCAGGGACACATTTCCTGTTGGAACCATAGTGTCAATTGTGGATTTTGCAGAAAATTACACCCTTCAGCCACAAAATGAAATCCAGAGTCAATACTACCATTCATTACAAGTCAGCATCATGGTACATATTATATATATGCATGGGCCAGAGATCAGCAATGACAAGAGGATAATATTGAAGGAGACAAACTTTTACATAAGTGATGATAGAACCCATGATCTGCATTATGTGCAACATTGTTTTCAAATTTTCTATGATCAGTTGAAGGAGAAAGATATATATATGGATCAACATTGGATATGGTCGGATGGTTGTGCGGGCCAGTTCAAAAATGCTCGAGTATTCCAATGGATGAGTATTTTGCATAAGACTTATAATGTGCCGCATATCTAGAACTATTTTGAGACTGAGCATGGCAAAGGCGATCATGATGGGGTTGGTGCATGCATCAAGACCACACTGCGAAGGGAAGAGATGAGGCTTAACACAGAACTTCATATCCGAGATGCAAAATCCATAGTTCAATGGTTCTCTGCAGCAATGTCAGACCGAGCAAGAGATCAACAAACATCATCAGTGGCAGGACATGTGGTAAGAAATTTTTGGAAAGTGGTTGACATAGATCGATTTCCTTCCTAATGTGGGGGCACAGTACAAGGAACACGTGGATTCCATTCAGTTCGAAGCTCAAACAACCCCTTATTTGAAATCTGGACATGAAAGCCTGCTTTCTTTTGTAGCCTTTGCAGCAGTGGCAGATGGGATGAATGTCAATGCATGGACTGGGTTGATGAATGGCATCGTGTGTCACTTGTAGTAGACCAACATGCAGTTTTTGAAACAACCCATTTAGAGGAGGGTCAGTCAGCGATTTCGATAGACTACGACCATATCTCAGATCTTGTACAACTAGGACACATATACGCAGTTGTCTCCCCGAAAGACAATGAATGGGGCACATATTATTGGTTGGCATGGTGCATCCAAGGTAAGAAAACCCTCTATGGATCATTAATCGACAATGAAGGCATAGAATTTCCTATTGGCTTGATGGTGGTTAATGGGGAATATATTACACTAGATAGGAAGTCAAGAAATACTAGTGGGCATGTATTCATGGATTACAGACCAGGTTCAGTGGTGTATCACTTCACAAACTTGATCGTTAGCACAAACATCCATCTACAGACAATGACAAGCAAGATCTCAACTAAGGTACGCTACTACCTGCCTCATTCAGAGCACGAGATATTGATGGAGACAATTAGCAACAGAGAGGATCCAGATGGATTTATTGAATGAGGTTGACCAGTCAACTTTACATAAGAGATAGAATTGCATCAAAGAATGTTATGTTCTACATCGACGTATGTGTAGTTTTATGTTATTTTGTTGGTACATGCATTTTTTGTTGATATATACATACATACATGTGAACAATTCGAGTTCTCTATTATCTTAACATTGCCAATTTTAAATCCACTCGTACACACTTTACATACATCAAACATTAGCAAAGATACTTCACAGTCACTTATGTCCTACCCCTAAATCAATATTTTGAGGTGTACATGTGTGTCTGCTTCTAATATTTTGAGGTGTACATGTGTGCCTAGTCAACAACATTTCTCATGCTTCCTCCATGTCAGCAAGTCATCCTCATCATGCATGTCAACAACATCTGTCATGTTTGTTTGACATGATCTCATGCTTGCTTGACATTTGCATCATCATATTGTTGTCCTTGTCATACTTGGCGATCTATGCATCATCATATTGTTGTCCTTGTCATACTTGGCCACTTGTCATACTCCTTTGTCATCCTATCAATCTTGTTTACCTTGGCATGCTCCTTTTTCGAGTCATCAACACTTTGTCATTAATGTGTTGTCCATTGCTTGTCCTTCATGTCATCTTGTCCTTCTTCCATGTCGTCATTTCACCCTTTGTCATTAATGTTTAGAAATCTAATCTATCCCTAGAAACTTACTCTAGCCCTATAAGCACTAATATAACCCTACAAACCTAATCTAGCCCTAGAAATCCTAGAAAGCTAAACAAACCCTGGAAACACTAATTTAACACTAGAAAACTAAGCTAGAATACTATAAACCTAATCTAGTCCTAGAAACCTAAACTAGCCCTAGAAACACTAATCTAACCCTAGGAAACAAATCTAAAATCCTAGAAACCTAATCTAGCCCTATTAACCTTATCTAGCCCTAGAATCCGTGAACCACCACACGTATCCTCAATAGGGGGTATTTGGACTCCAAGTGGGTATACTAGTATGATAGATTCCTTACAGTTATCACAATTAATAGCTTCTCTTTTTCTGTGTAAGGTTATGTTATATTTTTTCACAGTTATTGCATATTACTCTTAGACATTATGACACATTTATGATGAGAATTACACATTCTATTAAATAAAGGACATAATCTCTTCTCATGCAAACTCTAGCCATGTATCTTCCCTTAGCTTCACCAGTGGTTATATCTTCATGATCCCTAACATATAACTCCTAGGGTTTCCTCAGCAACCCTATATTCTCTAGGATATCTAGGAATCCCTCATTGGCTTCAACAACAAGCTTATGTTAATCAATGTCTCCCCACTCATTGGAATCATGTTAATATGAGATATCTCATGCAAACCCTACCCATGTCACGTCACACAAGTACACCACTAGAGAACTCAACTTATAGAATCCAAGTCTACATGTCCATCTTGGTATTTCAATCCTCAAACCCTAGGTCTTATACTCTAGCATCAAACCCTAATATGTATTTGGTTGGTTATAAGAATAAGATTCTTTTTCTTGGATCGTTGGGGTACTTGCAAGAGCACATGAACATGTTAATATGAGATATATCATGCAAACCCTAGCAATGTCACATCACATAAGTACACTACAATATAACACTATTTCTAGCATCCAAGGCTACATGTCCATCTCGGTATTTCAATCCTCAAACCCTAGGGCTTATACTCTAGCATCAAACCCTAATATGCGTTTGTTGGTGATAAGAATTAGATGTTTTTTCTTGGATCGTTGGGGTACATGCAAGAACACATGAACATAAAAACTTAGTGATCCATAAAATCTAACTCGTAGGTTTTACTCTTTAACCCTATAATCTCCATGATAGATAGGAAGTCCTCGTTGAATTCAATAACAAGCTTATGTTAGAACCTTAGTGTTAGAACAAGATGCTCAAATTTTGACCTAATTTGTCACTTTCTCAAAATTACTTGGAATTTCCCTCTGTGAGGCCTTTTACTTGGGGTTCCCAATTATCTCACATACTCTTAGACCCTCAACCATGGCCACACAAAAAATCTCAACTCTACTCTCCGTCGATGTCTATCACACACATCTAATGTAAATAAATCCTTGGCTTTGCAAGAAATGTGTTCCATCTGGCTTACCCACAATGAAAGTATACGTTAGAATATTTTAGCATGCCCTTAGAAAATCTTTTATATACTTAAATATGGTAGGAGGAAACAGATAAATCCAAAGCCTCTGAAACCTCAAAGAGTAGAGTTTCACCTAGTCACAATCACTTTTGTGCTTTAGTGAATTTGCATCGAGCCTCAAAAAAATATCCTAGTTCTTATATTAGATTTAGTTGCATTGAGCCTCAAATCTGAAAACTCACTTTTACAACAATTATAGCAATAGTAAAATTAGCAATACATATAGCAATTAGTTGTTTATGATAAATTAGCCTCTGAAATTAGTTGCTTACGATAAATTAGCAATAGATATAAACTATAAATTAAAATTCAAGAACATGCATGAGAGCTTATCACAAGGCTAGTACAATTCACTAGCTCTGCAACACACTAGCTAGGGAAAATAGTGAAATCCGTAGCTGAACCAAGGAGATATAACATGCATAAATCACTAAAACAAGTCGTCCAATGCAATACATCTACATCTGCTTCTCTTCTTCTTATTTAGAAAATGAACCTAGGGTTTCATCACAAAAACCTAATCATAAACCTCCAAGGGGTGTAAGCCTTTAATCTCAAAAGGATCAAGCTCAAGCCAAGTTGTCCTCACTAGACTTCATATATCATCCTAGGGGTGTTTTCATGAACCATAGTGAATTCCTCCATGAAGCTAATTACAAATAAAAGAGTGTGATATTGATCGTATGAGAAGGAATAACTCCTTATTATATATATCATTGCAATTGGAGGTCTCCTCTAGTGTTGACATCCAAAATCATGTTAGGTGTTAGCTCCACTCTCCATGTGTTCTACTACGGAAATGGCCTTAGTGTTAGAACAAGATATTAGTATCCTTAGTGATCATAAGTCTTCGCAATTGTGAAAGAGAGGTGAGCCAATTTCGCTTAAGGGGGCCATTTCTTATCTGGAGGCCCCCGGGCGTGCATGGCCACCATGGACAGGTCCGCAATGGCCACGTGGACCTGTGGGATCCGACAAAATCCAAGTCTGCTCGCCGGTTTGGCTTCCGTGGCCATAGAGCAAATCCTCAAAGTGTCCCCGAATGGCCCCGGGGTGCTCGACGAAAATGCCCATAGCACCCAAACTGTGGCTTCTGTCGCGAATCCATCAATTCTGATGGATTCGGGACACCGGGGTTTAGCTAGCCGCCCCCCCCCCCCACACCGTGCCTCGAAGAATCAGAAACAGTACAATTGTGACATCTTCGGAGCTAGGGTTTTACTCAGTGAGGGCCATTCTGAATTCGCTTAAGGGGGGAATTTCTCATCCAAAGGCCCCCGGGCATGCGTGGCCACCATGGAAAGGTCCACAATGGCCATGTGGACCTGTGGAAGCCGACGGAATCCAAGTCCACTCGTCGGTTTGGGTTCGGTGGCCCTGGAGCAAATCCTCAAAGTTTCCCTGAATGGCCCCACGGTGCCCGACGAAAATGCCTGTAGCACCCAAACCGTGGCTCCGGTCGTGAATCCTTCGATTCTAATGGATTCGGGACGTTGGGTTTCAACTAGGGGCCCCCCCTCACCATGCCTCAAATTCCTGGAAACGTTGCAATTGTGACATCTCCGGAGCTAGGCTTTTGTTCAATGAGGGCCATTCCAAATTTGCTCAAGGGGGGCATTTCTCATCCGAAGGACCCCAGGCGTGCATGGCCACCATGGACAGGTCCAAAATATATATACCCACCTGTGGGAGCCGACGGAATCCAATTCCATTCGTTGGTTTGGGTTTCGTGGCCCCGGAGCAAATCCTCAAAGTGTCCCTCAATGGCCCTGGGTGCTCGACCAAAATGCCCGTAGCACCGCAACCGTGGCTCCGTTCATGAATCCGTCAATTCCGATGGGTCCGAGATGCCGATTTTTAGCTAGGGGACCTCCCACGCCATTCCTCAAAGACCCATAAATGGTGCAAATGTGCCATCTCTGGAGCTAGGTTTTTACTCAGTGAGGGCCATTCCAATTTCGCTCAAGGGGGTAATTTCTCATCCGGAGGCCCCGAGGCATGCATGGATATTGTGGACAGGTCCACAATGGCCACGTGGACCTGTGGGAGTAGATTAAATCCAATTCTGCTCGCCGGTTTGGGTTCTGTGGCCCTGGAGTAAATCCTCAAAGTGTCCCTGAATGGCCCCGAGGTGCCCGAAAAAAATTCCCGTAGCACCAAAACCGTGGCTCCGTTGGAAAATCCATCAATTCCAATCCGTTCGGGATGTCGGGTTTCATCTAGGGGACCCACCACACCATGCCTTGAACACCCGAAAATGGTGCCAATGTGCCATCTTCAGAGCTAGGGTTTTGTTAAGTGAGGGCCATGCCAATTTCACTCAAGGGGGGAATTTCTCATCCAGAGGCCCCTGGGTGTGTGTGGCCACCGTGGACAGGTCCAAAGTGGCCATGTGGACCTATGGGAGTCAACAGAATCCAAGTCCGCTCACCTGTTTTGGTTTCGTGGCCCCAGAGAAAATCCTCAAAGTGTCCCTGAATGGCCCCGGGGTGTCCAACTAAAATGCCTGTAGCACCCAAACCATGGATCTGTTCATGAATCCGTCTATTCTGATGGGTCTAGGATGCCGGGTTTCAATTAGGGGACCCCCCGAACCGTGCCTCGAAGACCCAGAAACAATTCCAATGTGCCATCTCTGGAGCCAGGATTTTGCTCAGTGAGGGCCATTCCAAATTCGCACAAGGGGGCCATTTCTCATCGAAAGGCCCCCAGGAACGATGTGGGGGGTCCCCTAGATGAAACCCGGTGTACCCGATCCATCGGAATCGACGGATTCATGAACGAAGCAACGGTTTGGTTGCTATGGTCATTTTGGTTGGGCACCCCGGGGCCATTTAGGGACACTTTGAGGATTTGCTTTGGGGCCACGGAACCCAAACTGACGAGCGGACTTGGATTTCGTTGGTTCCCTTTGCTCCATGTGGCCATTGTGGTCCTATCCACGGTGGCCACGCATGCTTGGAGGCCTTCGGATGAGAAATGGCCCCTTGAACGAAATTGGAATGGCCCTCACTAAGCAAAACCCTAGCTCTGAGATGGCACATTCGCACCATTTCTGGGTCTTCGAGGCATGGTGTGGGGGGTCCCCTAGCTGAAACCCGGCGCCCCAAACCCATCGGTATTGACAGATTCACAAACGAAGCCACGGTTTGGGTGCTACGGGCATTTTGGTCAGGCACCCCATGGCTATTCAAGGACACTTTGAGGATTTGATCTCGGGCCACGGAACCCAAACCGGTGAGCGAACTTGGATTCCTTTGGATCCCATAGGTCCACGTGGCCATTTTGGACTTGTCCATAGTGGACACGCACGCCCGAGGGCCTCCAGATGAGAAATTCCCCCCTTGAGCAAAATTGGAATGGCCCTCACTGAGCAAAACCCGAACTCCGTAGATGGCACATTCACACCATTTCTAGGACTTTGAGGCATTGTGTGGGGGGGGGCTAGCTGAAACCCATCATCCCAGATCCTTCGGAATCAACATATTCGCGACCAGAAACATGGTTTGGGTGCTACAGCCATTTTCGTCAAGCACCCCAATGCCATTCAGGGACACAATCAAGATTTGCTCCGAGGCCACTGAACCCAAACCGGTGAGCAGACTTGGATTCCGTCGGCTCCCACAATTCCACATGCCCATTGTGGCCCTGTCCACGGTGGCCACGCATGCCCCGGGGCCTTTGGATGAGAAATGGACCCCTTGAGAGAATTTGGAATGACCCTTACTGAGCAAAACCCTAGCTCCGGAGATGTAACAATTGCACCATTTCCGGGTCTTCGAGGCACAATGGGGGGGGGGGGGCTAGATGATACCAGGAATCGATAGATTCACGATCCGAGCCACAATTTGGGTGCTGCGTGAATCTTGGTGCGACACCTTGGGACCATTCAGGGACACTTTGAGGATTTTCTCTGGGGGCACGGAACCCAAACCGACAAGAGGACCTGGGTTCCGTCAGCTCCTGCACGTGCATAACGGAGCTTTCAAACTACCATATAGGATATGTCTTAGGTTTGTTTGGATCCTATAAAATATTCTCAAAATTCGACACTCAATTATCTTACATGCCTACCTAATATTACCGTGGTAAGTCCTCTTTGACAAGACTTTCCCGCATTTGAATTTCCAATTGTGGATGGCTCATAAGGTTTCAAATTATTAACATTCAATATTAAGAAAATGTTCATTCATATATGGATTTGTCTCAACGTTCATATAGCCACCTCGTAATAATAGTATTGGTTTTCCTTGTTAATAGCTACTAGTATATTGCAGTTGACCTAGATAGTTATCATGTAATAGCCACTATAGCTAATGTTGTCGACCAAATCTAATGGTGAAAACCCTAGTTCATAAAACTTAGGTCTAGATAAGAACATGTTGATATTTGCAATGAGAAGCTTGAAATAATAATGCATGCATGGCCATATAAAGTTGTTTGCAACATAAATTTCATGTTTGATATTTTCTTACAATCATGAATTGAGACATGGATCAATTGCAGTGGTCTTGAATTTATGAGTTGAAAGAAAAAAACACATTAAGACACCTTAGTGCAAGAATATTTACTATACCATATTAATATTGAAACACAGTAGAAGAATACATTATTGATCTAATAACTAGTGTAAAGTGGTACATTTATAATCATGGTGGTAAAGGTGGTCAAACCACTTCCATGCTTATTCTAATTTGGTTGCATCAATTACAACACCAATACATTAGTTCTTTAGTTCAATGAGATGTTGTATGTGTTTCTTTTTCCTCCACCTAGACCAATAGAAACACCATTTATATCTAGGAATTGTCACTACATTGTGAAAAACTCTGAGGAAAAATAGAAACATAGTGGAAAAGCTTCCAAAACTTCAAGAACCTCATGCATCTCATGTCCTTCTTACCATAATTTTATCATGGGCTTCCCAATTACTCCCATTAAGAGGAACTTCTCTCCCATGGGTCAATCACCCAATGGTTGTCTTGCTTGACTGATATTAGGAACAGAACGATCCATAGCATGACGAATGTGGCTCGGATTGACAAATCGTTGACTCCGTTGGATTTGGGACATCGGGGTAGTGCTAGGGGAGCCCCTCTCCTCCAGTCCCATGGCCCAGGTGTCATCTTGTAGGTCCATTTTGGAAACTAGGGTTTTGCTCAGTAAGGGAGTGTGCAATTTTTGCACATTGGAGTCAAATTTGAAAAATCGTCAACCGGGAACTTATGGCTAGCGTTCCCAGTTGGAAACTTCCTAGACACACTTGCAGGACTCCCCAGAACCCGGTTTTGTTGCACGGTTGGAATTCTCATGCCCCGGTAGTTATCCAGCAGGTGTCCTTGAAGGCCTTTTGTATGCGAGACAACACGAGCCATAGAATTACGATTGTGGCTCGGATCGACAAACAGTCGACTCCGTTGGATTCAGGACGTCGGGATAGTGCTCGAGTTTCCCCTCTCCTCTGGTCCCATGGCCCAGGTGTCATCTTGTAGGTCCATTTTGGAAAATAGGGTTTTGCTCAGTAAGGGAGTGTGCAATTTTTGCACATTGTGGTCAAATTTGAAAAATCGTCGATGAACACTTATGGCTAGCGTTCCCAACTGGAACCTTCCTAAACACACTTGCAGGATTCCCCGGAATCCAGTTTTGTTACACAGTTGGAATTCTATGCCCTCGGTAGGTATCCAGCTGGTGCCCCTGAAGGCCTTTTGGATGTGCAACGGAACGAGCCATAGAATGATGACCGTGGCTCGGATCAACAAACCGTCCCCTCCATTGGATTCAGGACATCGGGATAACGCTATGGGTTCCCCTCTCGTCTGGTCCCGTGGCCCAGGTGTCATCTTGTAGGTCCATTTTTGAAACTAGGGCTTTGCTCAGTAAGGGAGTGTGCAATATTTGCACATTGGGGTCAAATTTGCAAAATCATCAACCGGGCACTTATGGATAGTGTTCCTAGATGGAACCTTCCTAGACACACTTACAGGACTCCCCAAAAACCGGTTTTGTTGCATAGTTGGAATTCTATGCCCCCGGTAGGTATCCAGTAGGTGTCCCTGAAGGCCTTTTGGATGTGACATGGAACGAGCCATAGAATGATGGAAGTGGCTCGGATCGACAAACCATTGACTCCGTTGGATTTAGGATGTTGGGATAGTGCTAGGGGTGCCCCTCTCCTCTGGTCCCATGGAACAGGTGTCATCTTGTAGGTCCATTTTGGAAACTAGGTTTTTCTCAGTAAGGGAGTGTGCAATTTTTGCACATTGGGGTCAAATTTGCAAAATCGTCGACCGAGAACTTATGGATAGTGTTCCCAGCTGGAACCTTCCTAGACACACTTACAGGACTCCCCGAAACCTAGTTTTGTTGCACAGTTGGAATTCTATGCCCCCGGTAGGTATCCAGCATGTGTCCCTGAAGGCCTTTTGGATGCGATACAGAACGAGCCATAGAATGATGACCGTGGCTCAGATCGACAAACCATCAACTCTGTTGGATTCAGGACACCAGGATAGTGCTTAGGGTGCCCCTCTCCTCCGGTCCCATGTCCCAGGTGTCATCTTGTAGGTCCATTTTGGAAACTAGGGTTTTGCTCAGTAAGGGAGTGTGCAATTTTTGTACATTGGGGTCAAATTTGCAAAATCGTCGACCGGGAACTTATGGCTAGCGTTCCCAGATGGAACCTTCCTAAACACACTTTCAGGACTCCTCGAAAACCGGTTTTGTTGCACGGTTGGAATTCTATGCCCTCGGTAGGTATCCAACAGAAGTCCATGAAGGCCTTTTGGATGCGAGACAGAACGAGCCATAGAATGACGACCGTGGCTCGGATCGACAAACCGTCGACTCCGTTGGATTCAATACATCGGGATATTGCAAGGGGTACCCCTCTCCTCTTGTCCCATGGCCCAGGTGTCATCTTGTAGGTCCATTTTGGAAACTAGGGTTTTGCTCAGTAAGGGAGTGTGCAATGTTTACACATTAGGGTCAAATTTGCAAAATCGTCGACCGGGCACTTATGGTGATGATGATGAAGATGTTGATGATGATGAAGACGTTGATGATGATGGTGATGGTGATGAATATGGTGATGATGATGATGATGATGAAGATGACGATGATGGAGATATTGATGAGGAACCTAGAGATGACAATGATGATGAAGATGTTGATGATGATGATGATGGTGATGATGATGAAGATGGTGATGGTGATGGTGATGATGATGAAGAAGATGATGATGATGGAGATGTTGATAAGGAACCTAGAGATGACAATGATGATGAATATTTTGACGATGATGATGATGGTGATGATGATGAAGACGTTGATGATGATGGTGATGGTGATGAAAATGATGATGATGATGAAGATGATGATGATGGAGATGTTGATTAGGAACCTAGAGATGACAATGATGATGAAGATGTTGATGATGATGATGATGGTGATGATGATGAAGATGTTGATGATGATGGTGATGGTGATGGTGATGAAGATGATGATGATGAAGAAGATGATGATGATGGAGATGTTGATGAGGAACCTAGAAATGACAATGATGATGAAGATGTTGTTGATGATGATGATGATGGTGGTGATGATGATGAAGATGTTGATGATGATGGTGATGGTGATGAAGATGATGATGATGATGAAGAAGATGATGATGATGGAGATGTTAATGATGAACCTAGAGATGACAATGATGATGAAGGGTTTTGCTCAGTAAATTTATCAAGATTTTGTGTTTCATGATAGTGGCACCATTGTGAAGAGGGTGAAGAGGTAATGTTACTTGTATGGAGTTTAGGACATATTGGAGGAAGTATCTAAAGGGTACAGAGGGTTTAGTGCCAGGGTTTGGGTGAGGATTAGGGTTAGAGTTATAGAAGGAAATTGAATTAGGTCATTTCTCTAATGTACATTTTATATTAATGGTATGGCTTGGTCTAAGGTGGTGCTCTCAAATAGGTATTTAATTATGAAATATTTAACAAGACATGAATTAAATTTAAGATAAGTGTATTGTTAAATATAGTGAGCATTGAGCATGGGGAACCAAATCTATTAATATGTGTATTGTTAAATATAATTTTGTTGGGTGAAGCCAATAACCAACATAATATGTTAATTTTTTGATAATTTCATTGCATTATCATTCAGGATCACTAAGAGAATAACATGTACAACATATCTACAACATATCAATCATAAACACAGTAATGCAAGCACACAAGAGACACAGAGTTTCACTGGGGAAAACCAAGAAGGTGAAAAACCCCGCAACTTCCTCAGAGATAGAATAAGCCCAATACAAGATCACAAGGATCAAACCCAAAGAGATGTCTCTAGCAGATGCTCCTCCTCCTCCACATGTGCGCCACTTTCTCTCTTAGCTATGCGAGCTTGAGAAGTGAGTGAATGAATCAAATGAGAGACACAACCTCTCTATTTATACACTGACTTGACTTGCCAATAAATCACTGGGGCTGACTTGCTAATCAAGTCTAATAACCCAACCACATGACCTAACAAGGGCCGACCCCACACTGGTGGTCTAATAACCCATCAATACAAATGACGACACTTCCAATCAGAGGAATAATACATCTCTGTTGGATATACAATAAAGTACAAATGTAATATACAAGTGAATATCTTCCGAAGTTACAAATACATCAACATAATCAACATAATATAAGATTTTTTTGGGTTGGGGATATACCTCAAGGTACCCAAAGCATGAAAAAATTTTGGGTGGGCAAAAAACCAAGAGAACAAAAAATGTTGAAGAGGACATGTGGGGTGGGAGGTTGGCCTCCAAAAACTCAAGCATTGACATGAGTGAGGTAGGTATAAAGCAAATTCTCTCATACCAAATGAGAGAAGTGGTAGGTAGGTCTCTAGGTATCTAAAGAAGCTTCCCTCATACCAAATGAGGTAGGTCTAAAGGAACTTCTTTTGTGGAGTGGTGTTGCATATTGAAGTTCCCTTGGTCATTGTGTTCTAGTTGCATTGTTGGTTTTGGCTATTTGTTCCCAATGCTAGGAGTTTTTCTTTTTTTTTCTTTAACTTGTGTGTAGAGCTCTAGGCATCATCGGTTGTTGGGTATCTCCATGCACATAAACAATCCAGATTAGCTATGTAGTTATCCCATTAAAAAATGCATGTGTATTCAATCAAACAAATTGAGAGGCAAATGCAATGCATACTCTTTCTAACTATGCAATTTGAAGGACTTAGCATTAAGTGTATCGAAACATATAGTGTGGAGTTGTGAACCTCCATCAAGGCCATAAGGGGTGAACTTCCAAAAGAGGTTGGTTCCAATTTGTTTTCTGAGATACGTTGTAAATAAAAACTTCAATTGAGCATGAGACGAGCATGAGATGAGACAGGTGCAAGCAAGGTTTCTACAAACCTAGTGAAGAGTTGTAAAAGAAAACCTTGCACCCATACTAACTATTACCAGGACATATTGTGGTTGGATTAAAGTTGTATGTCTTGCATTTTGAGCAATTCTTTGAGGACGTCTTCTCTTCATAAGCTTCTTTATCATTTATTATTTCATATTTCAAAATTGTTGTTATTTAATTCTTTTTTTCGACCATTGTTGTTTCTATACTCATTTATGAAGACATTCATGTTAATGCAGACTCACATGTACATGTTATCAGCTTTGGTTATCTATATTTTGAGTTTACTTTTAATGCAGACTCACATGTACATCCATGTGCTTGATGTGTGAAAAAGTGTAAGATGAAAGACCCATTCAAATACAAGGGACTCATATTGAGGTCACTTGGTGTCTAGAAATAACATCTATATGTATGTGAAAACGTGTCCATAACATTGTTATTGAAGACAAAATCATGTATCCAAAAATGTAATCAAAGACAAAGTCATATAGACAAGTGCAGATCCATCTATTAATATGCAAAAATGATCCAATCATGTACACTTTTTGGAAAAATGGAACATCATTCCCAACGTCTATATAATGGAAACTCGTTCTGTGTACAAAATATGGCAACTCGTGCCCTATACAAAATATGTCCCATGGTGCCCTATACAAAATATGGCAACTCATGCCCAAAATGCCAAATCGTGGCTAGTGTACATAGGAGGGTCTCTCAATCCTTTTGCCCACCCTTGGAGCTCCTAGGTGCATCTCCAAAATCGATCTTCCTCTTCTTCGTGCTAGAGGAAGCTGGGTCCTTCGGGCGACTTGGACCACGTCCCCTTGATCCCTGAAACGAGAACAATAATATGTCAACTTTTCCTGGCAATTATACAAGTATAAAACATAATTCAAAAATAAAAATAGTTTTCAAATCTTAGATAACTCACCGCATGCGAGACTGTAAGTTGTGAGGGGGTCTCCCTCCTCTGTGCTCCTAGCCTCTCAACAATGCCACCCTGCAACATTTAGAACAATCAGATAAATGACGAAATTAGATGCATCTAGTAATTTTCGTTAAAATTGAATGATACTTTCATAAACTAGTCAATCTCACCGTGAACACAGCCAGCTGGTCTTTAGGGCCGGCGGATGGAGCAGTCGGCTAGACAACCTGCTCCAATGTTAGGGTGGATGGTATAGGAGAGGATGTAGCCACATCGACGGTGGCTACACCACTGGGGGGCAGAGTGGAAGAATGAGAGGTGGAAGAAGGAAGCATGGACTGGGGTGGGTGAAGTGGAGATGCATGTCTAGGATGATAAACCCCAACTGGTTGTAGTATGGATGGGGGAACCGTGGAAGGGGAAGCGAGTGTGGTGGGGGAATGTGGGGGCGGGAGAGGTCTGTGTTGCGGTGGAGGGATGGGTGACTGTGGATGGGTGGTGTGTCGTGGTCGTATGGGGGAGAGTGGGAACATGGGAAACTGATACGAAGGTTGTGGAAAGGTTGGGATGGGGTGATGGGACGCAGGATATGAAATGGAAGGGGGAGCTGGATGGAACTGTGGTGTTGGATAGGAGGGGGGGATGGATGGAAGGGGTTGGGGAGGGATGCATGGAATGGGGCATGTATGGCAGCGGATACAACTGGCATATACGGTGGCTGAAAGGCCAAGGAGGGCGGAATAACGACACTGCCAGGCCGAGGTGCTTGCACCTGCATACACATTTATAACCTCATAGTTTAATATAGAAAAATATAAATATACATAGACACGTCATCATATTTGAAATTAAATTTATGCTTTAATAAACACGATACCTACACACGTAGAGATTTGTTGATCCCCGGTGGCGATGGCTGGTTGCTGGAGCCTGCGGACACCTGTGCGAACACTACAATTTTTAGATTGAATTTATAAAAAAAATATTAACAATATTAAACATAATGCCAATGAGAATGACAATGATAGTACTTAAAAAAATGACTACAATTAATTTAGATGATAGTGGTTTGATGGGCTTTGGATATTATATAAATTTTTTATTGTATTGGTGCAGTCCATTTGTTCCATACTTGGTAAAGAACATGGTTGTGGGGATCGTGTCCTTTGACCCACAATGGATTGGGCCCATGATAGGAACAAACAACCTATTCTGTGGTCATTCATTGAAGATAATGTGGCAAAGAAGGTTGACAATTTATGCTTGAAGCGTTTGATGGCCAAAGTTGTCATTGATGACAACATGTTAATGACAAAGGTCAAAGTGATGACATGGCAAAGACTTGACTAGACAAATGGTAAACATGACAAGCTTTGATGACTTGACAAGTGGCAAGCAAGCATGACAAGTGTAGAATACTTGAAAAAGTGGAGACATGACAAAGGATTGATGACAAGGACTTGATACTGACATTGATGACAATACATTAATGACAAAGATATGGAAGAGTTAAAAACATGTAGCATACACATTATGGCAGCAAAATGGACATGGTGACATGGCTTGAGGAATGGAAAAGGTGACAAGTATGACAAACATGGCAAGTATCAAACATGGCAAGCATGACAAGTGTTTATGACAAGCATGGAAGAAGGACATGGCAAGCTAACGACAAGACAAAGACAAGTGACAAGCAAGCAAGCTTGATGACTTGTCAAGCATGGTGTTTGATGACATGGAACATGACAAGGAGGACATGCTTGATGACAAGAAGGATTGATAACTTGGTGACATGGAGGAAGATGAATTGGCAAACATAAGATTAGAGGACAAAGACAAGATGATGAGGCAGACAAGGAAGATGTGCGGGAATTTGGAAGGCCCTTTGCAGGAATTTCAAAGCACCATTGCAGGCATAATCAAAAGGACCCTGCGGGCATTCTTTGAAGCACCCGCTGCGAGCATTTGTGGTGTATTGCGGGCATATTGATAACGGCTCGCGGGCATTTACAGGAGACCACTGCGTGCATAATCCAAGACCAATACAGGCATGTGTTGATGGCCATTGTGGGCATCAAAGTGGAGCCCACTGCGGGCATTTTTAAGAGTGCATTGCGGGCATCTTAAGGGCATATGTGTGTCTCATATTTAATATTCTGAAAGGATAGAAGGTGATATGGCATGAAGTTAAAATTAAATAAGGTGACATGGTGTAGAAGGTGACATGGCATGGCCAAAATGAAATAAATCATATTTGATTTATTTAATCATCTTAATGACAAAACTATAAATAGAAGACAAGTTTCATAGAAGACAAGAGTATAAATAGAAGACAAGTTTCATTTTTAAGGAATCAATGTGTGAAGATTTCGGGAGATTGAGGAGAGATCTAATTTCGGGGGTCAGGATGACTGAGGAAGGTTTGGTGAAGTAGCAGCAACAACAAGAGCAGTGGTGCAGCAGTAAACGAATTTTTATCTCTAATATTTTGGGATTCATTAAGACAACAACAGTGGTAGATTAATGACAACATGACCATGGACAAATGAAGATATGTTTGGGGACAGAATGAGGACATGCTAGTAAACAGAATGAAGATGATCAGCTTATGGAAAGATTGATGATGGACAGAATGATGATAATGTCACCTACAACAAATTGATGATGGAAATTTCTCTCATCATTGGTCAAGTAAGAATGACAGATTTTGGAAATTTCTCTCCCATTTCTATAATCATTAGAGGTCTAGGATGCCTAAAGTGAACATGAACACATGTTTCTAGTTTTCTTAGGTTTTCATGTTTTATAAGGTTTCATTTTTGTTTGGTTGGATTATATGAATTTATAGCTCTCAAATAATTTAGACAATATGATAAACACAACTGTAAAATCCGATGATAATATGGTAATTACTCAATGCCAATTAATTTGTAATTACTGAACACAAATTACTCCTAACTGGATCTAATTATTCAAAGTAAAGAAGTTACCTATGTGTATGGTGCCGCAATCTTCTCTGCTACTACCATGGCTCGGTCTAGGTCAAAGGAACCGATGTCCTCCCACCTGGAGGATGGAGACTTGGCCCTGAATAACTGTACATTAAAACAAATAAAGTCAACAATGTGTAATTCAAAGTTAAATATATTAAACAATACGATATCAAATAAAATACAACAAATACTTGAACATTAAATAAAACAATAGCTAACCTGCTCCATGTAGCTCTCTGTGGCATGCTACTGCATAGGACCATGGCAAGAATGACCACAGTGAAAACAACGATGTGTCGTTGTTCTAGTAGAACTAGATGGCCTCGCTTGGGTTTCACCTGTACCTGGCATGTCCCGGCCACCACCCATAGACCGTGCAGTTGTGTGTGTCTCATCGATGTCCTCTCGGCTCTGTGAAGACATAGACACAAATGTGGTATGTCTAAGCAAATGATGTGTGGCACGTCTAACTGAGCCATCAATCTCATCTAGGCCGCTACCAAACTCGGGTGGCTGAGGAGGGGGGTTTGGCTCTCTCCTAGGTGCAAGAGGTCCTCTAAGTGGGTTGCAGCGGGCCTGAGGTCGATCTTGGGAAGAGCCAAGAACGACACCCTGAAACTCAGTGATGTCAAAATAGTTGACATTGTAGCCTAGCTCAAACTCAACCCACAATTTTCGAACGAAATACTGTGGGACCTCCAAATTATTGCATGGGGGAATGTCAAACACCATAAACCATCTCTTTCACCAACTATCTCTCTATGGTTGGTAAATACACCAGTCCATGCAAACCCGTCTCTTCTTCACATCTGGAGATTGTCTTGTCCCGGGATCTATGAATTTGCGGTACAACTGGGCTTTGGTGATGTTGAGGTCTTTAATCTGTTCTTTGGACATCCCAGTGGAGTAGTGTTCCCTCATTTGAGCCCTGTATTGGCTCAGATTTGTGATCACACTGTGGGCAATGTTGATGGATTCAATGATGCTTTGCAATGATGAAGCCAAGAAAACTTGAGAGGGTTCCTTGGTGCTCTTGAATTCATTGCTTAATACCCTTAATTCATTTAAATCTTGGTGTAATTGATCTCCGGGGTTTTCATTCAGTTCATTGTCCGTTCCAATGTTGCCTTCTGATGGTTCGGTTTCATTGGTTTCATCTGATGGTTCAGGTGTGTTTGTCATCTTGTTAGGTGTAGTTAATCTGCAATGAATTTTTTTTGGTTTTTTAATGGATTGTAATTTTTTTTTTAAATTAAAATTGAAATGGAAAACAAAAAAAGCAACAAATACATGGTTCGTTGAGCACCTACCTCGAGGCAACGTTGGCAAGGTGGTGGAGGTTCGAATTGATGGCGTTGAGGAGGCCTTTGGGTGCTCCACGACACGCTCGCGGGGTGCTTGTTTTGCCGCTCTACGCTAGCAGGTTTGTTGAACAATGACAAACCCGTGCATTGTTTTTATTTATATAAAAAAAACAGGGGCGCCCATGCGTCACTAACGCGTGCACGGACTTTTTTGCGTACGCGTTAATAATGCGTGCGCGCACCTTTTGTCCATGTCGACTCATCGACGTGGACGTTCGGCATTACCGAAGCAGGGACGCATGCGCGTGATTGGAGGCGCATGCACGTCCGTGTGTTTTTTCCGCTCACGGGCTCCTATTGCAACCTTTTTGGGTACGGCCAAAATACCAAACTACAAAATTTAAAAATATCATTGTCATTAAAACAACAAACCTAGACATCAATAAAATTAAAATATAATTTTATGATTAAAAGAAACCGACAATTACCACGTATGAATGAAGTTTAAAAATATATAGATATTAAAAAAATTAAACTCTACCATCATACCAAACAAAAAATTTAAAAATAGCCATGTAACTTAAAACAATAAATCCACACATAAAATAATAACAAACGAAAATTTGTAGAAATACCCACGCATTCGCTAGAAAATAGAAAACTGAAGAAGGATCTAATTCAATCCAAAAATGTTCGGCTCCGAGAGTTGACAGAAAAGGTACAGGAGTTGCAATGGCTGAAAAAGGAAAACCATACGTGTGTGCATGAAAGTCAAAATGGAGATTCAGCAAATGGCGAGCATGAAAATTCAAAAGCAAATGGTGCAGAGGGTGAAAGTAAAACACAAGCAAAGTTGATGAGTGAAAAACGAACACAGAAGCAAGTGCTTAAGGAGCGAAAAAAATCAAAGCAGGTAGCTGTGAAGCCGTCACCAAAGGCTGAGTGGGGAAAACCATGGCGGTATTAAGGTTTAAAACTTAAAAATCAAACTTATCCCACTCTTAGTAGAAATTTTGGATGAAAATTCAATGGCGGCATTAAGGTTTAAAACATAAAAATATTTTTAATACTTAAAATGAAACTTGTTCCATTCCATTCCAAGGACAAATCTTGGATAAAGATTCAATGTTGATGTATAATTTAGAGATTTCACTTATATGATTTCCTAAGGATTCAATTTTTTTTTAAATGGTGGTGCTATGAGTCTAGTTGCTGATACACAACTTCGTTTTGTTTTAATCAAACAATATCGGTTAATTATTTCTTGTTCGAAAATCTTAAAAATTTATACATTGTCTACAACTGAAAGTCGTGTTATAGGTTAATTGGCCATGACTGTGCATCACGTGGATGAAATCTGCTGATGAGCTTCATTCTGTTCGAATTTTGGATAAAGTTCGACAATATTTTATGTGGATGCTGAGATACATCCTATTTTGTATGTGGAAATATGGAATTTGTCCGTTATAGTTGTCGAAATTTCCTTCAGATTTGTGTGAAAGTTAAATATTTTGTCAAAATGTTAATGGAAAGTTGTATAGGAAGAATATGGCATAATTTTATTTGAAATCTTTGGAATTAAAAAATAAAATTACATATCTTGTGTGAGGAGCTCAAAGAAAGTTTTTGGTTTTATCTAGAAAATATGTTTATAAATATATTTTTTTAAAGTTTATAGACATTTAAATCAAGTATTCACCATTTTAATTTTGATTGTTTAAAATATATTTTTGTGTACATAATTTATATATATATATATATTAACATAATATTATTAGTTTTATTAATTATACTAGTAAAATGAGTTAAATTCTTAGAAATGCAGATTTTAAAAACCAAATCTTTATTTAATCAATCTTTCATAGTTTATTTATACAATTCATTAATTTATAGATTTTTTATATAATAATTAAAGTTTAACTTATCATTATATAACAAAATTCATAGTTTATTTATACAATTCATTAATTTATAGAATTTTTATAATAATAGTTAAAGTTAACCTTAATATTATATAACAAAATATTTCATTCTAGATATGCCATGTTTACCATAAAAAGAAAACAAATATAAAATTAAAACTAACTAATTAAATTGTGAATGTTTTTATTATAGATTTTTTATAATAATAATTAAAATTTAACTTAACATTATATCAGTATAGATCCATATTAAACCTGTATCTATCAAGCACCGAGAGGGATCCAATTTCTTGAGGTGTATTTCTTTGAGTTTTAAGTTTTTATTTTATAAACGAACATCGATATTTTAATTACTTTTCATAATATTTTATTTTATGAGTCAACATGGATTTTTTTTTTTATACTTTCATTAATTTTTTATTTTAATGGCCGACATAATATAATTTATTACTTTTTACTCTCTTTTTACTTGTGTAACGTTACAATATCTCTCCCATACTCCTGTGTAACATTACATCCATACACGTTACCACATCTCCCCCATACTACTGTAGAGCACCTCGTTTCACTTGATGCAATAACAAAATATTTCATTCTAGATATGCCATGCCTATGCCACTTTTTCTAAATATGTCATGTTTACCATAAAGAGAAAAACAAATATAAAAATCAAACTAACCAATTAAATTGTAAATGTCTCGATTAGGAATTTCGTGAAACACTTTGTAATTTTCTATGAGAATGTTGGGAAGTTAGAATGATGTGGGCATGGACTAATTGACCATGTGAGATTGAAAGTAAATCCAAATATTCCCACCTGAGAAGAATAAACATATCAATCTCTTAATATATAAAGAGATTCAAAATGTGCTATAGAATAACTACCCTTTGATCCACACATTCTAGAAAGAAATTGGAAGAGTAGGCATTTTCTTTCGACACTCAAAACTAAATTTTAAATATATATATATAGAGAGAGGTATTTTATACATCTAAATGTAGATAATACAACCTAGAACAAACCAAGAGCCTTATTCCAATAATGATTTATTGTGGTTTGGATGATGGGCTTACGACCAACTCATTTCTTCATTATTTCCAACACTTTTAATGGAGAAATAAGTTCTTAACAACACTGAATCTTATTACTCATATTTTGTGATCTCATTACATACATGTAACTATTAACTCTAGCACAAGCATGGAGTGGCGAAATAGAGACCCTGTGAGTGCATGTTGGATCACCCAACAACCTCCTACTTAGCATCAAACTGAACCTCCACTTCGTTGCCTCTATTGCCTCGAGGTAGGTGCTCAACCAATCAATTTTTTGTTGTTTTTTTGTTTTCCATTGCCATTTTAAATTAAAAAAAAATTACAATCAATTAAAAAACCAACAAATTGTTATTGCAGATTAAATACACCTAACAAAATGACAAGCACACCTCAACCATCAGAGGAAACCAAGGAAACCGAACCATCAGAAGATAACATCAACATTGGAACGGATAATGAACTTGGTGATGAACCATCTGAAAACCCCGAGGATGGATTACATCAATATCTAAACGAATTAAGGGTATTAAGCGATGAATTGAAGAGAACCAAGGAACTGTCTCAGGTTTCCCTAGCTACATCATTGCAAAACATCATTGAATCCATCAACATTTCCCACAGTGAGATCACAAATCTGAGCCAATACAGGGCTCGAATGAGGGAGCACTATTCCACTTAGATATCCACAGAACAAATTAAAGACCTCAACATCATGAAAGCACAGTTGTACAACAAATCCATAGATCCCAGGACAAGACAACCTCTAGATGTGAGGAAGAGATGGGTTTGCATGGACTGGTGTATTTACCATCCATGGAGAGATAACTAGAGAAAGAGATGGTTTATGGTGTTTGATAGGTCCCCATGCAATAATTTGGAGGTACCACAGTATTTTCTTAGGAAATTGTGGGCTGAGTTTGAGCTTGGCTACAATGTCAATTATTTTGACATCACTGAGTTTTAGGGTGTTGGTCTTGGCTCTGCTCAAGATCGACCTCAGGCCCACCGCAACCCACTCGGAGGACCTCCTGCACCTAGGAGAGAGACAAACCCCCCTCCTCAGCCACCTAGGTTTGGTGGAGGCCTAGATGAGATTGATGACTCAGTTAGACGTGCCACACATCATTTGCCTAGACATACCATATTTCTGGCTATGTCTTCACAGAGCCGAGAGGACAATGATGAGACCCACACAACTGCACAGTCTATGGGTGGTGGCCAGGACATGCCAGGTATTGGTGGAACTGTCAAGTACCCAAAATTTGTAAAAATTTAAAATTTTTCGAAGTAGTCTTCTTTCCTTCCAATCGATCTAAATCGCCATTCAAAATGCTTTGCAGAAATGTATAAATGTATATTCAGTATCCAATTTTCTAAAATGCGACAATTAACACTTCATAAAAATTATCATTTGAACATTGATGCAAAAAGGTATTAGTATATAATCACGACAGGTGAATTTTACCTTTGATAATGAGTGAATCCTTATGTAACTTATTGTGCTTTGTAAAGGACCAATATGATTATATACTATATTTTAAAAACAATATATAAATCCTACTAAAAAGACCCTCCAACCATCGATCACTTACTAACACGTATTTTAGTACTACCATTCTAAATTTAAGATTTACAACCTTGGATTAAAATAATACTTACATCTTATTTGAACACATGAAATATCCCTTAACAACGTTTTAACATGACAAATCTTTTAACAACAATTAACATGAAATATCCTTTAACAACATTTAGCATGAAATATCTTTTAACAACAATTAACATGAAATATCATTTGCCAAGATGCATTTGACAAATGTGTTATAAACATCAACTATTAAGGTAACTCATATGAGAGGAAAATCATACAATCGTCATGAAGGCACATACACATATAATAAAAGCCATAGACAAATAACAAGACCAAAAATAACGTGGTTCATCCATACACAGGCTAGTCCACAAAGGTGTGTGCATCATTTATTATTAGGCAAAAAGTAATAGGGTTACAACTAGCAATATGGTTGCTGCAACAAGATTCCTTCTCCTTCCGTCAAGCCTCTATCACATAGAGCTTTTCATAAATCAACTTTTTATATATAATACCCTAAATTAAATCCTAGATAACTTTGAGGCAGCAAATAGCCATAACAAGATAAAAGGCTAGAATATACATAATAGTATTGGATAACTATATTTATCTATGACTATAATGGACCCATAACTTTTTCCTCACTAAAGTGCCTAAGTTCGAGAGTTATTAATATTTATTTGTATCATTTATATGAATGAAAATCTTGCATTCTTTTACTTCAAGACATATAATATCCTTAGCTATAGTTTAATGGTTTTATAACATGCATCTCTAAACATACATATAATATAACCAAATTTTATATTAATCTTTATCCTAGGATAACATCTTTTAGGCTATAAATGTATTAAATCTAACCTAGACCTTGTACCTTCTTCTTTATACTAAAGTGTTTCAACCCATGCAATATATTATTATCTTATAATGAGTACTTGTATCATGCCATATATCCAGCTGCTTTTTAATTTAGCAATGGAAGGAATCCCACAAAAGTGTTACAAGGAAGTTTCTAATAATCTGCTAAGTATTCTCATACTTACTCTTTAACATTTCGACTTTAATATTATCAATTCTACATAATATATATGGTTATATTTTTATTAGTATTCCCACAAAAGGTAATCTTCCCTTTTACTCTATACATTAGGATGTCTTAAAATAATCTTCTCTACAATATGCGTTTATACCTTCATTTAGTAATGAACTGCATTACCCTAAACTTGGTTTTGGGTCAAGTGGATGCATCCGATGAACTGTCAACAAACTTAAAACTACTAAATTATTTAAAACTACTAAATTATATAAGACTATGGTTGTAGACAGTCATTCTATAATATAACGATCCTCCAATGGAGACCGAGATCAGATGGTATAATATGAAATTGTGATAACAATAATACTGAAAAGCATATGGCATACCTATATGCAGAGATAAATAACATTCAACACCAGGTTCTACTAAAGACAACCCTAAACAAATGCAATTGCAAGAGATTCTGATCATCGATGAGATTACTCACTTAAATCCGCAAGAGATTGTGAACAACGATCATGAGACTATACAAGTAAAATGAGGAGAACACTGGTGATGCCATCCAAAAAAGGCATCAGTACCCTAAGGCATCGTTAATTTATTAAATGCTATTGTGTTAATTCATTAGTTTGAGTCATCCTGTAAGTATTCTAGGAATACAATAATATAAACAAAATGATGTTGATATTGGATCCACGCTGGCATTCCACGACTTACCTTAATTTTAAAATATTATTATAACGACTGGCATTTAAACTCATAGTTCTTATATCAGTTTACACATGTAACCAATGTTAACTGATAAAGGGTTGCTAACAAGATTTTTAAGGAAGTAAAGACAACAATACGAGCTGGGCACTAAACCGATAACCACATGTTTTAATTTAAAGGCCAACATCCTTTTTTTTTGCTATATACTAATAATACTTGCATACGGATATTAACCCTAAAACAGCTTCCACAGAAAGATTATAAATCCAAAGGAAACAATCCATAATGTCTACCCTAATCCTCATTCGATCTAAGAATCCTATTTAATCAAGAGAATCGATCCATTATAATGCTAGTGTTTACCACATCATGCACACAAGAAACCAAACATTTAAACTCTGTCAAAGGTACACAACTACATTATAAAACATACTGTGGGAGTTTGTACTGCACAATACCCGTGAACGTTTTGGTTATCTCAGAGATCATCCTCGCGCGGAATCGTCACCTCCTCTTCGTAGAGATCAACCCATGAGCTCAATTCCTTCCTCCAATAAATCGCTCCTACCATACTCCGGTATAAGTCTGTGTCCAAAAACTTCCAGTCATACATGTCTACCTTCTCTCATCCCAAACAATCAATCACCTTCAAATCTGTGGGCTTGGCTCCCTCTCGGATGGCCTCCCTTTCCACTCGAGCTCCCTCTCGAATCGCCTAGACTATTATTGTATGCCATATTTTTCTGTCCCCCGATCAAGAGATCACTCTCCTCTATCATGCCGAGTCTTTCGGTTGTTTCTTCCTCTGAAAATCTATCCTTCTTCCCATCACTCCAACCACTTGGCGTTTTAACTCTACTAAAAAGAAAATCGTAAGAATCCCTGCTCCAAAAGCTACCCCATCCATACTCCTGGTTGCGTCCTATTTAAACCAAAGATAAGAGTCCTCAGTATCGCGGTGTCTGCCAGGCTTGGAAATGTTGTTCGTCCACTTGGAAATGAAGAATGATCCATTACTCTCCACTTGGGGTTTGTTCGGTTTAGTTAAGTGCAACCAAGTTGTGGAGAAAAACAACCAATGAGCAAAGGAGTTAACTCCAATGAGATTATCCCCATTTTTCGACAGGTGGATGTCGAAGTTCATAAAAGTTTGGTGCGAACCCTGCCAAGTGTTTAAGCATCCTAAGGCATTTTATTCGTTAAATAATTATCACCACTACTAGTTAATCTTACATATATAAATGTAAGTAGTACCTATTTTCAATAGTTCACACAACTATTAGCCTTTGTATATATATATACTCTTATTTTATTTTCCTTTTAAACACTAATAGCCTTTCTTTGATGCATTCATATATGTGTAGGTTTATATTTATTCAAGTAGTTCTAATTTCCTGAAATCGTGTATAGTCATTAAGTTTTCAATAATAACTCTTATTCATATAAAAATAGGTTAGGACCAGACAAACAATATATGTTATTACTTTAACATATAAAATACTAAGACATAAGTATACTTATTAGTTTCGTAGGACGATCTCTTCCCTAGGTAGAAGTATCCCCAAGGATTATAAATCACTAGATCCTTTTTGAAGTTTCTATATTACTTTTTATTATTAATATATATATATATATATATATATATATGCTCATTTCTTAGTCTCTTATGGTCATTAAGCAAGCAATTTATTTTGCTAAATAATTGTAATGCCCTTACGATATTTTATCTTAACCATTTGATATGAGTCAATAGGTTAAGTCCCCAAACTTAGGAAATACTGAGTTTGTCGAACTCGACTACTATAGTATAATAGTTATATTCTTTAGTTTCTTCACCTAGATAATGACTTTATCCCTAAGGCTCTAGTTACGTCGATTTACTTTTTCTCTAGTGCTAGTAGCACTAGAATGGTCCATTATCATTGTCATCTTGTATATGCTTCATTTTGAAGTCTTCTAAGTGTAAAGTAACACTTACAAACAAAATAGTAATTTTCTCGTCCATTGGTGGGGCCTTGGCCTTGAGCTCCTTACCATGGCCATTTACAAAATTCATAATTACATTTACAAATATAATAACAATAGGGGTGAAATTGAGGGATGTTATAGGAACCCAGGTGGGGCCATCTAGTTCAACAGGAACAAAGGCACATCGTTGTTCTCAATGTGGTCATTCTTGCCATGGTCCTGCGCAGTAGCATGCCACAGAGAGCTACATGGACTAGGTTAGCTATTGTTTTATTTAATGTTCAAGTATTTATTGTATTTTATTTGATATCATATTTTTTAATATATTTAAATTTGAATTACACATTGATGACTTTATTTTTTTAATGTACAGTTATTCAAGGCCGAGTCTCCATCCTCCAGGTGGGAGGACATTCGTTCCTTCGACCTAAACCAAGCCATGGCAGCAATAGAGGAGATTGTGGCACAATACACACAGGTAACTCTTTACTTTGAATAATTAAATCCAATTATGAGTAATTTGTGTTCAGTAATTACAAATCAATTAGCATTGAGTAACCATTTTTTACATTATCATCATTTCAAACTAAAATGAAAATGAATAATTCTCACAAAATATGTCTATCATATTATTATCGTATTTTACAGTTGTTTTTATCATATTGTCTAAATTATTTGAGAGCTATAAATTCATATAATCCAACCAAACAAAAATGAAACCTTATAAAACATGAAAACCTAAGAAAACTAGACATGTGTTCATGTTCACTTTAGGCATCCTTTGCTTCTCCATTTTCAAATTCTTTCATTTATGATGCTACTTGTGCTTATTCTATGTCTTCATAATCACCAAAATCCCGTTGAATTGCAAAGTCTTTTGGACGAATACCATTCACTGAACCTATGGAAACTACAGGGTGTAATGTTACGAGGCATTTCTAAATTTGTAGCCAACTTCTCTAACCTTTCAATCTATGCTGCCATTCTCTTTTCCATATCCAAAAGCCTAGCCAATTGGTCTTCATGATGACTACATATACTTTGATTAATATGCAAAATTACCTCTTGTAAGGTGTTCATCTATGGTTATAAGCACCTCGGGATGTTGTGAAGCTCTGTAAATCTAAAATGAACACACTCATCATTTTGGTTGTTTTCTTCCATGGTACCAACATAAAGTACAAGAGAAAGGGTGCTTGGAGAAATAACCTAAATTGCAAAGAAATTGCCTAAGTCTCCATTGAGATCACCTAGATAATAAACCAAAAAAGGATTTTCTAAAAAACAAGAGTTCTTGTTTTCATCCACAAACCAACATTTCCAATTAAAATAATCATGTCATAGTCCAATTCTTAACAAATAAACAAACCAGACAAAAGTATTCCCATCCTCTTCACTACCCAACAACATTCACCATCACCCCTACAAATTATGAAGTAACCCAAAACCAAATTTTGGCTCAACCCAACTTACCATATGATGAAGTTTCTTGGCATTAATAGTCAGAGATATCCTACATGCACTAAGATTTTCCATCCGAACCAAATTAAAACTCCCACTACAGAATAATCCAAGTTCAATTGTGCATTGATTACTTGAATGAGGAGGACTTAAAAGTGATTTCTCGACCGCATCCATTGCCATTTATCACGTAAATACCAGTAAGTGTGATTGCTAGTGTATTTCATGAAGGAATTAAATGAGTTATAACAGTCCTTTTTCCAATTTCACCATCACATTCACCATGGTTTATGTAAATTTGGTTGATTGAATATGAAAATATTCAATAAATTCAAACTTTGTAACTATACCATTAATACCTAGAGCTCTTCCATTGGATTTAGTATAGCTTAAATCCATATGTTTATATTGAAATGGTACCATTAATAACCTTAGTATTCGTTTATACAATATTTAAACTAATTTTAAAAATCAAATGTGCCACGTGTCACAATCTGAGCATTCCATGTGTCACCCTGGAAACTAGATATCGAATTTTAACAACAAAATTTATAGAAATTTTGCTTCAAAGAGTTTGGTGGCAAGTCGAAAATTTGATAGAGAAAGAGAGATCTCTCTTTCCTCAGGCTGTTCTATTTTGGGGTGTTGGAAGTAGATTCTGAGGATAAAGAGTGCCCGCTCCTTCCTCGAAGGATGGTTTTTAGGAGTGGAGAAAGTAGATATCGACACTCTAAACACAGATTTCATAGGAACATTGCTTCGCACAGTTTGCTGGCAAGTGGAAATATTTTCAGAGAAAGAGCAGCCGATCTTTCTTCAAGTAGTTCTATTTTTAAAATTCCCTCATAAATGAAAGGGAAGTCGACCATTCTTCTGCCCAATATTATTTTTCATAATATTTTTAGACTGCAAGAATGTTCAGTCGATCCTTCTTATGTTTTTCATTATGGATATTGTTGAATTCCTGGATATATGTGTTCACAATTATCTACTAAATGAAGGGGAGGTTGATCCTTCTTGTTGGAAAACAGAAGTCGAGACAAACATTTTTTATATGTTATAACTTAGCTGATGTCCAGGTCCCTACTATTTAGAGTGAAATTCGGGAATTGTCGGCCTAGCCTTTGTAGATTAAATATTATTACATTTCTCTCGTAAATGAAGGGTCGGTTGACCCTTCTTGTGCTCATTATTCTTCCAATGTTCACTATTTTGGAAATACATGAATTGACGAACAAGCCTTCATAGGTTGAATATTTTTACAATTCCCTCATAAATGAAGGGGTGGCTGACCCTTCTTCTGCCCAATGTTATTTACATAATAATTCTAGACTGCACCAAGCATCGGTCGATCCTTCTTATGTTCAACATTCTGGATATTGGGAATTGTTGGATATAGGTGTTCACAATTATCTATTAAAGGAAGGAACGGCCGATCCTTCTTGTCGGAAAATGGAAGTCGGGAATTTTTCTTTTATATGTTATAACTTAGCTAATGTCCAGGATCCTACCATTTAAAGCAAAAATCAGAAGTCGAGAATTGTCGTCCTACCTTTCATAGAATAAATACTTTTACATTTATCTCGTAAATGAATGGTCGACCGACCCTTCTTTTGCTCAGTATTCTTCTAGTGTTCACCATTTTGGATATACATGAATTGACGGGCTAGCCTTCATATTTTGAATATTTTTACAATTCCCTCATAAATGTAGGGGCGACCGACCCTACTTCTTCCTAGTATTCTTTTCATAATAGTTCTACACTGCAAGAAGGGTTGGTCAATCCTTCTTGTGTTCTCCATTTTGGATAAGGGGAATTGTTGGATATAGGTGTTCATAATTATCTACTAAAGGAAGGGGCGGACGATACTTATTATCAGAAAATGTAAGTTGGGACAAATTTTTTTTATCTATTATAACTTAGCTGATGTCCGGACCCCTACTATTTACAACGGAGGTGGGAGGTCGGAAGTCAACAATTTACGGCCTATAATTCGTAGATTAAATATTTTTACATGAATTGATGGGCTATCCTTCTTAGGTTGAATATTTTTACTATTCCCTCATAAATCAAGGGGCGACCAACCCTTCTTCTTTCCAGAATTATTTTCATAATAGTTCTAGACTACATGAAGGGTCTGTCGATCCTTCTTGTGTTCGCCATTCTTGATATAGGGAATTGTTGGATATAGGTGTTCACAATTATCTACTAAAGGAAGGGGCGACTGATCCTTCTTGTCAGAAAACAGAAGTATAAAAAACCATTTTTAATATGTTATAACTCAGCTAATGTCCATGTTCCTACTATTTACAACAACGGCCGAAAGTCGGGAATTATCGGCCTATCCTTCATAGATTGAATATTTTTACATTTCTCTCGTAAATTAAGGGTACCTCGACCCTTCTTGTGCTAAGTATTCTTCCAGTGTTCACCATTTTGGAGATACATGAATTGACGGGCTAGCATTCATAGGTTGAATATTTTTACAATTCCCTCATAAATGAAGGGGCGGACGACCCTTCTTTTACCTAGTATTATTTTCATAATAGTTCTAGACTACACGAAGGGTCAATCAGTCCTTCGTGTGTTCACCATTCTGGATATAGGGAATTGTTGGATATAGGCATTCACAATTATATACTAGAGGAAGGGGCGGCCAATCCTTCTTGTCGGAAAACAGAAGTCGAGACAAACATTTTTTATATGTTATAACTTAGCTGATGTCCAGGTCCCTATTATTTAGAGAGAAATTCAGGAATTGTCGGCCTAGCCTTTGTAGATTGAATATTTTTATATTTCTCTCGTAAATGAAGGGTCGGTCGACCCTTCTTGTGCTCATTATTCTTCGAGTGTTCACTATTTTGGAAATACATGAATTGAAAAACAAGCCTTCGTAGGTTGAATATTTTTACAATTCCCTCATAAATGAAGGGGCGGCCGACCCTTCTTCTGCCCAGTGTTATTTACATAATAATTCTAGACTGCACCAAGCGTCGGTCGATCCTTCTTATGTTTGGCATTTTGGATATTGGGAATTATTGGATATAGGTGTTCACAATTATCTACTAAAGGAAGGGACGACCGATCCTTCTGGTTGGAAAATTGAAGTCGGAAATTTTTTTTTTATATGTTATAACTTAGCTAATGTCTTGGATCCTACCATTTAAAGCAGAAATTGGAAGTCGAGAATTGTCATCCTAGCTTTCATAGAATAAATACTTTTACATTTATCTCGTAAATGAATGGTCGACTGAGCCTTCTTTTGCTCAGTATTCTTCCAGTGTTCACCATTTTGGATATACATGAATTGACAGGCTAGCCTTCATATGTTGAATATTTTTACAATTCCCTCATAAATGTAGGGGCGACCGACCCTACTTCTTCCTAGTATTTTTTTCATAATAGTTCTACATATCAAGAAGGGTTGGTTAGTCCTTCTTGTGTTCTCCATTCTCGATAAGGGGAATTGTTCGATATAGGTGTTCATAATTATCTACTAAACGAAGGGGCGGACGATACTTCTTGTCGGAAAATGTAAGTCAGGCCAAACATTTTTTATCTGTTATAACTTAGCTATTGTCTGGACCCCTACTATTTACAACAGAGGTGGGAGGTCGGAAGTCAACAATTTACGGCCTATACTTCGTAAGTTAAATATTTTTACATGAATTGATGGGCTATCCTTCGTAGGTTGAATATTTTTACTATTCCCTCATAAATCAAGGGGTGGCCGACCCTTCTTCTTCCCATAATTATTTTCATAATAGTTCTAGACTACACGAAGTGTTGGTCGATCCTTCTTGTGTTCGCCATTCTTCATATAGGGAATTGTTGGATATAGGTGTTCACAATTATCTACTAAAGGAAGGGGTGACCGATCCTTCTTGTCAGAAAACAGAAGTCTAGAAAACCATTTTTAATATGTTATAACTCAGCTGATGTCCATGTTCCTAATATTTACAGTAGAGGCCGGAAGTCGGGAATTCTCGTCCTATCCTTCGTAGATTGAATATTTTTACATTTCTCTCATAAATGAAGGGTCGCTCGACCCTTCTTGTGCTCAGTATTCTTCCAGTGTTCACCATTTTGGAGATGCATGAATTGACAGGCTAGAATTCATAGGTTGAATATTTTTACAATTCCCTTATAAATGAAGGGGCGGACGACCCTTCTTTTACCTAGTATTATTTTCATAATAGTTCTAGACTACACGAAGAGTCGATCAATCCTTCGTGTGTTCACCATTCTGGATATAGGGAATTGTTGGATATAGGCATTCACAATTATATACTAGAGGAAGGGGCGGCCGATCCTTCTTGTCAGAAAACAGAAGTCAGGACAAACATATTTTATATGTTATAACTTAGCCGATGTCTTTGTTCCTACTATTTGCAGTGGAAGTTGGAAGTCGATAATTGTCGGCCTAGCCTTTTTAGATTAAATCTTTTTACATTTCTCTCGTAAATGAAGGGTCGGATGACCCTTCCTATGCTCCGTATTATTCCATTGTTAACCATTTTGGATATACATGAATTGATGGGCTAGACTTCGTAGGTTGAATATTTTTACAATTCCCTCATAAATGAAGGGGCAACCGACCCTACTTATGCTCAGTATTCTTTTCAAAATAATTTTGGACTACAAGAAGGGTCGATCGATCCTTCTTGTGTTCTCCATTATTGATAAGGGGAATTGTTGGATATAGGTGTTCATAATTATCTAATAAACGAAGGGGCAGGCAATCCTTCTTCTCAAAAAAAGTAAGTCAGGACAAACATTTTTTTATATGTTATAACTTAGCTGATGCCACGATCCCTACTATTTACAGCATAATTCAGAAGTCGGGAATTTTCGGCCAAGACTTCGAATATTAAATATTTTTACATGAATTGACGAGCTATCCTTCATAGGTTGAATATTTTTACAATTCCCTCATAAATGAAGGGGTGGCCGACCCTACTACTGCCTAGTATTCTTTTCAAAATAGTTTTAGATTGCAAGAAGGGTCAGTTGATCATTCTTGTGTTCGTCATTCTAGATAAGGGAAATTGTTGGATATAGGTGTTCAAAATTATCTACTAAATGAAGGGGCGAACGATACCTAAGGGGACGACATGAACCACATTTCTGTAGATTACAGAGGACACATGCATCATTCACATTCAATCACAATGTAACTCAGAGATTGACATAATCAACATTCCCATTAGAACATAATAATCGCACTCTTGACATATTAATCAGATCTATTAAATAGTAGATTATTAACCAATAAAACATATTGCGTATTTATCCATACAACATATCGAACCCTACTGCAACATAAATTCATTCATACGGCAACAGTTTACAGAGAGGAAAAGACATAAAAAACATAATTCTTCTAATTATTTATCATCCTGCCTTATACATCATAGAATCCATCCGTAGAGCAAACACAAAGTCAAAAAAATACAGAAGCTGTGAACCTTAGATCAGATCTCAAGATAAAAGATAGATCAAGATATGATTCTTCCTCATGCTAGATGCCAAAAAAGATTCCCTTAGGCTTACAATTCTACTCATATGTATAGGCTCACTTGGCCATTAAAACTTAGTTCAATGACCCATTAAATAACTAATTACTTAACCAATAGTTCTGCATTATCAGCTCTATTGCACTCCGTGACTAGTCCTTTTCCTGTGTTGATGACCCTTTTGTTTCCAATTGTACCAAAATTATATGCTTTAGACAAAAACTTGTGGCTCTCTCTCGAGCCACCTCAGCTGGATGTTGCTGGTGCATTCACCTGCATTCTGAATTCATCGTATGCTACCTTAATCTGGTCGATCACTTCCTTCGCCATTTCTTTCAGTGTTGGGAAGTATTCCACTTCTTGTTCTGTTGGGTGCTCACCACCTATCTATTGTGCCTTCTCAATATTTTCCTTAATCCATGTCATTATAGACATCGCTTCAATATCCATCCGATTAGATTTCGTCTGTAGTTCATCCAAGTGTGTTGTTATTCTTTGTTGCCTTCCTTGCGCCTTGTTGACATGATGTTGTAACTCTTTCAATTATGTGGCCTTCGTCATTTGTTCCAATAGGGGCATTGCCTGAAGCGACCCCCTCAGTTCCTCTAACTGTGCTTTTGCCTTGCCGAGTTGCACATTTAGCTGGTGCAACTACTCGTCTTGGATAAGAATTACCCAAAATTGTGTCACATCTTCCGTGATTCTCTGAGTTGCTTTCTCTAATTCTGCGATTTCTATCACATCCTCCTCAATGGAACTCTTCCTTCCCTCTACTTTCTCTAGGGGTGTTCTCGGCATTTCCATTGCTTGTAATTCCTCATTCTATTTTTGGAGGTCTACGATGACTGCACCCAACCTCAATACCTTTTCTTCTATAAGCATCTATTTTCCTATCTCTAGTGCATCTTCACATGCCATTGAAATCGCATGTTCCAATATTTTTCTATCCTCTATCGCCTTTTCCCTTTCACTCATTACCGCTTCTTTCTCTCCACGGAGCCGTTCAATATCCGCTTCAATGCTTCACACCTACCTCTTGTAGTTGGCCATCTGATCATGCGCTGAAGCTTCACAATCAATGATCTCTTCGCTTACTATGGTGTGAGTGCGATGCAGCATGAACATCGGTAGTGTGTTCATGTCTATGCTAATCAAATATCTCCCTTACAACGTGACATCCAAATATTCAACTCTTGTTGTGATTGGATTGGGTAATATTTGCATTATCCGCCGCTGGCTGTCGATATACAAATTGACCCTCCTTACCTCTGATGTACTTGGCCCCACTTGTCCTTCTTGTAGCCTTGTTTTTATGACTACATTGCTTAGCATCTGCAGTAGCTGCAATACCTGATGGAAATATAAGGTCGCATGTTGCATGAATTTCATGTGGTTATCCTCTGCCACAATCATTATCTTCTCCAGTAACTTGTTCATTTGTTCGTCAGGGAGACTGACGGTAATGCTCCCCTCACCTCGCTCCATTGTATTCTTTGTTCTTGCTTCCTGTCATTTCTTCTCTAGCTCTGAATCCATCGGAGTGGTTGTTGATGCTCTATTGTTTCTTGCGGTGCATTATTGTTCATTGACACCATACTTTTCGCCGTATGAATCTTTTTTTTCTTCTTGGGATTTTTGTATGTCTGTAGGATTCCCATCCTCTGGGTCCGATAGTTGATCCTCATTCACTGGAAATTTCCATTCTCCCGGCCATTCTTCCACATTGGAATCCAGTTGCGCTTCACTAAACTTGTATTGCATCAAGAGCCACTGCTTTTATGGGTCTAAGTGCACTTGAATTAATATTGCTTGTGGTCCCATAGAAATCCTTGCTATTCTCTAATGCTTCTTTGTTGCCTCTTCTATTAGTCGCGAAATCTTCAGTGCTTTTGTTCACAACTCTTCTAGGTAAATATAAAGTTGAATGTTATTTCCTTTTTTCCCCTCTTTGTCATTTAATCCCCACAAATTCTTATATCGTGCCCTCGGCATACTTTGGCTACTTCTGTCTCCATACCCTAGTACTGCGGTGGCTCCATCCATGCAACCAACACAATTAATAACAAAAGCCATGAGTATGTGAATGGATTACCTTTCTTTTGGGATACTACCACATCCTCCATTAGCTCATTTAATAAAAATAGCAACCAGTTCATTTGAACTCTGGCCGCACACAATTCTGCCGATGCAATCACCCCTGATGTACATTGATTAGGGTGATTCTTCCTTACAATCTTGATTTCTAGCAACTTCGCTGCGATCCTAATGGTCTGATCATTGATCATGTCGATCAAGTATCCTCGGGTTTTTTTATCCACACCATACTTGGTATTCATCTTCGCATCTAACTTCTTATCATTGTCCTCCCTTGGAAGTATTGCGAAGGGTCAACTTTGGCCTTGGGTAATCCGGTGATCTACGATATAAGGTCGACGGTGATCAGAATATTCGTATCCAACCATAAGTATCCACCATGAAATCAAACCAACAGTTTCTTTATACATGCATTCACTTCTATTGATCTCCCAAAATGTAGCATATGAATTATTGATAGGATCCTTGATCACTCCAAGCCTAACGATGACTACATTGGATCCCTCACGATTGGACCTCCATCTCCATGATTTTTCTCCATGTATGTGCACTGTATGCAGTCTGGATATGGCAAAATATCATCGTTGTTGTACTGTAGTTTTTGCAGTCGCCACAATATATCTTTGGTGGTATGGATACCCTCCGGTGTCGCTGGCTCCTTGATAGTGTACTTGGCACTCTTACCCAGGCTTACTGTTGGTGCCCCTTCCTTTCGTGGTGGCACATACCCTGGAATGTCCGCAACTATCAGACCATTCTGTCTTCCCATTGCTTCTATCGTTTCTTCTTCTGCAACCCCTGATGTTCTTGCTTCTCCTCCTACCGCCGCTGCCCTTTTCGAGGCACAGGTGGTCTTCATTCTTCTTTCCAAACTTGCCGGTAGGTTGGCGCTTCTCTTGTTCCTGAATATCCACACTGGTGCAGACACAATTTCCGGTTGTTCTTCAACAATGGTTTCCCAGGGTTTTTCCTATGTGCTCATGCTGGAGATTACATATGCCATTGCAAATTTATAACTTCACTTCTGTTAGTCTTCTCTTGAATCTTCTTCCACAATTCTCACAATGGACAATGGGTCGAATTGTTCATCTTTGCATGTTTTTATTGGTTTGGTTTCCCTCTCTCCGTCCACTAAGTCAATTTCGGACAATAATTTCCAAATCCGTCATCGATTTACCGAATCTTTCTCCCTCTTTGGACATTAAAGGTGCCTTCATCTAGTTGCATCTTTGTGCACCACACCTTAATTGGTGCACCCAAAACCGCCATCTATTTACCCAATCCTTCCTCGAGTTACCCAAATGGGTGCAATGATTCTGCATTAAATCCATATGCTTATATTGAAATGGTAACACTTTAGATGGTGCAAAAGTCATTAGCTTTACCATTTTTAGGAGTTACCATCTCTAATTCTGTCAAAACACTATTTCCAAAAAATCTGAATTTGGAGGAAAATTTGTATCAACCCATGAATAAGGGATAAAAATTGAAGTTGTCATTTCTCGTTAAAAGCATTGTAGCTCATCATAGAAGAGTAAAATTGTTGGAATTCCATACTTTATTGTCAATAAATATACTCAGAACCTTATCTCTCTTTTGTAGCATGGCTAAATGCTCTAGTTATATCGAGCTTGCCTTTAAGAATTAAAAGAATAGCTTGGAAGTATATGGATATTAAATTAATAAATAATTTAATACAACTGACCAATTATTTCCGATACAAGATCACTCTTTCTATTATTTAAGGAACTTTTCTTTCCAATCGTGACATAGACAAAGGTTTTCTATTTCCTCTTTTCAATCTTCTATATATATAGTTTACAGACAGTTACATAACGACCCGTTGGTTCACTAACTGATGTGACTAACTAACTCGACATGTGGTGGTCGACATGACGGTTCGACATCTTTTCCAAAGTGGTCGAATGGAGGACCTAGTCAGGTGGCCGACCTAGGGTCCTTCAACATCTCCCCCATAAACAAGATCTCTCTTCGTCCTGAAGAAATCAGAAAATAACTGGAGCTGGATAAACAGATGAAATTCACCATGGCTTGTCTTGTAATTAAGTGTAGACATTTGATGACTCTGAGGTGGTACCGACTATTATCGTGGCTGGAAATGGGTCACCAATTCTGGGAGCATGTCCAGGCTAGTAGATGAAAGCTGAAAACATGGTCTGCTACCAAACAAATTTGGACGACCGACTACTATTGTGGATGGAAATGGGTTTTCATGTCTGGGAGTTGGTAGACGAAAGCTGTCAACAAGGACATTCTTGCTGTCAACGTGGCTCTTCTTGTTGTCAACATGACTATTCTTGCTGTGAACATGAGTATTATGGCTGTCAATATGGTTTTTCTTGGATGACTGTTCCAATCCTAGAGATGATGATAGTGACAACTCATGTTGTTTTAGAGAAGGAAGTGTCCAATAAGACAGGTACATCGACCACTAATGTTCTCACATCTGCTCCAACTTGTACACCAATCAATTAGTGAAAGAAGAATGACGAAAACGTGATTAGTGGCAAGGAACATAATGACAAATCCGGGTCTTGGGGCTTCGAGAGTGTTCAAAATGCCCATATATCATGGTGTCGTGAGGATTTGTTAGGGAACTTATGTCGAAATGATCACATATCACAAAGAGAATTGGGGAGAGACCATAAGACACAAGTATTTATGATAAAACAATAAAGGAAAGGGAACAGAGGCGGTAAAGAAGAGTTCCATGACTTCCCGAAGATTTCATTTTGCTGCGATATGGGGTATGGTTTAGCCTATATATAGTGAGTGGCTAGTGAATTGATGAATTGACTAAGATGGGATGGATGGGGAGAAATAATTATCATAGTATGGCATGATGGTGATCATATATATCATCTGTAGCGACTGTATATTTTGCTGGAGTACTTGTATCACTCCAAAGGATTATATGCTGACATGGCGATGGTTTATACGATGAAATTCTAAAATGGTGGTTATCCTGAAGGTGGTAATAGGGACTGATGGTTTGTACCACTTGTGTGAAGAAAAAAATCTCATCATGACAATTTAGTCCTGACAATTCAGTCATGATGATAATTCAGTCCTGACAATTTTAAAACTACCCAGATCGCCGAAATTGCGATCTGAGCACTCCAAATTGTGATTTTGGCAAGAATTGCTATGCCAGATTCCGGCGAGTCGGGGGAATTTTAGTTATCCCTTATACATAAATGCTTAGTGTTTGGCGATGCTTAGAAATACTGATATAGAGTGCACACTAAAGTATATGGTATAACAAGCGAACTAATATATATATATATATATATATATATATATCATCCACTGCTAGTACTTGCACGAATGATGCTCATTATCTATAGTTCGATTAACAATATAAATTTCTAATAAATATAACTCGTTAATACAATAACCATATGATTTCCTTCCGGTTTTCTACTTCTGGAAAAAAGAATATATTGAAGGACACATAGGATCACACCTGGTTGCATGGGTAATTTCCATCAATCATAAGAAGATACCAGCTTTTATATTATCTCTTGTATGTGGCTTCGGGATAACGAGAAGTGGTTTTCCATTACAATTTTTCATTTAGCAGAACGATCCTCGACTCGACACGTGGTAAGCGGTAAAAATTCCGCTACCTCTTACCCTTTTCATTCTCTGTGCTAGTTGAAAGTGCGAAATCAACATCAACCATATATATTTTATTCTGCCACTCATCCTCCGTATATTGATTCTATGTTTTAACATGTACCAAAGGTCATTTCTCCAAAGTTTCCAACATTATAGAACATGCACCTTTTCCTAGCGGATTGCCTAGTGTAATTTTGTTAATTAAATCCCTTCATGCTAGAAGGGTGGTATGAATATATAACCTTCCACCTGAAATTAAGTTCAACACTTCAAATTTGATCCCTAATACCTATTCCAAAAATTTATATAACTTAAATCCATATGTTTATATTGAGATGCTACCATTAATATCCTTAATATTTGTTTCTACAATCTGTAGACTAATTTTAAAATTCAAATATGCCATGTGTCACAATTTGAGCATTCCACGTGTCACCCTGGGAAATTAGATGTTGACATTTTAACAACAAAATTTATAGAAATTTTGCTTCAAAGAGTTTGCTGACAAGTCTAAATTTTGTCAGATAAAGAGAGGTTGCTCTTTCCTCAGGTTATTTTATTTTGGGGTGTTGGAAGTATATGCTAAGGGGAAAGAGCGTCTTCTCCTTCCTCCAAGAATGTTTTTTAGTAGTGGGGAAAGTAGATATCGACACTCTAAACAAAAAATTCATAGGAACATTACTTCGCATAGTTTGCTGGCAAGTGGAAATATTCTCAGAGAAAGAGAAGCCACTCTTCCTTCAAGTTTTTCTATTTTTACAATTCCCTCATAAATGAAGGGGCAACCGACCCTTCTTCTTCCCAGTATTATTTTCATAATAGTTTTTACTGCAAGAAGGGTCGGTAGATCCTTCTTGTGTTTTCCATTCTGGATATAGGTGAATTCTTGGATATAGGTGTTCACAATTATCTACTAAACGAAGGGGCGGCTGATCCTTCTTATCGGAAAACATAATTTGGGACAAATGTTTTTTATATGTTATAACTTAGTTGATGTTTGGGTTTCTACTATTTACAGCGGAATTCGGAAGTCAGGAATTGTCGGCCTAGCTTTCGTAGATTAAATATTTTTACATTTCTCTAGTAAATGAAGGGTCGACCAACCCTTCCTCAAGGGGTGGATTTTAGGAGTGCGTAAAGTATATATCAAAACACTAAACAAAAATTTCATAAGAGAATTGCTTCCCATGGTTTGCTGGCAAGTGGAAATATTCTCAGAGAAAGAGCGGTCACTCTTTCTTCAAGTTGTTATATTTTTACAATTCCCTCATAAATGAAGGGGCGATTGACCCTTATTCTGCCCAGCATTCTTTTCATAATATTTTTAAACTGCAAGAAGGGTTAGTCGATCCTTCTTGTGTTCTCCATTCTCGATATAGATGAATTGCTGGATATAGGTGTTCACAGTTATCTACTAAGCGAAGGGACGACCGATCCTTCTTATCGGAAAACAGAAGTCGGGACAAACATTTTTTATATGTTATAACTTAGCTGATGTCTAGGTCCCTACTATTTACAGAGTAAGTCGTAATTCGGGAATTGTCAACCTAGCCTACATAGATTTAATATTTTTATATCTGTTGTAAATGAAGGGTCGACTGACCCTTCTTGTGCTCAATATTCTTCCAATTTTCACGATATTCGATATACATGAATTGATGGTCTAGCCTTCATAGATTGAATATTTTTACAATTCTCTCATAAATGAAGGGGCGGTCGACCCTTCTTCTGCCTAGTATTCTTTTCATAATAGTTCTAGACTACAAGAAGGGTCGGTCGATCCTTCTTGTATTCACCATTATAGATATAGGGAATTGTTAGATATAGGTGTTCACAATTATATAGTAAACAGAGGGGCGGCTGATACCTCTTGTCGTAAAAACAGAATTCGGGACAAATATTTTTTATATGTTTCAACTTAGCTTATGTTTGGATCCCTACCATTTAGAGCGGATGTTGGAAGTTGGGAATTGTCAGACTAGCCTTTGTATATTTAATATTTTTACATCTCTCTCCTAAATGAAGGGTTGGCTGACCCTTCTTGTGCTCATTATTGTTCCAGTGTTCACCATTATGCATATACATGAATTGACGGGCTAGCCTTCGTAGGTTGAATATTGTTACAATTCCCTCACAAATGAAGGGGTAGTCGATCCTTTTTGTGCTCAGTATTTTGTTCATAATAGTTCTATACTACAAGAAGGGTCAGACGATCCTTCTTGTGCTCAGTATTCTTCTAGTGTTCACCATTTTGGATATATGTGAATTGACGGCCTAGCCTTCGTAGGTTGAATATTTTTACAATTCCCTCATAAATGAAGGGTCGGTTGACCATTCTTCTTCCAAGTAATATTTCCATAATATTTATAGACTACAAGAAGGGTTAGTCAATCCTTCTTGTGTTCATCATTATGGTTATAAGGAATTGGTGGATATGATAGAAGGAGATGACAAAAATAGAAGCATGTTTACAATGAGATAAGACACAATAGACATATGTCAAAATGTATGGTATAAATGCCATGGGATAAAAAGGAGCAGTTTCTACAATTATAAAATCATGCTCTTGAATGGTGATGTGAGAGTTGTGCACGGTAACAATGGCTTGGAAAAATATAGGGTGAACACTATTGCACTGGTACCTACTATTAATAAAATTGGAGAAGAGAATTTAGAAAAACTCCACATATAACACGATTAATTAGTGAAGATGGAACACCGACAACCTTGAAATTATTGCCATCTAATATGTCCCATGGTTTGTTGCGAAAAATGGCATATGAAGAAATCCAAAGTATTCGTTTGCCTCCAGTATAACAATCCTCCTTTATCAAGTTGATGACAAAAGATTTTCGTGATGTTAAAATTTCCAAATCAAACTCCTTTGTAAGGTGTAATGGGTGCATTACAATACATGATAGGCTTAAGGGGACCACTAATCCAGCTGAGGTGGAAAGGTTGCGAGGACATCATGAATCTCATAATAAATATATTGCAAGTTGTCTCCAAGTATATTATTCTCACAGATTAGCTTCACAAAAAAATTCAAAGACTTTTCTAAGTATTGTTCATGAAAAAATGGATATGTCAAGGAATTCCATTCCAAGGATGGGTAAGAAGGAAAAATATTTTAGTAATGTTATGAATCTTCCCATATTATTGACTAGAATGTTAACTCATGGCCACAAGTTTGAGGGTTTTGGCCATTTGAGCCTCTCGTTTTTAGAGATGGGATCAAATTTCACTATGACATCCCTAGATAAATGCTTGAAGAGTATTGAAGAACCAGTGGTTGATAAATATGTTGATTTTCTCTACAAAGGTGGAACATCTAAGCACCAATTGCATGATGCTCTATTGTAATCAGAGTCATATGAAAAGTGTGTGATATACTGGCAAGATGTAATGCAACATGATATATTATGTGTTGATGGTACTAATCAATGCATGCTAAATAGAAAACTACCACCCATATTGTTGTTGCAAATGGATAATTTTTCAGGCTATAACAAAAACCACTTTGTATTTGCATGTTTTTCTCTTTTAACAACAAGGAGAGTGTTCGAAATAGTTGAAGTTGGATTCCTATCAGTTGGACACACCCATTAAGACATAGATGGAACTTATGGAAGGTTATTAGTAAAGCTAATGCACAAGGATATATTTTCACTCTTGGAAATTATGGATACGTATAGGACATGTGAAGATCACAATTTCTATGTCCCTTATCTAATTGATGAACCTTACAATTTTAAGAGTTTTGTGAAACCCCACCTTTTGGATGGAAAAGCCAAAATCATCGGTATCAGAAAATGACAGTTTTTTAAATTTAATATGATAGATAACATTCCAATCATGCAATGGAGGGAATCACTTTAGGATGAAGCTTGGTCATCTCCTATTCATCTGTGGTGGTCATTTCCAGATGGTAGCATAGACTTGCTGGTGAGGAAGCCTAGGTTATTAAAACTGCAACAAAAAATACCTTCAGACATTGACGGAATAAAAAAAGGAATAGAAACATATATTTCATCTAGAATCGAGGGATTGAGAAGGGAGGTGAACAATTTTGGCGTCCCAAGTTAAATTATTGGGAGGTTGTATATAAAGCTTTGGATAATCCCTTCGAGAGTGTTGACCAGTCACGAACTAACTTTTGGCCATCAACAAGCCATGATATTCATATTAGTGAACCTACAAGATCTGAACATGAAATTATGGATGCCTATTTGAAGGAAAAAGTTCATGCTTTGTAGGATTGCTATGTTGGACCAGTATGCAACAAGCCTAGAGATGAATTCATTCCAAGAGTGGATGTTGTAAAGGGCCAAATGGTCATTATGCAATCACTAGATTCATATTGTGCAATATGGTTGGGTAGGGTGATTGGTAATATTTATCAGGATTCAAATGCTAGTACTCTTGGGTCTTACAAAGTACAGGTGCAATGGTGGAAGCCAAAGGGAGCATCGAAGGATCTAAAGGTCTTATACAAAAATTTCTTAAATAGAAAGCAACAATGGGTTGTTGGTGCAGAATAAAATATGATGATCGATGTAAATAGCATCATATGGGGATGGTCAGCAAGGCTAGGATGGACAGGAGAAAAAATTAGAATAAACGAGAAGGGCCTTACAACAGTTAAGGCACAACGAGAACATATGGGGCATAGTGTTGAGTGTGGGATGGATGTTCCTACCGATATCATTTGATGTGATCTTAGCCCAACAAATTTATATTTTGTTACAATCCTTCTAGTTTGTCTATCAACCTGGATGGGTGAGCAAACGTCGAGCATCTGGAATGTCCACGAGCCTCTAGGCATTTGAGGAAAAAAACCACTATGATGTAGAATACACTGTTTACTGGTTACTACTATGTAAGTAAGTTGTCCCTATACAAATTACGTAGAGAATTCCTACCTCATTTGGAAACTACTAAAATTATAGATGTAAAAAGCTAGATATTCTTAATACTGTATCAAAAATGAAACAATAACTGATAAACTTGCTAATCAAACAAGACTGAATATTATAGACATTGCACTTTTCACCTTTGAAGATTGGACATTTCCAAATGAAAATTTCACTTTCAAATCAAAATTTGCATTTTTTGATTTGAAATTCACACTTTTCAAATCAAAATTTGGATTTTTTGATTTGAAATTCACACTTTTCAAATCATAATTTGCATTTTTTTATTTTAAATTCACACTTTTCAAATCAAAATTTGAATTTTTTGATTTGAAATTCACACTTTTTGAATTGAAATTCATTAATTCGTAATAAAAAACTGCAATTTTATGGTTCATAAGTAGTCAAAAAACACACTATTCGAATAGAAAAACACACTTTTCAAAGCCAATATTGCCACTTTCAGAACCTAATTTTTCACTTTAGAAAGGTTGATATTGACACTTTCAAAGTCTAAATTCACACTTTCTTAGTCCAATTTTTTCCTGATAAGTTCAAATTTGTTGAAATTGGTGTTATCTTTAATATATATGATTTCACATAAATTAATATTTGCACACATAGATGTAATAACAGAGTAATTGGTGTTATATATATAATATAAATCATGTAAAATGGGAATAAGGGTACTTTGGTTCTTAATCATAAGCAAGGATTCTAGGATTGTGAAGCATATGTTGAATTAGAGAAATGTTTAGACAACGAGTTGATGAATATTGGGATGCAAATTTCACCACCTTTGTCTCTCAGTTCAAGGGAGGAAAAATTTCATCCCAATATTTATCATCTTGTTGGTTAACCACTACTCTAATTCAGCATAAGCTTCACAATCCTAGAATATTTTCTTACAATTAAGAACCAAAAGAACCTTATCTCCATTTTCCATGATTTCAGTCACATCTATAATACCAATTACGATATCATTACATCTATATATTTAAATCTAAATTTATGTTCACGTGCATTCTTCATTTGCATCATAGCATCATTTCTTCTCATTGCATATCATTTACACATCGCATACATGCATGTTAACCATTAAACATTAATTCATACCACATGATTTTTACCAATGTCGTAAGACCATTTGAACATTAAACATAAACATCAAGACATACTACAAATTGTATCTAAACAATTTATGATATTCTTTTTTTACATAATAGTCTACCACACACTTCCAAACTACAAGATTTAAATCATTAATGATATTCATATTTTATGTAGCATACATGTATGTTAATCATTAAATATTAATACATACTACTTGAGCATTACCAATGTCATAAAACCATTTCCACATTGAACATCAAACACTAAACATAAAGGTTAATACATTCTAGAAATCGTACAAATCATTTATGAGATACAACTTAAATTACATAATAGCCTACAACACACTTCCAAACTGCAAGCTTTAGCTCATTTCTGAGATTCATCTTTTACATAGTATAGTTAATCATCAAGAATTAAGACATACTACTTGAGTTTTATTAATGTCATAAGACCATTTGAACATTGAACTAAACATTTAATATAAACATTAAGACATAAGTTACAAATTGTTTAAATAGTTTATGAGATTCATCTTTTACGTAATAGTCTACAACACACTTCCAAACTAGAAGCTTTAAGGATCATTTATAATATTCATTTTTTACATAATAGTCTACAACACACTTCCAAACCACAAGCTTTAGATCATTTATGAGATTCATTTTTTACATAGCATAGTTAATCATTAAGCATTAACACATACTACTTCAGTTTTATTAATGTCATAAGACCATTTGAACATTAAATTAAAAATTTAACATAAACATTAGGACATAATTTAAAAATTTTACAAATCAATTATGAGTTGCATCTTTTACGGAATAGTCTACAACACTTCCAAACTACAAGCCTTGGATCATTAAAGATATTGATGCAGGAGCATCGGGGCCTAGATGAAACGATCAAAGTTGATCGATAGAAGAAGGCTGACCAGCGGGGGTGTCGACGACCACTAGTGCGGAAGCTAAGACTAATAGTCATAGCCATATGATCGAGCATAAGCTCTTGATATGTGGTCAATATGATTTAAAGGTCGAGATTTAACAAGTCGAAGGTCGACAGATGTCAGGAAGCAACAAAAGAGGTCAAGTGTCGACAGGTTGTCCAATAGCGACACTGAGAGGTTTGCGGCGGAAGACAAGCATGGAGGAAGGGGCAAACTGGAAACCATGGAAGCTAAGTGAAGGTGGCAAAGTGAAGTATGGTCGAGGTAGGGCATGGGTCGACAACTGTCACAGAGTCAGAGAAGCGTAGAAGTCAAAGAGGAGTACTTAGCAGTCGTTCAATGTTGTTGATGAAGTTATGAGTAGTTATGTAGGTGGTTGGGATTAGGACAGATGTCACCGCAAGTGGAGGTTGTGCAGCACAAACAGAGGGCACTAACAATTGCAGGTCTGCAGGATCAAGGAAAATTCGACGGACAAAGGAAGAGTGTCTCGGGAGCGGAGTAGACCTCGGGAAGAGAATCAACAGAGTAGAAGAGAAGTGAGAGGGCACAGTAAGAAGGATCTGACCCATATCTCATCGTTCAGTAGAGAACCAAGAGAGGGAGAAGATCGCAGATGGAGAAAACGCACCATTTACTTATGTATATTGTATAATGTTGAGGACGAATAGTTTAGTTCATTTTCTTTGTATTCAAAAATTGTAATTTTATTGAAGTAATAGAAGCTAGCTTTTGGCATCCTGTTTACATCCAGTCTATGTGAACATTGTGTGCCGTGCGTTATTGTTAAGAAAGAAGTACTTGAGGGGAATTGAATTGCGCCAGTTGGTATCAGATCCTAGAAGCAGAGTCTGATTGATTTCAAGCATCCTTTGAGTAGGAGAGACTGATACCAAACTGACTTGCGCCATTTGGTATCAGAGCTGGAAAAGAATCCAGTGTTGAGTGCATACACAGCTCTAGCTGTGGTTGGGTAGAGTTCTGCACTAGTTGTAAAAGTCCGATTACGATTGGACGAGTGGCAGTTTCAGCTGAGGTTGAAAATGGTTCACAGAGGTGTTAATGTCAGAGGAGTTGGATGAAGAGCGTGTGGCGTTGCAGTCATAGTTTATCGTGAAATGTTCAACGAGTGCATGAGAACAATGTGAAGTTTGACTAGTGAAGTTGCAGCGATCAAAGAAATCAAAAGGCATGGATGCGTTCCTGATGCGTTATACCACAACGACGAGGAAGTCAAAGAGGTGGAAGCATGGGATGCAGCTAAGGAGGAACCAAAAGACAAATGTATCAAGCTACTATCAGAGATGAGAGGTTGAAAAAATATTGTTGTACGTACCTACTCAGGAAGTCTAGATCCAAAAGACTTGATAGACTAGTTCATATAAATGGAGAAATACTTCGACATAGACTAGATTGAGGATCCTAAATAGGTTAAGACGGCATGTTAGAGGTTGAAGAGTCATGCCTCATTATGGTGGGACAATGTACAGGCTGACAGAGTCAAGAAATGATAGAAGAAAATCAAGTCTTGAGGTAGGATGGTTTCCAAGCTGAAAGATAAGTTCTTGCCTGGTGACTATGTGATTTCCTTGTTTCGGAAGTTGCAAAACTTTCAACAAAAAGAGATGACCATGAAGGAATACATCGAAGAGTTATATAAATTTTCGATAAGGTTGGGTCAAACCGACGAAGGCGAAGAATCTATCTCGATATATGTAAATGGCTTGAAGTATGTCATACAGGACGAGTTGATCCTATCAAGGTTCAGAGCGGTCAGGGAAGCCTACCAGTTAGCTCTGAAGGAAGAAGAGAAACTGTTGAGGAAATCCGCATCGACCAGAGGTAGGGTGACTGGTTGAGGTGCGAAGATTGTTTCCATGAAAGGCCAAAGTAGCAGAACCAGAAGAGAATCCATCAAAGACAATCAACATATGGAAGGGACGACAACCAAAGAAAAGATGCAGGGAAATGAATGGGATGATTGAGAAACCCACGGTCGAGGTGCGTATGGTCAAACTGGTTTGACAGAGAATAAAGATGACATACCAGTTGTGGTTTGTTATAAGTGTCTAGGAGTCGAACACAAGGCATATGAATTTCCAGAGAACCTACATGTTGTAGAGGAGTCGAAACCCAGATGACGAAGGGATGAGCAAGACAACGAGAGGGGGGAGTCGACATCTGACAACGACAATGATGGGAAAATAAAAGGTTGAAGCATGAGGGCCAGGAGAACCTTTGTTCAGGATGATCGAACCGATGAGAAGGAGCCGAAACAGCAAAAGGATATCTTTCGAACCAGAGTACCGATCGGCGAGTGGTATTGCAAGACCATAGTTGATGGTGGAAGTACAGAGAATCTTGTGTCAACAGAGGTCATCGACAAGTTGGGTTTGAGATGTTGGGGACACCCAAATCCATACAAGATATCGTGGTTGCAGAAAGGACATCATGTCAAAGTAACCAAACAGTGCCTGATAAACTTCAAGATAGGGAAACTTGAAGACAGCGTACTGCGTGACGTAATCCTGATGAATGCATGTCATCTATTGTTAGGGAGACCATGGTAATATGATCTATGATGTTTGAGGAAACACAGTCATAGTGTGGAAAAATGGCACACAGATGAATCTGAAGCCGAAGTAGGAGGACCAAGCCAACTGCAAATAGGGTGAGAGAAACTATTGGGAGAAGCGAGTGCTGATGTGTACAACCAAAGAGTTCCTTGTAGAGGAGGAGAAATAGTAGGGATGTTTCGCCATCATTCTGAAGGGACCATGTGTTGAGAGGTCAACAATGGAGAGAATTCCGGTCAAAGTCAAAAATATGCTCGATGAGTTCATGAGCATAGTAGTCGACGAGAAGCCGATGGGATTTCCATCGACGAGAAGCATATCCCATCAGATCGACTTGATTCCAAGATCGAGTTTTTGAAACAAGGAACTACATAGAATGACTCCGGAAGAGGGTCAAGAACTCAATCGACAGGTTCAGGAGTTGTTGGACAGAGGATTGATCAGAGAGAGTCTGAGCCTATGCATAGTACCAGTTGTACTAGCACCAAAGAAGGTTGGATAATGGAGGATGCGTACAGACTCTAGAGCCATCAATCATGATCAAGTACTAGTTTCCATTGCCTAGAATGGATGACTTGATGTATTGTTTGGGTGGAGTGATATACTTCTTTAAGATTGACCCGAAGAGTGGTTATAACTAGATCAAGGTCAAGGAAGAAGATGAATGGAAGAAAACATTCAAGATGAAGAAAGGGCTATATGAGTGGTTAGTCATGCCATTCGGATTGACTAATGCACCTAGTACATTCATGCGGTTGATGAATGAGGTACTGAAGCCATTATTGGGAAATTTTGACATAGTATACCTAGATGACATCCTGATATTTAGTCGAAACAAGGTCGAACACTTGGATCACATTCAACAAGTATTGCAGCAGTTGCAGGAAGAGAAGTTGATGGTGAACCCGCAAAAGTGATTCTTCATGAAGGAAGAACTGGTGTACTTGGGATTCGTAATCTCCAGTAAAGGGTTAGTGATGGACCCAGAGAAGGTGAAGGAAATATTGGATTGGCCAGACCGACAAGCGTGATTGGAGTGAGAATTTTCCATGGACTTGATAGTTTCTATAGGAAGTTCATTAGGGGATTCAGTCGAATATGTGCACCTTTGATAGAGTGAATGAAAAAAGGGGAGTTCAAATGGATGGAAGCTTCCCAGAGAGATTTTGACAAGTTGAAGGAAAAGGTCATTGAGAGCCTTGTGTTAGCACACCTTGATTTGAAAAAAGTTTTCCAAATCGATTGTGACACAAGTGGAATGGAAATTGGAGTAGTGTTGAGCCAAGAGGGCCAACCAATTTCATTCTTCAGGGATAAGTTGGATGATGTGAAGTAGAAATATTCAGCGAGGGAGACTTAGTCTATGCACATTTGCAGAAGGAGATTTTTCCGACACGAACCTATAACAAGATGAAGCTGAAGAAGATTGGACCATGTAAGATCTTGAAGAATATTTTGGACAATGCTTATGTGTTGTAGCTGCCAGAAGACTTGAGCATATCGCCTTCGTTCAATGTCTCAGATATGTACAAGTTTGAAGAAGGTTCAGTAACACTTGCAGGAGTCGCTGGAATGAGATTCGCTCGACGGAGGGAATTAATGGATTCCCCCATCCATTGATCAGGAGACATTAATGAATTCCCCACTATTGATGGTGAGAAGACCTACCACTAATGACTGCAAGTGGTACCGAACCTTCCTCAAACTTGTACAGATCTGTGGTATCGCCTTCAACCGTTAGAAGTTGTTGGGGAAAGTGTGAACAAGTTCTCACCTTGTATGGGCCAAAGGGTGGTCAAACTAGGTGTTGGGCTCTCTAATTATGACCACCACATGAAATTATTACCACCTCCATGCCTAAGGAGCCCTCCTTTCCTTATTTTGTGGATCTGGGTTTGACCAAGGGTGCACATGCATTGAACCTAATTTTTTGCCCCTCTTTCGGCTATTTTGGCCTAACCTAGCCTACCTAATTTCCACCCAACCTTATGCTCCACATGTGTGAACCTCATTATGACTTCCCATGCTCACCCAATTCTCACGTGGTCGATTCGTACCTGTTTGGGTTATTTTGGGAGTTATTTGGTCAACCTAGGGGGGATTGTGATCTAATTTAAGATAGCCTAGTGTGGACACTCCAAGTGCAATCGATTTCTTCCAAATGATAAATAATGAAGATCACATCTCATTGTAATATGATAGATTCAATAGAATCTGATATTTGATCATTTATATTCCTGGTTTTTTATCATTTGTGACTGTTTTTTATCATTTGTTTTCCAAAACTCTTCTTGCACTTGTATCTTCCATTGTAAGCTAATTCTTTCAATTGTGAGTTAATCTATGGTAGCTAGGTCCTACTGTGACTTATATTTCACATGGTATCGAAGCTCTTGGAGCTACTATTCGAACCAATAGACTGTTTTAGTGGTGTTCCAGAAGCTATGGAGAAACCATAGAAGTCCCTGGAATGATTGCATTGAATCCAATGGAGAAATTCATTGGAGCCTATCCAGGGTGTGATTCTCTCCCGAATGCACCTACTCTCAAACATGGTTCGAATCTGTTAGTGTAGATCCCCTCCTGAGTGATTGAGAGTTTTATTGCAGGTACAACAACTTCTACATGGATTTGAAAGTTCCTCTTCTTACTCCATCCAGTTATGCTGAGTGGAAGACTACAATGTGTGCATATATCAAGATAAAATGTATCTATGATGTGTCCATTGGTGCTTAGAATGAACCAGAGTCTTATGAAGAGAAAAATCATTGGCTAAATGACTGTGACAGAGCATTAAGAGCTATGTGTCTAGCCATGTCTCCATGCATGCACTACTTGATTGATTCTGCAAAATATCCATTTGAGCTATGGTCCAACTTGGACAAGGCTCTTGATAAGAAGAAGAATGGTGCACTGAGTGATACTATGGACACATCATCATGTGCTCTCTCTCCTTATTGTTTGGCCTCTACTTTCTTTGCTGAATTTGTTCAAGAAGATCGAATGAAGAAATATTCAACACAAATTCCTATTGTTATAGATCTCTTTGATTCGAATGCTTCATGTACATGCTATGAAGTAGAACGTGAAGATACATCATATATTGCACAAGATGTTGCTGCAAATGATGAACATACAACAAATGGAGCAGCCATTGTTGAAGAAGAAATATCTAAGGACTATTTATCAGTTATTGCTCTAGAAGATAAGCATTCTTCATTTGAGTTTGATGATGTGAAAAGTTGTGGTTCTTTGGATATTTTGGAGTCTACATCGGATTATAGATTTCAGGCATTTTCTATCCTTGATACCATGCCTCCTCTCACTTCCTACATGGTCACATTCACACTTCCTCAAGCTATTGTTGAAGATATGGCATAAATTTCAACTCAAGGTAAAAATGGTGAAAGTCTCCTTGAAGTGACTCCTTCTCTTATTGTCGTAGAAGTTCATGAGAACTCTGATTTCTCATATTCACATTTAGCTTATCCAAGAGATGCTATTCAATATTCCTTTCTTGAATAAGAACACTACATCCATCTTTCATCATTGTTCTCCAATAATTCTTCAAATGTTGATTTTGAGGATGATAAGATAGTTGTTGAAGATCCTTTGCATACTTCACTAGATGATGGTGAAAATTTTTCTGATATTTTGGATTATTTGAATGCTTCATCAAAGTGTGATATGTCTGTAAATTCACTCACTAATTCTGATCTACAACATTCTACCTATTCCTCTATGGTGACTAGCACATTTTCTCACAATTTTATTGAAGAACGAGACATTTCCATTGTCTTGGCATGCATTGAATCTTTGTTCCTCTCACTTGGACCTAATCATATCTGTTTTGGATCTAAATGTAGTTCATATTTCAAGTCCAAATATCATTTGGAACTATTTTTCATCATTCTTGGAGCTTCCATAATAGTTTTGAGCTCAAAGTTTCAAGAAATTTCAGTTTTGCTTGATGCTGATTTCTTCACTTTTGGTTCAAAGTTTTTGGCTCAAGCATCTCAAGACTCATTTGGACCTCATTTCAGTCTGAATTTCAAGTCTAATGAGAAACCACTTCTTCTCTCACATCAGTTTATTGGATTTGATCTACATGGATACATTCTCTATCATACAGGTGTTCATGTTTCTGATCTAGTTGAGAAACAATCTCTTGTTCCAAAGAAGACGGTTCTTCTAGACATATAATCAAGTTCACACCAACTTGAGTTTTGGAGAAGTTTATTTTTGGTGTGCTTCATGTCCATTTTAGAGGGGAGGTTTTATTTCCCACGTGGTTTTCCTCTTTACCTTGGTTACATGGAAAAATAAATTTTATGTTGTAAAAGGTGACTTGAGCCTTAGTTTCCAAGGCCTTATTTTTTATATTCCACCAAGTATAGATTAAGGGGGTGTGTTAGAAAAATATAATACCTTAGTACCTTAATCATTAATTAATTAATGGTTATTAGGTGCTAAAATGGTTAATAATTACATCACTAGGTTGTTAGGAAGTTGTTATATGTTGGTTAGAAGTTGTTGGGGCAAGTGTGAACAAGTTCTCACCTTGTATGGGCCAAAGGGTGGTCAAAATAGCTGTTGGGCACCCTGATTATGACCACCACATGCAATTATTACCACCTCCATGCCTAAGGTACCCTCCTTTCTCTGTTTTGTGGATCTGGGTTTGACCAAGGGCGCACATGCATTGAACCTAATCTTTTGCGCCTCTTTTGGCTATTTTGGCCTAACCTAGCCTACCTAACTTCCACCCAACCTTATCCTCCACTTGTGTGAACCTCATTATGACTTCCCATGCTCACCCACCGTTCACATGGTCAACTTGTACCTGTTTGGGTTATTGCAATCTAATCTAAGATATCCCAGTGTGGACACTCCATGTGCAATCTATTTCTTCCAAATTCTATATAAGGAAGATAACATGTCATTGTAATATGATAGAGTTAATAGAATCTGATATTTGATCATTTATATTCCTGGTTTTTTATCATTTGTGGCTATTTTTTATCATTTTCTTTTTAGAACTCTTCTTGCACTTGTATCTTGCATAGTAAGCTAATTATTTAAATTGTGAGGTAATCTATGGTAGCTAGGTCCTACTGTGACTTAGATTTCACACAAATATATGGTCAAATTAAAAACTGGATGGAGGCCCAAAAGGGGCATGATCAATACATGGATAAACTATTGTGTGCATCATAAATTTCCAAGACAGACTCAAATATGGAATGTAATCATGGTCCAGCCAAGGCTGATATGAAGAACTGCAATAGGAACAATGGCATTCTCATGGAATGTTGAATCTCAACAACTGATGCATTTTTGGATCTAAAGGGGTCCAACATCTATAATAACTCAAACAACTAAGTGTTTGAATCTAACTGGTAAAATGAAGTCCATCTGAACTGGATACATAAGGAAGCATGTAACTATAGGGATTCCAAACACTATCACCAACGTATCCCCGATATCTCAGGAAACAAAATATCATTGGGTTTCTATAAAGACTCACCAATGGACTAGAGTAAAGGGACATCTGGGGTCTTTGAACAAATAATGAAAGAACCATTAACTTGTATGAATCTCACTAGTACAATAATGTAGCTGATGTCGAGCACATGAGAAACAACCATTCCAAAGGGCACTAGGGTCTCCCTTTAGGTGTTCCAAGGGGATCATCAATGAGGGTTATGAGGCCAAGGTATAGGGGACCTCTGGGTGTATCCTATGGAATAAATGTTTTGATTTCGACAGAGGGAGACATGCTACTGGTAAGGAAATGATGTTTCCTTGATAGAAGCACGAGGGAGACAACTAAAGAGTGATATAATTGGACATGGGACTGAGACACTACCCGGGGATACGAATTAAACTGAGTAATAGGGACTCAAACTTCCTTTGTTCAGAGTATGATGGCATGGGTGACCTAGCAGCATATGTGAAATGAATCTTGGAGAGAGACACAATTGGAATACCAGGAAATATGACTGAAATGGGGAACACTTAGAGAGGTAGGTACTAATGATATCAGGGTGACTTATCGTAGAATACTTTGAATGGAGGTGACTAGGGATGTTTCCATGAACAAGGGACTATAGGCGATCTATAGGGCTGCTAAGAAGCACCTTTTGGGCCTTATTCATAGTTTAACGAGCTCAAAGAAGGGATAGAAGTGTGCTTGAAACAGTACCGTCGTGTGTATTTTGACAAGCCCAAGATAGTTAATGCTCATTGGCGTTTTCATTTTTAGAGAGTATGAAAACATAAAGAAGACTCTGTGAGTGGTATTTTTCATAAGTTAGTACCCAAATCCTGAAAAAGCATAAAAGTATGCAATGGACAACTATTCTAGCCAAAGTGGCTAGAGTATTGTTTTTTTCATAATTAGTCCATCCGATCCGTAAAAGGGGTAATAGGAATAGCGAATGGATGCCCTTTCAAATACTTTAACGATCACAAAAGGAAGAAATTTTACTCGATGATATTTTCATTATTTAAGGAGCCAGAAAAGAGATTAAAAGAAAATCCATGAGTTTACAATGTGAGTTGAATGTATGCGGCTTCATTTCTGGATGTCAAATAACAAGGACTCAAAATCCTATTGGGATATGAACAAAATGATTTCTAAATGCAGGGGGTACTAAAATGGTCACCCATGTAAGGTAGGATATACTGCCGAGTAAAGGATATTGCAATGATGGCTGGGATGGGCCACTTACTCGAACAGGGGGGGTCCTATAGGCATAAGGGTGAAACTGGATCAATCCAACAGATACTCTAGGGGAGAATATGACCTATATGTCAGTTTGAAGTGCTATACCTGTAGGGAGCAATTGTCGATTGAAAAAAGTAGAGTTCAACTCAACTTGAACCTATACACATGGAAACAATACTAAAGCATAAAATGTGTGTATGTAAATCAGAACAAGTATAAAAGTGACATGTGACTTCGGAAAATGGTTGAGATCACACATGTGCAAAAGTAAGTAGACTTAAGGTCATGCCCCCATGCTATGGGCATGGGGTTTGTGATTATGGATCACATATGTGTTGGGTTGAGCGATGGGCTCATTGAAAGATTGAGATAGATGTGACGGGGTGGGGTAAAAATGATTGAGCATTCCCCCTATCTTAAGGTCTAGGTAATATATTATGTCCCCCATCCTAGTGGTGTCAATGCGATGCGGATGCTCTCTCGAAGAAGGATCAATAGGGCATCAACCAACTGTTGGAAAGGGGGTGTACCTTGAGGCTATTGGCCATGGTGGCACATTGAATTGATGATATGATGATATGATGATGGGGGATTCCCCTTAGGGTTTGGATACCCCTAGTATCACCGACAAGAATGAAGACAATGATGAGTAGGAAAGTTTTTGGGCATGCCCCCATGCTATGGATATATGATTTCCTCGTTGATTAGAAAAGATCAAACATATAGGTCGGAGGGATCAGTTGAAACTGACGACGGGACATAGGAGTTGTTAGTTGAAATAACATAAATGGTGTTTAACTTGGGCAATGAGGGTTCTGAGGGATGGATCTCCTTCATTATGGTGATCGAGGAATCTAAATATGGATGTCAGAACTTAGCGAGCACCAACCAATACTTGGGCAGGTCGGGGAAATGGTGGGAATAGTGTCATAAATGCCAAAAACCATGCAATATTGATTGGTGCAAAACTGTTCTTTACGCGTCTGCAGAGGAGTTGAAAATTGGACAACCAGAATGTTCTCGTCATCATCCAATGTCTACATATGAGTGCAAAGGGAGAGAATGTGCAGACAATTATGGGTAGCGTGAACCAAGGTATCGTACAAAGCATATTTCGTAGGTTCTCATGATGGGGGACGGGGGTTTTGCTCGCAGTTGTCGAGGTGTTGGTTTTTGTGGATTTCCCCCAACCTTCTTGTACAAAGTGGGAGAAAAATTGGAGGACATTGTTGCCGACACACCAGGGGGTGGATGATTGGCGGTGTTGATGGGTTGGAATGGTTTAAGCATGATCTGTGGGGTTGAAGCATGATTCGGTGCGGGTAAGTACTAGATGGGAAACTGTAATGTCAATCATGGGAGTTTCAGTGTTTCCATGAAAGGAATGCTTACCACTCCTAATGGAGGCAACAAAAAGGGGATCATGTGGATCGGGGTGGCTCCCATGTGGATGGGTACTGATGGTGGTTGGGGTTGCGAAGGCCATTGAGGTTGCAGTTGGGGTTCTAGTTAGAATGTGGTTTGTGCTTTAGGGATCAATTTACTTGATGAAATTGTGCACAAATATGACACTTCAACGGTCATTGGGGGAACGTGTAGGGAAAGAAATGTGGAGGTCATTGGGGCCTATAATAAAGACCTGGCCCCACAGTGGAAATCAAAGGAGTAGATGCACCAATTAGAGGTTTGTAAACCATGGGGAGGACATTCTCTGGCGTAGCAGACCCGTTAGGGTCGTAGTGAGTAAGTTGGTCGAGTTTGTTGACCCCTCCCCCATGCGGGAACATCATGACTGAAAAAAAGAGAGGCAACAACCTTCATCGCATACATGTAGCTTCATCCTAGAAGAAGGTTTTATTCGAGTTGTGCATTTACGACTTCGATGTCAACCAGGACAATTTTTCCAGCTAACTGGATGGGGAAATTAGCAAGAAGGCCTTGTGGTTGAGCTACAAGGCCGTCATAAACTTGAAGGGCAGTTGTGGATGGTTGCAGAGGAGGGGATATGAGCTTCTGCCACACAAATGTGGAAATGACGCATGTAGAGGCACCCTTATCGACTACGCATCAATGGATAACTAGGTTTTGTGTCGAAACTGAGATATGGAATGAGATGGACAAAGTCATGCAAGGTTCATACTAGTCTAATTCGAATGCCATCAATCATTAGTCAGAAGGATCGTTTGCACCTAAAGCAGAAAACAATGCTTTGCATTGTGCTGGGTAGTTCTTCAAAACTCTTAAGGATAACATAGCAATAGGGGATTGGGCTAACTCATCCACAATGTAATAATTGGGGGAAGCACGGGTGTTGGGGTTATTGGTGATGTGGTATAATGGGAACTTGGGGGATATTGAGGGCCCTTCATTCAGTAGGGGTGGGAGGAATAATGACTGGCCTACAGGGGTGACTACGGTAGACTTATCCAATGGAATGGTGATGAGTGTGTAAGTGATAAGGGGTTGTGGTCTCAAAACACGCTAAATGGTTCTACTGCAATCATGTGTGCAAAAGGAGATATCTCAATAAAAAGTGACACTCATGACAACAACAAGCTCAAAAAACCTGTCACAACAACATGCTATGATAGGGGAACAACAACAAATTGGTCAGAATACCAACAAGAAGCGCTCCTAGAAAATAAAAAGATTCAATAACCTAGGGGGTATAGGAGCATGCAAACATCTAACTAAAATATGGAAGCTCACGCAAATCGTCTCCCATGTAGGGTGATGAAATCCGCAGTAAAGAAATATGAAATGGAGAACCAACTGGCTAAGGGTTATCCCCATACCGAGAGGGATCCTGTTTAAAAGAGCCCTAGAAGAATGGCTACTAGGATACCCTATTAGAAAATGAATGAAATGAATTAAGATATGGTGAATTTTTTTTTTTAGCATTACTATTGATGTGTGCTCTGATTATGTGTACAATGACAGGTAAGACAGTTTATCGACTAACTCACGGTAGAAAAAAAAGGGGGACGTAGAGGATGAGAAAAACACACACGGGGGTACGACGATGGTGTCGGCTCCTGATAGCATCCACGCACGAGTTGAAATCCTGTTCAACTTTACTTGGGTGGGCATGAAGTCGTATGGGTGATACCATAATGGTTTAGTCACATACGAGGTTGAGGGGCATGCAGTAAGAACAAACTTACTCCTCAGCGCCATTAGTCTCACATAGAGTGTAGTCGAATGATTTATGGTAACGGTTCCTAAAATCACTACATGGAATCCCAACACAACAATAAAATGAGAAATTATTGTCGAAATGACCCCTTGATGTGGTACCTAGACAATTAAGGAAAGAAAGTGTTGTCAGAAGGACACGATGATGTGGTACCTAGACGAATAAAGGAAAGGTATAAATGAACACCTATGTATTTGGAATATAGTATTGCATTAGATTATTTGTGCATGAAATTTTTAATTGTAATTATATATTTGAATAATAGTATTGTATTAGATTATTCGTGCATGAAATGATTATTTGTAATTAAATAATTGGGAATAATTAAATATGGAGCAAATGATAGACTAGGATTCATTAACTAGTCAACTTCACCTACACCCACTAAAAGCATCAAGGGACATCTAGGAATAAAATGTGGGAAGTATGTGCACTCTCATGAGAGAGTGACATGTGGTTGGGTGAATATTTATAATAAATAATTTTTGATAAAAGACTATTTTTGAATGAGGTGACATGTGTCGCAAAGGATTTTTCTATTTAAGCAAGAGGTAAGGAAGGGAAAGGGGAGATGATCCCTAACACTGGATGATTGCTAGAATGGTGAGTGAGTTGTGATTGTTCTTTCTATTGTGAGTTTGGGCAAGGATTTTGGTGAGGGGGAGATCACTCTTGAATCGTTGTTGGTGTGTATCCTCTACGAACTCGAAGGCTCAGGGGTGGCTATGCAACTGATTGCATAAGCATATGGTTGGGTGACGAAGCTAATGATTGATTTGTCTATGGTTAAATGAGCATTTACTTGTGGATGTCATTCGAAGACCTAGTTGGCACTTGGACAAGTTGGATTGGATTGAAGACGTCGACCTCTCCCTCAACAACAGATTCGACCTACGGTAATAGGTTTTGTGTTTTGTATTTACTTATTAGTTCAAATCTTAAATTTATTTAATTTTATTATTGATTATGCAATGTAAATGGTTTATATTATGTTCTTAAGCCTTAGAAAATAGTCTTAAGTAGGACCCAGGAAATGGGGTTGTTACATTTTGTATTAGAGCATGCTTCAAATGCTCGAGCCTAAAGGATCCCAATGCACACACATAGTTCGATTGATTATGATCTGCTAGGTGATCTGTTATTTGATGAGTAGAAAAATTGGAAAATGATGTTATTGTATTTGGATATTAGATGACCGACACAAAAGAAAGAAAAAAATCAGTGTGGCTTTCCGGTGATGGACGAAACGTATTGAGTTTAAATTCTGCAATTTCTGTTTAAATTGAGAAAACCAGGGGATGAGTTTTATTGATCCCCATTGATAATATAAAACGAGTTGCTAAATTACATAGTTTAAATTTGTTTTAAATTGTATAATGGGTAGTAAACTAAGAATCAAGATACTTCTTTTAATGATTGTCTAATTTATTTACAATAGTGTGATTATTATTTATGATCAGATCGCTGTGGATTGAATGAGAATTTGTACAACTATTTAATTTATGGTAAATTGTATAGTTGTAGATCTAATCTGGTTCGGATCGAATGTTTTATTGATATAGATTGTAAACAAAATTTTGAATCCTATCAACCCCAAACCTATGGAGTATCCATGAATGGTTGTTATATGATTATATAAATTGTTTACAAAAGCAAGATGTGGTATATATATTCATATCTTCGTAGATCAAACATGTATCATTTTCTTTATAACTTCTAATTTCTGTGTAAACTTGTGCAATGACAGCTTCGATCTAGTTCGAATCGAAAGCTCATATAAACTATGATATTAATGGGCATCGATTCCTATTACCCATACTTAGATTTATCTTGTGAACAGAATGACATACTCCTCATAATTGTGGATCTTCTCTAGTACATTACACAGCCTTGAGACGGGGAAAATGCTTTGTATGAAACAAATGCTAAACCTTTGTGCATATTAATTGCGCCGAGAGGCGCTCTACAACCTAGTATGAGGGAGATATTGTAATGTGTATGTGTCCCGTTACATGTAACGGGACACCTAATAAAACGTAATACTAAAAGGTAAAAAATGGTAATATGAGGGAGATCTTGTAACATGTATGTGTCTCGTTACATGTAATGGGACACCTAATAAAATGTAATACTAAAAAGTAAAAAATGGTAATATGAGGGAGATCTTGTAACATGTATGTGTCCCGTTACATGTAACGGGACACCTAATAAAACGTAATACTAAAAAGTAAAAAATGGTAATATGAAGGAGATCTTGTAACATGTATGTGTCTCGTTACATGTAATGGGACACCTAATAAAACGCAATACTAAAAAGTAAAAAATGGTAATCTTGATCCCTCTAAATTTTTATTTTGTCGGCCATTAAATAAAAAGTAAAAACTAATAATTAATATTTTGTTGGCCATTAAAAAAGGACGTGTTTTTTCGATTGAAAAAATACGATTGAAATCTGAAGCCTATATAAACAAAAAACAACCTAAAAAAAATTATAAAACAAGTTGCAAAGAGAAACGGATCGACGATCAAAATAGCAAGCATAAGGTAATATAATAATACAATAGCAAGTGTCCACCACCATTACAATCAAAATATCAACCATCCACCATCATCCCCTCCCCTACGCGTCCTCCACAATCTGCCTCGCCTTCTGCGCGTCCTCCACCCTCCTGCACGTCCACCACCATCCCCTCCCCTTCCTCCCTGGCGTCCACCCCTGTGCGTCCTCCACCATCCGCGTCCACCTCCCCTTCCTCCCTGGAGTCCACCCCTGCGCGTCCTCCACCATCCACGTCCACCACCACTTCCTCCCTGGCATCCACCCCTGTGCGTCCTACACCATCTGCATCCAGCTCCCCTTCCTCCCTGGTGTCCACCCTTGTGCATCCTCCACCATCCGCGTCCACCACCGCTTCCTCCCTAGCATCCACCCCTGTGCGTCCTCCATCCTTTGCACGTCCACCACCATCCCCTCCCTTTCCTCCCCGGCATCCACCCTCTGGCCACTGCCATCCTCCTCCGCTCTCGCCCACCGCTGCCTGCATCCATTGGCATTATATATAGTCTTTTGTTTAATTTGATATAGTTTTTTGTATATATAGTTTTTTTGTATATATTTAATGTTTTCAATTTGAAATTATATAATATATAAATTTAATTTATATATTAAATATATATATATATTAAATTTAGATTTATGTTTTTATGATTTCTTAATATTTTTGTTCATTTTTTTTTTAATAGACATTTGATTTTTATTTAATTCTAATAATAATGATAGTGAATAAGATAATTAATTTTTGCTTAAAAGTATTTTTTTTTAAATTATAAAAAAATAAGTCAATGATCCAAAACTTAAAAGATAGATGAGAAAAAAAAACCAACAACTTTACAAACCACCTACCAATCATAATCAAAATTTTAATTAATTTTAGTCATGATGAGAATGCTATAACACATATCTTGCTAAAATATACTTGCCATTTATTAAATTTTTTTAGATTTAATATATATATTTAGTTTTACACTAAAATTAATGCATCTTGGGTGTATCTCATTGGTAACACATTGTGGTGGTCATAGGTAGGTCACGGTGTCAAATACTATTAATCAACCATTCCCTCATTTTCAAGTTGATATAGAATTGTTATACTATTTATAATAAGAACTACCTGTGGTATAGTGGTAAGGGTGTGGGGATAATGGGTGTGAGGTCTAAAGTTCAATCCTCCCAAACCACTTATTTTTTGGAAAATATATTGAATTTTACACTTGCATAGATTTCAGTGTCAAGGGTGTGGGGATAATGGTAAGGGTGTGGGGATAATGGGTGTGATATCGAAGGTTCGATCCTCCCAAACCACCTATTTTTTTCGAAAATATATTGAATTTTTTAACTATATTGAATTTTGCACTTGCATAGATTTCAGTGTATTATTTTTTAAAATTGCATAGATTTCAGTGTCGAGGGTGTGGGGATAATGGTAATGGTGTAGGGATAATAGGTGTGAGGTCCAAGGTTTGATCCTCCCAAACCACCTATTTTTTCATAAATATATTGAATTTTTAAACTATATTGAAATTTACACTTCCATAGATTTCAGTGTCAAGCATGATTTCAGTGTATGGACGCATAGATTTCAGTGTATGGGGTTTTATATTGCATATTTTTCAGTGTAGATGTTATTCTATGGACGCATGGATTTGAGTGTATGGATGCATAGATTTCAGTGTATGGAGTTTTTATTGCATATTTTTCAGTGTAGATGTTATTCTGTGGACGCATTGAAGGAGAAGAATGAACAAAACAAAATGCAGATCAACAAAAAGAAAATCGAAAAAAAAGTTAGGCGAATTGACAGCAGAAGAACGAGAAGAACAAAGAAAACGAAACGTTGATCGACAAAGAGCATATCGAGAGAGAAAGTTGAAGCAATTGGAAGAACAAAAAAATCAGTTTAGAGAACAACAAATAAATCAAAATGTACGAAATGCCGAAATGATGACAAAAGAAGGACAAGAACAAACAAAACAATATGTAGATCAACAAAAAGAGAATCGAAAAAAAAGTTAGGCGAATTGTCTATGTTTTTCCAGTTTAACAATTTACTCAATCCTTAATATTTATTACTTACATTATGATAATCCTCATAAATGTATCTGTGTTTTCATCTTAACCTATTCCTTACAATGCTGATCAAACTCCAGTTTTGTGTCACCACCCACGACTGAAACTAGCCTAGATCCAAATCCTAAGGCTCTATCAAGCGCTAAGAGGGATCAAATCTCCCGATTGCACCTCTTCTCAGGTATTGCACTCAAGGAGCTTTTCGAGGAGAGGTTTGCACCTTGGGATATTTGATCCCTCTTGGCGCTTGATAGGGCCTTAGGATTTGGATCTAGGCTGGTTACACCTTGCATCTTGACATATAATGCAGTAATCTTAGGCAATTTCCTAACAAAGATAATTACTATAGACAGAGATAAGTTCTCTGTAGTGTCAATCGTTTAATCTGTGGATTATTTACATGAAATCCGCATTCGTAGTTCAGGATCCGATCGAAAGCACACATAAATTAATGATAATACTTTCTATTGTCCAGCCAATCAAGGCATCCAGGTTCCTCTTTTCATACGTTGGTGTTCATTGTTGTATCCCCTTCCGAAAGAAAAAAGAGGATCGATGGAGAGTACTTTTCCTGAGAATTTAGCATTGAGGTCCCTTATCACTAGACCCTCTAAATCTTCGTAACTGTTCACCAAAGCTAGAGAAGCTTGGGGCGTGTTTTGTGCCTCATTTATGGCTTGATGAAACATGAAATCCAACGAGTCTTTCATTAGCAGGAAGTTCAATAGATCTTTTAATCTCATTTCTGTCATCCTCGTAATACAAGAGATCAGTCGACCCTTGGATTGATCACCAATCTCTTTCTCCTTTGTTCATACAGTTAAAATCACTAAGGATTAGCACAAAAAAAACAAAAAAAAAATCTATTAGTTATTTTTTGGGCTCGTAAATGAAGTTATCAATATTTATTTGTTAGCATCAAATTGGTTGCTTGGTTACAAACTTGAATAGGAAATTTCATGCTTTGTCTGCCTCCCACAGAGTGATGGATATAAACTTTGAACATGAAACATGCACAATTGCAAAATCTCAAGTTTGCTACGTCCTATTTTTGACTTTAACAAAACCGTAGTTTCGTCTTACACAAGAAACAAAATGTACCTAAAACAGAAACATTATACTATAATAAAAATTGTGGATAAAAGAATAGGAAACTCCATGGAGAATTCATTGGATGCTTCCCAGTTCTACCTTTTGTTCTTGCCTTAGAGAGAGATCTACCCTCTTTTCAGTAGTGCTTGCATCAAGTGTTGCGATCTGTGCTTGGACTCCCCTGACTCGAGGGCTTTATTTTCTTTCATTAAGACAGTCATTTTTACATAATTTCGTGTTATGTCACCATCAATTTATTTTTGTATGATTGTTCGAGTTTCGATTTTGTGAGATCCTCTAAATTGGGTAGGTGAAAGAATATAATTATCTATCTTAACAGCTATCAATTCCACGTGGAATATCATCTGCCATGTCTCTGTTTTACTGTTTACATGGGAGAATGAGTGCACAAAACAGAGCATGATATGAAGCCAACCCACCTTTTCCCTTAAATTATAATGGGTGTCAGAAACAAGTTAATTACTCCACCGCTGCGTGGATGGCGGTCGAAATATTAAAAAGAAAACACTGCCCAGATTTTTGAAAAGCCAAAAATTAAAAACCAAATCAGATTCTTTTTTATTGTTCAATTCCTTGAAGAGTCCTTCACTGCCAAACCAACTTAAGCATTAAAGGATGAAGGGTTATCAATTTTTGAAGAGGCATCTACAACCATCTATTTAACTTCTCAAGGCTGTAACAGAACAAAGCATTTATTTTATGCAGTTGTGATTTTGTTATGAAAGGTCATCTAGCATTTAAAGATCACTTAGGTTGAACCACTATATATACTAAGAATTCTAATCGTGATTCAGAGAGACAGAGTTGAATACAATTAGAAGTTGAAGTTAAACTCAGAATTTTACTGTGTATTTTTTTTTTTATACTCTGTTATTTGAGTTTGAAAACTCATATTTATTTTGAGATTAGTTTGCTGTAGCAACTTGAGAGATTAGAGTTATTTTGTGTTGAATGCGTTTAATTGTTGAAACAGAGTATCAGTTTAAATTCTATGAAGAGTCATCAAATATAGCTGAAACAATCCGCTGCAACAATCCTGTAGATGACTGTTAGCAGAAACACTCAACTACAACAGTCCTTAGATGACTTTTAGCAGAAACACTCACCTGCAACAATCCTATAGATGTGTAGATGATTGTTAGTCAGGGAAAATTTTAGGGGCTAATCTTAGCCCATTGGCTTAATTTAGGGGTTCTAATTTTTTAGTGGGCTATTTTTTTTATTAAACCATAATTTACTATGATTAGCCCAGTTTTTATGTATTTATTTTTAATAAATGACACATTAGCCCAATAAAATATATAAAGAGGATTTTAAATCTAACCATTTTGCCTACGTTTGATTCGATTTGGCAAGCCTGGAAATTGACAGCCCACAAAACGTTTTTTTCATTCTAACACATATTTGACATATATAGATTTAAAATCAACACGTCAACAATGACGTCCAATAAAATATTTGAAACGTATATTTGAAGTTTACAAATTTCAACATCCCGTCAGAAATTTTAATACCTGCGAATCTGCGATACCTACTGTTGGTGGGCAAATCTACCCTATAGCAAGGAAACTAATGCTATCAACTTGGATGGGGTGACAGGTAAGTGTATTAAATGTATTGCAGAAATGTTTATGAAAAGAAATGAGTTTTGGACCTTGAGAAAATACCTTTTAACCGGCGTTCGATCCTAGCTTTTGTTTGATCCCTCGCTTAGTCCTCAAATCCACCTTCTGTTCAGTAAACTTGCAAGACAAACACCTTTCTTAGCGTATTTTGGACAATATATAAAGCTTGAAAGAAACAAAAACAATGTTTAACATTCGATATTGACCAAAACAGATCCAAATTAAGATGTTATTTCAGAAAACATTCAAGTTGGAACAAGAAAGACACTTCAACCTTTATTGTCAAAAGTAAATTGATGTACAAGTATACCTGACTTTTATGACAGGTTCCTGCAGCTTGATTCTGGGCTCTTGCTCTTCTCTGGCTTGGATATCTTCAGCATCAACTCCTCCAATGCAAGCTTCTTCTTTAGATCTCTATGTTTCTAAGTTCTTCCATTAATACATCTAACCTTTCTCTTTAATCTTCCTTGTATTTATAGGATTAGAGAAGTAGTTCAGGTCGATGTATGGTTATGGAGGAAGTTGGGGAAGTTGAGAAACTACCATCAACTAATCCTCATCGTGAAAATTAATTTTTTTTAATCATATTTTGATATGTACGCGACTATTATACAGTGAAGCAGCGTTTAAGGTGCCACTTTAGTGCTTACCAACTAGCGCTCGTTGATTTCTAAATGGTGAGTGCTACTATGCTGAGAAGGAGTAGCGCTCATAAGGATTTGAGCACTACTTTTATACACTGGAGTAGCGTATGGGCGCTAGTCTCTTTGAGTAGAGTAGCACTCATATCTCAGAATGATATTTTTATGGTTTTTCCAGTAATGTCAGGAAATGGAGTAAGTCAAAGTATCATCTAAGGTCAACATGCTCCTCCATCCAAGTTGTCCTTTTGTGTGATCAACAACTCAAGGTGATCACGGATGGAGAGGTGCAAGTTTGAACTATAACAGATGCCCCCTAATGTGTGAGGTAAGAGGGAAATGATGACCGAAATACATTATAATCCAAAGCCAGAGGAGAAGCAAAGAACCGCAGAAAACAAGTTACAAGAACACCTGCAACAAAGATCAAGGTCAGCTAGCAATTACATTTTTGACATCATATAGATGTGCAGTGTGATACAACATGATCTCCGATACATAACAAGGAGATGTATATAAATCATGGCCACTTGGAATACAAGAGTGGATCCATGTCAAACTGAGAGATCATAGCCATAACAAAAAATTGGATCTATGTCTCATGGAGAGCCAAATATAAGTGGGGCTCAGTCTTGTGCAACTTGGGTGATAACATAAATAGGTAATGTCATCCAAAAACCCAAGGTCTTCATCCAAAATAACTCTAGGTACAAACCCTAACCATGTGAATAGATGAGCTGACAATCGAACATGGGGGGTATCGTTTGATTACCGGTCATTGATGTATACTGTTAACAAATGCGAGGACTTCCACCGATAATGATGATGGGGTATAAGGTACCAAGTACGATCCGCCAAGTGTGAATATATGGACTTGGAGTCGAACACTTGGGAATCCTATCGAAGAAGAGACATTGATGTATTCTCATCATTCAACAGCGAGGAAAATTGCCACTGGTGACTGCAATCTCCAAGGTACTAACTGAAAATCTAAACTTCATTCCCAGAGTAAAAATGAGTTGATGTCGATGGGAAGAAGTCCATTGGAAGGGAGGCCTTAAGGCATCCTCCATCATCCAACTCGAGAAACACTCAACTGGTAAGAGATGATATGGAATAATATGTAACAAGACTGACACTAGGAAGGCCGACACATGAGGTCAAGATAAACTACAGAATGGCTGACACAGGGTATATCCTTGAACATTGAGCATGACACAAGGTGACTCAGGTAGTTTCTGACATAATGGGGTAAATAATAAGCTTGAAATGTAAGAGACATTATCAGACCCTCCATATGGTTGGAAGAATAACCAACCAGGGGAGTAAACAACTCGGAGGAAAGGTTCTCCCTGAGGTCAAAAACTAAACCCAACCGACAAGATAGACTCCAGTAGGTGCTATGTTCAAGGATAGAACTGACTGAACTACCTTTGACAATGAAGATATGATACGTCTTTCCCATCCCTTATTCTTTTTAGATAAAAGAATACCTTTCATGTTGTTTTAATGAGTCCAAGAAAGAATGAAAACTCAATAGATCCAACCATGTAAAAAGTTTAACGAGACCATGGGAGGAAGACTCAGGACCTTCTTTATTATTTATAGAGTTCAAAGAAGAGATAGAAGATTACTCTATATTACTGATCTTTGGATTTTAATATCGAACCGAGATCTGTTCTTGCTCGTCGGTGTTTTCAATTTTAAGGAGTCTGAAAAACTTAAACAATAACTCCATATATCTACTCATGGATTTTAGTATCGAGCCCAAGCAGATTAATGCTCGCCGGTGTTTTCCTGTTTATAGAGTCTGAACAACTTAAACAATCCTCTTTTCACCTATCCGTGGATTTTATATCGAGCCCGGATTGGTCTGTGCTCGGCGGTGTTTTCTTGTTTATAGAGTTGAAAAACTTAAACAGTCCTCTACTTACCCTCTCATGGATTTTACATCGAGCTCGAGTAGGTGAATGCTCACTTGGTATCTTCATGTTTAGAGAGCTTGAAAACCCTAAAGAAAGGCTCCAAAAGGTCCTTTTTCGTGCAGTTAGTCTCCTCCCCCCAAAAAGTATAAAACATTGGAAGAAAAACTCTTCTAGCGCATACATAAGTATACCTAGAGTATACCTTTTCTGTAGTTAATCCACCTAGGCCCGAAAAAGGGGTAATCTTATACCTGAGTGGATGAGCCTTCGATTACTTTAATGAGCTCGAAGAGGACAAGCTTGCTCAACAATCTTGTTTAGGTTTAAATAGTCCAAACAAGAGCTTAAAATGACTTAAAGGTCAGCTTCTAGGATCATAGCTTCATACTCTGCCAAAACTAGGTCTTCAACAAAATATTAGTCGATGCGGAAAAAAATCTTGAATGATATATGGATTTGAACTATTTAACTAGTTGACAAGGTCTAACATCAAGAGTTTTTAAACTTAGGAGATGAATCCTACAAAAATTAGATGAAAATTGAGCTTGGATTAGTACTATACCATATGTGTGTTTCAATTGATTAATTAGATATTTTTTGAAAATTTTGAAACTATAGAAAATTAAACAATGGTGGGTAAAAATAAAAATCCAATTCATATATATAATTTGATTTTAAAAAATCAATTTCCAATTTGTTTTGTAGGGCAAAGATTGGGGCGACCTTTTGCAATTTCAAATCTCCGTGGCGATCAAACCAAGCATCCAAACGTCGTTCTTCTTCCACCAAGTAAGTTGGAATTCACCCTACTTGCATTTTCATGGTTTAGTTTTCATTTTTTGAGAAAAAAATGGCTTGCAACGTGATGTTCACATCCTTTGCTACGCGGGGCGCTACTGTGTAACCATAACAGTAGCGTGTAAACGCGATGGGTGCTACTGTGCTCAAGCGGAGTAGCGCCCATACGTGACTGTGTAGTATACACAGTAGCGCTCACTCATGAAAACCTACATACAAGCACCGAGACTCAAAAAAATTTCATTTTTTGTGCAGGATGGTTCTTTAATGGAGGGAGAGAGAGCATGAGGACATGGATAGGTTGGCCATGCAAGATCCGGCCACCCTCCACGCTCTCTGAAGATGCGGTTTATTGAAGTTTTACTGAACCGTAAACATGAGGGCCTTAAACAAACTGTTTCGAAGACTTATTCAGTATTGGGATGTGGATACCAATACTTTTGTCATCAGTGGGCAAACTTTGGAGCTTACAGTTGATGACATATATTTCATTACTGGTCTCTCACAGAGAGGAGATGTAATTAAACTAAAAGGGTCTTCTCGTGTGGGTGTAAGATCTGTGCAAGAGTACGTGAATACATATTATGTTGCCGGAGCGGAGAAATCGGGAAGTCAAGTCTTGATTTCAACTATTGAAGGCCTCCCTTTGAAAGTGATAGTGAGCATGATCAACTGAGCGGCAGGTAGTGCCTCACAACACTTAGCTTCCAGGAACTCTATGCATATTGGTGTACAATGCTTACACGGTCATGTCTATGATTGGTGTACTAGTTTACTGGCGAACATGAAATCTCAATCGACAGGTTGGAAATCCGGCACAATGAAGAATTTTGGGTACGGTAGTATTTTGTGTACTTTCTTCTTTGAGAGGATGCCTGCTATTAGTTTGGGGATGCCTCTACCTCAGGTTAACCCCCGTGAACCCAGACTAGGCCATTGGGGTGACATATTCCTCCGCCAGGGTGGTGGGGAAAGTCATTACTGTTATCATACTGATGATTTCTGGGGGTGGTGGGAGAGGCAAGTGCCCGCTTTCGAGCAGTTTCCATATGCTGGATTGGATTTCCATCATGATCCAGAACTGGTGCTTCCTCCAGGTGGAGCCTAGGGAGATATTGGTATGTTTAAATTTTGAGAATTATTTAATTTTTTCAAACTTTTTCAAGTATTTGATTTTATGAATGAATTTTGAAGTGCTAATCAAGTGTCATATGCAGATCTTGGGCCTGTTCATCCTGAGGGACATCCTACCATCTTTGTGAGGCCAGCTGATATTGCTGCAGCAGATGCTATGTTGGGGACCTTAGAGAGAAAAATGAGTCGGTTGACTCATGAAATTCCTGCATGCCGTATGGATTAGATACATGTTGATATGCAGGAAGATGTTGTTGGGGTGGCCCCGGCATGGCTTAGGGTGCTGCGGAAGATAGCTAGGCTAGTCATATGCTATCGCAATGCAGTAGATGATGATGATGTCCCTCCTTCTCCATAGGAGAAGGATACATTCTATGTATATATTTTGAGGCTAATATGCCCAGTTTTTGTACTTTTATGACTTGACTTGATAGACTTGTGACTCAAAACTCATATATTTTTGATACAGTATCAGCTATATACAGTATTGGTTATATACATATGTATGTGTTTTAATTTTATGTGTGCAATGTTGTTTATGAAAGTGTATGATGCAAATGCCAATCTAACACATAGTTTGCTAATGAATCAGCTAATGTGTTTAAACTTCTTGGAATGTGTTCATATATAACAGAATCAAATTGTCTTTCCAATAGTCTAACTCGTAGAAACCGACGTAGCAATCACGGATCTCTAATCTGATAAACACCTGTTAACTAAAATATAATTAATTGTGAGTCAAGTCTTACCTCCAAATGTGAAATGCCATGACTGAGAGCATCTCGGAGAAGTTCTATAACTACACTGTATTTAGCCACATTATTCGTGGTAGGACCCAAACAAACCCCCCTCGAAGAGACAAGTTGGCCAGCGGGTGAGTAAATGACCCAAGCTGCTGCAGCCAACTGACTGGTGTGGCGACTGGCACCATCAGCAAATCCTAAGAAATGTTCGGTTGACATCTGGTACACGAAACAAGAAACACACATAAGATTAACTAACGAGCATAACAAAACTAGCTTTACAAAAATATACAGCTATGTTACAAGAAAAAGTACTTCATCCTAAGCTTAATACTTTTTTTAGGTAGGGTCAATGCCTGGATCCTCCTCGTGAGGTCGGGCAAAGATGTTATGGAAATCACCGAAAAGATTGGTATACGGAATGATCTCATCGAGACAACAACCCGTTTCAATAAAAATGTTTTCGTTGACCCCAGTGAAAGTGTTCACCAGCAAGGTATTCAATCTATTCTCTTCAACAAAACCAATTTGTGAGGAAGTGAAATTAGTATTTTCACTGGGTGTTGGACAAAATTAACCTCTCTCTATCAAGTTAAAGAAAGGAAACAAGAAGGACGCGGGATCTATATGTTCATGAGGATGGTCCAGGTCGGTCATGGCTTCTGACATTTCCTCCTCAGAAGGTAAAGTGGTATCTGAACTGTCAAGAGAGTGGATCGGGTTTGGTGACTAAGTAGTAGCATAATCTATATTTGACTCAATAGTCACCAATGGAGTCAACATATGTTTTGTTGCAGTTTGATAAGAATCCAGGTGGGTAACTTCTGCAACAGGGGTGAGCATGGAGGGGTTTGTATTAGTTGGGAGAAACCCAGAATCAGTTGTTAAACTAACCATGGAAGTTTCAGACGATGAACATCCCTCAGTACCAACGAATAAAGTAGGAGCCGGAAGGTCAAAAGTTACAATTAGTGACCCGTACAGTCCTGCTCCTAAACTCTCACCAACCGGGGCAGTTTGATCAATCAATGGAACTGTGGTCTCCAAAGAAGTCTGGTTGTTTCTCTGAGTGAAAGAAAGTTGATCGACTGTAACGACCTTACCTTCAAATGGGAACATAACCACTCGAAAAACTGCCGATGCAATGGCTCGCATGGCATATGTCCAACTCCTACCCAATAACATATTGTAATCAAGCGGAGCATCTAGAACTTCTACTTCTACAGCAACTGTCTTACCGGCCAATGTGACATCAAATGATGGCAAAACTCCATGTGGATGGAAAGTTCGACCATCAAATGCAGTAAGCAGTGTGTTAGAAGGGGCTAATTCGGGGGAACCTAAAGCTTTCCAACAGGAAATTGACATTACGCAAGTCGACGCGCCCTCATCTACTACAGCTCGTCTGATGGTCATTGGACCATGAACGACTTCAATCTGAAGAGCAATGTGGTAGGGCAACCGGTATTTGACATCAGTCATATCAAATCGCGCGGACATGTAAGAGGATTCCATACTTCCAATAGCTTCCAGAAGTGCATTCCGTTGTAAAGGACAACTTTGCAAGACTTCTAAAGTAGACATGGCACAAGGGGTTTGGGCTAAATCTTCAACCACGTTGTAGTTGGAAGCGGCCCGAGTGTTGGGGTTGTGCGATGCCCATTTCAAGACACCTTTCGGGATCTTGGGCATTGGGTCCACAGGTATGTGGAGTGGAGTGGGGGATTATAGAATCTCTTTATCCTTTTTTCTGTGCATCCGGGGTATAGTTCCTAGTTCTAGTTTGTAGGAGTGCATCCGAATTAACCCTGTTAATAAAAGTTTGATCAACCGTAACATGTGTAGTGCCCCCAGTGTTGGAGGTGCCAGAAGTTGAGCTCTTCCCTTTAGGGAATGGATCATTCAGTACGACAGGTTTCTTTTCTCTTAAGAGTTTCTGGGCTTCTTCAAGCAGAGGGCATTGGTGAGTAAGGTGGTTCTGCTTGCAAAGTTTACAATGGAACTTAACCTTCTTTTCCTCTTTGTTACCATCTTCGGCATTCTCTTTTTTGGGCTTTTGTTGGTTCCCCTCTCCTTTCTTGCCCTTCTTTTTGTTATTGGGTTGTCGAGGGCCCTTTTGATTGTTCTGAACTTGGTTGACAGGCTCAGAAGTAGAAGGAGAGGTTTTGATGGAAGAAACATCTGCAGTTGATTGTTTGACAGATAAGGCATGAACCTGTTTGGTCAATGCTTCGAAAGCTGCAGAGTCAACTAAACCCACTATGCCGTCAGCATGTGGTCCAGGTTTAGGTCTACTCAGATCGGTATTCGATCACGGTGCATCAGGTATAATCTCATACAATAACCCGGATTGTGCATAAATGAGATCTAACTGCTGGGTCCGTAGGATGGCTTCTTCCTCGTTAGATACTCCAGATGTAGCTACTTCCTTAGAAATATAAGGAAGGAGTGATTTCAAATACCACTCAAGAAGGAACTCTGGAGGTATGTTGGCCTTAATGAGCCTCTTTCGTCTTCGCCACTCCTGAATGTGGTTAGATAAATGAGTGGCTTTATTTTGCCTAAATGTAGACAAAAGGTCTGTTCCGGCATCATACCGAACAGGAAGTTGGAAGTGATTCAAAAAGACAGTTGCGAGATCTCCAAAATTAGAGAATGTAGTTGCAGGTAACTCAATGTACCATTTAGCTGTAGCACCGGTTAAAGGCCTTTGGAATAGTCTCAATCTAATGGAGTCTTCATTTAATGAATTCGAGGAACACCATAAGTGGAAAGTAGTGACATGGTCACCAGAGTCTTCACCTGCTTTGCCTTCGAACTTTGGAATGTCCGAAGGTAACTTGGTGGGAACTGATGGCCATGTAGCATTATGACACACTGGATCGTTGGTTAGTTTGGAAAGATCTGGCAAATTTAAAGTTGCCAAAAATGGTAAACGAGGCCGGTAAGATGGTACTTGATAAGCTAGGGTCGAAAAAGGGGAAACACCCATAGTTTGACCCATGAACTGCTGGTAGGGGTTTCCCTCAGCCGTCTGTTGATAAGGGTTTCCTCCGACCATATGCTAATAGGGGTTTCCACCTACCAACTGCTGATAGGGGTTGCCCCCAGCTACTTGTTGGTAGGGGTTGCCCCCTGCCATCTATTGTTGCACGAAAGAATTATTGAAATTTTCCCACCCATATGAAAGTGGATTAGTGCTCTATGGGTTCGTCCACTGTGGCTGGGTATTAGCCCCGCCATATTGCTGGTTAAAAGTATTACCCCCTCCCCCTGAAAATAAGGAAAAAGGGACATTACCTGCAGGCATATTACATTGATTCATGTTGGGACCTGCAAAGGTATTGAAACCAGTGGTAGCTGATGTAGACAGTGCAGTCATGGTACTCATGATCGACACGGTTGCAGAAGCACTTGGTCCTACAGCAGGTGTGGAAATCCAAGTACTAGGTATCTGATATAACGGTTGAAAAGCAGGAGATGATGCAAAATTGGCTGTACTGCTAGGTCCAACAGTAGGTGTAGGGATAGATGCCATCGTTGTTGAACTTGGCATACCTAATGTACTAGTATTAAAACTGAAAGATGAAGTAGGCATAGAGGTTGTCTATGCCTGACTCGGCGTAGCAGTAAAAGAAGGACTTACTGTGTTAGTGTTCATACCTAGGGTGGGAGTTTGGGGAACTCCCTGTTCACCTCCTAGAGTAGACATCAGATGTCCGGGAAAGGAATTATCTGCACTGTAATGGGGCTGCTGGAAACCAACAGGTGACAGAAGCAGAATTCTAGTATTGGTCAAAGGAGGATTGAAAAGAGTGCTATACTCCGCAGAAGTAAGATCTTCAACCTCAACTGAACTAAAGTGTCGCTGATCTAGGGTACCTAGTTGTGGTTCCTTGGGAACCTCTATTTCAGGGTTTTATATTGCTGTTTGTTGTTCTTCAGGAAACTCAACTTCAAGTGGTAATTCCTCAGTAATTCCTATTTCAGGATTTTCTGTTGTAAGAATTTCCTCAGGAAATTCTGTTTCAGGAATGGTTTCTGAAGAAACACCGGGGTTTACTCACTGTCATCTAGCTGGCTATAAAGGTTCTGTTCTAATTGGTGGAAGGTTTTGAAACCTTCTCGATCTACGAAGTTCTTGATTCTCCGTGATTATATATATAAAATAACAAACTAGAACCTAATGACCACTACGACTAGGGGGCAAACAGCACGCCAACTAAAAAGTCCTAAGTATGCAAACCAGGCAAACAAAGATGCCTTCTGGAGAAGAGTCTGGGATGATGAGGGCCTAGAACAGATCAACAAAGGAAGAAAGACAGTTACCCGGGGTCCACAATACAATGACTAAGGGTGCAAGCACTGGAATCACCCAACTGCCCTCCCAAAGACCTGCAAGGGATTTCCTCCCACGTCTGTCTTAGGTACAACAGATATACCCTCTGTTGTCACTTGTGTATGAACCTAAATTCAGATACTAAGGATACCACAACACCGAAAACTCCTGGGGGAACAGTCACCGGTCGAATCAGAAGGCATGGGCAGGGTAACTAAGCCCGAAACTCTAAAGAGTCCCCATACGCGATCCAATCCTGGCTTATGCTCGAAACAGAAAGTAGGAGGAGTATTCCCAACAATCTGATCTCGCAATGACCTACTGCATAGATCTCAAGCAAGCTTTGAGTGAAATGGATTTACCTGTGATAGTCGAACTACGATTTTTGCGTAATGTGTGATCTTGAGTGGTTTAAGGTCATTTAAACTCGAGATCCTAACCAAGACTAGTTGGTGTAGTGTATCCCTAAAAAAGAAAATTTGTTTCTATTTCATTTTATTAAAAAAAAATTAGGGCTGTTATTACTCAAAAGGTAGTGCTTTTGTGTGGCATGGTTGCAACATGAAAACAAAAGTGCATAAATTCAAACTTTCTACAACAAAGCTCTTTTTTATTTTATTTTTACTTCTTTTCCAAACTGAAAATCTGAGCAAATCTACTTAAATCTCTTTTTGTTTTCTTTTTTGAAATTGTACAAAAATAACCTATGCTATCTTGTAACAAAAAATAAGCCTTATTAAACTTAAACTACCAATTTTTTTGCTTTTTCTTTTATCATAAACGAAAAGAGCTATAAACATAGAAAGCAAAATAAGATTTGTGTACAATGTGTAAGTATGGCTAAAAATGGTTCTTAAGCTTATAGCTATCAAGGCACTAGCTCAAAAAAGACTTGATCTACAGGTTTTTTGCAAAGAAAAAGCCTCTAAACTCAGAAACAAAGTGGGAGAAAACAAAGGAGATAGATACAAGAGGACTGACCTAAAGCATCTAACCCTAGCAAGACCACTATGCCAAGCAAAAAGTAGACAAGCAAGCTTCCAATTATCCTACTAACACAAAGAACTGAGAAATGAATCAGCCTAAAGCACTTTAAATACACTTGAAACTAGAAAAGACAATAAGTCTAGGAAGATTGGAAATCAACAAGTTCGGAAGACACCCTAGAGGCTCTAAAACGGACCAAACCCTAAAACAAAGGATAGGATGAGTAAAGAGCAGACAAACGTTGCCACAAATAGCAGATACAAAAGTATGCAGGTTTGTAAACCAACAACATACAGTCAGGGCCTAAAAAAGTGGAAGTGCTCACCACAAAACACAACCTAGTCTTCCAAAAAGTTATAAACAGTCCAAACGTTCCAAAGGTAAACAAGCGATTCAAAAGATGGAAAAAAAGACTCAAAGAAAGGTTCTATGACTTAAACAAAAGTTAAAAACCTCATACACCAGTCAAGGAGACCTAAAAGCAAAGTCAGCAAACCACCAAAAGGCTAAAAACTCAAGCAGACCACTAACAGAAAGCTTCAGGAAATGTACCCTACTGTGCAGTAGGGAAACTTGCGCCCCTGCAGAGATGGGTGCTACTGTATGTATAGCACAGTAGCGTATGGGCGCTACTGTATGTACAACAAATTAGCGCTCATATCTTAAAAGTTTAAAAACTGACCTTGAAAGATACAAAAAGACTGATGGAAGTAGAGAAAAACAGGCAATGTATACCTACAGGGTTTCTCAACACATAAAAGGAGTCAAAATAGTTCCGAGAAGACAAACAAGAAAAAGTTTCCTAGAGCAAAAACTCAACTATCCCCAGCGGAGTCGCGAGTCTGTTGGCGGGCAAATCTACCCTATAGCAAGGAAACTAATGCTATCAACTTGGATGGGGTGACAGGTAAGTGTATTAAATGTATTGCAGAAATGTTTATGAAAAGAAATGAGTTTTGGACCTTGAGAACATACCTTTTAACCGGCGTTCGATCCTAGCTTTTGTTTGATCCCTCGCTCAGTCCTCAAATCCACCTTCTGTTCAGTAAACCTGCAAGACAAACACCTTTCTCAGTGTATTTTGGACAATATATAAAGCTTGAAAGAAACAAAAACAATGTTTAACATTCAATATTGACCAAAACAGATCCAAATTAAGATGTGATTTCAGAAAACATTCAAGTTGGAACAAGAAAGACACTTCAACCTTTATTGTCAAAAGTAAATTGATGTACAAGTATACCTGACTTTTATGACAGGTTCTTGCAGCTTGATTCTGGGCTCTTGCTCTTCTCTGGCTTGGATATCTTCAGCATCAACTCCTCCAATGCAAGCTTCTTCTTTAGATCTCTATGTTTCTAAGTTTCTCCATTAATCCATCTAACCTTTCTCTTTAGTCTTCCTTGTATTTATAGGATTAGAGAAGTAGTTCAAGTCGATGTATGGTTATGGAGGAAGTTGGGGAAGTTGGGAAACTACCATCAACTAATCCTCCTCGTGAAAATTAATTATTTTTTAATCATCTTTTGATATGTACGCGACTATTATACAGTGAAGCAGCGTTTAAGGCGCCACTTTAGTGCTTACCAACTAGCGCTCATCGATTTTTAAATGGTGAGCGCTACTATGCTTAGAAGGAGTAGCGCTCATAAGGATTTGAGCGCTACTTTTATACACTGGAGTAGCGTATGGGCGCTAGTCTCTTTGAGTAGAGTAGCACTCATATCTCAGAATGATATTTTTATGGTTTTTCCAGTAATGTCAGGAAATGGAGTAAGTCAAAGTATCATCTAAGGTCAACATGCTCCTCCATCCAAGTTGTCATTTTGTGTGATCAACAACTCAAGGTGATCATGGATGGAGAGGTGCAAGTTTGACCTATAACACCTACTATATACCCCAGCCTGTACATTTTACTAATTACCTTGGCCATTGTGCTGGCCGGCTCCGACAGTGCTCTGTGATGCTCGTTAATTACCCTTGGCCATTGTGCGGACTCCGGAGATCCTCAGAGACATTATTTTTGCCTTTCTATTTTGTGTTGTGGCCGTCTGATTGGAGCGAGGAGAAAAGTCTTCAGGCATTCAAGTTTTTAAGTTTTTACACACTTACAGAAGCGGAGTCACTCTTTTTCATTTGCGGCATCTTATATGTCAGACTGTTTGGACATTGAAGAAGGTTTTAAAGGTGATTCAGAGAGCATTTTTACGGTTCAATGAGGTTTACATGAGCATTCCCTCAAATATTTAAGTTACAGATCCACTGCATTTTACCAACTTGTTCGTAGTCTTCATTTTACCTTTAACGTGTTTGTAGTCTTTTTTTGAATTTTTATTTGCCTCCCTTTTCTAAGGCATGTTAGCTAGTCAATGCAAGGTATTTTTATTTCATTCTTCAGCACAAACGAGTCAAATCGTTCAAGTCTAGATGCTTAAAAAAAAAATAGACCTTTCAATTAAATTTAAAGTTATTTTTGGAAAGGATAGTTAACTATTGCTGAAACCTTTCTTTGCTTACTTTGGGGATGTGTTAAATTACATTCCTTTACATCTTCTTGGTATCCTGCAAAGTTATCATATTTTATTCTATCGGAAGGAATGTATCTGCATCCTCAAATGAAGGCCAATGGCATTTTTGTATAACACCTTCTGCAACTTTCCATAACTTATAAAATTTATAAAAAAATTCCATCAACCTCTTTCTCCAATTTCAGGTAGGCATATCTCCACTTTACCAAGGCGATGCCATTTCACTTGATATTTTTTGTTGCTTATCCTGGAAATATCCCTAGGAGCATATGTGTGCTTCTGTTGCCATTTTTATGAAATTCTTTTAGCACAAATCGTTCACGTCTGGATTTAAAAATAAATATATTTAAATTACATCTGTAAAACTTGCAAACCTTATTGTTTAATCAATAACAAAAAGTTAAGCATCAGATTCCAATTTAATACCTTGAATGGACACCGGTTATGATAGGGCTTAGGGGGAAAGCTTCATTCATCATAATTAAAAGAACCTACACACATCCATACTATGAATAGGTAGTATTCATATCAGTATTGGACTTCTATATTTGTTGCCGAAGACAACAACATGTTCAGAGCATGCAGGTTGAACTTCTATATTGTATTTATTGAGATTTTGTGTTTCCAATTTTGTTAGTGGAGTTTTTGGATTTTTCCATTGTAAATCTAAGTTTTTTTTTATAATTCTAAAATTTGTTTGTTTGGATTTTTCCATTGTAAATCTAAGATATTTTTTTCTTATGATTTTAGAATTTGTTTGTTTTGCTCTGGTTGTGCAGATTTAGAATGGTGGTTGTTGCAGATTTAGAATGGTTGTTGCACATTTAGAGTTAAGTAAATTTTTATAAGAAGATTTTAGCCACATTTATATATAACATTAAAAATAAATTGACACTCAGTAAAATTGCCTAAAACGTAAAATGATAGGCACGAAAAACTTGAAACCGTCATGAAATTTTTAGTTGACAGGCATACAAAAATTGAAATTCTAGGCCTGCTATTTGGATCTCCCATAGCCCCTAAAATAATCCTGCTCCCTCTATTTTGCCCAAAATTTGTAGAAATGGCGATTTCTGAGCGTAAATTCGCCCTTCAACGATCATGGAAATGTTGTTTTTGGTAAAATCGCCGAGGTATCATGGATAATTTTAAGAACGAAACTTTGCCCATGGGATAAATTAAGAGGTTTAAAAATATTTAATGGACGAATATTAATATGGAAATGTTTTAAAAAATATATATATTCATCCAATATTTATTAAATAAATAATAACTAGAAAACAAATTGGGAACTCTCTTTCATGTTTAAATTGAAACATTCCTTCCATTGCCCAAAATTTTCAATACTCACTGTTTTCAACAGTTATTTTTCCCTCCATATTTCATTTAAAATAAAGTATTATTTCATGTAAAATCCCAAATTTTCAATACAAGTTTTCAATAATTATTTTTCCCTTCATATTTCATGTAAAATAAGGTAATAAGCCCAAATTTGTTACCGAAATATTTTTTATATAAAAATGATCAATATTTCATGGAATTGGCGCTAATGGGGAACTATAATCCCTATATAGTGCCTCCACGATTCAAAGAGTGCCCAGACAAAGAATCATTAACATTGATCTTCTACTTATTCTGCAGTGTCTAAATTCGAATCCTGCAATTTATTGTGTGGTAGAATCCTCGACCATCAGAAGCTCTACAAGAAGTTGCAGAAGACGGGACAATGGCGAAGCACAAGATAGTCATGAATGGCATGTTGCTTCTAATGGTAACTCCAAAGCCGTGATTAGATACACAGTTTTTTTTTGTTTAAAACCATTTTTAATTTATACATATATAAAGGATTCTCTGCGATGGACAAGATCGCTCCAAGACCCACAAGACCTTCCCATCCTACTCCTACTCCGAACTCTTGGAAGAACTCAATACTCCTAAACGTGGGTGAGGATCCATTCAAAAGCCATTTTATCTCGTCCTCCTCTTGTCACCAATTTATATATAACAAATTCACAAATTATTGACCCAACGACTAAGCCACGGGTATGCCTTTTGATCATCATCCTGGCAAATAAATGGGCTATGGGAAGGAGTGCACACAAAAAAAACCAATCATTCAATCAATAAACTCGGGTTTATGGACATTACTTCGAGCGAAGCCTGTCATATGGTTATTAAACTCTAACTATATCCAAGATCGATTTATACAGAGATGACCATAGACTAAAATAATTTATAGTTTTTTAAGCAGCTCCTTCCTGTTATTCTGTTCTTTGTTCAATGAATGCCAGCTGATAAAATGCAGATAATGGACCTCAAGTTGCATATGAATGTGTGCAGATGTGACCAAGAAATAGAAGAGAAAGGATGGCCAATAGGCCCCATAAGCCAGTGTTTCAGCAACTCACTTTTCTCGTTGTATGTACACATCATCTTCGATTTAGAAGAATCCAAAACAGAAATCTCTCGCTACATGAAAGCTATTGCGGAGGCCATCATGTCAACAAACCCGCTTTACTCTTGCATTATGGTAAATTGTTCTCCTCCTGCCCTTCTTATAACTTGGGCGATGGATAATCCTTTTAAAAGATTGTTCTCCTCTTGCCATTCTATTAAGTTGGTCGATCGATAATCCCTTTATTTTTTAGATATACATTAGTCCATATCTGCAGGTATTTTGTGTTTTAGAGCATTAAACTTAACAGTAATCGGCTGCATTACTCTTTCACATAGCTTGGAGGTTTGTTGTGTTTTAGAGCATTAAACTTAACAGTAATCGGCTGCATTACTCTTTCACATAGCTTGGAGGTTTGTTTTGCAGAAGAAGGATGATAGAGGATTGTTGCGATGGAAGAAAATCAAAGTGAACATCATGACATCACATTTATTGGTAGTTTCTATGGGAAGAATCATACTAGCATAGATCTATCTTAAACTCAGAGCAGGGATCAAATTTTTTGAGGTGTATTTTTTTTTAATTTAAATTGAAGAAATTTGATCTGTCTTAGATCGGGGTTTAAGTTTTAAATTTTTTTTTTAAATACTTTCCATAATTTGAATTTTTTTTAATTATTCTGTTAGGAACAAAAGTTACAACATCACCCCTATACTAAGCTGTAGAGTACCTCTAGATGCAACAACACTTGGGTTGATGACTATATCTCTAAATTAGCGCTCAGTCCCATCGATCTGTCACGCCCTGTCACGCCCTTTGTGGGAAATCCACTTCCTGAATTACAAAACGAGCAAGGCCGCAACCACCATGGTTATTAAGATCCATCATCCCTTGGGAGAGGGGATTTATTTCGTGGTGACGTTGTTTTCTTCTACCAGGAGAGTTGACAATTCTGATCTTCCACCGACCTTTCCTAGTGCAGCCAAGCGTAGTATGAAAACCAGTCAGTCTGGAATTACACTAGCTAAATTTTTTCAGAGACTATGGTATATGATGCTAGTATTATGGTACACATTGGTTGATGGGATATAATCTCTATACTGAGATTGATAGCCCTGTGTTGACGATAGTCAGTTGCCTATTCGAGGACCTCCTGGAGTTGAATATATGCCTGTTGCTCTTTCTTCTGCTACGTTATTGCATGAGTATATCAAACAAATTAAGAATTCTATTGGAGGGGTATGTGATCACTATATGCTTGCAGCAGTAATTCATACTGTCTTAACCATAATCGATATGTATACTTATAGGGTTTTTATTTTCTCTACAGAGAGTGAATGATGTGATAACAACCATAATTTTCTACGACATTCAACGCTACTTACAAATTAGTCTATCAACTATCAACTCTGGTATGTTAGCCAAGCCGGCCGCGGTTGAATCTTAGTACTGTATTCATTCATGTTGTCTTAGCGTTTATCTTCATTCATTCTTATGGCAACTGCCTTGCTATCTCAGACAAATTATTCCCCCATCTGTTGTTTCCTATCCATTTAGGTTTTATTCATAACCAACAATGTTTAACCGTTCATGAGTCACTCTTTGGGCTCAGTTGGAGAGCATAGTTTACAATATGCTTATGAAAAGAGACCGGAGCAACCAAAGGACGTCCTAATTATTGACAAATGAAGAAATCAAGACTCACAACAATATGTATGATGAACAAACAGTAAACCTAAACGTTCTAGATTTTGATATATTTATGGCAATTTTTTCCCAATTTAGATTTGGATCCAAACGAATGGATGCTTCTGAACCTATGCCTATGTAGTTAGCCTCGCTTTCTGGTTACTCCTCTCAGATTTACTTTGGCACACTCAGCCAAACTCCTCATTTATCTTACCTCAAAAAAACTATTTATTCCCGTCAAATAAAACATAACTAAAGGAAATGCGGCTGATCCCAACATAACAACTTATTGATGAAAGAACCGCATATTTCTTCCAAGTGCTGGAAAGAAAACCCACCAAAGGAATAAAGGTAAAAGACCTTAATAAATCCATTTACTTAAGTTAAGTAGCTGCCAATCCTTCCCTGGCACTATAGCCGTGATCGTGTCATTTCCTGTTGCACAACTACAAAATAAAAATGTGCTTCTGGCGTGGATTCAATCATAAGATATTCATTTATTCCAATAGTTTACATATAAGCATTGAAGGGAATGTTCTGTATCGCTGATGAAGGTGAAAGACGACGGTGTGTTTAGTTCCATGTTGCTTCGTCCCTCTATTTGTCACCCTAAGCTTATAAATAAGGCGATTATTATTTTAGAGTGGCTGGCATTCCATATATTGGTTTGACGTTCCGGTGTAGGAAAATGGATGTGCTCCCCGTTTTTTAAGTTTATATTGCTATTGAGGAATTGTGCTTTAGCCAAAGAGCCTTGTCCCAGCAAGTTCTGAATGCTAATTCATTTAATAACTCGCCCTCGCCCTCGCCCGACCTAATCTTTCCTGACCTAAGAAGTGTTCCTATAATCTATGGTCTAATTAAAAGGTTATTCATAAATAAGCTAAATAAGAAGAGAAGCATAGTGGAAGATACCTGTCTGCCCCCACTATACAAAATTTGTTTGCTTTCGGAAGCGGTGTTGAACCTGGTCCTCCAATCATGGTATGTAGTGAAGTTGGTTGATTCTGGCTGGAAAGAGAATTATCTAGTAGTCCCTGCGCATTCATGAAGCAACAAGTGTCTAGGGCAGGTATTGGTATTCGGGTGTAAAGGTACGAAGTGTGGTAACAAGGTTTGGTAAGGGGTAAATATCCTACTCCCCTGCTCTTACTGGTTGAAACAAGTGTTGTTGGGTAAGGGCAGGCAACAGTCTTGAACGATTATGAATTTAGTAAAAATGGAGGGCATCTGCTACTAAGTCAATGTTCATAAGGGCCGGCTAGGCTTCTTTTGTGTTACTATGATACACAATCTCAATTGTATGCAGGAACACCGGGGGAATGAAACGTATCGGCCATATATATAATCTTTATTTGGTCAGCTTCCTCCGACACTTTACCCTTGATTACACATCTTTCATACGTGGCTTTCTGTGCCTGCTTTAAAAGACATCCAATTTATTTGGGACGAGCAAGCCTCTCACACTTTCTCCAATCTTACAAAATCCCTTGCGTCAGCTCCTCTGCTCAAACCTCTGAGTGTTGACCGATACTTGCACAAAATGTGCCAAAGAGGCCAACGCCTATCCCACAGAAAGACTTCTAGAGAACGTTGTAATGAATGTGATCACCCATCCCATTTTAAGAATCGTATCTATACACCAAGGAGTGTGAAGCCCCAGCCATCCTTGTACATATGAAAAATGGTAAAGATAGTCAGTGTCACCCAGAAGTGCCCAGAAAGTCTAGGAACGATTGACATGTGCACCGAACAATGAAATGTAACCCGGTTGGCAGAGAAAAGGGTAGATGTCATCATTCCCCAGCCTACTGAACAATCAACTGACAGACAATTACTCTACAACGTGAAGAAAAATAAAAACCCCGTAAACACCAAATCTTCCAAAATGTTGTTTTTGAGGTAAGCGATGTAAAATCAAAAACTTGGAGACTCTCCGTGTCCCAAATGTACTCTCAAATCGTGTTAAATGACGAAATATAGTTTTCCGTTGGAATTGTTATCATACATTTCATATTTTATTTTAATTTTTTTTTGCAATTTGTTTGGTTTTCCATAGGACTAGTTAAAAATGTATTATAGAAGTACTATTTTTTTTTGTCTTTTGTCAACGATAATATTAAACAATTTGACACTATTAAAAGGACCATATGTATTATTAGCATTAGGCTAGGAGGTGTTCATTCATTCAAATTAGGAAAGCATGTCTATAAATTAACGGTGGAATACATAGATATTCAAATCAAAAGAACGGTATTTGATCTCCCATGATAAAGATGATGACATAACATTAGAGAATGAAGTTATGATGAGTGGTGGGGAAAGGTGATGTAATTGTAGTTAATGAGTACTTTATTACTATGTAAAGTTTGTATGGATTGGGATTTGGGTTTTGAGGTAAGTAGGTACTTTTAGTTTTTGATATAAGTTATTTTAAATACTTTTTATTGATATAAATTATGAAAAAGTTGTTGAAAACATTTAAAATGATTATTAATGAATGAATGTATTAAAATTCTCTATTAAAAAAGATAGAAAACTTTATTTTTGATTCAATGATTGCTTTTCCATATTTATGGAGGGTTTTCATAACACTAGTCAACATTTTAGCTTAAACTAGAATTTAACAAATGGAAACTTCTCTAAATGTAGAAGTTTGATTCCCATTTTGAATTTTATATTCATCTTCAATTTTGAATTGTCATCATGAGTGAATGTATCATTATTATATATTAAGTGGGATACTTATATGGCTATAAATTATATAAGAAATTCATATTATTTATTTGTTGTTTTAAATGTTGTTTCTTTCTTTTATTTATTTTAGTCATAGGTACATATATTGTTTTCAAGTACCTTGTAACATAATTTTCAAATGCATAACTTAAGCTTAAGGTGGATTTACTATCAACCAAATATAGAGGACGTAATTTACTTTGATATGAATATTTGGATAAATATGGATATGCTAATCATTGGAAGAGGTTATATAAGAAACATTTGGACATGGGATATAAAATGAGAGTTGCCACACACATGAGGATTCAAAGTTATTATATCATGTGGAGAATATGAGTACTAGGAGAATCTTAGTCTAAATAATTTAAAAGGATAGCATATCAAAGTGAAACTCCATCCATCCCATCATGTCACAATAAATATTATTCTTACAAATGTTCATAAATGAAAGATTCAATATGCTAAATAAATTGATATTGTCAAAAAAAAATTGTGTAGTAATGTGAAGGTTGACGTAAGTATAAGTTTTGAATTTTTATCCAAACATTTAGTATTAGTTATATCCAATGTAAATAACTCCTTCATAATACATGTCAAATTAGATAATATGATATCCAGTTGTTACTAATGCCAATGTTGAATTGGTTGAGGCCATTAGACATCCCCATTGAAACATGGGATGCATCAATGTGCAAACAATGGCAACATAGGATGACAACTATCCCGAGTGACCAAGAAAGATCAAATCCACTTTCATTTACAATGATATGTGGAAGAGAATTTGTGAAGGCACCACCATTAAAATTGATACAATATTTACCCTAAAAACAAACTCAAAGTCACCTGCATCAGAAAAACAAATTGATGCAATATTGAACTTTACTGGAACACGTTGGCATTACACGATATGGTTAAATTTCTTTTGGATGTATGACATGAAGAAGGGATTTATGAGTAATGGTGATGCCATGAAGAGTGATGGAAGGATAAAGAGTTCTTAGCTGTAAAAGGTTTATCTTTATAATGATTCATGGAAGCAATAGGTTCTTACCACCCAAGGGTACATTTCTATTGTGATTCAAGAGTTTCATGTGCATTGTATGCATGTTGAGTTTCAAGCAATCTTATGAATAGAAATTTTGTTGTATTTAAAGTTACAGAGAGTTTAAATGCCAATTTCATTAAATTTGGACAAATTAGGCAAATTTTGGACTAAGAAAACGTGAATTTAGACTTTGAAAGTGTCAATATCAACCTTTCTAAAGTGCAAAAACGGGTTCTAAAAGTGGCAATATTAGATTTGAAAAGTGTGTTTTTCTATTCGAATAGTGTGTTTTTTTACAACTTATGAACCTTAAAATTGCAGTTTTTTGTTATAAAACTATGAATTACGATTCAATTTGTGTGAATTTCAAATAAAAAAATACAAATTTTGATTTGAAAAGTGTGAATTTCAAATAAAAAAATGCAAATTTTGATTTGAAAAGTGTGAATTTCAAATCAAAAAATGAAAATTTTGATTTGAAAAGTGTGAATTTAAAATAAAAAAATGCAATTTCTCATTTGGAAAGTGTGAATTTCAAATAAAAAAACTGCAATTTTTATTTGAAAATTGTAATTTTCATTTCTAAATGTTCAAAATTTTAAGGTGAAAAGTTATAACATATAAAAACTATTTGTCCCTACTTCCGTTTTCCGACAAGAAGGATCGGGTGCCCCTTCTTTCTGTAGTTAATTGTGAAAACATTTATCCAGCAATTCAACTATATCCACAATTGATCCAGGTGGATATTGGTGGCCACCCACCTTTCCAACTGGCTCAAAACAGTTTTATGGCAATTTTGGTATTGTACTATTTTTAGCAGTTTTTCGGGTCCTGAACTTCCGAGGCCATTTTGAGGCCCTAAACGACCTTTTTTGGCAATATGGGGGACCAAATGGTTTCCCTCGACATGCATTTGGCCCCAGTCGAGAGTTGTAAATCTCGGATAGACCTTTCCAATGGGCTACCGAGTGCCCCAAACGGAGATCGTATGCAAAAGTTACGACCCCGGGAAGTTGATGTACTAACTTACCCAAACGGGGCCCACATGACTTTTGGCGCTTCATCTCCTAGGGTTAGGTTTTTGGATGTCTAGGGTTTTTGACATTCCTGTTTATTGTAAAAGGCCTTGAGAGCCTCATTGTAACAATCTTCTGGCGAAATGAGTGCAGCCGTCACATCTCTTCTCAGAGATAAGCCGCCACCATTCGAGCAAGCTTTTTTTCCGCTGCATTTTACAGTTCTAGCTTATTTCCTTATTGAATAGAAAACCAGCTTTACTGTATCTCTGTTGTTTTCTGTTAAGCATCTGATAATAATCTGTATTCATTTCGTTCTGCTCATAAAATCCAGATCAGTGGTATCAGAGCGGTCTGCTCCTTGTCGTCTTAACGCATGTCCCCAACGAGGTCAGGGTACAAAGAATTGGGTCTCGAGCTTGTTTCTCTTGAGGACAAAAGCTCTCGCACGCCCAAGTGACCTCTCATGGCAGGAGAAAAGAAAGATGACGGGACAGGAGATCCTATCAAAATGTTTCTTGAGGAATCCCTCACACAGCAGAGGAACGAGATGATGGATAATTTCGCGCAAATCCTTTGGCAACTACCAACAAGCGACGCATCTTCCTCGAGTGGAGGCGCCGCCCCCTTAAAGGTACAAATCAACTTCGGTATCCCTATATTTGAAGGACAGATAGACGCAGATGCTGTAGATAAGTGGTTAAATCTACTATAAGGGTATTTTTCTGTCCATAACTTTTCGAATAAAGAAAAGATTACTTTTGCGCTCCTCAAAGCCGTTCCCCATGTCAAAGATTGGTGGGAAACATTCTACGAGCAAAAGGACACAGAAGAAGCCTCATTATTTTCAGTCACGGCCACCCGGGAATCCTTAAGGGATGCTATTAAGGAACAATACTACCCTGTTGGAAGTTATGACGACTTGTATACCAAATGGACCACACTGCGACAAGAAAGAGACCAATCAGTGCCAGAGTTCACAAATATCTTCCATACCTTAGCTAGGTATCAAAGATTCAGAGCGACATCTGGTGCTCAAGTATCGTGGTGGTTTGCATAGATACATCCAGACCGAAATGGAATTTCTGACATCTCTTCCTTGGGCGCGGCCTACCGATATGCCGTCAAAATCGAGTAGAAGCTCAAACAAAAGACGCGACAATTTGGGCCTGGGAACCCTTCACAGCAAAAGACAGGAAAGGGTGGCCCTAACCCACAGAATAAAGGACAGAGCAAAGATGGACAGTATCAGGACAACCAGTCCAAGTCGCAAGCAAAGAAGGACACCGAAAAAACAAAGAAAGATACCGGGAAGTGGTGCGACTTCCATAAGAGCCCTTAGCATAACACTGCTGATTGCCGCTCAAAGCAGTCATTGGTGGCCGAAGTGAAAGCATCTGAATTAGATGCGGGTTCTGACTCTAAGTCCAAACTAGAAAGTGGAAGACAGATCATTGACGCGGAACCCAGTGCCACCATTGCTACCACCAAGCTCCAGCCTGATGAACCAGACGAGCCAGAAGAAGGAGAACGCCTCTTCCATTCACAGATGTGGGTAAAAGGCACCCCACTGTATTTCATCACTGATAGCGGTAGCCAAAAGAATCTCATCTCAGTAGAGGTCATCAAGCACTTGGCCCTACTGACAACGCCGCACCCACAACCCTACACCATTAGATGGCTCCGCAAAGGAAGCGATCTCTGTGTCATCCAACAGTGCCGACTGCCATACGGCATCAAGCCCTTCAAGGATGAGGTATTGTGTGATGTTGCTCCTCTTGAAGTTTCAGATGTTCTTTTGGGCCAACCTTATTTATGGAAACGTCATGCTGTATATGAGTCTAGGCCTCGTAGTGTTATTATTTCTTTTAACAGGAAATTGTACAGGATACCCGAGGTAGTCCCTCCTAGTGCTATTTCCTTGATCTCTACCAAGCAATGCAGGAAGGTCATCTCTCAGACCGGGAAATTTTTCTTCTTTGTGATTCGCTCTCAGAGTGAAAGAAAGATCGCAGCCACATCCCGGGCCTCCATGACCAATTTATCCAGACAATAGAAGCAAGTGGATAAGGTGGTGGAAGGATACTCAGATATCTTCTCCTCTCTGACCGGGGTACCTCTGCACTGCCAGGTCAAGCATCCCATCGATATGACCCTAGGCGCACCGCTACCCAATGGGCCAGTCTATCGCCTCTCTCTGTTGGAAAATGAGGAGATCAAGAGGCAGATCCAAGAATTGCTCCACAAGGGGCACATCCATCCCAGTTCATCACCTTGTGGGAGCCCAATCGTGTTGGTGTAGAAGAAAGATGGGACCTGGCTACTCTGCATTGATTACCGAGCCCTGAATAAAATCACAGTCCGTAACCGGTGCCCGATTCCCCGAATCGACGACCTCCTTGATCAACTCACGGGGGCCAAATACTTCAGTAAGATTGATCTGAAGTCTGGCTACCACCAGGTCCCAATAGAACAAATAGATGTATGGAAGACTGCCTTCAAGTCAAAAGAAGGTCTTTTTGAATGGCTGGTCATGCCTTTTGGTTTGACAAATGCTCCAGCAACTTTTATGAGGATGATGGATGATATCCTACAACCTTTCACAAACAATTTTGTAGTGGTGTATCTGGATGACATCCTCATCTATAGCAAAACTTGGGAGGAATACTTGTAGCTTATTCAACAGGTTCTGCACACCCTACGGAAGCAAAAATTATATGCAAACTTGGAAAAATGCTCCTTCGGCATGGACAACGTCCATTACTTAGGCTACATTGTTGATCGACATGGTGTGCATGTGGATCCAGCCAAGATCCAGGTCATCCGTGACTGGCTAGCACCAACCACACTCACTGAACTTCGGAGCTTCTTGGGCCTCGCCAATTTCTATCGCCGGTTCGTGCTGGGATTCTCTCATATCGCATGGGCTCTCAGCCAAGTGACCAGGGGTGGTGGTAAGGCTAAATTTGTGTGGGGCCTGTCCCAACAACGATCCTTCGATGACTTGAAGAAGCGTTTGTGCTCATCACCGGTACTCTCATTACCGAACCTGCAACATCCCTTTGAGATCGAGACAGATGCTTCAGATTATGCTGTGGGCACTGTTCTCACTCAACACAGCCACCCCGTGGCATATCATAGTGAGACACTTTCAGATGCTGTCTGCAAGTACCCTACCTACGACAAAGAAATGTACTCCATTGTACAATCCTGCCGCTAGTGGAGACATTACATTCTTGGGAAGGAGACAGTCATCCACACTGATCACAAGCCACTATAGCTCCTGCAGACCCAAGGAAAGTTGCAGAATGACCGCCATTAGAAGTGGTCAACATATTTATAGTAGTTCCACCTCAACATCAAATATAAAATAGGGAGTACCAACCGAGTTACTGACTGCCTTAGTTGACCTCTAGTCGCGGCACTTACCATGGTGCTAAACTCTTGTGGCCATGAGACCTCTGAATGGCCCCACCTCTATGAGACAGACCTTGACTTCTCCACCACCTATCAAATGTTGGGCACCAACTCAGTGGTTGCTAATTTCCATCTTCAAGATGGGCTGTTGTGTCATCTCAGCCATCTCTGCATTCCATCAAGCGAGTGCGCGAAGCTGATTTGGGAAGCTTAGTACAGTTGGGTGGCAAGACACTTTGGCATCGAAATGACAGTGGCAGTGTTGCAGAAACATTTCTACTGGCCGAAACTTCGACAGGATGTTGGCAAGTATATCAGGTCCTGCACCGCTTGCGCTATTTCCAAACCGACCACTAAGAAACAGGGCCTATACACCCCTCTGCCTACTCCTGACAGGCCATGGGAATCCATCTCAATGGACTACATGTCGGGCCTCCCATCCACCAAGAGGGGAAACGACTGTGTTTTCGTGGTTGTTGATCACTTTTCCAAGATGGCGATTCTAGCCGCTTGCAAGAAGAACATCACAGCAGAAGCCACTGCCAAGCTCTTCTTTGAACGAGTATGGGTACATTTTGGGATCCCACAGACCATTATCTCAGACTGTGACAGTCGATTCCTCAGCTCATTCTGGTCAAGCCTCTGGTCACTGCTGGATACCAAGCTCACCAAATCCACTTCCTTCCACCCCAGACCGATGGACAAATAGAGGTCGTCAACCAGATGGCCGTACATATCCTACGCATGTACAATTCAACACACCCCTGCACATGCGATGAGAGTCTCCCCTATGTCCAACATAGCTACAAATGAGCCCTGCATAACTCAACTGGCCACAACCCCTTTCAGGTGGGGTTGGGATTCCAACCATTGGGTCCGATGGATGTTGCACTTCCCCTTGCGACCACCTCGGCCAACTCGTCCCCAGAAGCTGACAAAGCCGCTCGGTTCATTGAACGGATCCAGCATATCCTCCAATAGGTTCAGGATATTCTACAGAAGTCTAATGCCAAGTACAAGCAGCGCCATGATCAACATCGAGTGCCACATAAGTTTCAGGTGGGCGACAAAGTTTGGTTGCATTTGCAGAAAGAACGCCTTACAGGGCCCCATAAAAAGCTTCGCCCACTCCGTTATGAGCCGTACACCATCACCAAGGCGGTGGGTGACAATGCTTTTGAGCTCACCATTCCCCCCTTCCTTGGTCTGCATCCAGTCGTCAACGTGGCTCTCCTTCGGCCATATTTCCCACCACTATTAGACACCTCATAGATAGCAGAGAAGTTGAAACCAACAGAGCTCAACCCTGACTGCCTACAACAAGCATCCAGTGATCATATTGCAAACACACAGATCAAGGGCACTCGACATCAAAGGATCCAGCTTTATCGAGTTGTCAAAGCAGGGCATCTCCTACACCAAGGCAAGTGGCTCACCCGAGGCCAAATTCAGCAGAAATTTCCTCATCCGATGGGGGAACTCAACGCAATGGAGACCATTGCTTCCTAAGGAGGGAGGATTGATCAGGGTGGATATTGGTGGCCATCCACATTTCCAACTGTCTCAAAATAGTTTTATGGCAATTTTGGTATTGTACTATTTTTAGCAGTTTTTCGGGTCCTGAACTTTCGGGGCCATTTTGAGGCCCTAAATGACCTTTTTTGGCAATTTAGGGGGCCAAATGGTTTCCTTCGGCAAACATTGGCCCCAATTGAGAGGTGTAAATCTCGGATAGACCTTTCCAATGGGCTACCGAGTGCCCCAAACGGAGATCGTATGCAAAAGTTACGACCCCGGGAAGTTGATGTACTAACTTACCCAAACGGGGCCCACATGACTTTTGGCGCTTCATCTCCTAGGGTTAGGTTTTTGGATGTCTAGGGTTTTTGACATTCCTATTTATTGTAAAAGGACTTGAGAGCCTCATTGTAACCATCTTCTGGTGAAATGAGTGCAACCGTCACATCGCTTCTCAGAGATAAGCTGCCACCATTCCAGCAAGCTTGTTTTCCGCTGCATTTTACAGTTCTAGCTTATTTCCTTATTGGATAGAAAACCATTTTTATTGTATCTCTGTTATTTTGTGTTAAGCATCTGATAATAATCTGTATTCATTTCGTTCTGCTCATAAAATCCAGATCAACAATGGAGAACACAAGAAGGATCAACCGACCCTTCTTGTAGTGTTGAAATATTATGAAAATAATATTGGGAATACGAAGGGTCGACCGACCCTTCTTGCAGTGTCGAACTATTATGACAATAATATTGGGAATAATAAGGGTCGGATGACCCTTCAGTTACGAGGTAATTGTAAAAATAGAACACCTGGGAAGTTGTATTATATAAAAATGGTTTGTTACGACTTTTTTTGTACAACAAGAAGGATCGCCCGCCCCTTATTTTGTAGTTAATTGTGAAAAGATTTATCTAACAATTCAACCATAGCCATAATAGAGAATACCAGAAGGATCGGCTGACCCTTCTTCTAGTGTCGAACTATTATGAAAGAAATATTGGGAATAAGAAGGGTTGGCCGACCCTTCATTTAGGAGGGAATTGTAACAATAGAAAACCTTGGAGAAAGAGCAGCTGCTCTTTCTCTGAGAATATTTCAACTTGCCAGCAAAGTCTTTAAAGCAAAAATTATATAAATTTTGTTGTTAAGATTTTGATATCTAGTATCCTAGAGTGACATGTAGAACGATCATATTGTGACACGTGGCATATTTGATTTGGAACTTTGAGCGGACCTGAAAGTATATTGTTTCTATTTAAAAAAAAACAAAAAGAAAGAATGTTAGTCTAGTTAATCGCAATCAAAATCATTCCAACTAATGGCATCACTATCTGCATTGTCATCTGAGAATGTCCTTTTCCAACACAGTATCCTGCTTAAATTTTAATTAGCATTATGGTGTGTCTAGGAATGCATGCATGTGTTGCTTGTTTTTGAAATTATACATGGAATCGGTGTTGAATATAATTGTCACTGATTTTGTATCTACCCCACTGCAATAAAAAGTAAAATGTTTCTATTTAAAAAAAACAAAAAAGAAAGAATGTTTCTCTTTAAAAACTAAAATGTTTCTATTTAAAAAAAACAAAAACAAAAAGTAAAATGTTTCTATTTAAAAATAAACAAAAATAAAGAATGTTTCTCTTTAAAAAGTAAAATGTTTCTATTTAAAAAAAAATGTTGGTGCATCTAGCAAGTTGGAAAGAATCAAAATGGAAGACACAATTACTGAATACAATTAAAAACGAGCACCCAGCAGCTTGTGCCATACTGAGTATGGTCAAAAAGCCAAAAAAGATCAAACTGAGGAGCATACAACTAGGCTAACTACAGATAAAACCCGTGTTGACTCAACTCTTCTTGACAGGGGTTCTCACTGTCGTCAACAAGCAAAAACAATCCCTTATACACCAGCCTGGAAAGGAGTTACCCTTCCTAGCAACACCTGCGAAGCAAGTGAGGTCTCACCTGAGGTGGATAAGGGTGCTGCAGGAACCAAGTTTCTGCAATGGCGTTGAGAATATGCTTTACCCGCAAATATCTTATCGCAGAAAATTAATCATCAACTTGACAACATACTATTTACTCATCATTCGCATATTATTTAAGCAATTCGCAGATTCAACATAAAGTAAACATTGACAATAACATATCCTTTCTACTTAATCACATGAACCATTATCTTCAAATCCACAGCATAATAGACATAATGCAACATTCACCACCACACAGAGATAGAGATATAATTAAAACAATAATTGGACATCTTCATGCATTCATTAAACTCTACGGTAAACCTGTTGTAGGAACAGTCAAAACATAATGTTGCGGTTCCGAATTTGACCAAAAAGAGCATTTCTCCACTATCTCTCTCTCTTTTAATCTGCCCTTAGGCTTACAATTCACTTCTATTTATATGCTATTCAATGGTCCATATTGACCGATTGTAACAATTGAATATTCTAAACTATTCTTGTGCTTCCTTAAGCTTCGCAATTATCCCTTCTTTTGTGGGATTTATCTTTCGCGCCTGTCAGCTTCCACACTTGCTGCGAACTGATCTCATGCCAACAACCCGAGATTACAATAGACTAAATATATCATGGCCGATAGATAGGTAACCGCGAAAAGAACTAAGAAGACCCCAACATGATCAAAAGAGCAAGGAAAACCTTAACCAAAAAGGAAGAGGGCTCTGGCCGAGTAGCCCCCATAACAAAACCACGCTAACATCCGGAGTCTCCACCAAGTCTAAACTTCCAAATACATGGAAAAATACACAGAAAAAACAGCGAGCAACTAGCGAAAAATCCATAGAAAAAACAACAAGCCACCAGCAAGCCGGAAGCTGACCACCAAGACTGGAACAAACACAGACCATGAAGACCAATTAGGAAGAAGGATGCTCCTCCCGTGGGGAAACTGGTTCTTCATGAGGGAAGTCCCTCGAGGTATCCATGTAATCTTTTAGAGTAGACTTGAGCAAGTGAACACCGACCGAATGAGTTTGTTGGCTGTCTTTTATAATTTGAAGGGATTCATGGAGGCCGTGAGCCAGCTGATTCCTCACTTGAATTTCGCAAGCCAATAAGATCCTCACCGCCTAGTAGGGGTTGGATATTAATTTCTGGCCCAAGTGGGCTTTGTATTCTCACACAAGGGATAATTCACAGTGTGCTATCTGTGCCTCTATCAGAGCCGACGTCTCTACTAGACACTAAGCCCCCCAATTGAAAGTCTGCGGGGAAGACTCTTCCATCCCCATGGTGTGCTGTTGAGACGAGTCTTCTCCCTAAGAGTGACTTCCCCCCCCAGGTCATGGAGACCCTACACCCCTACTGGATCCTCTGTGACTACATGCCCTCATACGGGCAGCCATGATATACCAATTAAAAAAACAGAACCACCAGAAATCCACCCAAAAGTTCAGCCAAGCTTTAAATTGCAGCTCTCTCGAACGTTGAGCAACTTTAGCCTTTAAAAGTGTCAATATCAACCTTTCTAAAGTGCAAAAACAGGTTCTAAAAGTGGCAATATTGTCTTTGAAAAGTGTGCTTTTCAATTCAAATAGTGTGTTTTTTTACTATCTATGAACCTTAAAATTGCAGTTTTTGTTTATAAAACTATGAATTTCAATCTAGAAAGTGTGAATTTCAAATCAAAAAATGCAATTTCTGATTTGAAATGGGTGGATTTCAAATCAAAAAATGCAATTTCTGATTTGAAATGTGTGGATTTCAAATCAAAAATTCAATTTTTTATTTGAAAATTGGAATTTGCATTTGTAAATGATCAAAATGTTAAGGTGAAAAGTTATAAAAATGGTTGTCCCAACTTCTGTTTTCCAACAAGAAGGATCGGCCACCCCTTCTTTTCGTAATTAGTTCTGAAAACATTTATCCAGCAATTCAGCTATATCCATAATCGATAACACAAGAAGGATCGACCAACCCTTCTTGCAGTGTCGAACTAATATGAAAATAATATTGGGAATAAGAAGGGTCAGTCGAACCTTTTGGAAGTGTCAAACTATTATAAAAATAATATGGGGAATAATATGGGGCGGTCGCCCCTTCAATTATGATGGAATTGTAAAAATAGAACACCTTGTAAGTTATAACATATAAAAATGTTCTCTGATGACTTTTGTCTTCGATCCTTATTTTTCAACAAGAAGGATCGGCCGCCCCTTCTTTTCGTAGTTAATTGTGCAAACCTCTATCCAGCAATATAGCTATATCCATAATGGATAACACAAGAAGGATTGACCGACCCTTCTTGCAGTGTCGAACTATTATGGAAAAAATATTGGGAGTAAGAAGGGTCATCCGAGCCTTCAATTTAGAGGGAATTGTAAAAATAGAACACCTTGGAAGTTAGAACATATAAAATTGTTTGTCCCAACTTCTGTTTTCCGACAAGAAGGATTGGCCGCCCCTTCTTTTCGTAGTTAATTGTGAAAAACATTATCCAGCAATTCAGCTATATGCATAATGGTGAACACAAGAAGGATCGACCAACCCTTCTTGCAGTGTCGAAATATTATGGAAATAATATTGGGAATAAAAAGGGTCGACCGACCCTTCTTGCAGTGTCGAACTATTGTGAAAATAATATTGGGAATAAGAAGGGTCGGTTGACCCTTCAATTACGAGGGAATTGTAAAAATAGAACACCTTGGAAGTTATATCATATAAAAATGGTTTGTCCCGACTTCCGTTTTACGACAAGAAGGATCAGTCACCCCTTCTTTTCGTAGTTAATTGTGAAAACCTTTATCCAACAATTCAGCTATAGCCATAATGGAGAATGTAAGAAGGATCGACCAACCCTTCTTGCAGTGTCGAACTATTATGAAACCAATATTGCGAATAAGAAGGGTCGGCCGACCCTTCATTTAGGAGGGAATTGTAACCATAGAAAACCTTGGAGAAAGAGCGGCATCTCTTTCGCTGAGAATATTTCTACTTGCCAACAAAGTCTTTAAAGAAAAAATTGTATAAATTTTGTTGTCAAAATGTTGATATCTGCTATCCTAGGGTGACACGTGGAACGATCTTATTGAGACATGTGGCATATTTGATTTGGCACATTGAGTATAGTGAGGTTACTATTTTTTCTTTGATTTGGCACATTGAGTATAGCGAGGTTACTAATGCTGGTTGAACCACAACAAAATCAGGAAATGAAAATTCACTCATAGTAGTTTTAAGGATTAGGCACATGCAAGATTACCCTGTAGTTGGAAATGTTAATTGAAAAATTAACATGAATTTATTAATTTATGTTAATCATTTGCAGAAATAGATAAATGTTTTAATTAAATAAATTCACTTAAAACATAAAAGACACATAGATCATTAGTAAAGACAAATCCAAACTGTAGATCAATGTATGGATTATTGATTGCAAAAATTAAATAGTGTTCATAAATAATTTGAAGTGAAAATCAACATTCATGAACACTGTAAAGGAGATTAATTACTTATCTGCTCAAATTACTATCAAGCAATTAAAATTAACTGATGGCAAATTAAGAGTTCAAGCGCAATCAAGATTGACCTGTAACTGATATGTCAATTGAAAAATTAACATCAACTATAAATTTGTGTAAAAACCATTTGCAGAAATAGCTAAAAGTTTTAATTGAATAAATTCTTGTAAAACATTAAGGATACATAGATCATAAGCAGAGAAAAATCAAAACTGTAGATCAATGTATTTATAGATTGCAAAAGATTAAACAGCATTGATAAACAACCTAAAAGCGAAAATCAATATTGGTCAAAGAAATTTGATTAATATACAAAAGAGTATGCAAGAGAATAACATAGCTGTATTACTGAAAGTTTGCAAGAAACTACAAGCCCTGCATTAACTAGAGTATGCCCAGACTCTTCTGTTGATTTTCTCCTCCAAATTCCATCATGATCCCTAGCCTACGAGATATCTACCCTTTAAATAATAATTACAATTTTGTTACAAAGGATAAATTCCCCCAAAAATAGGGATTTCAAAAATTGAACTAGGCGAATGGCCAAGAAAATCTTGCCACTTGGCTGCAATTTCTAACAATTCATCTATATTTGGATAATTGACCGACTCAAGCCCTAGTTGGGCATCACACATAAAAGTTTCCAGCTCGTTTTTAGCCAAATTATGCCAAATACCAATAAAAATGTGGATCATTCCCTCAATGGCAACAGGTTGCCTGAATAATTGATCCATGTCATCAATCTTGATATGCTCGAGGTGTTCGATATTCTCTTTAGCTTCGTCGCATCAATGTTTCGCATCGACGTTCAACTTGTTCTAGCATCAACTTCACTGGAAAAGTGCTTTCAATGAGGTCCATGGTAGGGAACTGCAACTTCTCCATGATGCTATCCACAGCGTACCATCTCCTTCTGCAAGAACCTTGTGCTTTCTGGATAGTATCTCCAACCTTATTATTTAGATCATGCCAAGTGCATAACGCAGTTCTAATTTTCTTCAGTTGGAAACTAGTGAGAGTAGGAATATTCTCAGGTCTCTCCTTAATGGACCTCTGTCATTCTAGAATATCTTCATTGGCCTTAAATTCCTGCTGTCTTTTAGCTACCTACTAATCAAGAGTAATAGACATCTTCCCAAAAACAATGTGAGTCTCATGGATATCATTCAAGGTGTGAAACAATTCAGCTAGCAGCTTACAGTGTTCATCATTGACCTGAATGGCAAAATACTTAAACTCTAGTTGGGAAAACCTATAGAATGCAGAGGAGGATGCACTTGCAGCTGCATCCTCACATTGTTTTTCTAGCACAACTATCCTTTGTGTATTGGCAGCATTTACATCTTTTGCATCATGTAATTTAACCTGGAGAGAGGTATTTTTCAACTGCAGATCTTCAAACATATCTTCAAATACCTTCCTGAGATCAGTAACATAAGATTCATGTTCCTCATTGGTTTTGGCCAATTTCTCTTCAAGCTTCTTTAGCTCTTCTTTCTTTAAATCAATCTCCTTATTCAGTGTTGTCACTCAATCATAGTTTGCACCTGCAAAAGCACCCATGGATGGAGCAGCATCCAATGCTTCTCGCTGTATGTCATCAGACTGCTTGGTCCAAATTATTTGATTAGGAGTAGGTTCCTCCAATCCGCCTTGATCCCTGCTTCTCTTCTTACCTTTTCTTACCACTAACTTGGAAGCTCTACTGTAGAAGTAATCCCCACAAGGGAATACAATGTCTTCTTCAAACTCAGTTGCCAATTCAGCAAATGATGAAGTCACATTTGCTATTTAAACCAATGAAGATGTCTGAGTAGTAGAAGGAGCAGGTATAGACTTAGTTATTTGGGAAGTAGTTGAGGTGGAAGGGATATTTTGAATAACTGTTAGTACAAAAGTTGGGGATGGAATTGAAGTGAAGGCTTCAAAAAGTGGAACTTGGAAATCATCAGCTGGTAATGAAGAAGGAGGAACTGGAGTCTGCTCATTAGTAGCTAGTAGTGATAAAATGAATGGAGGTGATTGTAGAGGGACGGTCAAAGACTAGATCTTTGCAATAGTAGATGGAAAAATAGGAAGTGGAACCGAGATGGCTGGGAATGGAGCAATGATGGTAGTTAGAGTATGGAAAAGATGGGATATGGGGAATGGAGGTGTTACCCCAGATGACAAAGTTGAAAGAATTTGAATAGATGGAAGTAGAAGTGCTGAGGTTGTGGTGTCAGCAGCAAGGGTAGTTTCAAGAAACTTATGGTCTGGGACAGAATCATCCACTTAAATAGCATTCAATAAATCTGTAATTATTTGTGAAGTTTCAGTTACTTCCTCAATAATAGGCACATAAGAATGTACCTCATCTTCAACATCACTGTCACTAATATTGAAGGTAGGGATTTGAGATGCAGAAGTCTGAGTTTTCTTCCTTTTGGCTGGCTTGGTAATAGCCATCACTTGATCATCACAAGTCTGAGTAACTGCAACAGTCACTTGAATATCAACAATAAGCTTAGCACCTACAACTACTTGAGTGTCTAGCATCAAAGTCAGCTGAGCTAACTTCTACTTTGATTGTTGTGATGCTTGCATCAATACCTTCAATTGTTCAGCAGTCTTTACCTCTAGAGCATCTTTCATGAGACCTTTGCCATTATCCCCTTTATTACAGGTTAGCATTATTGGAGTAGGTTCTTTCTGACCTTCTTTCTCCTCTCTATCCTTTCTTGCTTTCTCAATGAGGTTTACTTGCATTTCTCTGCAGTTCAAAACCGTAGTCTTAAGGTCATGTTGATAGTGCATGATATGGTTATGTTCATCTTTACTCTTAGCCCTTTCCAAGACTTCATCAAAGGTATTTACTCCCTGATAGATTGAGTCATCAGGAAGTTCTTCATGAACAAATCCACCCTCACACGGTTGTGCTTGAAATGAGCATCTAGAACACCTTTAGGATCATGTCATCTTTTGGTCACAGAACCCAATTTTAAAGCAGCAATTTTTTCACCCAACACTATAGCCCACATTGAATTTGGGATGGCCAATGGCCCAAGGTTCAAGAGGAACTTAGGCCACGCCTTCCTCTTAGGACCACTTAGCTTTAAATACACATCATCGGGAACAGTTTGATAGGAAACCTCTTCAATGAACAATCTGTCATGAACTATCATGGGTAGTAGATGAACAGTACTGCCTCCCCAAACTCTGACATATGAGAAGGATTCACACACATACCAGTCACCAATTGTGGCAATGAAGGTTCTGGCATCAACTGAGAAAGCAGGAGCCTGTTCTCTAAATATTTTGAAGTAAATACTTCCAAAGTGTTGATGTATATGTAACTCGGAATGTATTTCACATATATGTATATTGTATTCCTATAGAGATGTTATTATTCCTCTATACGGAAGTGTTTGTATTCCTATAGAGATGTTATTATTCCTCTATATGGAAGTGTCGTCATTTATATTATAAGTGTCGTAACTTATACTTGATGGGTTATTAGACCACCCTATTGGGGGTCGGCCCAGTTAGCATTATGTTAAGTGGTTAAGTTGAGGCCGACCTAGTTGAGTAAAGGTCAAGTCAAGTTAGTGTATAAATAGAGAGTGTGTCTCTCTCATTTTACACATTCTATTCTCTCACTCACACTTGGGAGAGTAGCGCACTTGTGGAGGAGGAGGCTCTGCTATTAGGAGAAGACTATATCTTGTATTCTGGTTGTATCATTGCTCTATCTATCTCTGAGGAAGTTATTGGGGTTTTTCACCTTTATGGTTTTCCCCAAGTAAACTCTATGTCTCTTGTGTGCTTGCATTATTGTGTACATGATTGTTATGCTGTAGATTTGCTGTACATGTTGTTCTCTCAGTTAAGATCCTAGATTAGATTGAAGTAAATTCTGAAAATTTAGCATGGTATCAAAGCTAGCCTGAAAGAAGGCATGATATGACATGTATGACACTTGTTGCACTTACGATGCTAGGGTTGATATAGCAAAAACCAGTCATCGTAGAACTTTCGCTATAAATCCATTTTGGCAAAGTTTTCGGATCTGAAACATTTATAGGTCCAATATCAAATCCCCATGTACCGTGTGTCCAAAGGAAAAGCTCTAATTCGTTGTACTTTGTGATTTATGATCAATACAATATAGGGTTTCTGCCTCTTCCAGATCTGAGTCAAAATCAGGTGACCTTGGGAAAAAGGTCATAACTTGGGCTAGGAAGTTCCAAATGAAATTTCGTAAAAAATGACAGGTAGTACACAGACTGTACTATCTCAAGAAAACATTTTAGTAGCCGAAGTTGAACCAAGGACACATGGTACACCGTACAAGTTCACTCTCTTGTATTATCCCATAAACAAGTCACGTTGCGACACTTGGCATAAATCTCTCTCAGAGAATCCAATTGAGGTCAGAACTATCGGGATGGAAAGATAACAGGTCGGGATATCTTAGGAAAATGTTTCAGACCTTTTGTATCGAAAAGTTCATAGTTACACCAGAAACAATCAGTTACATATTTCTGTCAAAACAGAATTATTTTTTAGCACCTTCATTCATGGCTTCCCGAATTTAGGGCTTCGGAGAAAGTTGGATTTTTTGTAATTGGATACCACAGCTGGATGCTACCCATCAAAATAGAAATTTATAGACCAAGATCAAAATTTTTGGTTGGGCAGAAGGCCGGGCTTGATCAAACACCAGTTCGGGACTTTGATCGGAAAGATGGAAAATTAGGGCTTTTGCAAAAATTGGAATTTTGAAAATATATGACCACGGCTGGAAGCTCCTCAGAAAAATCAAAGCTTAGAGCTTTGAATCAAATATTTTGGTTGGGTGAAGCTCCGGGAAAATCAAACCCTAATTCAGGGTCCTCCCTAGTGAATCCGGAAATCTAAAAGGCAATTTCGAGGGGTCAAACTTTGCAGTTTTCAAATTCTGAATATACCAACTCGATCAGATCATCAAGGCGCATATTTCTATCCTTTCGAAAGTTTGAAATTCAAAGTTTCAATTTTTGGGGTTTCTTTGACAAACCCTAATCCAGCTCTAGGTCCAGTTCTTGCAAATCAAGTGGATTGGGTTAATCCTAGAAGAAGATGGATTGGTCACTTGCATAAGTGAAGAAGTTCCTGTCTTAGACAGAGATGAGGCTAAGGCCTTCCATAAGAAGATTACAAGCAATCTTGACAGGTATGGCTTACAGGTATGTTTCATGGTTAAGTTTATCATATGTTTGTCTTCATATCATTACAGTACAATCTTGATTAATTACTAGACTTATCGTATCACCTTAATAGAAGATATTCATTGATTAAGGTTTTGACACTTATGAATGTACTAATGCATTGTGATGTTGTATGAGGTTTATGTTGTTCACTAACATAAAAGGTACACCAAAAAAGACAAATCATGTTCTACTTCAAGAACATATGATCATGGTGACATGAAGCCAAAGATTCATCCATTGTCATGGATCACATAGAAGATCTACTTTCGAGGTATGTATAACCTGGTCCTACAATGGTTAACCTATGAGACATGCAGGTTAATAGCACAAGTCACTGAAGAGAACCATAAGACATTATGTGGGTATGTTAGACATAACTAGCTAGCATGCTAATCCATGTTTTTCCTATATCAAGCTAGAATCCTACCTTGTGTTAGGATCTTATACTGTTGTGTTGTTGATAATGATTATTCATGAAGTCATAGGTTTGAATAGTCATGGCTGTATGCATATTATGTTTCTTACCATAATTGATGATATGACTAACCAGAAGAATCATGAAGGTATAGGTTTGAGTAATCATGGGTTTATGCATTGATGATTTAACTAATCAGAAGAGTCCTATGATCAAATAAGAATATGCATGAGTAAAAGAAGACTTCCCTAAAACCTTGAATACTAATGTTTATTATCTGTGAATGATCATGACTATACATTAATATTATTGTGTTTTGATAGTATTAAGATTATACTAATAAATGTGTGATTATGTATGAGACCTCAAGGATAACACAATGATGATACTAATAAGCATGCATAGTGATTAAGGATGGATGTAAGTTCAAGGACAGGTAATCCAGGAAGCAAAGATCAAGAGGGAGCACACTCCAGTTGTTCCTCCAAGAAAGCAAAGGAGCACACTTCAATAGTTTCTACAAGGATGCCAATATTCAAAGGGAGTTGACCACTTCTCACAATCCACATCAGAATGGAGTTGGAAAGATTCAGAGGGAGTCCACCCAGCAACCAAACAAAGATAAGTATTTGAATTGTCATTTCTTACATAATGTTATTCCATAATGTATATGCTTATGTTCCTAGAATTAGGTTGTGTATTATGCATATTAGAATAGTTGCATTGATGAATAGTATACTACTAATATACATGGGTAAGTGGCCTATGGAATTGTACAACATTCCATTGCTACCTATCTAGAATGAAACCTCTTTGCTGACATGTTAGGAGTTGTGCACACTCTTAACAATGTTCTGGTAGAGATTGCAAGGCATCTAGAAAGTTACGGAATATGGATAAATGTTGTATTGAAGCATTGGCTAAGATAATTGCATGACTGTATGACATATTTCTTTATGTGTAAGAATTTGTTCTGAAAACTATGAGATGTTTTCTAATCATGCAATTTAACTTGTTGTGTAGGAAAGATCGTATACCATCACCTACAAAAGAAGGACTACAAAATTTGTTCAGCAACAAAGTTATCTATTGAAGATATTGAAGATATTGAAGTTCCCAGGATCTAGGAAGAATGCCATGATTGAGGAGTACCAGTCGATCACGAAGATGTTTGAGATGCAGTCCCAAGACCTGAAGGGGAGTCTGTAGTGACTTCCAAGAGGATCTACAAGATCAAGCATGTTGTAGTGATGAAGAGGAAGATACACTTTCTTGAATGGTATAGTTGAAGAAGAAGTGTATGTGGTGCAGCCACTTGGTTCTGAGACACATGACAAGGAGTCATATATGTGTAGAACTTGGTATGGTAGGATAGACAACTTTCTATCCAATTCGGGCTTTACCAAGAATAAAGCGGATTCCAGCCTTTACTGCAAGGTTGAGGAAGTCAATCCAGTGATACTACTATGTGAATGAAATGTTTGTAATAGGTGAGGATAGATTGATTGCCGACATGTAGCGGAAGCTTCCTGTTGATTTTGAGTTGAAGAACTTGGGGATGATGCACTATTTGTTTTCGGCATGGAGGTGTGGCAGAGTGCAGATGGAATCTTCCTTGGACAAGGGAAGTATGCAGTAGAGATCCTGAAGAGGTTCGAGATGATGGACTGCAAGGCTATGGCCACACCTATGGCATCAAACCTGAAGCTTCTATGTGATGCTTCATCTGAGCCAGTTGATATCACTATGTATCATCAGATGATTGGGTCCTTGATGTACCTGATGAACACGAGACTAGATATTTGCTTTGCGGTGAACACATTGAGCCAGTTCCTGATGGATCTAAGGAGTGTTCACCTGGTTTTTGTAAAGCATATTCTGAGGTACCTGAAGGGTACAGTTGATTATTGGCTCAAGTATGATGCAAATCAAAAGTTTAACTTGTAGGGTTATGTTGATTCAGATTTGGCAGGAAGTGCTGCAGATAGGGATTAGGTGTGATCTCTTGGTTTAGTAGGAAGTAGTCCTGCGTAGCACTGAATACAGTCGAAGCAGAGTATGTTGTGATGGATGAGCAAGTTGCAGATGTATTGACCAAGCCGTTGGCTAGATTGCAGTTTGAGTACTTCAGAGAGAGGCTTGGTGCACTTTAGATTGAGGTTCCTTCCAAAGGGAAGTGATGAGTCTGGAAGATGCAGATGCACATGATATTTTCTGACATGGTTGATGTGTTCTCCCTTGGTCATGATGTAATTGCTGAGCCATTTTTGACATGGTGGTAGATGTGTTCTCCCATGGTGAAAAAGTAAGGGCTAGAGCCTTCCCCGAATGGTGGTAGATGTGTTCTCCCATGTTGGTGGTGTAAGTGCTAGATGATGTGCATTTGGGTTGTGCTTCGTGGATGATGAGATGATCTGAAGAGGATGATTCTTGTTATGATCAGTTGGATGCTTGGACCATGTATCTGTATATGTATCAGGTGGATACTGAGATCATGTATGTTGATATGTATCAGTTGGATACATTGTATGGATCATGTATCTGTGTATGTATCAGGTGGATACATTATATGATCAGGTAGATCATGTATGATGATATGTATTAGGTAGATACTTGGTATGCATCAGGTGGATGCAGTCTATAATCAGGATGATCATAGATAACGAGCTCCAGGATGTTGCTCCAGATGACATGCAGCAGGATGTTGCAGTGATGATGATCAGGATGATCATGTGTACATCAAGATGATGTATGATGAGTATCAGGATGATACTTTGTGGCCGTGGATCAGGTTGTGCAAATGAGAATGTCTAGGAGATCCTATAGGTCAGCGTTGTGTACCCGTAACATCCTGGGATGCTCTTTCGAGACATTGCTCTGGGAGGACATGTAATTTGTGCCCTGGGAGATCTTCAGTTTGGAGTCGTGTACCCGTAACATCCTGAGGTGCTCTTGCGAGGTTTTGTCCTATGGCATATAATTTGCTCCAGGGAGATCTGGACAAGATGAAAAAGGCCTTAGATGCTTCAGCTAGGTTTTGCCATGACCACATGTAATTTTCTCCTAGGAGATCTGGACAGGATGAAAAAGGCCTCAGATGCTTCAGCTAGGTTTTGTGGTGAGATCACATGTAATGTGCTCCTGGGAGATCCGACAGGTAGAACTGTGTGCTCGTAACAACCTGGGATGCTTCAGCCAGGTTTTGTGATGGGTCACATGTAATGTGCTCCTGGGAGATCCGACAGGTAGAGCTGTGTTCTCGTAAAATCCTGGGATGTTGTAGCTAGGTTTTGTGACACACGTAATAAGTCCTGAGGATTCCACAGTATGGCCAGTGATGATCAAGACCTGCAAGTGGTGGGCCTACATCCAGTATGAAAAAGGAATGGCTTTGTAGAACTTCCTATGATGAGTAGATTCAGAGATTGATTGAGATAGCAGCAGCAGTGACGATGACGATGACTCGATGACGATTATCTAATGACAATGATCCAGAGAAGAAGACTTGTGCTAGAAGACATGTGTCATGAAATACCTTCCTAGTTAAGAGGGAGTGTTGATGTATATGTAACTTTGGAATGTATTTCACATATATGTATATTGTATTCCTATAGAGATGTTATTATTCCTCTATATGGAAGTGTCGTCATTTATATTGTAAGTGTCGTAACTTATACTTGATGGGTTATTAGACCACCTTATTGGGGTCGGCCCTGTATAAGTCATGTGGGTCGAAGGGTTATTAGACCACCCTATTGGGGGTCGGCCATGTGGGTCAAAGGGTTATTAGAACACCCTATTGGGTGTTGGCCCAGTCAGCAGTATGTTAAGTGGTTAAGTTGAGGCCAACCTAGTTGAGTAAAGGTCAAGTCAAGTTAGTGTATAAATAGAGAGTGTGTCTCTCTCATTTTACACATTCTATTCTCTCACTCACACTTGGGAGAGTGGTGCACTTGTGGAGGAGGAGGCTCTGCTACTAGGAGAAGACTATCTCTTGTATTCTGGTTGTATCATTGCTCTATCTATCTCTGAGGAATTTATTGGGGTTTTTCACCTTTATGGTTTTCCGCAAGTAAAATCTGTGTCTCTTGTGTGCTTGCATTATTGTGTACATGATTGTTATGCTGTAGATTTGCTGTACATGTTGTTCTCTCAGTTAAGATCCTAGATCAGATTGAAGTAAATTCTAAAAATTTAACACAAAGAAGTGATCACAAATGTCATATATGAAAGGCATATAATTGTTCTCCCATAATGGTGAATGATAAATATGGACAGGAGGATCTGATGGAGTCCAATTCCATCCCATGTTGGGATATTGGAATTCTGCACAAAATATATCAATGACAAAAGATGAAAAGAAGAAATGTGGCTTCTTCACGGCCGGTGCCTTCTAATATGCTTGAATGGATTTTTTGAGTTCAAAAGACAAGATTGACACCCAAGGGAATGAATCACCAGTCGTTAGAACATGATGGCTACATGAGCCCACTTAGCTTTAAATATAGAACAATTTGGGAGACCATAGAATCTGCATAGCATGGCAGCCAATAGGGAATAAGGTTCTCTAAACCAGGAAACCGGCTACAAGTTATCATCCCTACGGATGAAATTGTCAACTTTATTCATCCACAACTTCAACATTTCATTGAAATTGTACCTAGTCTTAGAAGATTCCATGAACTTAGCATTAAGGGGTTGCATAGATCGTTTAAGAGCGTAATCTCTGATGAAATCCTTAGGGAGGAAGGTAGCCAATTGTGACCCTGCACTGTCAATAAATGAGCGGTCTTTAGGGTTAGCGTGGTCCACAATCCATTTAACCGCATCAGTATAAGGAAAGATAGCGGGTCTTGCAACAATGGCATGAAGCTGGGAATCCCTAATTTTCTCATATTCCAACTGGTCATTCTGAATGTCTGATAGGTCATCATTATCGAAAATTGAATAGATTCTGGACCAGTCTAGCTAATAGGTTTCAACAATTTTATCACTAGTGTCCAAGAAAATACCAAAATTTGGGTCTTTGTTTAGTAAATCCTTCTAAGCAGTTTTACAATGTGTATTGCTCAACATGTTTGAAACTGGAGGTTTTCTGATAAACGAATGAAAAAAAATAAAAAATAATTCAAAATATCGAAATAGTAGATAACGGAATAAGAGGAATGATCAAAACCAACATGTTTCAGCTGAAAGTAATGGGTAATAAACACGGTAAAAACTTCGCAGTAAAATTAAAGCAACAAGGTAATCTTCTAAAGTAAAAATGACAAGGAAAAATAGGGAAAATCACATATTTATTGCTTTTCAACGGGCCAAATCTAGACCGTAGGATGAAAACGAATCAATGACTGAGATTAAACCTTGCAGGATGCAGGGTCAAGTTGTGGGAGTTTTATTTTGGAACTATGTACATTGTTCCCCCAATCCACAATTGCGTGTCGCGGGTTGTGGGATCGCAACTTAGAAAACCAACAATAAAAAAGTTTCACACAATCCGCAATCTGCAAATGCCGGTTGCGGGATGCGGGAGCACAAAAAACCTTTTATAATTCAAATAATCTCTTGCAATCCACAATTGCGGGTTGTGGGTTACGGGGCCACACAACACACCTTATTACTTGAACCACTTTTCTGCAATCCGCAATTAAGGGTTGCAGAACGAAAAGTTCAAAAGCTATTTACAAAGTCTTCTCGCAATAAGCAATAAGCGGGATTCCGGGATGAAAATGATTTGGTGGAAAAACTTAAAGCTTCCCGCAACTTCAGAAAAATAGAAAAAAAATAGACAAACTAAACTTCATTTAAATCACCTAGTGTAATCTCATCCACGGGATCAAGACAAATTGACGGTTAAAACTTAAACATGCAGGAAGGAAAAGAAGGGTTGCGGGGTTTTATTTCATAAATGTTCTAAATTTTAAGGTGAAAAAATGAAAGTCTAAAATATTCAAGTCATCGTTAGAATAACAAGTCAATCAGCTAAGTTATAAGATATAAAAATGGTTTGTCCTGACACCCGTTTTCCGACATGAAGGATCAGCCGCCCCTTCTTTTCATACTTAATGGTGAAAACATTTATCTAGCAATTCAGCTATATCCATAATGGAGAACACAAGAAGGATCAACTGACCCTTCTTGTAGTGTCAAAATATTATGAAAAGAATATTGGTAATAAGAAGGGTCGACCGATCCTTCTTGCAGTGTCGAACTATTATGAAAATAATATGCAGAATAAGAAGGGTCGGCCGACCCTTCAATTAGGAGGGAATTGTAACAATAGAACACATTCGAGAAAGAGCGACCGCTCATTCTCTGAGAATATTTCCATTTTCCAGCAAAGTCTTTAAAGCAAAACATCTATAAATTTCATTGGTAAAATGTTGATATCTAGTATCCTAGGGTGACACATGGAACAATCATATTGTGACACGTGGCATATTTGATTTGGAACATTGAGTATAGCAAGGTTACTATGTTTTTTTTATTTGGCACATTGAACAGAGAGGTTACTAATTCACTGATAAAAAGAGAAACTTTGTATTATATACTGGTGAAAAAGGTTACATCCGTCTTCTTTTCACATTGCACTTCTGAGAAAAGACATATGCCTTTCCAAATGGCCTCTTAGCCATGTGAGTTCAACACTTAGCCATATTTTTGTTCTTTATATGTAAAATACTTTTGTTCTTAATATGTAAAATACAATGAGTTATATTCGGAAAGATATATTCATCATTTGACCATATTTCTCTATAAAATACTTCTCTATAATTATATTGAAGCATATAGATGGATTTATTCAAAAGGATGTTCACAACCATTCATTACAAAAAGCAGAGCCTGGGAGCATAAATAGCTTTCACAATATGGCTTTGTAAATTTAGCAAGCTGATGCAAATTTTTTTCCAAAACAGATGTAACAACTCAACCAAGTAGGAATCTCTTCTACAAAAAATTCTGCCACTGAACAGAGGTTTCCTCAGCAATTATCATGTCCACAACCACAGGTTATATTCTCCTGTTCCTCCTGAGGATGGTGGTCGATAATGCTTCTCGAACTTATTTTTTTTGTATCATTGCACAATATTTAATTAAGAGCATTACAATTTAGAGAGTTACAAACCATCTTTCCCCAAAAAATAGAGTGTTTCCATCAGTGGCACGACCAAAGAACAAAGGATTATTTGAGCATGGATGCAAAAGTTGCAGAAAATTGGAGTGAAACAAACACCAAAACTAGAGCAAAGAGACATGGTCCTCTCGTCGAGCTCCAGAGAAGTCATGACAGCAGTTACTCGGGCGGGAAGTCTTCTAGGATGGGCAACACCCCGGAAAATCATTGTCCGATAGCTTGACGAGAAGTGGCTCAGTCTTCTTGGTAACAAGGAGGTTGGGCTTGGTGTGGCTGCACAGGCATTTGTAGGGTAGGGAGCTCATCATGGATGGAGTCTAAAAATGCACGGGAGGAGCCGTAGGGGCGACCAGAAAGAGATCCGAAGTGTCCGTGGCAGCAACTGCGATAGGCTCTTTAGAAGGGATGATAGAGACACAGGAAGGGCCGCCATCACCTTTGCCAGCAGAGTCAGCCTGGACTAGGCTTCGACTTACAATTGTGTGCTGGATCCAGAAGAAGGTGCTATTGAGATTAGACCTAGTGGCCAGCATTTGGTTCCGAGTAGAACCCCAGTTTCCTAGCATGTCGTCTAGAATCTTCCCCAACATATTCTTCATGAGCCAATAGTGATTTATTGAACCGCCATTGGTGCCAAAGGCCAAGTGTTTTGCCACTAGTTGCCCCTCCTAGTCTTCCATCAGGTTGCGACTAGAAAAGGAAATGCCAGTGTCAAAACCATCGCCAGAGCTTGGGGCGCTCTGGCTCCTAGAGCAACGATTCCCCGCACCTCGACATGAAAGACCACAGGACTTGGTCATGGTAGAAGAAGCCATGAGGGACCAGAACCAGAAGTGGAGCTAAATAAAGGATGAATAGAGCTGAAACAAAGGTTTGAGGAGGCAGACTAAGTACCGTCTATGGTGTGCATGGACTTGTTTAAATAGCGAGGAGTCTATATGTCGTGGCTGGTGTTCACACGAGCCATAGTTAAGAGCAGAGAGCAGAATTAAAAGAGCCGAGGGATGAAATGAATGCATAGAGGGCCGAGGTGCGGTCGAGCTGTACCAGGGTGGTGGCCAAAGTAAATGCAAGGGGACTTGTGAGTGATAGTGCAGAGGGATGCCATTAAGCCACAAGTGTGGGGGTAGCCAACTGTGGAGGCATATAGATGGTAGGGTAGGTGGATGGGTGGGCAGACAGGTGTGGAGGTGTGCATCATCGTGGGCAGGTGTTAGACTGGGCATGGTAACCCATGCAGCATTAAGGGCATGGGGTGCAAGGACCCCTCCCCTCGTGCTCTCCACGTGCTGGGGGGATGGCCCCATAGATCATGATGACATCCTCAGCCGGGGGATAATGCTCCTCGAACTGAAGTTTACTTGTGGAAGTAATTGTAAATAAGTAACTTTACACATTTACATTAGTATCATTATAGTAGCATTATACAAAAACTATTCTATTCTTTCTTTTTCTTTTTTTTAATAGAAACTTTCTTTTTTTTTAAATAGAAACATTCTTTCCTTTTGTTTTTTTAAATCGAAGCATTATTTCTTTTTTCTCCTTTTCTAAATAGAATGAAATCTCATAAAAAGAATGAAAAGTGTTTCTAGTTATTATTATTTTTTAATTAAAGCCCTTCATGCTAGAAGGGAGGTATGAATATATAACCTTCAAATGTGAATTTAAAATAAAAAAATGCAATTTCTGATTTGAAAAGTGTTCAAAATTGCAATTTTCATTTGTAATTGTTCAAAATTTTAAGGGAAAAGTTATAACATATAAAAATAGTTTGTCCCAACTTCCGTTTTCCAACAACAAGGATCGGCTACCCCTTCCTTTTGTAGTTAATTGTGAAAACCTGTATCCAAAAATTTAGCTATATCAATAATGGAGAACACAAGAAGGATCGACCGAACCTTCTTGCAGTGTCGAAATATTATGAAAAGAATATTGGTAATAAGGGTCGACCGACACTTCTTGCAGTGTCCAACTATTATGAAATAATATGGGGAATAAGAAGGGTCGGGCGACCCTCCAATTACGAGGCAATTGTAAAAATAGAACACCTTGGAATCTATATCATATAAAAATGGTTTGTCCCGACTTCCATTTTATGACAAGAAGGATCGGCCGCCCCTTCTTTTTGTTGTTAATTGTCAAAACCTTTATCCAGGAATTCAGCTATAGCCATAATGGATTATTATACAATAAGGATCGACCAACCCTTCTTGGAGTGTCAAACTATTATGAAAATAATATTTGGAATAAGAAGGGTCGGCCGACCCTTCATTTAGGAGGAAATTGTAACAGTAGAACACCTTGGAGAAAGAGCGTCCGCTCTTTCTCTGACAATATTTCCACTTGCCAGCAAAGTCTTTAAAGCAAAACGTATATAAATTTTGTTGTCAAAATTTTGATATCTAATATCTTAGGGTGACACATGGAATGATCATATTGTGACACATGGAAAATTTGATTTGGCACACTGAGCATAAGGAGGTTACTACTTTTTTTTTTATTTGGTACATTGAGTATAGCGAAGTTACTAATGCGAGTTTAACCACAACACAATCAAGAAATGAAAATTCACTTATAGTAGTTTTAAGGATTAGGCACATGCAAGATTACCCTATAGCCGGAATGCTAATTGAAAAATTAACATGAATTTATTAATTTATGTTAATCATTTGCAGAAATAGATAAATGTTTTAATTAAATAAATTCACTTAAAACATAAAACACACACAGATCATGAGTAAAGACAAATCCAAACTATAGATCAAACTAATCATAGGCAGGAGGCAGGATATGATTAAACATGACAGTGCTTTGCAAAGAAAACTAATCAGAGGCAGGATAGCCACCCGCTCACAGTCAAAGAGCTTTTGTTTTGTGATTAAAGAAGAATATATGAACAACCTGTCAATATAGAGCTTATGATAATGAATTCTATACCAACTTTAGTAGAAAATGGTAATGGATGCTTGAAATGAAAGCAACAGAGCATAATATTTATGACTTATGTCCCGATACAACACTTATCCAAGCATGAAAAAGCATAACAGTATGAATTAAACAGTGAGAGAAACATTCACATAAGAGAAGAAGTAAACAGACTGTAAGATGAATAACACAGGAATATCTGATAGAAAACCTTGCTCGGCCTAGCCAGATTTTATTAAAATATATCTCAAAGTGCTTAATAACACAGGGAATTCATGACTCCAACAAAAGTTTCCAACCCTTCCTCCTTCTATTACATTTCTTACATAGATGCTCAGAGCCTTCTGGCTTGAGCTGCCTCAGTAGGAAGTTGTTACAATGTAGGTGACACCTACTCAAACAAGTTCGCCACCCTCAAGAATTAGTTACAACAAAATGACAATGCTGGTAAAACTGGCTCAATTGCCTTTTACAAAATTACTGAGCATTTTTACCGAAAGACAACAGACTCTAACAAAATAAACAAAGTGCTTCAGTGAATATTTCCTCCATTCTGCTATCCCACGATCATCGAATCTTCATAGGTTCAATATCAGCTTTCCCTTCCCATATTTCTCAATGAGATTCCATAGCTCGATAGCTGGTCACTTTGAGGTGGCCAACTCCTTCATTAAGACTCGGATCTTAGTGTGGTCCCTATACACTACAACAAATATTGGAATTAGCGTCGCATTTAGCATCCCTTTTTAGTGAATTTTTTTTTTTATTGGGTGGTCAAAATAGACTCTAAATGGGACACGTTATGGACAAAATTTAAAGAGTCTAAAATAAAGTCTTTTTTTGCTTCCTAGATAGCATCCTTTTTGATGTCTAAAATAATGCCCTTTTTTTTGCTTCCAGAATAGTGTCCAATTTTGCTTCCTAAACGACATTAAGGTTTGCTTCCTAAATAACATCCTATTTTTCTTCCTACAGATCGTCATCTTTTACTTCATAAATGGCGTCCCCTTAAGCACCCTATTTTCATCCTTAAAAGCATTGTATTAGCATTTCTGTTTGCATCTACATTCGCACCATATTTGCATCCAAATTAGCATCCAATTTTGCATCCATATGTGCTACCACTTTAGCATCCCATTTTGCACCATGTTTTACTTCCAATATGCAACAATTTTCGCTTCTAATTTTGCACCAATTTTTGCTTCCTTTTTTGCATCGTGTTTTGCTACCAAGATGGAGCCAAAATTTTCTTTTATTGTTGCACCATATTTTGCTTCCTATGTAGTGCCACATTTTGCATCCAAAGTAACATCTTATTTTTCTACCATATCAATGCCATGTTTGGCTTCCCCATTAGCATCAATTGTTGGACCTCTTTTTAACGCCTACTTTTGCATCTCTATTGATGTCAACATTAGCACCATGTTTTGCTACCACTTTAGCGCCCAATTTATCATTCATTTTTACTCCCACAATATCGCCACATTTTGCTTCCCGTTTAGAAACTAATATAAATTATCACAACAAATATTTTTTTAGAAATACATTGCTATATGATTAGGGCATGGAGGAATCGAACCACCAACCTCCTGCTTGTAAGGTAGGCGCTCTTCCATTGAGCTAGCACCCTTTAAGAATTGGGGAGAGGAGCAATATTAACACCTAGATTGCATGATTCATAATTCTAATAAAAGACAATATGCATTGGTTGCAATCTAATAGATTCAAAATCATATTGGAGTTTTTTGTGCAAAAGGGTTCTCCTTAAAAATATTGGTATGTAGCTGTATGATTTCATTTGTCTTCAGTTTTATTATTTCTTAATAAGTAAATAATATATGGTTGATAATATTCAAGATACCTATTATTTGATTTTAACTGAAATTTGATATTAGTGCCATTGGGAGATTTCAACTGATCAAAAAGATTTAGATCGATTGGTATCATAGAAATATATTTATGAATCTATGGACTTCCAATAAGGCATCCATGGGAAAATATCATAAGAGAGTGATACTTTAGGAACTATAGAAGATGAATAAACAAATCTATGAGGATAATGAACAACTAGAAAAGACTTTCTAGTAATTGGACGAGAAGAATGAAGAGTTGCATAAAACTTTGTAAAGCAATTTGAAGCTTCTTAAGGAGAAAAATGTCTAGTTTGTGGAAAATATAGTGTAATAGTTGGCTTGTAAGAAAGCCATATTGATGAGTCTTTAAATGGAGGTGGAAAATATTAATAAAGAAAGGAGCCTTGTTTTGACTCAAGATCAGGGATCAAATTTGAATGGATGGTCTTAATTTCATATAGAAGGTTATATATTCATGCTTCCCTTTGACAAAGGGCTTCTAAAAAAATCACATTTCAAATAATAATAATAAACTAATTGTACACTTCATAAAAAAATGTGCTAAAAAATATTGTATTTGAATAAAATTTATGACACTAAAAAAATCAATCACACATGATTATTACATCTACAATCAGCATAAAGCCAAAAATAATATTTAACAAAGTGAGATTTGAGACTGTACATCTACCCAAAAAATTTCAAAATTCATTAAGATTGATGGGATCTATATGCTGACAAGCTTTTAGCACTACTAGCTTTCAACCACTTCCCAAAACTCTGCACTCCTCAATTAAAAAATTCCAGTATTTCCTGGAACTAAAGCCAAATGTTTCACCTTCAATCATCCAATGACTCGGACTTATTCCAATTTGAATTTCAAGATATAGCAATGGTAAATGAGAGAATACACATTTTGTCTTATTGAAAAAATTAAAGCATTGAAGAAGCTCAAGTTATACCAACATCTTTCCCTTTATTCTTACCGACACTACTTGTCAATTAAATCATTTTTAGCCTTTTGTTCATCACTTCCTCTTGAGAGTTTTTCTAGTTAATGGAAATGAGAAATGATCTACAAGCTAATGAGGCTCTCCAAAGTAGAAAGATGATTTTCAACCTTGGTATAAGAAAGAGATCAATCAATTTGCACGAATTCCCTATTGATCATATTAGTTATTGTAAAAATGCATTAATTGATTCTTAGAGATGTTGAAATGTAACAAAGAAGTGCAACATGATTTTGGTAGTGAAAATGCATATGATCTTTGGAGGTGATAAAAAAGCAAAGGAGAAAATGTCATATGCAACCCAACACTCCAGATGAAGCTCCTCTGAAGTGAATTGACAAAAAGGAATGAGAAATGAGGCTACCTACTACTTTTATAAGACTGGAAATAAGCTTTGCAATTAAAAAATGATAAACAATCTTGATAATTTTCCATTCCACTAAGTTCAAACTCTAAGAAGGAAACCATGAAGTTCAAAGACTCTCGCACTTGAACTTAGCAATTTGATAACTTTTTGGAAAAAATATATGTTTTTAAAGACTCTCGCCCTTGAACTTAGCAATTTGATAACTTTTTGGAAAAAATATATGTTTTTAATCTTTCCATTGGGTTGTTTTAGCCAAATTTCACCTAATTACATAAAAGAGTCCATCATTCAGATCACAGGTTTGATAGACTCACAACTTAGTGATTTACCCTCCATGAGGTAAATCATTGATAGGACAACTGGTAAGCTTTCCAACTTAGCGATTTCACCTTCTCACTAGAAAAACACTACCGAGACAAGATCAAAAGGTCCCTGATTATTTGCAACTTTATTCATCATCTTCTTGTAGTAAATTATACCATTAAATAATTCAAACATTGAATTTGAATGGCTATTTGGAAATTTGAAGCTACACAGTTATACAACTTTAGGATGGGCATATTCCTCCTTCAAAGGACTTGGCCCAAAACAAATCAAAGGAATCAAATTCCAGATTTTAACTCAAACAAACATAATTACCCAGAAGTGAATGCTCTGCCCCATAGAACCATTTCCTTTCACATGGCAGTTGGTTAAAATGGAATTTGAATGAGAATGATCACTAATTTTCTAATGATCCTATATGGGAACTATTCTCTTCCCAAGATTTTGATCCATGATTACAAACACTCAATTCTTCAGATTGTGACTTCACAAGTTCTCCAACTCAATGACAAACATAGTTTGTAAGCATAATAGAATTCATGCAAAACAGAGTTGGCACAATCTTGATTCCTAACATATGATTGTAGGGAAGAACTCTCAGATAATCTGAATGGATGATGATAGATAGTCTGTTCTTTTAATCAAAACTTCTCACCCTGGATGCTTACCATCAACAACATTAAATTGAAAAAATACAGTTGAAGCAGACCTTAATTGAACACTCTCCAATGTAGATGATCCAGGGTTGCGAAGGATCATTCCTTGCATAATTTTGATTGTCCAAAGGAAAAAATACTACACCCAAAAGCTGTCCAAATCCACGGCTGGTCCCCTCATAGTAGATATTTTAAGGATTTTTGCTAAACTACTTATTTTTGTTCTTTTGTAGGCCTTGAATTCACAATCAATCTAAGTCGGAGGCTGGTTCAGCATTCCCACTCATCTCAGTAAGTTCCGCATTTTGAATTGCATTTATCTATCATATTTGAGAGACCTCACAGGGCCTTCACATGGAGTATACTTACTGTACTTCATATCACATGGTACAAAACTTTGAGTCGAATTTTAAATATCATCCACTCCCAGCATATGATGGGATTTAAAATCTAAGGAAACAGATGAAGATGATATATTTATGTTATTTGTAGCACAATCCATCATTCTGCATAAAAGGATGATATACTTTACAATGTAGATATGTTTCACACGTCGGAATCCCAAATCATCCATGGTTGACTAGTTCCTCCATATGAAACTAGCAATTGGCTCAATTTCATAACAACTTGTTGCACAGAAGATGCGACTGACAACCCTATCGATGCTCATCCTGCCTTGGGATGCTCTGCAAGTCACTTTAAATCACCCACGTTAATAATTATACCCGTATTCAAACCCTTTTCCATTGTTTGGTCCAATTCCCCAAACTTCATATAAATGTGGTCTTAATTTATAGTCCATAACCAGTGATGCAAAATGCCTATTAGTTGCACTCTTACAATGCAGAATGTCCTTTTGAAGAATTTGAGATTTGTTTGTTTCCATTGCTTTGCCAATTTTGTTTTTGATAAATGCATAACACTTGCAGAATGTTCTTTTTTCAGTATTTGGTGGATGTAGGATGTTGATTTTAGATTTTATTGATGCAGCTTGCAGAAAAACATTTGAAGAAAGCCCGAGCTTTGTTGGGAAGTCAAGAACCGAATGAAATCTACTCAACACTTAATTTGCTTGATGCTGCTCTTGATTTATGTCCAAGATGCGAGAAGGCCTTGGAACTTAAGGCAAGGTCATTCTTGTATCTTGGGAAATTCAAAGACATGGCAAATATGCTGCATGAATATACCCCAAGCCTCAGGTTTAGGGAGATAGTCCCATCTGAAAGCCCACTGGTGTCAAAAGAGATGTCGAGAGAGCAAGTGAAGCTTCTTTCGAGCTATGAAGAGAGTAACAAATCCAGGTCCAGGGTTTTTGATGGGAAGGGCTAGTCCCTTACCCTTACCCAAGGATCATTTAGCTCTTACATCCATCATTCTAATTCACATGGGCCTTATGTCCCTCTCTAAGTTTACTCCATCACCTAAATATATAGGCTCTTTACCAAATATCCATCATATTTATGCTAAAAATATAAATAACTGTGTTACAACACACAAACAACACTCATGTAAAGTGTAGAGTTAGTTTAGGCAACTCCCACTAGATTTGGCCATTCAACCAACTATAGCGAACTCCCACTCCTTTGGTGCTCTTTCTATCGATTCTTTGTACTAAACCAAAGTGCCAAACTCTTGCTCCAAGTCATATGGCATTACATACGAATCAACGCTTATACCTCCATTGGCGCTTTCATAAAGTGGTATTCAAATCCTTTTGGTCATGTCGATTTCCAATAGTACATTGACACACCATCACCGAAGTGAAAACAACCCTAGGAGGCATGAGGCCTTAGCTCAGCATTAGCATACAAACTAGAAATAAGTGTAGATGTGAAGGATGAAGAAGAAGCATCCATATCTCCATCTATTATTGTGAAGTAGTCAATGCAAAGTTTGATGACATCAACCAGAGTGTACCAAGGAATGAGCGACCCTAGCTATACAATCCTGGGAGGAGCTATGCATTGATACGAACTGTTACACCAAAACCTCGAGATGTTACTGAAGGTCGCCCACTAGGATCTTAACATCCCACCACGCTCCGCAGTCCAGACTCTGGGCTGGATATGCGCTCGTACGAGCCCCGGGCGAACACTACAATGCCGGTGTTGCCACTCGCTCTGTGACTTGAACCTGGGTGGAGGCTCTGATACAAGATGATACGAACCGTTACACCAAAAACCCGAGGAGGTTGCTCAAAGGAGGTTTCCCCCTCGAAGTGGCCCGTGATCAATATAAAAGTGATTTTGAGTTCTACTATTTCTGATATCTCATGTATTTACATTAATTAATTATTGTAGGTTCATCACATCTAGTATCAGAGCACTTTCTTGGGCTCGTTGGGTGGAATTTCTGCCAAATTTTTTCTCACATCTGTTGCAGCTTTGGATTTGGGAATAATCCCTATCCGCTTAACTGTGGGATGTACTTGGGCATAAGCCATAAAACTCATTGTGAGGAGTACCACAGGAACCCCAAAGTAGGTGGCCCATTGAGAGGACCTGCCAGCGAAAAGGGCAATGACCCCTACCTGATTGGATAGTTCCCACCCATGAGGTAAACCAAGAGCTGTCGTTTGTGGCAAAGCGGTTATCAATTTTACCTGAGCCGTGGAGTGAGGGGTACTGCCCCAATACGCAAGCCGTTAGACAGCATTGGTGGCCGAGTGAAACACCTGAACTGTTAGGGAGCCGTACATACTTGGGGTCCATATCTATTTTCAGTTGAACTGTTTCCGATCACTTCCACTCCAGATCCAGCCGTTTCAGATCTATTCTAAAAGTCGTTCAAGATCCAATCGCCGTTTCAAATCCAGCCATTTTCGATCCCTTCTGCGCCATTGCAGATCCATCTGTTGCGGATCCCTTCTGCGTTGTTGTTGCCGATCCATTTCTAGAAAAAAAAGGAGCAAACACCATGGAGGAAGCACTTGCAGCCATCCAAACCAAACTCCAAGATCTGGATGAAAAATTTCTTAACCTCCATCTTCAGCATTAAGCCATGAACAATAACCGATAGCCGGAATCTTTTGCAGCCACCGGGTTCTCTTCTTCCAGCAATTTTCGTGGGCCGAAGCTTGATTTTCCTCGCTTCAATGGTACTGATCCGACTGGATGGATATACCGAGCAGAAGAATATTTCAGTCTGCATAATACTTTTGATGTTCAGAAAGTTCCACTTGCATCCTTTCATTTGGAACAGGAAGCCCTTCAATGGTACCATTGGTACATCAAAGCTCATCCCAAACCAAACTGGACAGATTTTTGCCAACTACTTTTGTCACGATTTGGTCCTAGTTCTTTTGACGACTTCACAGGAGCACTCACTAAACTTCACCAAACTAGCACAATGAGAGAGTATCAGACGGAATTTGAGAAACTAGCCAATCACACAGAAGGATTGTCTGATGAATTCTACAGGAGTTGTTTTATCAATGGTCTCAAGGATGAAATCTGCTCAGAGGTCAAAATGTTTTGTCCCAACACAATGATGGAAGTCCTAGGGTTGGCTAAGCTGGCTGAGGACAAGATTGCAGCTCAACAACTCTCCAAACCCACCTTTGTTCCGTTCAGAAATATGGGTTCCCAACGACCTCCCATAACGCCTGCTACTCAACCAACTCCTATCAAGCAATTCTCTGAAACAGCGATGCAGGCACGCCGACAAAAAGGGATTTGTTATAATTGTGATGCAAAATTCACTCAGGGACATAGATGTGTTCAACAAAAGCTCTATCTCTTGGGTGTGGATTCTCCGCCTGCCTCAAAACTTGATGAAGAAGCTCTAGATATAGTAGATGATCAGGTCGACATTCAACACCCGCCTGTTGACACCCCATCTCAGGACGACCCAACCGATATCTCTCTCCATGTTGTAACCAGCGTCACCACCCCACAAACAATGTGAGTCAGGGGATACTTCAAGAAGCTCCCTCTTACCATACTCATTGATTCTGGTAGCACTCATAACTTCATTGATCCTCGGATTGCCAAATAGGCTGATTGTTTTGTCCATCCTTGCTCCAACTTTGAAGTCATGGTTGCCAATGGGGGCACCTTAACTTGCAAGGGGAAGTGTCACAATGTGCGTATCTCTATGGAAGATTATAAACTGCGCTCTCACATGTTTTCCTTGTCCTTAGGTGGATGTGATGTGGTTTTAGGAGTTCAATGGTTATGCACACTTCGCCCCATCTTATGGGATTTTGCTGAACTTTGGATGCAGTTTTCAATCAGTGGGGCACAACACAAATTTATGGGATTACAACCAACGTCTCTCTGCATCATCATTTCACATCACCTGAAAAAAATACTTAAGAAGAATTCACATGGTGTCATCGCTCAGCTCCATTCCATTCAGATGCACCCATCAGCAGTCTCCACTACTTCCTTGGATAGATATGCAGGTGTCTTTGCTGAACCAATGAGCTTGTTGCCTTCAAGAGACCTTTCCGATAAGAATTTAGCCGCATCTACCTCTCAGTAGGAAATGATGACTATTTTTCATATAGTCCAGAAGTGGCAGCCATCCCTATTGGGGAATTATTTCTGCATCAAGACTGATCTCCAGAGTCTGGAAACTTTCCTGGAACAAGGGGTCTCCTCCCCAACACACCTGAAATGGGTTATCCAACACATGGGTTATGAATATGCGACCACTTACCAGAAGGGTAAGGACAATATGGTGGAAGATGCTCCTCCTCACACATTTGATGACCCAGTTTCTCTTACATCTATTTCTCTGTTTGTTCCAAATTGGTTGCAATCTATTCAACGGGGCTATCTCTTCTATGAACTCCATGCTTCTTCATCAGTAGGGCACTCTGGGTTCCTCAAAACGTATGACCAGGAACAATGTAACTTCTTTTGGCAGGGACTCAAAAGGACAATTCAACGGATGGCGGTTGACTGTGATACTTTCCAGGTCAACAAGGGTGAAACGACCCTCCTTTCAGGACTGTTCGAACCCTTACCCATCCCTCCACAGATTTGGACAACTATTTCTATGGATTTCCTAGAAGCGCTCCAGTGGTATACTACCACATCTCAAAGGACAGCATATGAAGCAGTCTTTGTACATGCACCACTAGTTCTTCTTCCATACACCTTCAATAGCTCCCCAGTTCAGGCAATTGACTCAATTCATCGAAACCGTGATCAGCTTCTTCTCATTCTGCAGGACAATTTTCACATGGAAAGAATTCGACTGAAACAACAAGCCGATCAGCACCGTTCTAAGCACACTTTTCACATCACTGATATGGTTCTTCTCCGTCTACAGCCTTCCATGCAATCCTCCCTGAAACTCCAAAGGCACCAGTGGCTCGGAATGCAACCCGAGGATGCTACAGGGGACCCACTCCTTCAGATTCTGCATCAATTTCCACATCTAAAGCTTTGAGGACAAAGCTTTTTCTAAGGGAGAGGGGATGTTAGGAACCCATGTCTTTACTTTGTTAGTATATTGTTGTTGGACGCATATGCTTTGTAAGTCGTCCCGTAGTATTTGTTGATCCATAGTTTATATTAGCCCATAGTATTGACCCATAGTATTGGACGCATATGCTTTGTAAGTCGTCCCATAGTATTATATGTCCCATGGTTTTGACTCATAGTATTGGTGCCTAGACTTAGCCCATGGTTTATATTGACACATAGTATTGACCCATGGTATTGGTGCCTAGACTTAGTATATAAGTGTGTGTTGAGGCCTATGAAGGCACCGTGAAGTTAATTGTATTGAGCTTGCTCAAAAGAGGTTGCCCCCTCGAAGTGGCCTGTGATCAATATAAAAGTGATTCTAAGTTCTATTATTTCTAATATCTCGTGTATTTGCATTAATTAATATCTCCATCTATTATTGTGAAGTAGTCAATGCAAAGTTTGATGACATCACCCAGAGTGTACCAAGGAATGAGGGACCCTAGCTATACAATCTTGGGAGGAGCTATGGATGACCTATCTCTCCTAACATTTAAGGACAAGGAGAAGAACCACTTGATGGAAGTTTGGTTACCTGACCAAACCTAGTGAGCAATACTCTATAAGGAGTGGGTCTTTCTTTGGGGTCTCATAGAGGTGGGATGTTTGTCTGTCAAGTAGGAGGAAGTCCACTATCTCACTAATTTGCCACCAGCAGGCTCTAAAATTGGAGGGACTGACTCTGGTAGTCGATATAGGTTGAAATAAATAGGTAATGAGATTGACGATATTGGATCTGGAGAGATCACACAAGGTCTCTCGTTTATGAATCATTGCCTCTTGAATGTATAAAGCTTGGCATCTTTGATCAAGGTAGCGAAATAAAACTTTGAAAGGGAACCCCCGAGACTCTAAACAAGCAGTGGAACCTACCCTAAATCTTATAGTATATGGGACATCTAAAAGAAAGTGTTGCTCAAACTCGATCTCCTGGGGATGGAGTAACTGACAAATTTTCTCAGATTGTGTACAACCTCTTTCATGAAGGACCAGATAATAAAAATTTGAAAATATGCAAAATGACTTTAGTAAACCATAAGTTGGCAAACAAGGACATAAACAAGTTCTACTGTTAATAAAATAAAATTTTATTTTATTAACAATAAAGTTTTTAATTTTTATTAAAAAGTTTGTTATGCCTTTCCCTAGCTCACCATTAATCACATAAGCAAAGGAACCGGTATGCTTTAGTCTATAATAAAAGGTTGCACTTTAGCACTTGCACTATATTTTATAGCAATAATGGCCCTAGGATTCCTCCTTCATAAGCCAACATAGAGGATATTTAGGGAATCCCTCTCCCTAGATGGGAGGACATGCAGCTATTAATGGGCATTTTGTGATGGCTCTTTCCTAAGCATCCAAGAGAAGGAAACTTTGTATCTAAGTATGAGTGTTTGGATACTTTTTGGCTCGCATCAGGTTCTTACTCTCAATAGAAGAAGGCATGCTATATTCAAAGTGTCAACCCTCCATCGGATTTGTATACAATACATGATGGGTTTGGATTCAAACAAAATAGAACTAGACCCCTCTTTTTAACTAATACAAAATTTGCATGAAGGTGCCAAAAGTGAATCTTGGATATTCGTCTCCATGTTTGGCACCCTTTGCAGCACCTTAAGCCAATGTCAAGAAGATCCTTTAAGCTTTCCACTGGCTTAATTGGAAAGGAAAAGGAGGGTTTCATCATGCTCGTTGAAGTCTATTGGACTTTGAAAGACCTAGGAGGGTTGGGCATTATCATTGCACATAAACAAGACCTATCAATGTGTGCAAAATGGATCAATAGATCAGTATAGAATAAAGACTGAAATATCATGATTTGTAATTACATTGCATCGGATGCACCCTATGGGTAAAAGGTTTGAAAGGCCTTAATCTACAGACTCTAAATATTACATGGCAGGAATTAATATAGAAGGCTTGTTTGTAGCTGAAATCAATTGGAAATGCTTCAGAAGTTGTTAAAGCCATCCTGCCAAAGGGGGGCATTTTAGGAAAGGGATATGGTTTAATTACCATTATCTCTAGTGATAATTCATTTTGCACAATTTATGAAACCCTATTACAGAGAATCCTTGGTATTCAACATTTTGTTTTTTGTAAAGACATCAGGGCTCTTGAGGATAATTTTTCCTCAAAAACTAGAGAGTTGATCACCTAGACCCAATAAAAGTAAAACTTCAACATTTAATACTCAGAATATTTTGTTTCTGAGAAAGTTCAGAATTTGATTTGTGATTACTTATCATCTAATCTCAATGTCAAACCTTTGACCTGCTCATGGAAATCCTAGGCATGGAACTGCAAGAAAACCTTTCTCAAACATAAGCCTCTCAGTGTCTTTAAGTAACTAGACCCCATTTTTGGTCTTGCTACTAAATAAGATTTGCAGGCTTAGTTCTTAAGTGGCAACTTGGATTTTTAAGTTTTTTGGCATAAGGCTATTTGGAAGTCAACTTTGGAGCCTAAGGACATCTTTGCTTACTCCCTAGTGCAAAATGGCCTTGTTGTCATTAGGTGCACCCTGTGGGTAAAATGTTTGAAAGGCCTTAATCTGGCAAGAATTAATATAGAAGCCCCGTTTTTAAAACCTTTCCTGCAAAAGGGGGGAATTTTAAGAAAGCAATTTGGTTTAATAACCATTATATCTGGTGGTCGTCAATTTTTTTCAAATTAGGCAACCCTGGTACACATAATCCTTGGTATTCAAACTTCTATATTTTTGTAAAGACATCAGGGCTCTTGAATATATTTTTAAACTTGTTTCCTCGAAAAATACGAAGTGGATCCCCAACGCCCAACTAAAGCAAACCCTCGTCCTTTTAATACTCACAAAAATTAAGCTCAGTGTCAAGCCTTTGACCTACTCATGAAATGGGTAGGCATGGAACTGCAGGAAACACTTTGTGAAATATAAACCTGTCAGTGTCTATAAGTGGTCTAGTTAGACCCCTTAATACACCTGGAGGCTTAATTCTAAAGTGGCAATTTGGTTTTTCTAGTTTAAGGCAATTTGGAAATCAATTTTGGAGCCTAAGAAGGATAGTTTTGCTTGCTCCCTGGTGTAAAATAACCACATTGTCATCAGGTGCGTCCTATGGGTAAAAGGTTTGGAAGGCCTTTATCTGCAAGCTCTAATTATTACCCTGACAGAAATTAATATAAAAGGCTTATTTGTACCCAAAAACATTTGGAAATGCTTCAAAAGTTGTTAAGCCCTTCCAACAAAAGGGGGCCATTTTAAGAAAGATATTTGCTTGAATAACCATAATCTCTAGTGGTCATCAATTTTTCTCAATTCAGGAAAACTCTGTTACAGAGAATCCTTGGTATTAGACCTTTCGTTGTTGTTTTCATAAAGACATCAGGGCTATTGAGGTTAAATTTCCTAGAAATATCTGGAGTGGATCCCCTAGGCCCAACTAAAGCAAACCTTCATCCTTAAATTCTCAGAAAGAAACACTTCTGAGAAAGTTCAGAATTTAATTCCTAATTATTTATCTAATATCTTCTAAGCTCGGTGTCAAGCATCCAACTTGCTCATGGAAATACTAGGTATGGATTTGCATCAAGGCTATTGAGGTTAAATTTCCTAGAAATATGTGGAGTGGATCCCCTAGGCCCAACTAAAGAAAACCTTCATCCTTAAATTCTCAGAAAGAAACACTTCTGAGAAAGTTCAGAATTTAATTCCTGATTATTTATCTAATATCTTCTAAGCTCGGTGTCAAGCCTCCAACCTGCTCATGGAAATACTAGGTATGGAACTGCAAGAAGCCATTTGTGAAATATAATCCTGTAAGTGTCTATAAGTGGCTTAGCTAGACCCCATTGTTGGGATTGCAACTAAATAAGATCTGGGGGCTTAGTTCTAAAGTGGCAACTTGGCTTTTTCGGCTGGAGGGAGTTTGGAAATCACCTTTGAAGCATAAAGTGGACATTTGTTTTTCTCCCTAGTGCAACACAGCCATGTTGTGGTTCATCACCTCCGCCATTTATGTATGTGTCTTCTATTATGCGCAAACAACCAAGTCTTCAAGCATCTCTCTTGGTTCTATAACAAGGCCAAGGAAACCTAGGACTTGATTGATTCCCTCTGTAGATGCTTCCCTCGATATTAAATAACTTTGAAAGTTTCCCTAGTGAGTGACAAGCAAGATTGCAGGGTTGACTGGCATCTTTTTAGGTGGAAATCCTCTTTCATTTCTGGAACTTGACATAGAATCAAGTTCAATGTTTCTAAATTGATTAAATTTTTCTATGTTCTAACAGTATTTTTGTGATGGCCTATCTATGTATGCAGATATGATCCCGACTAGAAGAATGAATGCTAGAAGAAAAGAATCGCTAGCAGATTCTGGAAAATGGAAAGGGGCTCCTTGAATTATAAGTCAAGTTACTATAGAGCAGTGTTGCCAAGAAGAAGACTGAGATAGGCAGCAAGGAGAGAGAATAGGTGTGGGGAGCACTCCTTTGCAAAAAAATCTCAAGAGAAAAGCAGTCCCAAAAATGATCTACACACACACTAAGATATGTCTAAACCCGAGAGTGGTCTAATGAGCAGCTCAGAGCATAGAGAAGCAGGAGCCACTCCAGAGCAAGAGCAGAAGCGGGAGGCTTGTGAGTGCTCAAATGCAAGACTCCACAATCCTCCTGAAAGGCTCGGAACGGGAAAGTCCATGCAAGCATTGTAATCTATGACCAATAAAAGTTTATTCCTAGATGAAAAATCCTATCTAGTCGAATGGAATGTCATTTCACTATACTGGTGATAGTAATTTGATATATGCTCAGTATTATTGATAAATTATACAATGTGGTTTGCTCATTTAACTTTTATGTTTAATTTGATGTATATTTTTCCAAAGAGATGGTTCTTTTAGTACTTGAATATTCAACCCTTTGCTTGGAAGGAGCTCGCCTCAAGTTCTCAAAATAACTGAATCATAATGTTTTCTGGGACTTAAAAAGATTAAATCTGTTGAACTCAATTTCCCTCCATGTGGATAAAACTCAATGCTATCATAAGAATTATAGATCTTAAAAGTCCAAATGAATAGAATATACCAAATGAAATTTAAGCGTAAATATATAATTTTGATTCTAGAATCTATATGACCAAATGGAAAATAATTTTCTCAAAAAAAAATTCAGCAAAAGATCGTTATTTGCATACATGATGGCAGATATAACAGAGGCATTCTGGCATAAATCGTAGATTTGCAACTTCTCCCCAAATAAGAAGATAAATTCCCATATATAAAATTTTAAGCTATTGCACTTCCTGATGTATACTAGGCAACCTATATTTAACAAAAACAGAAAAACTGAAACTTTAAGAATCTTCCCAGAATGAAATCCGAAATTTCTGCAAGGGAAATCCATCAGTTTTCATACCACCCTCCAGGATAATGACAATAAACACTATATCTTTAACAACATGTCCTTATCAGAAGATATTACCAGATGCTACTTTTGCGACCTAAATATTTGCACCATTGCTTGTAATTTTTGAACAACTTTTTCATTACCATATTGAGTGCTCTGTCATCCAACTGTCAACACACACAATAATTAAAAATGGTCATTCAACTATCCATGTTCCCAAATCCTATCTCAAATGGAAATGTTCGCAATAAATCTGAAAAACAATACTATTTTGTTAGATCACCTTTGACATTGGCTCTGGTTTGGGATTTTGCCTTATGTGCACATTTGCAATCAACAAAATTAAGTGCTCTCTTTGATTGGCCACGTTGCTTTTCTGCAAAAGTTAAACATTACCATGAACTCACTTAACTCATATTTCTTGGCTCCATACAAGACTTCAATTTATTAGTTTTTGATGGAGTCCATATTTATGTCAATATGGAATCAAAATAATTATTCAGAACTTTGAAATTTTGAAAGCATAATGCCATAAACACAGAGGAAGTCATTAAATAAAATTACCTGAAATCCAAACATAGCCTGGAGCCAATCAAGTAGATCTTGATCTGCACCTATTTTTTGATGTTGTTCAGGCCATGGAAGGCCATGAGTGTTGCATAGAGCTGCTACTGCAGCCTTAATCTGAGATCATGAAAGAAATAGTAATCATTTTCCAAGAGTGTAAACAAATAGTCAGACACAAACTGTGTTAAGAACAAGTGAAACAGATAGACCAAAAATAGTTTCACAAAAGAAAACATGTTAATTAAGAACTCAAATGTTAATGTATGCATCAAGAACATCAAATTTAATAGCAGGATGCTTGCAAAGAAGAGGTACCAATCAGCTTAATTGACACAGCAACTAACCTCAGGAAGCTACATGATGGCTTGATGTGCACAAGCAGGGCCAAGAGGAAGAATATTATATGACACATACAACTCTATTTTTTTCTCAACATCTTTAACAGCTTCCATAATCTATAGGCAAACTAACAACCAATCAAAAACTTACAACTAGAAATAATTCAACCTACGTTTTTATATCGTACAGCTCATAACATGAAGTGGGGGTTATAATTTTTTCTTGACATCACAATAAGAAACAAATATGTAGTAATCTTGACCTCAGGAGCAACTTCAGCAGACTCTATCTGAGTGATTGCCTTCAATACTTTGGTATGATTTGGTATACAGTATAGCAGTAGTTTGGTATGCTTTTTCCAGTTGAGCTCTGTAGAATATTCAACCACTAGTCAAGAATCTCTTAGCCACAACTTCATCAAATAAGAGAAATAGATTACGTGTAAAAGAGTACATTTTTCAGAACATCTCAAAACACTAAAATTTACACATTGTGTGCATTTTCCATGCTTAAAAGAATGGAAGAAATTTGTATCCACACTTTTTGTTTATATAACCTACTTTTGCCTATGTTGTTGACAGGAGGACCAAAAGAGTGCAATCATCATGTAAATGGATACAAATCAAGCTATAAGAAAAATGAGATAAGTTCAAATTTCTTCTAATGATATGTTAGGAACCCATGTCTTTACTTTGTTAGTATATTGTTGTTGGATGCATATGCTTTGTAAGTCGTCACATAGTATTTGTTGATCCATAGTTTATATTAGCCCATAATATTGACCCATAGTATTAGACGCATATGCTTTGTAAGTCGTCCCATAGTATTATATGTCCCATGGTTTTGACTCATAGTATTGGTGCCTAGACTTAGCCCATGGTTTGTATTGACACATAGTATTGACTCATGGTATTGGCGCCTAGACTTAGTATATACGTGTGTGTTGAGGCCTATGAAGGCACAGTGAAGTTAATTGTATTGAGATTGCTCAAAGGAGGTTTCCCCCTCGAAGTGGCCCGTGATCAATATAAAATTGATTTTGAGTTCTATTAATTCTGATATCTTGTGTATTTGCATTAATTATTGCAGGTTCATCACATCTGGTATCAGAGCACTTTCTTGGGCTCATTGGGTGGAATTTCTGCCAATTTTTTTTTTCGCATCTGTTGCAGCTTCGGATTTGGGAATAATCCCTATCCACTTAACTATGAGAAGTACTTGGGCATAAGCCCTAAAACTCATTGTGAGGAGTACCACAGGAACCCCAAAGTAGGTGGCCCATTGAGAGGACCTGCCATCGAAAAGGGCAACGACCCCTACCTGATTGACTAGTTCCCACCCGTGAGGTAAACCAAGAGCTATCGTTTGTGGCAAAGCGGTTATCAGTTTTACCTGAGCCGTGGAGTGAGGGGTACTGCCCCAATATGCAATCCGTCAGATAGCATTGGTGGCCGAGTGAATCCCCTGAACCGATAGGAAGCCGCACATACCTGGGGTCCATATCTATTTTTAGCTGAACTGTTGCTGATCACTTCCACTCTAGATCCAGCCATTTCAGATCTATTCTAAAATTCGTTCCATATCCAGTCGTCATTTCAGATCCATCCGTTTTCGATCATTTCCACGCTGTTGCAGATCCATCTGTTGCAGATCCCTTCCACGCCGTTGTTTCTGATCCATTTCTAGAAGAAAAAAAAAACTGTTTTTCGGCTATATCTCCCTTGTTTCAACTCTGTTTTCCGTAAAACTTCACTGACATCCCTGCAATCCCATTCTGCATATTTCATTCCTGAGGAACCGATCCCAAATTCCACTTCCCAAGACCAGAAATCCCACATTTGTCTATTTTTAGGGTTTGCCATAACTTCTTCAATTTTCACCTGATTGCCTTCAAATTTTACCACAGACATCCCGCTTCTGAAATCCCTATTGTTTGCTTCCCTATCCCTCAGAAAGTGTCGAAAACCTAATCAAACCCCAATTACCCCTCCAAGTTTTTCCCAAATCCAAATTTCCCCTTACTAGATAAGCTTGTGTTTGTGTTTTTCTATCCATTTCACACCCCCCCCCCCACAAAAAAAAAAAAAAAAATTACTGGTTATGGTTGTCACTCACACATGAGCAAATACCATGGAGGAAGCACTTGCAGCCATCCAAACCAAACTCCAAGATCTGGATGAAACATTTCTCAGCCTCCATCTTCAGCATTCAGCCATGAACAATAACCGACAGCTAGAATCTTTTGCAGCCATCGGGTTATCTTCTTCCAGCAATTTTCGTGGTCCGAAGTTTGATTTTCCTCGCTTCAATGGTACTGATCCGACTGGATGGATATACCGAGTAGAACAATATTTTAGTTTGCATAATACTTTTGATGTCCAGAAAGTTCCACTTGCATCCTTTCATTTGGAACACGAAGCCCTTCAATGGTACCATTGGTACATCAAAGCTCATCCCGAGCTAAACTGGACAGATTTTTGCCAACTCCTTTTGCCACGATTTGGTCCTAGTGCTTTTGACGACTTCACTGGAGCACTCACTAAACTTCACCAAACTAGCACAATGAGAGAGTATCAGATGAAATTTGAGAAACTAGCCAATCACACAGAACGATTGTCTGATGAATTCTACAGGAGTTGTTTTATTAGTGGTCTCAAGGATGAAATCCGCTTAGAGGTCAAAATTTTTTGTCCCAACACAATGATGGAAGTCCTAGGGTTGGCTAAGCTAGCCAAGGACAAGATCGCAGCTCAACAACGCTCCAAACCCACCTTTGTTCCCTTCAGAAATGTGGGTTCCCAATGACCTCCCATCACGCCTGCTCCTCAACAAACTCTTATCAAGCAATTGTCTGAAACAAAGATGCAGGCACGTCAAGAAAAAGGGATTTGTTATAATTGTGATGAGAAATTCACTCAGGGACATAGATGTGTTCAACAAAAGCTCTATCTCTTGGATGTGGATTCTTCGCCTGCCTCAGAACTTGATGAAAAATCTCCAGATACAGTAGATGATCAGGTCGACATTCAACCCCCGCCTGTTGACACCCCATCTCAGGACGACCCACCTGCGCTCTCTCTCCATGCTGTAACTGGCGTCACCACCCCACAAACAATGTGAGTCAGGGGATACTTCAAGAAGCTCCCTCTTACCATACTCATTGATTCTGGTAGCACTCATAACTTCATTGATCCTCGGATTGCCAAAGAGGCTGATTGTTTTGTCCATCCTTGCTCCAACTTTGAAGTCATGGTTGCCAATGGGGGCACCTTACCTTGCAAGGGGAAGTGTCACAATGTGCGTATCTCTATGGAAGATTATAACCTACACTCTCACATGTTTGCCTTTTCCTTAAGCGGATGTGATGTGGTTTTGGGTGTTCAATGGTTACGCACACTTGGCCGCATCTTATGGGATTTTGCTGAACTTTGGATGCAGTTTTTAGTCAATGGGGCACAACACAAATTTATGGGCTTACATCTAGGGCCTCTCTGCATCATCAGTTCACATCGCCTGGAAAAAATACTTAAGAAGAATTCACATGGTTTCATTGCTCAGCTCCATTCCATTCAGATGCACCCATCAACAGTCTCCACTACTTCCTTGGATAGATATGCAGGTGTCTTTGCTGAACCAATGAGCTTGTTTCCTTCAAGATACCTTTCCAATAAGAATTTAGCCGCATCTACCTCTCAACAGGAAATGATGACTATTTTGCATACAATACAGAAGTGGCAGTCGTCCCTATTGGGGAATTATTTCTGCATCAAGACTGATCTCCAGAGTCTGGAAACTTTCCTGGAACAACGGGTCTCCTCCCCAACACACCTGAAATGGGTTATCCAACTCATGGGTTATGACTATGCGACCACTTACCATAAGGGTAAGGACAATATGGTGGAAGATGCTCCTCCTCGCACATTTGATGACCCAGTTTCTCTTACATCTATTTCTATGCTTGTTCCAAAATGGTTGCAATCTGTTCAACGGGGCTATCTCTTCTATGAACTCCATGCTTCTTCATCAGTAGGGCACTCTGGGTTCCTCAAAATGGATGACCAGGAACAATGTAACTTCTTTTGGCAAGGACTCAAAAGGACAATTCAACAAATGGTGGTTGACTGTGATACTTTCCAGGTCAACAAGGGTGAAACAACCCTCCTTTCGCGACTGCTCGAACCCTTGCCCATCCCTCCATAGATTTGGACAACTATTTCTATGGATTTCCTAGAAGTGCTCCAGTGGTATAGTACCACATCTCACAGGACACCATATGAAGCAGTCTCTGGACAGGAACCACCAGTTCTTCTTCCATACACCTTCAGCCGCTCCCCAATTCAAGCAATTGACTCAATTCTTCGAAACTGTGATCAACTTCTTCTCATTCTGCAGGACAATTTTCACATGGCAAGAATTCGACTGAAACAACAAGCCGATCAGCACCGTTCTGAGCGCACTTTTCACATCACTGATATGGTTCTTCTTTGTCTACATCCTTCCATGCAATCCTCCCTGAAACTCGAAAGGCACCAGTGGCTCGGAATGCAACCCAAGGATGCTACAGGGGACCCACTCCTTCAGATTCTGCATCAATTTCCACATCTAAAGCTTTGAGGACAAAGCTTTTTCTAAGGGAGAGGGGATGTTAGGAACCAATGTCTTTACTTTGTTAGTATATTGTTGTTGGATGCATATGCTTTGTAAGTCATCCCGTAGTATTTGTTGATCCATAGTTTATATTAGCCCATAATATTGACCCATAGTATTGGACGCATATGCTTTGTAAGTCGTTCCATAGTATTATATGTCCCATGGTTTTGACTCATAGTATTGGCGCCTAGACTTAGCCCATGGTTTGTATTGACACATAGTATTGACTCATGGTATTGGCGCCTAGACTTAGTATATAAGTGTGTGTTGAGGCCTATGAAGGCACGGTGAAGTTAATTGTATTGAGCTTGCTCAAAGGAGGTTGCCCCCTCGAAGTGGCCCATGATCAATATAAATGTGATTTTGAGTTCTATTAATTCTGATATCTTGTGTATTTGCATTAATTATTGCATGTTCATCACATGATAGTTGTACCGATCTGCCTGGTCAGCTGCTACATCAAGCGACTTAACATATGTTTGATAGTATTGTTGATAGAAGTGCCGCATTTCTCTTGCATCACTTTTTCTCGTCCTTGCTTATAAATTCAGGTCAGCATCCTGCAATTTAGTAAATTCTATAAATTTTCGATACACTGCCAAACAAAAATCCAAAAATACTTTACACAAATATGAGCATACGTTGAGGATAAGGTTTTCTGACAAGCAGTAACATGGATTACTATAGTGTCATACAAAAAAAAGATACTTTGACATCCACATACAAAAAAATCATAAAAAATTGGCAATCAATCTTGGCATTTGCAAGTATCAAAATAATAAGTTAAATATTTTTGAGATCCAAGCACAAATTTTTAAATGATGACAATAACCAAGCATGGTAACTTATACCCACCAGCAATTGCATCCAGTTAAAGAGTAGTAAAAATGATTGAGAAGCAAGAACTTTGTTTAGATCCACTCACAAATTTTCAAATGGGCACAATAACTAAGCACTGAAAAATACACCCACCCGCAGTTTCATACATTTCAAGAGTAGGATAAGCTGGCTGAGTAAAATGAGATCCTATGTGGATTTTGCAATAAAATTAACAAAGCTCTGAGAATAAAATTGTTGAAGAAAGATAGATGATCTGAAACATAACAAACTATTACCACACCAGCTCAATAAAATCCAAACATTATGATTCACAAAAATATCTAGATGCATGAATCTCTGGAAGACACATACTAAATGAAAAGGTATGTGTTCCTAGGGATCTTTTTTTAAAGAACCATGCAATAAGGAAGATGAGCTCAAGAGCATCTTTATCCAATGGAGCACTTGGATAAAAAAAGATAGGAACTTGAGACAAGAAGAAACAATACAACTTCAAAGGGATGACATACTTACAGTAAGGAATAAAGTAATTCTAACAAATTAAAATTTCACATCATTATCATTGAAATTCTATCTAGCTCACCCTCTATGGTAACTGGAAATATAAATAAAAGATTTGCTTACCAAAACCAAACAATAGCATTGGCATGGACAGTGTATCAGGATTATCAATGATATGTTACACTTTCATAATAAGATTACCAATGATATGTATGATTTGGTGTCTTTCTGGTATGTCTAGCAAGTTCAGAACATGATAAACAAAGATAACATAAAAAGAGAATCTAAAAATTATCCAGAGCAGTGTCACCTTATAGATATCCTCAAGGGACTTGGACTCGATTATCTCAAGATCACATGTTAGAGTCAGACAACCCTTACTCAATTTTGTGTTATTAATTATTTCGTGTAGTAGTTCCTGTTTCTCTTTATTGCCATTTGTCATTTCATCATCTAGCTTCAATGTCACTCCCTAAATGGAAAACATGGTAAAAACATGGTAAAAAATACTATAATATTTGGGGAAGAATAAAAATGAAAATAACATTACAACTCAAAATGATAAAAATAAATTATAATATAAAATCTTTGCTACCTGGCCTAACATCTGTAAAAAATATAATAAGCTGCAAGCTAGTTAAGTCTATGAGACACAAACAAAGTCATGACTTGGAGATCACATTTATCACATTCCACTAAACTATTTGACTTGAAATCAAAGTAAGGACAGTTTATCAAAACATGGTATAGTGCATTCAAAATCAAATCATAAATGAGCCACCTTTATTGCTGCTAGATTCCACCTTTATCATAAATGAACCTGAGCCACCCCAGTCTATGGGATCCTACACATGGGTGAATTAGGTTGAAGGTTTGAGAATTGCACACTATACTACCAAATATCAACAACATGCCACCGAAAAGGAAGTATATGTCCCATTAAAAAGGGAGGTGATATTAGGTGACTGAGCCACCCCAGTCTATGGGATCCTACACATGGGTGAATTAGGTTGAAGGTTTGAGAACTACACATTGTACTACCAAAGATCAACATCATGCCATAGAAATGGAAGTATATGTCCCATTAAAAAGGGAGGTGATATGGCCACCTACATCAAGATATTCTCCACCTAGGTCCCTCTTACGGGGCCCACATGCATCACAAAACTGAAGTGGCATCCATGATAATGATAGGACCCCTATTGCTAGAGGTATTTAAGAAGAACTATATTATAAAATTAAAAGATATGTGAGGAACACCTCAGAACCTCAAGGACACTCTTTCCTCTTAGGATTGACAGTCTGCTAGCTTATAGTGACAAAGGATTTTTGTACTTACGACTTTAAAAACTAAGACATGTGATTCATGTGCTAAAAGTCTCAAGGAAAACATTGTTGGTAAATTGTTACTGCCGTACTAGAGTATTATTTTTCATTACATACAAGGTATTGATTTATTTTCTCATCCCTTTGAGAAATGTCTTAATGAACTCATCTATAATCAGAGTACAACAACGGATATAGCTTCATTGCCCTTCTTTTGAAACTGCTTCCAAAACCATTTCCAAGATAATTTGTCAAAAATATTATGGTTTGAGTTCTACTTTTAGCTTTATATAAGAGCTACTTTTATGCTCCTGCTTTGTATTGTTATCATGGTACCGCATAGTCCCATTGACTACAATTATTCCCTTTAAATTGATAACATAGAGAGCATTCTTTTCCACGAACCTTATGTATCAGATTTCAAGTATTTGCAAATATATCTGACAAATGCAGAAGTATGTGATTTAAGGTTCTGATCTGTAGTTAATATGTCCAATAAACCTTAGATATGCTCATGAAATTTCAGATCTACAATAAATGTTCCCAGAAAACCCCTAATATATGTCAATCTGAAACCTGAATTGCTGATAAAATTCAGATCTGCAATATAAAGTTATAAACCCCAAATCTACAAAGCTAAAACCCTAACAGTTGATAATATTTGGGTCAGAATCATGATGTCCATTTCCTTCTCAATAAAACATCAAATATTTAAATTCCTGAAACCCTATGTATTGAGAATTGATCACAAGTGACTGTTTCCTTAATTGCGAAGCACAATGGAGTCATTAATGCAAATATCTTCTTCAGGTGGGAATTTTTTACCAATGTTGAAGGGGTAAGATACAAATCAGAGCATACCCACAAAAACATAATAATGAGAGCAAGGGGATAGAAATATCGCATTGAACTACTTTTGGGTACACTGCAAAGAGACCGTAAATAACCATTTCTACAATGTAACAATGGGGATAGTACAAATTGCCAACAAGGTAAACAGAGGAACTAATGGAACCAAATCTCTCACAACTTCTGAAAAAGCATCCTCACAAGTGCTCCAGGGATAGATTTGTCTACTATGATAGAGAGAGAGTACAAAAGCAAAGAACAAGTGATGAAAATAAAAATACACAAGTGTGCCACGCGAAAATTGTCAATCACAACATAAAACCCCAAAATGAAGTGTCCTTTGGCTTATAACACTTGGTAAACCCATGTTGGCTCATGCCTGGCAACCGATGCCATCCCCAACAAACAGTATCCAAAACGATTTGAACTGATAAATTTTCGGTGCAAAGGACACCATAACAAAAATGAGGAGATGAAATTTTGACAAAGGAGAAATACAACAAGAGAAATCCAAAAGCAGTTAAAAAGCCCATTGAAAATATAATCCAACAAGCTTGTACCAGTCATCATCATGTTGAAGAAGGGTGGTTGAATTTCAAAGGGATGGTGCTAAGATAATTTTAGCGTGGTTGAATTTCTAACAAATAGGATTGAAAATTTGAGATGCATATTTTTTGATAATAAGCAAAAGAAAATATTGTTGCAGAAAATGGATAAAATACCATAAAACATTCGTCCTCACCAGAATGAAACATAGACTTACCAGTGAAAAGCTATCGAGGAAAAGCGGTGAAATCGACCCCAGAGGAGATGCAGGTTGATCCCTACAGACTATGAGGTGGGTTTTTCCAACATAGGACCGAAATTTGGGACCCAGGCAAGCACAGTTTGTCTTCCCCCCAAATGAACAAAATCGCTAACCCTGACTCGATTTCAGATTTCATTGTCAGTGGCGGTAAACATGAGGATACATTAGCCACCAAATTTTCAACTTTTAAAAATATATTTGTTTCAACTATGGAAAATTAAAATTAATATAGGTGATAACAAAGTTTTTATTATTATTTAGAAGTGTGTTTATATTTAGTCACGTTTGAATGACATCATAGAGAGGGAGGGGCTAGAAATTATTTTTGGATGCAGAGTTGCATGGGATGCTTTTTCATTCTTGAGTTGCAAGGGATGCTTTTTCATTCTTAAAGGATTTTTTTTCACTCATGTTTGTTGACGAGGATGTGAATTTTGAAGAAAAAATACGCATATAAATTTTTGATAAGAATAATATTGTTTAGAGTGTTTTAGGAATGTTATTATCTTTTTCTATTAGAGCAACATGGTGGCCCATTTTTATAATTATGTTTTCACTTGTTAGGTTCTCTTCTTCATTAGGTGCATGTATAGTTGGAAGACACTTGTTTGTCTTGTTGGAAATGTGTTGGAGATTGGTCTAGCTAAGGGTTCATGGATAAAGCTCTGCAGAAAACATTACTAACCAATAGAGGTGGTCAAATTCCATTGCCACCTTATTAAATTTGGCACATATTATATGCAATTATATTAGTAGAAATTTATTTGTCAATCAATGTATTTATCGTAGCTTATTTTAAATAAAATAAAATTGTGCCAATTTTTATATGATAAAATAAAATTTTGACTCTAAACACATAATATGGTATGTAGTGTTGAAATCCATCATTGAAAATATTGTTTCAAAAAGAAGGATAGATTTATTTTGAAAACATGGATAGGGAGAGGTGGCCACAAAAAGCAGTCCAATCTTAATTTTATTTTTTTAGCATATTTTATAACAATATTTCCAATGATGATGGCTTAGTCCAATAAAATGAATAAAAGCTAGGAAAAATAATGATAAAGGGCCATTTCACACATGAGGCCAAGGATAAGATATTGACCATCCTAGAAGGAAACCTTGGGCAATGAAATAGTGGCTAAATTCCTATAGAAAAGGGTATCCTTATGCACACAAGGGTGTGTTGTGAGGTCATCACATGATGACACACTAGAAGGACCTAATATCCTTGAAATGAAATAAAGATAGGGTGACTTTGACATGCCAACATTCAATCTAAGAAAAAAAATACGTGTAACCCCTAAACACCTATGACTGTGAAAGCAAGTCGGAGCTTCCTTTGGAAAGTTAACTTTCTTCAATCAAATTGGTGTGAATCCATGAAAGACTACTCGAATTAGGGTCTTCGTCAAAGAAAGCACCCTCCAATCATTAATGTTAATCCACTGTGTTTGTTATTTTCACTCACCATGCCTCCTCTTGCTTATTGTTTGACGGGCCTCAAAGCCCTAGAAATTACGAAGTTAATTTAAAAAAAAAAGTTTAAGACCTGGACATTAAGGAGATTACTCACTGAGCGCAGGATTTTGATTTTGAGTCAATTCATTTTTCTTACTCTATGTTTGAATGCATCACATTTCCATTGTCGTTATTATTATGTTGTCTCTCCATTTGTTTTCTCCTTTGGCTTTGATGATAATTACGTTAAGCATACATAGTTTAATAATTTAATGCCATGGGGTTGAATGTTGGAACCTGTTCAATGCCTTTTTAAAAGTGCGTCCAACCTTGGTGAATACCAATATGCAATTTCAAGGATGGGATTCTATTTTGATGCCATGCTATAGCAATATATAGGGCCCATTGTTTCACCCTTAGGCCGCTTCTCCATTGGATTACTATATGATAACATAACTGTGAAGGTTGTTGGCGGGTAAGGTAGCCAATCCATGGCATAGGGGTGGTCTACAGCCTAGGATCCTTTTATACAAAGACGCCTTCCTTGCCATGAGTATACAATTAAATCATGGAGCCAATCCTATGTTAATTACATTCTGGGTGATTTTTTCCATCATAGAGATATTCATGGTCTGAGAGATATCAAAAGAAATCATGAATACATGGTCACTCATATTCCATTAGGGGTAGTAAGAGAGATATCAAAGGAAATCATGAGCACATGGTCACTCATATTCCATTAGGGGTAGTAAGATAGATATCAAAGGAAATCGTCGTTAGGGTCACTCATATTCCATTAGGGTTCATCATCAGTCTTCGTCGTTTGGATACATGCCATGCTTTTAGATTCTCTCGAATGCCCTTAAGGTCACTCAAATTTTGTTGAGGACAACTGAATGTCATCATCAAATACGTCATACGGTGCATGAACATCATCATCATCCTTATCCTTATTGTCAACATCATCATCATCAACAACAACAGTAAAGTATATTGTATGCATTTCAAAGTATGTTGAATGGAGGAGTGCATAGCCATTTTTATGTGAAGAGAACTTATAGACATAAAGATAGAAGGATGCTTACAAGTTAAGCCCTTGAAGGGTGAACAACCACATAAGCAAAAAATATAAGAAAATGAAAAGTTTCAGAGGAAATACAGGAGTGAAGCATATTACTTAAGGGATATGGTGGGTTTCTATTAAGGTACGTTCATGTAATGGAAAGTAACCATTATAATGCTGGAGAAATTATGAATTTCACCTCAGTGCAATCATCCCAACCTGAATATCATCCCAATGTGCCAACAAAATCAGGTCCTATAGTTAGGGGATGAAGAGATACATTTTAAAGAGAAGGCCATGTAGTCACAACCAAGCACATTTTTTAAGACATAACATACAATCATGTCATGAAGCAGATGATGTAGCGGAAAAAATATTTATTGTTCTCTTTTTCATAAGATGTTCATGGATGCTTTTTTTTGTAGGACCTTCATGTGCTCCCCCACCTAAAAACATACTTAGGACATCAATGTTGGAAGAAGTGGCTAAGATTACCCTACGAATGGAGGAGATGAAACAAACTTGGATGGTAGCAGGGTGCTCCATTGTTATGGATGGGGGGACCAATATTAGTCAGCAGGCACTCATCAACATTATTGTTACATCTTTAGCAAGTCCATTCTTTTAGGGTCATCAATGGTTCGTTAAAGAGATGCATGCGGTAAAAATAACAATACGGATTTCATTCTAGATAACAATATTATGAAAAGTAATTGAAAAATCGATGTTCGTCTATAAAATAAAAACTTAAAACTTAAACACAAATCTATCAATCAAGAGAGAGAAAATTGCTTGAGTTTAAATTGCAAGTAGAGTACTAAAATGGAGAGAAATGTGATGAAAGAAATGATAGAGACAAAAATGATGGATATATCACCCACAAAGATCCAACCTTGCACATAAGTACACATATCACCTATTAACCTAACTCATGTGCTAAAAAACTCCTAATGGCACGCATATCAATTTTAGGGAAAACATACCTTTGAATGTTTTATGAAAGAGTTTGTATTGTTATTTCATTTTATTCTTTCAAACACTGTATAAAACATTTCACATCCTTACAAAATCCTTTTGTTATTTCTAGTTTGTATTGAGACTTGTAATCTAAGGATTCTTTGTGTGGGACTCATGTGATGGTTAGGTGCCCTATGCTTTTCCCATGATCCATAAGGGAAAATATTAAGGTGTAATACTTTGTATTTTGACCCCAGATCATGGCTTGGACTGTCCTAATAACCTAGATAATCTCCTTTTCTAATAACCTATATTTTGATCTAACACCATGGATTGGGCTCCAAGAACCATCCTTAATGTTGTAAATATCAAAATGGTTATCATGCCCCACTTGTAATCTAAGGATTCTTTACTTGGGAATCATGTGATGTTTAGGGGCCCTATGGATGGCCCATGATCCATAAAGAAAATTGTTATGGTGTATGACTCTATATTTTGACCCTGGATCATGGCTTGGACCATGGGAACCAACTTAATTGGTTTCAAAAACCTCAACAATGATGATGATGATGATGATGAAAATGACAATGACAATGATGATGATGGTAATGATGATGATACCAATGATGAGGATGATGATGATGATAAGGAATGGTGAGGAAGTGGATGAGAATGATGAGGAGTGAGCGTCCATGTCTTGGACACTTAAAAGAGCCGCTATGTAGGGCCTATATAGTGTTTTAGGGTGTTGTAATGGCCCATGAGCCCCTTCAAAAATATGGCATTAGACCCTATGTTTCCTAAACTCCATGGTCCAATATCACCACACATACCTCTAAAGGGAATATTTGTCCTAGAAGTGATGCATGGTTTCCATTACAAGTTTTTAAGCATCAAGGATGGTTCTCGATGTATTGGGCATGGTTCAAGGGGGGGCACTGATTTCTTAGGGCCTAGAAGAGGCTTTTAATGCTCATGGACCATGCACACTATATGTTTTAAGTGAGCTGGAAGAGGATTGGGACAATTATGTTTATTTTCTCAATCATAGTACACTAAACTTTCAAAGGACGAGAACTACCTCAATGGTCAAGGAACAAAGGTCACTACATGGTTTTGTACATCGGGGATGGTTTTTAGGGTCATGAACATTGTTAGGGCCTAAAATAGGCTTTTATCGTTCATAGATCATGAACACAATAAAAAGCCACCACACATTGCATATAGAGTGAATAATTGTCCTACATGGATCATACAATTGTTGTTGAAATATTTCAAATGCCATGGATGGTTCTTAGGGCCTTTTGTAGGGTTTAGGGATATAAAATGAGGTTGTGGGCCCTAAAACATTCATCTTTATGTGTGATGGATATTTCCACCCTGTGGAAAGATGGTAACTCCCTTGGATCACTTTTCCCAGACCTAAGACAAACAGGGGCGGTATACCAATATGTTTCCATCACCAGATCTAATCAATCACATAACACATGAGAAAATAAGGAAGAAAGATTAACTCACCTTAGCTTATAAGAGCTCCTTTGATGATGGCCATGATTGATGTATATCAGGTTGAATTGGCTCTAGCAGCACTTGATGATCAACCTACACACATATAGACAAAGAAAAACCTTCCTCAAACCTTTCTATAAACATGTATAAAATATGCATGTAATTGACATAAAATACTAGATCTAAGCTAGATCTATCAAGTGACTATTCATTATTGCAGTGATATTTGATGTGTGGTCAATCACAATAGCATTGTTTCATGTAATACTTTATTGGTTTAACCTCAAATAAAAATTTGGAATCTAGGTGCTACTTATGTCAACATGCTTAGTGCTTTCCCGGGCGTAACCGATTGGAGTTTTCCTGTTGCAATTCCTTTCAAAATCCTTGGCCCAGTTCTTGGTGCTATACTTGGCTCTATACCTAGCGCTATGTTAGATGATTTTCCTGGCGCAATTCCTAGCGTAATCCCTGGCTCTAGACTTGGTGCTATGCCTGGCACTATTCTGGAAGCTATGCCTAGAACTATTCTAGAAGCTATGTTGGACGTTATTCTGGAAGCTATTATGGACGCTATTCTGGACGTTATTCTGGAAGCTATGATGGATGCTATTCTAGACATTAATTGGGATGCTAATTAGAGTCTATAATAGCATCTACTTTTAAAAAAAGATGAAAAAATGCCATTAAAAGTGCCATCCCGTGGAAAAGCGCCAATTTTGTCCAAAAAATGATGAAAAATACACTAAAATTTTTAGTGGATGCAAAAAAGGGAGATAAAAGAGACACTAAACACAGGTTTTGTTGTATTGATAAGAGTAGCTTCACAGATGTAGCCTCCTTGAACATCATGCTTAACTCAGAATCCTTTGCCATTTTATCTGCCACAATCTTCCCTGATAGCAACTGATCGATACCTACAAAATCGTTGAAATGCACTTTACATCCTGCCAATTTCTTATGATATTCTTCTTCTATGAGCATTGTTCCATCCTCCTCCCAAAAGAGAGGTAACCCTTTCTTGAATAAAGGGTCAAACATGTCTTTGAAATACTTGATATGCTATGCCATGACATCTATTTTAGCTGGAATAGCATTTACCTGTTGGTGCTTGTGCATCACTTTTTTGGCTCCAATGATGATGGAAACCCTATCTGTTACACTAGTTGTCTTGACCTTCTCCTTAGATAAGCCATTCAGGAATTCGATGGCATTCTCAGTATACTCTACAGGTTTTTTGTTCAATTTCTCATTTGTTGTTGTCACACTATTCTTGGCTAATTTTATCATTGCTTCCTTGTCCAAGACAAAATCGAGGAAGGGCCTCAATTTTCCTGCTTCTTCAATGATGCCATCCCAAATGACCTGCCTGTCCTCTAGCAAGGAAATCTTCCCTATATCTTATCTTTCCAACTCATCATATTTACCATGCAACTCCTTGTGCTTGGCTTCCCAAGCCTCCTTTTCTCTTTCTGCATTATCCTTCAAGGTTTTCAGATTCACATTCTACTTTTTTAATCTTGCTATTTCCACATCTTCCAGACTAGCTTGGGATATAGCCCCTACCAGGAAGAAATCACCAGCCTCTATGGATGGTGTGGCCATGCTTTCTACTTCTTGCTCTTTCTCCTGTAGTCTCTTCTCAAGCTCTTCCACTTTGGGCTTTGATATTTTCTCCCTTTCCACCACAATGGCTATATCTATCTGCCATTTATTTTTCTCTTCAAGATTCAATAGCTTGGCCCTACAGTCTATCAACTCAGTCTGCAACTTCTCCTTCTTTTCCTCTAGTTTTGTTAGCTGAGAGACTACTACTAACTGGGTAGAGGGGATTTTCAACCCCTTTTTTAGAGATTGGATGATGTTGTCTTTTTCATTGAGTAGGTTTTGAATGCTGGCTCTTTTATCAGCCTAGCCCTCAGTGGCCACTATCTCACCCCACAATTTCTTTATCTGTTCCTTATGAGCTTTGTTTTCCATCTTTTCCTGCTTGAGCTGGCTGTCAACCTTACTCTTACTAACCTGTACCTTTGATAGCTCCAAAGCTGCCATCAATAATTGAGTATAAATAACATCCCCAGTTTCTTTGTGCAAGTTTATTACATATGGGATAGGGATGTCCTCTAAATTCACCCTTAGGTCAGTGGCCTTGCTCTTGGTGGCCAAGGCCAAACTTAGGGTGTTCTAAGCGAGGCTCCTGCTAGTCACTAGAGACACTTCATTGCTTGAAATTTTTCTTACTTCAGTATATAACTTGGACTCCTCTGAGGCTACCCGTGAGTCCACCTTGTATTAATCCATCAACTCATCTCTAGTCTTGCTTAAGGGAGTAGGCTCAGTGGCTGCTGGGTTAAACACATACTCTTTGATCTCAAATGCTGGTAGCTTATCCACTTGTTTCTTTTTTCCTTTACTAGTCCGCACAAGTACTAGCTACTGCTTAGATTCATCAGTTTTCTACCTCTTTGGGGCTCTCTCAGCTTCCCCTTCTATGTCCATAGGGACACTGTTAGCTTCCTTGTTAGACTTTATTAAGTCAATGGCCATAGGCATGGCTGCTCGCACTGATAGGACTAGGCCAAAAGAGCCAGGCACTGTGGGTGTGTTCCCTTTTGTCAATAGGGAGGAGTTCTCAGGTGTGTCTATTTCCATCTGGCTCCTGTTAGGACATTCCAATAAATTTGCAACTTCTGCCATGCCTGGAATTTTGAAATGCACAAAATCCTTCCTGTTTCTTTCCTTCCTCCTGTTGGAAATGATGTGGTGGGGATCATAGTTTAAGGGTGCTTCTATTTTGAAACCCATCTCCTTTATCTTGCATTCGATGGTTGTAATATATCCTTTGTTTTTTATTAAGAATGGATCTACAGTCCATGGAAACACAATATCAGAGCCCTTTCTATGATCTAGAAAGTGCTCAGCTTATGCCTTCAATTTTTGTCTGATGAATTCTAATGAAAACATTCATGGGTTCAGGAAAACTGGTAGCACATAGGGTGCATAAGCAAACCCATAAACCTTGATGATTGTGCCATGCTCTGAAAGGAACCAATCTCCGACCCTCTTCTCTGGAGAAAGCCGTAGTAACTCCTGCATTTCTGGTAATACTCTAGGAAACTTCTTTTGGAAAATGACCTGATAAAACTCAAACATGAGCTCATCATGGAACTTGGTGTAATCAGTGTACATATCTTGAGTAAGTAGTACCTCAGGCATTTGCAAGTTTTCCTCATTGAATACCAGGAACATTTTTAGTAAGTAGGACTGAAATCTGAAAATCCTTGTTTCCTGGAAATTCTTTAGCTGGGAGTGTATACTTTCAACCAAATCTTCATCAAAACTGAGGCATCCACATTTGGTAGACTGGCTTGGGTCATCTGATTCCAGGGGGCAGGTGCCTAGGACAAAAACCAAACTTATTAGAGGTTTTGTGGCATACATATCAGAGTCTAGACCTACGAATTGGCTCATCATGGTGATAACATCTCTGGATTCTTCCATAAATAGTTTGGCCTCAGTTGGGAAATCTTGCTCTTGTATTTGGACAATAGGATTCAGACAGGACCTGTATAAATTATGTTGTACTTCAATAGGAGATTTTCTAAAAAACCGGATTAGGGCTTCCTTGGTATACCGTATAGCTTTCTGGAAAAACTCTTTTGGGACTGACAAGGTTTTTCTAAGGGTTTGGGTATCGATTTCGCAAAGGATATTGGACTTGGAAGCATCCCATGATTTCCCTCTCGGTAGAAGAGTAGTTAGAGGCACACCATTCAACAAATTTGGGAAAACCAAGTGTTTGGTCGACTGTAAACAGATGGAAATAGGACTGGTGGACCTGGTGCATGTCTATACCTCACTCCCTAACCAGTTTCAGCATGTTTTTTACAATTTCCATGGGGAAATCGGTCATCATAGTGTCGTATACCTCTGCGTCTCTGTCTGTAAACAATGTTTCTATGGGTTCTCTATCACTTAATTCAGCCATTAAATAGTTTACTATAGAGCAGATAACCTACCTTTTTTTTTAGGTTGGCTTGGGCCCCTAGTTGACCTGTCTATTTATTCACAGCTTGCTCATGTTGCTTTCGGATGCAAAATAGGAATACAACTCTCTGTGCAGGTGAGTTTTTTATATTATTTATCCTTTCCTATCACCCCTGCATCTCTTGTGGCGTGGAAGCTTCCCTGGCCGTCCATTTTCTTGATCCCTGGTGGCCTCGAATCCTGCCACATGTCACCTCGAATCTTGGCTGTCAAACGATGCAACTTTTACCAACTTCGTGGATTTGGCTTGCGTTGATGTTTTGTCTAAGTTAGATCCACGAACAAAACCTCGGCCATAGATCTCGGCCTCCTCAGATCTACGCTGTCCAAACCTGCAGGCCTCTACCAAAAGTTCGTGTATCCGAAACTTTGTTTGCTCCGTGCATGTCATATCGGAGAAGTAGTTCCTGACTGTCGATATGCTCCATTGGCCATTGATCTGCTACTTAAGATGCTTGTGGGCTAAACCTCCCGCCTCCATCTAAAATACCTCACCCTTTTTGCGTGAAGCATGCTCATGATTGTAGATCTTCACCACCGCCGATCTAGACCATTTATTTGCACAGATATGTAACTGTAGGAGGACCTCAACAATTTAATTCTCCTTGCAAAGTTTCGGGCTTGGGATTTGATTAGTTCACCCTTGAGGCCGTCAATACCTACCCAGATGATTCTATTTTGCTCAGACCACCGAGGCTTTCTCCATTCTTTTTAGAAATTGCGCCTCCCAATTTCATCTAGGACAACACTAATGCTAACACCAACAAGCTAAATGGTCAAGCTAAACTTCATTTAAATCACCCAGTGTAATCTCATCTGCAGGATCAAGACAAATCGATGGTTAAAATGTAAACATGCAGGAAGGAAAAGAAGGGTTGTGGGGTTTTATTTTATAAATATATACATTCTTTCTGCAATCCTCAATCTTCAATTGCGGGTTGCAGGTTGCGGAAAGAAAATATATCAAAACCGAAAACCAAGATTCTGCAATCAGCTAAGTTATAACATATAAAAATCATTTTTCCTGACTTCTGTTTTCCGAATAGCCAGTCAATCAGCTAAGTTATAACATATAAAAATCGTTTGTCCTGACTTCTGTTTTCCAACAAGAAGGATCGGTCACCCCTTCTTTTCATAGTTAATTGTGAAAAAAATTATCAACTATATCCATAATGGAATACACAAGAAGGATCGACCGACCGTTTTTACAGTGGCAAATTATTATGAAAAGAATATTTGGAATAAAAAGGGTTGAGCGACCCTTCTTACAGTGTCGAACTATTATGAAAATAATATTGGGAATACGAATGGGTCAGCCAACCTTTCAATTATGAGGCAATTTTAAAAATAGAACACCTTGGAAGTTTTAACCTATAAAAAAGGGTTTCTCCCAACTTCCATTTTTCGACAAGAAGGATCGGTCGCCCCTTCTTTTCGTAGTTAATTGGGAAAACCTTTATCCAACAATTCAGCTATATCCATAATAGAGAACACAAGAAGGATCGATCGACCCTTCTTGCAGTATCAAACTGTTATGAAAAGAATATTTGGAATAAGAAGGGTCGTCCGACCCTTCATTTACGAGGGAATCGTAACAATAGAACACCTTTGGGAAAGAGCAACCACTCTTTCTCTGAGAATACTTCCACTTGCTAGCATATTCTTTGAAGCAAAACGTCTAGAAATTTTGTTGTTTAAATGTTGATATCTAGTATCCTAGAGTGACACGTGGAACGATCATATTATGACACATGGAATATTTGATTTGGCACACTTAGTATTAGAAATATAGTTTGATCTCATAGAATATTATCTCATAGAATATTTTCTCCTATCAGCACCACTGAATTTGGAAGTTTGAGTACAACATATGATATTTTAGTATTTAGGTAGTTACTCTGAGGATAATTAATTGATTTTAAGTGCAGTGGATAAACCACTTCTAAAGCCCAATTATTCTTAAGCACAATTACAACACTTAACGACAGTTAGTGCGAAAATTACGACACTTATCACAAATCCAATTTTATAACAAATAACCATCTATTATCAATCCCAATGGCTATAAGTTGTATCTTTCCTTTTATAAAACTTTAATGAAAATGAGAAAATACAACTTTTTGTTGATCAAGTGGAAATTTAGAAACACAACAATTTTGTTGCTTAAAACTGCCACATAGAGAAATTTAGAAACCAATTTTGTCTACCATCAACCCTTGAGAAGATCCACCACTCTGAACACTATTCCCCATATTCTCTCGTTGTGCCTTGACTGTTGCAAGGCCCTTCTCATTTATTCTAATTTTTTCTACTGCAAGGCCCTTCTTGGTGACCATGCCCATATGATTCTATTTACATCGATCTTCACATTTTCTTCTGCACCAACAACCCATTGTTGTTGTCTATATAAGCATTTTTTGTACAAGACCTTCAAATCCTTCGATGCTCCTATTGGTTTCCACCTTTGCACCTCTACTTTGTAAGACCCAACAGTACTAGCATCTGACTCCTGATAAATATCACCAATTGCCTTACCCCAAGTGCTCTTTTTTATCTGATGGCATTTATACCATGCATTTTGATAGACGTCTCTTGTGTCTAATCTCATTGTAAACAAGCTTCCTTTTTTGTCATCTCCTTCTTTGGCAACAGGAGCATTTGATCCCATAGAATTTATAACATTCAACTATCAAATTTCTTATCACATTCAACTATTGATCGAAGTGGAATTTTTTATATAGAAAAAATTGAGCAACAATGTTCGGTTCCAATGTTTGAAAGGTGTGCACCCTGATTTATTGAAGGCCTGTAAGGTACCGATCTTGAATTTCATTCGGAAATTTTAGTTCCAGCTTGCCATTTTACAGAATCGTATGCCCTTGTTCCATTACCTTTAACATCTGTATATTCACAATGGGGAGTACCTAGAAGGACCATCTGTAAAGGACATTCTTCAAAAACATTCCAAAAGTATAACATCCAAAGGAACATTATCGAGGTCAAGCAAATTGTTTGCAGGCCATATTATAAGGGAGCCTTCAAATACACCACAATCCTCGCAATTGCAAAAGACTTTATGAACTAAAATACCAAACTTACCAGCATCTAGTACTTTGAATTGTACAATGTCTCCCTCAAAAACATTTGACACTATTCCCCGAGCAACATACTGTGGCTTTAAAGAACATTGATGTATCGAATTAACTAGTAGATTTAGATTGATTATTGTTGAAAGTGATTGGAACATAAAGCAATGTTTCTGTATTAAAATCGATGATTCTTTTAATTGGTCATAGAACAAAAGATCCACTACTCACCCCTAGACAATATGCCATACAAGAAAACACCACTTCATTGACCAGAATACCAAAGGAGAAGTCACCCAAAAATGTTCCCCCAACAAAATCAGTCTCACTCACATTTGTTACAAAACCTATGGAAATGCAATCCTTTCTTTCTGAACACTTATGTAACAACTTAAATTTTATCATAATAAAAGAAGATTTATTCTCAGTTGTTGTGATATGTGCTAAACTCGTCGAAGTGGAAGTTGGTATATCATTCACCTCATTCTCAGTTGTTATGATATGTGCTACACTCATCGAAGAATAAGCTGGTATATCATTCACCTCATTCTCGCGAAGAGCAGACCCAATCTGGTTAACAATCTCAGATACAAGCCATTGAATATAACCACCAACAGCCTCTGACAATGTATCTACACCTTCTTATCGATAAGGCAATGGAAGACTTGCATTCAAAGACTTGGTAACATTTACAATGATACATCCTTCATTAATGTTGATATTATGCAAAATTTTTCTTTCTGGAAACGAGATTCCTTCAACAACTTTCAATCCATTCAAAAGTAGGTCCACACATTGTTGAGTACCAAAATCTTTTCATAAATGATATCTGAAATATAAAATAACAACACACATTGTTCAGAACCAAAATCCAATTCAGAAGCATTTTATGAAATATAAAATAATAGGAGCACATTAACAATCATATTTATTTTAAACAAAGATATAACATAAATTATAATATATAAAAAATGGCTATCCGGACTTCCGATTTTCCGAATGGTAGGATCAGTCACCCCTTCTTGTAGAAGAAGTGAACACAAGAAGGATCGAACGACCCTTCTTGTAGTCTAGAAATATTACGAAAAGAATTCTGGGTAGAAGAAGCATCTCCTTCCAGTTCATTTATGACGGAATATTAAAAATGTTCAACCTACGAATGCTAGGCCATCAATACATGTATATCCAAAATTGTGAACAAGGGAAGAATACTGAGCACAACAAGGGTCGGCCGACCCTTCATTTACAAAATAAATTTAAATATATTTAATCTACGAAGGCTATGTCAACAATTCTCGACTTCCAACTTCTACTGTAAATAGTAGGGACTCGAACATCATCTAAGTTCTAACATATAAAAATGTTTGTCCTGGCTTCCATTTTCCGAAGAGAAGGATCAGCTGCCCCTTCGTTTAGGATATAATTGTGAACAACTATATACAGCAATTCACCTATATCCAGAATGGCGCAAGAAAGAAGGATCGACCGACCCTTCTTGTATTCTAGAACTATTATGAATAGAATACTGGGCAGAAGAAGGGTCGGCCGCGTGTTCATTTATGAGGGAATTGTAAAATTATTCAACCTACGAAGGCTAGTACATCAATTCATCTATATCTAAAATGGTGAACACCGGAATAATACTGAGCACGGGTAAGTTATAACATATAAAATTGTTTGCCCCGACTTCTGTTTTTCGCGAAGATGGATCAGACGCCCCTTCGTTTAGTAGATAATTGTCAAAGCCTTTATCTAGAAATTGAACGATATCCAGAATGGTGAAGACGAAGAAGGATCCATTGACCCTTATTGCAGTCTCAAGCTATAACGAAAAGAATATTGGGAATAAGAAGGATCATTCGCCCCTTCTTTTACGAGGGAATTCCAAAAATAGAACTTGGAGAAAGAGCAGCCGATCTTTCTCTTTGGATATTTCCACTCTCCAGCAAAATGTGCGAAGCAATGTTCCTATGAAATATGTGTTTAGACTGTCGATATGTACTTTAGCCACTCCGAAAAACTCATCCATGGAGGAAGGAGTAGATGCTCTTTCTCCTCAGCATCTACTTGCAACACCCCAAAATGGAACAACCTGACGATAGAGCGACCTTGCTTTCACTAACAAAATTTTGACTTGACGGCAAACTCTTTGTAGCAAAACGTCTGTAAATTTTTTCATTCAAATGTCGAAATCTAGTCTCCAGGGTGACACGTGGAACGTTCAGATTGTGCCACGTGGATTTGATTATTCCAGAATTGATCTGTGCTACACTTGGCGAAGTAGAAGCTGCTATATCATTCACTGCATTCTCATCCCAAAAGTATGAAAGAATGTTTCTGTCTGGTTAATTGCAATCAGAATCTTTCCAACTAATGGCATCACTATCTGCATTGTCGTCACTGTTAAATTCCTTTTCCAATACGGTATCCTGCCTAAATTTTACGAACATTTTTATCAACTTTATCTCTTAAACTAAATTCCTTGGTATCGTATGCAAGACTCTGGAATGTGTTCTCATTGCATCAAACAATTTGAGTCATACACCACGTCCAACTACGCAATACATGGGGCTTTTCTATCCAAGATACTGTATTGGCAAACAATTATACCTTAATATTGTTTAAAGCTATTTGATTGCTTAATTTTATTCAATTAAATTAAATACTTAAATTATATATATTCTTATTAAAAGAAATGTAGTCAATATTATATAAATTAAGACATAAATTATCAATTTCAAATAAAGTATTAACATTTACATAGATCAGTATACTATAGTTAATATTAACTGCAAAATGATATTAAAAATAAAAAACATGTTTCAATTTTTCGAGTTCATTTGTCGTTATCTTTTTCCAACAAACCTAGCCAAATGCTAGAGGATTTGCAGAAAATAATACGTTGCATCACTAGACAGAAAACGTATCCAAGCTGGCAGGAATCGACATTAAACCTGTTAATTCCATTAATTTAGCCCAGTAATGAGTAACGCACGATTTTGCAAATATAATGTTGTGAATTCATATTAATGGACTGTAAGAAGATAACTACGCCGAATTGAAGGAAATAAATTCTGGAAATATGAAGAAGATAGACAAGGGTGGAAGGAAATCTGAAGAATCTAAAATGTTCAGTGACTTTAAATCACTGTGAACTTCAAAATGTCATTGCGTTGATTTTTGACAGCCATGGAAGATATGGTTTTTTAGCCCGGAGGCTGAATAAGTATGCTCTGTCACAGATTTAGATTTATGATTTGAATAATATAAATACCTGCCAATTGAAAAACTAGCAGTCGATTCTTCAAACCAATCTTACTGCTCTACCCTCCCAACACTCTTCGCGGTTCCACCTCAGCAAAAGAAAACCTCGGTCCTCAGAGAAAATAGAGCTCCAAATTGGCAAACACAAAGAGTTTGAACATTGAGTTTCAATGTAGGCAGTGGGTGGGAAGAGTAGTGTGGTGGGAGAAGTTTCAATGTAGGTACTGGGCGGGAAGAGCCGTGTGGGAAGGAAGAGCAGTGTGGCGGGATATCAATGCAGAAAATTTCATGACATTTATTATCACAGTGGGGAGGGATATCATCTGTACGTTGTGACACATAAACACAATCCATCATAAACGTGATGATATTATTCACATGAGTGATACAATCCATCATTTACCATTAGCACTGTAGAAACCATTTTAAATGGCGAAAAAGATCAACTCCATCCCAACATACAAACCATTTTAAATGTTCGAAAAGATCACCTCCATGTGAACGTACAAACCATTTTAAGTGGTGGAAAATATCACCTCCATGCGAATGTACAAATCGTTTTAAATGGTGAAAAAAATCACCTCCATGCCAACATACAAACCATTTTAAATGGCGGAAAAGATCAATCGAGCGGTGAAAGATCAAGGGTCCCACTTCTGTTCTGCATCCCCAAGTGCGCTAGGATGGAGGTATGGGTGGTTGCAGAATCTGAAACCGCTCTCCACGTTGCAGCACCACATGATTTCGCAAGTTGGAAGGGCAGTAAGGAAAACCACCGTCCTCCATTTGCGAAACCACCTTCACCCATCCTTCACGGCTGCTGGCACATGTGGATATGATGTGGCCGGTCCACGTCACACCTTCTTCCCACGCAACTCCTCCACATCGAGGCTCCTGCCAATGTGTCTCCTCTGTGCCAGACTTCCTGTCCACGTGGCTTCTCCACGTCAACCTGCACATGCACAGTGGAAAACACCTTTCAATTACATAATCACAACATAATTAAAAACCTTTCAATTACACAATCACAACATGCAAGAATGAAATAAAAATGGATCAGAATCAAACACATAAGATTACTTATCTTTATCCAACATAGATCTAAGCAATTGGCTTTGTAAGACCGTTTTTCCACTTACTAGCATCAATATAAATGTGTGGCTATTTATTAGTTGTAGAAAATTATAGATAAAATGAGTTAAACGAAGAAATTCATTTAACACATAATAACACATGAATCGTATATTAATAGAAATCCAACCTACAAATCAATGTATTCATTAAATTGGCAACATAAAACATAGTTCAAAGAAATTTGACAAATTAATATCCAAAAAAGAGGGCCAAGAGAAACCGATTGAATTTCATTAATTATGCAAAAAATTACAATGAATCAATAGATAAACATTAGAATAAATTTACCTAAATTATACATAGTCCAAATTGAATCGACATCCCCACAACTTGCCCTGATATTATTCCTATGTCCTCGTGGTGCCATCCTCCTCCCAAAAGAGAGGAAGTCCCTTCTTGAATAATGGATCAAACATTTCTTTCAAGAGTTTTACTTGATGTGCTAAAATGTCTATCGTTGCCTGAATCGTGTTCATTTGGTGATACTTATTCACCACCTTCTTTTCCCAAATAATACTAGACACTCTATCCTAAGTTTATGCTAGTTGTTTTCACCTCATCCTTTGTTAGCCCATTTAGAAATTCTATGGCCTTTTCTGCACATTCCATGGGCTTCTTGTTGAACTTTTCCTTGACTGTTGTTATGCTTTGCCTAGCTAACTTTATTACAGCCTCTTTGTCCAGAATGAAATCGAGATATGGCCCCAGTTTCTCTACCTCTGCAATAATGTCATCCCAAATGAATTGCTTTTCTTCCTGCACGGAGGTCTCACTTGTAACCTGCTTTATTAATTCATCATATTTCACCTGTAGCCCTCCTAGAGAGGTCGGCCCAGGTAGGGTAAAAGGAAAGTGGAAGACAAGTATAAATAAGTGGAGGAGGTAGGGTTATTAGACTCTCTATTTATTCATTCATTCACTCACTCATTCTCTCAAGTGAGTAGTGCACACAAGTGGAGGAGGAGAAATACAAGGCAAGGTTTGTGGCTCGCGGCTTCTCCCAAAAAGAAGGGATAAATTATGAAGAAACTTTTGCACTTGTAGCCAGATACACTTCCATCATAACAATGCTTGCTCTGGTTGTAGTGATGAAGTGGAAGATACACCAGATGGATGTCAAGACAACTTTCTTGAATGGTGTAGTCGACGATGAAGACTTGTGCTAAAGAACTGTGTCGAGAAATATCTTCCTAGTTAAGAGGGAGTGTTGATGTATTTATAAATTCAAAATGTATTTCACTTGTATATTTTATATTGTATTCATATGACATTGTACTTCCGACACAGAGGTTTCACTCCTTTGATCGGATAGGTCATCATTATATGTGATATGGTTATCAGACTCCCTAGTGGGGTCGGCCCTGAGTTAAGTTATAGTGGGTTATTAGACTCTACTAGAGAGGTTGGCCCAGGTAGGGTAAAAGGCAAGTGGAAGACATTGAGTATAAATAGAGAGGATCACCTCTCTATTTATTCATTCATTCACTCACTCATTCTCTCAAGTGAGTATTGCGCACAAGTGGAGGAGGAGAAGCTACTAGGAGACTATCTCTTGTTATTGGGGTTATGTATCATTGCTCGTTCTATCTCTAAGGAAGTTGTGGGGTTTTCTCCTTTATGGTTTCCCTGGTGAAATGCTTTGTGTCTATTGTCTCTTGTGATTGATTGATATGATGTACATGTTTTTCTCTCAGATAAGATTCTAGATCATATTGAATTAATGATTGTAAACTAACATAGAGACCATGCAGGCACACTTTACAAGGGTATCTCAGATAAAAGAACAACTTGAAGCCATTGAAGAAGATATAGAGAATGGAAAATAGTGATGAGTCACCACCTTGAATGGTCCTTCTAGGTCATGGGATTCCTTCATCCAAGGAATTTGTTCTAGGAAGAAGCTCATCACATTCAGTAGGTTGTGGGAGGAATGCTCACAGGAAGAAGCTCGAATTGTAGCTCGAAAAGAAAACATGGGTAGTGAAGACCAGGCTCTCACAACACACACCAAGAACAATTAAAACAAGAGGGAGCATCCTCATCACAAGAAGGAGATTGTCCCAGAACAAAAGCAGCTCCCATAAGAAGAAGAGCACTCTTTTGGAGACTCGAGTAGTTCCTACAAGGAAGAAAAGATTGAGAGGGAGTCCACCCAACATCCAAACAAAGATAAGTATTTGAATTAGTATTTCTTGTATATATGATTACTTAAATAATGTTATTCAGTCATATACATACTTATTTTCCTAGATTAATTAGGATGTATATTATGCATGTTAGAAAAAAATTGCATTAATGAACAAGATACGACTTATATGCAAGTAATGGGTAAGTGGTCGATGGTACTGTACAACATTCCATTTCTACTTATCTAGAATGAAACCTCTTTGCTGACATGTTGGAGTAGTGCACACTCTTAACAATGTTCTATTAGAGATGGAAGGCATCTAGAAAGTTACTGGATATGGATAAATGTTGTATTGAAGCATGATTGGCTAAGATAATTGCATGACTATATGACATATGTCTTTATGCGTAAGAATTTGTTCTGAAAACTATTAGATGTTTCTAATCATGCAATTGAAATTGTCCCGTAGGAAAGACCTTGTACCATCACCTACAAGAGAGACTTGTTTCGAAGAACAAGTGATGATGATTCAGCAAGAAGATTGATGAAGTCAAGAAGAAGACTTTGAAGAACCAGAAGTACTCAGGAATTGATATGAAACAATGCATGAATTAAAACAAAAGATAATGAAGATCATGAAAAGGAAGATCATACACCAGATGGATGTCAAGATAGGATTCTTGAATGGTGTAGTGGAAGAGAAAGTATATGTGGAGCAATCACTCGGGTTTTAGACACACGACAGGGAGACTCATGTGTGCAAACTAAAGAAATCCTTGTACGATCTAAAGATTATGGGGTGACAATAGGGTACACAAATTTTTGCAGAGACAGTGTAATCAGGCCGGAGATGTACCTACTTGATGGCTTGCTCGCAGATATTATGAAGACCTACATGGATGGAGACCTACGATGATGCTCCAGTGATCTAGTGTTGATGATCCAGCTCCAATATTGAAGACTTGTGCCTATATGTATTGACGCCTGTGTCAAGAGAATACCTTCCTAGTTAAGAGGTATTCTTAATGTATTATCTATAACTTCAGAATATATTCACTTTTATATTGTATGTATTACATTTGTACTTTATTGTATACCCGACGGAGATGTTCTTATTCCTCCATTCGGAAGTGTCGTCATTTGTATTTACAAGTGTCACAAGTTTTATTGTAAGTGTCGTAACTTATATTTGATGGGTTATTAGACCTCCTTAGAGGGGTCGAACCAGTATGTGTTAAGTGGAAGGGTTATTAGACTCCCCTAGGGGGTTTACTCAGTTAGGAAAGGTAGGTCAAGTTAAAGTATAAATAGAGTGGTTGCACCACTATATTTTCTCATTCACTCACACATCCAAGTCGCATAGTTGAGAAAGAGGAGTGCACACAAGTGGAGGAGCCCGAAGGAAGAACTGCTGGAGACATCTATCTTTTGGGGTTTCATCTTTGTGATCTTTGTATTGGTTCTTATTATCTATCTGAGGAAGTTGCAAGGTTTTTCACCTTTATGGTTTTCCTCGGTGAAATGCTTTGTGTCTCTTGTCTCTTGTGTTTGACATGATGTACATGTTTTTCTCTCCATTAAGATCGTAGATCATATTGAATTAAATGATGAAAATCTAACAGAATGAGGCTATAACCCCTTGGTTTTCATAATTTCCAACCTATAGATAGGACTCTAGACCTTAGTAAAGTCCAACTCAATAGTTTTACTAGCACCAACTGGATGGAATCCCCAACTCCCTGAGATCACAAGCACCAAACCAAAGGAGACTTCAATCTCCTATCCTTGCTCGATCCTGCCACCCTAATATGAATAAAAAGAACAATACTCCATTGCCATTGTATCACGGTTTCCATCAACCTATATGTGTATCTATGTCCTTGTACCTGTATGTCATTATCCATGTATCATTGTATTGATGTCACTATCACAATCCATGTTCGTCCCCTACCCTTGGGATCATTTGGGACATTTTGAGGCTTCACTAGTCCAAGTTTTGAAAATTGACCGAATTGGGAAACGTTCCAAGTTGGGGACATTACACAAGAATTTAATGTAAAGAATGCCTTAAAGGCAAGTTGAAAAACACAAGAAAGTAAGGATTAGTAAAAGCATAAAACCCCGTAGTTGTCAAAAGCACTTTCTAAAACTGTCTAAAGGCTCATGAATTGGCTATAGCTTTAGCTTTGGTTAATGTTACCTTTGCACTTTTTCGTCCACTTTCAAGTTGCCAAAGGGCTTCAAAGGAGTGGCATTTGTTAATGAAGTGATTGAAGATAATAGTTTTTGTATTCATGAACATATTTTTTAGATTCACTCCCTCTTTTGTGTTTATCGATCTTTGTATTCATTGAAAATTGCATAGATTGTATTCCATTTGCATCCAACCTTGGTTCTTCTATTAGAAGTTTGATTACTTGTCAATTCAATCTCAACGGTTATGAATATTTTTCAAATGTTTTTTTCAAATTGTTAGGTATTTTTTATGTTTCTAAAATTTCCTCTATATGGGTTCTTGGTTTATCTCAGTTAGACATTGCTTATTAAAATCCGTAGAGAGGAACGATGCAAATTTTGTCGCTTTTTATTTCCTAATACCTTTCAAACACCTTGAGACCTAAATCAGAAGCATTTAGAGCCATTTGGAAGCATTCAAGTTATTAATAGTCAAACATGAATAATATAATTATGGACCTAATATAAAATGGGTCGTCTAAAAAAACAACACAACCTTAGATGTTATTGCTACGACATGTGATCTCTCCTTTTCCTAATTTAATGTTTCATCTCAATGCCATCAATGTCATCTGGGAAGATTGATCTTGTTGTTTAGAATTCTCTTATATCTTATGGTCATCTCTCCCTCTTCTTCATCGACTTCTTCCCATGTTACACTATATCTTCTACAAACTGATCTACAAACAATGTCTAGAATTGGTATAATTCATCAAACAAGTGATTTCTTCATATTGTTAGCATTTTTGTCTTTATGTTTTTTAAATTTATTCTATATGGATTCTTGGGTTATTAATGTTTATAGAGAGGAACAATGCAAATATTGTCATTATTCTAAGGTCTCTACATAGGGTCTCTCACTCCAAGGGAGGAGGTGGAAAAGGCAGACACACCCAGAAGCAAATCGACAGTGGAAATGGGTTCCCACGCTAGAAAGTGCATGGTGGTTAAACTTGCAAAAGGTAGAGTGAAAATTAAACCGCTTACCACGTGGCAAGCATTGGTGGAGTCCGATATGAAAAGCAGTTAAATTTAAACCGCTCATCGCAAGTTCGGAAACCATTTAAGCATATGTTCTATAAAAGGTTTGTTCAAAGGTTTAAAAAATGTTTTTCTCGCTTATTACTTGGAGGAAAAGAATGGTCCGCGGGAAACACGTCGTTGTCTTCGTCAACTGGAACAACAACCAAGAAGCTCACTTCATAGGTAGCTCAAAACCCTCAGTGTTTAGATTTTGTGTCCCAAATGGTGAAAACCCAATACCTTCTTCCCTTCAATGAAAGTTCAGATGAAAACGAGAAGCTTGTATTTGACAGGGAAAGGGATATTTTCGACCTTGTTTTGTCTATGTGTAGTATTTCGCAGTCTAAGGAGAAATTAATGGAGTTTAAGTCACAGGGAAATGATGTATTTAATGTTTTTGGTTCTTTTATGTACTATTTTTGTGTCGAACAAACCCTACACTTCCCTGAATTTGTTTGTTGGTGTGTGGTGAATTATTCGCAGGGCGAAAGGGTAATCATTAATGTAAAAATGACAAAAATTCTATGCCCAGTAAATGCACAGACTGTTCGTGAGGTTCTAAGTTTACTTGAAACATTTCCTAAAATCCCTGAGTCGTTTAACGAAGAAAATTTGGCAAAGTTTATAAAAACAACAGTCCTGCAGAAAAAGACAAGTTTTTATTACAAGTCTTGAAAGATGGTCAGTCGCATGAAAACCTATTGTTCCCTTTGAGTATTGATGCCTTTCATCGAGATACCCAATTAGTTTTGTCCTTGTTGAGTCAAATTTAGGTCTAGATAGTGATAGGTCGAATAACGGAAGTTATGTTAGGTTTCTTTCTCCAAGTAATTTCACCAGAGTCATAGTCGAGTCCGGTGTGTTGTTTTAATTTTGATGAATTCCTAGTTGAAGCAATTCATGTCTAGTTGGTGAATTTAAACCAGTTGAAGCATTTCAGGTATCAGTCATATATCCTGAAACTGTTTGTGCGTTCAAACATTTCAGAATCCAAGTTTCTTGGTACCATATTTTCTCACGACCTTCCTAAACATTTCAATATGTTTGAGTTCACACATAAAATCATGGTAGAAATTTACAAAATTATTTTTAATGTTGAAATGCCTCGAGTGTTAGAAGAAATGATAGAAAGTTTGCAGCCTACACTAGAAGGCCAAATAGGTGATTGGTTCTTGTATAGAGAACATACTATAATTAGGGTGTATGGTTTTACTGGAGCACTATATCTGTTGCCAGCCTTTTTAACATTGAGGGTTTTGCCTTGGAATTTATTAGACAAAGGTTGCATTCAGAAGAACATTTATGTGCTTTCAAAAAAGCATTGGATGTGAAATTCCCCCCTTAAAGTTGGTCCATTCATCATTAAGAATAAGGTAGCCCTCTCTGTAGTAGAAACATTACTTAAGATTATGGATTTCCAAGAGGCTGAAAGGATTAATTATGATCCTCATCAAATTATATCACAAAGGAGAAATCTAAATGGAAACAAGGCTTTTGATCATCAAACAATAGAAGGATTGAAATAAATGGCAAATTTATTCAAATTTGAACAAGATAATAGGGGTTGGATCAAAGATATTTCTTTGAAATTTCTTTTTTTAGCGACGATTTCAAAGAACGCTTTGTATAAATTTTGATTTTACAGAGTAATAGGGGTTGGATCCGAGAGCAAAAAATACATTGACGTAATATTTTTTGAAGACTTTAATGAAGAACAAAAGTACAAGTATATCCGAAACAGAGATTCATATGTTTTTACTTTCTTCAGTCTTTTAATTTCTCTTTTGTGGATGTATTTCATGTTGCACCATCTTATCGCTTTGCCTCATAGTTGACTGTAATACCTAAGTTAGAATTCATTTTATATGCTGTGATCCACATATTTAAATATTGTCAATGTTCTTTCTTCCAAATTAATGCAGAATTCATCCTAGAATGGAGATTGGCTAAGTTATAACATATAAACAATATTTATCACGACTTCCGACCTCCGACAAGAAGGATCAGATGCCCCTTCGTTTATTATAAAATTGTGAACAACTATATCCAACCATTTTCCTGTATCCAGAATGGTGAACACTAGAAGGATCGACCGACTCTTCTTGTAGTCTAGAACTATTTTGAACATAATACTCGGCAAAAGAAAGTTCGGCCAACACTTCATTTACGAGTGAATTGTAAAAATATTCAACCCGCCTAGGTTGGGACAACAATTCCAGACTTCCGACTTCCGCAATGAAATTATAGTTGGGATCGGTATATTGGCTAAGGTATAACATATCAAAAATATTTGTCCCAACATGCAATAAGAAGAATTGGCCTCCCCTTTGTTTAGTAGAGAACTATAGACACCTATAGGTTACAATTCACCTGTATCCGGAATGGTGAACACAAGAAGGATCGACCGACCCTTCTTGTAGTCTAGAACTATTTTGAACAGAATACTCATCACAAGAAAGGTCGTCTGACCCTTCTTGCACCCCGCATGAGGATTTCATCACCTTTACCGAAGACGCAAATATGTTGCGGATTGTGGATACCTATATTTCTTAAAACGTTCCATCAATACCACTATCCTGCAACCCGGAATGGAAATTGTGGGATGGGACAACAATTCTTGACTCCCCACATCTGCAGTAAATAGTGGGGAATGGAGATTGGCTACAAGAAGGATCGGACGCCCCTTTGTTTAGTATAAAATTGTGAACACCTATATCCAGGACTTCACCTGTATCCAGAATGTTGAAGACAAGAAAGATTGGCTGACCCTTCTTGCATTCTAGAACTATTATGAAAAGATTACTTGGTAGAAGAAGGGTCGGCTGCCCCTTCATTGCATGGCAATTTTTAACAAAGGCAAGGTAGCCATTTAGTTACAATCAAAATTATTTGGTTCGATGGGAAAGAAGAGATAAGAAACAATCCAATCAATACTCTTTAATAATTTTTATTTGTTATCTCTATATGATTTGTAGAGCTTGTTGTCCAATAATTGTCCAAGCTTAATTAAGGTTTCCATCTATTCAATGCATCTAAATTCCATTCTTAATACCATAAATCTTTTCAAATTATCGGGTGGCCTGCAAACACTTTTGTCCAATTTTAAGTCTTAGCTCATTTGATCTCATGGAGTAAGAACATACCTATGGAAGTGGGAAATTTTCTTTCATGCATGGGAGCAAGATTAAAACCCTAGATTAATTTTGCTTATATTATATCAAAGATTCAAAATGAATATAAATTTGTTCCATATGTGTAATGTGACATTCCATTGTAGCTCTCTTACCTAATTCTTTGAATTTTTCTTTGAGCTAGTTGTTTAGTTATTTCATCAGTTTTCTTGGACTTGGTCCCAGATAGAATGTGCATTCACCAAGGTGCTAGAGTCTATTTGAGTCTATCTAAATTAACTTTCCCCCTTGACCTCGAACAAGGGAGGAAGGGGGAAACCGAATCAAACAGTACTCAGATCCCCTTGCATTCCATTTTTTATATTATCTATCCTTTCCTATCATTCTTGCACCTCTAGGGATAAAGGAATTTCTCTGAGCTGTCCATATTGCATGATCGATCTGGTACTGCTGATATCCTTCCATGCTTAGCCCCACGACCTTCCGCAGTCTTCAATCTCTTAAACACTGCCTTCCTCGCACCTTAGATCTGCATAGTTATTATCAACTGTCGATCTGGCCCCTGTCCGCATCTTGACTCTTGACATATGGCAAGAAGGATCGGTCGCCCCTTCCTTTAGTAGAGAATTGTGAATTCACCCGTATCCAAAATGGTGAACAGAAGAAGGATTGGCCGACCCTTCTTGTTGTATTAAAATATTACGAAACGAATCCTGGGTACAAGAAGTTTCGGGGGGGTTGCATAATCAATATTCTCTTAACCATGGTGATGCACAGATGTTGTTACGATCTTCGCATAACATTCTATTTAACATCAACCAGAACACCAAATGACTTCACACTTGGAAGCTATCGCAGTATATAGAACTACATCGAATCTCTACTGTATTCACTAGTTTGCTACAAAATCGTCAAACTATGTGTTTCTTCTTCACAATCACGCACTTGTATTCCAATTAATCAATGTGCAATTACCATTCACATACATATAAATTAAGCACAAAAAATCACATAAACTCGAATACAAAACATGTGATAAACTCATACACATAAACAAGAAGGATCGACCGCCCCTTCTATGATGATCGCTCATTCTATGATCGATCCTTATCCCAAATGACTTTATAAAATGTGCATTCAATCTCTCATGGATAATTCTAGCATATTTGTTCTTAATCAATCAATTGATTTTGAAAATGAGGGGTCGTTCCTTAACCATCGATCATTAGCATGAACATTTGCAAGTATACATCTAATATTAAAACACTAATTTATAATTATAGACATTGTATGCATTCTTATATTGACTGTTTTGTAGATAAAGCATGGTTGATTTGTTGAGCCTCAGTAACTACCAGGAAATCCATTGCTTTGAATTGACAAAAGATCACTACCTTCCACCATTCACAAATGGATGGTATGTTGAGATGGAAGAACTAGATAATTTGTACCCGGATATATATCTATTCTACTTGGATTACGAGGGAAAGCAGATTAGAGATGGGATATTGACATATGCGGAACCCGTTGATTCTGATGAAAAATTGTGAGTTCAAGCTGAAGCGGTCAATGGTGAAAAGTGTGGCATTCTACAGTGTGATCTTATGGTTTCTGATTATCGACTAGATCTAATGAAAAATGGTCCCATTCTAGATCTGATTTCCTGTGCGAAGCAAGGGTGGGTCTTTCCCTCGTATGTTGCTTCTAATCATTCCAGAATTGATACCGCGTCTGTTAGGATATTCCTATACTCCATCCTAGTCCCACCAGTATTTTGATCACTTACATTTTCAGTCATGCATGCACTTTTTAGGGTTTGCATGCATTCTATGGTTTGCATGCATCCCAGTCATCAGTCCAGCACCTAGCCCTCAGTTAGCCAGCCCCTAGGAGATTCTCACTATTCAGTTTTAGCCCTCCAGTTGCTTAATGCGCCCTTCTTCCTTGATTTTAGGGAGCAACTCGCCCTCCTTCACCTACCAGTCCAGTTGTCACTCAGTTACACTCAGTTACACTTAGTTACATTGAGTTACACTCAGTTACACTCAGTTACACTTAGTTACAGTCAGTTACAATCAGTTACAGTCAGTTACACTTAGTTACATTGAGTTACACTCAGTTACACCTACCAGAGTTAGTTTGACTGATGGTTGATAGTTACTTGAGCATTGATGACTCCACTGATGATGATGAAGACTTCTAGTTGCGCTCCGATGATCATAAGGACACCTAGTTATGCTCCGATGACACTCTATTGATCTTATGATCACTCTGAGAGGCTAATTCGAATTGCCACCTTAGGCATTCGAATCCTCTCTACCATTGTACTATTTATTTGTCCATACTGTGATTAATTAATTAGTGTGTGTGAAGTATTATTGCTTCTATCTGAGTTCTACTGTACCATATTATTCTGTTGCTCATTATACTGTATTGTTCACTCTTCTTCTATTTTCCTGCTTAATCATAATTACTCTTGTGAGGTACACATCATCTCTTAGATCTGTTGTGAGGATTTTCACATGGTATCAGAGCATGTTGAGAGTATTGTTTGTCTCCATTCTTGAGAGTTTTTGCAGGTTCTTACCAAGATTTCGAGTGCAGCAGTTGCAACAGTTTCTACATTTTTGCAGTAGTAGCAGTTGTAGTTATTCTTTATTGTTTTTGCAGGTCTTCTACAGCTTCAATGGATTCATATTTAGAAGGAATCCCTCTTCTTTCTCCATTCAACTATGATGAATGGAAACCAAAAATGATAGCATATTTGAAGAGCCATGATCTCTTTGATTGTTATTTTGAAAGAGAGTTCAAATCCTGTGAAGAGAATATTGACTGGTTGAATAAAGGTGACATGGCCTTTGAAACAATGATGCTTGCCTTGTGTGCATACCAAAGATTCAAATTCAAATACCGTGATGGTGTTGAAACTACAAGAGAGTTATGGACTCCAAAAGAGTTATGGGCTCACCTGGATGAAAAATTTGGTAGAAAGAATGAAGGGATTGGTCCAAATCCATTCAAAAGCAAGCAAAGTGTTCCATTCGCTCCCCTGGATGGTCTCTCAAATCATGAACCAGTATCATCTCATATTGAAGTTGTTGACAAAGAACTTGCAGATTCTCCACTCATGCTCAAACTTTCTTCTCTTTCTGTGCCAGCTCACACTCTAGATATTGCAGAAGGTCCTAAATCCTCTCTTGCACCAGAGTCTATTGGTTTGCATCATGATCACATGATTATTTCAGAGGTCAAAACAGCTACTGAAGGTAATGCATTCTCTCCTCTCCAGCTATCTCCTCTTTTATACTACTATATGATCATAAATTCATGCTTTCAGAAGGTCATTGAAGAATATGGCCATTGCCATTCGCTTGGGATAATTTCTCATGCATCTACTGGTTTTGATCGCACCTCTCATGGTTCAAAGGAGATCTCAAGAAACCATGATTCAAGTCTTGGATCTAATTTGGATTCTAAGCAATTACTGCTTGGGATAATTTCTCATGCATATGATAGTTTTGATCTCACCCCTGCTGGTTCAAAAGAGATCTCAAGAAACTTTTTTTTAAGTCTTAAATCTGATTTTGATTTCAAGCAAACATGTAATAGTTATTTTTGGCATAATCTCACCCATGGTGGTTCGAAGGAGAAGACAAAAGACTATATGCACTTTCACATATTTGATCCTACCTCAGCTGATTCGAATCACAGGTTCAAGTATCATTCTCATATTGTTGGATTTGTTCTCATCACATTCGATCTAAAGAGCAAGTACAAGCACATGCTTTTTGAGCATGATCCACTTCTTCCCAAGAAGAAGATACCTCCAGACATATGACCAAGCATCACACATGCTTGAGTTTGGAGCATTTATTTTTATGTGTGCCTTACAGTCTATTTTTTGAGGAGGGGGTATGTTTCCCATGAAATTTTCCCACTTCCTTGGTTTATTGATTGTTATTATTCATTGTATTGGGTGACCTTTGGTCTTAGTTACCAGGGCCTAGGATGGATTAAGGGGGGGGTGTTAGGATATTCCTATACTCCATCCTAGTCCCACCAGTATTTTGATCACTTACATTTTTAGTCATGCATGCACCTTTTAGGGTTTGCATGCATTCTAGGGTTTGCATGCATTTTGCATGCATCCCAGTCATCAGTCCAGCACCTATCCCTCAGTTAGCCAGCCCCCAGGAGCTTCTCACTATTCAGTTTTAGCCCTCCAGCTGCTTAATGTGCCCTTCTTCCTTGATTTTAGGGAGCAACTCGCCCTCCTTCACCTACCAGTCCAGTTGTCACTCAGTTACACTCAGTTACACTTAGTTACATTGAGTTACACTCAATTACAGTCAGTTACACTTAGTTACATTGAGTTACACTCAGTTACACCTACCAGAGTTAGTTTGACTGATGGTTGATAGTTACTTGAGCATTGATGACTCCACTGATGATGATGAAGATTTCCTGTTGCGCTCCGATGATCATAAGGACACCTAGTTGTGCTTCGATGACACTCTATTGATCTTATGATCACTTTGAGAGGCTAATTCGAATTGCCACCTTAGGCATTCGAATCCTCTCTACCATTGTACTATTTATTTGTCCATACTGTGATTAATTAATTAGTGTGTGTGAAGTATTATTGCTTCTATCTAAGTTCTACTGTACCATATTATTCTGTTGCTCATTATACTGTATTGTTCACTCTTCTTCTATTTTCCCACTTAATCATAATTACTCTTGTGAGGTACACATCATCTCTTAGATCTGCTATGAGGATTTTCACAGCGTCATCCTTGAAGAAAGGAATTTTGTCGGTATGGAGGAAAAGAGTGCTGGTTGGGAAAAATTCCTCTGTATTACATTATATGAATATTAATAAGAGGCCAATAAAGGTATGCCATGAAAAGATTCTTACATACAACAGAATAGCATTTCTTCAATATATTGTAAAAGATGTGGACAAATCTACCTTGAAACAACTCAAAGGAAGTCCTTCCAGAGCGATGCTGCGGAAAGCGACTAAGAGCTTCGAAAGTTCAAAAGAAGTTCAACAACAGCAGATCAAATATATTTTGTTCAATGAGAATGTTTTTTCCATTAACGTAACAAGATGTGTTGCTGTGCCTCCGCACTTACAATATCGAAAGGTTGATTAGGAGGTCATGTGAAAGATGGTTGTATCACTTGTCCATACATTTACAACAACATTGAGAGATGCTATTCTATTGCCTTTCAATAAGGAGACCACATTGCCCTTTCTTCCTGAAAATGAAGAAGAAATTAATTTTCCAGCAGTAAATTTTTATATATTGGATGGGCAACATACTATTTCTGCGCAGAAAATAATCATTGCAGATTATCAATGTAAACATCTCCATAAAAGGTATCGGCATCAAACAGCTCATCTTATACATAGAGACGTTCCTCAGGACATCATTAGTAAATTATGCAAACAACAAAATTTGTCAAACAAGGAATTTCCAAACACTACATTCATTTCTTCAGTTGAAAAAGCAAGGGAGAGATGGTTATTTTGCGGTGCTCCATCTTGCCCGGGAAAGGGAAATGCTTCCAGTGAAAATAAAGAGTTATGGCTCTAATTTTTTCAGACCATTGCGTGATCTTGATGAAGATGAATTGACCGTTGTGGTAGACAATATAATCAACAGATCGGTTTGGATGAGCACATCAGTCGATAAAAAATTTTGTGCAGAAACTTTAAGTCAATATTGCAAATGAATCAAGGACGAGAGGTCAACCAGGCATTCGATCATTGAATATTTCGAAGTTAATGATGTTCAAACTGATCGATCACAAAATGTCACTGACCATAACATCATTGAAATATATAAAATTGCACCAAACCATCTCCAACAACTACACAATATTTTATGCTCTAGAAAGCAAGCAAAATATCCGAGTAAAAAGAGAAAGAACGAATCTGAAGTGGATATTGGTACCAAAATACCAATTGATGCTCAGAAAATATTGAATTTATATATCAATAAAGAGAGGATGTCCATTGACAACATCGAAAATAGTTCACAGTTTGCTTGTCAATGTTGTTATCCTGATTCTTTGGTCACCACACTCAGAAAAATTCCATTTTTTGGTGCGACAGTTAGCTGTGAATTTGTTGCTCTGGATATGTGTAATTGTGCTATTCCATGGACAGAACAAGACATGCTTGCATTTTTGTACTACTTAGAAACAAATCAAGAGGCATGTACTTGTATTTTTCTATCTGATATGGAGAACTCTTGTATGATTTATAAATCTTTCACAAGTTGGAGCAAGAAATAAAAGAAACATGTTACGATGAATCCTACAATGGGATTTTATAAAGAATTCTCCAGGGACTTGTTTATAGGATTCTATATTATACAGTGTTGGAGCATTGGAAGTGATGAGGATATTTTATCTACTTCTGATATTGATATGGATTGGAAAGATGAGGGCCTACCGATGCTTAATTTTCCTCGGCCCAAGGTTAACAATGATAGTGCAAGGAGCCATGTGTTTCCAAAAGAAAGGACACAGGAATTATGGGATCACATAGTTTCCATACAGGTCTCTTCTGAAGGCACAGTTCTTTCATTATACGTAGGAGGTAGGCTTCTTCGTTCGTTGACCAAGTCTCCAGCAAGAATATTTATTTATATTGTGGAGATAGTACAACAAGAGTTGTTCATGAACAATTCTATCATGAATTGGGTATAAAACAAGGTATTTCTATTAACATTTTCAGATGTCTTTGACTTTATTTTACTTTTCTAAAACAAGGTATTTCTATTAACATTTTTAGATGTCTTTGATTTTATTTTACTTTTCTCGGTTGGTTATGTTCAATAACTTCTTTAAATTCCTATTCTACTACAGATTCAAATAAAGAGCATACCCAGGTATCCTCCAATTGAATTACAATATCCGATGACGAAACTGAATGTGATAGAGAATCCACAAAGAACTACCAACTAGGACAAGAAGGTAAAAAATTATTTTCATAGATCGTGGTTAAATTAAGTAAATCATGAAAGGGGATAGTGACTTGCAAAAAATTATATAAAGTGTATACCTACAAATTTCCAGGTCAACATGTGGATCATCCACAACCAGAGAAGGCATCGACAATTTCCCTGGAGATTGGCCAGCAAATCACATTAGAGAATAATGGACCAGGCGGGAGCTTGGACAATAATGAACAAGGCGAGAGCTTGAACAATGCAGCACAAGAAGAGGGCTTGGGAAATATTGAACCTAGAGAGGTCGCCTTGGTGTCAAAATCTGGTGTCTCCAGCGATGTTACTCACTAGTCAAATGTTGGACTGCTATTGACAAGTAAGAGACATAATATTTTCTACTTAAATTGATAAAAAAAAAAATTCGAGGTATATATAATGACAAACAATATTTCTGTGCAGGTCCCCATACAAAATTGTTATTGATATTAGAAATGGAAGCTTTTCTATTTCGCAAGAAAGTCATAGAAAATGACTCCAAAAGAGAAAAAAAAGGGGAAAGAGTAAAAAAGCGGGAAGAGATTACTCTAAGTGGTGAATTTAAACATAGAAAAACTTCATATGAGTCACAAACAGATGCCATTCAATTTTTGGATTTACTTCTTTCCAAATTCAATGTTGGGATTTGGTCATCTAAATGTGGTGTCAATGAGGGGAAGCCACTGCTTACAAAATTTTTGTTGGCATGCGGTAAAGATAAATCATATGAGCAAAAATTTTATTTATTTGGTTTCGAGAGAGATGTACCTACGATCAAGAAGGAAATACATAAAAAATATGGAGAGTGTGTGGAAGGAGTTCCCAATGCAAACTTCAGAAATTAATACATCAATGATTGTTTTGGAGGGTGATGGTGAGAAAGCACTTCCATTTCAAAATTGTATTTTGAGTAAGCCCTTTATTGGATCGTCCCTTCGGACAGATACTAAATTGGTACATGGATTTTGGCAGCATTTGAGTAAAATGAAAGAATTAGCTGATATCAGAAACTATCAAATGTAACCTATCATTGCCTATTTCTAGATGTAATCTATCATTGCCAATTTTAAATCATTCAATGTGTTTTCTGTTTTTTCCGGAGACATTGCTATTTTAGTCTAAATGTAACATATTATTAGTTCAATGTGATGCTTTTATTAAATCAATTGAATCTGTTTTGATCATTAACTTCATGAACAAAGTGTTGTTGTTCTTGTTATATATAGTCACTGTTCTTGTATGCAGTGAGGATATCACCGCAAAAGAAACTAATGGTCCTGGGAGTAAAGGGATTGCTCTTTGGAGTTCAGATGTTATCCAACATTGAAGATTCTTCCAAACAACTTCATTTTGTCCATAAATGCTATCGTTATTATACATGCATGTTCAGCTGCAAAATTATCAGTGTTGCTAGAGAGCATTTCGACGTTGCTATGTGATTTTCATATCTCGATAACATGGAAATTAAAAATTTCCTGGGTGTATTTGAATGGTTGAAAAATGAATAATTTGTATTTATTTGGGGTCGAGAGCAATGTGAACCTAGGACTATTTATAATCACTCAATGTCTGCATACTATAATGTTAGTGAAGTACCAAACATATACAAAAAGTCGTTCAAGGATGTACTTATCCAATATGGAGATATATATAAACAAATGGACATGTTGTTTATAGATGAAGGGCAACATCAATCAATAGATAATAGCAAGAAAAACTGCTTGAAAATGCCAACTAGTTGGAAATTTGACGGTTCACAAGAGAGAGATATAACTATAAAAACAATGTTGTGTGCTCTCTAGAATTATCTCGGGCCTCGTTCAAAAATGGGGCATTGGTTAAACACATTGAATTTGAGATGACCGTCATATTGTACAAAACAAATTCATTTAGTGATTTGTATATTTTTTACAGTTACTCCTACATTTAATTGATATATGTTTTATTGCACAGTTCTCATCTTATTTATGGACATCGTACCATGTATATGGTAATGTGTTTAAAAAATTGTTGAACATGAAAGAAATATACTTAGAAACATTGAACCATAATATTTTATTGACTGGTTTGTGTGTGTGCGTGTTTTTTATTTGCAGATAGTACTAGAAGATTTGTTTCTAGTAAACCATTGATCATTTTTTATTTCAGTGGAGTTTTATTACACGCAATACATAGAAAACAGAAACTCGAATTACGACGACCACCGGACATCGAAACATCAACAAAGTATTATTTAATATGCCTAGGCTTAAGGGAATTTTTTGAAAAATGCTTTCGTATTTTTGAGGTTGGGGTTGTGAAAATCCTCACAGTGGATCTAAGAGATGGGTATACCTCACAAGAGTAATTATGATTTAGCAGGAAGATAGAAGAAGAGTTGTCAATGCAGTGTGATGAGCAACAGAATAATAATACAAAAGAACTCAGATAGAAGCAAAAAATACTTCACACACACTAATTAATTAATCACAATATGGACAAATAAGTAGTACAATGCATGAAGATTCGAATGCCAAGGTGGCAATTCGAATTAGCCTTCATGGAGCGATCAAAAGATCACTGGAGTGTCATCGGAGCACAACTAGAAGTCTATCTCATCATCAATGGAGTCATCAATACACAAGTAACTATCAACCATCAGTAAAACTGAGTCTAACTGAGTGTGGTAGGTGTAACTAAGTGTAACTAGAACTAACTGAATGAATGAGGCTCAGTGGAGGGTGCATGAGGAGCTAACTGAAGTCAGAATGGGCAATCAAGTCTCATTGGAGGTCCATCGGAGTGATACAGTCAGTTGAGAGTCAGACTAGCCTTAAATCAAGGAAAGAACTGAAGATAACTGAATGGTAGGTAAGGAAGGGCGCCTTTCTCAAATGGTAGATGGAAGGAGGGCGCACTAAGCTCTACGAGGGATGAAACTGAGTGGAAAGAAGCTCCGGGGGCTAGCTAACTAAGGGATTGATGTTGGGACTGATGACTGGGATGCATGCAAATGCATGCAAACCCTAAATAATGCATGCAAACCCTAAAAGTGCATGCATGACTGAAAATGCAAAGGATGAAAATGCTAGTAGGACTAGGATGGAGTATAGGAATATCCTAACACCCCCCCTTAATCCATCATGGGCCCTGGTAACTAAGACCAAAGGTCACCCAATACAATGAATAATAATAACAGTCAATAAACCGAGGAAATGGGGAAAACCTCATGGGAAAAATACCCCCCCTCAAAATAGACTGTAAGGCACACACAAAAATAAATGCTCCAAACTCAAGCAGGTGTGATGCTTGGTCATATGTCCGGAGGTATCTTCTTCTTGGGAAGAAGTGGATCATGATCAGAAAGCATGTGCTTGTACTTGCTCTTCAGATCGAATGTGATGAGAACAAATACAAAAGTAAGAGGATGATCCTTGAACCTATGATTCGAATCAACTGAGGTAGGATCAAATCTATGAATGTGCAGATAGTCTTTTGTCTTCTCCTTCGAACCATCATGGGTGAGATTATGCCAAAAAGAACCATCAAACAATGATTGCTTGGAATCCAAATCAGCTCCAAGACTTGATAAATGGTTTCTTGAGATCTCCTTTGAACCAGCAGGGGTGAGATCAAAACCATCATATGCATGAGAAATTATCCTAAGTAGTGATTGCTTAGAATCGAAATTAGATCCAAGACTTGAATCATGGTTTCTTGAGATCTCCTTTGAACCATTAGAGGTGATATTAAAACCAGTAAATGCATGAGAAATTATCCCAAGTGAATGGAAATGGTTTCTTGAGATCTACTTTGAACTAGTAGGGGTGAGATCAAAACCATGATGTGCATGAGAAATTATCCCAAGCGAATGGCAATGGCCATATTCTTCAATAACGTTCTGAAAGCATGGAATAATGATCATATAGTAGTAAATAAGAGGTGATTTCTTGAGGAGAGAGAATTCATTACCTCCAATGGCTGATTTGACCTCCAAAACATTCAATAGATCATGATGCAGACCAACAGACTCTGGTGCAAGAGAGGATTTAGGACCTTCTGCAATTTCTAGAGTTTGAGCTGGCACAAAATTCGAAATAGAAGAAATTTGGAGCATGAGTGTAGAATCTGCAAGTTCTTCTTCTTTGTGGACAACTTCAATATGAGATATGTTTGATACTGGTTCATGATCAATGAGATCATCAAGGAGGGTGTTAAGTTTAAACCAAATAGACTAGCAAGATCACTGAAAGAAACATAATCACAAGATAGACACAGAATATACCCTGGGAAACCCTCATGGGGTAGAAAACCCAGCAAAGCTTTCCTCAATAAGATGATCAACCAAAATACAAGATGTGCTCCTTCCTTCTTTGTCTCCCTAGCAGATCTCCCAGACAAGTGCGCACTCTTCCACAAGTGAGTGAATGATCTAATGAGGAGTTCACCTCCTCTATTTATACTGACCCCCAATTGACTAAAAGACCTAATGGGGCCGACCTCTCCTGGAGAAGTCTAATAACCCCTAAAATATAACTATAGGGCCGACCCCCACATGGTGGGTCTAATAACCCTAGTTAATACAAACCCTTGGAGGAATAAACATTTCCAGATACATGATAGGGTTACCTCGGACGAATGAAACATCTCCGGAATAATAAAGTATAAATATAATATTCTTTGAAGTTACAATATTCAACACTCCCCCTTAACGAGAAGGATATTATAACAACATCTGCAGGAGCAATGAGTCATACATCATACATCTATATATCATCGGAAGCTTTCTTCAGTTCATCATCATCAGTAACTTAACTAGTTACTGGAACATCGATATCACTCAATCATCAGCATCGATATCATCACTATCATCAGTATCGTCATCACACGATCAGTCGTATCGTCATCACACGATCAGTCGCATCGTCATCACACGATCAGCAGCATCGTCATCACACGATCAGCAGCATCATCATCACACGATCAATCAGCATCGTCATCACATGATCAGCAGCATTGTCATCACACGATCAGCAGCATCGTCATCACACGATCAATCAGCATCATCATCACACGATCAGCAGCATCGTCATCACACGATCAGCAGCATCGTCATCACACGATCAGCAGCATTGTCATCACACGATCAATCAGCATCGTCATCACACGATCAGCAACATCGTCATCACACGATCATATTACAGGATGATCAATCCTTATTTCTTTTAAGACAAGTCTCATGTCTAGGGACACTTCAATCCCGACCACAGTGCCAGTCCTCTTTCATACTGGATGTGTCACATCTACAGAGCCAGCCCTGTTTCATGCTGGATGTATCACAACTACAGAGCCAGCCCTGTTTCATGCTGGATGTATCACAACTACAGAGCCAGCCCTGTTTCATGCTGGATGTATCACAACTACAGAGCCAGCCCTGTTTCATGCTGGATGTATCACATCTACAGAGCCATCCCTGTTTCATGCTGGATGTATCACAACTACAGAGCCAGCCCTGTTTCATGCTGGATGTATCACATCTACAGAGCCAGCCTTGTTTCATGCTGGATGTATCACAACTACAGAGCCATCCCTGTTTCATGCTGGATGTATCACATCTACAGAGCCAGCCCTGTTTCATGCTGGATGTATCACAACTACAGAGCCAGCCCTATTTCATGCTGGATGTAACCTAGAGCAATTCTAGGATTTGTCACGTACATTTTGAACCGAGGTCCAGGGACGATCCAGTCCTATCGTGTACCTTTTGAACCGAAGTCCAGGGATGATCCAATCCTATCATTCAGTTATCGGAGACCTCATGTCTACGGCTCTTCTTTAGGACTGAAGTCCGGGAATGATCCAATCCCCTCACATGTTCACCAAGAACTTCATTTTCGAAGACATACGTCTACGGCTCTTCTTTCGGACTGAAGTCCAGGAATGATCCAATCCCTTCACATGTTCACCAAGAACTTCATTTTCGAAGACATACGTCTACGGCTCTTCTTTCGGACTGAAGTCCAGGAATGATCCAATCCCTTCACATGTTCACCAAGAACTTCATTTTCGAAGACATACGTCTACGGCTCTTCTTTCGGACTGAAGTCCAGGAATGATCCAATCCCTTCACATGTTCACCAAGAACTTCATTTTCGAAGACATACATCTACGACTCTTCTTTCAGACTGAAGTCCAGGAATGATCCAATCCCTTCACATGTTCACCAAGAACTTCATTTTCGAAGACATACGTCTACGGCTCTTCTTTCGGACTGAAGTCCAGGAATGATCCAATCCCTTCACATGTTCACCAAGAACTTCATTTTCGAAGACATACGTCTACGGCTCTTCTTTCGGACTGAAGTCCAGGAATGATCCAATCCCTTCACATGTTCACCAAAAACATGTATCCTCATCACCAAAACATGTATCACCAAAACATGTATCATCAAAACATGTATAATCATCATCAAAACATGTATCATCATCATCAAAACATGTATCATCAAAACATGTATCATCATCATCAAAACATGTATCATCAAAACATGTATCATCATCATCAAAACATGTATCATCAAAACATGTATCACCAAAACATGTATCATCAAAATATAAGAGTCCTAAATCTAAAGTAATTCTAAATAATTAAATGCAGTGAAAAGTAACCTCATCATTGATGATACAGACTAGTTATTAGATACTATGCTACTCCCCCTTTCGAGGAAGGTCCCTTTTGAACTACACCAAGCTTGTCTCGGAAATGTTCAAACTTTACTCGGGACAGCGGTTTGGTCAAGATATCAGCAATTTGATCCTCAGTGCTTATATACTCGAGCTTGATGGCTCCTTTCTGCACCATATCTCGTATATAAAAGTATCGGATCTCTATGTGTTTTGCCTTATCATGAAATACAGGATTTTCAGTCATCTTGATGCAGCTTTGATTATCACACATAATCACAGTGGGGTCCATTTCTAAGTCAAACACTCCAGATAAAACTTTTCGAAGCCATACCGCTTCACAGCTAGCAGAGCAGGCATCTATATATTCTGCTTCAGCAGTACTGAGAGCCACACTAGATTGTTTCTTGCTGAACCAGGAAATCATGGTAGATCCAAGACCATAACATCCACCAGAAGTACTTTTTCTGTCTGAGACACTACTTGCCCAATCAGAATCTGAGTAACCATGTAATCTGAGTTCATGATTTCCAACATAAAATAGGCCAAAATCTAATGTACCTTTTAGGTACCTCATTACATGCTTTGCAGCTATTAAGTGAACCTTTCTAGGTTCTACTAGATACTGACTTAGGGTATTTACAGCAAAGCATATATCAGGCCTAGTATTAGTTAAGTACATCAATGATCCAATGATTTGTCTATATAGAGTTATGTCCACCAATTCTGATGAATCATTAACTAATAACTTTAAGTTGGAGTCCATGGGAGTGGCCATGGCTTTACACTCCAACATATCAAATCTTTTGAGAATCTCCACAGTATACTTACCTTGATTTAGGAAGATCCCTTTTGGTTCTTGTCATACTTCTAAGCCTAAGAAGTAATGCATTAATCCGAGATCTTTCATCTCGAATTCTGAAGAAAGCTTCTTCTTGCTTTCAATAATTTGTTTCTCATCTCCAGTTAGGAATAGATCATCTACATATAACAGCAATATAATTGGTTCATCATCCATCACTTTGAGATAAAGATTTGGGTCAGCTTTACTTTTGGTAAAGCCCATGCTAGTTAAGAAATTGTCAATCCTTCCGTACCAAGCCATGGGTGCTTGTTTCAACCCATATAATGCCTTCTTCAATTTGCATACATGAGTTCTTCCATCATTAACCTCAAACCCTTGAGTTTGTTCTATGTATACTTCTTCTTCAATTACACCATTCAGAAAGGCTTTCTTAACATCCATTTGGTGTAATTTCCACTTCATCATGGATGCAAGTGCCATGATAGTTCTAATTGAAGTATACCTAGCAACTGGTGCAAATGTTTCTTCATAATCAATTCCCTCCTTCTGAGAGAATCCTCTGGCTACAAATCTTGCTTTGTATTTTTCAATGCTTCCATCTGCGGCATGTTTTATTTTGAAAATCCATTTGGAAGAAACCACACTTTTATCTTTCGGTTTGGGAACTATATCCCAAACATCATTTTTCATTATTGACTGATATTCTTCAGTCATTGCTTCTACCCATTCTTTCTTTTGAGCTGCCTCTTCATAGCTAGTAGGTAGTTGATCCACAAGATCACACATCAAGGCCATATAGTTGGACACTAGCTTTGGTTTCTTTCTTTCTCTAGTGGAGCCTTCAGGAGCACCATATCTTTCAGCTCCTTGAATAATATCTCTAGCCCATGCTGGTTTTCTTTTCCTGGATAAATCTACAACTAGGGGTTCTTGAGGTTCTAGCATGTCATGATCCTCTGGTGTATCCTCTTCAGGGATATGAACAGTCTCTGAGATTCTGGGAGATGAATCTTCTTCATAAACTTCTTCAAGTTGACACTTTCTGGATTTCTTGAGAGTTGCTTCCTCATCAAAGGTTACATCTCTACTTATTTCTATATGATGGAAACCTGGTATGTAGATTCTGAAGGCTTTGGAAGTTTCACAATATCCAACAAACATTCCCTTCTTACCTAAGGGATCCAACTTGGTTCTCTTTTCTTTTGGAATGTGTATGTACACAGGACACCCAAATATTTTAAGATGACTTACCTCAGGCTTCTTACCTGTAAACACTTCTTCTGGAGTTTTGAATTCAAGAGCACTGTGAGATAATCTATTTTGCACATATACTGCTGTCCTGGCTGCTTCATCCCATAAATACATGGGGATATCTTGGTCATGTATCATGGTCTTCACAGCTTCCATAATTGTTCTATTTTTCCTTTCAGCTACCCCATTTTGTTGGGGATTGTATGGAGTAGTTAATTCCCTTTTAATTCCAGCTTCTTTGCAAAATTCCTCAAATTCCTTTGAGGTGAATTCTCCGCCATTATCTGTTCTGAGAATTTTGATTTTCTTTTATGATAGATTTTCTATTAGAGCCTTGAACTCTTTGAATTTTCCAAAGACTTCATTCTTACCTTTCAAGAAGTATATCCAAGTTTTCCTTGAATAGTCATCAATGAATGAAAGATAGTATTGAAACCCACTTAAGGAAGTGGTGGGCATTGGTCCACATACATCTGAGTGTATAAGCTCTAAAATGTTCTTAGTCTTTGTTTCACTCTTTGGAAAGGGGTTCTTGATATTTTTCCCTTTCTTACATCCTTTACATGAGCCATCATGATCAGCTTTCAAATCTGGTAATCCTATGACTACCTTGCTTACATAGGGTAAGGCTTTATAATTGATGTGAGCTAATCTTCTATGCCATAGCTCACTGGAGCTAGAGATCTCATGTGCAAGGGCAGCTTCTGGATGACCCTTGAGCTTATAGAGACCTCCTTCTTCTTCACCAATAACAACTGCATCTTTAATTGTCTTTCCTTTGGACCACATGAGTACTTGTCCATCTATGAAGGCCACTCTAAAACCTTTCTTATCTAGTGCTGAAATAGAGAGAAGGTTCTTCTTTAAACCTGGTACATATAAGATGTCTTTCATCTTCAAGGGTGTTCCAGAATCTAGCTTATAGCTAGCTTCACCAATTCCTTTGATGGGATATTGGTAGTCATCTCCTAGAGATACCTTCTGTGAAGAAGACTTTTCTTCAAGATTTGAGAAGGTCTTCCTTTGACCTGTCATGTGCTTGGAAGCACCACTATCAATGAGCCATGTGTCTTCTCCAGGAGATACAGATCCAGAGAGTGCAGAGAATAGAACATATTCTTCTGGATCTTCTTTCTTCACCTTATATCTTTTCCTTTTAGGCTTTACCTCTACCTCTTCTTCTTCTTCATCTTCTTCCTCTTCTTCTTCTTCACTATCATTTTCTGCCATATGTGCATGGTGTCTTTTGTGGACAAACTTCTTCTTTTGTGAGGGACAAAATCTGGAGATGTGTCCTAGCTTATCACAGTTGTAGCATTTGACTGTGGAAATATCTCTTATTGGAAATGGTCCTTTTCTCTTTCTAGAGAAGTGTTGAGATCCTTTGTGGTCAACCTTCTTGAGATGACCTGTTCTTCTTCTTCTGGTATGGGTGGCCAAAGCTTGGTCATCCTCTTTGAGAAGAGCTTCTCTGTTGGCTACCCTAGCTTCTTCTTGAACACAATCCTCCCATACTATATCAAACTTCATGCTATCTTTTCTGGCACACATGGTTTGTATGAAAGATTCCCAAGGTCTAGTGAGACCATTGAGAGCAGTCATCACTAGTTCATCCTCATCAAGAGTATCACCAATTGCATCTAGTTGTTCCTTGATTTGTGAAACCCTTGAGAAGTAGTCTTGAATGGATTCTCCTTTGTGCATCTTGGTACTCTTCAATTGAGTCCTTAGATTCATCTTCCTATTGATGTTCTTTCCTTCATACATTCTTCCTAGGGCATCATACATTTCCTTTGGAGTCTTCTTGGAGGCCACTTGGGGAATCAAGTGGTCTTTAATAAAATCAGCTATAATTCTCTTTTCCCTAATCAAATCCTTCCTGTGCTTTTCTTTGGCTTCATCTCCTTCTGGTTCTGCAACTTCTTCCTTGATATAATGAGCAAGATCATTCTCTTCAAGAATGAGACCAATTCTGTATTTCCATGCCCGAAAATTCTCTATACCTTCTAGCTTGTCTTCAAGCTTAGTGTTTGGAGCCATCTTCTCTTGGGGGAGTCCAAGAGACAGAGCAGACTTACCTGGAAAAGTTACTTTTCGCTTTTCCGGAATTTGGAACAGAATTTTATCGCACTTTTGGTAGAATTAGGGTTTGACTTTCCCGGAGTTCTACTCAACCAAAAATTTCGATCTAGGGCTCAAAAGAATGGTCTTGAGAAGGGCTATCCAGCCATGTAATCAGAAATAAAAAATGCAAACTTTTTTCTGAAACCAAATTCTGACTTGTCGCACTTTTGGTAGAATTTGGGTTTAGATTTCCCGAAGTTCTACCCAACCAAAAAGTTCGATCTAGGGCTCAAAAGAAAGGTATTGAAGAGGGCTATCCATCCATGCAACCAAAATTCAATAATACCAACTTTGGGCTGAAACCCTAACTTTACCGGAGAGAGAGAGAGAGGTATTCTTACCTTGTGAAAGATGTCCTATTCAGTCTAGCTCTGATACCATGTTAAGTTTAAACCAAATAGACTAGCAAGATCACTGAAAGAAACATAATCACAAGATAGACACAGAATATACCCTGGGAAACCGTCATGGGGTAGAAAACCCAGCAAAGCTTTCCTCAATAAGATGATCAACCAAAATACAAGATGTGCTCCTTCCTTCTTTGTCTCCCTAGCAGATCTCCCAGACAAGTGCGCACTCTTCCACAAGTGAGTGAATGATCTAATGAGGAGTTCACCTCCTCTATTTATACTGACCCCCAACTGACTAAAAGACCTAATGGGGCCAACCTCTCCTGGAGAAGTCTAATAACCCCTAAAATATAACTACAGGGCCGACCCCCACATGGTGGGTTTAATAACCCTAGTTAATACAAACCCCTGGAGGAATAAACATCTCCAGATACATGATAGGGTTACCTCGGAGGAATGAAACATCTCCGGAATAATAAAGTACAAATATAATATTCTTTGAAGTTACAATATTCAACAAAGGGCGAATGCATCACTTTGCTTGCTCTCGAAAGGGTTTGGACCAATCACTTCATTCTGCTTGCCAAATCTTTCATCCAGGTGGGCCCATAGCTCTTTTGGAGATGAAACATCAGGGAGGTCATATGACATGCATCGAGACATAACATAACTCATGGTTGCACAAGCTATTTCACTTTCATTTAACCAGTCATACTCTTCTTCAGAGGATTCAAACTCTCTTTCAAACAATATTCAAAGAGACCATGTCTCTTCAAATGTGCTATCATTTGTGGTTTCCATTCATCATAGTTGAATGGATAAAGAGGAGTAATTTCTAATGAATACATAGAAGTTGTTTTAGAATACCTACAAAAACAATAGAAAAGTCTGCAACTGCTACTGCTGCAAAATATGCAGAAATTGCTACAATTGTTGCACTCGAAATCTTGATATTAACCTGCAAAAAAATTCTCAGGAATGGAGATAAACAATTATCTCAACATGCTCTGATACCATGTGAAAATCCTCACAGCAAATCTAAGAGATGATGTATACCTCACAAGAGTAATTATGATTAAGCAGGAAGATAGAAGAAGAGTGGTCAATGCAGTGTGATGAGCAACAGAATAATAATACAGTAGAACTCGGATAGAAGCAAAAAATACTTCACACACACTAATTAATTAATCACAATATGGAAAAATAAGTAGTACAATGCATGAGGATTCGAATGCCAAGGTGGCAATTTGAATTAGCCTTCATGGAGTGATCAAAAGATCATTGGAGTGTCATCGGAGCACAACTAGAAGTCTATCTCATCATCAGTGGAGTCATGAATGCAAAAGTAACTGTGAAGCATCAGTCAAAATGAGTCTAACTAAGTGTGGCAGGTGTAACTGAGTGTAACTACAACTAACTGAATGAAGGAGGCTCAGTGGAGGGTGCATGAGGAACTAACTAAATTCAGAATGGGCAGTCAAGTCTCACTGGAGGTCCGTCAGAGTGATACAGTCAGTTGAGAGTTAGTCTAGTCTTAAATCAAGGAAAGAACTAAAGATAACTGAAGATAACTGAATGGTAGGTAAGGAAGGGTGCCTTTTGTTTACCGGACAATCCACTCGAGCGGACGCGAGCAGGATCTTTTTAGCTTAATGTGAGTCTAGAACAAATAAAACAGACTACGAATGCATTTCCTAGATCTACTTAAGGATCGAGTACTAGATGTCTTACCTTTCACTTCGCTATCCTTTCTCCTGAATGCTGCTCCGCGTCTTACGGTCGTCAGATCCAAGCTGCAAGACCTGTCAAGACAAGAAACAAGAGAAACAAGTAAAGGGCATCTATACAATAAGAGATCTAAGTGAACAGTTAAGCAGGTAAACTACTCAATATCATTACACACATGAACAATATTGGTGGAAAGCATTTGTATTACTGTAAAAATAGGAAAGTACATAGTAGAGATATAGAACTATAACCAAGGCTTAATACTGTAGCCCTTCTCCAACAAAGCCATTTTCCATTTCCTCCTAATGAAGCTTGAGTCTCTCAAGGATGAGTAGAGATCTCTCAAGAGTGATTTCACCAGCATGTAGACACCATAGACTTCCTCCCTTTGGAGAGGAGTAGAGCTTCTCTTATATAGGACTAAGTGGATAGTGTATGGATAGGATAGGTTGAGATATGGTAGGAGAGAGATAGGGGATCCTCCCAAGGTATTAGGAATCGAGTACCAACTCCTGTAGAGGTCAAGGATAAACCCCCAAGTCAGTAAGTTTCGAGAAGAATCTCAAAGAAGCTATTTTTTCCCACTAACTGAATTTGTCGCACTCTGCAGTAAAGCAAGTTGCGACGTTGCATGTTGCATGAGTGCAACCTGCGACGACCTCTCAAAACTTGGTACAACTGGGTACAAATCCTCCCAGGTTAATTACTCAATCAAGACATCTTCAGGGGTGTATACACTAAATCTCATGATGGGTAGATTTTGGGTGTAACAGAATGCCCCCCAAGGCATGAAGTTGTTGAAGATAGACAGGTGAAGTGCTTTGATAGAAGAAATGGCAATAGATTTGTTAGACGAAGGACACTGCTGTAGTACAACTGACTCTGAACTGAAAATCTCATATGAAGTACAACATGGCTGCCGACCAATACAATGCAGATCCATGGTAGTAATGACCTACTGAACACAATCATGGCTACTAGAAACAAGTGTAGATCCATGATGAGATGATAACACAGCCACGACCAATACAAATATGGATCCGTGTGATATAACTCAATACAAACTCCATCACAACCTAGGTAAAACATGACTTCCCAGGGTCTTCAATCTGAACCCTCAATGATACGAATCTATCCACGTGATTACAAATGTCTTGATGTCGAACATGGTAGAAACCACTTGATTATCGGCCATTGATGTAAACCGTTAAAAAGCACGAGGGAAATCACCATTGATGTCAACGATTCCCAAGGTATCACAGTACATATCATCAAGCGTGAATAGATGAGTTGAGGTCGAACGCAAGACGAAATCTTTCAATCAAGAGTCAATGATGTAAACTCATGTTGAAAGTGAGGTAACCTGCCATTGAGGCATGTAGGGCCAAGGTACTTGATTGGTTTCTAGATTCAATCCTCGGATGATGAGTTGAAGTCAACAAGGATGAATCCGTCAAAGGATGGCCATGATGAATCCCCCATCAATCGACACGAAACACGACAAAAATGTATAGAGTAGATCGGATGGTACAGTAACATGCAAGACTGACTCAAAGGAGATCGACATGATGGCAGGTGTACTGACTACAGATGATAAATGATAGACATATTCTTGAACATGGGTATGGCATGACTTCGCATTATTGACATGACGAGTGCGACACAAATTTCTTAAGGCGACTGATGATGGAAGCTTTCTTTGAATGGTTCAAAGGAGTAATAAGACTCAATAAATAAGTAGAATTCGAGGACAAACGGATGATCCAAGTGTTGTATGCAAATGCAGATGAGTGCCATGTTCAAGAAAAACTACATACTTCCACTAATAAGGTACGTAACACAAAAGCTTTCCTTTTTCCCCATTATGAATGATGAGTGTGTCATGTGCTTTTTATGAGCTTGATGAGGGTAACCAGATGCTCGGTATAGCTCATCTCATAAATGAGTCCAATCCCAAATATTTTGTGAAACTGGGATAGGAGGGGTTCGTCCCATGAAGGGCCCTTCGATGTAAGAGTTTAACAAGTCCATAGAAGGTAAACTAGGTCATCATTTCATGTTTAGAGAGTCTGAAAAGATCTAAAGAAGACTCCAACGGTCCTTTTTCGTAAAGTTAGCTTCATCACCCGAAAAAGGGTAAAACAACGTGGGAGAGGACTTTTCCAGTCATGATCGACTGGAGTATACCTTTTTCATAACTAGTGCCCCCTGGTCCGAAAAAGGGGTAAAATATCACTAGCAAGACGACCATTCAAATTCTTTTACAAGTGTGAACGCGACAAGTTCGATTGGCAATCTTTTCGTATTTTGAGAGCCTGAAAAGAGCTTAACGATAGACTCTGAGGGGGTTCCTTTTCCGTAGGAGTTTAACGAGCCCGGAAAAGTGATAAATCATAACTCAACAACGTATTCTCATAGTTTCAAGAGCATGAGAAAGAACAAAGAGTAAGCTCATTAAATGCAATCTATGAAAAAATGGGTAAACGACAAAAACTCACAAGGGGTGTTCATACCTGAAATGTCCGTTCCAATATGAAAATGGCGTTGAAAGGCACTTCACAACTCCTGCACACTTGGAAGCTAGGTCAAATACTCAACTGAATGTTCAAATATGATAAAACTGATCCAAACTATAGCAAATAGCATAATGACATCAAATATTTGAAAAAGGAATATTCCATTTGCTAATAAATAGAAATAAAAACCAAATATAGTCACCATAGTTCTATTTGCCAAATTTGGGAGGAATAGTGCCACTTGCTGCCAGATTTTCATTTGTTGATTCCAGGAGCTACAATAAGCCATTTCACCTGCCGTCAGGAACAGGTAACCCTAAACTTCAGCCAGCAAAATCATAGTGGTTTACAATTTTGATTTTCAGTCATTTTTTTGGGTTTTGAGTTGATTTGGGAAAGGCCATTGCACCCTCGGTTCGTCGCAGTGGGCCTTTTCGGGAACTGCGACGAGACCGTGTCATCGCAAATGGAATATACATGGATTGCGACGATGTCGCCCTATTTGCAAAAATGGGGTGCGACGACAGCAACGTCCATCCTCAAACTCAAACAAAACTCAAAAGAGGGACTTTCGGTGGGTGAAGCAAGTCCTAACATTGTTAAAAACTCCTTGTTGATAGGTTCTAAGCATCCAGAATGGTTCTAGAATGGTGGGAAAGGGAACATGAATTGGATGATGAACAAGCTGCCAATGATCCAAATTGTGTGGAAGATTTGAGAAACTGTGGGATTCTCAAGTTCTTCCACATTCAAAGGATGAGATCCCAGCTTCCACTATTGATCCACATGCTCCAATGTTGGGATGCGGCCCAGCAGTACTTCATGATTGGTGAGCATGAGCTTCACATAGATGTGGCAGACATCTATTTTCTGACTAGTTTGTCCCGAAGGGGGGACAATGTGACACTCACTGGATCACATGGGAGTGATCGAACCGTGGAAGATTTGATCTGACAGCATTGTGTTCCCAACGCCCGTGCATATAATAGGAAGATTTGCATTAAAGATGTACGGGAGCGCCCATTGCGGGCCATTTTATTTACCATTACGAGGATGGTGGGGAGTCAAGCTCCTCACCTAGCCACCAGAGCACAGATGCTTTATGCGGAGGATTGTTTGTCCCCAAAGATCTTCAACTGGTGTGAGGGGGTCCTCGCAAATGTACGAGCTCAACTGACAAAATGTCGGTGAGGAGAGCTTAAGTAGTTTGGCTATGGTTCTATCATGATCTCGTTCTTGTTAGAACGGGTTCCCCTTTTGCATCCTTAGGTACCAATAGAGGATAGGGACCTCAGAGATCCACACATGGCCAGGTGGACCGATGTGATGGCTCGAAATGGTGGAGGTCCTATAATCGGATTCCCTCCTGAGTTCTTTGCTTGGCTGGTAGGCCAGTTACTGATGGTGGAGGACTTTCCATATAATGGTACTGACTTCACGGATGACCCAAACTTGCCGCTGCTTGAGGGAGCAGCATGGGGAGACCTCGGTAAGAACAAATGACCCTTGAAATTTTTAATTTTTGTACATTTATGATTTTTTTTGATATAGTGCTGACAGATGAACAACATGTGTGTGTAGATGTGGGGCATGTATGACCAGTGGGGACCTCTCTTCTGGATAGGAGAGAGAGAGGAGAGGGAGCGATGGTAGATCCAGTTGTGCATGCTGCCATTGTGGAGATGGACAGAGTATATGCCAACCTGAGTGGGTTGACACTGGTTGTTCTTGAGCCGACGGTAGATGAGGTGCCGTGGCTCATGTAGGTGCACACGGTTGGAGCGACTGCACGCTTCAACGCACTACTCTGCAAGGTTACGAGAGCAGTGGACTATTTCTAGACTCAGTCGGCTAGGGCTGTTAGACCACCTAGGGTACTACGAGCCAGGCGATAGGCCACATCTTGTCATTGTGTGTGTATTGAGAGCTTAGAGGCCTCAGATTTTGTACTACTGAAAGCTGTGAAGCTTCAGATTTTGTAGAGACTCACTGAAAGCTATTGGGCTTCAGATTTTTGTATCAGCACTACCTTTTTGTGATTATATATATATACAGTCAGTCCGACGATTTATACATTATGTGTTTCAAAAATTAATGATGTGATCTTATTTATATGTTTGCTTCTATACAGTGCATTATTTACATGTTGTGAATGCTTTTTCATGTTATGAGTATCATGTGTGTGCGATGTACCATTCTAGAATGAAGTTGGTCATCGAGTCAGCAACTATGTTTAACTCTCATGGAATGTGCAGGTATTGAATGGTTTCAAATGACCTTTCCAAGAGACAAACCCATCTAAAGAGACGGAGTAGGGTAGGATCACGGATAGCGTAAACCTGGTTAAGATGGGAAACCACTAGTTGAGAATCCATGTGGATGACAATGTGGTTCATACCCAAGGAAATTGCATCGGTTAAGGTTCCAACTACCGACAGATACTCTACGGCATTATTAGTTGCGAATCCAAGGCAAATTCCTCTTGAGCTGATGAGCTCTCCTGGTGGGGAATACAGTTTCCAGGCTGCCGAAGTAAGGTTATGGGTATGCTAGCTGGCGCCATCCATGAATCCATAGCACGTTGCCATCTGCACATGCAGACAGAACATGGTATGAGAAGTGAAACCAAGATCTAAAGACACTCAGAAACAAGTGTGTCACACCACACAAAAAACACACAAGCATGCCATGTATAGTATATACAAGAAAATCCACGCGTGAGAGGGTCAGGAATAGTACCTCTTCAGGTAAATCCTATTACAGGGTTCACCCAAAGATATTCTGTCATAATCTTCAAGCTCGTAAGCTCCCTTTTCCAAAACACGTTTGACGATATAAGGTCCATGCCACATGGACTCAAACTTTCTTGCACCTAGTTTGTCATGCTTCTGGTCGTAGGTGAGGACCAAGTCACCCTCGTTGAAGATATGGGGTTCAACTGACTTGTCATAATGGGCTTTGATGTGTTTCTTGTGTGCTTCATTAGCAAGAGCAGTATCTCGGTGGGACTCGTCAAGTTCTGCTAAGTACAGGAAACATTCTTCCTCGGCAGTAGTGTTAGGAAGAAGTTCGACAATGAGCTATAGAGACAGAATTTCACACTCTATAGGCAGAACAGCTTCCAATCCATACACCAATTGGAAAGGAGTGAAACCTATGGCAATTTTGACGCAGTTTTTGTAGGCCCGTAATGATGAAAAGAGCATGTTATGCTAGTTGGACTTATGCGTACCTACCATCTGTTGGACCGTAGTTTTCAAGACCTTGTTAATGGCCTCGACTTGTCCATTGGACTGTGGGTAGTAAGGTGTTGAGTTTTCATGTCGAAAACCCAATCTATTGCTTAGTTAATCAACCATATGGTTCTGAAAGTGAAAACCATGATCGGTAACTATAGCCTGAGGTACTCCAAACCGTGCTATTACGTGATTGAACATGAAGAGTGCAACGATTTTGCCATCATTTCGGTATGTAGGCATTGCCTCGACCCACTTTGTGAAGTAATCCACAGCTACGATGATGTAACTATGCCCCCCGGCCAGGGTAGGCTTACAATGCATAAAATCGATGCCCCATTTTGCAAAGGGGCTCACAGCAATAACCGAGTGTAATAGGGCGGGATGGGTGCACTTCTTCGTATGGAAGTGTTGGCATGGAGGACATATTTTTATGTCCTCAATACAATCTTTGAATATAGTAGACCAATAATATCCTGCACGCAAAATATTCTGGGCTGTAGCCATCCTAGAGAGGTGACCACCACATGCCCCAGCATGACATTCATTCAGAACGCGTTCAGCCTCATCGTGAGTTAGACAGCATCGAAGAATGGAATCGGTGCCACTACGGTACAAAGTATCACTGATGATCAGATAATACTTTGCATGGTGACGAATTCGACAACAGTCATCTTGAGAGAGTTGAGGGTTGAAGTGTTGGGTTTGAAGATATAAAGAAATATCTCCATACCACGGATTGTTGAGATATTGTAACTTCAAATAATATTGTATTTGTACTTTATTATTCTGGAGATGTTTCATTCCTCTGTAAAGATCTTATTGTATATCCGGAGATGTTTATTCCTCCGTCGGAATGTGGTAACTTGGGTTATTAGACTTCCCTAGTGGGGTTCGGACCTGTATGTGTTATGTGGGTCAAAGGGTTGTTAGACCACCCTAGTGGGGTCGGCCCAGTCAGTTATAGTGGGGTGTTTAACCCAGTGGTAAAGTTGGGGCTGACCTAGTTAATATAAAGTACAAGTCGGAGATGTGTATAAATAGAGGAGGTGTGTTCCTCATTATACACACACTTCCCTCACTTAGAATGTAGCGCACTTGTGGAGGGGAGGTCTGCTATGGTGGAGGAGGAGATCATTTCTTTGGTTTGCATCTTTGTATATTGCTGGTCATCTATATTGAGGAAGCTTTGCTGGGTTTTCTACCCCATGAGGGTTTCCCAGGATAAATTTGTGTCTCTTTTGTTTATGCCGTGCTTGTTGTTTCTTCAGTGATCCTGTATATGCTATTATTGTGAAATGGAATGTAATGCTGCTATTTTCTGTCTTAGCATATTGAATCTTAACATGGTCTCAGAGCTAAGCTGAAGGAAGGCAATGTATGGCACTTATGACACTTGCTTCACTTGTGACAATTTGAAGGTTGTATATAACATCCCCAGGTACCTTGTGTCCAAAGGTCACCCTCATATTTGTTGTACTTTGTGAGTTATGATCAGTACAAGTTAGGGTTTCTGCCTCTTCCAGATCTCAGTCAAAATCAGGTGACCTAGGAAAAAAGGTCATAACTTGGGATAGGAAGCTCTAAATGAAATTTCGTAAAAAGTGACAGGTAGTACATAGACTGTACTATCTCAGGAAACGTTTTTAGAGACCGAATTTGAACCAGTGACACGTGGAACGCCGTACAAGTTCGCTCTCCTATTTTATCCCATAAACAGGTCACGTTGCGACACTTGGCATACCTCTCTCTCAGAAAATCCAATTGAGGTCAGACCTGTCGAGATGGAAAGATGATAGGTCAGGCTAGCATAGAAAAAGTTTTCAGACCCTACGGATCGAAAAGTTCGGAGTTACAGCAGAAACAATCAGGTACATATTTCTATCAAAACAGAATTATTTTTGGAGCACCTTCATTCATGGCTTCCGAAATTTAGGGTTTCAGAGAGAGTTAGAATTTTTGGAATCGGAGTCCACGGCTGAATGCTACTCAGGAAAATCGAAATTTAGAGACCAAGATCAAATTTTTTGGTTGGGTAGAAGACCGGGCTTGATCAAACCCCAGTTCGGGATCTTGATCAGAAAGATGGAAAATTAGGGCTTCAGCAAAAGTTGGAATTTTTCTTAAGTCTGTAACCACGGCTGGAAGCTCCTCAGAAACATAAGAGTTTAGAGCCTTGGATCAAACCTTTTGAGTGGGAAGAGGGTGGGCTTTATCAAACCCTAGTTCGGGATCCTGTCCAAAAGATCCAGAAGTTTCAAGGGCAATTTTGAGGGGTCAAATTTTGGAGATTCCAAAATTGAAGTATGCTAGTTTGATCAGCTCAGCAAGACATATCCTTCCATCCATTTAGAAGTGTGAAAGTCAAAGATTGAATTTTTAGGGTTTCTCTAGCAAACCCTAATCAAGCTCCAGATCAAGTTTCAGGGGGAGTTGAGGCTAAGGCCTTACATAAGAAGACTACAAGAAGTCTCGACAGGTATGACTTAAGGAGGTTCAGGTATGTCTTGAAATCTGATTCTTGATTAAGTTCATAATATGTTTGTCTTTATATTATTTATTAGTACAATCTTGATTAATGTTAGAATTGTCTTATCACCCTAGTAATAGTATGAATGCATATGAATGATAGAAGAAATTCATTGATTAGGGTTATATGATTGTACTAATGCACTATGGTGTTGTATGAGGTTGATGTTGTCTGCTAACAAGATACAGGTATGTCACGAAAGACAAATCAAGTTCCATGACCATGACAACATGAAGACAAAGACTCATCCATAATATTTGATCACATGGAAGTTCTACTTGCAAGGTATGTATGACTTTGTTCTATTATGCTTAACCTATGAGATATGTAGGTTCCAGCATAGGATCTCTAAATCATTGAAGTGAACAAAGAAGATATTGATTAGGTATGTTAGACATAACTAAGCAGGTATACTAATCCAGGTATGTTTTCCTATGTCATGTATTAGGATCCCTTATATAAGTATACTTGGTATGATTGGTTATGCTTATTCACAAAGTTAGTAATCAAGGGTTTATGCATATTATGTCTCTTATCTTGATTGATGATTTAACTAACTAGAAGAGTACTATGATCAAACAAGAATATGCATGAGTAAAAGAAGACTTGCTTGAAACCCTGAATACAATTGTTTATTATCTATGATCATGACTATACATATTCAAGATTATTTAGAATTAAAATGTTTTGATAATATTGAGAATATACTAATGAATGTATGTTTGTGTATGAGATCATGAGGATGACACTTGAGCATGCACAGTGGTACAGAATGAATAAGTTCAAAAGACATATAGAAGATCAAGCGGGAGGCAACCACACAAACATAAAAGATAAGTATTTGAGTTGTTATTTGAAATAGTAAATGATATTGCTTGTAATAGATTACATGCATGTTTAGAATATATCATGTTGAGTGTAAACATTCATATAGCATTGAACAATATACTACTAATTTGCATATGATTGGTAAGTTGGAGAAACATTCCATTGTTGCTTGTCTAGAATGAAACCTCTTTGCTGACATGCTGAGAGTTGTGCACACTCTCGATAGTATGTTCTGGTAGAGATGGAAGGCATCTAGATAGCCACTGTATGCATACAGGATATGGAAAAGTGTTGTGCCAAAGTATTGGTCAAGATAGTTGCATAACTATGTAAATGATATCTGTATGCATAATAGGTTATCATGTCAACATGATTTCATGATTATGAAGCATTACTAATCATGTACTTAATTTTGATTTGTAGGAAATATCATGAAGAATGATGAACACCGAACGAGTGATGGATGTTCAACAAGAAGATTTACAAATCAAACAAAATATAGAAGGCTCGTGGCTAGAAGATTCTCTTAGAAAGAAGAAGAGAATCATGACAGGATGTTTGCTCCAAGTGGCTAGATAAGACCATTCTCTTAATGGTGTAATTAAAGAAGAAGTGTGAATTAGGTTATGTATGGGTACCCAGGATCGATAGTCAATTGATGAGCTTAATGATCATCATGGGTGATGTGGATCACAACCTTTGCTACAAGGTTGAATATGGTTTCTATACACAGATGAACTGGATGCAAGAAGGAACTCACCATAGAGTTCGAATGATGTTGAGGCTTATATCAGTAGACCCATCTGACGAGAGATGGCATAGATAGATGGCTGCAGAAATGAAAATGAAAGATCCCATATTGATGCATTACTTCCTAGGTCTGGAAGTATGGCAAGGATCAGAAGGAATCTTTCTCAACCAGGGAAAGTATGCCGAGAAATATTAAAAGGACTTGATATGTTGGAATGGCCACTCGCATGGATTCCAACTTGAAGCTGTTAGCGAATGACTCATCATAGTTAGTGTATATAACCCTATACAGACAAATTATTGGGTCATTGATGTATCTAACAAATCCTAGGTCATATATATGCTTTTCTATGACGACCTTGAGCTGGTATCTAGTGGAAACTAGATGTTTTCACCTGATAGTTGCAAAGCATGTGATGAGGTACCTAAAGGATACAATAGACTTTGATCTATGCTATCTTAGAGATCATGACTTCAGATGGCTACACAGATGTTGATTGGACAGAAAGTGTATCAGACAGGAAGAACACATCGAGAGGATGTTATTGTCTGGGATCAGCCATGATCTTGTGGTTTAGCTGGAAGCAGTCTAGTGTGGCTCTCAGCACAAGCGGACTATATGGCTGCTTGCTCTGCTAGTTGTGAAGAAGTTTGGCTTCAGGATTGTTTGACTTAGAGATAGAACCAACTGTGATCCTATGTGACAAATAGAGTTGTATCAAGATGACAAAGAATCCAGTCAAAGAACATAGGGATCTAACAAGATATGATGCAGAAAGGAACTATAAAGTTCGAATTTGAACAAGTTACCGATGTACTAACCAAACCTCTACCTCAAGTAAAGTTTGAGTATTTCTGAGACAAGCTTGGTAGGACCCTCCTCGAGAGGGGGAGTGATGTAGTCACTTATGACGAGATTGCCTGCATTGATAGTGAAGTCGATGATGTGGATACCTATATTGGTGATGCCGACAAAGAGGTTGGTGGATGGTCCTTAGACAGAGTCTAAGTTGACAAGGGGATTGCATCATCCTTGAACACATGTTCTAAAAGGATCCGTAGATAGATGTCTCCGAGAAAGAAGAGGGATTGCATCATCCTTGAACACATGTTATAAAAGGATCCATAGACATATGTCTCCGAGAAAGAAGAGGGATTGCATCATCCTTGAACACATGTTCTAAATTGTTCCGTAGATAGATGTCTCCGTGAATGTGGTCCCTAGTGGACGAGAGGATTGTATCATCCCTGGACTTTAGTTCTAAAGTGATCCGTAGACAGATGTCTCCAAGAATGTGGTCCCTAGTGGACGAGAAGATTGTATCATCCCTGGACTTCAGTTCTAAAGTGACCCGTAGATAGATGTCTCAGAGAATGTGGTCCCTAGTGGACGAGGGGATTGTATCATCCATGGACACATGTCCTAGATCCGTAGACATATGTCTCTGAGAAATTGGTCCCTAGTGGACGTGATAGGACTGCATCGTCCCTGAGCATTTGGTTCAAAATGTACGTGATAGAATTGCATCATCCTTGGACTTATGTCCTAAAGTGATAGGGATTGATCATCCCGTAAGTGGATCAGGATTGCATCGTCCTTGGACTTATGTCCTAAAGTGATAAGGATTAATCATCCTGTAAGTAGATTAGGATTGCATCGTCCCTAGACATGGTGAGGTGTCTTAAAGTGATAAGGACTAATCATCCTGTAAGTTGATTCAGGATTGCATCGTCCCTAGACATGGTGAGGTGTCTTAAAGTGATAAGGACTAATCATCCTGTAAGTTGATTCGGGATTGCATCGTCCCTAGACATGGTGAGGTGTCTTAAAGTGATAAGGACTAATCATCCTGTAAGTTTATTCGGGATTGCATCGTCCCTAGACATGGTGAGGTGTCTTAAAGTGATAAGGACTAATCATCCTGTAAGTTGATTCAGGATTGCATCGTCCCTAGACATGGTGAGGTGTCTTAAAGTGATAAGGACTAATCATCCTGTAAGTTGATTCGGGATTGCATCGTCCCTAGACATGGTGAGGTGTTTTAAAGTGATAAGGACTAATCATCCTGTAAGTTGATTCGGGATTGCATCATCCCTAGACATGGTGAGGTGTCTTAAAGTGATAAGGATTGATCATCCTGTAAGTTGATCTGGATTGCATCATCCATAGACATGAGAGATGTCTTAAACTGAGAGGGACTGATCATCCCATAAGTGAATCAGGATTGTATCATCCTTGGACCTATGTTCTAAAGTGACAGGGATTGATCATCCCATAATTGGATCATGTGTGTTGCAGGGTATGCTGCTATTGTGTATACTTGTATTGATGAGGATGCTTGTATTGATGAGGATACTTGTATTGATGATATGTATACTTGTATTGATGAGGATACTTGTATTGATGATGTTTATACTTGTATTTATGAGGATACTTGTATTGATGATGTGTATACTTGTATTGGTGTGGATACTAATACTGATGATCTAGATGACGATGTTGTTGATCATGATGATCGTGAGATGACGATACTGATGATCGTATGATGACGATGCTAATGATCATGTGATGATGATGCTGTTGATCGTGATGGTCTAGATGATGATGATCGTGTGATGACGATACTAATGATCATGTGATGACGATGCCGATGATCATGTGATGATGATGTTGCTGATCGTGATGGTCTAGATGACGATGCTGATGATCGTGTGATGACGATGCTGATGATCGTGTCATGACGATGCTGATGATCGTGTCATGACGATGCTACTGATCGTGATGGTCTAGATGATGATGCTGATGATCGTGTGATGAAGATGTTGATGATCGTGTGATGACGATGCTGATGATCGTGAGGATCCAGATGATGATATTGTTGTAGCTGTTTAAGTGCTATAGAAGATAAAGACTCAGTACTGAAGATGTTGATGTTCCAGTATTGAAGATGTTCCAGTAACTACTTGAGTTATTGATGATGTTCAGAAAGCTTCCAATGATTTATAGATGTATCATGTATGATGTTGATGACTCCTTGCTTGTGCAGATGTTGTTATAATATCCTTCTTGTTGAGGGGGAGTGTTGAGATATTGTAACTTCAAAGAATATTATATTTGTACTTTATTATTCTGGAGATGTTTCATTCCTCCGTAAAGATCTTATTGTATATCCGGAGATGTTTATTCCTCCGTCGGAATGTGGTAACTTGGGTTATTAGACTTCCCTAGTGGGGGTCGGTCCTGTATGTGTTATGTGGGTCAAAGGGTTGTTAGACCACCCTAGTGGGGTCGGCCCAGTCAGTTATAGTGGGGTGTTTAACCCAGTGGTAAAGTTGGGGCCGACCTATTTAATATAAAGTACAAGTCAGAGATGTGTATACATAGAGGAGGTGTGTTCCTCATTATACACACACTTCCCTCACTTGGAATGTAGCGCATTGGTGGAGGGGAGGTATGCTATGGTGGAGGAGGAGATCATGTCTTTGGTTTTCATCTTTGTATATTGATGGTCATCTATATTGAGGAAGCTTTGCTGGGTTTTCTACCCCATGAGGGTTTCCCAGGATAAATCTGTGTCTCTTGTGTTTATGCTGTGCTTGTTGTTTCTTCAGTGATCCTGTATATGCTATTATTGTGAAATGGAATGTAATGCTGCTATTTTCTGTCTTAGCATATTGAATCTTAACACGGATCGGTCGTACTGATGAGAAACAGTGACTCATCTGGAAAGGAGTCATTGTGCTCAACTTCTACATCAGCACGGGGAAAGTCACGAATCAACTCAGCAAACACCAAGGACTTTTTGGACTTGGCTTTCTCAAAAAGAAGATCGAATTCTTGTAGTATCACAATCCAGCATGAATACTTGCCCCCAAGCCCTTGACGTGTCAGTACGTGGTACATGGGGTTCGAGTCTGCAATGATGGTGGTGGTGCGGAGCAAGATGTAGTGTCGAAGCTTTTGGACGACGATGACTGCCATGAAAGTGAGTTTTTCGACATGTGAATATCTAGTTTCACTGTCAGTGAGACCCTTACATGCATAGTATATTACATGTTCCTAGGCATTTTGATCCTTCTGTACCAAAACCATGGTGATAGTCGTAGCAGAAGCAGTGAGATATAAGATGTAATCTCGGAAATAATTCTGCGGTTGGATTACGGGGGCATGCATGATGGCATGTTTGATGATGTCGAAGGATTTTTGAGCTTGATCATCCCAAATGAACGGGACATCCTTCTTAAGCAATCTCATGTACCCCTTAGTTTTTTCTGCAAAATTGCAAACAAAGCATCTTAAATAAGTCACCTTCCCTCCGAGACTTTGAAGTTTCGTTATGGTGGTGGGAGATGGGAGGTTGACAATGGCCTCCACCTTTAAGGGATAAATGCAGATCCCATCCTTCGAGATGATAAATCCTAAGAGGCATCCAGATTCAATGCAAAAGATACACTTATGAGGATTCAGACGAATGTTGTACCGTCTGCATTTGAGGAAAATGGCCATCATATGACCCATGTGGAACTCACGCTGCTTTGAATGAGCAGGGAGATCATCCAGGTAACTTAGGTTCCACAAAGTCCTTAATATCATGGAAGGCATACGACATGGCTCACTGGAACATGGTGCCATCATTTTTAAGGCCAAACGGGAGTTTGAGACATGCAAACGTCCCCTAAGGATAGATGAAAGAAGTCTTATGTTGGTTGGCTAGGTTGATCTCAATCTGGTTGTAACCAGAGAAGCCATCCATCAATGAAAAGATGATGCTTCTGGCACAATTGTCGATAATATGGTCAATGAATGGGGTCGGGTAATTATCTTTTGGACAATCCTTGTTAAGGTCCCGATAATCGACACAGACACGAATGGTACCTTGTTTTTTGTTCACAGGGATGATGTTTGAGACCCAATCCATCAACAGGACATGATAAATGAAGCCAGCCTTTAAGAGCTTTTCAATTTCTGCCTTGATCGCTGCGGTCTTTCGGGGGTGTACCAGTCGCAACTTTTGATGTACAGGTTTGATGTTGGGATAGGTCTTTATCTCGTGAGAAACAATCGCGGGTTCTATCCAAGGCATCTCCTCATAGGACCAAGTGAATATGTCTCGAAATCGCTTGAATAAGGCCATACCCATAGCTATTTCTTCAGGGGAACACTTTTGACCTATCCGAATGTGTTCCACTACACTAGGTTTTACCGAGATGTCTACCGGGTTGGTAGGCTCAATGTTGTCCAAATTACCCTCAATGTCCGAAAGACATGTAAGTACGGGGGAATGGGGGAATGGGTATATATCTAGTGAAAAGATGGCGTGAATGTTGTTCTCTATGTACTCCAAAGGTGGAAGAAAAGAGGACCTATGGTGAAGGTCATCCCACGGGCCATCATCAACATTCATAACTTCCATGATGGACTCATTCGAATGAAAAGTCCGAAGTAAGAGGTCGGGTAGGGATGATGCCCGTTCTAGAGAACAAGATGGGGAGGCCATTGTTAGGTGGTCGTCTAGTGCTAATTGGATAGCCTCATAAATACATTCAGCGGGTGAAAGAGGTATTGCGTCTCCAATCAAGTGTGTTGTGGCTTCATCTGGTACAAGCCAAGTATTAGTAGAATGAGATGAAATCTCTGCGGAGATCATGTTCACTGAGGCAACATGATTAGGGGGGTTCAGAATGGGAAAAACACCCATGAGAGATGAATCTTTCAAAAGGCCAACCCCTATACTCTCATACTGTTTTGACGTTTGTCCAATGGAAGGAACATGGTCACCACGATCAGTAGTAGTGTCTAGCATGCAAAAATCTAATTGGTTGATGGTATTCATCCTTGGTGGGGGAATTGCACTGTGCAGAAGACTGAAGAAGCTACTGCCTGCATGGCATAAAATCAATTACGACCAAGCAAGAGATTATAGTCTATTGGGGCAGAGACCACTTCCACATTGATGGTTATGTTCTTTCCGCCTAGCTCGACTACGAGAGCTTGTAAGAGCCCATGAGGTTGAAATCCACGCCCGTCGAATGCTTTCAATGTGGTGGGAGAGCGATTCAATTCGGGAGAGCCGATGGCTCTCCAACAAGCGATCGAAATGATAGATGTAGAAGCGCCTTCATCCAGAAGGGTACGATAGACAATTTTCCCAGTGAGGTTTGCAGCTACTTGAAATGCGAGCTGGTGGGAAAGCCTTGGCTTGAAATGTTCAAGTCAGAACGTGATGGTATTCAAAGAATCAGGGTCAATTGCACCAATCGCTGAGAGGAGAGTTTTATGTTGATTGGGACAATTCTGCAAAACTTCCAACGTGGACATCGCCCAAGGGGCTTGTGCCAAGTCTTCTACGATATTGTAATTCTGTGCTGCCCGAGCATTAGGATTAAAAACATCTTTTGTAATCGTTCCCTTGGGCGGCCGCAATATCGAATCGAAGGATGGATTCCCAATGGTGAGAGAAGTTCATGGTACAGTGACATCAGGTAAGTAGTTGGAAGCTTTTTTCAGTATTGCTCCCAACAGGTTCCTTCGAGGGGACCGTGTCGTATGATCGCAGGTGAATGTTCAAATTGATCATCTCATTTCGCACCATGAGAACATGCGCGGTATTAGATGATTCCCCCTGGGATGGGGGAGGTTGAGCAATCATCTGTTGGTTTTGAGCGGGAAACAGATCGTTGAGGACTGCGGGACTGGGTTTGCCCCTAAGAAACTTTTGGACTCTGTCTCTATGGGGACACTCCTTAGAGAAGTGATCATCTCCACACGGTACACAAGGATATTTTAGCTTCCGTTTCTATTTGGCGTCATCAGGAATGCCCTTTTGTTCCTGTTGGGAAGAAGATTTCTTAGGTTTTCCCTTGTTTTTCTTCTTACTGCCAGTCTTTGGAGGTGAAGTCGATGAGACAGAATTCACTTCTTCAGTAGCAGCAGGAGCGGATGACTTGGTGGTGCTGAGACCGGCCTGTGTTGGTAATGGGGACGAACCCTGGGGGTTCGAAGAACCAACAGTTTGATGAGGAGGCTAGGTGTGAAGGGATCCGATGATGCCATCAGCTTGGGGTCCCTTCAGTGGTTTTGCAGGATCGTTAATGTCACAGGCTGCGTTAGGAAGAATATCCAACAAAGTGCCAAATTGAGTGTAGACTAGGTCTAGTACATGGGCACTCACAATGGCTTGTTCTTCGGTGACAACACCTCGCATGGTGAAATCTCTTGCTAGGACAGGGATGAGTGACTTCGTAAACCAGTCTGCTAGTTGTTGATCTGGAATGGGAGCTTTAATGAGACGACGTCTCCTTCGCCACTCATGGATATGATCAGAAATATGAGTAGCGTTATTCTAACAAAGCGAGGTTAAAAGCTCGATACCAGTTTCATACCGTACAGGCAGCTGGAAATGAGTCAAAAAGTTCATGGCAAGACAGCCAAAATCAGGAAAAGAGTGGGCTGGCAACTCGATGTACCACTTGGCAGCCGAACCGGTGAGAGTCCTTTGAAAAAATCTAAGATGAATTGAATTGTCCATTAAGGAATTAGATGAACACCATAAATGGTGAGTCATCACGTGGTTTTTAGGATATTCACCCGGCTTGTTGTCAAATTTTGGGATATCATATGGAAGTTTCACCAGAATAGGTGGCCAATTAGTTCCATGGTAAATGGGGTCGTTGGTTAAATGAGATAGGTCAGGTAGGTCCAAGGTAGCCAAAAAGGGCAGCTGGGGATTAGGCTGCATGTATTGATAATACGGATAAGGCGTGTAAGGACCGGTATGACCGTAAGGTGTACCACGAGGAAACTGGCCGCAAGGGGGTGTGCCGCCCGGACCGTAAGGTGGTCCGCCACCATAAGGTGGTCCATTCCAATAAGGTGGGGGTCCACCTCCACCACTGGGAGGAGGTGGAGGTCCACTGCCACCACCGAGAGGAGGTGGGGTTCCATAACCGTAATAAGGTGGCCCACCACCGCCTTCGCCTAAAGGGGTTAGTGGACCACCTCTGCTGCTAGAAGGATGGGGGCCCCCACCACCTCCGCCACCAGAAGGATGAGGGTCTCCACCACCACCACCGCCACCATAGTAATTAGGTCCTCCACCGCCTCTTCCTGGAAGGTGTGGTGGACCACCTCCACCACCCGAAGGGAAATGTCCTCCTCCACCATAATAGGGTGGTCCCCCACCGCCTCTACCTAGAGGGGGTGGTGGACCATTCCCGCCACTGCCAGAAGGGTGAGGGATACTGTTGGTAAAATGAGGTGGGCCCCCACCAAAGTTAGGTGGGGGCCCGCCGCCTCCAGCAGGAGGTGGGGGAGGACCGATCAGGGGTGGTGGTGCTTGAGGGATAGTTGGTTGGGGTCCGTGGTGCAACATAGGCTATTGCCCCCATAGAGTGTATGGATTCTTGAGATAAGGTATCCCGTATGGTGCGTTTCCTGGATTAGGTTGACCTGGCATAAGGTTAACATGACTTGGATACGCTTGACTCCATGAGGGTAAGGTGACATTGGATGGCCCCCCAACATGAGCTAATCCCATGGTGGATGGTCTAGCGGTTTGAGGAGGTCCAACAAAAGGTCCATCGAGGATTCCATCGCCTATGTTCTGGTTAGGAAATGCGGGTTGCCCCCCAGCCACAATAGGTTGACCACTATTCAAAGGTTGAACCAACGTAGGTTGTTGACTAGCTACCGTAGTAATAACATTACCAATGGGATAATCCATGGGAATGGAATATCCTCCCCTTGAATTTTGAGGTGGGGGAGGAACTAGTAAAGTAACTGGGGTAGTAATAGGTGTGTTGGATTATTGTCGTTCCACCGGTTGGTTCACTTGAGGTGCAAGACTGGATTCTTGCGAGGGTTGACCAGTCTTATTAATGGTATCATGGTGGGAAGATTGTTCTGGTGATCCAGAATATATCAAATGAATTGAGGTATCTCTATACCCGGGTCTTTGCTCGAGACTTTGTCTTCAAAGTTCATTACCCTTAATAAGTAACCGATCCAAGCGTTCTTGAATGGGAGCAAATACTTCAGCGGGGATGGGCCTGTAGGAGGGTCTAGAGAACTCTGGAGTGGTCCAGTTGGGTGGTGATGTGATGGCAAAATGAGCCACTAGGTGACCAGTAGAGGATGTCCAGTAAGCTGCTGAAGGACCAACAACTACTGTAGGGCTGTTCTGGGGTCGGTTTATACATTCCAATGATCCAGGTTCTCCCAAGATGATGGGAGAAAGGTCTTGCGAAGCTGGGATTTGTGCTCCTTCATCCTGTGGGGGATGAGAGGTAGGTGAATCCAGAGGAGTTTGTGGAAACAAAAGTCCTCCAACATTCAGACTGGGGTTTTCCACTTCAGTAACTACGACCGTGTTACACTGATCCATTCTTACCCTCGAAATAACCTCCGGATTAAGGGGATATTCGGGTGATAAGTTTAAGATCCTACGGGATCTTCTCTAGGGAAAATCCTCCAGAGCATCAGGAAAGTCAGCTAGAGTGGCTGAAACAACGTTTCTCCTAAAGGTATGCTAAAAGAAAAGCAGTCTAGAAAAACCTACTCAAACTAAGGAAACAAGTAGACTTATGTAACGGAGTGGATTCTGTTTGGATATCCACATCATCTTTTTCAGGATATTGCATGCAATTAGGGTTTGCATGCAAATTCTAGGGTTTGCATGCATCCCAGTCACTAGGTTGATGCCTCCAGCACCTTAGCCACCTTATTCTAGCACCCGGGAGCCACTTACTTCAGATTTTTAGTTCTCTTAGTCTGGAAGGTGCCCACTTCTCACCTACTACCAGAGAAGGACGCACTTCTTCACCTACCACTTCAGTTCCACTTCAGTTACACTTAGTTAGCTCCGATTCTCCCTCATTTGAGGCTAGTTTCACTCCCGACTGACTGTTTCACTTTTGTTGGACCTCCAGATTGACTAGATGACTTGTTCTGACTTCAGTTAGCCTCCCATGTGCCCCCCACTGAGCCTCCTTCCCTTAATCAGTGCTACACACTTCACTTGTTACACTCAGTTAGACTCAGATTGACACCTGGATGATTGGTTCTTGTGCATTGATGACCACCACCGATTGATGATGAGGACTCCTAGTTGGAGTCAAGATACTCCATTCAGTGATTCGAATGACCTCCTTAGGCAATTCGAATTGCTCAGTCATTGTGATTGTATTCTATTGTAATCATTCACCCTTACTAGGATATTAAGCACTGCTGCATGTTTTGCACAGTTTTACACCATATTTTCTATTTTCATCTGTTGTGATTGATTTACTTGTTCATTAGATTTGCTGTGACTAATTTTACATGGTATCAGAGCCATGGCAGGGACAAGATTTATTTTCTGCAAGTGTTCTACATGAAGATTGAGTGAATTGCTCACCAAGATATTTTAGCAGTGGCATGCAAAATCTCATGTGCATTCGCTCATGTGCATGTTGTAAAATTAGTCACAGCAGATCTAATGAACAAGTAAATCAATCACAACAGATGAACATAGAAAATATGGTGCAAAACTGTGCAAAACATGCAGCAGTGCTATCTATCCCAGAAAGGGTGAATGAATTACAATAGATTACAATACAATCCAATGCTGTCAATGAGCAATTCGAATTGACTAAGTAGGCCATTCGAATCACTGAATGGAGTAGCTTGACTCTATCTAGGAGTCCTCATAAATCATCGGTGGTACTCATCAATCACAACAACCAGTCATCCAGGTGTCAATCTGAGTCTAACTGAGCATAATAAATGTAACTGAAGTGTGTAGCACTGATATAGGATCTGGACGCTCAGTGGGGGCGCATGGGAGGCTAACTGAAGTCAGAACAAGTCACCTAATCGAACTGGAGGTCAAACGGAAGTGATACAGTCAGTCGGGAGTGAAACTAGCCTCAAATCAGGGAGAATCGGAGCTAACTGAATGTAACTGGAGTGAATCTGCAGTGGTAGGTGAACAAGTGCGCCCTTCTCTGGCAGTAGGTGAGAAGAGGGCGCCTTTCATCTTAGGAGGGCTAAAACTCTGTGGTAAGTGGCTCCCGGGTGCTAGAAGAAGGTGGATAAGGTGCTGGAGGCATCAAACTGGTGACTGGGATGCATGCCTGTGCATGCAAGATCCTGAAATAGATCATATCCTGAAATAGATGATCCTGAAATAGATCATATCCTGAAATAGATGATCCTGAAATAGATCATATCCTGAAATAGATCATGCAAGATCCTGAAATAGATGATGTATCCCGAAATAGATGATGGATATCCGAACACCCCCCCTCAAGCTAGACTATGATGTGCCAACTAAAATAATGTGGGGCCCTGGTAACTAAGACCAAAGGTCACCCCAATACAATAATCCAAAAAATGCTGAAAATAAACTAAGTGAGGAAAGAGGGAAAACCCAGTGGGAAGAAAGCCCCCCCTCAAGCTAAAGCATAATAATGAATCAATCTGTCTCCACCATGATGGAACTCACCCCCAACAGTGAACGGAGGTAAGAGAACTTCTTCTCAGTGAAGCTCTTGGTGAAGATGTCTGCAATTTGCTCATCAGTAGGGCAATATTGCAGAATGATGGTGCGGTCATGCACCAACTGTCGAATGTAATGCATATGAATCTCAATGTGTTTGGTCCTCTGCCGCTGAACTGGATCTGTGGAGATCTTGATAGCACTTTGATTGTCACAAAATAGGACAGTCGAAGTAGTGCCACCAAAACCAAACTCGGAAAGAATACCCTGCAACCAAACTGCCTGAATGCAGGCATTGACTGCCCCTCGATACTCTGCCTCTGCTGAAGAAAGTGCAATGGCTGCTTGCTTTTTGCTGGACCAACAAATAGAACCATGACCAATCATGAAAACATAACCGTAAGTGGACTTCCGATCAATGCTATCACCTGCCCAATCTGAATCAGTAAAACCAATAAAATCTAGCTCAGAATCTGCAGCATAATGTATGCCAAACTGTCTCGTACCTTGCACATACTGCAAGATCCGCTTGGCTGCTCGCCAATGAATCTCATGTGGCTGCTGCATATATCTTGACACGGCACTCACGGCATATGAGATATCAGGCCGTGAATGTGTCAAATAAAGTAGTGAACCAATCAACTGTCGATACATACTGCAATCTGCAAGCGGTGTGGAATCTCCCTCCTCAAGACTGATTCCTGAGAGGAATGGGAACGGGGCTGCCTTACATTCAGCCATATTAAACTTCAATAACAGGTCGGAAGCATATTTTTGCTGAGATATAGTGATCCCATCAAAATTTTGAGCTATCTCCAAGCCCAAAAAGTGACTCAGCAAGCCCAAATCGCTCATGTCAAAAGCTAGATTTAAGGCAGATTTTAGCTTGTTTATTGAAGTAAGTGTGCTACCAGTAATAAGCAGATCATCAACATAAAGTAAAATAACCAACAAATTACCTTTAACTCGCTGAAGATAGACATTCGGATCAGATTTGCATCTTTGGAAATTCTGAGAAAGAAGGAAGGAGTCCATCTTTGCGTACCAAGCTCTTGGGGCCTGTTTTAACCCGTACAAAGACTTCTTCAATCTACAAACCAATGATGGATCTGATGTATAACCCTCTGGCTGCTGCATATAGACCTCTTCAGCAAGGTCTCCATGTAAAAATGCACTCTTCACATCCATATGGTGCACTTCCCAGTGCTTGGATGCGGCAATAGCTAAAACAAGCCGGATGGAATCCATCTTTGCAACCGGTGCAAAGGTCTCTGTGTAGTCCACTCCTTGGACTTGGGAAAAACCTTTTGCCACCAACCTTGCTTTATATTTGCTGATAGTGCCATCAGCAGCAACTTTAGTACGGTAGACCCATTTACACTTCACTAATTTTCTTCCAGGTGGAAGAGAAACTAGCTCCCATGTATTGTTCTTTTGAAGAGAACTGTACTCTTCATCCATGGCATCTTTCCATCTCGGATCTCGATGGGATGAATAGTATGATTGGGGATCTGAACCAGCCATCAAATAACAAATCTTAGGAAGAAATGGATCAGCAATAGAAAGAGCCATACCTGCCCTTTGAAAGTCTCCTCTTGTTCGTCTCGGATCAGCAGGATTTCCAAGATTCGAACCAGCAGATTGTAGAGTGTTTTGGGCCCACTTTGGTAACTGAGGGGGATCTGAATGATCGGATTCCGAACCTGATATGTCATGATCATCATATGCTGCTACAATATCAGAAATATCAGAACTCATACCTTCATTATCGCTGCTCGAATCTTCTTCTGGTGAAGGCGGTGAATCGGCAGTTTTCTCCTCAACTAGTTGCAATTCTTGAAGCGCTTCTTCAAACTGCACACTGCGCTCTATGAATATCTTTTTAGATCTGATATCCATGAGTTTATATGCTTTTGATTCTTCCCCATATCCTATCAAGATGCACTCGATACTTTGTGGATCCAAAGCTCGTCTCTTCTCAGAAGGAATTCTAGCCCATGCAGTAGAGCCAAAAACTCTCAAATTTGACACATCCGGTTTGTGACCAAATAATGCTTCGAAAGGAGTCATACCTTTCACGGATGAATGTGGAACTCGGTTCTGTATATATGCAGCAACATTGATTGCTTCAGCCCAAAGATTTGCAGCCAAACCTTTTGATTCAATCATGCATGTAGCCATCTCTTTCAGTGACCGGTTTTTCCTTTCCGCTACACCGTTCTGCTGGGGTGTGTAGGGAACTGTATGTTGGATCTTGATTCCGCTTTGGGCACAAAGTTGCAGCAACTCGGACTTGATATATTCCCCACCATTATCAGATCTAAGAGCTTTGATCTTGCTCTCAGTGGTGGTCTCAACAGAAGCCTTAAAATCCTTGAATTTTCCAAGCACTTCTGACTTGTTTTTGAGAAAGAATACCCATGTAAAGCGAGAATAATCATCAATAAATGTCAAAACATACCTTGAACCATTTAATGACATATGGGGCAGCGGACCGCTGATATCAGAATTGATCAATCCCAAAATAGTAGAGGCTCTGCTAGCCTTGCCGCGGTCGAATCTGTGCTCGGGGTGCTTCCCAATAATGCAACCGGTGCATATTCCCTTCGAGGAACGGAGTTGTGGAAGCCCATCAACCATGGATTTATTTGATAGCAGCAGAAAATACTTATAATTTAGATGTCCAAATCTTTCATGCCAAATCCTACTAACCTCATTACCATGTGTGCGAAGAGCAGTGGGCTTTGCAAGCGGAATAAAGTGCGAAAACTCATAACATTTAGCAGTGTGGTTTGCCTTTCCAACCGCAACTAGTCTTCCACTTTTGATATCAGAAATTTCAACTGTATTAGGGCTGAATGTGACTTTCTTTGGATCACCAGTATGTGTCATTTGATACACAGAAAGGAGATTCGAAGCTAAGGAAGGCACATAGAGAACATTCTGAAAGCATCCATGTTCTACATGAATCGTACCTTTGCCCTTTAAAGAAATTTTTGAGTCATCTCCCAAATGGATGGGGATGGAGCTGTTTGGATCGAATGAGGAAAAAGAATCAATATTTGCAGCCATATGATTTGATGCACCCGAATCTATCAAGAGAGTTGAGGGCTTCGAAACCGTTGCCATGAGTGCTTGTCCTCTTTCATGATCATCATTCCGATCTTTCTTCCTTGCACCGTCAGGAAGGGTTATGTTGTTCTTTTCCAAAAGGAGGGCCATTTGATCTATAGTCTTCTTCATACATGAACTTTCGGGATGAAAGCCACGGTTACAATAAGTACATTTAGATTTTTGGTTACCTTCTTTGCCCTTTTGCTTGGATTTCGAACTGGATGGTGCATCCGTTTGCTTGCCTTTGTCTTTTTGCTTGTGAGGCTCGAATTTGGGCTTCTCCTTCTTTAGCTTTCCTTTACCATTCGAGATCTTGGGTCCTTGAACAAATAGGGCTGAATCTTTGGAGCTTATGGACCCCATTTGAATCAACTTGTCATGCTCTTTCGTAACGGACTCAATGAAGGCATTCAAGGTAGGCATCTTCCAATTCGGGGTAGTTAGCCGACCGGAATTGAAAGTAGAGACAAATACCGAATAATATTTCCCAAGCTTGCTTAGAATGGAGAGGATCAACTGTTTATCCTCTTTGATAACACCACTGTTCTTCAATTGCAAGTTCAAGTTCTTGAATTTTGTGAAGAATTCATTGATGGTCTCGAAATTCTCAGGATTAAGGCCAATCAATTCATTCTCTAATTGAAAAGCCCTAAGCTCATCCTGCTTGCCGAATAGTGTCTCAAGTTGCTCCCATATGGCTTTTGGAGTCTTCAATCCGCTGAGATGGAAGTGAAGATCCTTGGAGATGGAGAGACAAAGAAGACCGTAAGCTTCATCAAGCTTGTTGTAGTGTTTAGTTCTTTCTGCTACATTGTTTGGCTCCAATTCAAGACCAAGAGTGACTCGGTAGTAACCTTTTGAACGTAATATGATCTCCATATCATCTTTCCAATCAAAATAATTGAATGGGGTGAGGATAGGCTTTGAAGAAGAGTATTCCATTGCAAGGATTGAGTCAACTGATGAAGAGGAAGCTTGCATGCAGACTAGAGCGAATGGAATTGCTGTAGAAAGGCTTGCATGCAGAAGGTAGCGAATGCAATTGGAGGAGACAATAAACCTGCAAATCACCTCAAAACAACCATAATAAGGTCGAACAATCCACCCTTTGAGAGTTGCATCACACCTGGGATTGGATTTCAAGCAATGTTGAATAGGTCCAATGTATCAGATCCAGGAATTATGTGGTAACTCAAGCTTCTGGAGTGGTATTGGAGTATTTTTCAAGCTTTGCATGCACAGGAGCGAATGCCCTTGAGATATCTCATGCCAAACTTTTTGCAATTTTTTTTTAGCAATTCAGTCAAATCTTCTTGTATAAACACCTGTAGAAAAGAGATCTTGTCCCTGCAATGGCTCTGATACCATGTAAAATTAGTCACAGCAGATCTAATGAACAAGTAAATCAATCACAACAGATGAACATAGAAAATATGGTGCAAAACTGTGCAAAACATGCAGCAGTGCTATCTATCCCAGAAAGGGTGAATGAATTACAATAGATTACAATACAATCCAATGCTGTCAATGAGAAATTCGAATTGACTAAGTAGGCCATTCGAATCACTGAATGGAGTAGCTTGACTCTGTCTAGGAGTCCTCATAAATCATCGGTGGTACTCATCAATCACAACAACCAGTCATCCAGGTGTCAATCTGAGTCTAACTGAGCATAATAAATGTAACTGAAGTGTGTAGCACTGATATAGGATCTGGAGGCTCAGTGGGGGCGCATGGGAGGCTAACTGAAGTCAGAACAAGTCACCTAATCGAACTGGAGGTCAAACGGAAGTGATACAGTCAGTCGGGAGTGAAACTAGCCTCAAATCAGGGAGAATCGGAGCTAACTGAATGTAACTGGAGTGAATCTGCAGTGGTAGGTGAACAAGTGCGCCCTTCTCTGGCAGTAGGTGAGAAGAGGGCACCTTTCAGCTTAGGAGGGCTAAAACTCTGTGGTAAGTGGCTCCCGGGTGCTAGAAGAAGGTGGATAAGGTGCTGGAGGCATCAAACTGGTGACTGGGATGCATGCCTGTGCATGCAAGATCCTGAAATAGATCATATCCTGAAATAGATGATCCTGAAATAGATCATATCCTGAAATAGATCATGCAAGATCCTGAAATAGATGATGTATCCCGAAATAGATGATGGATATCCGAACACATGCAAGGCTGAAAACATAGTGTTTGTTTGTGTGTGATTTGCAGGTTTCTTACTTCCTCCATTTGCATTCGTTAATGCAGAGATGGAGACTTCTTCTTCACAAAATCTTCTTACTCCCTTCAACTATGATGAATGGAAACCAAAGATGATTGCATGTTTGAAGAGACAATGTCTTTTTGATGTGTGCATTGGTATTACAAGAGTTTTTGATTCCGATAAAGAGGATAATGATTGGCTTAAGGATTGTGACAGAGCTTTTGGAGCAATGTGTCTTGCTATGTCTCCTTGTATGCGCTACCTCAGTAATACTGCTGAAAATCCAAGTGATCTATGGGTCCAACTTGACAGAGAATTTGGAAAGTAGGAAGAAGAGGATCATGCTAGCCTTTTGGAGAACAAGCCCAGTGAGATCTCCTTATGTGTTCTTTCCAATCATGTCTTGGCCTCTACAATTGTTCAATATGAAGAAGAAACTGTAGATTCAAAACTCACTCTCTCAATGTCTTCTATTTCAAATTCTGAGCAAGATAAACTAGCTCATACTCTAGATTCCGAAGAGGTTCTTGAATCCTCTCCTTCACATGAGTTTGCCGGCATGCAGAATAATGATCTACTTGAAGTTTTGGAGGTAAAATATGATTTTGGAGGTGAAGCATTCGCCCTCCATGATTGCATGCCTTCTATAAACTTATGTTCTATCATTTGCAAAGTTTCACAGAGTTTTAATGAAGATGAAGAGCACTACCATTCGCTTGAGTTCAATTCTCATGCACTTTTTGCTGATTTTGGTTTTGATCTCACCCTTGTTGGTTCAAAGGAGATCTCAAGAAACCATTCATCTATTTTTGGAGCTGATTTAACTTCTATTGATAAGAATTTCAAGTTTCAAGATCTATTTTATCCGATTGGAGCTATTCCTGCCTCACTTGGTTCGAATCACAGGTTCCAGGATCATCCTTATATTTTCAGATTTGTTCTCACCATTTTCGGTATGAAGAGAAAGTTATTAAAGTCTCCACATTCGCTTGCATCCACTGATGGAGAATTCAAGCACATGTTTTTGGAGCATGATCCATTTACTCCCAACAGTAAGATACCTCCAGACATATCTACTTGATTTTGGAGCAGTTAAATCTTTTGGTGTGCTACAGTCTATTTTGAGGGGGGGTATTTTTCCCATGAGGTTTTCCCCATTTCCTCGGTTTATTGATTGTTATTAGTTTGGATTATTATTGTATTGGGGTGACCTTTGGTCTTAGTTACCAGGGCCCCACCTTATTTTTTTTTGCACATCATAGTCTAGCTTGAGGGTGTTGTTCGGATATCCACATCATCTTTTTCAGGATCTTGCATGCAAATTCTAGGGTTTGCATGCAAATTCTAGGGTTTGCATGCAAATTCTAGGGTTTGCATGCATCCTAGTCACCAGGTTGATGCCTCCAGCACCTTAGCCACCTTATTCTAGCACCTGGGAGCCACTTACTTCAGAGTTTTATCCCTCCTAGTCTGGAAGGCGCCTACTTCTCACCTACTGCCATAGAAGGGCGCACTTCTTCACCTACCACTGCAGTTCCACTTCAGTTACACTCAGTTAGCTCCGATTCTCCCTGATTTGAGGGTAGTTTCACTCTCAACTGACTGTTTCACTTCCGTTGGACCTCCAGATTGACTAGATGACTTGTTATGACTTCAGTTAGCCTCCCATGCACCCCCCACTGAGCCTCCTTCCCTTAATCAGTGCTACACACTTCAGTTACACTTGTTACACTCAGTTAGACTCAGATTGACACCTGGATGACTGGTTCTTGTGCATTGATGACCACCACCGATTGATGATGAGGACACCTAGTTGGAGTCAAGCTACTCCATTCAGTGATTCGAATGATGTCCTTAGGCAATTCAAATTGCTCAGTCATTGTGACTGTATTCTATTGTAATCATTCACCCTTACTGGGATATTGATCACTGCTGCATGTTTTGCACAATTTTACACCATATTTTCTATTTTCATCTGTTGTGATTGATTTACTTGTTCATTAGATCTGCTGTGACTAATTTTACAGATTCAAAAGTTTGGAACCTCACGGGATTATCAAGGCATTGCAAACCGCAATATACTGCATGGTCCAACAATATGACGCGACAAGGAGGATTGGGACCATACCCTTGCCTGCATACCCGATTACCTGGACAGTATGTGTGTGCTAATCTCCTCGAGTGCTGTTCTCGGTGTATTGCTTTGCCAAGATGGCCAAATGGTTAACTCAGTTGGTTTCAAGAATCCTAATGGTGTCTCCCGATATACGCAAGGTACGTGGGAGCTCAAATCCATAGTGGTGCTGTCTAATGCACAATCGTTCGGCAAGAGACCTTCCGATATACTACTGAGTATGTGACACACCCTTCGATATATGCCAAGTATGGATTATGGTACTTGGTGGGTACGTGAAGGAGCTTGATATACCGATAAGTACGTGGAAGACTACAATATACCCGGGATACAATGCTAGCAAATAACGACAGCTGCCACGCTTAACGACGTCGGAACACGTCTCTAACTTACACACAAGTTGCTAAAATTTTTACCTAGTTCTACCGTTAATTTTATCTTGGACAGTTAGGTGAATGCATGAGGTGAGTATATAATTAGAAGCATAATGCAAGTCCTAGCTACATGCATGAAATATTCTTTTCTTTCAATGAATTCTAGCTATGGGAAGGAGAAATCTTTTTCTTTCCGACAAGATTTCCAAAACAACACAATACAACACAATCTCAATACAAACAAACTTGAGTATGAAAGTATTCTTTTCCTTTTTCAATGAAACACAAAAATCACAACACTACTATCCAAATCAAAACATTTTTCCTTTTCTTTTTCTTTTCAAAGCAAAATGACACTAGGTAATGAAAATAGAGAATTCTAGGATGGAGTATGCAAGCTTTTCAATTTCACTTTCAATGGCCTAAAAGCGATGAAAAATAAAAAAAAATGCACTTATCTTTCCCTAGCATGGAAATGCTTTTGCAAAATTGGAAGTGTAGTTTTCTTTCAAGAAGATGAGCGATTCGTATTTCAAGAAAAACAAAAATCATTATACATTCATTCAATTTTCCAAAAGATTGATAAATGAAACAATCCAATGCAAGAACGTTTTTCTTTCACAAAAACACTCAAGAAATGATGGAAAATAAGCACTTTTTAACTTTTCGATAGATGCATCAAAGAATAAACTTGATAACAATTGAGCTTTCAGATCTAAATGAGCGAAAAGAAAACACTACTTGCAGCACTAGTACACTTAGAAAACTCAAGAAAAGACAAGCACTCAATCAAGCTGAAAGACACACTTAACTCAAAATCAAGCAGTAGCAAGCAAAGCTCAAACAATGATGAAAACGAGGTCTGGAAGTTGATCTAATGTACTGATCAGATTAGGAATGGAAGGAAGGGAATGCAAGGGTGAATGGATGAAGGTGGAGGAGACAAGATTATCCACCACTATCGGTCTTCAAACTTGTCCAAGACGGAACCCAAAATCAATCCAAACAAAACCAAACACTCAACACACAAATCATAGGTGGGATCCCTGGTTGGATCTTGTAACACAGAGGGAGTTCATACAGCAAACCAAAGTTCAGACTGGAAAATGGAGAGGGGGTTCCTGCATGCCAAATTTTGACAAATTGGCGCACTCTGTGCTTGTACATAGTGCGACATCATAGTCCACCAATGCGGGAAGTGCGATGACATCGCAGTTTACCAATGAAAGGGATGCGACGAGTGACTAACAGGTAAAGAACATAGGCCAAAAATGACACAGTGTCACTCTGTTTCCACTAACCAGGTGCGACGGGCGAGATCTAAGTCCAAAAATGAATCAGATCTCCCAACAATGAACCATGGAATGGTTTGAAAATGAGTTGTATAAACTCAGGGGAAGCAGATCAGAGTCTTCAATATGAAGATCTGATACTGAAATCAACTTACGAAGCAAATGACAAATAGAAGGGTTGTGTCAAGCAATCAACTAAAAATGACTCTCAGACAATTACAAAATCAGACACGTATTTCCCTAGTATGGTCACCAGATTTGTTTACTGGACAATCCACTCGAGCAGAGGTGAGTAGGATCTCCCTAGCTCAATGTGAGTCTAGAACAAATAAAATAGACTACGAATGCATTTCGTAGATCTACTTAAGGATCAAGTACTAGATGTCTTACCTTTCACTTCGTTATCCTTTCTCCTGAATGCTGCTCCACGTCTTACGGTCGTCAGATCCAAGCTGCAAGAACTGTCAAGACAAGAAACAAGAGAAACAAGTAAAGGGCATCTATACAATAAGATATCTAAGTGAACAGTTAAGTAGGTAAACTACTCAATATCATTACACACATGAACAATATTGGTGGAAAGCATTTGTATTACTGTAAAAATAGGGAAATACATAGCAGAGATATAGAACTACAACCAAGGCTTAAAGCTGTAGCGCTTCTCCAACAAATCCATTTGACATTTCCTCCTAAGGAAGCTTGAGTCTCTCAAGGATGAGTAGAGATCTCTCAAGAGTGATTTCACCAGCATGTAGACACCATAGACTTCCTCAATTTGGAGAGGAGTAGAGCTTCTCTTATATAGGAATAAGTGGATAGTGTATGGATATGATAGGTTGAGATATGGTAGGAGAGAGATAGGGGATCCTCCCAAGGTATTAGGAATCGAGTACCAACTCCCCTAGAGGTCAGGGATAATCCCCCAAGTTAGCAAGTTTCGAGAAGAATCTCGAAGAATCTATTTTTTGCCCATTAACTGACTTCGTCGCACTCTGCAGTAAAGCAACCTGCGACGACCTCTCAAAACCTGGTACAACTGGGTACAAATCCTCCCAGATTAATTACTCAGTCAAGACATTTTTAGGGGTGTATACACTAAATCTCGTGATGGGTATATTTTGGGTGTAACACCTTTCTCAACTGGTAGATGAAAGGAGAGTGCACTAAGCTCTAGGAGGGCTAAAACTGAGTGGAAAGAAGCTCCGAGGGATAGCTAACTAAGGGCTAGGTGCTGGGACTAATGACTTCAGAATGTATTTCATCTGTGTATTATATATATATTTATTGTACCCTTATAAGAGATGTGTTATTCCTCTATAAGGAAGTGTCGTCATGTGGATTGACAAGTGTTGCAAGTGTGTGTACTTGCCGATGGGTTATTAGACCACCATGTCGGGTCGGCCTTGAATTATATATAATATAATGTGGATGTATCTAGATAGACAAGTCGGCCCCATAAGGTCACTGGGCAAAAAGGTTAGTATAAATAGAGATCGGAGATCTCTATTTTACACACTCAGAAAAGTAACTCACTCTCACTTAGAAAGTGGCACACTAGTGAGGAGGAGGATCATCTGTTATTAGGAGACTATCTCAGTTTTATTTGGTTTTACTTTGGTTAAGCCATTGCTCTCTTTATCTCTGAGGAAGTTGTGGGGTTTTTCACCTTAGGGTTTTCCCCACGGAAACTCTGTGTCTCTTGTCTCTTATGCTTTTGATTCTTGTGATGCTTGTCATATTGTGATTGTCATGCATTGATATACTGTATATGTTATTCTCTCAGCAAAGATCCTAGAGTATTATGAATTAATGCTCAAAATTTAACATGGTATCAGAGCTAACCTGAGAATAAGACATTTTGCAGTGACGGAAGCTTGCGTTCCTTGTTTATTGGGTTTCTCTCCATAGATTTTGGAAAAGCAATATAGTAGATTGAATCTACTCATCAAGGTGCATCTATCTGTCCAGTCAAAATTCAATTTCGAGCATTTTCAGATTTGGCCCTAAAAATTAGGGTTTCCACAAAAATAAGAATTTATGGAATCTGAAGACACAGCTGGAAGATCCTTGCAAAACTCGAAGTTTAGAGCTTTGGATCGAGATTTTTGGCTGGGTAGATCTCCAGGAAACTCAAACCCTAATTTAGGGCTCTCCCTAGTGAACGCGGGAGGACAAAAAGGCAATTCTGAAGGGAAAGACTTTGCTGATCTCAAATTCTGAATGCACCAGGCTGATTAGCTCATCAAGGCGCATCTTTCTATCCTTTCAGAAATTTGAAATTCACATTTTGAATTTTTAGGGTTTTTCTGACAAACCCTAAACCGGGACCAGATCCATTTTTCAGCATTTCAAGTGGTAAGATCTAAATATTTTCTATCTCCATTTGAAGTACTCTTTAAGATGTCTCTCCACACCAAGCTTGAGGATAAGCTTGAAGGGGCTGATAACTTCCAAGCCTGGAAGTATAGAATTGGGTTAATCCTAGAAGAGAATGAGTTGGACTCATATGTGAAAGAAGACATCCCTATCCCAGAGGATGAAGAGGACAAGGTATTGCATAAGAAGAACTTGGTCAAGGTAAAGAGAATCATTGCTGATTCCATTAAAGATCATCTCATACCCCATGTGTCCTCTCTAAAGACACCCAAGGAGATGTTTGACTCTTTGACCAAGCTATTTGAAGGGAAGAACATAAATCGGAAGATGACCCTGCGGAACCAATTGAAAGGAGTAAAGTTTCAGAATGGAGAAACCATTCAATCTTATTTTTCAAGGGTCTCCCAGATCAAGGAACAACTAGAAGCAGTGGATGAAATGGTGGAGAATGGTGAAGTGGTGATGACCACTCTAAATGGCCTACCCAGGTCATGGGATTCCTTTATCCAAGGAATTTGTGGAAGGAAGAAGTTGATCTCCTTTAGTAGACTACGGGAAGAATGCTCACAAGAAGAAGCAAGGCTTGTGGCACGAGAAGAAAAGATGGGGAATGAAGATCAAGCTCTCATAGCTCACACCAAGAAAGCAAAGTCCAAGAGAGAGCCATCTCACTCCAAGAAATCTTCACATCACTTCAAAGAAAGAAGAATATGCTTCACCTATAATGAGAAAGGACATATTGCCATAAATTGTCCCAAGAAGAAGAAGGACAACATCAATTCCAACAAGAAGAAGAAGGGCAACAAAAGAAGGGTTTCATGCTCATGCTACTGAGGATGATGAACCCCCAAAGAAGAAGGATAGGGCAGAAAGTGATAGTGATGATGACTCTTCAAGTGAAGAAGAGTATGTTCTGATCTCTGCTCTCACAGGTACCATCTCCCATGGTTGTAATGATTGGTTGATTGATAGTGGGGCTTCCAAACACATGACTGGGTTTAAGGAATTTTTTGTGAATCTATCTGAACATGAATCACCCCATAAGGTGAAACTTGGGGATGATTATCAATACCCAATCAAAGGAAGTGGTGAAGCCTCCTACAACCTAGATTCTGGAAAATCCTTGAAGATGAAAGAAGTACTTTATGTACCTTGGCTCAAGAAGAACTTACTCTCCATCTCTGCATTGGATGCAAAAGGTATGAGGGTTTCATTTGTGGATGGCCAAGTTCTAATGTGGCCAAAGGGAAAGACCATAGATGATGCAGTAGTGATTGGAGAGAAAGAGGGAGGTTTGTATAAATTGAAGGGACAACCTGAACATGCCATGGTACATGAATCCATGGAGCCAAGTGAACTTTGGCATAGAAGACTTGCTCATATGCACTATAGGGCACTTCCAATTGCAACCAAGGCTGTAGAGGGTCTTCCTGAAATCAAGACTAAACATGAAGGTGTTTGCAAAGGATGTGCAAAAGGTAAGAACATTAAGAAGGCTTTCCCAAGCAGTGAAAGCAAGGCAAAGGATATTTGGAGATCATCCACTCAGATGTATGTGGTCCTATGTCATCCAGTTCTCTAAGTGGGTATGTTTACTATGTCTCATTTATTGATGACTTCTCCAGGAAGACTTGGGTATACTTCTTGAAGAGCAAGGATGAGGTGTTTGATAAATTCAAGAAATTCAAAACCTTGATGGAGAATCAAACTAACAAGAAGATCAAAACATTCAGATCCGACAATGGTGGAGAATTCACCTCAAGTGACTTCAAGAAGCTTTGTAGTGATTCAGGGATTAAGAGGGAGTTGACTGCTCCGTATAATCCTCAGCAGAATGGAGTTGTAGAAAGGAAGAACAGAACCATCATGGAAGCAGCAAGGGCAATGCTGCATGACCAGGATCTACCTATGCATTTATGGGCAAAAGCAGCTAGAACAGCTGTATATGTGCAGAATAGAACACCCCACAAGATATTGGACAACAAGACACCAGAAGAGGTCTTTTTTGGTAAGAAACCTGAAGTCAGCGATCTCAGAATATTTGGTTGTCAAGTATACACTCATGTCCCAAAAGAAAAGAGGACTAAACTAGATCCTTCAGGAAAGAAGGGTATCTTTGTGGGTTACAATGAAAGCTCGAAGGCTTACAGAATATACTTTCCAGGGTTCAAGAAGATTGATGTCAGCAGGGATGTAACATTTGATGAAAACTTAGCATTCATCAAATCAAGGAAGGCACCTATCGAAGTTTATGAAGAACCTAAGGAAACAAGATTTCAAGACACTACCATGACTGAAGCAGTTCCAGAATTTGTTTGTGAGTTTGAAGATCCACAAGAACCTATAGATCCACCCTGTGAGGATAACTCTCACAAGAGGAAACCTGCATGGGCTAGAGAGCTCATTCAAGATGTAGAAAGATTTGGCATTCCAGAAGAAGAACACAGAGCAAAGAAGAGAACCAGATCACATACCAGCTATGTTGCTTTACTCTGTGACATTATGAACAAAGAACCTTCCAGTTATGAAGAAGCAGCGGAAAGGAAAGAATGGAAGGATGCCATGGTTGAGGAATACCAATCAATAATGAAGAATGATGTTTGGGATGTTGTCCCAAGACCTAAAGAGAAGTCTGTTGTGACTTCTAAATGGATCTTCAAAATCAAGCATGCTGTAGATGGCAGTGTAGAGAAATACAAGGCAAGATTCGTAGCTCGTGGCTTCTCTCAGAAAGAGGGAATAGATTATGAAGAAACTTTTGCACCTGTATCCAGGTATACTTCCATTAGAACAGTACTTGCCCTGGCTGTAGCAATGAGATGGAAAATACACCAAATGGATGTCAAGACTTCTTTCTTGAATGGTGTAGTTGAAGAGGAAGTATATGTGGAACAACCACTCGGTTTTGAAATACATGACAGGGAGTCATATGTGTGCAGATTGAAGAAATCCTTGTATGGCTTGAAGCAAGCTCCCAGAACTTGGTATGGTAGGATGGACAGTTTCCTATCTAGTTTGGGCTTTACCAAGAGTACAGCAGATTCCAGCCTTTACTACAAGGTTGAGGAAGGGAATCCTGTGATTTTATTCCTGTATGTGGATGACTTATTTGTAACAGGAGATGACAGATTGATTGTAGATACGAAGAGGAAGCTTGCTGCTAAGTTCGATATGAAATATTTGGGAATGATGCATTATTTCCTAGGTATGGAGGTGTGGTAGAGTGCAGGTGGGATCTTCCTTGGTCAAGGGAAGTACACAGTAGATATCCTGAAGAGATTCGGGATGATGGATTGCAAGGCCATGGCCACACCTATGGCATCGAATCTGAAGATTCTATGTGATGCTTCATCTGAGCCGGTTGATGTCTCTATGTATCGTCAGATGATTGGGTCCTTGATGTACCTGATGAACATGAGACCAAACATTTGCTTTGCTGTGAACACATTGAGTCAGTTCTTGATAGATCCGAGGAGTGTTCACCTGGTTGTTGTAAAGCATTGTCTGAGGTACTTGAAGGGTACAGTGGATTATGGGCTCAAATATGAGGTGAATCAAAAGTTTAACCTACAGGGTTATGTTGATTCAGATTGGGCTGGCATTGCTGTAGATACGAAGAGCACATCTGGGTGCTGCTTCAGTATGGGATCAGGTGTGATCTCTTGGTTTAGCAAGAAGCAGTCCTGCGTAGCACTGAGTATAGCTGAAGCAGAGTATGTTGCAGCCTGTTTAGCTAGTTGTGAAGCATTATGGCTACGGAAGCTACTGTCTGAGTTATTTGATCTCCCGTTGGATGCTACTGGTATCTTCTGTGATAACTAGAGTTGTGTGAAGCTATCTGAGAACCCAGTGTTTCATGACAGGTCAAAACACATAGAGATCAAATATCACTATATCAAGGATATGGTGCAGAGAGGAGCCGTGAAGCTCCTATATGTTGCGACGGATGAGCAGATTGCAGATGTGCTGACGAAGCCACTAGCCAGGGTGAAGTTTGAGTACTTCAGAGAGAGGCTTGGCGTTCTTCAGATCGAGGACACTTCGAGGAAGAAGTGATGGACACATTTGCTGAAGCCATTCCAAGCATGTTGGAAGGAGGATCCTTCACATGGCTGTGGATGTAAGCGCTGGATGATGATGAGCATCAGGATGATGTTCTAGTTTCTGCTTTCTATGATTAGTTGGATCATTTGTATGTATGTACGCATCATGTTGGATGCTGGTTATGATCAGTTGGATCATTTATATGTATATGTATGTACGCATCATGTTGGATGCTGGATATGATCAGTTGGATCATTTGTATGTATGTATGCATCATGTTGGATGCTATATATGATCGGTTGGATCATTTATATGTATGTACGCATCATGTTGGATGCTGGATATGATCGGTTGGATCATTTGTATGTATTTTGTATATGCATCATGTTGGATGCTTGGACCATGTATCTGTATATGTATCAAGTGGATACATTGTATGATCAGGTAGATCATGTATATTGATATGTATCAGGTATGATCAGGTAGATCATGAATGTTGATGGATACATTGTGTGGATCATGTATCTATGTATCAGGTGGATACACTATGTATGATGATATGTATCAGGTAGATACTTGGTGTGCATCAGATGGATGCATTGTATGATCAGGATGATCGTGGATGACGAGCTTCTCCAGATGACATGTAGCAGGATGTTGCAGTGATGATGATCAGGGTGATCATGTATACATCAGGATGATGTATGGTGAGTATCAGATTATACTTTGTGGCTGTGGATCAGGTTGTGCAGGTAAGCATGTAATTTGTGCCCTGGGAGATTTGCAGATGGTCTTTCGAGGTTTTTCCTATGGCATGTAATTCGGTGCCCTGGGACATCTGGCAAATGCTCTTTCGAGGTTTTGCTTGGGAGGACATATAATTTGTGCCCTGGGAGATCTGTAGATAGTCTTTCGAGGTTTTTCCTATGGCATGTAATTCGGTGCCCTGGGATATCTAGCAGATGCTCTTTCGAGGTTTTGTCCTATGGCATGTAATTTGCTCTTGGGAGATCTGGACAGGATGAAAAAGGCCTCAGATGCTTCAGCCAGGTTTTTCCATGACCACATGTAATTTTCTCCTGGGAGATCTGGACAGGATGAAAAAGGCCTCAGATGCTTCAGCCACATTTTTTGGTGGACCACATGTAATGTGCTCCTGGGAGATCCGACAGGTAGAGCCATGTGCTCGTAAAATCCTGGGATGCTTCAGCCAGGTTTTGTGGTGAGATCACATGTAATGTGCTCCTGGGAGATCTGACAGGTAGAGCCGCGTGCTCGTAACAGCCTGGGATGCTTCAGCCAGGTTTTGTGATGGGTCACTTGTAATGTGCTCCAGGGAGATCCTACAGGTAGAGCTGTGTGCTCGTAATAGCCTGGGATGCTGCAGCCAGGTTTTGTGATGCACGTAATAAGTCCCGAGAATTCCACAATATGGCCAGTGATGATGAAGACCTGCAGATGGTGGGCCTACATCCAGTATGAAAAAGGAATGGCTCTGTAAAACTTCCTATGATGAGTAGAGTCAGAGATTGGTTGAGATAGCAGTAGCAGTGACGATGATGATGATGATGCATCGATGACGATGATCCTGAGAAGAAGACTTGTCTAGCAGATCTATGTCGAGAAATACCTTCCTAGTTAAGAGGGAGTGTTGATGTATATGTAAATTCGGAATGTATTTCATCTGTGTATTTTATATATATTTATTGTACCCTTATAAGAGATGTGTTATTCCTCTATAAGGAAGTGTCATCATGTGGATTGACAAGTGTCGCAAGTGTGTGTACTTGCCGATGGGTTATTAGACCACCATGTGGGGTCAGCCCTGAATTATATATATAATATAATGGGGATGTATCTAGATAGACAAGTCGGCCCCATAAGGTCACTGGGCAAAAATGTTAGTATAAATAGAGATCGGAGATCTCTATTTTACACACTCGGAAAAGTAACTCACTCTCACTTAGAAAGTGGCGCACTAGTGAGGAGGAGGATCATCTGCTATCACAAGACTATCTCAGTGTTATTTGGTTGTACTTTGGTTGAGCCATTGCTCTTTCTATCTCTGAGGAAGTTGTGGGGTTTTTCACCTTAGCGTTTTCCCCACGGAAACTCTGTGTCTCTTGTCTCTTATGCTTTTGATTCTTGTGATGCTTGTCATATTGTGATTGTCATGCATTGATATACTATATATGTTATTCTCTCAGCAAAGATCCTAGAGTATTGTGAATTAATGCTCAAAATTTAACATGCATGACTGAAAATGCGAAGGATGAAAATGCTAGTAGGACTAGGATGGAGTATAGGAATATCCTAACAGGGGTATGGGAATCTTCTCAATGAAAAAACATTGACAAATTTTTGCCTAGATTATTACAAAGAACAGGATTGAAAAGGGAACAATTTAGATTAATTTTAACATGGGAAAATTTTCTTCTGTAGCCAGAGAGGGTTTTCAGGGTGTTGGAAATCCTAATGTATTTCGTAATCCTTTAAGTATAGTTTGGTACACTTTGAACCATGGTTGGGATCGGACAAATACTGTGATTGTCGATGACTCCGGAGAAAAACATGTTTCTAATGATGAAGGGAACTATATTATAACAAAAAATTATAATTCTGATGATGTCAATGACACATTCTTGTTAGATCGATTATGGCCTTGCTTGCTGCACCTGAATGGCGTGAGCGATGTGAGGCGAATTGTGAATAAAATAAAAATGGAAGTATTTTGTTAAATAATACACTTGAATGTTTGTTTGTACTAGTATGTCCAATTTCACTGTGATTATAATTCTTGTAAACTGTCGAGTTTGGTTTCCGAAAATGGAACTCTGTTTAAATTGTATTGTTAAATCATAAAACATATAAATCTGTGTGCTTGATTTATCATTCATATGATTTATATGCAGGTATGCACCAGTAAATTTCTTTACTTGATTCATATTGTTTCACATTTTGCAATTACATAACAGTCATTAATATCATCATATTAAGTTAATTTGCTAAGTTAAGTTATTAAGCATCTAGTTAACAACTTCATAACTAGGCTTATGCCTATCATTCTAAGAACATACAGGAGGCATCCATCTATCAATGTGGTTGTGACAGCATAAGCATACATGTATTACATAAATGGAGTTTAGTCATTCATCATTCACATACAAAATTAATACAGAAGATAGCTTATGCAATTGAAAGAAACCTCATTCATGAATATAACCTTCTAACAGGCTTAACATAGCATATTCATGGCTTACATTTATTTACACATAATTTCATTCCATAGATTGAACATATCAAGCATAATTAAATACATGAACATTATAATCCATTTTTTTTCAAAAGAAAAAATCATACTATTGTTATTCAAAACTGAATCAATTAGTACATGATGTTCCATGAGGTTCCTTGACTCACTAGAGAACCAAAGTAAACCAGATAGTGTCAAAAAGACTTCCTGGAAAATTACAATAATTTCTCAAAAATAGTCTGATAATTTCATCCTTCTGCCAAAAAAATAAAAAACTTTCAGCTATTTAGAAACTTATACCTTCTAGGCCAAAAAGCAGTCCAAAATATGGCTTAGTCAAAGAAATTTACTGATCCCTTATCAAAACATAAGTGATCAATAATTTCCTCCCAAAACAAATAACCAACTTCTTTTTTCATTGAATCTTTTGAAAGCTTATCTGCATCGTTGTTGTGCTGCCTATATATATGCTCAAAGGAGATGATTTTGAAAAAATGGATTTCTGAGCGGATCATTTGACACCAATGCTCAAGTTCAAGGATTTTAAGCTTCTAGTCTACTTGATCCCATTTAATTGTCACCCTCGAATCACTGAATACTTTCAAATCATTTAAACCAAAAAGATTGGCAACTTTCAGCATACACCATAGGCCAAGAAGTTCAGCTTTCATGTTTGTGCCTGATCTGCAATTTAGCATTATTACATTTGAAATGGTGATTAGAATTTAGCATTAATATGCCTCCTACTGCACATCTTCCATCTGATGCTTCTCCATCAGGTCTTTACTTTTCCATTGAGGGCGAACCAGGAAAAGCATTTTATGTTTAAGGGAATATCCCATTTCCAAATTTTCTATCCTTTCCTATCATTCTTGCACCTCTAGCGATAAAGGAATTTCTCTGAGCCATCCATCTTGCATGATAGATCTGGTACCATTGATCTCCTTCCATGCTTAGCCCCATGGCCTTCCGCAGTCTTCAATCTCTCAAACACTGCCTTCCCCACACCTTAGATCTGCGTAGTTATTATCAACTGCCGATTTTGTTGAGATATTGTAACTTCAACGAATATTATAATTGTACTTTATTATTCTGGAGATGCTTCATTCCTCCGTGAAGATCTTATTGTATATCCGGAGATGTTTATTCCTCCATCGGAATGTGGTAACTCGGGTTATTAGACTTCCCTAGTGGGGGTTGGCCCTGTATGTGTTATGTGGGTCAAAGGGTTATTAGACCACCCTAGAGGGGTCGGCCCAGTTAGTTGTAGTGGGGTATTTAACCCAGTGGTTAAATACGAGCCTACATGTCTTGTGTAAAAGACAAGTCAGAGTAGTGTATAAATAGAGGAGGTGTATTCCTCATTAGATACACATTCACTCACTTGAGGATAGCGCACTTGTGGAGGAGAGGTCTGCTATTATGGAGGAGGAGATCATGTCTCAGGGTTTCATCTTTCTATATTGTTGGTCATCTGTATTGAGGAAGCTTTGCTGGGTTTTCTACCCCATGAGGGTTTCCTAGGATAAATCTGTGTCTCTTGTGTTTATGCTGTGCTTGTTGTTTCTTCAGTGATCCTGTATATGCTATTATTGTGAAATGGAATGTAATGCTGCTATTTTCTATCTTAGCATATTAAATCTTAACATGGTATCAGAGCTAACCTGAAGGAAGGAAAGGTATGGCACTTACGACACTTGCTTTACTTACGACAATTTGAAGGTTAGGATTTTATATAGCAAAAACCAGTCATCGTGGAACTTTCGCCATAAATCCATTTTGGCGAAGGTTCAAGATCTGAAAACTTTACAGGTCGTAGATAACATCTCCAGGTATCTTGTGTCCAAAGGGCACCCTCATATTCGTTGTACTTTGTAAGTTATGATCAGTACAAGTTAGGGTTTCTGCCTCTTCCAGATCTCAGTCAAAATCAGGTGACCTTGGAAAAAAGGTCATAACTTGGGATAGGAAGCTCCAAATGAAATTTAGTAAGAAGTGACAGGTAGTGCACAGACTCTACTATCTCAAGTAACTTTTTCAGAGGCCGAAGTTGAACCAGTGACACGTGGCATGCCGTACAAGTTTGCTCTCCTGTTTTATCCCATAAACAGGTCACGTTACGACACTTGGCATAACTCTCTCTCAGAGAGTCCAATTGAGGTCAGACCTGTCAGGATGGAAAGATAACAAGTCGGGCTATCTCAGGAAAAAAATTTTAGAGGCCGAAGTTCAAAGAGTGACACGTGGCACACCGTACAAGTTCGCTCTCCTGGTTTATCCCAAAACAGGTCACGTTGCGACATTTGGCATAACTCTCTCTCAGAGAATCCAATTGAGGTAAGACCTGTTGGGATGGCAAGATGACAGGTCAGTCTACCACAGAAAAATAGACCCTGAGAAGCAAAAATTTCAGAGTTACAGCAAAAACAATTAGGTACATATTTCTGTCAAAACAGAATTATTTTTTGAGCACCTTCATTCATGGCTTCCGGAATTTAGGGTTTCAGAGAAAGTTAGAATTGTCTTATCACCCTAGTAACAGTATGAATGCATGTGAATGATAGAAGACATTCATTGATTAGGGATATATGATTGTACTAATGCATTATGGTGTCGTGTGAGGTTGATGTTGTCTGCTAACAAGATACAGGTACGTCACAAAAGACAAATCAAGTTCCATGACCATGACAACATGAAGACAAAGACTCATCCATAATATTTGTTCTACTTACGAGGTATGTATGACTTTGTTCTATTATGCTTAACCTATGAGATATGCAGGTTCCAGCATAGGATCTTTAAATCATTGAAGAGAACAAATAAGATATTGATTAGGTATGTTAGACATAACTAAGCAGGTATACTAATCCAGGTATGTTTTCCTATGTCATGTTAGAATCTTACCTTGTGTTAGGATCCCTTATATAAGTATACTTGGTATGATTGGTTATGCTTATTCATAAAGTTAGTAATCAAGGGTTTATGCATATTATGTCTCTTATCTTGGTTGATGATTTAACCAACTAGATCAAACTAGAATATGCATGAGTAAAAGAAGACTTCCCTGAAACCTTGAATATTATCTATAATCATGACTATACATTTTCAAGATTATTTAGAACTATAATGTTTTGATAACATACTAATGAATGTATGTTTGTGTATGAGATCATGAGGATGACACTTGAGCATGCACAGTGGTACAGAATGAATAGAAGTTCAAAGGACATACAGAAGATCAAGCGGGAGGCAACCACACAAACATAAAAGATAAGTATTTGAGTTGTTATTTGAAATAGTAAATGATATTGCCTATAATAGGTTGTATGCATATTTGTATTCCTATAATATATCATACTGAGTGTAAACATTCATAGAGCATTGAAACAGTATACTACTAATATGCATATGATTGGTAAGTTGGACAAACATTCCATTGTTGCTTGTCTAGAATGAAACCTCTTTGTTGACATGCTGAGAGCCGTGCACACTCTCGATAGTATGTTCTGGTAGAGATGGAAGGCATCTAGATAGCCACTGTATGCATACAGAATATGGAAAAGTGTTGTGCCAAAGTATTGGTCAAAATAGTAGCATAACTATGTAAATAATATCTGTATGCATAATAGGTTATCATGACAATATGATTTGATGATTATGAAGTATTATTAATCATGTACTTAATTTTGATTTGTAGGAAAGATCATGATGAATGATGAACACTGAACAAGCAATGGATGTTCAACAAAAGATTTACAAATCAAACTCACTATAGAAGGCTTGTGGCTAGAAGATTCTCCTAGAAAGAGGAAGAGAATCATGATGAAATGTTTGCTCCAAGTGGCTAGATAAGACCATTCTCTTAATGGTGTAATTAAAGAAGAAATGTGAATCAGGTTTTGCACAGGTCCCAGGATCAATAATCAATTGATGAGCTTAATGATCACCATGGGTGATGTGGATCTCAATCTTTGCTACAAGGTTGAATATGGTTTCTATACACAGATGACATGGATGCAAGAAGGAACTCACCACAGAGTTCGAATGATATTGAGGCTCATATCAGTAGACCCATCTAATGAGAAATGGCATAGATAGATATGCAGAAGATCATTCAATGCACAAATGAAAATGAAAGATCTCAAATTGATGCATTACTTCCTAGGTCTGGAAGTATGGCAAGGCTCAGAAGGAATCTTTCTCAACCAAGGAAAGTATGCTGAGAAATCTTGAGAAGACTTGATGTGTTGGAATGGCCACTCTCATGGATTCCAACTTGAAGCTATTAGCAGATGACTCTTCAGAGTTAGTGGATATAACTCTGTATAGACAAATTATTGGGTCACTGATGTATCTGATAAATACTGGGTCAGATATATGCTTTGTTAGATGAGTTACCTAAAGGATACGATAGAGATCATGAATTCAGATGGCTACACAGATATTGATTGAGAAGAAAGTGTATCAGACAGGAAGAGCACATCGAGAATATGTTATTGTCTGGGACCTGCCATGATCTTGTGGTTTAGTGTGGCTCTCAGCACAAGCATAATATATTGCTGCTTGCTCTACTAATTGTGAAGCAGTATGGCTTCAGAATTGTTTGAATTAGAGATGGACCCAACTGTGATCCTATGTGACAAACAGAGTTGCACCAAAATGGCAGAGAATCCAGTGTTCCATGATAAGTCAAAGCACATAGAGATCTGACATTTCTATATACAAGATATGTTTGAATTTGTAACAAGTTACCGATGTACTAACCAAACCACTATCGATCCAATGTACTAACCAAACCTCTACCAATTCGATGTACTAACCAAACCTCTACCTCAAGTAAAGTTTTCTAAGACAAACTTAATATAGTTCAGAAGGACCCTCCTCGAAAGGGGGAGCGATGTGATCACTTATGATGAGATTGCCCGCATCGACAGTGAGGTCGATGATGTGGATACCTATATTGGTGATGCCGACAGAGAGGTTGGTGGATGGTCCTTAGACAGGGTCTAAGGTGACAAGGGGATTGCATCATCCTTGAACACATGTTATGAAAGGAACCGTAGACAGGTGTCTCCGAGAAAGAAGGGGGATTGGATCATCCCTGGACTTCAATCCTAAAGAGAGCCGTAGACGTATGTCTTCGAGAATGAAGTCCTTGGTGGACATGTGGGGATTGGATCATCCCTGGACTTCAGTCCTAAAGAGAGCCGTAGACGTATGTCTTCGAGAATGAAGTCCTTGGTGGACATGTGGGGATTGGATCATCCCTGGACTTCAGTCCTAAAGAGATCCATAGACATATGTCTTCGAGAATGAAGTCCTTGGTGGACATGTGGGGATTGGATCATCTCTGGACTTCAGTCCTAAAGAGATCCATAGACGTATGTCTCCGAGAATGAAGTCCTTAGTGGATAGGTGAGGATTAAGTCATCCTTGGACATGGTCCTAAATGTACAGTGAGGATTAAGTCATCCTTGGACGTGGTCCTAAATGTACGGTTGAGGATTAAGTCATCCTTGGACATGGTCCTAAATGTACGGTGAGGATTAAGTCATCCTTGGACGTGGTCCTAAATGTATGGTTGAGGATTAAGTCATCCTTGGACATGGTCCTAAATGCACGGTGAGGATTGAGTCATCCTTGGACGTGGTCCTAAATGTACGGTTGAGGATTAAGTCATCCTTGGACATGGTCCTAAATGCACGGTTGAGGATTAAGTCATCCTTGGATGTGGTCCTAAATGTACGGTTGAGGATTAAGTCATCCTTGGACGTGGTCCTAAATGTACGGTTGAGGATTAAGTCATCCTTGGACATAGTCCTAAATGTACGGAGTGGATTGGATTGTCCTCGGACTTTGGTCCCTTGAATTGAGCCGTAGACAAGATGTCTCCGAGAACAAAATCTTGAATGAACAGGTAAGGGGATTGTATCGTCCTCGGACTTTAGTCCTGTGAATTGAGCCGTAGACAAGATGTCTCCGAGAACAAAAACCTGAATGAACAGGTAAGGGGATTGTATCATCCTCGGACTTTAGTCTTGTGAATTGAGCCGTAGACAAGATGTCTCCGAGAATAAAATCCTGAATGAACAGGTAAGGGGATTGGATTGTCCTCGGACTTTGGTCCTGTGAATTGAGCCTTAGACAAGATGTCTCCGAGAATAAAAATCCTGAATGAACAGGTAAGGGGATTGGATCGTCCTCGGACTTTGGTCTTGTGAATTGAGCCGTAGACATGAGGTCTCCGAGAATTGAATGATAGGACTGGATCGTCCCTGGACTTCGGTTCAAAAGGTACATGATAGGACTAGATCATCCCTAGACCTCAGTTCAAAAGGTACATGATAGGACTGGATCGTCCCTGGACCTCGGTTCAAAAGGTACATGATAGGACTGGATCGTCCCTGGAGTTCAGTTCAAAAAGGTACATGGTAGGACTGGATCGTCCTTGGACCTCGGTTCAAAAGGTACATGACAAGATTGCATCATCCATGGACCTATGTCCTAAAGAGAGCAGGATTGATCATCCTGTAATATGATCGTGTGTGTTGCAGGGTATGCTGCTATTGTGTGGATACTTGTATTGATGATGTGTATACTTGTATTGGTGTGGATACTTGCATTGATGATGTGTATACTTGTATTGGTGTGGATACTAATACTATTGATCTAGATGACGATGTTGTTGATCGTATTGATCTAGATGATGATGTTGCTGATCGTGTTGATCTAGATGATGATGCTACTGATCGTATTGATCTAGATGATGATGTTGTTGATCGTATTGATCTAGATGATGATGCTGCTGATCGTGTTGATCTAGATGACGATGCTGCTGATTGTGTTGATCAAGATGACGATGATGTTGATCATGTAGATCAAGATGAACCAGATGTTGTAGATCGAGATGATCTAGATCCTGTAGATCGAGATGATCCAGATGTTGTAGATCGAGATGAACCAGATACTGTAGATCGAGATGATCCAGATGCTTTAGATCAAGATGATCCAGATGCTGTAGATCGTGATGAACCAGATGCTGTAGATCGAGATGATCCAGATGCTGTAGATCGAGATGATCCAGATGTTGTAGATCGTGATGAACCAGATGCTGTAGATCGAGATGATCCAAATTCTATAGATCAAGATGATCTAGATGCTGTAGATCGTGATGAACCAGATGTTGTAGATCGAGATGATGTGACGATGTTGGTCATGTTGATCTAGATGACGATGCGGATGATCGTGTGATGAAGATGCTGATGTTCCAGTATTGAAGATGTTCCAGTAACTGGTTGAGTTACTGATGATGTTGAGAAAGCTTCCAATGATTTATAGATGTATCATGTATGATGTTGATGACTCCTTGCTCGTGCAGATGCTGTTATAATATCCTTCACGTTAAGGGGGAGTGTTGAGATATTGTAACTTCAAAGAATATTATAATTGTACTTTATTATTTCGGAGATGTTTCATTCCTCCGTGAAGATCTTATTGTATATCCGGAGATGTTTATTCCTCCATCGAAATGTGGTAACTCGGGTTATTAGACTTCCCTAGTGGGGGTCGGCCCTGTATGTGTTATGTGGGTCAAAGGGTTATTAGACCACCCTAGAGGGGTCGGCCCAGTTAGTTGTAGTGGGGTATTTAACCCAGTGGTTAAATACGAGCCTACATGTCTTGTGTAAAAGACAAGTCAGAGTAGTGTATAAATAGAGGAGGTGTATTCCTCATTAGATACACATTCACTCACTTGAGGATAGCGCACTTGTGGAGGAGAGGTCTGCTATTATGGAGGAGGAGCTCATGTCTCAGGGTTTCATCTTTGTATATTGTTGGTCATCTATATTGAGGAAGCTTTGCTGGGTTTTCTACCCCATGAGGGTTTCCCAAGATAAATCTGTGTCTCTTGTGTTTATGCTGTGCTTGTTGTTTCTTTAGTGATCCTGTATATGATATTATTGTGAAATGGAATGTAATGCTGCTATTTTCTATCTTAGCATATTAAATCTTAACAGATTTGGCCCCTATCCGCATCCTGACCGTTAAAATGTGCGGCCTTTACCGAGGTTCACGAATTTGGAATGTGCCGATACTCCATGCAAATTCAATCTAAGAACTAAACCTTCGTCCTTGATACCTTTCCCCGCCAGATATGCACCGTCGAAACATGCGGTCCCTACCAAAACTACGCAAATCTGAAAATTCCATTTCCCCATGCATCTCAAATAACCGATGTACCCGTCATCCGTACATCTATATTTTATTATTCCGGAGATGGTACATTCCTCCGTGGTGACCCTATTGTATATCCAGAGATGTTTGTTCCTTCGAGAGAGTGTGGTAACTAGGGTTATTAGATCTCCCATGCGAGGTTGGCCTTGATTTAGTTGTTCAGGGGTTATTAGACTCTCTTAAGAGAGGTCGGCCCCATTAGGGTGAAAAGTCAGTTAGAACACAAGTATAAATAGAGGAGGTGTGTTCCTCATTTATATTCATTCATTCACTCACTTTTGATTGGCGCATAGGAGAGAGAGAGGTCTTTATAGGAGGAGAAGGAGCTCTTGTTGAGGACTACATCTTGTATTAGGTTGATTATCTATATTGAGGAAAGCTTTGTTGGGTTTTCTACCCCATGAGGGTTTCCCAAGGTAAATCTTTGTCTATCTTGTGATTATGTTTCTTTCAGTGATCTTGCTAGTCAAATTAGGATAAAATTGACATGGCATCAGAGCTAGCCTGAATAGGACATCTTTCACAAGGTGAAAATACCTCTCTCTCCTCCTCCGGTGAAAATTAGGGTTTCTGCAAAAGTTGGAATTTTTTGAATTTGATTGCATGGCTGGATAGCCCTCCTCAAAATCGAAGTTTTGAGCCCTAGATCGAATTTTTGAGTGGGCAGAACTCCGGGAAAGTCAAAACCTAGTTTGACCAAAAGTGCAAAAAACCAGAAAACCAGAGATCCAGAAAAACTGCGCACCTATGCACCAGTGAACCAGAAAAGCTGCGAACCTGTGCACCATAAATCCAGAAGAGAGAAGACCAAAAAACCGAAAATTCTGTTGCAGATCCGGAAGGTGTAAAGTTGAAGTTTCCAGAAGCTGATCACACTAGAATTCTCAATTCAATCAAGATAATCTCTTGGTAAGTACTATTCTATCTTTTGAAACTTCGATCTCTTTGACCCCTAGATAAGATGGCTCCAAGCACTAAACTTGAAGACAAGCTAGAGGGTATAGAAAATTTCCATGCATGGAAATACAGAATTGGTCTCATTCTTGTCTCATTCTTGAAGAGAATGATCTTGTCCAATATATTAAAGATGAGGTTGCAGAACCTGAAGAAGATGAATCCAAAGAGAAGTATAGGAAGGACCTGATCAGGGAAAAGAGAATCATTGTTGATTCTATCAAAGACCACTTGATTCCCCAAGTGGCATCCAAGAAGACCCCAAAGGAAATGTATGATGCCCTTTCCAGAATGTACGAGGGAAATAACATCAATAGGAAGATGAATCTGAGAGCTCAATTGAAGAGCACCAAGATGAATAAAGGAGAATCCATTCAAGACTATTTATCAAGGGTTTCCCATTTCAAGGAACAACTAGATGCCATTGGAGATACCCTTGATGAAGATGAACTAGTCATGACTGCTCTAAATGGTCTCACTAGACCTTGGGAGTCATTCATCCAAACCATGTGTGCCAGGAAAGAATGTATGAAGTTTGATGTGGTATGGGAGGATTGCATTTAAGAAGAAGCTAGGGTAGCCAATAGAGAAGCCCTTCTCAAGGAGGATGACCAAGATTTGGCTACTCACACCAGAAGAAGAAGAAGGAATCATTTCAACTCCAAGAAGAATGGTCACAAGGAGTCTCAACCTCCTCATAGATTTAAAAAGAGAGGGGGAGTAAACTCAGAAAGAGACCTCTCCATAGTTCAATGTTACAATTGTCTCAAACTAGGACACCTTGCTAGAAATTGTACTTCACAAAAGAAGAGGAAGAATATTCACAAACAACATCATGCACATGTAGCAGAAGATGATAGTGAATAAGAAGAAGAGGAAAGGCCTCAAAAGAAAAGAACTAAAGTAGAAAAAGAAGATGCGGAAGAATATGTTCTATTCTGTGCACTCTCTGGGTCTGTGACACCTGGAGAAGATACATGGCTCATTCATAGTGCTGCTTCAAATCACATGACAGGACAAAAGAAGAATCTCTCAAGACTTGAAGAGAAGTCCTCTCCACAGAAGGTATCTCTAGGAGATGACTATCAATATCCCATCAAGGGAATTGGTGAAGCAAGCTACAAGCTTGATTCTGGAACCCCATTGAAGATGAAGGAAATCTTATATGTACCAGGTTTGAAGAAGAACTTACTTTCTATCTCAGCATTAGATAAGAAAGGTTATAGGGTTGCAGTCATAGATGGTCAAGTACTAATGTGGCCCAAAGGAAAATCAATTGAGGATGCAATTGTTATTGGTGAAGAGGAAGGAGGTCTATACAAACTCAAAGGCCATCCAGAAGATGCCCCTATTCATGAAGCCACTAGCCCAAGTGAGCTTTGGCATAGAAGGCTTGCTCACATTAACTACAAATCACTACTTCATGTGAGCAAGGTAGTCATAGGATTACCAGACTTAAAAATTGATCATGAGGGCACTTGCAAAGGATGTGCAAAAGGGAAGAATATCAAGAACCCATTCCCAAAGAATGAAACAAAGACTAAGAGTACATTGGAATTGATTCGCTCAGATGTATGTGGACCAATGCCATCCACATCCTTGAGTGGATATGAATACTACCTTACTTTCATTGATGACTACTCAAGAAAGACTTGGATATATTTCCTGAAGGGAAAGGATGAAGTCTTTGGAAAGTTCAAGGAATTCAAATCCTTGATAGAAAATCATTCAGAAAAGAAAATCAAGATACTCAGGATAGATAATGGTGGAGAATATACTTCAAGAGACTTTGAAGTATTTTGTAAAGAAGATGGAATCAAGAGGGAGCTAACCACTCCCTACAATCCTCAACAAAATGGTGTTGCAGAGAGAAAGAATAGGATCATCATGGAAGCTGTACATACAATGATACATGATCAAGACCTAACTATGTATTTATGGGCTGAAGCAGCCAGAAATGCAGTCTATGTGCAAAATAGACTATCTCATAGTGCTCTTAATTTCAAGACCCCAGAAGAAGTGTTCACAGGGAAGAAGCCTGAGGTAAGTCATCTCAATATATTTGGATGCCCAATATACATTTACATTCCAAAAGAAAAGAGGACCAAGCTAGATCCTTCTGGGAAGAAAGGAATATTTGTTGGATATTGTGAAGCATCCAAAGCATTCAGAATTTACATCCCAAGATTCCATCATATGGAAATAAGTAGGGATGTGACATTTGATGAAGAGGTGGCTCTCAAGAGATCTAGTAAGTGCCAGTATGAAGAAGTATATGAGGAAGATGCACCTTCCAGAATTACAGAAGCTACACCCACCCCTGAAGAGACAACACCTGAAGACCATGACATGATGGAACCACAAGAACCCCCTATCATGGAAATATCAAGGAAGATAAAACTAGCATGGGCAAGAGACATTATATTAGGAGCAGAAAAGTATGGAGCTCCTGAAGGCTCCACTAGGGTGAGCAAGAAACCAAAGAAATTTTCCAACTATGTGGCTCTGATGTGTGATCTTGTAGATCAAGAACCCACTAGTTATGAAGAAGCATCCCATAAGAAAGAGTGGGTGGAGGAAATGATGGAGGAATACCTATCAATAATGAAGAATGATGTTTGGGATATAGTTCCCATAAAAAGGACAATAGTGTGGTATCCACCCAATGGATATACAAGATAAAGCATGCTGTGGATGGCAGCATTGAAAAATATAAGGCAAGGTTCGTGGCCAGAGGATTCTCTTAGAAAGAGGGAATTAACTATGAAGAAACATTTGCACCAGTTGCAAGGTACACTTCCATTAGAACCATCATGGCACTTGCATCTATGATGAAGTGGGAATTACACCAGATGGATGTAAAGACAGCCTTCCTGAATGGTGTGATTGAGGAGGAAGTGTACATAGAACAACCACAAGGATTTGAGGTTGAAGATAGAAGAACCCACATATGCAAACTGAAGAAGGATTTGTATGGGTTGAAGCAAGCTCCCAAAGCTTGGAACGAAAGAATTGACAGTTTCTTGACAAGCTTGCGCTTTACCAAAAGTAAAGTTGATCCTAACATTTATCTCAAATTTATGGATGATGAACCTGTCATATTATTGTTGTATGTGGATGATCTATTTCTGACTGGAAATGAGAAACAAATTATCGAGTGCAAGAAGAAGCTCTCTTCAGAATTTGAGATGAAAGATCTCGGATTGATGCACTACTTCCTAGGTCTGGAAGTATGGAAAGGCCCAAAATAAATCTTTCTCAACCAGGGAAAGTATGTTGGAGAAATCCTGAAGAGATTTGATATGTTGGAATGTAAATCCATGGCCACTTTGATGGATTCCAACTTGAAGCTGTTAGCTGATGACTCATAATAGTTAGTGGATACGACTCTGGTCAGACAAATTATTGGGTCATTGATGTATTTAACAAATACAAGACCAGACATATGCTTTGCCGTGAATACCTTGAGTCAGTATATAGTGGAACCTAGACGATTTCACCTGATAGCTGCAAAGCATGTGATAAGGTACCTAAAAGTTACGATAGATCTTGGTCTATGTTATCTTGGAGATCATGACTTTAGACTGCATGGCTATATAGATGCTAATTGGGTAGGAAGTGTATCGGATGGGAAGAGCACACCGGGATGATGTTATTATCTAGGATCTGCCATGATCTCGTGGTGTTGGCTTAAACTGACCCAGAAGTTTCCAATTAGACCCAGGTTCTTTGCGGTTCTCCCTTTGACCAACAAAACCCCTTTGCAACGACCCTTTCGGCAACAACCTGTGAGCAGGTTGAGGTCTCACCCGAGGTGTATCTTATGGGGTACTGCAGAATCAGGTTTCCACAGTAAATGATGAGTTGTTTAGATGAACAATCCACGCAGCGCAGGACAGAAGGAGTGCACTGTGGGGCAAAGTGATGTGGTACACAGCAGGGTCTATGCTGTGAGCAGTACTGCGCGGTGGAGGCAACACTGCAGGCCTCACTAAGGGTTTCTTACTACTACGAATCTTCTACTGGAACTGCGAATTATCCACACTTATCCTCTACTTGGAATATCTCGAAAACGTTAAGGCACTGAAATGAATATCACTCATCCATTCATTCAGGCACTTACTGGTTATATTTCTAGCATTCGTCAAGAACTTGGATTATTACAATGAGAACTGAAATGATAGACATAACTAACTGTGTTGCGTCCTTCACTGTGTTTAAGAAAGTATTAACCTTAAATGACCGATTCACGATCTTAACATAGAATTGAAATGTTTGCCATTCATATGCTTCCGTGGAACCTAGCATATCATTCCCAAACTTCTCCTATTGGTAAATGCATATCAAAGTTCTCATATTACAGCATGCAAGGAAACATTCAAGCATTCATTCTATAGAAAATACAGACAATCATTCATTCATAAACATCATCACATAACACAGGATTTAACGTGGTTCACTTCCCCGGATGGAAATCTACGTCCACAAGAACGATTGGTAATATATTTATTTCAAAAGGGATGGGGCAACCGTTCTTAGTCTGCGCACTCAGCTGCAGACTCTCCTTTCTCTCGGCTAGGTCTCTGCACACACAGCTGCAGAGCCTTTACAATATTCTCGGATCAGAGAGATTTTACAATACAAAAAGGTTATCTCAAGATTACTCTAATCCCAAATAAACTAACCAACCCACCCCCATCCCATACAAAAGTGTCTTCTTAAATGGATCATGCCCGAAGGTCATGTCTGTACAAGCTCGAAGACCTAAAACCCAAAATCCTAAGGGTTTCCAAAACTGTGCCGGTTTTCCAAACTAGCTTGCTGGCTCCTGGTAGCATTTGCTTGATCATGGTGGATCTCCACATCCTCATTCTGTCGCTATTAGCCTTCTTGTCACACGCGTGCCTATAGGCAGCTTCTGCCAAACCGTTTCTCTCTAACAGTTTTACCTTCTAAGCATGCCAAACGTCGCTTTCCTTAACAACCCATGCGTGGCCGCCTTCCTGTTTTGCCTACGTCCGCCGCTCGGCGATCCTGAAATATCTTTTCCAAAAATGGCTGTTATTGGTCAAGCAAGTAGCTATACTTGATACTTGTCCAACACACCACTTTGCTGGCTCCACATCGCCTCCTAACTTTGCAACACTACTTTGGCATAGTACTGGTCTTCGCATCACGGCCAAAAATTCGATGTTGCGCACAACTCCGCAGTCTGGTCAAAAGTTGGATGCTGCGTACAACTTCACAACATCCTCAATACTTAGCCAAAATTGTGTTTCTCAACTGTGCTCAGCTTAGATTTCCCTGCTTGTCTCAAAAAGGTGCTTCCAAAACTTTATCTAAACCTGGGCCCAACATGCCCCTAACACTTACATGTGGCTCGTCCCCGAGCCACTCATTGTTTCAGCTGTCTCACTCTGCGCCACGACCGGTGGAATGAACTTGGCCGCAAACTCGTCATATGTACCACACAACTGCACGACTGCTTCTCTTGTATCCTCCTCAACCTCCTTTAATTGTCTCAAGAAATGTTGGAGTTATTTCTTGTCCAATTTGGTCTTGTACCTGCTCCTGGTTATCGCGCAGTTCTGCTAACTTATCTTCAATCTACTGCGATACCGCCATGGAATTCTCCAGGAGTTGCTGCGACTGATTATCCATCTCAGTCTCTTTTTGTCATATACTTCTTTCTTTAAGCTGGATATCTCCTTGTATCTCGGCAGCCTTTCTCTGGGTGGCAGAGCTTTAACCTCTGCGTTCAACTTGTCCAGCGCGGTCCGCTTTTTCTTGTACTGTGGTTTTGACCTACAGCAACCCTTGATCCCCTTCAAGGGTCGTGATTGCTTGTGAAACCTTATCCAGGAGCGATTGGCACCTAGCCATCTCACTTGTAATGCTTTTTGACGAGGTGCTCACTGCTTGCTCTCTGAATTGTTGTTCAGTTAATGGCGCCTGCTTATTCAACTTATCCTTCAATGTGGCAATATCGGCCTCACAATAAATCTCTTTATCCTGCATCTCCAACTGCAAGGATCTCACCTTATCTCCGATCCTCAGAACTGTGACTGCAGGATCATCCTGGATTTCTATGCCTTTGATATCCTTCACCACATTGGATATGGTAGTCTCCAAATTTTTTCGGCGGTCCAGTTCGTTGAGTAGCTGTATTTCTGCCTGTAGCTGAATTTGCCTATTTGCTGCGGTGAGCTCTGCTTGTGACTTCATTGATTCAACCATCCATTCATGCATCTCCTCAATGATCTGCGTGTGGATGAAGTGCAATCCTGGTTATGGGATTTTGGCTAAGTCGAGCTCTACCCTCTCGACTCCCTTTGTGTCCAAGACAACTTGTTCTGCCATCGGCAACGCAACAGCCAATGGGTCCAGATGGACAATTCTCATCTTCGATAGCAGTGTTATTGCTAGTTGTTGGCTTCCTTGCTGTGAGGTCCCTACCAACCTCCCTTCAGCCCATGCTTCCTGTGAAAAAATAAGGGTTTTCTGGACATCATCCATTTTCTTCATTAGGCCTTGCATTGCGAGCCACATCTTGTGCAGGTCATCTTGGATGACCATGTCCTTCTTTTCGTTAGCTTCCATAAGCTCCTTCATCTGCTTTGAGACTGTTGCGACTATCATCTCGTAGTCATCATCATTGAGGACTACCTCTGATTGAATCTTTGTGGCCTTTACCTTTTTCCTCGACTTTGGCTTCTCCGAAGTCTCAGCTTATTTTCTCTTCCCTGTTTCTTCAATGATTGGGCATGAGAGCGAGATCAGCTCATCTTCTGTTGAATCTGTCTCCACGTCCATAACCTCTACGTGGAACTCTCCTGGCCAATCTTTCATGAGGTCCTCAATATCCTGCTCATACATGATGTACTTCCCTGGGAACCACTCTGGTTTCTTTGTTTGTGCTTCCGACGATATGAAGATACATTTCATATCTGCCTCAAAGTCGATGATGCGGATATACTTCGCTGTGACCTACTTTGTAATGCGGGGTGTCTTTGTGATTGTGTCGCGCAGCTGAATATAGTACTAGTAAAATACTTCTGCTATCGCATGATGGTGCTCTGCATTTGTGCTTGCCCAGAGGTTGACGAACTTAAACCCTCTAGGATCCTTGGTGTCCATAATGACGCCTGCATAATCTCACGGCTCCTTCCATACACACAAAGCAATCAGGACGATGAGCCAGGTGAAATGGAACTGGCCTCCATTCACCTGTGTGTCGTTGAGTTCTTCAAGGAACTCATTCAACAGAAACTAACACCAATTAAAGTTGTTGCGACACCAAGGAGTATTGCACCCGCAGGCACCTCTGGAGGCCTAGCTGTTTTGGGTATCTTGCCTACGAGCAACTGTATTACAAATCTTGTTGCTCTGTCCTCTATATCTTCTATCGGGAAACCTCTTTTTGCCTTTACCACCGAATGGGTTTTCTTCATCTTCTCAACAGCCTCTTTTTCTTTGCTCTTCCCTTGGAAGAATTGCTTTGGATCCTTACCGCGCTTGCTTAGCCCGGTGATGCGGTGGATACAATCAATGTTAATATCAATGTTCCTGTCCAGCCACAGATAACCTTGGTGGATTCGCACCATGAGTGTGTGAACCACGATATTAAGTTCTGGAGAACGGTCAAAATGTGGCAATCTCAGCAAGTTCAGTAGCCCCGACTGAACGACAGGTGCTAACCAACTATCAGCTACCAAGTTCAAAGTTCCCTTGGTGTCCTTTTTCCAGCACATATACTGGTCTAGTTGAAAATATGGGTATTTGGGAACATCTAGCTCGTCTTTCTTCATTCCCAAGAGGTCATAATCCTCCCATTTACAATCTGCTATCTTTCCCAGCAGATTCTTAGCAACGTTTACATGCTTTCAGATAGGTGACAGCAGGATGTCGTATCTCGCATTTTTGGACAATTTAAACACAGGGGCATTCAGTGCCAGTGGGGGGACATATTCGGGTGTCATCTTCAAGGGTCTGTCTGAAAGACTGGTGATTTCTGTGCTGAGGAGCCCATCTTTATGATGTTGGATCGAGGTGCAGTTATGACTTTTCCTTTATCTTTTGCTTTTTCTTGCATCGTCGGATTAATTCTTGGTGATCTGCGGGATCCTTCACCTTGTTCTATAGCGACCTTCTTAATCGGAGTTTTCATTAACTGCTGAATCCCTCCGTGCTGAAAGACCCTCAATGTTTCTTCAATGGTTAGTTCTTCGTCTCTATAGGCAGGTTCGGACATTCACTAATGAGGTAGCGGCTAAGGCAGATAAAATACAGATGGCTACTAGCTCAGAGAGGCTAATCACAAGAAAATTCTAAGTGCTTGGTAACACCCGCGAGTCTCCCAACGGTGTTATTTATAGGCGCAGCAGACCCTCTCCCGTGCCCTTCAATGGCTAGATAAGCAATTAATGTGGTGTCCGTTGGCGAAATTGAGCGGATCCTTCGGTCTTTTCTGTCGTCAATGTGCTCAAAATGACTATCTTCTCTTTAAATGCTGAAGTGGTTGCTGCAACGGTCATCTAACGACTATTTTTTTGAAAAGCCATGCAATGGATATTTTTGTCTAAGTGCTGCGCCGAACTGCGTGGCAATCCATTTGCAACCTTGCGTGGCTACTTCGCAGTGCCAAAAATTTTGAACTACGTGGCTTCCACTATACATATATATATTTTTCTTCTTTTTTTTTTTTTTCTTTTCCTTTCCGCGCAGCTTCAACAGTGATGTGCGGTGCATAGATCATTCTTCTTATCATACCTTCTTCCTTTTATCATACATGTACAGACTCCTTTACATTTCTAGTGTCCACTTTCAACTGTACTTGACACTTAGAACTTCCTTCCTGTGTTTGTTATTCAGGGTTCTATGAAGCAATGCTATCATGGTATAGCTTTAGCCTGCTTCCATTTATCAAAGTTGGCAAGGTATCACCAGCTAAATTGGCTAACTGGACTGCACCAATGTTAATAACATGTATCACAGTATATGGGCCAAGCCAATGCATCTTAAATTTAGCAGGGAATTTCATGAATTTGCTATCATACAGGAGGACTAGATCACCTACCTGAAAACACTTGTTCTTTATATGGTGATCATGCCATGCTTTCTTGCGGTCCTTCTGAGCTTGCTAGTGGAAGCCTGCGATGAAGCGATCTTCCTCCAAGCCCAGTAAGTGTAGTAATCTTTCTTCTAGAGCTTCGCAGTCTGCCATCCCTATAAACACAGCGATTCTCAAACTAGGGACAATATATTCCATAGGCATTATAGCCTCCTGCCCATAAACCAACTGAAAGGGTGTTTGTCCTGTCAATTTCTTGCATGTGGTCCTATATGCCCATAGCACAGATGAGACGCGTAGGTCCCAATCGTCTCTATTTACATTGCACACCTTAGTGAGTGTGTTCTCCAATATTTTATTGAAAGCCTCTACAGTACCATTCGCCTGTGGATGATATGGAGTACTGCGCTGATGACGAATGTGGAATTCCTCTGTAAGCACCTCAATCGTCTTGTTCAAAAAGTGAGTACCTTGGTCACTCATCAAAATCTTCGGATAGCCAAATCTTGTGAGTATTTCTTCAAAAATAAACTATGCAGCAATACTAGCGCTGCAGTCCTTAACTGGTTTTGCTTCTGCCCATCTGGTGAGGTAATCCATAGCAGTAATAATATACCTTTGTAGGGTTTACCATCAATCCTTGCTTATAGACAATGTTGCCAAGTAAAATTTCATAAGGCACACAGAAAATACACTTTTTCAAATTCAGGGATATTTGATGCTGTCAACACTTCTAGAGCATCATGTGGAGATTCGCGCAATGATTTTTCAATAGACCAAATACAGTCCAATCATCAAAATACGCTTCTAAAAACATGTGCATAAAATCTTTAAATGTTGCGACGATGACTCTAGAGAATATGGCAGGTGTGTTCTTCAGCCCAAAAGGCATGACGGTGTACTAGAATGACCCCCATTCTGTAGCAAATGTCATCTTATGCCTATCCGCAGGGTCAATCCTGATCTGATGATAGCTTGAGAAACCATCAGTGAAGGAATATGCCTCATTTCCTCCAACGTTATCAAGCACTTCATCTGTGAATGGAGTAGGAAATGGGTCGTGCATGGAAGCATCATTCAGCTTTCTGAGATCCACACAAATCGTGATCTCACCTTTTGCTTTCTTGTCCTAAACAACCATGGGGCTAATCCATTCAGATTCTTCGACTGGTTCAATGATTCCTACTTCTAGCATCTTATCAAGTTCTGCGCGGACTTTTTCCTTGTAGTGCGGATTCAATCTGTATGGCCTCTACTTGATAGGCTTTGTTAGGATATTCCTATACTCCATCCTAGTCCCACCAGTATTTTGATCATTTACATTTTCAGTCATGCATGCCCTTTAGGGTTTGCATGCATTCTAAGGTTTGCATGCATTTTTCATGCATCCCAGTCACTAGTCCAACACCTAGCCCTCAGTTAGACAACCCCCAGGAGCTTCTCACTATTCAGTTTTAGCCCTCCAGTTGCTTAATGCGCCCTTCTTCCTTGATTTTAGGGAGAAACTCGCCCTTCTTCACCTACCAGTCCAGTTGTCACTCAGTTATAGTCAGTTACACTCAATTACACTCAGTTACACTTAGTTACAGTCAGTTACACTCATTTACAATCAGTTACACCTAGTTACACTCAGTTACACTCAGTTACAATCAGTTACACTCAGTTACACTCAGTTACATTGAGTTACACTTAGTTACACCTACCAAAGTTAGTTTGACTGATGGTTGACAGTTACTTGAGCATTGATGACTCCACTGATGATGATGAAGACTTCCAATTGCACTCCGATGATCATGAGGACACCTAGTTGTGCTCTGATGACACTCTATTGATATTATGATCACTCTGAGAGGCTAATTCGAATTGCCACCTTAGGCATTCGAATCCTCTCTACCATTGTACTATTTATTTTTCCATACTGTGATTAATTAATTAGTGTGTGTAAATTATTATTGCTTCTATCCGAGTTCTACTGTACCATATTATTATGTTGCTCATTATACTGTATTGTTCACTCGTCTTCTATTTTCCTGCTTAATCATAATTACTCTTGTGAGGTATACATCATCTCTTAGATCTTCTGTGAGGATTTTCACATGGTATCAGAGCATGTTGAGAGTATTGTTTATCTCCATTATTGAGATTTTTTTGCAGGTTATTACCAAGATTTCAAGTGCAGCAGTAGCAGTTGCAGTTATTCTATATTGTTTTTGTAGGTCCTCTATAGCTTCTATGTATTCATTAGGAATTACTCCTCTTGATCCACTCAACTATGATGAATGGAAACCAAGAATGATAGCAGACTTGAAGATCCATGATCTTTCTTATTGTTATTTTGAAAGAGAGTTCGAATCCCCTGAAGAGAAGATTGACTGGTTAAATAAAAGTGACATGCACTTTCAAGCAATAATGTTTTCTTTGTTTGCACACCAGAGATTCCAATTCAAATATCGTAATGGTGTTGAAACTCCAAAGGAGTTATGGAGTCCAAAAGAGATATGGGCTCACCTGGATGGAAAATTTGGTAGAGAGAATGAAGGACTTGGTCCCAACCCATTCGAAAGAAAACAAAGTGATGCATTCGCTCCTCTTGATGGTCTCTCAGATCATGCACCAGTATCATCTCATATTGAAGTTGTTGACAAAGAACTTGCAGATTCTACACTCATGCTCAAACTTTCTTCTCTTTCTGTGCCAGCTCACACTCTAGATATTGCAGAAGGTCCTAAATCCTCTCTTACACCAGAGTCTGTTGGTTTGCATCATAATCACATGATTATTTCGGAGGTCAAAACAGCTTTTGAAGGTAATGCATTCGCTCCTCTCCAGCTAACTCCTCTTTTATACTACTATATGATCATAATTCCATGCTTTCAGAAGGTCATTGAAGAATATGGACATTGCCATTCGCTTGGGATAATTTCTCATCCATCTACTGGTTTTGATCTCACCTCTGATGGTTCAAAGGAGATCTCAAGAAACCATGATTCAAGTCTTGGATCTAATTTGGATTCTAAGCAATTACTTCCTTGGATAATTTCTCATGCATATGATAGTTTTGATGTCACCCCTACTGGTTCAAAGGAGATCTCAAGAAACTATTTTTTAAGTCTTAAATCTGATTTTGATTTCAAGCAAACATGTAATAGTTATTTTTGGCATAATCTCACCCATGGTGGTTCGAAGGAGAAAACAAAAGACTATATGCACTTTCACAGATTTGATCCTACCTCAGCTAATTCGAATCACAGGTTCAAGGATCATTCTCATACTGTTGGATTTGTTCTCATCACATTCGATCTGAAGAGAAAGTACAAGCACATGCTTTTTGAGCATGATACACTTCTTCTTAAGAAGAAGATACCTCCAGACATATGACCAAGCATCACACATGCTTGAGTTTGGAGCATTTATTTTTATGTGTGCCTTACAGTCTATTTTTTGTGGAGGGGGTATGTTTCCCATGAAAGTTTCCCACTTCCTTGGTTTATTGATTTTTATTATTCATTGTATTGGGTGACCTTTGGTCTTAGTTACCAGGGCCCAATATGGATTAAGGGGGGGTGTTAGGATATTCCTATACTCCATCCTAGTCCCACCAATATTTTGATCATTTACATTTTCAGTCATGCATGCCCTTTAGGATTTTCATGCATTCTAGGGTTTGCATGCATCCCAGTCATCAGTCCAACACCTAGCCCTCAGTTAGCCAACCCCCAGGAGCTTCTCACTATTCAGTTTTAGCCCTCCAGTTGCTTAATGCGTCCTTCTTCCTTGATTTTTGGGAGCAACTCGCCCTTCTTCACCTACCAGTCCAGTTGTCAGTCAGTTACACTCAGTTATAGTCAGTTACATTCAATTACACTTAGTTACACTCAGTTACAGTCAGTTACAGTCAGTTACAGTCAGTTACACTCAATTACACTCAGTTACAGTCAGTTACAGTCAATTACACTTAGTTACATTGAGTTACACTTAGTTACACCTACCAGAGTTAGTTTGACTGATGGTTGACAGTTACTTGAGCATTGATGACTCCACTGATGATGATGAAGACTTCCAGTTGCACTCCGATGATCATGAGGACACCTAGTTGTGCTCCGGTTACACTCTATTGATCTTATGATCACTCTGAGAGGCTAATTCGAATTACCACCTTAGGCATTCGAATCCTCTCTACCATTGTACTATTTATTTGTCCATACTGTGATTAATTAATTAGTGTGTGTGAAGTATTATTGCTTCTATCTGAGTTCTACTATACCATATTATTCTGTTGCTCACTATACTATATTGTTCACTCTTCTTCTATTTTCCTGCTTAATCATAATTACTCTTGTGAGGTATACATCATCTCTTAGATCTACTGTGAGGATTTTCACAGGCTTAGCACCTGGCTTTAAAGGTATTTTCATGACCCCTAGGTCTCCCAAAATTCCTTTCATCTCTGTAAATTTTGTTGGAAACAGTTCCTGATACTCATGTAAGGTATCTACGATCTCTGTAATAGTCTGATCGTCCCAATAATCTCCTATTGATGCGAACTTTGTCTATGCCAATGTTCACTTTTTGTGTTTTTACTGGTCCATTCATATCTGGGATTTCCAACGGAGGTCCTTCTACCTCATGCACACCTTCTGACTCCGGTATATCTATGTTGCGTGGGTCCTCCTCATTGTCTTCACTTGTATCATTGGTATCTTCATCTAAGTTGTAACACTCGATAAAGTGCTCTTCATGTTCCTTCCATTTTGACTGTAGGTGCGCAGGAACGCACTCTGTCCCAAAAAACTCCTGCAATGTTATGTTTGGATGAGGATAGTCGTCCTGGGATATGCGCTTCTTGATTAGCTGTAATGCTTCATGGATTAATGGATTCTCATCTTCAAAACTGAAGTCCTTCCAGAAGTTCACAGCGAGCAACTCCCAATCAGTGAGTTCATTGCACAACTCCAGGTCTAGGTACCATTTCTCTGGGATACCCACATCCAATATATGTACAAATAAATGTACCCATTCTGTAAGTGATCTTTCCACCCATGCCTTTGAACAGATTTCAATGTGCTGACTAGGGTCTGTCTGTCCATTATACTTTTTGAAGGGTAAAGAAACCTTTTCGGCGAACTGGATCTGCATCTTAGTTGTGCATTGATCCCAAGTGGTCAATGTTTTCTTATGTGCCTTCCACCATCTAGCAGGTGTATCGCGCAATGTTATATCTAAAGCTGGCAGTCTATGCTCATCTGGTATAGCTACAGTATATTCCCTTATGAAACTGTAAACATTAGCAGAACCATCATATGTGGGAATAGGACTCACCTCTTTTCCGATCCAGCGCAATGATTTTGTAAACTTTGCACATCTTCTTGCTGATACTTCATGCATGCGGCTTTTCCAATTCTCTCGTCTTGTATCCAAGTCAGAGATACAAGAATTGTCACATCGCCAGCTGAGCGTACCATCCGCAAGAGGATTAATGTAGTCTTCCTTGTTCGCAGTCAGCTGGTATAGTCGGTCTAAATCTTGAGCTTGGGATTCCTCCTAAATTGGCTCACTGTATCTATCACCATCTTTAGGATCCAATGGTGCAATGACCCTAAGATGCTTCCCTTCAAAGATCATCTTCTTTGTCTTCAAGTTTATGATAGCCAAGTTATCCATAGCCCAATCAATTCCCAATATTACTGGAAAAGGTTGACTATCATCCACAATTTCAATAACCTCAAAGTCTACATGACTCTGTACTTCGTCAATGTCAACTACTACATTAGCTAAGTGGCCAAAAGGTATGACCTTCTCCTGATTAGCCATTTGTAACTGGATAGGTGACCAGAGCAACTTTGGTCGACCCATCTGCTACCATGTCTGCTTAGTCAAGACATTCACTTCTGATCCCAGATCAAGGATGACTTCATCCATTTCAAAATCTCCTATCTGCACAGTAAGCCTCATCTCTCGGCCTGTTCTTTTGTGCTTCCTTATATGATGTACAGCGCTATCTGGAGTCTCTGTTGCAATTTGAGGTTCATACTGGCTGATGAGCTTCTGGAGCTCTACTATGGATTTTCGCTTTTTAGTAACTTCATGCAGCTTCACAAGAACTGCACAACAGAAGTACGGACATCTGTCGCAGTACTTGTTTTGTGATACGGAGCCGGCATGTCTTCAACATGCAGTGTTTCACTATGGAGCAAGATCCTTGATGACTTATCTGCTGGTTCTTTAGAGGTATCCCACGCGTCAATGAAGACCTCCTTATTCTTCTGTAGGTTAAGAACGAGTGCTTTTCCTATAGCTTTCCTTATCCATACTGCTTCAAGGGGATCCTTCTTCATATGTGCCTCCCCTGATGTTGAAGCTTCTGCTCCTCTGTCACATCCTATCTCAGCGCCACTGCGCGTGACCACATTAATGCTCGGATCCATTGGTCTATTTTCTACCATGATCCACTGGACATTTGGATTCAGAGCCTCTGTTCGTCTTCTCTTCTGCATTTCCACCTCTAATACTGGGCAATCTTCAATGACATGCTCAAATGATTTACAATATTTGCACGTATTGCATGGGTTAACACAATCTCTAGACACGTGCTCGGGTTGGCCACAATTATAACAAATGACTTGGCCATGGCCTCTTCCCTGTGCGGGACCAGCATTTCTTCCTCTGCCACAGTATCCACCACCACGACCTCTATATCCTCCTTGGTCATATTGTGCATTTTCTTGTTTTGGCTGGGTATCTTCTTGTATGCGGTACAAGCCAGCGCCTCGCATTGAGTCCATATCCGTTTTTCTTTCATTCATTAATTCATATGCGTGGCAGTTGGATTCATCATGTCCAACTGATTTACAGAAATTGCAGTATAAATTCTTAAGAGTTTTCACATATTTCAGGATGAGGTAACAGTCTTCAAGTTTGTGTCCTATGGTTCTGCAAATTTCACACCATGGGTCCTGATTGTGATTTAATGGGTTAGGCGCACCATTGTTAATATACTCGCGGAATAGAGGGCAATGCTCGCGGTCATGACCTTCTCCTTTACAACTTGTACACCAGACCTCCTGTGAAGGTTCATATCTTTGTTCTTTACCATTTTTCATACTTTGCAGTTCAAGTGTCAGGGTGGTCAGCTAGTTCTGGATCTAAGACATCCCAGAACTAGTATCACCAATTGGCAAAGCTTCCAGCTTCATTGCAATTTCCAAGGCCTCTGCCTGGGATAGAACCTTCTGCTGCATCAATGGTAATCTGATATGAGGTAACAACACAACAATGAACCATTCTTTATGTTGTTTTGGTGGTATAACAAAACTTACTTGGTCTAGTAAGGTCTTAAATTTCTTATCGAATTCCCAGACCATTTCAGTTGGTCTCTGCTTTATTTCCTTCAGCTCAGTTATACACTGAGACTCAGACTTATGTTTCTTGAACTCCGCCACCAGCGCGACTTTAATTTCTGCGAGGGTTCTCGGCTGTACGGTAGAGTATTTCATAAACCAATGTAGTGCTCTATCCCTGAAAGTGGTGATGAGTTGTGCTTGCTTCATGGCATCATCCTGGATTTGTCTTACACTCCATACGACTTCACAAAGGAACGAATGTTGATCAGGGTCTTCTAGGCCAGTTCCTCTGAATATTGGCAGTTTCATATCAGTGTTTGCCATTGTGCTACTAGGTGGTGGGGTGCCGGGATTAGTGTGCGGCTGGTGTCTCTTTGTCAGAATCAATATATGTATTGTTTATCATGACAAACTTCAAGAATATTACTGCATTCTTAGAACACCTTTCTCAGCTAACAGCATCTTAATGTATAGATTGAGATTGTTCAGAAACTTACCTTGGAATCCTCCGAAAAAATGTGCTTCTGCCTGGCTATAGGATTTGAGTGTGTCTACAGCAAATTATTTTACAAATCCTTCTAGCATATGATCGACCCAATAATAAACTGCGCGTGACAATGGGCTGTCTAATGCTTTAAGCTGTGCTGTGAGCTCAGGAGTCCACTCTGTAGGAACTCCTCCTTGGAAACAGTTTTTCTTCTCTGCAAGTCGTGAGATCCATGCATGCAGCTCATTTGGAAACGATGCCCAAAAGATCTCATGAATGTCGTCCAACAGATATCTATCCAACCACTGTGTGTCGCTTAGACGCGGATGTCTATTTTCTTGTCTATTAAAATAGCTTATGGTCTTATCCCACCAAGCTTGGATTTCTGTCTTTTTGGGATGCCAATAGTCAGATCCTTCGGGGAACTGATATTCTTCTTCACACATCGTGATTGAAACTCATCATGGATTCTAGCATGGCAATGGAACCATTTGCTGGCTTAAACTGACCCAGAGGTTTCCAATTAGACCTAGGTTCTTTGCGATTCTCCCTTTGACCAACAAAACCCCTTCGCACCGGCCCTTTCGGCAACAACCTGCGAGTAGGTTGAGGTCTCACCTGAGGTGTATCTTATGGGGTACTGTGGAACCAGGTTTCCACAGTAAATGATGAGTTGTTTATATGAACAAGCTGCGCAGCGCAGGACAAAAGGAGTGCACTACAGGGCAAAGTGATGCAGTACGCAGCAGGGTTTATGCTACGAGCAGTACTGCGGGGTGGAGGCAACACTGTGGGCCTCACTAAGGGTTTCTTACTGCTGCAAATATTCTACTGGAACTACGAATTATCCACACTTATCCTGTACTTGGAAGATCTCGAAAACATTAAGGCACTGAAATGAATATCACTCATCCATTCATTCAGGCACTTACTGGTTATCTTTCTAGCATTCATGAAGAACTTGGATTATTACAACGAGAAATGAAACGATAGACATGACTAACTGTGCTGCATCCTTCACTATGTTTAAGAAAGTATTAAGCTTAAATGACTGATTCACGATCTTAACATAGAATTGAAATGTTTTCCATTCATCTGCTTGCGTGGAACCTAGCATATCATTCCCAAACTTCTCCTATTGTTAAATGCACATAAAAGTTCTCATATTATAGCATGCAAGGAAACATTCAAGCATTCATTCTACAAAAAATACAGATAGTCATTCATTCATAAACATCATCACATAACACAGGATTTAATGTGGTTCACTTCCCCGGATGAAAAGCTACGTCCACAATAATGGTTGGTAATATATTTCTTTCAAAAGGGATGGGGCAACCGTTCTTAGTCTGCGCACTCAGCTGCAGACTCTCCTTTCTCTCGGCTAGGTCTCTGCACACACAGCTGCAGAGCCTTTACAATATTCTCGGTTCAGAGAGATTTTACAATACAAAAAGGTTATCTCAAGATTACTCTAATCCCCAATAAACTAACCAACCCACCCCCATCCCATACAAAAGTGTCTTCTTAAATGGATCATGCCCGAAGGTCATGTCTGTACAAGCTCGAAGACCTAAAACCCAAAACCCTAAGGGTTTCCAAAACTGTGCCAGTTTTCCAAACTAGCTTGCTGGCTCCTGGTAGCATTTGCTTGATCATGGTGGATCTCCACATCCTCATTCTGTCCCTATCAGCCTTCCTGTCACACGCGTGCCTATAGGCGGCTTCTGCCAAACCGTTTCTCACTAACAGTTTTACCTTCTAAGCATGCCAAACGTCGCTTTCCTTAACAACCCATGCGTGGCCGCCTTCCTGTTTTTCCTACGTCCGCCGCTCGGCAATCCTGAAATATATTTTCCAAAAATGGCTGCTATTGGTCAAGCAAGTAGCTATACTTGATACTTGTCTAGCACACTGCTTTTCTGGCTTCACGTGGCCTCCTAACTCCGCAGCACTGCTTCAGCGCAGTACTGGTCTTCGCATCACGGCCAAAACTTCGATGATGCGCGCAACTCCGCAGTCTAGTCAAAAGTTGGATGCTGCGCGCAACTTCGCAACATCCTCAATACTTAGCCAAAATTGTGTTTCTGAACTGCGCTCGGCTCAGCTTTCCCTGCTTGTCTCAAAAAGGTGCTTCCATAACTTTATCTCAACTTGGGCCCAACACGTGGTTTAGATAGAAGCAATCTAGTGTGGCTCTTAGCACAGCTGAAGCAGAATATATAGCTTCTTGCTCTGCTAGTTGTGAAGCAGTATGGCTTTGGAAACTGTTATTAGGACTATTTGAATTGAAGATGGACCCCACTGTGGTCATGTGTGACAACCAGATTTGTATTAAGATGATAGAGAATCCAGTGTTCCATGATAAGTCAAAGCACATAGAGATCCGATATTTCTATATACGTGATATGGTGCAGAAAGGAACTATCAATCTCGATTATGTAAGCACTAACGAACAAGTTGTTGATATATTGACCAAACCTCTATCTCGAGTAAAGTTTGATTATTTTCGAGACAATCTTGGTGTAGTTCAGAAGGACCCTCCTCTAAAGGGGGAGTGATGTGGTCGTTGATGATGAGATTGCTTGCATCGACAGTGAGGTCGATGATGTGGATACCTGTATTGATGATACCGACAGTGAGGTTGATGATATGGATACTTTTATTGGTGATACTAACGATGAGGTCGATGAAGTGGTCATTGGACTTGGTCTAAGTTGACAAGTGGATTGTATCATCCTTGGACACATGTCCTAAAAGAGATCTGTAGACATATGTCTCCGAGAAAATGGTCCCCTATGGAAGTGATAGGACTGCATCGTCCCTGCACCTTTGGTTCAAAATGTATGTGATAGGACTGCATCGTCCCTGAACCTTTGGTTCAAAATGTACATGATAGGACTGCATCGTCCCTGAACCTTTGGTTCAAAATGGGCGTGATAGCACTACATTGTGTAACATCCCATAAAAATACCAAAATTTAATTTTTTTTTAAAACAACAATAATTATCAAAGTTGTTAATGCGGAACATATAAAATAAATAAAATTCTTAACTAGGATAATTAATAATGATGACACGTCATATTTCTCAAAATAAAATATGACGTAGTTGTATTTGCTATTTCAAATTTAAATGGATGCTAAATTCCTTAACGAAAGATCTTTTAAGATTATGCATAAGAATACAATTTACAAATCTTCTTAAATGCTATACATACGTTTGTATTATTATGATGTTATTGATGATGTGCTGATAGTTTGTTTGTATGATGATGAAGGGGTCCTACGAGGTACCCTGGGGTTTACTTAGCTACGTTTAGCTAAGGCATTCGAATCCGGTTTCCATGTGTAGACCACAGGTAAGAATTTCTATGACAACATGTGTTAAGAGTACAAGTGTCTTTCAATTCACCGTCAATGTTATGTTAAAATGCTAAGTACTTCCTTGCGAAACAAATTACTAGAGGTATGAATATTTGGTTCCAATTCTAGTTTATGTGCTGACTTACAAACTCCTCAATGGTATAAATTCACATTGTCTATTTGCTTTTATAATACTATGTTTATTATCATACGTCTATTGTCATTAACATCAAAAGCAATGAAACCAATGTCCATTGGTAATTCTTTTAGAGAACTTGTAGAAACAATGTTTACACTATTGAACTAACAATACATTTTGCATCTACAGAACTTAGATTATTTTAAAGTCTCACAATTATCATTTTATTAACAATATATGCTATAAATTAACATTATATTGTACATGCAAACTTTACCTAAAGTCTTAGTCTTATCCATGGTTTTCGATACATAGCTAATATAGGAATTACGCATTGTGAATATAGTGCTTATGCTATGAACTAGCATTATATAATGCATTAAAATAACCTAGACTATATCTAAAGTTTTCATTTATCAAATAGATAACATTATATATATAAAACTTCATCCTATTGTTATACAAAAACTATAGAAATGAAATAGAAATATTCTATAGTGACTATGCATCCACAATAATACTTTGACATATAATATAAATGTTACGATGCCTAAAACAATCTTTGAACTATATAGAAATGTGCACTTATGGTTTACTAATGCAATGGTATAATCCATAATATGCAATCCTAGCTTTTATTCTAAGCTTTGACATTGTATGGAATTACCCTATGCAATTGAAATCGTCGTTGCTAAGGATTTGACGGTTATTAAAATGTTTGTTGGAATGAACTGGTAGGTTGACATTGTCCCATCCAAGAATTAATGGTCCTGACCAAACTCCACAGTGGAATTTGATGTTGTCAAACCACGTAATCTACCCACGTGAAACTTGGTTGATAAAACTACTATGAATCCGAGCTATGCATGGTTTCATATCAATTTTTCTCTGAGATGTACACGATGTTGTCCCTTGGCATGTGATGTTGGCATCGTCGTGGTTGTTACAATTAATGAGATATTAATGTGATGGTTGCTTGACTCTCAACGTATCTGGTTGGCACCATAACGCTCGTTGATATCACAAGATCTTGATCGTTGAAAGAGAAGCCCTAAATCCTCATTGTAAGTAGTGATGGAGGATCTCCCAGTCTTCATTTTTACATTAGAGTTGGAGTTATGAGGCCGATAGGATGCTAACATGTAGGGTTTTGAAAGAGTATTTCTTGGAGGGTTTTGATCCTGAGACCTGTGGGAAGAACCTGCTAGTTCATGGTGTCATGAATAATGGAGGGCCGAGCCACTGGTTTTCCTTCCTTCGTATAGTTTTCACAAGGTGATACTATCATTGAGAGTTACAGGCGTCTTTCTATTGTAGTTATAATGCTGGTAATGTTTTCCATACTATTCTTATCATAGTATTGTTTAAAGTCTTTCCTGAGATTTGTATTCTCATTTAACCTCTTCAATACTGTGTGACAGGTGAAAAAACGTCGATGAAGTTACAGGGTTTGTAGGCCTAGAGGAGAAGGAATTGCTCAGCCACCGGGTAAGCCTCGTAGGTACCCTGGGCACGATGTGGCCGGAGTTTCTTTTGTTTAAAAAGAGTCTGTTACTTTCAAATTTTTGGCACGGTTTTCTTTACCACAGTGATGATTGTTTTTAAATGATAATTTCTATAGAGAGGATAACCCTCAGTTATTTCAACCCTGTGAGGCCTGGCTGCGTCATTGAAACTTGTGTTTGTAATGTTGTTTGTCAAGGGTAAAACCTTGTGTAGTTTTGTGGAACTTGGACCTCGTTTTAAGGTTTTTGCTTGATAAGGGGTAGACCCTGTGTACTACTGGAACCTTAACAGGTCCGTAGTGTAAACTATGTTATAATTTTGTTTAAAATTTTTGAATGGGAAACCATGAACCGAGGGTTCACTTGCACTTATAAACAATGGCTCGTTTTGTAATGAAATGTTGTGTTTTTAGAGTAATGGTTGAGAATTGTTTATAGAACTGTTGATGTGGTGCTGAACAATGATAGTTGTCTTGGTCGAGAGTTATGGTTTGCATAACTGTTGATAGTTGTTTCCTGTACTTCTTATCGTTGTTGATATTTAGTAAATTTGGTAAAGTTTGGTCTTCGTCAGTGTTGAAATGGCAATGCCATACGGTTCGGTTTTTATTTAAAGGAATGGAACCTTACTTGTAGCTTTCATTGGTAACCATGTTTGCTTAGAGAAGTCGAACCCACCAACTGGTCCTTAACTCGTACATGTGAATGTTTCAATACTGTGTATGTTTTCTTGCTAGGGTTGTGGGATATCGTTAGACATAGATACTGAATCATGCTTTCTGCTACGTGATGCTTAATGTCTTGTTAATAGTCTTGATATGTTTTAAAAGATGGTATGGTTATATAAAATGCTAGTTAGGCTTTGGGAATTCGTAACTGTTATAACATCAAAAATAAATGTCTAAGTTTACCATGAATGGCTTGAGGAGAAAATTATGATCTATGTAATCAAAATCTAGAGTCTGTGATATCTTAGGGTTTTGATTTTTACAATGACAGTGATTGTATTTCATAGTTGAAATCATATGTAATAGTTTGTAAATAAATAATATGTATGTATTCATAATAACCTTGTACAGAATGTAGTTTTTGCAACTGCTATATTCTTAGAATATAAATACTTGAAAATATGAAATTATGAGATTGAAATGCATGTGATTACTATCTGAAATAGATAGGGTTGAAAAAAAAAGTATAAATCTGTGCAAAAACAAAATGTGTTTTTCTTTCATTTAAGAATTAGATGATTGCTATGCAGCTATTTATACTATACTGTAATATATCCTAGTTTAAACATATGACAGAATTTAATCAAGAACATTACTGTATTAATCTTTTCAATCAATGGCATTCTGCCTATCATTCATCTTTCTTAATTCACTTCTCTATACTGGAGTACAATGCAGAGAACAGCATGGGGAAAAATAAAGAGATGGTTATCAATTCAATCATTTCATAAATATTTTTCATTCAGAATCATGCTTAGATCAGAAAATAAAATAGTTTTTTCTATATGACTGTAATTAATAATTCTATTATGCAGAAACATTTAACTATAAACAAAAGTAAGAACAGTAAAACCTGGTTGACTGTAGGAGAAACAAACAACCCAAGGAACCTGTTCCACCCAACCTATTCCTGGAGACAGCCAAGTTACTTTCCTTAGGACCCCCAAGCCTGTTCACTAAACCACCAGGAGGAGGATTCTGTAGAAGCCTTAGTACATCAACTTCTAGTAGAATACAGATTATCCAGTCATAAAGACTTGATAGTCAAAGAGACCTGCACTAGAACTTTTGGTTTTACTTCTCAGTATATCAAGCAAACTCACAGTTGCACTCTCACATAGCCTCCCTATTCAAATCTCTCAGTGATCACCTAATGCACTTGAGGAATATTTCTGCAGAAAATATTGTAAGGGCTTCCTGCCCAATTCGAATTGCCTTATCTAGGCTGCCTAGGCCTTTTCGTGATTAACTGGTCATTAATGAGCTACCTGCTCTCTTCCACCCATCTGAGGGATAATGCCACAAATTTAGGGGTAGTTGTCCCATAACCAACAGCTAGTGGTGGAGTGCAAATGTTGCCTTCTGTCCCATACCTTCTAACAGCTTCCATTCCTCCTAGTGGGTCAATGAACACTCATTTAATAGTTCCCTTGGGTGTTTGTCTCCTATTTTAATTTATTAAATAATAATAATCAGTAATTACAATCATCCTTGACCAAACTTGGTCATAATTACAAAACTTTATAATTATAATTTAACATAAAGTATTTTGCAAAAATAAAATAATATTCTAAAAGTTTGGGTAGGTGACACATCATCCCTGAACCTTTGGTTCAAAATGTACGTGATAGGATTGCATCGTCCCTGAACCTTTGATTCAAAATGTACATGATAGGACTGCATCGTCCTTGAACCTTTGGTTCAAAATGTACGTGATAGGACTGCATCGTCCTTGAACCTTTGGTTCAAAATGTACGTGATAGGACCGCATCATCCCTGAACCTTTGGTTCAAAATGTACGTGACTGGATTGCATCATCCACAGACATGAGACTTGTCTAAAATTGATAATGATTGATCATCCTGGAAGTAGATCTGGATTGCATCATCCATAGACATGAGACTTGTCTAAAATTGATAAGGATTGATCATCCTGGAAGTATATCTAGATTGCATCATCCATAGACATGAGACTTGTCTAAAATTGATAAGGATGGATCATCCTGGAAGTAGATCTGGATTGCATCGTCCATAGACATGAGACTTTTCTAAAATTGATAAGGATTGATCATCCTAGAAGTAGATCTCAGTAGGTGCCTATCTAAGTGCTTCAGTTAGCTAACTAATCAATCAACCCCTGAATCAAGGAACCGAGTCATCAACCAACCAACTAACTGAAGTAACTCCTAAATAGGTGGAATAAGGTGTACTTGTTCTCCAGTGATGAAAAAAAGGGCACCTCTGTGGCTAGGAGGGATAGAACTGAGCAAAAACAGGCTCCTGGGGGTTGCACAATAAGGACTAGGTGCTGGGAGACTGCCATACTGATGACTGGATGCATGCAGAATTGCATACAGGCATGCAAAATACAAAAATGATGGTGAGAATATTGCAACACCCTCCCGTAAGCTATACTATGAGGAAGTAACTGAAATGGTAGGGCCCTGGTAACTGAGAACAAAGGTCACCCCGTACAAAAATCTAAATAATAAAAGAGGAAAGAGGGAAAAACCCAGTGGGAAGAAATCCATCCCTCAAAATAGATTGAAGGATGCTAATGTAGCATGTCATCACTCACCCCGAAAGGAGGCAAGTGCCCTTCTTTTCGAAAGAAGGATCGATCGATCTGAAATGGATCAGTAATGTGAGAAGGATCAAACCTTCCATTATGATAATCTGATCTAGTTCTCTATTGATCTGTTGGATCACCAACAAGATCACTGGCAGATCGGAGAGTAATGGCTGCCCATCTTGGAAGAGGAGGATCACCAGGTTCTTGTGGAAATAAATCTCTCATTCGCTCATATTCTGAATCAGTTGCTAGATCTTCAGGTTCTTTTGGATCTGGATCTAGCATTCGCTCTTCATCATCATCACTCTCATACTCTAAATCTGAACTGTCATGTGATGAAGATTCTCTCTCTTGGAGCTCATCAAGCAGTGGAGGTGTAGTAGGAAATCTATCATGCTCAACAGGATGAGCATCATGAAGTGGCCATTTCTCAAAATGTACACTCCTATCAAGAAATGTATTCATGACAGAGGGATCACGCAAATTGTAGGCCTTTGCATCCAATGCATATCCCACCATAATGCTGTTAAATTTTGGGCATTAATTCAATATACTCTAGGATCTTTACTGAGAGAATAACATGTACAACATATCAAGTATAACAATGCATATCAATCACACCAAGCAATCACATGAGACAATAGACACACAGAGTTTCACTGGGGAAAACCATAAAGGTGAAAAAACCCCACAACTTCCTCAGAGATAGAAAGAGCAATGATACAACCAAAGTCCAACCAAAGTACAAGAGATAGTCTTCTACTAGCAGCTCCTCCTCCTCCTCAACTAGTGTGCCACTTTCCGAGTGATGTACAAGTGAATAATGAGATGATCAAATAGAGAGATCCCGCTCTCTATTTATACTTGTCTTGAGCAGCCTAATAAACCTATGGGGCCGACTTGTCTAACTCAGCCTAATAACCTTAGGTTAACTTAATCAGGGTTGACCCCAAACATGGTGGTATAATAACCCATCGGCAAGTTACGACACTTGTCAATACAAATGGCGACACTTCTGTATAGAGGAATAATACATCTCTATAGAAGTACAATAAAATACATAGATGAAATACATTCCGAAGTTACATCTACATCAACAAATGCACTCTCTGCTTTGTGGATCTAGGGCTCTCCTTTTCTCAGTTGGAATCCTTTCCCATGCTCTGGATCCAAACACTCAAAGATGAGACACGTCAAATTTTTATCCCATCCATGCTTCAAAATGAGTAATGTCTTTGAGTCCCTTGTGAGGAACTCTGTTATGAATATAGGAAGCACAGTTAATGGTTTTTGCCCAAAGACTAGGGTGCAACCCTTTCAACTATAACATGCAGGTGGCCATTTCTTTCAATGTTCTGTTCTTCCTTTTAGCAACACCATTTTGTTGTGGTGTATAGGGAGCAGTATGTTGCATCTCAATGCCCTCTTTAGCACAAAAGGTTTGAAAATCACCCTTAATGTACTCACCTCCATTGTCAGTGCGAATGGATTTTATCCTTCTATCTGAAAATTACTCTGCAGAAGACTTGAAAAATTTAAAGAATCCAAATACTTCTGACTTCAATCTAAGGAAGTATACCCATGTGAATATGGAATAATCATCAATAAAGGTGAGTATATACCTTGCTTTGTTTAGATATAGATCTGGAAATGGCCCAACAACATCATTATGGATGAGATCTAGAGGATGAGAGGTTCTCCTTGCCTTCCCCTTCTCAAATTTCTTTTCTGGATGCTTGCCCATCAAACAACCATGACAATTTCCCTTGGCAAACTTGATCTTGGGAAGCCCATCAACCATCTCCTTTGTATGCATGTCTTGCAAATATTGATAGTTAAGATGCCCAAATATTTCATGCCACAATCTGCTTTCTTCATTGGCATTAGTGTGGAGAGAAGATTGCCTTGAGAGAGGTAAGAAGTGTGAGAACTCATACAATTTCGACTTATGATTTGCAACTCCTTTTGCAAAGGTAGATCCTGATACCATGTCTTGAATTTAGACCTCATTAGGAGAGAAGATAACCCTCTTGGGATCTCCAGTGTGGGTCATCTAATATACAGAAAGTAGATTAACAGTGAGAGTGGGGACATAGAGTACATCGGAAAAGTATCCATGATCTAATTTGATTCTTCCAATTCCCAAACATAATGAATGGTCCAACAGTAGCTTCAAATCTAGTGAAGAGATCCTTGGAGGAAGACATGTGTCTTGAATCTCCATAATCTATGATGAAGGAGGATTGAGTTGATGCACTTTCAATGAGGGCATGGCATCTCTCTTTGTTCTCAGATCTAGATGGTTCACTCTCTTTCTTCCTAGCACATGCAGGTATTGGAAGATTATTCTTCTCAAGAAGTGAAGCCATGAGATCTATGGTCTTCTTCATGCATGAACTTTCAAGGTGATATCCTCGATTATAGTATGTGCACTTGGATTTTCCCTTCTGAATGTTCTTGTTAGGAACCCTTGACAACCCTTTTATTTACTTTGTTAGTATATTATTGTTGGACGCATATGCTTTGTAAGTTGTCCCATAGTATTTGTTGATCCATAGTTTGTATTATTGTTGTTGGACGCATATGCTTTGTAAGTCATCCCATAGTAATTGTTGATCCATAGTTTGTATTGGCCCATGGTTTGTATTGACACATGGTATTGACCCATGGTATTGGCACCTAGACTTAGTATATAAGTTTGCGTTGAGACCAATGAAGGTACCGTGAAGTTATTTGTATTGATCTTGCTCAAAGGAGGTTTCCCCCTCGAAGTGGCCTGCGATCAATAAAGTGATTCTGAGTTCTGTTATTTCTTCTATCTCGTGTATTCTAAGTAATTAATTGTTGCAAGTTCTTCACATCTGGTATCAGAGCACTTTCTTGGGCTCGATGGGTGAAATTTCTGCCAAATTTTTTTTTGGCATCTATTGCAGCTTTGGATCTGGGAATAATTCCTATCCGCTTAATTGTGGGAAGTATTTGGGCATAAGCCCTAAAACTCATTGTGATAAGTACCACAGGAACCCCGAAGTAGCTGGCCCATTGAGAGGACCTGCCAGCAAAAATGGAAACGACCCCTACCTGATTGACTAGTTCCCGCCCGTGAGGTAAACCAAGAGCTATCGTTTGTGGAAAAGCGGTTATCAGTTTTACCTGAGCCGTGGAGTGAGGGGTACTGCCCCAATACGCAAGCCGTCAGACAGCATTGATGGCCGAGTGAATCCCCTGAACCGATAGGAAGCTGAACATACCTGGGGTCCATATCTATTTTCAGCTAAACAGTTGCCGATCACTTCTGCGCCATTGCAGATCCATTTGTTTCTGATCACTTCCGCGTCGTTGCAGACCCATTCCGAAAGTTGGTTCTGATCCAGCCATTTCAGATCCATTCTAAAAGTCATTTTAGATCTAGCCATTTTCGATCCCTTCTGAGTCATTCCAGATCTTGCTGTTTCCGATCCATTCCGAAAGTCATTTCAAATCCATTCTAAAAAAAATAATAAATAAAATAAAATAAAAAATCTGTTTTTTTGCCAGATCTCCCTTGTTTTAACTCTGTTTTCCCTAAAACTTCACTAACACCCCTACAATCTCATTTTGCATATTTCATTCTTGAGGAGCCTATCCCAAATTCCACTTCCCAAAGCCAGAAATCCCACATTTGTCTATTTTTAGGGTTTGTTGTAACTCCTTCTATTTTCACCCAATCTCCCTCAAATTTTACCACCGTGTCCATTCCCTATTTCTTCTTCGTTGTCCCTCTCTAACAAATTTCCCCATTCTTTCACCCTGTTTCTGAAATCCTCATTTTTTTGCTTCCCTATCCATTCCAAAGTGTCCAAAACCTAGTCAAACCCCAATTACCCATCCAAGTTTTTCCCAAATCCAAATTTCCCTTTACTAAATAATCTTATGTTTGTGTTTTTCTATCCATTCCCCCCCCCAAAAAAAAAACTACTGGTTATGGTTGTCACCCACGCAGGAGCAAACACCATGGAGGAAGCACTTGCAGCCATCCAAACCAAACTCCAGGATTTGGATGAAAAATTTCTCGGCCTCCATCTCGAGCATTGAACCATGAACAACAAACGACAGTCCGAGTCTTCATCAGAAAATGGGTTCTCTTCTCCCAACAATTTATGTGGTCCAGAGCTTGAATTTCCTCGCTTCAATGGTTCTAATCCGACTAGATGGATATATCATGCAGAACAATATTTCAGTCTGCATAATACTTTTGATGTCCAAAAAGTTCCACTTGCATCCTTTCATTTGGAATAGGAAGCCCTTCAATAGTACCGTTGGTACATCAAGGCACATGACAAGCCAAAATGGACAGATTTTTGCGAACTCCTTTTGCAACGATTTGGTCCTAGTGCTTTTTATGACTTCACTGGAGCACTCACTAAACTTTGTCAAATTGGCACTGTGATAGAGTATTAGATAGAATTTGAAAAACTATCCAATCACATAGAAGGATTGTCTGATGAATTCTACAGGAGTTGTTTTATCAGTGGTCTTAAGGATGAAATCTGCTCAGAGGTCAAAATGTTATGTCCCAACACAATGATGGAATCCCTGGGGTTGGCTCAGTTGTCAGAAGACAAGATTACAGCCCAACAACGCTCCAACCCCACTTTTGTTCCCTTCTGAAATATGGGTTCTCAATGACCTCCCATCCCGCCAGCTCCTCGAGCAACTCCTATCAAGCATATGTCTGAAACGGAGATGCAGGTACGCAGAGAAAAAGGGCTTTGTTATAATTGTGATGATAAATTCACTAGGGAACATAGATGTGTTCATCAAAATCTCTATCTCTTGGATATGGATTCTCCGCCTGCCTCGAAAATTGATGAAGAAACTCCAGATACAATCAATGATCAGGTCGACATTCAGAAGCCGCCTATTGACCCCCCATCTCAAGATGACCAACTAGAGATATCTCTCCATGCTTTATCCGGCATCACCACCGCCCAAACAATGCGGGTCAGGGGTTACTTCAAGAAGATTCCTCTTACAATACTCATTGATTCTGGTAGCATGCATAACTTCGTTAACCCTCGGATCGCCAAACAGGCTGATTGTTTTATCCATCTTTGCTCCAACTTTGAAGTCATGGTTGCTAATGGGGGCACCTTACCTTTCAAGGGGAAGTGTCACAATGTGCGTATCTCTCTGGAAGATTATACCCTATGCTGTGACATGTTTTCCTTATCTCAAGGCAGATATGATGTGGTTTTGGGTGTTCAATGGTTATGCACACTTGGCCCCATCTTATGGGATTTTGCTGAACTTTGGATGTAGTTTTCAGTCAATGGGAAACAACACAAATTTACAGGCTTACAACAAGAGTCTCTCCACATCATCAGTTCACATTTCTTGGAAATATCCTTAAGAAGAATTCACATGGTGTCATCGCTCAACTCCATTCCATTCAGATGCACCCATCAACAGTCTCCCATACTTCCTTGGATAGATATGCAGGTGTCCTTGCTGAACCAGTGGGCTTGTCGCCTTCAAGAGACCTTTCCGGTAAGACTTTAGCCGCATCTACATCTAAGCAGGAAATGTTGGCTATTTTGCATGCAGTACAGAAGTGGCAGCCATACCTATTAGGGAATCATTTATGCATCAAGACTGATCTCCAGAGTCTGGAAAATTTCCTAGAACAACCAGTCTCCTCCCCAGCACACCTGAAATGGGTTATCCAACTCATGGGTTATTCCTATGCGATCACTTACAAGAAGGGTATGGACAATATGGTGGCAGATGCTCCTTCTCACACATTTGATGACCTAGTTCCTCTTACATCTATTTCTCTGCTTGTTCCAAATTGGTTGCAATCTGTTCAACAGGGCTCTCTCTTCTATGAACTCCATGCTTCTTCATCGGTAGGGCACTCTGGGTTCCTCAAAATGTATGACCAGGAACAATGTAACTTCTTTTGGTGGGGACTGAAAATGACAATTCAACAAATGGTGGTTGACTGTGATACTTGCCAGGTCAACAAGGGTGAAACGAAACTTTTTTTGGGACTGCTCGAACCCTTGCCCATCCCTACACAGATTTGGACAACTATTTCTATGGATTTCCTAGAAGCGCTCCAGTGGAACAATACCACATCTAAAAGGACACCTTATGAAGCATTCTATGGACAGGCACCACAAGTTATTCTTCCATACACCCTCAACAGCTCCCCAGTTCAGGAAATTGACTTGGTTCTTCGAAACCGCGATCAAATTCTTCTCATTTTGTAGGACAATCTTCACATGGCAAGAATTCGACTGAAACAACAAGCCGATCAGCACCATTCTGAGCACACTTTTCATGCAGCTGATATGGTTCTTCTTCATCTATAGATTTCCAAGAAACCCTTCCTGAAACTCAAAAGGCATCAGTGGCCCAGAATGCAACCTGAGGATGCTACAGGGGAACCACTCCTTCAGATTCTGCATCAATTTCCACATCTAAAGCTTTGAGGACAAAGATTTTTCTAAGGGAGAGGGGATGTTAGGAACCCATGTCAACCCTTCTATTTACTTTGTTAGTATATTGTTTTTGGACACATATGATTTTTAAGTCGTCCTGTAGTATTTGTTGATCCATAGTTTGTATTATTGTTGTTGGACGCATATGCTTTGTAAGTCGTCCCGTAGTAATTGTTGATCCATAGTTTGTATTGGCCCATGGTTTGTATTGACACATGGTATTGGTGCCTAGACTTAGTATATAAGTTTTTGTTGAGACCAATGAAGGTACCGTGAATTTATTTATATTGATCTTTCTCAAAGGAGGTTTCCCCCTAGAAGTGGCCTACGATCAATAAAGTGATTCCAAGTTCTGCTATTTCTTCTATCTCGTGTATTCTCATTAATTAATTGTTGCAGGATCTTCACAATTCTTGTCCTTCTTAGGATTCGAGGCTCCATCTAACTGTATGGGAGCCTCCTTCTACTTTTGGTCAGTCTCCTTGACTCAGTAGCTGCAAGATCTGAATCCAACTTGGATTTTATCACTCCCATGTGCACTAGCTTCTCCTCCTCAAGAGTTAGATATTGGATGAATTCTGCAAGCGAAGAGAACTTCCATTTTGGAATGGACATCTTAGTCGACTGGAAGGTTGAAAAAAACACTCAATAATAAGGGCCTAGCTTTGATAGGATGGAAAGGATGAGTTGTTTGTCTTCCTTCTCAATCCCATACCTCTTCAACTGTGAAATCAAGTTCTTGAATTTGTTGAGAAACTCAATAATATTTTTGAAACTGCTTAGGCTCATGGAGATGAGCTCATTTTCCAACTTATGACCCTTCAAATCATCATTCTAACCAAGAAGAGATTCGAGCTTGTCCCAAACCTCCTTTGGAGTCTTCAAATTGATAACATGAAAGTGTAGGTATTCAAAAATGGAGAGTAGTAGCAGTTCTACTGCTTCATCAAGCTTGTCTAAGTACTTGGATTTATCTGCTGCACTAGTGGGATCAACTACAAATCCATTCACTACTCTGGAAAGACTCTTCGACCTCAAGAATATTTCCATTTTTTCCTTCCATTCGAAGTAGTTGAATGAATTCAACTTGATATCCTTGATACTGCAGAATTCGAAGCTAAAAGAGGGAGATTCCTGCAAAACAATGAGAATTATGAAAAGAAGATCTGCTGCAATTTGAATTGAACACTGCCTTAGGAAAGTGAGCACATATGACTAAGTATTCACACCTAGCTAGACCTCACTGAAGTGCTCCAGTGAATTCAAGGTAATAGCACCAGGTATTGCTATGAAAACTCAGAGGCTTCTAGTGCTCAATGAAAGACAGTTGCTCAAGGAACTGCTGCAATGGCTGCAACTGCTACTGTTGCAATTTGAATAGTTGTTGTCAGCTCTGATACCATGTAATATTTTATAAGTAGTATCACTCAGTAGTAACAGACCTCACTAGAATTTACTCATGTAGTGCAGAAAGAAGAAGAAGAAATGTTGAATCAATAATCACTCATTACACAGAAAATGGAGAAAAACTATTGTATCATACATGAGTTGTAAGCTGGCACTCTGTAATGTGAATAATAACTAAATACAATCAAATGGATTCGAATTCCTCTAAAGTCATTCGAATTCTCCTTAAAGTGTGGCTTGGATAGCATAGGAGACATCATCCAAACCAGTGGCAGTGGTCATAAATGTCAGATAGTCAGTCAAATGAGTCTAACTAAGTCTAACTGAGTGCATGGGAACTGATGTAGGGAAGGAGACTCCAATGTGAGTGCAGGAGGAGCTGTCAGTAGTCATTGGAGCTCAAACTAGTCTTAGTAGGTGCCTATCTAAGTGATTTAGTCAATTAACTGATCAATCAGCCCCTGAATCAAGGAACTGAGTCATCAACCAACCAACTAACTGAATTAAATCCTAAATAGGTGGAATAAGGTGCAATTTTTCTACAGTGATGAAAACAAGGGCGCATCAGTGGCTAGGAGGGATAGAACTGAGCAGAAACAGGCTCCTGGGGGCTGCAAAATAAGGACTAGGTGCTGGGAGACTGCCATACTGATGACTGGATGCATGCAAAATTACATGTAGGCATGCAAAATACAAAAATGATGGTGAGAATATTCCAACAAGTAAAACAAACAACACACCACTATGAAAAATCCTAAGTAATCCAAACTAGGAAAACATATAGACTTCCAAAGGAACATTTGGGATGATAACGACCCAAAAAAACCCAATGATGGAATGAATAATAGTTACTTGGGTTCCACAATACAAACATCTTGGGGCCAATCATTTTAATCACCAACCACCTTCCCAAAGAGCTGCATGGGGTTTCCTCCCATGCCTGTCCTAGGTAAAGTTGAAATAACCTTCCATTGTCACCTAAGTATGAGCCCTAAAGTTAGGATACTAAGGTTACCAACCATGCAGAGAGGGTCCAGGGGGACAGTCGCAGGTCGAGTTAATACACACGAGCAGGGTAGCAAATCCCGAAACTCAACAACATCGATGGCACTAATAAGTCCCCGTACGTGCACCAACCCTGGGATATGCTCAATTGAATATTGGAGGGATATATCCTCTACTCAATATCGCACAACCTCGTGCTTGACTCCGGTGTGAGTGGAGATTCCCCATTCACCTTCTACAAAACTGGATATCCCTAATGATAGGACATTATGTCTAAGTTTAAATAGTTTGGAAATTTTAAGATAACTCCTAGTCCAAATTACTAGCCTAAGCTAGTGGATGATTGTCCCTAAAAAAGAAAAATTACTAATAAATTTTAAATTAATGTTCTTTTTAAAGGGCTGTTATATACTGAGAGGATAATGACCATAAAACTAGTGGTGTTGTGACTCATGTATGTAAATGACAAGTGCAAAAATTAAAATACAATGCTTTCACTCTTTCTTTTCCTTTTTGAAACTAGTGAACTGACAATGCAAAAATTTTCTTTTCAACAAATGCATGTATACATATGCAACTATGTCACGAAAATGCTTGTAAAGAAATGACTTGTTTTTTCATATTTATATTTTAAACATGAAAATGAAAAAACTATTTATAAACAAGTATACTACACTAAGATGATAACAAAGTGCATGAAATATTTGTACCTAACCTATAAGATCAGCACTTCAGATCACTTAAAGCACTAACAACAACATACTTGATGAGTAAACTCAACTCAAGAGGCCAAGTTAACTCACTTCTAGCATATACGATTTGATAAAAAAAGACTGAAAACAAGAAAGGGATCAAGCAAGAAACCCTTCAGGAGTATAAACAATTCACAAACAGTCCAAAACAACAAAAAAAGGCTCACGAAAGCACAATCAATCCAAAAACAATTTCAAGCATGAAGGTGTAGGACACAATTCTTCAACAAGATTTCATTCAAAAAGAGGATTTTCACCCAAAAAGGTATAAATAGGATCAAATACCCTCAAAATTTTCCAAACCAAAACAAATTGGAGCAAATAGGTTCAGTTAGACTCAAATTGGGTCAAAAACACCAAACTAGTTCATAAACTCTCAACTAGGGTCAAGGGCCCCAAATTATTCCAAACTAGCCCAAATTGCTTCAAAAAGATCCTAAACATCAAATTAAGAACAATCATAGGATAAGACACCAGTCCCAAGGGTTCCTACACAAACCTAGAATCAATAGGGACTCTAAAAAATGTAACCAAAACCCCCTAAACAGTCCTGAAAGTGAAAATTTTACCTATAGGAGGAACATGCTGTTCGGGTACATAGGGTACTACCAAAGGACCGAACACCAAGAGCAACCACTTCACACAAACATATCATAAATCAACACACCGATGTTTTGACGTGGTTTAAACCCTCTTGAGGGAAACACTCCACAGCCCCGGCCAAATAGCTTCTATGGGACAATTTATTATGCAAAGAAAGAAAGTTACAAATGAGTTGCAAAGAAAGACAGTTTTACCTTCACCAGAATGAGTGATCTGATAGACTAATAACAAATTGCAGGAAATTCTTGGAACACATAGTACATCACTAAAATGACCATTATCTACTGGAACTGTTCCAGCTCCTACAACACTTAGAGATCTATCATCACCAACAAATATTTGTTTGGTGTTACATTCATCCATAGTAGAAAACATGGCTTGATCCTTATCCATATGATAAGATGCTCCAGAATCAATGAGCTATTCATTTGAAGTAGAAGAAGAAGATGCATTATAAGAATAACCAGAAGCACAAAGTGCATGTCCATGAGAGGCAGATTCTGAAGGCGAATCTAGGCTGATGTGGTGCTTCTTCATTGCTGCTTCCAAGGCTGCCATCTTCTTGAAACACTTAGATTCATCATGATTATCTTTCTCGCAATAGTTGCAATGATGCTCAATCTTCTTGCCTTTTGGCTTGGATCCTTTGTCATTTTTTAAAGAAGGAGCTGACTGAGAGGGTTTGGGACCCTTGTTTGACTTATTATTACAAAAATTTTGTTTCTTGGGAGGCTTGGACTTTTCTTTCTGTTGGGACAATAAGGCTTTCCCAGATGTATCTACATTGTTAATTATTCCAAGATGGATGAGCTTTTTTTGCTCTCTAGTCAAGGAATCACAAAAGGATTCAAGACTAGGCTCTTGATAGCTGGTTGCATTCAAAGATTCTTTCATGAAGTAAAATGTAGATACAAAAATAGAATATGCAGATCCAAGTTTGGAAAGAATATGATAAATGCATTGTGTGTCTTCCCTCTTAATTTTGTAGTCTTCACATAATAGTTTAAGAGTTTTGTACTTAGATAAATAATCTTGTATGCATGAAAAATCACTTGGATTTAAAGAAATCAAGTCATTTTCGAGTTGGTGACCTCGAATTTCATTGTGTTTACCAAACACAGATTCCAACTTGTCCCAAGCAGCCTTAGGTTCATCAATTCCAGATATGTGGAATCGCAAATCAGTAGAGATTGACATCCCAATCAATCCACGAGCTTCGTCACATCTATTTTCCCATTTGATTTTCTTATCATCATCAGTAGGTTCTGTTTCTTTCCCTGAAGTAATTCTGAAAAGTCCTCTACTTCGTAGAACATCCTCCATACGAGATTTCCATGAGAAATAGTTGAAACTAGTAAGTAGAATATCACAAGGGGTGGCCATATTTGTAAATTAATGGCTGTAAAAGCATAAACCAATAGTTTGGATGTGAAGAGCTCGAAAAAATAGGTGGTTTAAAAAAAACGGCACTAAAAACTGACTCTGTATGATGAAGTTATGCTTGAACAAAGAAACTGTTGAAGATGTCCCCAATAGTGACGTGGCAGATAGAAAATGACCAGCTAAAAAAAATAACCCCCCTCTTCCCAAGATGAACCTTTGACAATCACTTTACAATAAAGTTACTTTAAGTGAGTCACTTTTATAAAATAAGTGTTTTCACTTTTACAATGATTTAATTTAAATAGTACAGCAATAAAAAGGAACTTAAGTGACTCACTTGTAATTGTATTTTTTTATTATTATTTAAGTGAGATGCACTTTTACAATAAAGTAACTTGAAAATAGAAATTGCATGCACTTTTATTTTAAAAGTAACTTCCTAAGACTTGAACTCAAGACCTATTAAGGAATAAAGCAACTTTGAACCAAGTGAGCTAGATTAAAAGGTATGAACTAAGTTTTTTTTTTTTTACTCTTGTTGTTCGGTTTCCGTGCTTCCCTTTTTTCTGCAAAACACACCACAAATCGAAACAAAACAAAATTTTCCCTTGTTAGCTTGCCCGGAAAGTCTACGTTTCCTCTCTATTTCTGATTTGTCGAGATCGCGCAAGGTGCACGGCAAAGAGCATACGCAGCCGAGAAAAACCCTTTCCCTTTCTGTTTCTGATTTGCCGAGATCGCTCAAAGTGCATGGCAAAGAGCATACGCAGACAGGGAGAGCAACAATCCGAACCCAAAAAAAAATCTAATAGTAAAAAATGATAAAATATGATATTTTTTTCTTTTCAAACAGAAAATATAAAAAAATGCATCACTATAACATTATACCTTCAAATCTGGTGAAATACGCGTTTCTGGAGCAACCAGGAACCGTTTTCGATCAAACAAAAACTATTTCCCAATGGAAACGGTGCTCTGGATGCAATGGAACACCTCCCACAACCCAAAAATGCACAAAAATACCAGAACCATAAACCCTTTCTAGTTTCGGCAACAACAATTCAAGATCTAGATCATAACCGGAAGCGGCTCTTCATAAAAGCTCTGATACCATGTTCGGGTACACAAGGTACTACCAAAGGACCAAACACCAAGAGCAACCACTTCACACAAACAGATCACAGATCAACACACCGATGTTTTGACGTGATTTAAACCCTCTTGAGGGAAACACTCCACGGCCCCGGCCAAATAGCTTCTACGGGACAATTTATTATGCAAAGAAAGAAAGTTACAAATGAGCTTCTCATAATCAATCAACTAAACAATGACTCTCCATGCTCTTTAAATAGAGATCATGGACCAATAGGGTGTTAAGCCACAGATCAAGGTTAGGTTTGATCTAAGAGAAGTTGAGCCGTCGGATCACTCTATGTCGAAAACATATCGTGACCGTCGGATTAAGTATTTACAAATGCATACTAATGCATACTGAAGAAACACACTATCCCTAACGGATATATTACACAAGTTGATCTTAACTAACTCCTAAGTGTTTAAATATCCTAACACACGCTAGTGTAAAACCACACAGTGGCATGTAACATGGAGGTAAACATACACTACAACAACGTGTATGAAGAAAACACACAACTATAAGTGCTATAGCCAGCGTGTAGGTGCTAAAAGTCCCCAAAAAATCAAAATCGGACACAGGAACTGACAATGGATGTGTGTAACAGAGATTAATGATTGTTCCTAACATGAAATAAAAATCAGATATTCAAATATACTAAAAAAATATCCTTGGAGACCCCAAAGAATATAGGCTTATCCCCAGCAGAGTCGCCAATTATGCTGTTAGGAAAAGTGTTCCTATGGCTAGGGTGAGGCCACCAACATACTGGGGGAAAGATAAACATGAGTTATGTAAATACAATATGTAAGCAAAAGTTTAGGGTTTAAGAGGATGTGTACCTTACAATAGAAGGTTGATCCAAAGCTCTCCTTGAGTCCTCCTCTTTTTCTCCAATCAAGGAACCTGCAAAACCACTTTAAACCTTCCTCAAACCAATTTGACTACACATAAAAGATTGATATTCAAAATAACATAAAGCACTAATCTAATAAAGATCAATAAGTAATCAAAATTGAGATAGATATGCACACAGTGATTTGGAAAGGGAATAATGCCTAATCTTTATTAATGAATTAAGCAAGTACATGATTATACCTTCCTTCAAGCATGGTACTTCATGAAACCTTCAATTCTGAATCTCCTTCTTCTCCCCTCCAAGAATCCCAACCTCCAAGCAATGCATTAGGGTTTATAAGTAGCTAGGGCACAAGTGAGGGCGATTTGAATCCAAATTTCTCCAGCATAACACTAAAATGGGCTTAGTGTTTCTTCATGGTCCCCTCTCGCTCTCTTATATAGAAAATGAAGAAGGTAGGCTCGAGGAGGAAGTAGTTACAACCAAGGAGATGGTTCCCAAACCACCAATTTTTTATAGTATATATATATTTTTGGGTATTTTTGAGGTACACGCTAGTGAAAAAGGGACAACAAATGTGTAACATGCACATGATCCATGTACAACCAGCGTTTTTGTGAAAAAATGAGAAAAAACTACCTTCTCTAGGGTTTTTCAGGAGACGTTTTGGTCTCCAAACTTCTTCGTAAGCTTCCCAACTATCCAATGGACCATGAAAGAAGTAAGGCCACCTTAATAAAGTCCCAAATATGGCTCTTCCATCCACAGTTTACTTTTGCTTGACTCACAATAGTCTCATGAATTGTCGTCACTGAATTTTCGTCATGAGAGCAAAACATGCAAGTCTCGTCACAGATGTAGAAGTGCCAAATTTTGCTATAACACCAATCAATTGTACTACAACTATTTCAATAAATAATTAGGTGTTAATTTCATTCACAACTCTTTGGGATTACCGTCACGGGACATCACAGTTGGTACGATCAATAGCCATTGGCGTAATTGCATTGATGATGATGCATTTAATGTGCAATGATGTCAATGACCCGAACAATGGTGACTTGTGATGTTTTAGCATCAAGGAGAAGTAACGTGACAACTTCCAAAATAGTGGAACTTTTGGTGGAAAAAGCAATGTGTGATGGAATATTACAAGTTGCAATAGCATGGAGAGGACTTGTTGTCTACTAAAATCGTGTTCAAAACAAAACTTCAAATTTTGTTATGACTTGGAGCCTTGAAAAAAGCGGAATTTTTTTTTATGTGTTGTTACTTAAGTATTTTTTCCATGCTATTACTTGGACAAGTTTTAACAGTTGATTGTGTTATTACTTAGACAAGTAACAGATACTATAGAAGTTACAACGTCATTTTATTCTTGAAAATAAATCAATTATACAAGACAAAAGGAGCCATAATTTTCCAAAACAATTAAGATTAGCATGAATACTTATCGTGAAACAAAAATGACTTGAGGATTGTTTTTTTTGTAGATGCCAACTACTAGCAAGTTCTTTTTCAACTGACACCTATCCAACTGCACCCCAAGGGGGTTTTCACATATATAATTTATGCATGCCCCTCCTCATGTAACATATCTAAATAAGGGATGGCAGAAAACTGCTTGATGAAAGAGTCCTTTGAGGTTGGGTGATGGTATAATCACATAAAATGTCCATTGGAAAGAAAATATGTGTGTTCTCCATCTATGGTTACAGGTTTGGCAGTCCTATTGTCAAATATTGTGTCTATCTCGTAAGGACCCACATTTGGTGCAAATTTTTCCCTTGAAATCTTTGAATCTGAAGTCATACAACAATATCCAATCATCTAGCTAGAACAACTTCTTTTGAATGAGCTTGTCATGCCACTTTGCACGTTTTTGTTGCACAATGTCAGTATGTTGCAATGCATCCAAACAAATTTCATCGAGCTCATTGAGTTGTTCTAATTGATGCTTCTGAGCTGTTATCAAATAAATACCAACCTCTACAATAGTTCTAAGTGTGTTGATTTGAAATTCAATAGAAAATATCAGTCACTTACCATATACCAACTGAAATGGAGAGAATCCCATTGTATTTCTATAGGTAGTCATATATTCCCATAGAGGTTTTGACAGTCAATCGACCCAATCAAGAAAGTGACTAGCCACAATTTTCATAAGAAGGTTTTCTATCACATTGTTGGTGCTCTCGACCTACCCATTTTCTCGTGGGTGGTAAGGAGTGGTGACTCCATGCTTAATCCTATATTTTGCAAGAAGCACCTCAATCTTATTTTCTGTGAACTATGCTACTTTGTCTGTAATTGTCTCTCTCGGCATCCCATATTATACGAATATCTCTTCAAAGAAGAAATCCATAGCAACCTACTATGTGGCTCTTGGGAGAGCCTTTGATTCCACCCACTTGGTTACATAGTTTGTGCATACTAAGGTATAGGATTTTTTATGGGATGTGGGATTGATTGAGCCCACAAGATCAAGTGCCCACTTTTCAAAGGTTTCTATTACAAGTTGTGTCTGTAATGCAATATCATTAGACTGAACGGGTTGGTCCATTCCCTGGAAGCTATAACATCCCTTCACATATTTCTTTACATCCCAAAATATAGTGGGATAATAATAAGTCATGTTCAACACCTTATGGCATGTTCTTTTATCAGTAAAATTTCCTTTGCAGGGTTCATCGTGGAAGGATTTTAGAATGTCATGGATCCCATCCTCCCTTACACATCTTCAAATTATCTTATCTGCTCCTATGTAAAAGAGGTATCCATCTACCCTTGAGTACCTGACACTTTGTTGAATGCTTTTTCATCTCTCCCTTGGAGGGATTTGGTGTGGAAACTTCCCTACAACAAGATAATTAGCAATTTTTATGTACCACATTGTGTAAATAGACACTTCAAACAAGTGTGCATCTAGAAAAGTGTCTTATATAGGAGAGTTGTTAGTATTAATGATAAGTCTAGATAAAAAATATGCAACCACATTATCTTTCCTCGGTTTGTCAACAATGGTAATATCAAATTCTTGCATTAATAACAACCATCTAGTAACTTGCACACTTGTAATGGGTTTGTTAGCTAAATAAATATTGGCCAAGTGATCTTTGTGTATGTTTTGACTGGTATTGGTCCTCCTAAAGGTGAAGCTTCTAAACCTTGTGGAATGGTAAATTCCAAACAAGGATAACTTGTATATCTTACAGGTGGCCCTCCTGAAGGTGATGGATTTACTATTAAAGATGCTAGCTCCCTTGGAAGCTCATTTGATTCTTCTCCTTCCACTATTTCTTGACTTTCCTCTTGGGCTTCTATCCTAGCCTTCTTAGGATGTGGGCCCTACTCAAGAACATCAATATCCATTTCCGTTTGGAACTCTTTTGCTCCTCTTTTCTAACCTATTATTTGATATGTAACAATATGCTCTTCTATGCTCTTTAGCACCTCTTGAACTTCCTATCAAGTCTCTTTATTTGCAATTTTCTCCCAGATGGGCCTTGGCTCACATATATAGGAAAAATTCTTGTTTTCCAACCTTTGGTTTGAGATGACTTTGTGGGGATCATATGATGCTTTTTCTACTTTCTTAAGAGTTAACTCGGTAAAATATCCCTCCATGTATTGCAAGGCATTCAGGCCCCTTACTTTAAGTGGTCATATTTCTTTAGGCAGCAGGAAAGTCATATGTTGATTGAAGTGTCTAAAATTCATTTGGTCTGATATAAACCTTTTCCTCACATATTCCATGGAAAAAATCCTTCAAGTTAGGAAAACTGGTAGCTTGTATGGTTCCTCCTCAAACCCATATACTCTAATCATTGTGTGGTCCTCAGACAAGAACAACTCTCCAATTTTTACATCTGGTGTGAATTGCAAGTGTCTCTTATTCTCTAGCATCATCCTAGAAGGTGTGATGACAAAAAGAAATCTAGATGCAATAGTCATCACATTTCCTATGAACTCAACAAAGTTTGAATTGTCTACTTTCCTTCATACTATTTAAGTCCATTCCAAAATTGGATTTTGTACACCATGTCCATTTGTTATCTTGAGGTTCAAGTGCTTGAATTTTTCATAATTTTGATATAGAAACATATAGAATAAAATGATGGATATCTAAAGCACCCAATTGCTGGTACTTCTTCTAGCTGCTCATGGATAACATCTGCTAAATAGATGCACAGGTCAAACTGAGGAGGTCCATACCTAGGAACTATGGTTAAAATGAGTAATGTTCCCAGAATCACCCCATCCACATTGTTATCATTGTGTAGACCTATGATAGTGCAAATGATTGAAATGGATTTTCTAGAGCTTTCAAAAAACATTGTTGCGTTGTATGGAGGTGCAATAGTTGGGACAGAAAAGAACTGGTGATGGTCAAAAGGATGAAGGCTTTGGAAATTCACGGAGAGGGTTTTTTCATTGAATGGTTGAAGGGCTAGGGACTTAGGGAAGCAAAACATCTGATTCAGGGTCTTTGACATGTCTGGAGATGAAATGGATCTTTTACTAGGGGAGTAGTGTTGAGAGCACCAAGTTACAAATTCAGAAAAATATACAATTCTAGGGCACACTGTCATGGAAAAATTGGAGTTCCACAGGTTGCATCTCTCTTGGTCAACCAATTCTAGGGATTTGGCATTCTTAATGGTGGAATTTAAATCAGAATTGGTTACAACAATGTCAAAAATATCATCATGATGGTCGTATAAATGCTCGTCACCTGAAAAATCTAGGCTTGGGCATCTTCCCTTTGGTTTAGGTTGTCATCTTAATTGTTTTTTACTTCACTAGTAGGTTTAATGACTATCAAAGTTAATAAGGGAAAATTAGGGATTCTCCATTTCTGTATTATATGACTATCAAAGTCAATAAGGGAACATTAGGGATTCTCTATTTCTGTATTATATGACGGTATAAGCAAAATTCACTAGGACTGGTAAATTGTAAAATACCTTGATGGTGTCGGATGGATGCTCCGTACTAGTCATTTGTTGAGGTGTCTTGGTTCAATCATTCATAGTTAGTTGGTCTAGTACACTTAGGATAGCAGGAGCAGTGGTATTTTTCAAATAAACACATGTATTTTTTGGGAAAGGTAAAAACTAATTTAACTTTTAGACCACTTCGAAAATCACAAATGGCGGGCATTGATTCAACTCTTTTGATTCCAAGGATGACATGACAGTGGGCCCCCTTTGGGACACATGGAAAGCAAAGGAAAGTTGACAAGGATAATAGAGGGACAACTTGGCATCTAGGTACAACTTGGTAGAGAGGTACACTTTATGTGGAGTCAAATTGGGTGAAAACCACCCTGTTTTCCCAAAGCAGTATCGCTCGATAGCGGGAACGGTTTTGTAAAAAGTTCCATTGGATTCGCCGTCAATCATAACCGAGCACGTGTCCTTGGTTTTTTCATGAATAGCATGCACTCAATCCATTTTTAGGAGGATGGTGTGCAGTTGATCTCCATGGTCGATCTTGAAGTCTTTCCTCTTGATTAGCCAACTTTTAAATGATGCTAATTGTATTGCACTTTATTAGTGGGCACTACCTTCTCACCGTAGATCTCCTCAGATCTAACAATCCTCTATTCTTCACTCTTTGCACTCTACTTTAGTCCTTTGATCACCCACCACTAGTAATATGCACCTCGCGCTCACTTGAGATTTATTCTTCCTTATCTCCTTAGGGATAAATATTTGAACTTAACCATCCTCAGAGACTTAAAAGTCCCCTCTTTTAGAATATTTGTAAATATTAGTACTAATAGAACATACATTGATTCCTCTATTGTAAATGGGTACCTACCATGACCTTGTTTGCAGGGGCCCATATCAAGGATTGTTGTCCATAATGATTTTATTTATGGTACCTTTGATCCACATCGCAGTTGGCATTTGTTGTCAGATACTAACTTCGACATCCTCGACTAGTCTTCGATGTTGATACAACTTCGACAAGTTTCGACGCGACATGACTTTGACAACTTCATCACCTTCGACATGTTCAGCGACCTCACAATTCGCGACATAGACATGCGACCAGCGACTGTCGAACCTTGATAAACTGTTTCTTTGTCTTCCAGTCGACTATAACGATTGAACAGTTGAACCACTCTAACTTCTTCTTGTAACTGAACGTAACGGGCATGCACCCAAGTGTCTCAGCTTTATTTATAAGCATGTAAACTATTGTAATATACATCTTATCTTGATCAATCTAAAACAGTTCGCATTCCTACATATTGTCTGTGTGTATTTGTGTTATCTGTATTGCGTAATCCTGTTTTTTCTCATTCTGTTTATTAAGCTTCTGCCATAACAGAGCCGACTCATTCAGTCGAACTGTTGTCCCCCTCGTGCTTCTTGGACACGATACAGATCATTGGTATCAGAGCGTACTCATTTTTCTTGCTTAATTTCTGCGTATACACTTCTCTTGAAGTTACCTGACTTATGCCAGTTCAAACTCACTCGCAATCTCAGCAATCCAAGCAGACACGATCTCCAGATATGGTAGAAGAAACCGACGATAGACGTCCAGCCGACGAGACAACACAGCTTATTGAGAAAGCTCTGGCTCGACAAGGAACTGAAATGTTCACCCAGTTCAATGAGATTCTCTTGCGATTTGCTTCGACCTCTGGAGGATCCTCGACGAGAACTCACTCCGATAAAATCAGCCCCTTCAAAGTGCAAATGAATCTCGACATACCGAATCTTTGAAGGAAAGATTGACGCGGAATCCGTCGACAATTGGGTGCAACAATTGGAATCCTATTACGCTATAAATCAACTCTCCGAGGCTGAAAAAGTCACCATTGCGTCCTTAAAGATGTCAACCTCTGTGCACTGCTAGTGGGAGAACCTCTCGACAAAGATGGAGAAAAACGGAGACCCCATCGACACATGGGATAAATTCGTTGAACACATCCGGAAGGAATTTTACCTGCTGAAATACCTTGAGCAACAATATAAGAAGTGGCAGCAGCTAAGGCAATGGAAAGACCAATCAGTACAGAGTTACACCGACGAGTTCTACCGACTCATGGCAAGACTTGGCGTCCAAGAAGAAGAGAAATTGCTTGTTCTGAAATACACCAGCGGATTGTCTCCGTACATCCAGCAGGAGATGGAATTTTTGACTGTCAATACGCTTGCGGATGCTTTCCACTACGCCAACAAACTGGAAACCAAGCAGAAAGGAAAAGCACGTTTTGTGACAAATCCGACATCAGGAAGACCACCCGATAAGAAGACACCAGCTGATTACAACAAGTCGAGATCTTCTCAGCCGACACCGCCAAAGCTTGACAACAGTAAGAAGTCCTTTCACAAGAGGGAACGTAGCAAACAAGCGCCGACCGAAAAATGGTGCAATTACCACCACTCATCTTGGCATGATACGTCTGAATGAAAACCTCGAAAGACATTTTTTGCGAAAGTGTCAACCTCCGGCGTGTTCGACAAGACGGTGGAAGAATCTGATCCAGACGCGACGACCCTTTTGACCTCGATAACTCAAGCAGCTTCGACTATTGTCGACGAGGAGGAACGAGAGCGCCTGTTCCATACACAGATATGGGTCAAGAGAAACCCATTGCATCTGATCATGGACAACGGGAACCAAAAGAACTTCATTTCTAAAGAACTGGTGAAGAAATTAGGTCTTGTCACCACTCCGCATCCTCAGCCTTACAACATCGTTTGGATGAAGGATGGATAAGAACTATGGATCACTCGACAATGCAATCTCACCTACTTCATAAAACCTTTTGAAGATGAAGTACTCTGTGACGTGGCACCACTCTCCGTAGCCGACGCCCTGTTTGGGAAACCTTACCTCTGGGATAGACATGGAAGTTATCAGTCACGGCCTCAAAAGGTGATTGTCAGAATCCGAAATCGATGGTTCAGCATACCAGAGCATCAACCTACATCGATGGTTGCACTGACATCTTCCAAATAGACAAAGAAGCTCATCAATCATGCTAAAAAATTTTCATTAATCATGATCAAGACACAACATTGTAAGAAGACTGCAGCAATGAGTCAAGTCACCAACCAATGCAGCTCTCAACAGAAGCAGCAAGTCGATCATATTCTTGATGAGTACAAGAACCTCTTTCAAGATCCAAACGGAGTACCTCAACATTGCCAGGTAAAACACTCCATTGAACTTGTTCCTGGTTCTTCTTTTCCTAACGCATCTGTTTATAGAAGATCCATTCTCGAAAATGAAGAGATTCGCAGACAAATCCAAGAGTTAATCGACAAAGGTCATATCTGACCCAGCTCCTCTCCTTATGGAAGGCCAATCATCCTAGTTCCAAAGAAAGACGGGACTTGGCACATGTGCATCGACTACAGAGATCTCAACAAAATATCGGTGAAGAATCGGTACCCTATGCCACAGATAGACGAGCTTATCGACTGTCTGAAAGGTGGTAAATTCTTTACTAAGCTCGACCTCAAGTCGGGATACCATCAAATTCCAATCGAGCCCTCAGATGTGTGGAAAACTGCTTTCAAGACCAAGGAATGATTGTTTGAATGGTTAGTCATGCCTTTCGGCTTAACCAACACACCTGCAACCTACATGCGACATATGGATAACCTTCTCCGACCTTTCATCGGCAAATGGGTTATTTTCTATCTCGATGATGACATATTGATTTTCAGTCAATCATGGGAAGAGCATGTCGGACATCTTCGACAAGTCCTCGACACTCTCCAGCAACATCGGCTCTATTTGAACATGGACAAGTGCTCTTTTGCGATGACCAGCATCAAATATTTGGGGTATGTAATTGACTCTGCAGGAATTCATGTCGATCCAGACAATGTACAGATCCTCAAAGATTGGCCCATTCCTAGAAGCATTCAAGAACTAAGAAGTTTTCTTGGTTTGGCAAATTTCTATCGACAATTCATACTCGGCTCCAGTCACATATCTTGGCCTTTGAATCAGTTGACGAAGGGAAATGGGAAAACTGTCTTCCAATGGACAGAAACACATCAAGAATATTTTGAACAGCTCAAACACAGGCTCTGCACTACACTAGTACTTGTGTTACCTGATTTGCATCAACCCTTTGAGATTGACACAGATGCATCGGACTATGCCTTGGGCGCAGTGATCACTCAGTCTGGTCACCCAGTCGCTTTTCATTCTGAGACTTCTAATGAAATGGTTAGAAGATACTCGACGTACGAAAAAGAACTGTATGCCATTGTGCAAGCTCTCAAGCAATGGAGGCATTACATCCTTGGCAAGGAAACGGTCATTCTTACTGATCACAAGCCTCTACAGGTCACTCTGACACAATCAAGGTTGCAAACAAACCGACAACTCAAGTGGGTTAATTACCTACAACAATTTTAGTTGGTGATTAATTATCGAAAAGGCAAGGCTAATGCCACTGTAGATTGCCTCAGTCGACCACCCATTACTCTCCTCTTGACAGTGATGAGTATGCAGGGTTATGACACGACCACTTGGCAACAGTTGTACGAGGACGACAGTGACTTCTCAGCAGTCTACCGACAGTTATAGACTAACAAGTCATCAACCTCAGACTCTGAATACTTCCTAAAAGATACCTTGCTATACAAGCTTGGACATCTTTGTGTACCAACCGGTGAGCAACGACAACAGTTCATTTGGGGCACGCACTACAGCAAGACTACAGGACACTTTGGAGTAGCGAAGACACTTGCTATTCTACAGAAGTATTTCTTCTGGCCTACACTTAAATATGACATCAACAAGTACATTCGATCATACGTGGTTTGTTCCATTTCTAAGCCACCTAATAGACAACAGGGATTGTACACACCTTTTCCAGTTCCTAGTCGACCATGGGAATCTATTTCTATGGACTACTTGACGGTTTATCCTACTACCAAACATCAGCATGACGCGATATTAGTAGTAGTCGACCGATTTTCCAAGATGGCCATTCTCATGCCATTTAAGAAGATCACGACAGCACAGCAGACTGCTTAGCTCTTCTTTACACATGTTTGGAAACACTTTGGTTTACCCACAACCATCTTTTCCAACCGAGATGCCATATTCGTCAGCATCTTTTGGAAGACCCTCTGGAAACAGCTAGACATGCAACTATCATTGTCAATAGCTTTCCATCCTCAGACCGACGGACAGACGAAAGTTTTGAATCGCTTAGTAGTACAACTGCTTCGCATGTACAATCACCAGCATCGACATACATGGGATGAAAGTCTTCCATACATTCAGCACAGCTACAATCGTTCTCAGCACAACTCTACAGGAAAGAGTCCCTTTGAAGTCTGTTACAGATTTCAACTCTCGGCGCCTATCGACTTGATCATCTCCTTGACACAGCCAAGCTCCTACACAGATCGCAGTTAGCGAGAAGTTGAGAAAGCAGTCAAGTTTCAAGAACAAATTTCCAACATTTAGCGACAAGCACAGGATATGTTGCATAGAGCAAACGAGAAATCTAAGGCTTGACATGACAAGCATCGCATTCCTCATACATTTCTATTTGGGGATAAGGTCTGGATACATCTTAAGAAGGAGCGCTTCATAGGTCCTTTCAAGAAGTTAAAACATTTGCGATATGGTCCATACAGTATTCTTTGACAGATTGGCGAGAACGCTTTCCAGCTCGACATTCCTGCTTTCCTGGGTTGCATCTAGTCTTTAATGTGGATCTACTTCAACCATACCATGCACCCTTATTAGAACAGAATGATTTCCCAACAACAAAACCCGAAGACATCCATCTAGATGTTCAGGAGCCTCTTCCTTGCAACACCATTATGGGACGACAGGTATGCCTTACAAGGATGAACACAATTCCCTTGTTTCAGATTGCCAAAGCTGGCCAGATCCCATCTCAAGGAAAGTGGTACTCTGCTACTGAAGTGATCAACAAGTTTCCTCACCTTCACGAGCAAACAATGGGGTCCATTGTTTCTTAAGGAAGGAGGTCTGATCCACATCACAGTTGGCATTTGTTGTCGGATACTAACTTCGACATCCTTGACTAGTCTTCGCTGTTGATACAAATTCGACAAGTTTCGACCCGACATGACTTCGACAACTTCATCACCTTCGACATGTTCAGCGACCTCACAGTTTACGACATCGACATGCGACCAGTGACTGTCAAACCTTGACAGACTGTCTCTCTGTCTTCCAATCGACTGTAACTGTTGAACAGTTGAACCGCTCTAACTTCTTCTTGTAACTGAACATAATGGGCAGGCACCCCAAGCGTCTTAGATTTCTTTATAAGCATGTAAACTATTGTAATATACATCTTATCTTGATCAATCTAGAACAGTTCGCATTCCTGCATATTGTCTGTGTGTATTTGTGTTATTTGTATTGTGTAATCCTATTTTTGCTCATTCTGTTTATTAAGCTTCCGCCATAACATAGCCGACTCATTCAGTCGAACTGTTGTCCCCCTCGTGCTTCCTGGACACGATACGGATAAACATTTAATTCTACACATTTGATTAGTGAATTTTGTGCCACTTGTGTGCATAGTCTTAGAGTGTTACTAGGAATTTTCCTCTATGGATAGAACTGCCTTTTTTTGCGGCCTCTTCAAGATTGCCACTAGGGTAATTTTTAGGGGCGAAATTTTGCCAATTGGCTATTTTTCAAAAAATAAATTCGCTATTTGGTCATTTTTAGTCTCTAATATCACCTATATTTACATAAAATATGTTTTTTATCATAATATTCGCCAAAATTTACATGTTTCATTAGTAAATTGTAGGTTTCATATTTAATATTTGCCTACCTATCTATATATGTGTTTTTTTCAATCCAAAATAATGGCCTAGAATACTATACTTAACTATAATATTAGAATCCTTAAAAAATACCCTAATTTGCCACTTTGGAGTTTATATTTCTTAGGTTGTTTTGAATCTTTACCACCTTTAGCTTATACTTCCATAATTTCTCCATCATTTATGGCATCCATTGCCATCATATTTTCCACTAAGTTCAACATTATAGGGAGGGTGGTATGAAATGCTTCCCTAAGATATTTTTTATTCACCGATTTTGATCGAGATCAAGTGTCTTCAGAGTGAGCCTTGTACACACCATCAATTCCTATATTGACTTGGAGGTTGCAATGGTTAGTGACTCATGCACTATGATGAGATGGATCGACATCCATAGGGACACTCAATATATGATATTTTCCCGATTATAAATGAGTACCTAATCATGGTTTTTATGTGAAGACTCATTATAGAGGATTGGTTTATTTTGGGAGTGTGCATTCAACTCTCATTGCCTCAGTGGTTTAATCCCATGTTTTCAACATTGGTATTTGACTCTCTTTTGGAGAGGAGTTTTTATCCTTTTCTTTGCTTATGAGAGTTTGTACATGGGTACCTCAACATGCTTCATTGTTGGCACCCATCTTTGTTTTATTTTGTTTCCTCCCTAGATTTATCTTATGGGGGGATTCTAATTATATTCCTCTATGCTAGTATATTTAAGGATTTTAATTTCATGGAAAATATTTAAATATTAATAAATTTAATACCATTGTTAATATTGAGATTTGGAGTTGTGCTCTATAATGTATATTGTATATAACTTGGTATTTTATGTTATTTTAAGTAGTTGAATCATAACATTGATTTACATTGTTAATCCTATTAATTATAAATTATAGACATGCCATTAATGAATATTTTGTTATGATAATGAATGGAATTTCTTTTATTATAATTTTTTTTTAAATGGAGTGAACTTTCAACACTCTATCCATTTGTATTGCCTAGTTGTAGCTCAATTGGGTAGAATAAATAAAATTAAATATATAATTAAAAAATATATATATTTAATAAATGATGTTAACAAACAAGTTTTAAAATGATTTGTCAATGTCGTATGGATAAAGGTGGATATACATCTAAGTAAAGTGAAGTTTGAGACTTTTTTTTTAATCAGAAATTTGAGACCATAAAGAATATAAGGTCCCTAACATAAAATGAGTTGTCTTGTGGTTTGTTTCAAATGAGAGATACAATTCTACAAGAATCAGAGACATATCTTGTTACATAAAGAGCATTTTCACTCATATTAGGCTTCACAAGAAAGATCCTTTCAATTAGTGCACATGTAAGGAAATTTCAGATATTAATGCTAATAAAATTTATATAGCAATATGTTATGTTGCACCTATTAATGAAGCATAATCTAGATAAAAATTGTCATTACAAAATATTAGAATAGGATATTTATAGCCTAAGAAATGAAGGCAATATCATCTTGCTAGGAGACTTTAATGCTAGAGCATCAACTAACCAAGGAACCCTCTTAGTTCATCAATGCAAATGAAACCCCGCTAGTTAACAAACGAAAGGGAGGGGCAAGAATAGAGACAAGTCAGAAAGCCAACAAGTAAGTAGTTGAAGGAGAAGAACTCAAATATCGGGGGAAATGCATTCTGAAATCGCTTCAAACTCCCAGGTATGAATTTACATCTAGTAAAATAGATGAAAATATTCAATACCTAAGTGATCACACTATAATTGGAAAATTCATGTGGTTCTAGCCATCAAAGAAAGTTATGATATGGTCGATCCACACAAGATGGAAACCCAAAGGACACTATGATCTATAGCTAAGCTGGAAAATATTTTTCACATTCATCTTCAAGCATTTGGAGGACATTAACATAGTGTCTGATGAGGGACCTTATAAATTTAAATTAGTAGGGTTATATCTCCATTTCTGGAAACCTAATTTCAATCCAGAACTAGAGACTTTGACATGCGTACTTGTTTGGATCCACATATATTTCCTTCCTGTGGAATATTAAGAGGTAGAAACCCTCGAAGGAATAGGAAGCACCCTTGGAAAATATGTCAAATATTTTGATCCCACCAAGACTACCAAATATACTGCATATGCTATAATTTGTGTCTACATGAACATAGCAAGGGAAATCCCAGGATCCATTTGCTTGAGTCATAGAGATAGAATGGGATCAACCTATGGACTATGAATATATACCTTTTAGATGCCGTCAATGTCATGATCATGGTCATATATTTAGGGACTGTACCAAGAATAAAGAAGAAGATAAATCAAGAGTAGAGTAACAGAAAGACAAAGAAGGATGCACAAAGGTCTCATTAAAGAAAAGAACAAGCATAAAGCAAGGAGAAGCAACCTCAAAAACCATTGTGGAAACAAAGAATTCCTATGAAGTTCTAGATCTAGACTAAATTAACCATGAAAAAGAAAGAGATAGCATCACTATAGTGACAATTCAATAGACATCGGGACCAAAGAGGAAATAAAATAAAAAGGAATATCAGGAAATCAAGAAATCCAAGACAGATCCAAAAGGAAAATAAAAAGAAGAAAGCATTCAATAAGAAAAAGAAATGAAAGATAAAGAAGACATAGAGGATGAAGATATGGACATCGGGGATCTAGATCTAGAAAAATTGGAAGTGACCTGCAACAAAAAGGAATTCAAATCCATCCCAGACAACCAAATCACCCTGCTAAAAGAATCCCTCACCAAAGTCCATAATAAACTTTCAAAAAATAGAAAAAAAAGAAGGAAGGAAGTCCCAATATCCACTTAGGACTAAAATGAATCACGCTCAAGGAGCAAACCAAAAAACCAAAAGAGGAAAATAAAAGAGGGAGACCGCCTATATAACAAAAAATCAAATAAATTGGAGAAAACCTAATCAATTCAGGCCAATATGGTGCCAGTATGCAAGCCTGAACGAGTTGTTCCACCCAAATGCCTAGTTATCCAATGCAAATAATATTGTAGAATATTAAAGGGATAAATTCAGACTCCAAGCAAAGGATATTAAGAAACAAGATACAGATAGAAAATCCAACTATAATAATGATCCAATCAACTAAGTTAATGCAGAAATATTGAGCCACATAGCAACGCAAAGCTTGAAAGCAATTAAGTCTTTTGTGGTAGATTCTCAAGGTGTCTTGGGAGGAATAGCCCTGATTTGGAACCCACATAAGATCCACCTAGAGTCCTAGACAATTTCATCTCCAATACCAACTACTTATAAGCAAGCTTCACAATAATGGAATATGGCTTGAAGGGCTACTTAACCAATGTGTATGGCCCAAATATTGTTGCTCAAAAGTTAAATCACTTTAATCAGCTAAACACTATAGGGAAAACTATGAGGGGATCAAACTATATTCTTGGAGGAAATTTTAACATGATAACTAACCTTAGATAAAAGAAAGGAGGTATGCATAGGATGGACAAGGACTCTTTAGAGTTTGAACAAATAATTGAAGAAATCCATTTGATTGATTTGGAAACAAAAATTGGCTATATACTTGGAATAACAAGCTGAAGGAGGAGAAAGGAAGATTGCTTCATGTCTAGACCGCTTCCTAATCTCATAAAATCTCATCAATCAAGGGACCGAGGTTGAAGCCTTCATTATATCAACAACATGCTCCGATCACTAGCCTATCAACCTCATTTTGAAAAGCAATAAAATGAATACTCCCAAGTCCTTCAGATTCAAATCCTTTTGGTCAAACCATGATGACTTCATCAATAACATAGAAAAATAGTGGAGGGAAGCAAATATAGGCTCGGAACCCTCTATGCATCGCCTATAGGTATGCTTAAAAAATATCAAACTCAAAGTCAAAAAATGGAGCAAAGAATTTTTTGGTAACATTTTTGAAGCCAAAAAATATTTAGATTTCAAAATGAATAAATTGTAACAAGATATCATTAAGAATGGGAGATCGGAGGATATGGAACTCTAGGAAAAAGGACTCCAACTCCAGATAGATACTAGACTCAAGTAGAAAGAGACTCTCTAGAGGAAAAAGTCAAGAGCTCTGCGGATTAATTAAGACAAGGAGAAAAAAATCAAATTCTTCCATTATGCCATGAAACAAAGAAGAAATTCAAATAGTATCTCACATCTCTGCTCTTCTCAAGGAACTATTTTAGACTCAAGAGAAGATATAGAAAAGGAACTGAATTGTTTCTTCGAATACCTTCTAAAATATCCCATAGAATATAGATCAGAAGCTATTGGAGAAATCACTAGGAATATTCCTAAAACGATAACCCCTTATTAGCTACAAATATTCTCAAACCTATAACAATGCAAGTAGTGGAAACAATGGGGAAAAAGATGACTTCTAGAAAAGACCCAGGCCCAGATAGCTTCACTATTGATTTATTCAAGTCATGTTGGACAATTGTTAAAGAATATATTTGGAGCCTAGTGGAAACATCTTGCAACAGATGGAGGTCACAGATATCTCATTGCAACCTTCCTAACTCTAATTCTAAAGAAAGAAGGTATGCTTGATGCTAGCTAGTTTCGTATGATTTCTCTTTGTAATGTAGTTTACAAAATCATAACCAAGTGATCGCAGATAGATTGAAGCCTCTTCTTCTATCTCTAATCTTGAAAGAGCAACTTGGTTATGTTGAAGGAAGACTGATTCTGGATGGCGTTTTCCTAGCCCATGAAGCCATTCACACCCTTAAATCTCAAAAGAAAGCTCTCTTTCTAATCAAACTAGACATGTCCAATGATTTTGACATGCTAATCTAGCAGTACAGCAAGCAAGTGCTCCTTAAATTTGGATCCATCTCTAACCGAGTAGAGTGGGTCCTCTCCTTCCTTTCTTCTACTTTATTCTCCATTCTCCTCAACGGATCACCCTCCTCTACCTTTTCCCCTTCTTGAGTAATTAGGCAAGGATACCCTTTGTCTCCATTCCTTTTTGTTCTCATGGTTGAATGCCTAAGAGAATCATCTTAGATTCCAAAGAGTTGAGCGGGCCTTATCTCCAGGATCCAAATACACTCAACCCGCAAGCACTCTCACATGTAGCTCAATGATGATACCTTACTCATGGGATTTCCCTCTGTTAAGGAGGCCAAATCCCTTAAGCTTCTTCTTTGCACCTTCATTCTAGTGTCAGGAACCACCATAAATTTGGAAAAGTATATTGTTTTCTTATTCAATACCCCCTCTGGACCTAGAATCTCCTATCCTCTAAGCCCTCCATTTTCAAAAAAGGTCCCTACCCTCTGTTTTACTCGTATCTCCCCTTACTGAAAATGAAATCCAAAATATCTCTTGGGAAGGTCTACTCAATTTAGTCACTCGCAAGCTTTAAAATTGGACCTTCAAGCCACTCAATCTACCTTCTAGAGTAGTGTTGCTTAAGTCTATCCTCTTTACCTTTTCTTTGTGATGGAAACTCCCAAAATCATCCTCAAGAAAATATGAAACCTCCAAATAAATTTTCTATGGAATGGAAAATCCTCGTAAAAAAATGGGCTTTGGTGGATTGGAATAAAGTTTTCCAACCCAAGCTTAAAGGAGGCCTTGGCCTTAGAGATAAATAACTTCTCAACAGGGTTCTGTTAGCCATAACCTAGTGGAATTTGGTAACAATCCCTCTCATTCCTTGGGATACTGTATGGAGAGATAAATATGAGATCCCAAACCTTTCAAAGGACCTAATAAGAATCAAATGGGGTAGAAAATTATCATTGATACAGAATTCGGCTTGGTCTAAAAACGATTTGATCAAGACTCATAGCTTATGGGAAGTCAAAGAAGGAAGCACTGCTCTCTTTTGGGAGGATGCCTTGCAGCAACTCCCCCCCTTAGCTTATTATCAAGCTTCCAATTAGAGGAGATTCAATCCAGAAAAATAAAAATAAAAAGGGAAAGGATCAGCTCCAATGGGATTAACAGTCTATAATAAGCTTCAACATCAATGAATCCTATCAGCTAATCTCAGAGGACAATAGTATACTTGTAGAACCAATTTGGAAGAACATTTGGACTAGCAAATTTTGGCCTAAACTCTCAATTTTTCTTTGGCTAGTCATGCATAAAAAAGTTCTTACATAGGATAAGCTTCAGCGAAGAGGTTTCATTGGACTGTCAAAATGCACTCTTTTCCAAACTCATGAGAAGACATTAATCATTTGTTGAACAACAGTCCCTTCACTACTTGGCTCTGGAACAAATCTGCCATGCTTTTTAGACAATCAGACAGAGATGCAAGTTGCTTAAGAAACACTCTTTCGTATTGGAGAAACAAACCTTTTAAAAACCCTATTCTAAATAGAATATGGAAAAATCTACTTGGTTTCATCATCTAGTTGACGTGGAAAGAACAAAACAGAATAATTTTCAAAGGAGAAAATTGGAAATTGGCTCAACTTTGGAGAACCCTTCAATCCAATATCCAGGAAACCTTATGTCAGACCTCTTGGACCCAGTAAGATATGGTTTGTGTCTCTCAGGAGTAGAGCATCTGGACCAATTGGAATCCAATTATCACTTCAAATCTAGCTTCCTTCAAAAACATAAATATTCATAGCTAGAGCTCGAATGACTGGGTAGCTCCCTCAGAAGGTTTCTACAAACTCAACTTTGATGGAGCTTCCAATGGTAATACAAGTCTAGCAAGCTATGGAGTATTTCTAAGGAATGAACTTGGGAACATTTAATGTCAGAATTACAAGCTCTTCTCTCGGGCATCTATTTGGCAGAATTACAAGCTCTTCTCTCGGGCATCTATTTGGAACTATCTAGCAATCAGTGTAAGCTTATCATTGAAGTTGACTCGCAAATTCTCATCTCAGCGATCAGGAGAATCCTGCATGGCATGAAGGTTTCCAAACTATCCATAAGTTGGATTCTCACTTATTTTTTTAGAAGATCTAGATAGTATTCTATTAAACCTCCTTATCGTCGTGCCTTCCCATGTTAGACGTCAAGGAAACCAACTGGAATATATGATGGCAAACTTGGGCATCAACAATAAACAAAATGAAATCAAGCTAGTTGAGTCAAACATCCAACACTTCCTTAGGGAAAGGAATGCCATGATATTGCCAGCAGGGATATAAAGAAACACCCTTCCATATTGATCACTCAATCATATCATAACAAAATCCCTATGCTCATATCCACGTCAAAAGGGAGGAGAGATGGAGGATGATCGAAATCCCACAATATAAAATGGGCCCAGTCCAAGCCAGCTTATGGACACCCCCACTCATGCAAATAAAAACACATTCAATACAAGTCGTGTTGATCATTACATGCGACACCATCTAGAAAAGGAGGACAAATAGTTGGGGGGCATGAAGCAAACTCGATAAGGAGAAAGGAAGTTTTATCAGTACGCCACCTTCTTCGATCATAGTTCCAACGTCGAAGGATTTTTCGTGCATGTTAGGTATGCTCTAATGGAAGCGCAATATACCATGTTATGTACTTTCTAATCCTGATCAGTAATGAGCATTCAATTCTATAAGTGATCACCCAAGTAATGATCCTAATAGATCTCATGCGTAGTATTAACAAGATGTTAATGCATACCAAACCCTTTAGCATAAAGAGGCAGACGATTCTAGATCGAATCCACCTCCATGAATTGGCTATTCAAATGTTAGATACTCTGGTGCTACGGAACAAAGAACTCTTGAAAGAAATTGGGATAATTGCTTCTTCTATTCGAGGCAATTGGATTCACGTCAACATGCTAAATGAGAAGGAGCAAAGGGACTCTACCAATAGGTAAATGAAAGGTTCCGGTCTAAGGGTAACCCCTCCTAGAACACTTAAAGAATTCACAAGCTAGATAGAAACTCTTATAGCCTCGACAAGTCCAGAGATGACAAAAGGGCATGTCATATCATGAAATTCTATAGAGAGAACACCACTAACATGTGAAGAAGGAAACGGATGACCTTGATGCAAGAAATTGAAGCAGAGAAGGAAAATATCTTAGGACCGTAGATGCAAAATTCTTTTGAAGACTGGATAACAGACTCATAACACTTAAGGAGTAGAATGAACCTGTTCAACTGAACATTGGATCTCTACTGGTGAGTTAAAGCTCTCTTGGGTAAATGCATGGAAGAAAAGGGGAAAAATATGAGAGATCTTCGCAGCTAGCTGAAAGAAATAAACTCTCGTTTGAAAAGGTTGGAGAATGTTTCATTCAATTTAAAAGTAATAAAGGATAAACAAAACCTGATAGCCAAGGCTATGGGTTACAAATTCGAGGTAACCAAAGTGGTAGAGCATAATTAGGATTAGCAGTAGGAGCAAGGCCAAACCCAAGAATCCCACCAGATTATCATCTTAGATGATGAAGACAAAGAAGGAGCTGCACCAATGAATGAAGTTGGATGCACACAATGGATCTCTGGGTAGCCTCCCATCTTAGCCGGTCTCCTCTTTTTAGATGATCTCTATTCAGTCTTGTTTTCCTATGATATATCTACTATAATCTTGCCCAATTCTGTTTCGACTACGTTAAATCCACTCTTGTTCAGTCTCTCTTACTCTAGTTCTGTATAAGTTCGTCCTTCTTGGTAGTGTATGTTTAAATAGTCATTTCCAAACTCCTAGTTCTCTTTTTTGTATCAATTATGTAAGCAAACATTCCCAGACTTCTAAATTCTGATGACTCAATTTTTGGCTCTCTTGTGCTCTATTTTTCCTAAGGAGCGGCACAAGACAACTAGCTCTTTTATGATGACTCCAGTTTAGGCTCTCTAGTGCTCTGTTTTCCCTAAGGAGGGGCACTAGACAACTAACTCTTTTTTGTACTCTATCCAAGAGTTTGCATTACCAATATATTAGAAGGTTCTATCTTGCTTACAAAAAAAAATATTACAAACATTAATGGTTTTAATACCATTTGATAGTGTCTTCAGGTTGATATCATTTTTCCTTTATATATATATTTTGTGGTATTAATTTTTTGGAGAGAATATTTAAAAACTCAATTTCAATTGATTTTTTATATTGTTTTTTTTTTTATATAATTTTGTTGTAGGTTAGGTTTGTTGCATTATAGGGTTTTCATTGTTTTAGGGTTAGGTTTCTTGCATCATATGGTTCTTTATTTTTATTTTATTTTTGTGAATAAATATGGCATACAAATTTCCTTTCAGAAATATATCATCATTCTATAGTGTGTGTCTCATTAATTAAGTAATGAGATTTTTTTTTCATGCTTTTTTATGAATTAATATTATTTTTCCATTTTGTTCTTAATATAATCTATCCGATAACTTATAATTTTTGCCCAGTTGGTGGAAACCCATTGATCAATGTCCTTTGGGTTCATGGCCCCGTAGGAAAATTTCCCAACCAATGCTTTGATCGAAAGGGCCGCAATGCCTTCCAGTCTTGATAGACGGTCCATCAAGAGATCATTACCCTGATTCCGCAAATGCCACTTATTGTTTATCCGATTTGAAACCACCCTGGGTTGACGCCGGATATACTGAGGGGTGGGTCTAGATATGGGTTCCACAACTCGGGTGATCTCAGGGATTGTTGAGCCCTCCTTAGACGTTCTACGAACCGTAGTTTATGGAAGAGGTAGAGATACATGGGTCTACCCAACAGTTAGACAAGTGGGTGCATATGCCCACCATTCGTCAGAAATTTGTTTACTCCCCCTCGAATCTTCTGTCAATGGGTTTGTTCTTGGTTCCATTCCCAGAGATAATGTTTTAATATTCCCCACCGCCACTACAGAAACCCCCTTCAAGGTTCCATTAACGACAACAGTACCCTACCATAAACACCCCTCACTTATCACTAAAAACTAAACTCCAGATAAAACCATTATTCAATCAACCTTATACCAGTATCAAATACTCCATAATAGTACCAGGTTTCCTATCCCCTGCATAGCTTCAAGGTTACATGGAATCCCTCTCTCCCCCGTAGCCTACCCTACTGTTTGGTCGCTGGTTCGAATCCATGGAAGCCCCGCGAAAAATATCCCCTTCCTTCATCCGGGAGTTATGATTACCTTTAATCCACATACTATAAATACTTTTCAAAATGGTTACTTATGTTCCTTCAATATTTTTTTACTATATGATTTTTTCACATTATGAAATCCCTTTACACTTGCTAGTATGTAATTTTTCATGAAAAAGAGAACGATTTTTTACTTAAAAGATATCGTGGCAATGGAGAGTTCAGGAAAGAGTAGCAGCAAGGGAAGAAGGAAGGGAGCAGGCTCTAGGAAGAAGTCGACGTGAAGAACAGTGAAAGCCGGATTGCAGTTTCTGGTGGGAAGGATCGCTAGATATCTTAAGAAGGCGTGGTATGCCAAGCGGGTCAGAGGCAGTGCTGTCGTCTACATTTCCGTCGTCTTGGAATATCTCGCCACCTAGGTTTTCTAGTACTTGGCTGACAACGCTGTCCGAGACATCTGATTGTATCTCTACCCTAAAGGAAAAACTTTGGGATAAAACGGGGGTTTCTGAAATATTCGAGTGCCTTCTCTATGAAAGTAAGCAGTTGAAGGATCATATAACACTACCTAAATACAAAATATTGAAGGATTCAACCATAATTTTGGTCATGCAGCTAAAGGGGGATGTCAGTTCCTAGCACAACTCCAGTCTCTAAACCAGCTTCATGCAAAGAGGGAGCAAGCTCAAAGGAATCCCCTACAATAGTTCAAATGCCCAGTCCATACCCTCCCATAAATTTGTAGTAATTTGTAAATTTAATGGTTCCTAGCCAAGAATGGAGGAGCTAGAACAATTGATACAATTTAACTGGACCACAAATTGTGATTACTAATTATACTCAAAAGTTTCTTTATAGTTCAATTGATTATTAGAAAATATTATCAAAAAATATTTCAGGAATGGTCATGATTTTGGGGAAGAGCTGGCCTCTTTATCACCCCAGCCCTTGGGGTATACGGAGTTTGATCCCACTACAATAGTAATATCCAAAATGTCTATTTGGGTTCGTCTCCTCAACCTTCCTCTACCTTTCTAGCATCACTTAGAGATAGAAGATATTGGAAACGCCTTGGGTAGCTTCATAAAATAAGATAATGTGTGCAATAACCAAGGTTTATTCACATATGCTTGAATTTGTGTAGAAATTGATGTAAGAATTGCTTAATATGTATAAGCACATATATATCAAGGTTGTTTTGATGGGACATTGTACTTTTTGATTCATAGATGAATATTAAGAGTATTATTTTTTTCTTGCTAAACACTACTTGATACAATTCTTTTGAAGCATGAAAACATGAGAACTTTCAGCATACCCAAAGTTTGGATTATGAAAATACAATGTTCAAGTGCTGTTATTTCCATCAAATAGGTCCACAAACAAGAAAGCAAACAAAAAGGAAAAAAAGGATCATATCCCAAACCTAAAAGCTGGCATTCAGATTCCAATAAGGTGCAGGCTAATAGAAAAATAAAGAAAAGAAAAGGAAGATCGAAGCTTTTCTCAATTCTCTTTTTTTTCAATATTTTTATGACATCTCATGCCCTCTAGTTTTTTTTTGAATTTTTCTAGAGGATATAAGGTTTGATAAATAAAGTGGTTTTTTTAATAACAAAAGTTTTTTATTTTCTGAGCTAAAAAAATATTATATAAGAGTAAATTTTAAGTAATAAATAAATTTAAATATTTGGTAAAATTTTATATAAATAGTTATTTTTTATTTTTAAATAGTTTTGCATTATTAGTATAAAGTAAAATAACATGGTAGTCTAAATATTCTAAGTTTTCAACATTTTTTGAACATATTTTTCGTCTTATTTTGTTTTGGAAATCTTTAAAAATTCTTAGAATTGTATATATTAACTATAAAAACTGTATAATTTGGATGCTATAAGAATAAATAAACTACTCCCTTATAAAAATATATATATTTTTGCTCCAGCAATGTCAATAGCTATATGAAACGTATTACAATGCAATATGAAAATATATTTTTGAAATTATTGATAGATAAGAACATTGAAAGGCGTGTTGAAGTTTGGACCGTCAGATGTGACACGTTACGGCACATCATACCCTAAATTCCCATTTGCATCTATCGAACACAACGCGATCCATCACCACATCCTTAAAGCCCAAGCATTTCGCGACCATCGACGGCCCAAAATTCCTGTCGCGAAAAACTGAGGAGCTCGGATCATATTCGGTGATATCCCGTTTATGGTACCCAGTCAAGGCGGGTGCCGTAAAGAAGCGGAGTTGGGACCAGGGATTTGAGAACTAGGAGGGACACTCCATCACAAATTCATACAGTAAGACAATCAGCCTTGGCGGCCGTAGAAGTTTCGGGCAAATAAACAAAAAATCCTTCGTTCCTCTGAATCTCCACGCGTTCGTTTTGGTCAAATCTGGGAGACGAATCTGTCAAATTCTTTAAAATATCATGGAATACTTTGTTATAAAACTGCCCAAGTATGGTACAAATATCTCTAAACTCTTCTCCTGAATCTCAAAAGATAGAATCTACATCCTCGTCTTCATTCTTCTTCTTTACGTTTTGTTTCGATAGAAGTAAATCCATAGATATGTACACCACAATATCAATGTACACCACATATTTGGTCATAGACGGTGCCGTGCCGTGTAATTTAGGATATCTGTCAAATTCTTTAAAATATCATGGAATACTATGGTATAAAACGGCCCAAGTATGTTACAAATATGTCTAAACTCTTCCCCTGAATCTGAAATAGAGAATCTACATCCTCGTCTTCATTCTTCCTCTTTACGTTTTGTTTCGATAGAAGTAAATCGAGAGATATGTACACCACAATATCAATGGCGGCCTACAAGCAGGCTGCTGCAAAGAATCACAATACTCAACAGAGCGGGGTTCTATTCCCACCACCCGAAGGCCCTTATTCTGCATATTTAGTTTTTCAACAAGACGAAGATGAATTCGAAGAGGAGCAGGGTGCGTGTGCGTGCTGTTTGATGTGCTGGAACTGGCTGAAAGAATTGCCTTTCCCTCAAGATAAATGCTTGACCATTCTGTACAGTACAAATGATAGTACGCAAATAAATAAAGAGTATTTTATTCCGGTACTAGGCCAACCCATCTCCTCCAATCGCTACTACGTTATCCGAGCTGAAAGCAAGCACAAGGGGTAAGCATTTCTGCTATTTATTAGTCTGTTTTCCACCATAAATTCCTGCATCCTTCTCTGCTGTGGTTATAGGTAACTGTTATTTAAACCCCTCCCCGCGCCCCCCCCCCCCCAAAAAAAAAAAAACTGTTTTGATTTTGGTCCAAATTAATCTGACACCCGTATCACTTGTCGCTCTACTAAACAATCATTAGCATTTTGGAAAATTATGGTAGAAGCTTGCCTCCATTTACAATTTTAATTCTATAATGTTAGGGGAACTCTCTTTTTTTTGTGTTTCTAATTACATTCCCTAACAATATCGAGAGAAGTCATCTCATAACAGTATGAGACATCATTATCAGTCAAAGCCTGAATCTTATTATGGTTTGCTTTTTATCACTCATATTAGTTGGTGAGAGGTACTCATAAACTACAGTGAGAAGAATCCAACTTTTGCAGCTATGGCTTTAGAGGGTATATAGTGATTGCAGCTATGGCTGTAGAGGGTATATAGTGATTGTAGATAAACATATATTGTTACAACTGAAGTTTTGAATATTTGAGAGGGATTTGATGAAAATTTTAGAACTCTTTATCCTTAGATCATAATATCACATTTGGAATCAGTGTCCGTGGAAACCATGTCATATGGATTTGTAATTTTATTTATATGATAAGGATGGCTAATAAGCATTTTAATGTGTGTACAGATTGGTGGAAACCTGCTCTACAGAAGAAGACATGACTAACTTCTGCTTCTGTAGACATGTCGAAGACATTCCTCCTAGATCTCTGGATCCCAACAGTCAATACCAACAGATTGAAGTAATTCGAAAGAGAAGAGGGTTCACTTCAAAGTGCATCGCTTCTGATGGTTTCCCTCCACAGTTTCTACGTAGGAAGGGTTGGTCAGTTAGCCCCAAAGGTTTGCGTGGTAAACATGGCAGACTTGCATATGTTCGAGGCGAGAATGCTTACTTGAGGGCACAATTACCCCCTTTCAATTTCTCACTCTGGGAGAAAAGATCACCTATTGTTATAGTTGGTGAATGGTATTGCCCCTTTATCTTCATCAAGGAGCTGGGCAACAGCTTCGAGGATGCCGAAATTCAGGTTATCGAGACTCCTTTCTACAAGATGGAGCTAGAGAAATTTTGGGAGGAGATTTACAGTACTGAAGTCAGTACTGCAGGGAATGATATAGTTGTGCAGACAACGACAAGGGCGGAAGAACCATTACTATTGGGAACTGAGGCAGTTGAAGAAACCAGAGATGATGATGGGAGTGTTTGGATGAAAGGATTAATGCAGGAAAACGGAAAATTAAAGGGGGTGAGACTAAGTTGGCCCATCATTGCCAAAATGAGGGCAGATCAAGGTAGGCAAGGATCAGAAGCAAGAGATGTGAGGGTGGAGAAATTATTCAGTAACGTTGGGATTGGAAAAAAGTTTGTCTGTTATGTTGTAGTGGAGAGATATGTATTGAAAAGAATGGATGGAAGTGTTGCTATGACTTATTCGTTTAGAAACTGCAACCAGATAGAAGGGAAGTGGGAATAAAAATGCAAAATCAAATCTGATAGAAGATTTAATATGGTGGCTTAATTGAGTACAATCTGCGGCTTCTGTGGCTTAGTATTTGAGTACTAAGGGAACATATAATTCCATAAGACTGTTCATCTAGTGCATAGGAGTTCCATTTTAGTCCCAATAGGAGTTGTATTTTAGTCCTAAGTATTATTTGTGTAATGTGAATTATACCAGGTTTGTGAGTCAAGTTGAAACATTCTTACGTCATTGTATTTTCTATTTCTGGCCAATACTCACTGGGCTGCACTGTTTGACTTTGCATGTAAACTGGGGCAATGTTATTTATTTATTTATTTAATATAGCTGATCTCGTCAGCATGACAAGCGTTCTTGATTTGGAAATTGTTTAGTGGTTTATATTTTGTGTTTTTTCATAGATACTTCAATATTTCCTTCTGGCTATTAGCTTTTCAACTTCATAAGCCTAATCGTTGTTTTAATGGCAGTGTTTTGTTTCAGAATATCATTCGCCAAATTTTGGTATTTTCTTGTGGTCTGTTTGGTAGAAAATTAGCATCCAAGAAATGAAAATTGAGAAATATATTTTCTTGTGGTCTCTCGACCATCGATCCAACGATCACCGAAGAAAAATGGGAGTAAAGATTTATTCCTACTTAGAATTGGATAATGGGATTCCACGTGTCATCGCCTCCACGGGCCCATCTAATAATCTGCATCTGAATCTTTTCTTAGAACAAGAAAGAAAAATACATCAGTGTTTTGGAAATCATGTGTTATTTTCTCACTAACATCCTCCCATCTACAATGCAAGGTTAAAGTGTGATACATTTGATCTTAGGAAATACAGACACAGAAAGGACGGACACTCTTCTTTAACGATCTCGTTGTTTGGTTTAGGTAGAGAGATAACTACTTAAGTGTGAAAATTGCAAAGTTTTGATAAAGTAATATATAACTAAGGAACAATATTTATATCCCGGAGCAGCTCTATTCCTTAAAATATACAGTTTTAGATCAAATCAATTAAGAAGTAGAATAAGAAAACTCCAATGCTCAGCTGGACCTGGCTAAGGGGAATAAGGTATACATCTTCCAAACAAGCAGGGACCTGATTGATGGATTGAAGTAGTTAGATCTTTCAGTACTATCCGATAGGCGAATGGTTTGTAATTGCAACAAGGAGCTGGCAGGTGATCATTTTTAAAGTTTGTTTTTTACTTTTATTTGTACAACATTTTAACTTTGACTTGATTTAGAATATTTATTAGCCATATATTAAGTGGTTGTGCTTATATAAAAACAGTATTTGGATTGCTGATTCCCTCCATCTAATGGGAAAGGAGGAAACTCAACCTTTGACCTTGCTCCATGCCCATTGGATAGAAGGAATCAGCAATCACGATAAGCTCACACATCAGGGATTAACTTTCAATCGCATCACATACTGAACTTATATTGAGTATCGAGACAATTACAAACAACATGCCAAACTATAATCACAATGGAAACGATGCCCCTCCAAAGGAAACCGTGCAATCCTTTCCAAACCACAGATAGAATGAAACCACGGAATCGGAAAACGTTAGAACTTATAAAAACAAACAGTAAAATTATATAAATGGTCAAATATGCGTTCAATGGCATATGGCTCTGTTGATGCAGTGTCTATCGACAGGGTTTCACTTCGTACTGTCGCCAACAAATTATCAACCCACACTCCCTTATACACTAGCCCAGAAAGGTGTAACCCTTTCCAGCAACACTTGCGGAGCAAGTGCAGTCTCACCCGAGATGGATAAGGGGGCTACTGGAACCAAGTTTCCACAGTTGCGTAGAAGATATGCAAATACTACCTTCGTACTAACGAGAGATTATAACATTCACACATACTATTAATTTATCATTCACCGATTTCACCAAACATTCAGAACAACCTCTTCAACATACTTATTCAGATTAGCATTACTTCTACAACATATTCGCATTAACCAGTATAAGCATTCACATAACACAGTTCTCATTCATCATTTCATCAGATTAAACACAAGGACAACATCATAACCGAACATCTCCATTCATTCACCAAACTTGCGGAATAAACCTCGCAGAAACTGCCAAGACATCATATCGCGAATACAACACGAACCCAAAAGATAGGATAATTCTCCAAAACTTCGATGCCCTTAGGCTTACAATCCTACTCTATTTATATGCTTCTATTCTATTACAAAATGGTCCACATGACCGACTTAATTAATCCAACAATTCTTTCAGAGCTCCCGGGAATGCCACGAATGATCCTTCTTTCGCAGGATGACCATTTCGCACCTGTCGGATTCCGCACTTCCTGCAGATCTATCCCGTGCCAATAGGCCCCCAACACAAACTTGTGGCTCGTCCCGAGCCACCTCAGCTGGATGTTGTTGATCTGCACTTCTCCATTGCTGTCCTATCCTTCTGAAAACTGTTCTTGCTGTCTGGAGCTCATTGTTGTGTACTTCTCCAATTTGTACCTCGATCTCTGGCTCACTTTCATGTACTTCTCAAACTCATCCTCTAGTCTCTTGGAACCTTGATCATCTACCTCCGGGCCACCTGTTACTCTGCTCCACACTTGTTCCCGACTAAGGAGAAGTTCATTGGTGTCGCCAAGGTGGGAAATAGGCCGACTACTCCGGGACATATGTTTCGCACCCAACACTACCGTCTACCGGGGCCAGGGGGTCTCCACCCCTGGTGTTCTGGTGGTAATCGGGACCACAACTATTCTAACTATCGCCATGCACTTAGACATCTTGGTTGAGACCTTGTCTCTATTCCTCCTGAGTGTCCGCACTACTTCCTTTTCTGGTTGTTCATGTGCATCATCATTCTGGCTCGCAGCGCACCTGGTGTGCTGCCATGTGAAATGAAATGGATCATTTCCACAGCCTCCTTAGAATTTCTAACTTATTATTTTCCCTGACCTACTCGCAGCATGTAGTTCTCTCAACTGATAACTTCCACTTAGCTCCGTTGAGCCTCTGGTGTCTGTATTTATGCCTTTCACCTTCCTGGATGCCTACTGCAGGAATCATTTGCAAATCCATTCACCTGATGTGCCGATTCGGTCATCATTTTTTTCCTGCATGTGGAGACCAGACATCCTGCATGTGTGGTGGCCGACCATACTTCTCCACCTTGCAAACCATGCATCGTGGTACTACTGGCCATGCTGCCATCGTGCGTTGCCATGTGTCGAGCATGTCTGACCCCTGCGCTAGTCCAGACCTGCCAACGATCATACCTGTCAACAAGAACGAGCCTCCGAAAGAGTCCCATCTGCTGACAGTCTGGAATGATTGCTGATTTGACGGGGCGCAGCACGGCCGCTATCACATCCCTGCAACAAAACCAATCCCACTCGCACCCTTTCTTTTCGGCTTCTCTTCCGACTGGTGCGCCCTCTGACTGCCTGGTATCTTATCTATCTATCTATCTATCTACCTATCTATCTATCTATATATATATATATATTAGCATACACTCTGCGTCGGATCATGGTGATAGGGCTTCAGCCTACTCCCATTGACCAATTTAGGTAGCAATACTCCATCCAGACTCTGTAACTATTTTGCGCCCTTGTTGGTAACAAAAGTGATAACATATGGTCCCAACCAGGGCATTTGTAACTTCCCAGGGTGTTTTGCAAACTTACTATCGTACAACAGTACTGTATCCCCCTGCTGAAGGTGCTTCGTCTTGACATGGCGGTCGTGCCACACCTTTTGGCGGTCTTTTTCTACCTTCTGATGGAACCCTGCGATGAATCGATCTTCGTCAAGCTATATTAGTTGTGTCAACCATTCCTCCAGCGCGCCATCGTCACTCATTCTTGTTTTTGCGGCGATGCGTAAGCTCAGTGCTATGTATTCCATTGGCATAACTACTTCCTAGTCGTAAACGAGCTTAAATGGGGTTTGGCCAGTCAAGCGCTTGCATGTGGTGCGATATGCCCAAAGGAGCGGTGGTATTTTTAGGTCTCAGTCATCGTGGTTCACATTACACACCTTGGTGATAGCATGCTCCAATATCTTATTGAGCGCCTCAACCATCCCATTCCCCTAAGGGTGGTAAGGCTTACTCTTCTGGTGCTGGATCTGAAATTCTTCTGTCAGCGCGGCAATTGTTTGGTTAACAAAGCGTGTCCCTTGATCGCTTAATAATACTTTTGGGAAACCAAATCGAGTGACCACATTGTCAAATAGGAATCGTGCTGCGGCCGCAGTGGAGCAATCTCTCACTGGTGCAGCCTCTTCCCAACGCGTCAGGTGGTCTATCGCAATGATGATGTAACACGACCCTGTTCTCTTTCCTGGTGGGTTTATGGGTCCCACAAAATCAACGACCCTTTTTTCAAAGGCCTACAGTGTTACTTTTGGTACTAGTGGCATTTCATCTCGATGTGAGGGCTTCCTGGTTCATTGGCATACGTCGCAGGTCTTTGCATAGTCCACGACATCTGCATGCAAAGTTGGCCACCATAGCCCTACTCAGAGGATCTTCCCCACAGTTGGTCATCTTCCATAGTGTCTATCCCCCAGCAATTCCTTCATGTACTTCCTATAGAATCTGTTCTTGTTCATGCGGAAGGACGTATCGTCGCAGAATCTTATCGGGGCCCATTTTATATAACTCTCCTGCAATTAGCTGGAAATCTGCAGCTTGGACCACTAGCTGCTTCTTTTGACTAGTAGTGAACTCGGACGGTGCCTCCCCTGTCGTCAAAAATTGAATGATTTGTTCATAGTGGTTATCAACCATGCCAACTCTAAAAAACTGAGCGTCCAACAATCCTTCATCAATGCTCCTTGGTTCCTCCCCTGATTCTATCTACAAGAGATCATTAGGTCCCACATTTAGTCATCCCAGATTTACGATAATCTCAAAATCAAACTCCTAAAACAACAATAGCCAGCGACAGACCTTCCCCCCCAACACAGGCTTGTTCACCAAGTATTTCAGCGCAGAATGATCTGTGAACATCTTGAAGTGCCCCCCTAAAAGGTAATGCCGGAATTTTTTCAAGGCATAGACCATCGCTAGCGCTTCCCACTCGGTGGTTGTATAGTTCTTCTCTGCATTAGACAATTTTCTACTTGCGAACGCTATCGGATGATCAATGTCGCCAGTTCCTGGTTGGGCCAAGATGATGCCTAGGGCGACTGACAACGCATTGACGTGTATGTGAAATGCCTTCGACCAATCCGGGAATGCAAGGATTGGTGCTTCGACCATCTTTTCTTTCAATGTGTCCAATCTTTTCTGACATTCCTTGGTCCATTCAAACTTAGCATCTTTCTTTAGTAACTTCTCCATGGGTGCTGTGATAGCTGCATATCCTTGAATGAATTTCCTATAATAACCTGTGTGTCCCAGTGTCGCGCGTAGTTGTTTGGACATCGTTGGTGGTGGGAGGTCGACAATGATGGCAATCTTAGCTAGATCTACCAACATTCATTCACTGCAGACAATGTGTCCTAACAGTATGCCAAATGGAGCCCAAAAGATCCACTTCTTGAGTTTCAGGGAAATTTGGTGCTGTCGACATCGTTCTAGCATGAGTCTTAAGTCCGTGACATGATTCTTGACTAACTTATATACCGTCCAATCATCCATGTAGACAGTGAGGAACTTATGAATGTAATACTTGAACATCACTACCACTATTCTGGAAAAGATTGCGGGAGCATTTTTTAAGCCGAATGGCATCACTGTGTACTGAAAGCACCCCCACTCTGTGAAAAATGTGGTCTTGTGCCGATCTTCTTTCGCGATCTTGATTTGGTGGTATCCCGAAAACCCGTCCATTAAGGAATATATTTCCTGACCTCCTACTCCTTTGAGAACCTCATCCGTGAATGGGTTCGGGAACGGATCGTGTAGGAAGGAATCATTTAGTTTTCTTAGGTCGACACAGATTCGTACTTCGCCGGTTTTCTTGTCCTGGACAACCATTGGACTGATCCATTCTGATTCCTCCACCGGTTTTATAATGCATGCCTCCAACATTCTATCGAGTTCGACATGCAGTCATTCCTTGTATCTCGGATTCAATCGATATGGTCGTTGCTTAACCGGCTTCGCATCAGGTTTTAGAGGGATCCTCATTTAACCTCAGTCTCTAGAAATTCCCTTCATCTTTGAGAATTTTGTTGGAAACAAATCCTGAAAAATCATGCAGTAGGTCAGTCAATTTCGCAATAGTCGACTCGTCCCAGTAGTCACCAATGCTCACGAATTTTGGGTTTTCCTCTGACCCAATGTTTACCTTCTTGATCTTCAATTGTTCCTTAAATTTGTCCGACGGTATATCTGGTGCCACAACGCTGCAACTGCCCTCTGATTCGGGTACATATGTAGCCCTAGGGTCATCGTCATCTTCAGGCTCTCAAGTGACATTGTAACGCTCCATCATTGTTGTTGGTGTCCCAGTCCATTGGAGTGCCATTGGTTGTCCTGTTGGTACCGCTTCAAATCTTTTCTCACAGATCGCTTGTAGCATGGTGTGGATTAAGGGATTTTCGTCTGAGAATAAGAACGTTTGGTTGAAGCCAATGGTAAGTTGTTCCCAAGATGTCATCCCACGTCGCAGTTCTTCTACAACATACCATCTCTGCGGTACCTCGTCCAATGTGTGTACGGATGCATGAACCCACTCTTGTCGTACTCTTGATCCCCATTGATGTTGACAGGCATCCAAATGCATCTTTGGGTCTCCTTGTTCGTCATATTGCATTTGGTCATTCTCCGCAACTTCATCGAATTGAACCTCCATGAGTCGTCGACAGAGTGGCCAAGATGTAATGTTTGATTTATGTGTTTCCCACCATCGTGCAGGAGTAGCCTTCAGGGATTCCTCTAGGGACAGTAGACGCTGTGGTTCCACCACTTTTTCCTCAAACTCTGAAAGAAATGTGTCCAAATTGGGCAATCCCTCGTAGGTAGGTAACACATATTCCTCTGTGGCTACTCTTCGTAGGGACTATGTTATCCGTGCGCATCTTCGAAAGGATACTTCATGCATCCGGTTCTGCCAATTCTCCAGGGCCTCATCTGAATCGAAAGATGCCAAACTGTCACTGTGCCATCCTAATTCTCCATTCGTGGTGGGGTTAACATAATCCTCAAAAATGTTATACAAGTTGTCCCATCCTTCTGTAAACTTGTTTCTGGCTGGCTCTGTATAGCGCAATCCTTCCGCAGGATGCAGTGGTGCTACGACTCTCATTTCCTGATTCTCAAATGACATTATCCTTTTCTTAAAGTTGATAATTGCTTGATTCTCCATAGCCCAGTCTATCCCCAGCAGCACCTGATAGGGGCTGGTGTTATCCACAATCTCGATGACATCGAAATCCTCATACGTTCTGAGCCCTTCAATCTCAACTGGAAGTTGACATACCCGTCCAAGCGGGGTGACCTTGCTCTGGTTCACCAATCGTAGCTGTACTAGTGACCATGTCATCCGTGGCTTTCCCATTGTCTCCCATGTCTGTTTAGTCAAGATGTTCATGTCTGAACCCAAATCCAAAATAATGGAGTCAACATCAAATTCTTCGATCTGCTCCGACATGCGCATCTCCCTACATGTCTTTCTTTTATGTATACGATTGACTCTCTGCTCCATTCGTGTGCCTCCTCGTCGTTGTAGTAGACTAGCGATTTCTTCCAAGACATATGGGTCCTTTGCTAAATCCAGGAAGCTTCCCAAGAAGTCTTTTAGAGTGTTTTCCTTCCTTCGCGACTTCGTTGTGTCGAACGTCGGTGGCATGTCATAGATTTCTTCTTCTAGAGGTACCCATCTCCTATTCCTCATTGCATCCTGTGCTTTCAAAAAGATGTCCTTTTCTACTTCGACGCCAGCATTGATCTTCTTTCACTGTGTTTGTGTTGGTTTGACATTGGTATGCGGCTTATCGACCCCAGTCACCATTCCTCCTATGTCACTATCCCAACCGTTGCGTGGTTACCTCTAGCTTTTGTCGAAATCATATGTACAATAGGTGGCAGATTCGGGTTATTTGAGTTCTGGTTCTGCTTAGTTTTCCATTTTGCAATAAGTTGAGGGAAGTCTTCTATACTATGATCTACAGCACTACAATATGTACACTGTGGCGTAGGGTTTGGACAATCCCGTTGGTAGTGCTCCTGCTATTCGTAATTGTAACAAATGATTGGACCTCTTCCTCATCCAGCAACTCCTCTACGTCCCATACCGGTACCCTGACCTCCTCGGAATCCTCCCCTGAAACCTCCGCGTGGTGGTCCATAAGGTTGATACTGCGGTTTCCCATACTGCGGCTGCTGATACTGTTGCTGCCCATACTGCGGCTACCCGTACGACGGTTGTGGATACTGAGGAAGCCCATATTGCGACTGCCTGTATTTTCCCTGGTCATATTGTTGCTGCACAACTGGCAGCTCCTCTCCCTTCATAAAATACGTGTCGACTGTTTGGTCTTGCAACAGGTCGCAGGCCTTGTACTGCTTCTCATCGTGGCCAACCAAGCAACAAAAACTACAGTATAAGTTCCCTAGCTTTGATACCATCTTTTGCAAGTATACACATTCTTCCAGCCGATGCCCTCTGCTTTGACAGACAGTACACTAGGGAATGTCCCCTTGGCGAAGGGGGTTTGGTGCCCCCGAGTGCAAATACTCACAGAATTCTGGGCAATTATCCTTATGGTGCCCCTCGGTTCTGCATCTGGTGCACAATACATCTCGGCGGGTTTCTTTTCCCTTCTTGATATCTTCTAATTGCAGTGTTAGGTTGGCCAACTGCGCCTGCACTCTGTCCATTCCCATCCCTACTTCTCCAATTGGAGAAGCTTCCAGTTTCATCATGATTTCTAATGCTTCTACCTGTGTCGCGACTTTTTGTTGCATCAACGACCCTCATATATGTGGTACCAATCCTGCAATGAACCATTCTTTATGTTGCAACTCATTTATCGGAAAGCTCACTTTCGCTATCAGCGTCTTGTACCGCTGATCAAATTCCCACACCAACTCATTCAAGAATTGCTTAATTTCCTTAAGCTCAGTGATGTATTGCAACTCGGATTTTGGTTTTTTAAATTCGTAAATCATTTCCGTTCTAACCTCTGCCAATGTTTTAGCTTCTTTTCCCACCGGAACCTTTACAAACTTCATGTACCAGTCTAACGCCCTACCCCTAAGGGTCATCAATAGTTGTCCCATCTTTATAGCATCATCCTGAACCTACTTCACGGTCTAGACTACTTCAAATATAAACCAATACTGTTCGGGATCCTCGGTCCCGTCCCTTTGAAATGTGGGCATATTTTCCTCGTTTTCCATCTGAACATTGCTAGTATTGTTATTTGCTGAAGTGCTACTCTTGCCTCTACACGTAGGGAAACTCCATGAGTAATTTGGATTCCTTCCTATAAAATTCAGAGTAGTGTGCAGGGTCAAAGGTATGTGGTAACTTATGATCTGACCTCCTTCTGCCTCTGGGGTAGCCTGGTCGACGTTTCCTTCGCAATATGGTCACTTCCTTCCTTATGGTCCTGTTTCACAGTTCTCTGTTCCGGTCCTCTCAGGAGACTCTTTCTCAGTCCTCCTCTTCTTCTCAGGACACCGGAATATTGCTCCACTCCTCAGGGTACCACACTCTTCGTCAGCTTCCCTTCCAAATTCGTCGTCGCTCATGTCCATCTACCACATCTTTTCATCAGACTTGCATTTACGTGATACCTTCACCCTCGCACACTGATTCTTCTACTTGTCAAAAGACATCCTCAATATCCCTTTTTCTCACATAACCATTTTAATCCATAGTTTTAACGATGACATAAATATTCCTCTTGGCTCCCTGAAGAAGTTTCTTTTGACGTCGTTGTATGAATTGATAGTATCTACCACGAACTCAGTTATGTATCCTTCAAGGATACTGTCTACCCAAAAATCAACAGCTCATGATACCTTGTTATCGACTTGTTTCAGCTATCGCACCAACTCTAGGGTCCAACAGTCGAGCTCAGTCTTCTGAGAGTGGTTCTTTCGGAACGTCAGTTGTGCTAGCCACTCATGCAACAACACTGGGAATGCACAGAAGAATATTTCGTGGATGTTTGAGTAGATGTATCTTTCTAACCAACTAGTCGATGTCTGTTTAGGATATCGCTTCTCGCTTTCTAACCAACTAGTCGAAGTGATCTTTGGTTTTGTTGGGTGCCACAACATATCCTATTCTCTTCTTCTTTAAGTTCTCGGCAACGGAACCATTTGTTGACGCAGTGTCTATCGATAGGGGTTCATTTCGTACTGACGCCAACAAACTATCAACCCACACTCCCTTATACACTGGCCCAAAAAAGTGTAACCCTTTCCAGCAACACTTGCGGAGCAAATGCAGTCTCACCCGAGATGGATAAGGGGGCTACTAGAACCAAGTTTCCATAGTTGCGTAGAGGATATGAAAATACTACCTTCGTACTAACTAGAGATTATAACATTCGCACATACTATTAATTTATCATTCACCGATTTCACCAAACATTCGGAACAACCTCTTCAACATACTTATTCAGATTAGCATTACTTCTACAACATATTCACATTAACCAGTATAAGCATTCACATAACACAGTTCTCAACCATCATTTCATAAGATTAAACACAAGGACAACATCATAACTGAACATCTCCACTCATTCACCAAACCTGCGGAATAAACCTCACAGAAACTGTCAAGACATCATACCACAGATACAACACGAACCCAAAAGATAGGATAATTATCCAAAACTTTGATGCCCTTAGGCTTACAATCCTACTCTATTCATATGCTTCTATTCTATTACAAAATGGTCCACATGACCGACTTAATTAATCCAACAATTCTTGCGCTTCCGGGAATACCGCAAATGATCCTTCTTTCGCGGGATGACCCTTTCACACCTATCGGCTTCCACACTTCCTACGGATCTATCCCGTGCCAACATGCTCTTTGACTATATGGCTTCAATGGCTCACTACGACAATTTATTAGTCACGGGTTTACATTAAAATTTTACAACATTTCAAATCATAAATGTTTTAAGGCATTTCAAATGTATTGAAATCAATTTGACGTTCTATTTGTAAATAAAAACATTTCATAAATTGATTCGAGATAACATTTCATACATTGATTCGATATATTTTGGGGAGGTAGTCTCATTTCCATACACCAAAAACATTTCATATATGAAGATATATTTTGGGGAGGTTGTCTCATTTCCATACACCAAGTTCAATTTATTTTTGGAGTGGTCTATTTATTCTAGGTTTTGGACTTTCGGATTCTTTTTTGTAAAAATTGGATAATTCTTTTTGGTAAAATCCAAATTTGGAAGGGTTTAAATTGTGTTTTTGAATGCATAAATAATATCGATTTTATTCTTCTCACAAGAGCCAACCTTTCTCACCATCTAATGCCTCCTTAGAGAGAGCATCAGCAGCATCATTTAAATCCTTGTAAATATGATCGATTGGCTAGTCATAGAATGAAATTAGAGAAAGGTCAATCCTATGACACCAATGATGTAACTGAAGAGTGTTCAGGTTGAAAATATTTCTTGCCCACTGGACGACCACCAAAGAATCACCAAAAACACGTATGGAATCAATACCAAAAGTGTTAGCAACCTTGACTAATCCCCACAATGCAGGCAATTCCGATGTTTGTATTGGATCTGGATCCACATAACAGTCACATTTTAAAGGATGTCTCCTCACTTATAACCACGTAAAAACTAACACCACATCTTCCATCAACAAAAGCACCATCAAAGAAGCATGTAGCTCTGTAGGAAGAAGGAATTACCTTGTTAGCTCTTGGCAGGTTCGTGATCTTTTGATCTAAGTTGTACAATTTAAACATATTTAAGTCACTATTCACATTCACATAAGCCGATGTGGTGAGTTGTTCAAATATGGTTTTCTTTTGTATCTTCCATATCTTCCATGAGATGAAGGCGGGAAGAGTCTTAAAACTTCCATATGAATGAAACCACTTAAGAAAGGAGTAATCAAAACTCTCCACACTCCAATCTTCAGAAATTTTTAGATTTAAACAAACCTGAAACCAAACTTGTCTGGCGAAACTAGAATAGACAAACATGTGAGTGACTGATTCACCATCTTGTTTACATAACAAGCAAATATTCAAACCAATTATGCCCCTACATAAAAGATTATTCCAAGTCATTATGCATTCTTCAAGTGTCAACCATAAGAAGCATTTTATTTTCAGAGGCATTTTCCATTTCCATAGTTTCGAATACCACCATTTAGAAACACCTGAGAATTGCATATTGACTATATAAGAGTATGTTGGCTTCGTCGAGATTTGGCCATATTCTAAGTTGTTGGTCCAGACCAACTTATCATCCTCATATGTAATTCTAATACTAGTAGAATTTAATCTCATAATATAACGGTTCCACTCCTTAGCCCATACGTTGCATAGGCCGAGATCATGAGCATTTAACCAATAGGGAGTAGATTTAAGGAGCCAACTGGGTAGATTTTAATTTGGCTAAAGTAATAAACCCAAACTCTGTTAGATGGTCATGGATAAGAGGAGACAAAATATACTATGATTCATTACCAATGAAGGGATCAATCCCAACCAGAATTTTCCTCCTATTACCCACTTTCCAAGTTAAATAACTATTGATCCACGGATAAATCCTCATGAAACCGCGTCAGAAGAAAGAAGTGTTCCTGTAATTTTTAATTGGTAATTTGATCCATCGCAATAAGTCCATCTTTACGTATTTTCTGTACAAAAATTCCGTCCATAGCCCAAATCCATAGATCCCCCGCCACATGCTCTTCATATAAAGAACAGTATTGAACCAAAACATATTTTGATATTCTAACCTCCCAATTTCTTTGGCAAAGAAATGTGTTCCCAATTAACTAAATGGATTCGACCACCATCAAAGTTTCCATACCATAATAATCTAAACATCAAAGGATTTATCATCTTGAAAATAGCCTGTGGAATTTGAGCCATCAAAAACCAATAAACAATCATACCAACAAGCATAGATTTTAGAAGGGTTAGTATGCCACCAAGAGAGAGGAACTTATAACACCATAAATTTATTTTCTTCATATTTACAAACCATCCACATCTAGTCATTTATCCCATAACCATTAGGTTTGATAAAATATCCAATATATTTTAAACCATATTCAAGATTTGACGTCTTAAATGGTAGAAAACTGGATATTTGTTCTAGGGCCAAGTCATCAACATTATTACACAAGAAGGCATACTTATTTAAACTTACTTCCATACTGGAGGAAGAGAAAAATAACAGTATAATATCTGCAAATAGACACCATTCTTTTGCACTACCCAAACCAAAAAGAACAACATCATCCACGAAAAGTAAGTGTGTAATAAAGACTTTAGATGAGATCTTAATACCTTTTAGTTTACCTTCACTCCTCGCAGCACATATCATTCTGCTCAGACCCTCAATAACCAAAAGAAAGAGAAGGGGGGACAAAGGACAACCATGCCTCAAGCCTCTAGAGATTCCAAAAAAGGAAGAGGGAGATCCATTAATCAAGACTGCAAAATTTGCATACATCATGCATGCCATAATCCAATTTGTCACATGGAGAGGGAGTCTAATTTGTAGGAGAAGGAGACTCAAAAATACCCAATTAACCTGATCATAAGTCTTAACCAAATCCATATTGTGGATCAGAGCACTCAATTTCTTGGTTTTAATAGAGTGGAGGTAGTCCTGAGATATTCCAACAGCATCCAGAATTTGTCTATTTGCCAAAAAACCAAATTGTTCTTTCAACATTAACTCCAAAAATTTTGGCTTAATTATGTTGGCAATTATTTTTGTAATAATCTTGTAGGCCAAATTGCATAAATCAATTGACCTAAAGTCAATGAAGCAATATTACGAATATTTAAGTAATATATTAATTATAAACAATAATTTTTTATTTAGTAAAGTGAAAGGGCATAACCCTTCACTATGCATCCTCAATCCTATAAAGGCGAGCCTCATTGTAATATCTTACAATCTTCTACTAATATATTATCAATCATGGATAAAAAACTCGCTTATTAACCACCCAACCAGACCTGGTTGCTTCATTAGTATCAGAGCTTTCTTTTGCTCCTCCCCTCTGAGCTTGGATTCGGCCCATCATTCCACTCATGTTCCATATCACAACCCCTCATTCCACCGCATCCAACCTTCCATCAGTACCATCTGCCATCGCCTACACCTTCCCTCTGCTCCCATTCCCCATGCCTGCCTGTCCGTTGTTCTCCCTGCAACACAACCTCCCCACACCCCCGGGCTTTTCCCCTACGTGCCCTGCCACCTGTCATCCACACCGGCCATGTCCCCATCTCACACCTACGCCCTTGGCACCAACTCGGTCTCCTCCCGCCACATGACTCCAGTGCCCCGTCATCCTGCTCCACCACATAGCTGCCCCATCGCCCCCTCCCTCCTGCATACTCCTCCATTCCTCCCATCATCTACCCGTCACCTATCCAGCTACCGGAGGATCCCTCATGATCCCCTTCCGCCACCTCCTACCCGCTCCATGTGAGCCCTACACACAATCAGAAAAGAAAAAATAAATAAATAAATAATAATAATAATAAAATATATATATATATTATCATAATAGTAATATTATTATAAATTAATTTTTATTAATAATAATAATAGTATATATTATTATTATTAATAAATTCAATAAATATAATAATTATTATTATATTTATACCTTCACAACAAGATTCTGGCATGCACTGGATCAATGGTAGAAATGAAGGACTAAATGGAAAAATTAGAAAAAGATCAAATGCAAGATTTGAAAATCCTTGAAGGTCTAAACTCCAAAATGGATAAACTTGACACGGAGTTAGGAGAAGGAAAAGAAGAGCTATCACAAAGTGTGCAATATGAATTTGTTGGAGCAGTCTCTTGGGAAATGAGGAAGGTGCGAGATGAAATGAAAACATACTTCGATGAATGGTTATAAAGAATCATGTAGTACTTCAAGGATAGAGGTGCTTCTAAAAATGTCGAGTCACCAAAGGGATACCACTCATCTCATGATTCAGTTGATACCAATAATCATCAATCAAATCCCCTCAAAGTGGAAATCCCATAACACCATAAAGATCACAATCATCAGAAATCATATTGGGCTACAATGCAGTCAATGGGGGGATACCCAATGAGACCCAAATTGGAGTTACCCAAGTTCGATGGAGAAACAAAACAAATTGTGGCATGGGTCAACAAAGCAGAATAATTCTTCTACATTCACAAAATCTTATAAGATGATGAAAAATTTAAATACGCCTCCATGCAACTCTAAGGCCGGGCATACAATTGGTACATGTGGTGGAAGAAAATGCCAAATGTATGCACCTACAGTTGGGACACATTAAAAAATGTTTGTTTTTTAATATTTGAAGATGTGACAGAGAAGGAATTTTTCACTAAAATCACTAGATTACAACAAGAAGGCGACGTGTAAGAATACACCTACGAGTGGGAATCATTAGCGACGCGAGTATCAGAATTAACAAACGTTCAATGACTCCAGACACATGTATTTGGTCTTAAACCATATATAAGAGAAGAGTTAGAATTACATAATGTATCAAATCTGGATAAGGCCAGGCGCAAGGCAAAAATTATTGAGGAAAATTTTAAAAATTCAAGACAAGGGATATCTGTGACAACAAGAGACACAAAGTAGGCATTGTGAAGATATATCGTCACCCGGTCATCACTGCAACAAATATTAGTCATATGGCTATGTAGTTGAAAAGGGTTCAAAAAAATTGACCAGTTGCTTCGATAGTGACAGAAAAAATAAGAAGAATACTTTTCATCGATGCAGACAAGATTGGATCCCGGGCCATAGATGCAAAACCAATCACACAATACACTGCAAAATCATAAATGGGAAAGACGTACAGGTATCGAGAGAGGAAGATACAGCCAATTCATATATAGACACAAGCTCATCCAAAGTATCAGTTGTGACAATTACATGTATTCAACAAGCTTGTAAGGAAGAAGGGTTCAAGACACCTAAGACAGATTAAACCCAACAAAAGTAAATCCAATCAGTCGTAAGGAAATATATCCCACCTCAGTTAAGAAGTCGTGACATCCTTAAATATGAACAACTCCTATTTCGAGTAACATAATCAAGGAACTCGGGGCCAAAGAGATTACAACTTACTGGGACAATTAAGAATAAGGATATCTCAATTTTGGTCGATTTTGGTAGTACCCATAATTTGATTGATATCAACAAGGTAAATGAACTTAATATTTTTGTGTTCCCTGCAAAAGGGCTTAAGGCCTCAACCATTGCTAATCAACACATAGAAGAAGTGGCAAAATTTCATAAGGTGTCGTTGCACATACAAAAATTACACCTACAACTCAATCGTATTGCCTTACTAAATGGTGTTAGGCGCCGACTAGTTAGCATCACTAGGGACTTACTCTACCAATTTACAAAAAACAGCACATGGGATTTAAATGGAATGGAAGTAAGTACCGATTGTATGGATCGAGAATTTCGCCACCCAAGAAAGACGAGTCGTAGCATAAGAATGACCCAGGCCCTCTTCAATATATAGAGATCAATCGAGATCTCTTAGCTCAAATCAAGCATCAACACAAATCAAGAACAAAAGATGATGCAAGCAATACAACTTTGAGGACAAAGCTCCCTTTAAAGGGGGTGGCAATGATATGAATATTTAAGTAATATATTAATTATAAACAATAATTTATTATTTACTAAAGTGAAAGGGCGTAACCCTTCACTATGCATGCTCAAGCCTATAAAGGTGAGCCTCCATTGCCATCATATTTTCCACTAATTTCAACATTATGGGGAGGGTGGTATGAAATGATTCCCTAAGAGATTTTTTATTCACCGATTTTGATCGAGATCAATTGTCTTCAGAGTGAGCCTTGTACACATCATCAATTCCTATATTGACTTCGAGGTTGCAGTGGCTGGTGACTCGTGCACTCCGATGAGATGGATTGGAATCCATAGGGACACTCAATATATGATATTTTCTCGATTATAAATGAGTACCTAATCATGTTTTTGTGTCAAGACTCATTACAGAGTATTGGTTTATTTTGGGAGTGTGCATTCAGCTCTCATTGCCTCAGTGGTTTAATCACATTTTGTTAGTATATTCCTATACTCCATCCTAGTCCTACTAGCATTTTTATCCTTTGCATTTTCAGTCATGCATGCACTTTTAGGGTTTGCATGCATTATTTAGGGTTTGCATGCATTTGCATGCATCCCAGTCATCAGTCCCAACACCTAGCCCTCAGTTACCTAGCCCCCGGAGCTTCTTTCCACTCAGTTTCAACCCTCTTAGAGCTTAGTGCGCCCTCCTTTCATCTACCAGTTGATAAAGACGCCCTTCCTTACCTACCATTCAGTTATCTTCAGTTCTTTCCTTGATTTAAGGCTAGACTGACTCTCAATTGACTGTATCACTCCGATGGACCTCCAGTGAGACTTGACTGCCCATTCTGACTCCAGTTAGTTCCTCATGCGCTCTCCATTGAGCCTCCTTCATTCAATTAGTGTCTCCATGTGCCAATTACAATCAGTTACACGTACCACACTCAGTTAGAATCAGTTTGACTGACGGTTAACAGTTACTTGTGCATTGATGACTCCACCGATGATGAGATAGACTACTAGTTGTGCTCCGATGACACTCCAGTGATATTTTGATTACTCCATGAAGGCTAATTCGAATTTCCACCTTGGCATTCGAATCCTCATGCATTATACTACTTATTTGTCCATATTGTGATTAATTAATTAGTGTGTGTGAAGTATTTTTGCTTCTATCTGAGTTCCACTGTATTATTTATGTTGCTCATTACACTGCATTGACCACTCTTCTTCTATCTTCCTACTTAATCATAATTACTCTTGTGAGGTATACATCGTCTATTAGATCTGCTGTGAGGATTTTCATATGGTATCAGAGCATGTTGAGAGTATTGTTTATCTCCATTCTTGAGAGTTTTTTGCAGGTTATTATCAAGATTTCGAGTGCAGCAGTTTCTGCATTTTTGCAGCAGTAGCAGATATTCTCTATTGTTTTTGCAGGTCTTCTACAGCTTCAATGTATTCAGAAGGAATCCCTCCTCTTTCTCTATTCAACTATGATGAATGGAAACAAAAAATGATATCATATTTGAAGAGCCATGATCTCTTTGATTGTTATTTTGAAAGAGAGTTCGAATCCTCTGAAGAGAATATTGACTGGTTGAATAAAGGTGACAAATCCCTTGGAAGAATGATGCTTTCTATGTCGTGTTACATGATGTACCTCTTCATTGATTCTGTTGAAACTCCAAAAGAGCTATGGGCCCAACTGGATGAAAAATTTGGCAAACAGAATGAAGGATTTGGTCCAAACCCCTTCGAGAGAAAGAAAAGTGATGCATTCGCCCTCCTTGATGATCTCATTGATCATGAACCAGTATCAAACACATCTCATATTGAAGTTGTCCACAAAGAAGAAGAACTTGTATATTCTACACTTATGCTCCAAATTTCTTCTCTTTCTGTGCCAGCTCACACTCTAGATATTGCAGAAGGTCCTAAATCCTCTCTTGCACCAAAGTCTGTTGGTCTGCATCATGATCTATTGAATGTTTCGGAGGTCAAATCAACTATTGGAGGTAATGCATTCGCTCTCCTCAATCAATCACCTCTTATTTACTACTATATGATCATTATTCCATGCTTTCAGAAGGTTATTGAAGAATATGGCCATTACCATTCGCTTGGGATAATTTCTCATGCATTTACTAGTTTTGATCTCACCTCTCATGGTTCAAAGGAGATCTCAAGAAACCATGATTCAAGTCTTGGATCTAATTTGGATTCTAAGCAATTGCTACTTGGGACAATTTCTCATGCATATGATAGTTTTGATATCACCCCTACTGGTTCAAAGGAGATCTCAAGAAACTATTCTTCAAGTCTTAAATCTGATTTGGATTTCAAGCAATCATTATTATTTGATGGTTCTTTTTGGCATAATCTCACCCATGATGGTTCGAAGGAGAAGACAAAAGACTATCTGCACATTCATAGATTTGATCCTACCTCAGCTGATTCGAATCACAAGTTCAAGGATCATCCTCATACTTTTGGATTTGTTCTCATCACATTCGATCTAAAGAGAAAGTACAAGCACATGCTTTCTGAACATGATCCACTTCTTCCCAAGAAGAATATACCTCCAGACATATGACCAAGCATCACACCTGCTTGAGTTTGGAGCATTTATTTTTGTGTGTGCCTTACAGTCTATTTTGAGGGGGGGTATTTTTTCCCATGAGGTTTTCCCCATTTCCTCGGTTTATTGACTGTTATTATTCATTGTATTGGGTGACCTTTGGTCTTAGTTACCAGGGCCCAGGATGGATTAAGGGGGGGTGTTAGGATATTTCTATACTCCATCCTAGTCCCACCATTATTTTGATCATTTACATTTTCAGTCATGCATGCACTTTTAGGGTTTGCATGCATCCCAATCATCAATCCCAGCACCTAGCCCTCAGTTAGCAGCCCCCGGAGCTTCCTTCCACTCAGTTTCATCCCTCCTAGAGCTTAGTGCGCCCTCCTTTCATCTACTAGTTGAGAAAGGTGCTCTTCTTACCTACCACTTCAGTTCAGTTCAGTTATCTTCAGTTCCTTCCTTGATTTAAGGATTAACTGACTCTTAAACTTACCTTAGCACTCCGATGGACCTCCAGCGAGACTTGACTTCCCATTCTGACTCCAGTTAGCTCCTCATGTGCCCTCCACTGAGCCTCCTTCAGGGGGGTATTTTTCCCATGAGGTTTTCCCCATTTCCTCGGTTTATTGACTGTTATTATTCATTGCATTGGGTGACCTTTGATCTTAGTTACCAGGGCCCAGGATGGATTAAGGGGGGGTGTTAGGATATTCCTATACTCCATCCTAGTCCTACTATCATTTTCATCCTTTGCATTTTCAATCATGCATGCACTTTTAGGGTTTGCATACATTATTTAGGGTTTGCATGCATCCCAGTCATCAGTCCCAGTGCCTAGCCCTCAGTTATCTAGCCCCCGGAGCTTCTTTCCACTCAGTTTCATCCCTCCTAGAGCTTAGTGTGCCCTCCTTTCATCTACCAGTTGAGAAAGGCACCCTTCCTTACCTATCGTTCAGTTATCTTTAGTTTTTTCCTTTATTTAAGGCTAGACTGACTCTCAACTAACTGTATCACTTCGATGGACCTCCAGTGAGACTTGACTGCCCATTTTGACTCCAGTTAGCTCCTCATGCGCTCTCCATTGAGCCTCCTTCATTCAGTTAGTGTCTCCATGTGCCAGTTACAATCAGTTACACCTACCACACTCAGTTAGACTCAGTTTGACTGACGGTTGACAGTTACTTGTGCATTGATGACTCCACCGATGATGAGATAGACTACTAGTTGTGCTCTGATGACACTCCAGTGATCTTTTGATCACTCCATGAAGGATAATTCGAATTGCCACCTTGGCATTCGAATACTCATGCATTGTACTACTTATTTGTCCATATTGTGATTAATTAATTAGTGTGTGTGAAGTATTTTTGCTTCTATCTAAGTTCTATTGTATTGTTATTCTATTGCTCATTACACTGCATTGACCACTCTTCTTCTATATTCCTGCTTAATCATGATTACTCTTGTGAGGTATACATCATCTCTTAGATCTGCAGTGAGGATTTTCACGCATTTCTGCAGCATTGGTGTTTGACTCTCCTTTGGAGAGGAGTTTTTATCCTATGGGTTTTTATCCTTTTCTTTGCTTATGAGAGTTTGTACATGGTTACCTCAGCATGCCTCGTTGTTGGGACCCATACTTTTTTTCTTTTGTTTCCTCCATACATTTCGCTTATGGGGGGATTCTAATTATATTCCTCTATGCTAGTATATTTAAGGATTTTAATTTCATGGAAAATATTCAATATTAATAATTTTAATACCGTTGTTAATATTGAGATTTGGAGTTGTGCTCTATAATGTACATTGTATATAATTTGGTATTTTATGTTATTTTAAGTATTTGAATCATAACAATGGTTTACATTGTTAATCTTATTAATTATAAATTATAGACATGCAATTAATGAATATTTTGTTACGATAATGAGTGGAATTTTTTTTATTATAAATTTTTCTAAAAATGGAGTGAACTTTCAAGACTCTATCCATTTGTATTGCTTAGTTGTTGTAGCTCAATTGGGTAGAATAAATAAAATAATATATAATTTTAAAAAAAACTTATTTAATAAATGATGTTAACAAACAAGTTTTAAAATGCTTTTTCCATGACATCGTATGGATAAAGGTGGATATACATCTAAGTAAAGTGAAGTTTTTTATTATTTTTTTATCAGAAATGTGAGAGCATAAAGAATCTAAGGTCCCTAACATAAAATGATTTGTCTTGTGGTTTGTTTGGAATGAGAGATACAATTCTACAAGAATCAGAGGCATATCTTGTTACATAAAGAGCATTTTCACTCATATTAGGCTTCACGAGAAATATCCTTTCAATTAGTGCACATGTAAGGAAATTTCAGATATTAATGCTAAGAAAATTTATATAGCAATATGTTATGTTGCGCCTATTAATGAAGCATAATCTAGATAAAAATTGTCATTACAATGACTTAGAATAGGATATTTATAGCTTAAGAAATGAAGGCAATATCATCTTGCTAGGAGCATTTAATGCTAGAGCATCAACTAACCAAGCTATAATCTTAAGTAATGATTCCAATGTTAATCCTCTACAGTTAGATGAGGACCTTGTGTTAGTTAGAATATAGAAAAGAAACTCTAAGGGTTTGGTTCATAATTTGTCTTCTTTCGATCTAATCAAGCTTTGTAGTTCTCAAGATGTAATACTTTTCTATGGTCTTATGAAGCAGATGAAATCCAACCATATGTCTTATATCCATGGACTTGGTAGTAGTGTCATAGATTATGTGATATATGACCCTATATACAAATTTTGACATCTTAAATTACTCTAAATTTTGACAAGAACATAAGCCCCATAATAGTGAATATAATAACCAAAAGCACTTGATCTTCAATAAAAATAAATTGATATATTTTTAAGCGAATTAAATAAGGAATTAAATATATTATCAAATAAATACAATATTGAAGAGCTCTATCATAATTTTACCACAACCTCTTCTACATCCATTAATAAGTTATCTATTGTGGTGTCAGGTAGAAAAGAAAATAGAATGAACTATCCTTTGTATGATAAAGAGTGCACACATGCTAGAAAAGGCATTATCGATGCTTTGATCTGAAAATTTCAGTATCTTTTTAACCATTAAAATTGCATGTGAAATTTGTATGCTTAAATTCATAAAAGGGCTTATAAAAAGACAATTTTGAAGTGCTTAATCAAACCACATAAGCATATAAACAAGTATGCAAACCATAAAATTGTAGACAACAGATGATAACAGAGTTCACCCCTCCTGGGATACGTCTCCGGGCCACTTCCAATGAGAAGGGCGATCTTATTAAGTCTTCAAAATATTACATACATGAGTTCTGGAAAAACTTCTGAGTTCTGTCAGTCAAACACAAAAACATACTACACCATTGCGTTCCTCAAAATTCTAAGAGGAATGAGTACAAATTTGACCCCCTTTTCCTAATATATCCTATGTCATGCACTTCGAGAAAGATCCTAGTTGCGCATGTATGGATTGTACCTTTATGTACTTCAGATCCTTCCTTGGGAACTGTGCATATTGTGGTCGAATTTCTCCTTTTTGTGGTTCAAAAATGGTGTTTTTATAAAGGTTTTGGGGCGTTGAAAGCATGGCCATACGCCTCTTTATTGGGTTCCATATCTCAAAAAAAAATTTAAATATATCGTGGCAATCCTTAACAAAGGATTGGGCGATAGTTTATTGGTAAAGCGTGGAAGTGGGGGAGCGTAGGTCCCAGTTTCAAACCCGCGGGCCTCGCTTCCACCCCTTTTACGTGGTAACAATATAATGAATATATATTGGCTCGTTGTCTTTGGATGTTATGTTAGCTTAATGTGTTGGCTTATGGTTTTTTTTGGCTTGTTGACCCTTGGTTCCGCCGGTTCTATGGTATGATATGGATTGAATGCTTTACACTACGGTCAAGGGCTAAGCCCTTGACCCAAGTGTAAATTGTTCAAGAAACATCGGCAAAGATATTGGCTAGGAGGATATTTTGGAGGCTTTGGTGGAGTATGAGGTCAAGGGTTCGATCCTCCCTACCTCCAAACTTTTTGGTAAATAGAACAACGAAGTGACAACCAAGCTGCCGCTTGGCAAGCCCTAGTTGGTTCATATGGACACCAACCCAACCACTTGTCAACTGACTATTTTTCCAACTCATCTGCCATGTCACCATCTCGTCCATGCGGAACCCTATGGTGCTGCCATATGGCACCTTCTTGTTGACTATGCATGCCACTTGGAACCTTGTGGGTATGCTGTGTGGCCCCTTTTTTTCCACGTTTACTTGTTTCTCGTGAAATGAACATCATCGGAAATATCTCACTGATCTCTACGCATATGTAAGCTTCTATTCACATTTTGAATAGTTTCATTTTGATCGATATTAGAGATCCTCCTAGATCAAACCTTCCCACTGGGAAGATTTTGGGCAACCAAAAGCATTAAATCATTCAGAAAACAGGTGAGGGTACAACTCCCTCACTCTTCTGGTTTCTAGCCATCATTCCTTTCTTGGATGCATTCCTTTAAGTCCCACACGAAGATATTCCATGTCACCTCTTCATGAAGATCTAACCTACTTATCAAGTATAACATCTTCTGGAAGTTCATTGAGGTATTCAGGAGCAAACTCATCAACAGAAGGTACTTGAACCTGTACATCTTGGTCCATAATCATAGGAGGCTCATACAATTTTATTTTTTCCACATTCACAATGGAATACATTTGCATATAAGGAGGAAAATCTAACCAGAAAGCATTGTTACCAACTTGATCCAAAATTGTGAAAGGTACATATCGGATTGGTTTCAACACCTTCACCTTGGAGTCGGTCTTTGCTGATATGAAGCCATACTTGATCACCAACTTGAAAATGATGATCCACCCAATGGTTTTCATGTCTTTCTTTATATTTGGCTTGACTTGATTCCAACTACTCTTGGATTGTTTGATGAATCAATCGGATATGCTGAATAAATTTCAAATATTTATCCGCATCAACTTGACCATATCCCGCAGAATCTTTCCCATAAACAAAGTCTAATGGATACTTTGGCAAATATCCAAAACATGTCTCGAACGGAGACCATTATGTTGAAGAGTGTATGGCTCTATTGTATGCATGCTTAGCATAATGAAACTGCTCATCCCAAATCTTAGGATGCTTAGAACAATATCCTCGGAGAAGATGTACCACGGTCTGTTTGACCACTTCAGTTTTTCCATCGGTTTGTGGATGGAATGGTGTGCTCTTCTTCAACTTTGTATCCATAAGTTCTCATAAAGATGACCAAAATTTCCCAAGCAAGTAGGAATCTCAATCGAATATAATAGAAGTAGGTAATCCAAAATGGACCCATACATGTTGGGAGAACAAATGAGTAGTCAACTCAGCTATGATATGCTTTTTACAAGCCATTAGAATGCACATTTTACTGAACCTATCCACAATAACATATAAGTAATCATGTCTCTTTCTAGATATTGGTAACCCTCCTACAAAGTGCATTGATAGACGAGAAGGAAGAGGAAGTGGAGTGTACAAGCCTAACTTTCTATTACTTGGATTACTTGTTGCACACATGACACATCCTATTACATATTTGGACACATCATCAACAATATGTTCATGCTTTGAAATAGAAGTAGAAGGATTTTTACCTTGAATTCCCCTAGCAACAATCTTAGTTTCATCCCTTGATTCAGATCCCAAATCATGTTGGATGGTTGTAGTAGTGGTCTTCTTGTCCTCCTTATTCCGAAACTTCTCAGGATTGAGTTCCAGATGAAGTCTCGAACATTTGGATGCATCATGACCCTTTTTCTGGCAATGTGAGAATAAAGGTTTATCTCCTCCCTTTTTCACTATAGCTATATGATTAGCTTTCCCTTTACATTTGAATTTGTTTCCATCAGGTTTTAAAGGTTTCTTGGAAAAATCTTCATTTGAATTCTTCCTATTGGACTCCATATGAGTCGCTTGAACGCATACCTCATCAAGGTTAGTCGGATTAATCATAAGTATCATATGGTGCAAATAACTATGTAATCCTCCTATAAAATTGAGAAGAATTTCTTGAGTGTAGAGAGGTATAGCAAGTATCAAATCCCTTTTCCTGAACTCTTGAGTGTACTCCTGCACACTTTGTCCCTTACCTTGTCTCAAATTCTGCCAATCCATCATGGCTTGCTGCATGTATCCCAACAGATAGAACTACTTCTTTAATGCTGAAGTGAACTCATGCCAAGAGGAAATGATGTTGCCTTTTGTGGAAAGATCCTTTTGAGTTCTGCTCTCCCACCATATGAGAGAAGCCCCTCTAAGTCGGAGAGAAGCCAACTGAATTTTTATGCTATCTTCAGTGAACTTTTGAATCCTACAATAGACTTATATCTAATGGATCCAATTATCCAATTTCTCAGCATTAAGTTTTCCATTATAAACAGGTAAGTCAAACTTAATATCAAGCTTTAATTGAGGCATATTAAAATAAAGCTTTTTCTTTCCAGGTGAAGAATGTTGAAGATGGTGGGTTTTTAGGAGGATCCTCACCACCTCCTTCTTTAACTTTATCATGAGATGAGCCACCTTGTTCACCCTTATTTTGATCTTGATAAAGCTCTTCCACCATTTTTTTCATCCTCATTCTTAAGAAATTCTCCTTCAGATGGGATTGAAGAAGTCCCATATTCTCCTTTTAGTGAAGCCATTCTTCCACTTCTTGAACCAATTTCTGGATCAAATTCCTCAACTTCTCCTTCACCACGCTAAAGCCTCGATCTCATCAGCATTCACAAACTCACAATGCAATGGTTAAGTTGCTCTGATACAAAACTTGATCTGAAAATTTCAGGATCTTTTTAACCATTAAAATTGCATGTGAAATTTGTATGCTTAACTTCATAAAAAGGCTTATAAAAAGACAATTTTTAAGTGCTTAATAAAAACACATAAGAAAATAAACAAGAATGCAAACCCTAAAATTGTAGACAACAGATTATAACAGAGTTCACTACTCCTAGGCGACGTCTCCGGGACACTTCCAATGAGAAGGTCGATCTTATTAAGTCTTCAAAAGCTTAAATACATGAGTTCTGGAAAAACTTATGAATGTTGTCAATCAAACACAGAAACAGACTACACCACTGTGTTCCTCTTGAAATTCTGAGAAGAATGAGTATAAAGTCGACCCCCTTTGCCTGATATATCCTCTAGCATGCACTTCGAGAAAGATACTAGCTGCGCCTGTACGGACTGTACCTTTCTGTACTTCAAATACCGCCTCGGGAACTGTGCATATCGTGATCAAATTCCTTCTTTTTATGGTTCAGAAATGGTGTTTTATAAAGGTTTAGGGCAATGAAAACATGGCCACGTGCCTCTTTTTTGGGTTTCATATCTCAACAAAAATTTTAAATATATCATGTCAATCCTTAACAAAGGATTGGGCGATAGATTATTGGTAGAGCGTGTAAGAGGGGCATCAGAGGTCCCAAGGTCAAACTCGCAGGCCTCGCTTCCACCCCTTTTACGTGGTAACAATATAACGAATATATATCGGCTCGTTGTGTTTGGTTGTTATGTTGGCTTAATGTGTTGGCTTATGGTTGTGTTGTGGCTTGTTGACCCTTGGTTCCTCCGATTTTGTGGTATGATATGGATTGAACACTTTACACTTGGGCCGAGGGCTAAGGCCTCGGCCCGCCCCTTTTTCCAACTAAACCATAACACAACTTCAAATAGAAGTTGTGATCTATAGTGGTTAAGAAACATCGGCGAAGATCCTGGCTAGGAGGATATTGTGGAGCCTTTGGTGGAGTAGGAGGTGAGGGGTTCGATCCTCCCTACCTCCAAACTTTTTTGTAAATAGAACAACGAAGTTCCAACCAGGCTGCCACTTGGAAATCCCTGGTTGGTCCATATGGACGCCTACCCAAACACTTGTCAATCGACTATTGGTCGAAATCATCTATCATGTCATCATATCGGCCATGTGGCATCCTATGGTGCTGCCACGTGGAAAATGTATATTGATTGTTCATGCCACGTGGTACCCCGTGGGTGTTCCATGTGTCCCCTTTTTTTGCCACTTTTTACCTGTTTTTCCATAATTTTAGAACTTGATAACGTTTACATTTAGAAACCATTTCTTACGAAACAAACGTCACTGGAAAGCTCTCGCCGAGCTCTACGCATCTGTAAGCTTATGTTCAAATTTTGAATACTTTAATTTTGATTGATATTAGAGATCCTCCTAGCTCATGCTTCTAACAAGTCCTTAAAATATGATAAGTTATGTAGGTACAAAGCCCTAATTAAAAAGGGAAAAATAACTATATAAATAGAAAGAAAGAGAATATTTTGCACCTCTCTAAGATAGATCCTAAGAAATTCACGAGGAAAATTCTAAGTCATAATGCTAAAGAAAATAATCTGATTCTGTTGAGGAACTGGAATTCCTTCCTTAAAAGGATTTATGAATCCCCTAATTTGACGGACAATATTCAAACCCTTTCTACAGAGGAATAATATTTCTCTTTGGAATACAAAGAGTTGGGGTTAAGCAGACATGCAAAAGAAAAAAACTAAGTACATCGAAAGATACCAAGTTAAAATCTTAAAATTTAGTGGGCCTATCATCATCCCTCACATCCACAAGCTCTTCAATCGAGCAATAAAGCAAGGTTCCCCTAAAACCTGGATATAAAGCCTCATTGTTCCTATTTTTAAAAGTTGAGATAAAAAAAATCCATCTAATTATAGGACTATTATATTATCTCTCTTTTAGCTAGATTATATGGAATTATTTGGAAAAAAAGATCAACATATTGCTAGAAAATCATAGAAAAAGAGATAAAGGCCAAGTAGGATTTAAGATTTGTCATTCAATTGTGGATGACCTTGTTACGCTTAGGACCATTGCTAAAGAGTGTCATAATAATACAACCATTCTTTTATGTTTCCTTGTAGGATTTAGAAAATCATTTAACATAGTTCCTATAACTAACCATAGGAATATATTAGAAGAGCTAAAAGTCCCTTTCGAGATGGAAGTTGATGTGATAAGTTTGTATAAGAAGGTTATTCCCAATTTTAGGAATTCTAACGGATGGTCAAAATAAATTAATTGTAACATAGGAGTCAACCAAGGTTGTCCAGTATCCCTTACCCTTTTTAGTATATATATTGAAAAGTTAGAGGGTTGTTTGGAAGAAGCATATTGTGTTGGAATAGCGTTGGCTAGTATAGTCATTGTCCTTATTCTCTACACCGATGATATTGTCCTTATGGAAAGGAGTCCCCATGATCTTAAAAGGAAACAAAAAAATATTAAGGATTTTTTAGCTAGTATGGGTATGACTATTAACACTGAAAAAACAAAGGTTATGATAATCAAATCCCAAAAGATTACTTATGTTGATTTCATATATGACAACAACAGCAACAACTTGAAGGAAGTGACTACATACAAATATATTATAATTGATCTTCATCATAAGCTTAATTGGAACTATATCATTGAGAAAAGGATTAATGGAGAGTGGAAAAACTATCATGGACTTGAAAACAATTGTAAATTAACATACCTTTGACGTTGTGATAAGAATAAACTCCTCTTTGAGACTCTCATCACTGTTGTTATCATATATGGATGTGAATTTTGGGGTTGCACCATCTATAGAGAATCATGGAGAAGGGTATAACAATTCCAAAATATCTTTATGAAATATAATCTCAAAATTAAAGGCAATACACCCTATCCTATCCCCATCATAGAAGCGAGTCTCTAATCCTTTAAAAGCATGGCCGTGACTAAGTACCTAATGTACAAGAGCAATATAAACAACATGGGATACAAGAGGCTTCTTAAGACTTATTCATACTCTACTCAACACCACCTACGACTTTATCAATGTTGGCATAAATATGCCATGCCTTGGCTAAATCATTGGAGAGTTGAGAAAGAGGCCACATTGCATAATAACAATAATAATATAAGTATTATTACATCCAAATTTAAGAACTTGTACTGCGATAAAGAATTAGAGGATAAGACAAAATTAAAATAGTATAAGGAGGTGATCAACCCTAATCTAGAAGATCAAAAGTTTCTCTTTGTTTTAACTAGTGTAAAGAAGGAAATCAACATTGCTAAAATAAGAACAAACTCTCATGATCTCCATAGTGAAATGGGGCGTTGGATGATTCATAAAACATCATGGGACAAAAGAACTTGTCATCTTTGTGAGACTAAGAGGGTTGAAGATGAAAAACACTTTATCGTAGATTGTTCTCTGTACACCCACATTAGAGCACAATCTCAAAATATTTGCTACAATTCTAGCCATCCTAACCCTTGAACTCATCACAACTATGGTGACATAAGAATGATTCTCTTAAATCTTTTTTAGCATAGTAATAAAATTCTAAAGAAAAACAAGTCATTGCTTACCTTTTTTAAGGTCCAATAGATTAAAGTTGATCTAAGTGGACATTAATAACCATCATTATTACCATTATCATTGAAAGTGATTGTATTTTTAAAATGTCAATCTCTAAATTTATCTAAATAAATTACTTCTCAAACAACTTTTAACGTTCCCTTTTAACCCTTTATATTATTATACATATAACAAAGTAACTTATAAATAAGGAATTATTTTTATTTTTTTTATTCCATATATGAGTACCAATATCCATCTTTTATCCACCATTTCAAATATCACATCCAATATTAATCTTTTTTCACCATTTCAAACCTCACATCCACCATGAATTGTTAAAAAATATCACAATATTCCTCTATACTATTATATTACATTGAATGAAATTAATGATTTTAACTTTGTGGAAAATATTACAAACAAGAGGAAGGAAAATCCTTAGGAGAAAAAATGCTCTGCAACTCACAAGAGACGACGTTTTTTTAGATCTAAAATCAATTTCACTCAGATAATGCTAGAACTACCAGGCCCGTGCAAGAGTGGGATTAGAGTAATGAAAGAAAAAGAAGGAGGGGGATCCTTCCCCTCCTTCTACAAAGTAGTGTCCAATAGCGGTACAATATACATAATCTCAAGGAACCCTCTTAGTTCATCAATGCAAATTGAAACCCCACCAAGTAAGAAAGGAAAGGGAGGGGCAAGAATAGATACAAATCAGAAATCCAACCAGTAAGTTGTTGAAGGAGAAGAACTCAAATATCAAGGGAAATGCATTCTGAAATTGCTTCAAACTCCCACGTATGAATTGACATCTAGTAAAATAGATGAAAATATTCAATACCTAAGTGATCACACTATAATTGGAAAATTCATGTGGGTCTAGCCATCAGAGAAATCTATGATATGGTGGATCAACACAATATGGAAACCCAAAGGACACTATGATATGCAGCTAAGCTTAAACAAAAATTTCACGGTCATCTTCAAGCATTTGGACGACATTAACATAGTATTTAATGAGGGACCTTATTTATTTAAATCGGTAGGGTTATATCTCCATTTCTGGAAACCTAATTTCAGTCCAGAACTAGAGACTTTAACATGTGTACATGTTTGGATCCACGTCTATTCCCTTCCTGCAAAATACTAGGAGGTAGAAACCCTTGAAGGAATAGGAAGCACTCTTAGAAAATATGTCAAATATTTATGATCACAGACATCTATTTAGGGATTGTCCCAAGAATAAAGAAGAAGAGAAATCAAGAGCAGAGGAACAGAAATATAAAGAAAGCTACACAAAGGTCTCATTAGAGAAAATAACGGGAAGAAAGCAAGGCGAAGCAACCTCAAAAACCACTGTGGAAACAAAGAATGTCTATGAATTCTAGATCTAGACCAAATTAACCATGAAAAAGAAATATATAGCATCACTATAGGGAAAATTCAACAGACATCAGGACCAAAGAGGACAAAAAATAAAAAGGAATATCAAGAAATCAAGAAATCCAAGACAGATCCAAAAGGAAAATCAAAAGAAGAAAGGATTCAAGAAGAAAAGGAAATGAAAGATAAAGAAGACATAGAGGATGAAGATATGGACATCGGGGATCTAGATCTAGAAAATTTGGAATTGACCTGCAATAAAAAGGAATTCAACTCCATCCTAGACCATTGAATCACCCTGCTAAAAGAATCTCTCACCAAAGTCCATTAAACCTTCGAAAATAGAAAAAAGAAGGAATAAAGTCCCAATATCCACTTAGGACTAAAACCAATCACTCTCAAGGAGCAAAACAAAAAAAAAAAGAGGCAAAGAAAAGAGGGAGACCTCCTATACAACAGAAAATAAAAGAAATTAGAGAAAACCTAATCAAGTCAGGCCAATATACAAGTCTAAATGAGTTGTTCCACCCAAATACCTAGTTATCCAATGCAAATAATACCCTAGAATATTAAAGGGATAAATTCAGACTCCAAGTAGAGGATATTAAGAAACATGATACAAATAGAAAATCCAACTATAAGCTCCAATCAACTAAGTGTAATGCAGAAAGACTGAGACGCATAGCGACGCAAAGCTGGAAAGGAATTAAGTCTTTTGTTGTAGTTTCTCAAGGTGCCTTGGGAGGAATAGCCATTATTTGGAACCCACATAAGATCCACCTACACAATTTCATCTCTAAAACCAACTACTTATCAACAAGCTTCACAATCATGGAATATGGCTTGAAGGGCTACTTAACCAATGTGTATGGCCCAAATATTGTTATTCAAAAGTTTAATGTCCTTAATCAACTAAACACTATAGGGAAAACTATGAGGGGAGAAAACTAGATTCTTGGAGGATATTTTAACATGATAACTAACCTTAGATAAAAGAGAGGAGGTATGCGTAGGCTGGGAAAGGACTCTTTAGAGTTTGAGCAAATAATTGAAGATCTCCATTTGATTGTTTTGGAAACAAAAAATGGGTTATATAGTTGGAATAACAAGAAAGGAGGAGAAATGAATATTTCTACATGTCTATACCGCTTCCTAATCTAAGAAAATCTCATCAATCAAGGGCCCGAGGTTGAATCCTTGATTATATCAGCAACAGGCTCCAATCACTGGCCTATCAACCTCATCCAGAAAAACAATAAAATGAATACTCCCAAGCCCTTCATATTCGAATCCTTTTGGTTAAATCATGATGACTTCATCAATAACATAGACAACTAGTGGAGGGAAGAAAATCCAGGCTCGGGACCGTTTATGCATCACCTACAGGTACGCTTAAAAAATATGAAGCTCAAACTCAAAAAATGGAACAAAGAAGTTTTTGGAAACATTTTTGAAGCCAAAAAATATTTAGATTTCAAAATGAATAAATTGTAACAAGATATGATTAAGAATGGGAGATCAGAGGAGATGGATCTCTAGGAAAAATAACTCTAGCTCTAGATAGATGCCAGACTCAAGTAGAAAGAGACTCTCTAGAGGAAAAAATCAAGAGCTCTGTGGCTTAATTAAGATGGGGAGAAAAACTCCAAATTCTTCCATTATGCCATGAAACAGAGAAGAAATTCAAATGGTATCTCACATCTCCACTCTTCTCAAGGACCTATTTTAGACTCAAGAGAAGATATAGAAAAGGAATTAATTTGTTTCTTCGAATACCTTCTAAAAGAGCCCATAGAAGATAGATCAGAAGCTATTGGATAAATCACTAGGAATATTCCTAAAATGGTAACCCCTGATTAGAATACAAATATTCTCAAACCTATAATAATGCAAGAAGTGGAAACAGTGGTGAAAGAGATGCCTTCTGGAAAATCACCAAGCACAGATGGCTTCACTATTGATTTATTCAAGGCATGTTGGACAATTGTTAAAGAATATATCTGGATACTAATGGAAACATCTTGCAACAGATGGAGGTCATAAAGCTCTCAATGAAACCTTTCTAACTATAATTCCAAAGAAAGAAGGTACGCTTAATGCTAGCTAGTTTCGTATGATTTCTCTTTGTAATGTAGTTTACAAAATCATAACCAAAGTGATCGCAAATAGATTGAAGCCTCTTCTTCCAGCTCTAATATTGGAAGAGCGGACTGGTTATGTTGAAGGAAGACTAATTCTGGATGGCATTTTCCTAGCCCACGAATCCATTCATACCCTTAAATATCAAAATAAATCAAGTTTCCTAATAAATCTAGACATGTCCAAGGATTTTGACAGGCTAAGCTAGTAGTACATCAAGCAAGTGCTCCTTACTTTTGGATTCAACTCTAATTGGGTATAGTGGGTCATGTCCCTCCTTTATTCTACTTTCTTCTTCATTCTCCTCAACAACTCACCCTCCTCTACCTTTTCCCCCTCTTGGGGAATTAGGAAAGGATACCCTATGTATCCCTTACTCTTCGTTCTCATGGCCGAAGGCCTAGGAAGAAGCCTCTTAGCTGCCAAAGAGTTGAGCCTTATCTCCAGGCTCCAACTACACTCAACACGCAAGCACTCTCACATGTAGTTCATTGATGATACCTTACTTATGGGCTCTCACTTGTTAAGGAGGCTAAATCCCTTAAGCTTCTTCTTCACACATTCATGCTGGTGTCAGGAACCACCATAAATTTGGAAAAGTATATATTTTTTTCTTATTCAATACCCCCTTGGACCTAGAATCTTGTATCTTCCGAGTCCTCGTTTTTTAAAAAGGGTCCCTACTCTTTGTTTAACTCACAGCTCCTCTTATTGAAAATGCAATCCAAAATATCTCTTGGGAAGGTCTACTCAATTCACTCACTCGCAATCTTTCAAATTGGACCTTCAAGCCACTCAATCTACCTTCTAGAGTAGTGTTGCTTAAGTCTATCCTCTAGGAAATTCCTCTTTACCTTTCTTTGTGATGGAAACTCCCAAAATCATCCTCAAGAAAATATTAAACCTACAAAGAAAGTTTCTATGGAGTGGCAAAGCCTCGTTAAAAAAATGGGCTTTGGTGGATTGGAATAAAGTTTTCCAACCGAAGCTTAAAGGAGACCTTGGGCTTAGAGACCTAGAACTTCTCAATAGGGTTCTGTCAGCCAAAACCTGGTGGAATTTAGTAACAAGCCCTTCCATTCCTTGGGCTACTATATGGAGAGATAAATATGAGCTCCCAAACCTTTCAGAGGACCTAATAAGAATCGAATGGGATAGAAAAGGCTCATTGATATAGAATTTGGCTTGGTCTAAAAAATATTCAAAAAGACTCATAGCTTGTGGGAAGTTAGAGAAGGAAGCACCGATCTCTTTTGGGAGGATAGCTTGCAACAACTCTCCCCATTATATTATTATCAAGATTCCAATTAGATCAAATATCAACCCATCATTAGAAATAAAAAGGTCATTTTAGATTACTAGAAAACTAGTGACAATCAGGAAGATCGGAGGCAATGGTTAGACAAAGATCAATGGATCCCTCATTCTAAAGACCCTGAAAGAGAATGCCTCTTTGAAGAGCTTCAATCCATAAAAATAAAAATAAAAAGGGCAAGGATCACCTCCGATGGGGTTTCCATTCTATAAGAATCTTCAACATCAAATAATCCTATGAGTTAATCTCATGGGACAATATTCTACCTGCAGAACCAATTTGGAAGAACATTTGGACTAGCAAATTCTGGCTTAAAATCTCAATTTTTCTTTAGCTAGTCATGCATAAAAAAGTTCTTACCTAGGATAAGCTTCAACAAAGAGGTTTCATTGGACCTTCAAAATGAACCCTTTGCCAGACTTATTAAGAAGACATGAATAATTTGTTGAACAACTGCTTCTTCACTACTTGGCTCTCGCACAAATCTGCCCTGTTTTTCAGACAATCAGACAACGATGCAAGTTCCATAAGAAACACTCTTTCGAATTGGAGAAACAAACCTTTTAAAAACCCTATTCTAAATAGAATCTAGCAAACTCTACTTGGTTTCATCATCTAGTTGATGTGGAAAGAACGAAACAGGAGAATTTTCAAAGGAGAAAATTGGAAATTGGCTCAACTTTGGAGAACCCTTCAATCCAATATCCATGAAACCTTATGTCAAACCTCTTGGAACTAGGAAGATATGGTTAGTGTCCCTCAGGAGCAGAGCATTTGGACCAAATGGAATCCAATTATCACTTCAAATCTAGCTTCCTTCAAAAATAAGAATATTAATAGCCAGAGCTCGAACAACTAGGTAACTCCCTCGGAAGGTTTCTACAAACTCAACTTTGATGGAGGTTACCGTGGTAATCCAAGTCCAACAGGATATGGAGGAGTTCTGAGGAATGAACATGGGAACATTCAATGGGTCTATGCAGGGTCACTCAACATAGAAATGAATAAAATGGAATAATTATAACTCTTCTCTAGGGCATCTATTTGGCGTTGTCTAGCAATCATCATAAGCTTATCATTGAAGGTGACTCACAAATTCGCATCTCAATGATCAGTAGAAGCCTGCATGGCATGAAGGTTTCCAAACTATCCATAAACTGGCATCTCACTTATGGTTTAGAAGAGATAGCTGGTATTATGCTAAACCTTCTTATCGTCGAGCCTTTCCACATTAGATGTCAAGGAAACCAACTGGAAGATATGATGGAAAACTTGGGCATGAACAACAAAGGAGATGAAATCAAGTTAGTTGAGTCAGACATCCAAGACCTTCCTTGGGGAAAAGAATGCCACGATATTTCCAGCAAGAATAGAAAGAAGCACCCTTCCACATCGATCACTTAGTCAGATCATAACACAAGCCCTACACTCATCTCCATGTCACAATGGAGGAGAGATGGAGGATGATCGAAATCCCACAATATAAAATGGGCCCATTCCAAGCTAGCTTAGACACCCCCACTCATGCGAATAACAACACATTTAATACAAGTCGTGTCAATCATTGCATGCAACACTATCTAGAAAAGGAGGAGAAATAGTCGGGGGCATGAAGTAAACTTGACAAGGAGAAAGGAATATTTATCAGTACCCCACCTTCTTCAATCATAGTTCTGACATCGAAGGATTTTTCGTGCATGTTAGCTCTTTCCTAATGGAAGCGCAATCTACCCTATTATGTACTTTCTAATCATGATCAGTAACGATCATTCAATTCTGCAAGTGCTCGCCCAATTAATGATCCTAATAGATCTCATGCGTAAGATTAACAATATGTTAATGCATACCAAACCCTTGAGCATATAGAGGCAGACGATCCTAGATTAGAGGAAATTTGAGGTCTAAAATGGGCCTCCTAAGGAAAATAATAAAACAATAGTTAAAATAATAAAATAATATTTATTAATTTTGGAGGAAGAAAGAAAAAACTATTTTTTGTTCGTATTTTCAATATATCTCCTTGTGTTTTTACTCAAATTTCGAATGGGAGAACTCGAATTCCACATGCAACGAGTACCCACACTACACACTTTTGATGGACCCCGCTGCCCCAAAAACAAGAAATACATGAAAAAACGTGAGGATGACATCATCGCCACGTTTTTTTTCTTGGTGAAAAAAAGCTCTACTTGATAGAATTCTTTTGAAGCATGAGAACATGAGAACTTTCAGCATACCCAAAGTTTGGATTATGAAAATACAGTGTTCCAGTGCAGCTATTTCCATCAAGTAGGTGATCTTCGGGCGTCCACAAGCAAGAAAGAAAAGAAAAAATAAAAAAAGGTCATATCCCCAAACCTAAAAGTTGGCATTCAAATTCCAATAAAGTGTAGGCTAATAAAGATGCCACTTTACAAAGAATTGTAGCTGATCCACAACAAAAGGGTTGGATTGAGGTTTAGAAAAATAAAGAAAAGAAAGAGAAGATCGAAGCTTTTCTCAACTCTTCTTTTTTTCAATATTTTTATGATATCTTCTAGCCTGTTATTTTGTGAATTTTTCTAGCAGTGTTTTAGAGGATTTAAGGCTTGATAAATAAAGTGGTTTTTTTAATATAAAAAGTTGTGATTTTTCATGAGTGAAAAAAACATTATATAAGAGTAAACTTTAAGTAATAAATAAATTTAAATATTTAAATATTTTGTAAAATTTTATATAAAAAACAACTCTTAATTTTTTAAATAGTTTTGCATTATTAACATATAGCAAAATAACATGGTAGTCTAAATATTCTACATTACCAAAACCTACCATAAAATTCGAAACCTTGAGGTATTTGAGGATTCTTACCAAAACCTACCATAAAATCCAAAGCCTAGACTACTCCCTTATGAATCATATGTCTATAGAATTTGAAGGACCATTAAGCCCTCCAGCCTACAACCTCCATCAATTTCAATAGCTATATGAAACGTATTACAATGCAATATGAAAATATATATTTGAAATTATTGATAGATAAGAACATTGAATGGCATGTTGAAGTTTGGACCGTCAGATGTGACACGTTACGGGGCATCATACCCTAAATTCCCATTTGCAACTATCAAACACAACATGGTCCATCACCACATCCTTAAAGCCTGAGCATTTCGCGACCATCGATGGCCCAAAATTCCTGTCGCAAACAACTGACGAGATCGAATCAGATTCGGTGATATCCCGTTTAGGGTACCTAGTCAAGGCGGGTGCCGTAAGAAGCGGAGTTTGGACCAGGGCATTTGAGAATTAGGAGGGACCCTCTATCACAAATTCATACAATAAGACAATCGTCCTTTGCGGCCGTAGAAGCTTCGGGAAAATAACCATAAAATCCTTCGTTCCTCTGAATCTCCAAGTGTCCGTTTTGGTCAAAATCCGTGCATTTTATTACAGAGGCTCTACTTCTGGGTTAATATTTTCTCAGCTCTGGTATCTTGGAACGCCTGTAACAAGGGCCACCGACCTTTCACAGTATTCTTTTCCGGCTCTCGTGGATCTTCGCGACCGGCCTTTTCTTGGGATTAAACTTTTCAGTAAATGCCAGTCAGCGTGTGGTAAATGGGCACATGACAGGTGGACGAAAATGACGGCTGAGTGACAAGTGAGCAAAGGAGGGTTTCCCAAAACCAGCGGTCTGAACGACCAAGTTTTGTGAAAAAGCTCTCAAATCTCCCTCCCTTATGTATGCTTCGCATAATTATATAATTATTTATTTATATCGATATTTCTAACTATTCCCTTATTATGTCCCCGAAGGGGATCATATATATATTATGCAAACCCTATTAATTTGTGCCTAGGCCTATAAATTTTTCCTCCACTCTATAGTTTTTGGTTATTTGTAAATAGTTAAAAAAAAAAATTATATAAATTTTTTAAATAGTACTAATTTGTTAAGTTTTCATTGGATGAGAGCTGATAACGTCAGCCTCAATAATCGCTTCCTATTTCGGCGGCGAGAGGTGCGTCATCCGTTATTATTACACATATAAATTGAATTCTTTTGTAATTTTGTTGTTGTAATTAACTAACGGATGCAATATAAGTTAATTAATAATAATAAATAATAATAAACAATATAGTTCACAATTTTAGAATTGCAAACTATACGTTTGACTATCACGTCGATGTAATGAATATCGCTGACAAGCAAATTAAATTGATGTGGCAGGTGGTGCGCTGGCAAGCGTTACGAGCCGTCGTTTGTTTAAATGCATGGCAGGTCCGTAGTAATGGCTATCTCCATGAGTCCTGTTGACGGGGCTTAGCGTCCTCCCATGTAATGAAAACTATGATGTAGAAGGTGACAGTATAAGGTGTTGTGAAATCTGCTTCGTTAATGGGTCCTCCGAGCTGGCCGTCTGCTGTCCACTGTGTGCAATGCTGGCACTACCATGCTATGGTAATGAGTAGGTAATTAATATGATCGTTGTATGGTTTCAATGCAAAACTCACTGGCAACCTTTCGATCGTTGATCCACAACGATCTTGATCGTTGGATCAAAACCCTACGTCGTGTTGTGTAAAAGAGTTGAAAGTGAAAACTGCTTGCTATTGTCTCGGTCGTGAGGGCCGATAGGCTGCCGAAATCGTAGGTTGGGGCGACGGTGAGAGGGTTCGACCTCACAACCTGTAGGTCTAGAAAAAAAGGTTGCAGGTTTGCTCCTCAGTCATGGCGAGTGATGGGTTAAGGTGTTTGGTTTTTACATTGCCGTTGAGTTTTTCTGATAATTCAATTATCAGTGGTTGCTTGGTATGCAAAAAGCTTGTTAAAGTTTTCGAAGTGGGCTATTTTTGGTCTAGCGAGGTCTTATTACTTCAGGTGTGTGCTTCGAGCTCCCTTCCCAATGAATGACCCGACGTTAAGGGCTTCCTCGATGAGAAATCTCCCGGTTGGAGCTTGAGAGGTTGATGCAGAAGTACTGATTGAATCTTGGCCGCGTTCTCTTTGTATCTCAATGTACATCTATGCTTCCTCGATGAAAAATCTCCCGGTCGGAGCTTGAGAGGTTGATGCAAAAGTACTGATTGAATCTTGGCCGCGTTCTCTTCGTATCTCAATGTACATCTATGTCTACTACTCTAGTAGATTTAAAGCAACCAGTTCTAGATAGCCCTTTCCATTCCATATTTTGCTTTACAAGATATCTTTATCCATATGTTTGATCTGTTTTTCTGTGTATATAACTCGCGGCCATGTCGACTCAGGGTCAGGTCATCACATGCAAAGGTAAGCTCAACACTAGCGTCTAAGTTTCCAGATTATTTTAGTTTAAAGTGATAACTAATGGACTCGATGCCGAGATCTCTGCGATAACCCTATATTCTTTATCTTCTGTGCCAAAATTGTTTAATTTTCCATAATATCTGCATGGATCAGTCTTGGTTTCATCAAATGTACTGCCGGTCGTTTTTAAATTTACGAGAAATTTATTTATTCTTGTGCATTTTGTTGAAATCAACTTTATTTTAGCAATCGGCTCCTGCTCTCTGAAAATAGAGGTAGCCGCTTTCTAAAGCTTGTAATACCTGTGGATTCCATGCATTTTCATCGAAATTTATTTCTAATGATTGCCTTCTCAATATTCTCAGAAAATCAGAGCCAACCGCTGTTGGAAGTTTGTAATATGTATGCATTTGATATATTTTGGTCCGTGGAGTTGAAATCTGCTTTATTATAACCCTCTCTGGTAACCTACGGTAGTTTTCTTCAAAATAATAAAAGCTGGTGACTATGAAAATTTAAAATATTGTTATGTGCATGCATTTAATACGGCTTAGTGTAACATGACCGGCATAGGATCTTAAAGGGTTTTTAGGAAATGGTATATGCATTCAGAGAAGCTTGGTATTTGCATTAGAGAAGCTTGGTGCGCTCTCCTAAGCGGAAAGGAAAAATTATTTACACTTAAAATTTGAAGTCTATTATTAATCGCCGAACATTTAAATATTTGAAGATTCAATTTTTTAAAATCTAGATTTTAGATGGATCTAAGGAAAACAAAATAAAATACTCCCAAAATAAAATACTCCCTCTTCCCAATATCTGTATGCAGGATAGCTCAACTACCAGTTAAAACAGGGCATGCAGTTGGCTTGTCTCGTTTACAGTGCGTTTGGTTCAAAGAGCTGCCAAGTATGGAGACATTGGTATCTGGGAGGAGAAGAACGTGTTGTAGAACGCTCAAGGTAAGTAGCATCACCTGTTATTCTTGGTATAAGCTGATTGTATGACATGATCAAAGAATATGAAACTAAAATTACTTTTTTTTTTCCAATGCCTTGCTTGTCTTCATACCTGTTTCATGGTATCCCGTCTTCCTCGTGATGCAGATTAAATTCTCCATAACCTTCAAACATTGTTACTTCCTCATTCACATTAAGGTGCGCTTGCTTCATATAATAATCTCCCACATCTATAGAAATCTCAACACAACCGAGGAGGAGACGTTTTGGGCACCACCGGAGTGCTTCCTGCTCTTGCGAGACTCTCTGGAAAGATTGGAAAGCTTTGTCATATATCTTCTCAATATTGATTTCTTCGCATATAAACCAGCAGGACCCACTCCGGGCGTCATAGTGGCTGTCGACCGATTTCAAGTCTTTCAAACTTCTGCTTTTGCACTTCACAATGGGTATTTCTTTGCAGGCATATTACTCATCTCTTTCAAATATTACAAGATTCCTTTTCATGGTTTTATAAGGGTTTTCTTGGTTTAGTTGGCCTAAATTTGTTTTAAGTTCATATCTTTTTAAGTTCATCTCGTCAAATGTCCAGTTGTTGGCTTTGCTTCCAAGGCATCATATTTTCTTGGCAAATTAGGCGCGCCAAACAAATAAGATGATTCATCTTAACTCGATATCAAGAGCTATAATCCCCAGGTCGATATTTGGTAAAAACCCATGGCGTGCTAAAGCATTGCTTGCAGTTACATGCATCTAGTGCTTCCAACCATTTGTCCATATAACATATCCATGCGTTCACATATTGAAAAATACCATGGAATGTGTTCCAAGTGCCAAAAAATGATGTTTATTGGCATATGTGTGGTTTAGATGAAAAATGCCATGGAATGTGTTCCAAGTGCCAAAAAAACGATGTTTATTGGCATATGTGTGGTTTAGATGAGTGTTTTCATAAATTCCATATTATATTTCCAAGGTCAACTAGCTATGAATGGATGAACTAGGTTTTCTATCTCATCAACTGTTTCATTTTACTTTTACACGCACGCATATATAAAGGTAAACTGATATTAGATTTTCTACTCGTGTGTATAAAACCTTGGATAGATTGCTTCATCAAGCACATAACCAAGTAACATAAGTTGAATCCCTCTTCGAAACTAAATGGATGCTTGCTAGGACTAGTTGAATTCGATCAACTGCTACTTGAATTGGTGTTCTAGAAAGGTCAAATACTGAGTCAACTTAGATGCAATTGTATCCGTGTATATTTTTGCTTGGTTAATTATATCCGGTTTCAATGCTTCTTCCTCTCACGTTGATTCGCTGGATGTTGCTAAAAATATTCCCTTTGCTGCTACTTTTTCTCAGTCGACTAAAATTGGGGAAGCTTCTACCTTCCTTGCTTCGGCAAATAAAGTCATGATCGTGTTAAGTAATAATTTGTGAAACCACCTCTGTATTAAGTATTAGTTAGTCGAAATTGTGCCTATTCTATTGAAATGAATGTTGTAAAGATGGTGGTATCTTTGAAGGAATTCATAATTGTGTAAAGTAATAATTTTTTGAAAGTGTGCTCTGCCCCTGTTTCTTAAACAGTTAAGTGTTTCTTAAACAGTTGGTGCAAAGGTTGCTACTTTTACTATGATATTAATTGGGTCTTCAACCATTACTTATGTTTCTATACTCTAGTTGGCTCTATATCAATGGAAGAAATTGCAATCATATATGGGATTGATAGTTATGTTTTAGGTTCTAGATCAATAGAAGAAGAAACTACAGCTGGATGTGGGACTGATAATTATACTTCTGGTTTTATGTGAACAATTCAAACAACAGGCTCAGGCTCTGGATCAATCAATTAGTTATTAAACATAACTGCCTCTAATGCCTCTCCTTCTACTCCTATAATGAGAACAAACAATGGAAGATTTCAGAACATAGCTTCAAATTTCGATCCATTAACTATAATGGTTTTAGGAACATGTCTCCTTCTATAATGAGAACAAACAATGGGAGATTTCAGAACATAACTTCAAATTTCGATCCATTAACTAGAATGGTTTTAGGAACATGTGCAATTGTTCACACTCCCTACTGTTTCCCTACCATTGGAACACACCCTAGATACTATTGGAATGAGTAGTCACTATTGTCACAGTACCCAAATGGCAGTTCCAATAGTCATTGCAATCCCCAAATGGCAAGAGCTTGTTGCACTGTAGCAACACTTGCTTATTTTTAAGTGTTTTCGATCGTCCATTGGTGTGCTCTTTTATTAAAAATATACTCGTCAATAATAAAGTCTTGTTAAACTTTATAAACAAAAAATTTTGATCGAATGTGATTCGTAACGCTTGATCTTTATGATGAATCAAAACAACTTACAATGAATAAAAAGGAATAAGTCGCTTTCAACACCATACCAACTCAATAAAAAATATAATATACAAATTGGGAAAGATTTTCAAAAAAAAAAAAGTAAAATATAAAATATAAAAATATCATAATTTTTTAAATAAAATGAAAAAAATCATAAAACCATTACCATTCTTCAAAATAAAAGTCTCCAAATTACAATTCATTTGAAAAATCAATCCAAATTACAATTCATTCGAAAATAAAATCTCCAAATTATACATATAAATATAACACAAATGAATGCTTGAAGTTTTTAATTTTGTGGTAGAAATAAAAATATTTCTCGATAGTTGTCTTGGTTTTTACTTGAAGTTTGATCATCCACCCAAATCCATTCTTGATTAACTCAAACAATTCTTCATATAAATATAATGCAAATGAACGTTTGAAGTTTTTAATTTTGTGGCAGAAATAAAAGTATTTCTCGGTAGTTGTCTTGGCTTTTACTTGAAGTTTGGTCATCCACCCAAATCCATTCTTGATTAACTCAAACAATTCTTCTTGATTATAGCAAATATGATGTATTAATATTGCACATGTATTTCATGAAGTTGAATACATTTTTTATTAAAATAATAAATTTATTAATCCCATATTATAATTTTAGCTAAAATTGTTTGACAAATTGCAAAAGGTGAAAAATGTAAAAATTAATGTTTAGGCTTTTTTTTGGTAAATGTTGATTTTAAATACTGTATAATTAGATTTAAATTAAAATTGTTGAATTTTTATATTTATAAAGTATATAAAAGAAAAATGTTAAATATTTGAGGTTTTTAAAAAAAAATTATTTGTTATCAACCTAATTTGATTGGAAATCTTTAAAATTTTAAATACATTTGATAGATAATAAAATATATAAAAGAAAAATGCTAAATATTTGAGGTTTTTAAACATTTTTTATTTATTATCAAATCAAATTTGAATGGAAATCTTTAAAATTTTAAAAACATTTGATATATAATAAAACATGACAATCATTTTACTTTTCAAATTCAAATGCGGCTTCCATCAAATTCTTTTATATAAATCAAATCATAACAATCATAAGCAAGTGTCACAGTTAGAGGGTAGAGGGGAGCTCAAGGAACTACCCTACTTGACTCTTGCTGTCCGATTGAACTAATAAGCTATATTGATAAATACTTTCAAATGCCATAAAATATGAATACAAAAGGTTTGAGTTGAAGATGTAAAATATCTAAGAATATATAAGGTGTTTTTAAGTCACCAACCTTACTAAGCCATATTGATAAATAATTTCAAATGCCCTTAAAAATAAATACAAAAGGTTTGTCATAGTTAAAAGCAAATAAAATTTTCAATGAAAAAATTATTGATTAATTAAAATATAATAATTTTAATGCTAGACTTTTGTGCACTTTATGAACTAAAGCAAGATCCTTTATCTCATAGAGTGAATTCTTTTCAATCTAAAAATTGTGTATCAAATGGATCTATATATTTAGAAACCACCCAAAAATATTACATTCATAATTATATTTTGTAAATTATTTCCACCTTTTCCATAAATTTGTGATTAGTTAATTGGAATTACAAGGATCTCTATTTGATTTGAGTTTACCTAGTCACATTAACCAATAAACAAGGCTTTAGGTATCTGTGTTCTTGTATCTATAGCTTCCATCTTATGGCTCACATGGAAAGGGCAAAGCACATGCTTCTTAGGAAATCTAGGAGTACTAACAAATAGACTGAAAATTGGCATGGTAACATGTTTCTTGTTTTTTATTTACGTCATTTGTTAACAAACAAACCTGACTCATGATACAACTCAAAAATCTTTGAATGTTATCTACTATTTCAGGATCAAGGTTAGTTATGGAAGAAGACCAAATTAAAATTGTATGTCCTTGGAATTTTGATCGCCTTAATTATCATAACAGTCTCTACATTCTCAGTTTCAGGTGGGATAGTATTATGATCTTTACCACTAATCAAATTGCTATAATATCTTCGGAGCAATAGCATTTACAAAATAGTGTTAGCTACTGGAAGCAATCTGTTTTTGACAATTGAAAACAAATTATAAATTCTTGATCTGACATATTCTTGATCATGGAAAGAAAATCAAACTGCTCCTTCAATGGCAACCAAATCTTATCAATGTTGCTTGTTTTTTCCAGGGTCAACAATTTCAAAAGCAAAGAACCTAGTTATACAAAAAGACATGGTTTTAGAGCATGAAACTGAAATTGATTGTCCTTGGAACTTCGATCAACTTGATCCTCATACTTCTTTTTCAATATGATATGAATACAAATGTGTAAAATAATACATTTATTATCTGTAAGTTTATTTTATATGCACTTTGTAGAATTATTTATTGTATTTATATGTGATTGAGAGATGGCTCACAGAACAAAATGATATAATAGTCTTGTTGAGATTGTACTTGAAAAAAATAGTTGTGAATGAAAAGGAAATAAGATAAGAGTATTCGATCATATTGTGAAATGGTTAGACTACAATTACATATTCATAAACTCTATTACAATTACTGATATCTATGTCTTATTAGTTCATCAAATTTTATGCTCCATTGCAACCACTAATATCTATGTCTTGATAGTTGATCAAGTTTCCTACATTATTAAGTTAGCACAATTTTATTATTATTATTCTAACTTAGTACATATATTTTATATGGCATTTAAAATATGATTATGGTTATGCTTTAGTTATGTTTATGTGTACTAAAATGTATTAATGTTCGTAGTATACTTAGAGTATAACAATGACAACATTAAACCTAACAAATTTGATTACCATGTGATCTAATGATAGCTATGGCATTATACATGTTTTTTTTATTAATCTAAAAATATAAAGAAGCATATATCATATTATCTCTAATTCTATGGCATTATACATGTTTTTTTATTAATCTAAAAATATAAAGACGCATATATCATATTCTCAAGCATATATCATATCTAATTCTTTTAGGACATTTAAGTATTAAGCCTCTCAAATCACTAAAATATAACAAAATATGGAGTGCAATTACATATGTGTTATTATCATTTTCATGATTGAATCACTAAACAGAATCAGATTGGTTACTAGAAACAACATTGCAATCTTTATATAGTGTTATTTATTCAAGTCTTTCACGTCAATTGAAAAAAACTAGCAACTAGCCCTAGTGACAATGTTGGGGACATTGCCACCTCGTGGCTCTTGTTTATTTATGTACGACTAATTCAATATGTTGACCATATAAAGTTATAAATCCTTTCACACACAATCATCAGGTGATCTTCGCAGGTTCTTCCTCATTCCGTATCGATATATGGTTGACTCAGAGTATCATTGGTAAAAGTTCTTACGTAGGATAAGCTTCAACGAAGAGGTTTCATTGTACCATCAAAATGCACCCTTTTCCAGACTCATGAAGAAGACATGAATCATTTGTTGAACAACTGCTCCTTCACTACTTGGCTCTGGCACAAATATGACATGCTTTTCAGACAATCAAATAGAGATGCAAGTTCCTTAAGAAACACTCTTTAGAATTGGAGAAACAAAACTTTTAAAAAACCTATTCTAAATAGAATATAGCAAACTCTACTTGGTTTCATCACCTAGTTGATATGGAGAGAACAAAACAAAATAATTTTCAAAGGAGAAAATTGGAAATTGGCTCAACTTTGGAGAACCCTTCAATCCAATATCCAAGAAACCTTATGTTAGAACTCTTGGACCCAGGAAGATATGGTTTGTGTCTCTCAGGAGTAGAGCATCTGCACCAACTGGAATCCAATTATCACTTCAAATCTAGCTTCCTTCAAAAACATAAATATTCATAACTAGAGCTCGAACGACTGGGTATCTCCCTCGGAAGGTTTCTACAAACTCAACTTTGATGAAGATCCCCATGGTAATACAAGTCTAGCAAGCTATGGAGAATTTCTGAGGAATGAACATGGGAAGATTTAATGGGTCTATGCAGGGTCACTCGGCATAGAAAAGAAAAAAATGGAAGAATTACAAGCTCTTCTCTCAGGCATCTATTTAGCACTGTTTAGTAATCAACGTAAGCTTATCATTGAAGGTGACTCGCAAATTCTCATCTCAGCAATCAGGAGAATCCTGCATGGCATGAAGGTTTCCAAATTGTCCATAAGATGGCGTCTCACTTATGGTTTAGAAGATCTAGCTAGTATTTTGTTAAACCTCCTTATCGTCGTGCCTTCCCATGTTAGACGTCAAGGAAACCAACTGCAAGATCTGATGGAAAACTTGGGCATCAACAACAAATGAAATGAAATCAATTTAGTTGAGTCAGACATCCAACCCCTTCCTTGGGGCAAGGAATGCCATGATATTTCCAGTAGGGATATAAAGAAACACCCTTCCACATTGATCACTTAGTCATATCATAACACAATCCCTACACTCATCTCCACGTCACAAGGGAGGAGAGATGGTGCCATATCCCGAGTTTGAACCCATTGCATTAAAATGTAAATGATGTAATATTATTATAAAAATCATGGTGAGGAGCTCAAGGCCAAGGCCCCGCCATCAATTTAGTGATGCATATGGTTTATGTGATAGCCAGGCACATTGGAATTGCAAATATCATGTAAATCTGCATTTTAATAAAATACCCACAACTAACTATGCAATGCAACAAGAGATGGGGGCATGATTTTACAAGGAATTGGAAGGGAAACATTCAAACCCTTGAGTCAATCAAGTCAAGCCAAGTGTCAATGAAAAAACCCATAAAACCCTCAACTACCCATGTTGACTTTTGTACCCAATCATTCATATCTCCTAACAGTTGGGTGAAGTAGTTAATGCCTTGGGAATAGAAAGGTATGGTTGTCCAAATTCGGGTATGGGCAAGCCACCATTCATGGAAAATCATTTTTGGGATTCTTGGGGAAGAAAATAGCCATGAACTGCTCCCCAAGCCGGTATCCATCAACCAGTTTGGCTCTCTCACGAGTAGGGAGTTGGCTGGGCATTTTTGGCCATCGCAATTCGACGTTTTCCTTCATTCTTAGCTGGGAGAAGGGCATTTTTGTGTTGTATACCAGTCAGGAAGAAGGGGAATCGAATTGGGGTTCAATAGAGACCGTTTTGGCTGCTGAATGCTTAGATAGTTGGGGAAGAAATCGTTTTCCTCCTTGTGATGGTATTTTCCCATCCCAAAATCCGTTTTTGGCTGGAAACGATTTGGGGAAAACCCATGGCCATCTTGTTTGTAAATCCCATTGTTAAAAATGTGTATCCATGCCCAATGATTGTGCTTGCTGTGTGAGAAAAGAGTATGTTGGGGTATGGGTTATGGGTATCCATTACTTTGGTTTTGCATGAGCTTGAATGTCCCCTTTCCTTGTAAGAATCGTGCCCAGCTCAGGGGTGGAAGTTGTGTTGATATATTGATGAGCACAACTCGCCTATGGTTGGGTGGAACGTTGTAGCGACATAGCTAGTTGCTTGGGACAATTGCACAATAGAGATAAGTGTTCTCTATGTGTATTTACTTCTGCAATGATTAATTTGATGATTATTTTGATATGTTGGATGAGTATGAAATGTGTGTGGATGATGTTTTATTCCGCTATGCATATTGGCTTGATTTGCATCTGCACATATATGCATTTTATTGTAATGCCATTTGTTTTATTCATGATGAATGGGGAAAAGTTTTGCAAAATCCTAGATATTATTGTCATGATCCCTTCCTTGCGTTGGATTGACGGGAGGGGATGTGACACATGGAGGATGATCGAAATACCACAATATAAAATGGGCCCAGTCCAAGCTATCTTATGGACACCCCCACTCATGCAAATAAAAACACAATTAATACAAGTCGTGTCGATCATTGCATGCGACACCATCTATAAAAGGAGGACAAATAGTTGGGGGGCATGAGGCAAACTCGATAAGGAGAAAGGAAGTTTTATTAGTACGTCAACTTCTTCGATCATAGTTTCGTCATCGAAGGATTTTCTGTGCATGTTAGGTCTGTTCTGGTGGAAGCGCAATATACCATGTTATGCACTTTCTAATCATGATCAGTAATGATCATTCAATTCTATCACCCAAGTAATGATCCTGACATATCTCATGCGTAGGATTAACAAGATATTAATGCATACCAAACCCTTTAGCATAACGAGGCAGATGATTCTAGAGCGAATCCACCTCCATGAATTGACTATTCAAATGTTAGATACTCTGGTGCTACGGAACAAAGAAATCTTGAGAGAAATTGGGCTAATTGCTTCTTTTGTTAGAGGCAATTGGATTCATGACAACATGCTAAATGAGAAGAAGAAAGGGGACTACGCCAATAAGGAAATGAAACGTTCCGGTCTAAGGGTAACCCCTCCTAGAACACTCAAAGAGTTCACAAGCTAGATGGAAACTCTTATGGCCTCTACAAGTCCAGAGATGACAAAAGGGCATGTCATATCATGCAATTCTATAGAGAGAACACCACTGACAACGTGAAGAAGGAAATGGATGACCTTGAAGCAATAAATCATAGCAGAGAAGGAAAATATCTTAGGATCTGTTGATGCCCCAAAAATCGCAGCATCAAGCAGAAAGGGATTCTCCCCGGTAAGCAAGCCCAATTAGATCGCTCACCGTTTGGTGTGGGGAATCCATTCGGTTAACGGTTCCGGCTACCGTAATATTTAAAGATTCTTTATCTTTGCACCAGTTGCGGCCTGATCCACTATTTATGTATTTTATTTTTAAAGATGAAATGCAAGTGCCCTAAGATAAATGCAGGTAACTAATCTAAATTAACCTAAAACATTATAAGCAAATCTAATCTATCCTTGCAAGGAGCAAAATATAAATATGAGCAATAAGCTGAAAGAAACATCTAAAGATCATACAGATAGCCATTAAATCATAAAGATGCAATCTCAACAGAAAATTTGGAATTGACCTGCAATAAAAAGGAATTCAACTCCATCCTAGACCACTGAATCACCCTGCTAAAAGAATCTCTCACCAAAGTCCATTAAACCTTCGAAAATAGAAAAAAGAAGGAATAAAGTCCCAATATCCACTTAGGACTAAAACCAATCACTCTCAAGGAGCAAAACAAAAAACCAAAAGAGGAAAAGAAAAGAGGGAGACCTCCTATACAACAGAAAATAAAAGAAATTGGAGAAAACCTAATGAAGTCAAGCCAGTATACAAGTCTGAACGAGTTGTTCCACCCAAATGCCTAGTTATCCAATGCAAATAATACCCTAGAATATTAAAGGGATAAATTCAGACTCCAAGTAGAGGATATTAAGAAACATGATACAAATAGAAAATCCAACTGTAAGATCCAATCAACTAAGTGTAATGCAGAAAGACTGAGCTGCATAGCGACGCAAAGCTGGAAAGGAATTAAGTCTTTTGTTGTAATTTCTCAAGGTGCCTTGGGAGGAATAGCCCTGATTTGGAACCCACATAAGATCCACCTACACAATTTCATCTCCAAAACCAACTACTTATCAACAAGCTTCACAATCATGGAATATGGCTTGAAAGGCTACTTAACCAATGTGTCTGGCCCAAATATTGTTGTTCAAAAGTTTAATGTCCTTAATTAGCTAAACACTATAGGGAAAACTATGAGGGGAGCAAACTAGATTCTTGGAGGATATTTTAACATGATAACTGACCTTAGATAAAAGAGAGGAGGTATGCGTAGGCTGGGCAAGGACTCTTTAGAGTTTGAGCAAATAATTGAAGATCTCCATTTGATTGTTTTGGAAACAAAAAATGGGTTATATAGTTGGAATAACAAGAAAGGAGGAGAAATGAAGATTTCTACATGTCTATACCGCTTCCTAATCTAAGAAAATCTCATCAATCAAGGGCCCGAGGTTGAATCCTTCATTATATCAGCAACAGGATCCAATCACTGGCCTATCAACCTCATTCAGAAAAACAATAAAATGAATACTCCCAAGCCCTTCATATTCGAATCCTTTTGGTTAAACCATGATGACTTCATCAATAACATAGACAACTAGTGGAGGGAAGCAAATCCAGGCTCGGGACCATTTATGCATCACCTATAGGTATGCTTAAAAAATCTGAAGCTCAAACTCAAAAAATGGAACAAAGAAGTTTTTGGAAACATTTTTTAAGCCAAAAAATATTTAGATTTCAAAATGAATAAATTGTAACAAGATATGATTAAGAATGGGAGATCAGAGGAGATAGATCTATAGGAAAAATAACTCTAGCTCTAGATAGATACCAAACTCAAGTAGAAAGAGACTCTCTAGAGGAAAAAATCAAGAGCTCTGTGGCTTAATTAAGACGGGGAGAAAAACTCCAAATTCTTCCATTATGCCATGAAACAGAGAAGAAATTCAAATGGTATCTCACATCTCCACTCTTCTCAAGGAACTATTTTAGACTCAAGAGAAGATATAGAAAAGGAATTAATTTGTTTCTTCGAATACCTTCTAAAAGAGCCCATAGAAGATAGATCATAAGCTATTGGATAAATCACTAGGAATATTCCTAAAATGGTAACCCCTTATTAGAATACAAATATTCTCAAACCTATAATAATGCAAGAAGTGGAAACAGTGGTGAAAGAGATGCCTTCTGGAAAATCACCAAGCATAGATGGCTTCACTATTGATTTATTCAAGGCATGCTGGACAATTGTTAAAGAATATATCTGGATACTAATGGAAACATATTGCAACAGATGGAGGTCACAGAGCTCTCAATGAAACCTTTCTAACTTTAATTCCAAAGAAAGAAGGTACGCTTAATGCTAGCTAGTTTCGTATGATTTCTCTTTGTAATGTAGTTTACAAAATCATAACCAAAGTGATCGCAAATAGATTGAAGCCTCTTCTTCCAGCTCTAATATTGGAAGAGTAGACTGGTTATGTTGAAGGAAGACTAATTCTGGATGGCATTTTCCTAGCCCACGAATCCATTCATATCCTTAAATATCAAAATAAATCAAGTTTCCTAATAAATCTAGACATGTCCAAGGATTTTGACAAGCTAATCTAGCAATACATCAAGCAAGTGCTCCTTACTTTTGGATTCAACTCTAATTGGGTATGGGTCCTGTCCATCCTTTATTCTACTTTCTTCTTCATTCTCCTCAACAACTCACCCTCCTCTACCTTCTCCCCCTCTCGGGGAATTAGGAAAGGATACCCTATGTCTCCCTTACTCTTCGTTCTCATGGCCGAAGGCCTAGGAAGAAGCCTCTTAGCTGCCAAAGAGTTGAGACTTATCTCCAGGCTCCAACTACACTCAACACGCAAGCACTCTCACATGTAGTTCATTGATGATACCTTACTCATGGGCTCTCACTTGTTAAGGAGGCTAAATCCCTTAAGCTTCTTCTTCACACATTCATGCTGGTGTCAGGAACCACCATAAATTTGGAAAAGTATTTCTTTTTCTTATTCAATACCCCCTTGGACCTAGAATCTTGTATCCTATGAGTCCTTTTTTAAAAAGGGTCCCTACTCTTTGTTTAACTCACAGCTCCTCTTATTGAAAATGCAATCCAAAATATCTCTTGGGAAGGTCTACTCAATTCACTCACTCGCAATCTTTCAAATTGGACCTTCAAGCCACTCAATCTAAATTCTAGAGTAGTGTTGCTTAAGTCTATCCTCTAGGAAATGCCTCTTTACCTTTCTTTGTGATGGAAACTCCCAAAATCATCCTCAAGAAAATCTTAAACCTACAAAGAAAGTTTCTATGGAGTGGCAAATCCTCGTCAAAAAAATGGGCTTTGGTGGATTGGAATAAATTTTTCCAACCGAAGATTAAAGGAGACCTTGGGCTTAGAGACCTAGAACTTCTCAACAAGGTTCTGTCAGCCAAAACCTGGTGGAATTTAGTAACAAGCCCTTCCATTCCTTGGGCTACTATATGGAGAGATAAATATGAGCTCCCAAACCTTTCAGAGGACCTAATAAGAATCGAATGGGATAGAAAAGGCTCATTGATATAGAATTTGGCTTGGTCTAAAAAATATTCAAAAAGACTCATAGCTTATGGGAAGTTAGAGAAGGAAGCACCGATCTCTTTTGGGCGGATAGCTTGCAACAACTCTCCCCATTATATTATTATCAAGATTCCAATTAGATCAAATATCAACCCATCATTAGAAATAAAAAGGTCATTTTAGATTACTAGAAAACTAGTGACAATCAGGAAGATTGGAGGCAATGGTTAGACAAAGATCAATGCATCCCTCATTCTAAAGGCACTGAAAGAGAACGCCTCTGCGAAGAGCTTCAATCCATAAAAATAAAAATAAAAAGGGCAAGGATCAGCTCCGATGGGGTTTCCATTCTATAAGAATCTTCAACATGAAATAATCCTATGAGCTAATCTCATGGGACAATATTCTACCTGCAGAACCAATTTGGAAGAACATTTGGACTAGCAAATTCTGGCTTAAAATCGCAATTTTTCTTTAGCTAGTCATGCATAAAAAATTTCTTACCTAGGACAAACTTCAACAAAAAGGTTTCATTGGACCTTCAAAATGCACCCTTTGCCAGACTTATTAAGAAGACATGAATAATCTGTTGAACAACTGCTCCTTCACTACTTGGCTCTCGCACAAATCTGCCCTGTTTTTCAGACAATCAGACAACGATGCAAGTTCCATAAGAAACACTCTTTCGAATTGGAGAAACAAACCTTTTAAAAATCCTATTCTAAATAGAATCTAGTAAACTCTACTTGGTTTCATCATCTAGTTGATGTGGAAAGAACGAAACAGGAGAATTTTCAAAGGAGAAAATTGGAAATTGGCTCAACTTTGGAGAACCCTTCAATCCAATATCCATGAAACCTTATGTCAAACCTCTTGGAACCAGGAAGATATGGTTAGTGTCCCTCAGGAGCAGAGCATTTGGACCAATTGGAATCCAATTATCACTTCAAATCTAGCTTCCTTCAAAAACAAAAATATTACTAGCCAGATCTTGAACGACTAGGTAACTCCCTCGAAAGGTTTCTACAAACTCAACTTTGATGGAGGTTACCGTGGTAATCCAATTCCAAGAGGATATGGAGGAGTTCTGAGGAATGAACATGGGAACATTCAATGGGTCTATGCAGGGTCACTCGACATAGAAATGAATAAAATGGAATAATTATAACTCTTCTCTCGGGCATCTATTTGGCGTTGTCTAGCAATCATCATAAGCTTATCATTGAAGGTGACTCACAAATTCACATCTCAACGATCAGTAGAAGCCTGCATGGCATGAAGGTTTCCAAACTGTCCATAAACTGGCATCTCACTTATGGTTTAGAAGAGATAGCTGGTATTATGCTAAACCTTCTTATCGTCGTGCCTTTCCACATTAGATGTCAAGGAAACCAACTGGAAGATATGATGGAAAACTTGGGCATCAACAACAAAGGAGATGCAATCAAGTTAGTTGAGTCAGACATCCAACACCTTCCTTGGGGAAAGCAATGCCACGATATTTCCAGCAGGGATAGAAAGAAGCACCCTTCCACATCGATCACTTAGTCAGATCATAACACAAGCCCTACGCTCATCTCCATGTCACAATGGAGGAGAGATGGAGGATGATGAAATCCCACAATATAAAATGGGCCCATTCCAAGCTAGCTTAAACATCCCCACTCATGCGAATAACAACACATTTAATACAAGTCGTGTCGATCATTGCATGCAACACTATCTAGAAAAGGATGACAAATAGTTGGGGGCATGAAGTAAACTTGACAAGGAGAAAGGAATATTTATCAGTACCCCACCTTCTTCAATCATAGTTTCGACATCGAAGGATTTTTCGTGCATGTTAGCTCTTCCCTAATGGAAGCGCAATCTACCCTGTTATGTACTTTCTAATCATGATCAGTAATGAGCATTCAATTCTGCAAGTGTTCGCCCAATTAATGATACTAATAGATCTCATGCGTAATATTAACAAGATGTTAATGCATACCAAACCCTTGAGCATAAAGAGGCAGATGATCCTAGATTAGAAGAAATTTGAGGTCTAAAATGGGCCTCCTAAGGAAAATAATAAAATATTATTTATTAATTTTGGAGGAAGAAAGAAAAAAACTATTTTTTTGTTCGTATTTTCAATATATCTCCATGTGTTTTTACTCAAATTTCGAGTGGGAGAACTCGAATTCCACATGCAACGAGTACCCACACTGCACACTTTTGACGGACCCCGCTGCCCCAAAAACAAGAAATACCTGAAAAAACGAGAGGATGACATCATCGCCACGTTTTTTTTCTTGGTGAAAAAAAGCTCTATTTGATAGAATTCTTTTGAAGCATGAGAACATGAGAACTTTCAGCATACCCAAAGTTTGGATTATGAAAATACAGTGTTCCAGTGCAGCTATTTCCATCAAATAGATCATCTTCGGGCATCCACAAGCAAGAAAGAAAACAAAAAAGAAAAAAAGGCCATATCCCCAAACCTAAAAGTTGGCGTTCAGATTCCAATAAGGTGTAGGCTAATAAAGATGCCACTTTACAAAGAATTGTAGCTGATCCACACCAAAAGGGTTGGATTGAGGTTTAGAAAAATAAAGAAAAGAAAGAGAAGATCGAAGCTTTTCTCAACTCTTCTTTTTTTCAATATTTTTATGATATCTTCTAGCTTGTTATTTTGTGAATTTTTCTAGCAGTGTTTTAGAGGATTTAAGGCTTGATAAATAAAGAGGTTTTTTTAATATAAAAAGTTGTGATTTTTCATGAGTGAAAAAAAATTATATAAGAGTAAACTTTAAGTAATAAATAAATTTAAATATTTAAATATTTTGTAAAATTCTATATAAATAACAATTCTTGATTTTTTAAATAGTTTTGCATTATTAACAACAACAAAATAACATGGTAGTCTAAATATTCTACGTTACCAAAACCTACCATAAAATTCGAAACCTTAAAGTATTTAAAGGTTCCTACCAAAACCTACCATAAAATCCAAAGCCTAGACTACTCCCTTATGAATCATATGTCTATAGAATTTGAAGGACCATTAAGCCCTCCAGCCTACAACCTCCATCAATTTCAATAGCTATATGAAACCTATTACAATGCAATATGAAAATATATTTTTGAAATTATTGATAGATAAGAACATTGAATGGCATGTTGAAGTTTGGACCGTCAGATGTGACACCTTACGGGACGTCATACCCTAAATTCCCATTTGCAACTATCAAACACAACGCGGTCCATCACCACATCCTTAAAGCCCGAGCATTTCGCGACCATCGATGGTCCAAAATTCCTGTCGCGAACAACTGAGGAGATCGAATCAGATTCGGTGATATCCCGTTTAGGGTACCCAGTCAAGGCGGGTGTCGTAAGAAGCGGAGTTTGGACCAGGGGATTTGAGAACTAGGAGGGACCCTTTATCACAAATTCATACAGTAAGACAATCGTCCTTTGCGGCCGTAGAAGCTTCGGGAAAATAACCATAAAATCCTTTGTTCCTCTGAATCTCCAAGTGTTCGTTTTGGTCAAAATCCGTGCATTTTAGAACAGTGGCTCTACTTCTGGGTTAATATTTTCTCAGCTCTGGTATCATGGAACGCCTGTAACAAGGGCCACTGACCTTTCACAGTATGCTTTTCCGGCTCTCGTGGATCTTCGCGACCAGCCTTTTCTACCAGAGGATTTGGAATTTATAGATATGGGTTTCGAAGAGCCGGGGATTAAACTTTTCAGTAAATGCCAGCCAGTGTGTGGTAAATGGGCACACGACAGGTGGACGAAAATGACGGCTGAATGACAAGTGAGCAAAGGAGGATTTCCCAAAACCAGCGGTCTGAACGACCAAGTTTTGTGAAAAAGCTCTCGAGTCTCCCTCCCTTATGTATGCTTCGCATAATTATTTATTTATATCGATATTTCTGACTATTCCCTTATTTATTTATGTACGACTAATTCAATATGTTGATCATATAAAGTTTTTTTTTTTTCCTTGGAAAATGTCCGTAATTTTATTTCAAAAAGATGATTAAAATTACATATTGTAGATGTAGTAGAATCAACAAGGATCCCTACATTTTCACATATTTCAGTCCCATATAAGCAAAAACAACAGCTTATTAAGAGCTGAACCAAAAAAGAGAAACCCAAAGTAAAACTTCGCCACAATAAGATGTAAATCTTGAACAGCAAAGAGAAACCCGAACGTTGCCATAAGAAGAAGATCTTGAACAGCAGGTAGGGCCACCGAATGTGCCTCTACCCCCACCGTCCACCAAGAACCCTTGACAATTAGCAATATGTCTCAGCTTCCATCAGAACCGAAACCCTCAACAGAAGAAATAGTAGATCCAAGTCTGTGGACGTGCATCAAACTCTATAGATCTCCCAAACCAGCGAACTCAGCCAGCATCTCCTGATGAAGAAAAACGGCCAGACAGAACCAGAGCACCGCCGTAGCAATGGATCTTGACCCATATGCGTACCACAAAAATATCTTCGTTCAATTGATCTGCAGATGTGTGAAAGAAACCCTAAAGAACTGCAAGAAATGCCAAGAAACCAGGGTTTCAGAAGAAAGCCGCATGTTGATCAGGTCGATCCGACGTTCCGACGGCTGCTGTGTCGTCTGCCTCGAGGCGGACGAAGGTAGCGTTGAGGAGGATGCTGCCGTGATGATGGGGTTGGGACAGTCGGTCTGCAAATATACTACTTCTTGCTCTCTTCATCTCAGCAGAACCGGAAACATTCGCAGCCACCATCAAGGATAGCAGCCGCCGTCAATAGCAGCCGCCGTCGAACTGTAGATAGCCGCCGAGAAGTCTAACCCGCCGGCCTCCAAGACGCAAGCCGCCGAGAAAGGCTAACCCGCCATCCTCCAAGACAAGAGAGTAGCAGCCGCCGTCTTAGCAGCCGCCGTCGAACTGTAGCCTAGCCGCCGAGAAAGGAACCCGCCGGCCTCCAAGCTTGGCAGCAGAACAGCGACGGCTTCGTCCCTCCACCGAAACCTGGGGCAGACCACCGCTGCAAAGATCCAGCACTTAACGTTGACCATATAAAGTTATAAAGCCTTTCACACACAATCATCAGGTGATATTCGCAGGTTCTTCCTCATTCCATATTGATATATGGTTGACTCGGAGTATCATCGGTAAAAGTTCTTACGTAGGATAAGCTTCAGCGAAGAGGTTTCATTGGACCGTCAAAATGCACCCTTTTCGAGACTCATGAAGAAGACATGAATCATTTGTTGAACAACTGCCCCTTCACTACTTGGCTCTGGCACAAATATGCCAAGCTTTTCAGACAATTAGATAGAGATGCAAGTTCCTTAAGAAACAGTCTTTAGAATTGGAGAAACAAAACTTTTAAAAAACCTATTCTAAATAGAATATAGCAAACTCTACTTGGTTTCATCATCTAGTTGATATGGAGAGAACGAAACAAAATAATTTTCAAAGGAGAAAATTGGAAATTGGCTTAACTTTGGAGAACCCTTCAATCCAATATCCAAGAAACCTTATGTCAGAACTCTTGGACCCAAGAAGATATGGTTTGTGTCTCTCAGGAGTAGAGCATCTGGACCAACTGGAATCCAATTATCACTTCGAATCTAGCTTCCTTCAAAAACATAAATATTCATAGCTAGAGCTCGAACGACTGGGTATCTCCCTCGGAAGGTTTCTACAAACTCAACTTTGATGGAGATTCCCATGGTAATACAAGTCTAGCAGGCTATGGAGAATTTCTAAGGAATGAACTTGGGAAGATTTAATGGGTCTATGCAGGGTCACTCGGCATAGAAAAGAATAAAATGGCAGAATTATAAGCTCTTCTCTCGGGCATCTATTTGGCACTGTTTAGTAATCAACATAAGCTTATCATTGAAGGTGACTCGCAAATTTTCATCTCAGCGATCAGGAGAATCCTGCATGGCATGAAGGTTTCCAAATTGTCCATAAGATGGCGTCTCACTTATGGTTTAGAAGATCTAGCTAGTAATTTGTTAAACCTCTTTATCGTCGTGCCTTCCCATGTTAGACGTCAAGGAAACCAACTGCAAGATCTGATGGAAAACTTGGGCATCAACAACAAATGAAATGAAATCAATTTAGTTGAGTCAGACATCCAACCCCTTCCTTGGGGCAAGGAATGCCATGATATTTCCAGTAGGGATACAAAGAAACACCCTTCCACATTGATCACTCAGTGATATCATAACACAATCCCTACACTCATCTCCACGTCACAAGGGAGGAGAGATGGTGCCATATCCCGAGTTTGACCCCATTGCATTAAAATGTAAATGATGTAATATTATTATAAAAATCATGGTGAGGAGCTCAAGGCCAAGGCCTCGCCATCGATTTAGTGATGCATATGGTTTACGTGATAGCCAGGCACATTGGAATTGCAAATATCATGTAAATCTGCATTTTAATAAAATACCCACAACTAACTATGCAATGCAACAAGAGATGGGGGCATGATTTTACAAGTAATTGGAAGGGAAACATTCAAACCCTTGAGCCAATCAAGTCAAGCCAAGTGTCAATGAGAAAACCCATAAAACCCTCAACTACCCATGTTGACTTTTGTACCCAATCATTCATATCTCTTAAGAGTTGGGTGAAGTAGTTAATGCCTTGGGAATGGAGAGGTATGGTTGTCCAAATTCGGGTATGGGCAAGCCACCATTCATGGAAAATCGTTTTTGGGATTCTTGGGGAAGAAAATAGCCATGAACTGCTCCCCAAGCCGGTATCCATCAACCAGTTTGGCTCTCTCACGAGTAGGGAGTTGGCTGGGAATTTTTCCCCATCGCAATTCGGTGTTTTCATTCATTCTCAGCTGGGAGAAGGGCATTTTTGTGTTGTATACCAGTAAGGAAGAAGGAGAATCGAATTGGGGTTCCATAGAGACCGTTTTGGCCGCTGAATGCTTAGATAGTTGGGGAAGAAATCATTTTCCTCCCTGTGATGGTTTTTCCCCATCCCACAATCCATTTTTGGTTGGAAACAATTTGGGAAAAACCCATGGCCATCTTGTTTGTAAATCCCATTCTTAAAAATGTGTATCCATGCCCAATGATTGTGCTTGCTGTGTGAGAAAAGAGTATGTTGGGGTATGGGTTATGGGTATCCATTGCTTTGGTTTTGCATGAGCTTGAATGTCCCCTTTCCTTGTAAGAATCGTGCCCAGCTCAGGGGTGGAAGTTGTGTTGAGATATTGATGAACACAACTGGCCTATGGTTGGGTGGAACGTTGTAGCGACATAACTAGTTGCTTGGGACAATTGTACAATGGAGATAAGTGTTCTCTATGTGTATTTACTTCTGTAATGATTAATTTGATGATTATTTTGATATGCTGGATGAGTATGAAATGTGTGTGGATGATGTTTTATTCCGCTATGCATATTGGCTTGATTTGCATCTGCACATATATGCATTTTATTGTAATGCCATTTGTTTTATTCATGATGAATGGGGCTGAGTTTTGCAAAATCCTAGATATTATTGTCATGATCCCTTCCTTGCGTTGGATTGACGGGAGGGGATGTGACAGATGGAGGATGATTGAAATACCACAATATAAAATGGGCCCAGTCCAAGCCAGCTTATGGACACCCCCACTCATGCAAATAATAACACAATTAATACAAGTCGTGTCGATCATTGCATGCGACACCATCTATAAAAGGAGGACAAATAGTTGGGAGGCATGAAGCAAACTCGATAAGGAGAAAGGAAGTTTTATTCGTATGTCAACTTCTTCGATCATAGTTTCGTCATCGAAGGATTTTCCGTGCATATTAGGTCTGTTCTAGTGGAAGCGCAATATACCATGTTATGCAGTTCTAATCATGATCAGTAATGATCATTCAATTCTATCACCCAAGTAATGATCGTAACATATCTCATGCATAGGATTAACAAGATATTAATGCATACCAAACCCTTTAGCATAAAGAGGCAGACGATTCTAGAGCGAATCCACCTCCATGAATTGACTATTCAAATGTAAAATACTCTGGTGCTATGGAACAAAGAAATCTTGAGAGAAATTGGGCTAATTGCTTCTTTTGTTCGAGGCAATTGGATTCACGACAACATGCTAAATGAGAAGAAGAAAAGGGACTACACCAATAAGGAAATGAAACATTCCGGTCTAAGGGTAACCCCTCCTAGAACATTCAAAGAATTCACAAGCTAGATGGAAACTCTTATGGCTTCTATAAGTCCAGAGATGACAAAAGGGCATGTCATATCATGCAATTCTATAGAGAGAACACCACTGACAACGTGAAGAAGGAAATGGATGACCTTGAAGCAAGAAATCATAACAGAGAAGGAAAATATCTTAGGATCTGTTGATGCCCCAAAAATCGCAACATCAAGCAGAAAGGGATTCTCCCTAGTAAGCAAGCCCAATTAGATCGCTCACCGTTTGGTGTGGGGAGTCCGTTCGGTTAACGGTTCTGGCGATCGTAAGATTTAAAGATTCTTTATCTTTGCACCGGTTGCGGCCCGATCCACTATTTATGTATTTTATTTTTAAAGATGAAATGCAAGTGCCCTAGGATAGATGCAGGTAACTAATCTAAATTAACCTAAAACAATATAAGCAAATCTAATCTATCCTTGCAAGGAGCAAACTGTAAATATGAGCAATAAGCTGAAAGAAACATCTAAAGATCATACAGATAGCCATTAAATCATAAAGATGCAATGTCAACAGAAAATAGCCAGATATTAAAGATAGCTTTAATTCACTGAATACATTCCATTACTCATTTAAGAGAGACATCATTGTACAAGAAAATAGAAAGATCATTCATCACAAAGAAATAATTCATAATAGTAAAGAAAGATGTCACAGTAGTATACGAATGCTACAGGAATAGTCCAACAAACATTCAGCACACATTTCCAGGCAAAAACATCCTCTCCAGGCTTCTATTAGGTAAAGTCTAGTTTCTTGGAGCAAGTAGCAAAGTAATTCGTGCAAGCTAGAAAATTTCTTTCACCTGCAAAAAGTTCGTAATTCTCCTCTCATTCTCCTCTCATTCTCCTATATATAGTTTTACCCAATGCTCTTTGAGCTACCACCTGTACCCTAAACCTAGGGAATTTGATTTATGATTAAAATCTCAAAAAATCAAATCCTAATGATTCGTGACAATCCTTTTACAAAAGACCAAGAAAAGGACAGCTGTCTGTATATACATTATACGATTAACAACTATGAAAATCGAATAAGGCAAGCTATTGTCCAGCTGGCTCTGCTATCTCATTGGGTCGCTCTTCTTCTGTTGGTTTGCTTCCTTCAACAGCCTTGCTTGCTTTTGCTCCTTTTGGACTCTAACATTTTCTTCCTTCTTGATTCTAGCAGCTTCTTCTTGCATGCTAAACCTATGGCAAGCCGGAGAGCACAAATAAGAAGACATTTAGAGCAAATATTTAAACACAATGCTTCTTACAGAAAAAACAGAAAACGTGACAGAGTTAGCTTCCAAATGACTTTCAAGCATTAGTAAAAATAGTTATAAAATTTCCAGAATACGCCATTTTCACAATATGAAATCTATTTAAAAAAAATGATCAACTAATTCACAGATGCAGCTATCATTTCATGGCTGAAAATCATGAGAAACAACTAGACGCAAATGCCAACAAGCTCTACAAGTTCCTGTGGGTTTTATTCTTGGAATGATGGCCATGATCAGGGTTGCCGAATTGATGAGCACGGGGCTCGAAACCTTATGTATTAAAAACGACACATGGCCTTATTGATAACCCTACCAACTCTGTGGTTGCACATAAACCCAAAATAAATCTTCATGCCCAAGGCGACGATCGCAAGATTAAGCTCTGCGCTAAGGCGGTGGGGAAAATATCACTAGGACCTGCGCCTAAGAGATGCGCCAATGGCAAGGTTTTCTCAAAGTGTGTGAAGTTGGCGGGAGTCTTAAGGTTTGGTTCTGCGCATCGGGTGGAGGAGATATTGTTAAGTCTTGCGCCCAAACGATGCGCCAACGACCAAGTGAACGGGATCGTGAATGCAGCGGCAATTTTTTTGGCTATGTGCTGCGCGCGTAGCGGCAGTCTTAGTGTTAAACTCTGTGCTGATGGGCTGCGCCAAGAATGGACTTCGAGGAAAGACGAAGCGTGACTATGGAAGCAGGAGATAAATGGATAATCCTTGTGCCTTTGGCGCAAGTTTTAGTCACAAAATGTGCGCTACCGGGAACTACGCCAACGAGCCACAAAGAAAAGACTTGAGATATTTTTTGTGTAGGTTATCTTAAGGACAAATCCTGCGCGAATGGCGGTCAAGATATGGTTATTAATTGCGCTAAGCAGCGTGCGCTACCGGCAGCCGAGTTAAGGCTAAAAATGTGCCAAAGAGAAAAGGTAACTTTTCCTTAGAGAAAATAACTGAGAAAATTTGCTGAAAAGCCAAGATTTGGCAACAAGGTGGAAAAGTAAGATTTTAAAAAAATGCACTTTTAACGCAAGACATAAGCTTGAAGTTTGCGCTTAAAAGCACGCAATTAAACCTTTTCCCTTGCGCCTTTGGCGCAGAAATATAAGTTTTCAATCTGCGCTTTTGAAAGCGCGCATAGTTAATAAGCTTTTAAAATAGCGCGTTGTTTTCAAAAAGTAATAGACGGAAAAAATGCCTTAGTCCAAAACAAAAGAACTAGACAGGGCCAATACTTTTAGGAAGAGTTGAAGATTTAGTGAGAATGATTTGACCAAAATAAAGTCCTAAACAAAAAGGATAGGAGGGACCCAATATTTACAAAAGAAATTTGGGGGCATGTTGTAGCGACAACAGGATCTTAGATGCAAAATGATTTTGAAGAATGGATAATAGACTTGGAACACTCAAGAAGTAGAATGAACCTGTTCAACCAAACATTGGATCTCTACTGGTGAGTTAAAGCTCTCTTTAGTAAATGCATGGAAGAAAAGGGGAAAAATATGAGAGATCTTCGCAGCTAGCTGAAAGAAATAAACTCTCATTTGAAAAGGTTGGAGAACATTCCATTCAATTTAAAAGTAATAAAGGATAAGCAAAACCTGGTAGCCAAGGCTATGGGTTATAAATTTGAGGTAACCAAAGTGGCAGAGTAGAATTAGGATCAGCAGTAGGAGGAAGGCCAAGTCCAAGAATCCCACCATATTATCATCTTAGATGATGAAGACAAAGAAGGAGCTGCACCAATGAATGAAGCTAGATGCATACAATGGATCTTCGGGTGGCCTCCCATCTTAGTTAGTCTCCTCTTTTTAGATGATCTATGTTCAGTTTTGTTTTTCCTATGATATGTCTACTATAATATTGCCCAATTTTGTTTAGACTACGTTAAATCCACTCTTGTTCAATCTCTCTTACTCTGGTTCTGTCTAACTTTGTCCTTCTTGGTCGTGTATGTTTAAACAGACATTTCCAAACTCCTAGTTCTTTTTTTTGCATCAATTATGTAAGCAAACATTCTCATACTTTTAAATTCGGATGACTCAAGTTTTGGCTCTCTTGTGTTCTATTTTCCCTAAGGAGGGGCACGAGACAACTAGCTCTTTTCCGATGACTCCAGTTTAGGCTCTCTGCTGCTCTGTTTTCCCTAAGGAGGGGCACTAGACAACTAACTCTTTTTTGTACTCTATCCAAGAGTTTGCATTACTAATAGATTAGAAGGTTCTATCTTGCTTACAAAAAAAAATATTACAAACATTAATGGTTTTAATACCATTTGATAGTGTCTTTAGGTTGATATCATTTTTCCTTTATATATATATTTTGTGGTATTAATTGTTTGGAGAAAATCTTTAAAAACTCAATTTCAATTGATGTTTGATATGTTTTTTTTTTTTAGGTTAAGTTTGTGGCATTATAGAGTTTTCATTGTTTTAGGGTTAGGTTTCTTACATCATATAGTTCTTTATTTTTATTTTTATTTTTAAAATTTTGTGAATAAATATGGCATACAAATTTCCTTTCAAAAATATATCATCATTCTATGATGTGTGTCTCATTAATTAAGTAATGAGATTTATTTTTTTCATATTTTTTATGAATTAATATTATTTTTCCATTTTGTTCTCAATATAATCTATCCGAAAATACATTTCCAATACCTAGGTGAAAAATATAAAATATAACATAATTTTTATTATAATCAAATCTCAAATCATGCTAAACTAAACAGTCAATATCCTCCTTAAAAATAATAATAGACATAGGATTAAGAGGAAATAAAGTGATCAATGTAGACATTCTAAAATGCATAGCTAAAAGTCACTTCATCCGAGAGTTATGATTACCTTTAATCCATATACTATAAATACTTTTCAAAATGGTTACTTATGTTCCTTCAATATTTTTTTACTATATGATTTTTTCACATTATGAAATCCCTTTACACTTACTAGTATGTAATTTTTCATGAAAAAGAGATCGATTTTTACTTAAAAGAGATCGTGGCAATGGAGAGTTCAGAAAGAGTAGCGGCAAGGGAAGAAGGAAGTGAGCAGGCTCTAAGAAGAAGTCGACGAGCAGAACAGTGAAAGCCGGATTGCAGTTTCCGGTGGGAAGGATCGCTTGATATCTTAAGACGAGGCAGTATGCCGAGCGGGTCAGAGCCAGTGCTTTCATCTACATTGCAGCCTTTCTGGAATATCTTGCCACCTGGAAACCACTATATATGGTGGCTGCATGGTCCAACCAACAAACATGCATGTGCCTGCCCCGACGACCGAACCTGCTCCTGCTGAGGCCATTGAGAACTCTAATCATATTGTTTAATATTGCCTGGTGGTGGTAATGTAAATAAGAAAAACAATATAGTACGGAGGAACTTGCGAATTAGAGCTCTCTATTATGATATGAAGGTTCTGAAAATATTATTTGTGAGTGAAAATGGCAGGAGACCTTGCATGGACTTAATAAAGGGTAGGCAAGCTATATCTGCATATGCTGGGTGTGCTGTTGGGATTCTTGCTGCCCTGTGTATCTTATCTTGCTCTGACCTGGAATATCTTGCCACCTAGGTGTTGGAGGGAATATCTACCTTGCTCCATGCCTGCTGGATGGAGGGAATCAGCAATCGAGATAAGCTCAGATGATGTTGGAGTATTTGATCAGCAACATTGTTGAAGACATCGGATTGTATCTCTACCCTCAAAAAGAAACTTTAATATAAAACAAGGATTTCTGAAATATTCCAATACCTTTTATATGAAAATATACAGTTAAAGAATCATATAACACTACCTGAATACAAAATATCCAAGGATTCAACCATAATTTTGGTCATGCAGCTGGGGATGTCAGTTCCTTGCACAACTCCAGCCTCTAAACCAACCTCATCCAAAGATGTAGCAAGCTCAAAGGAATCCCTACAATAATTCAAATGCCCAGTCCATATCCTCCTGTAAATTTGAAGTAGTAATTTGTAGATTTAATGGTTTTTGGCCCAGAACGAGGGAGCTAGAACAATTGATACAATTTAATTGAACTAAAAACTGTGATTACTATTTATGCTCAAAAGGTTTTTTTATAATAATTCAATTTAGCTCTCAATCAGATTAGCATAAAATATTATCAAAAGGTATTTAAGGAAGGGTCATGATTTTGGGGAAGAGCTGGCGAAGAGATGGCCTCTTTATCACCCTAGGATATACTGAGTTTGATCCCACTCCAATGATAATATTCAAAATGTTTATTTGGGTTCGTCTCCTCAACCTTCCTCTACCTTTTCTCTTTGGCATCACTTAATGATAGAAGATATTGGAAACGCCTTGGATAGCTTCATAAAATAAGATAATATGTGCAATAATCAAGGTTTATTCATATATGCTTGAATTTGTGTAGAAATTGATTTAAATATTGTTTAATATATATAAACACATATATATCAAAGCTGTTTTGATGGGGCATTGTAATATTAAGAATATTATTTTTTTCTTGCTGAGCACTACTTGATAGAATTCTTTTGAAGCGTGAAAACATGAGAACTTTCAGCATACCTTGGATTATAAAAATACAGTGTTCAAGTGCTACTATTTCCATCAAATAGGTCATCTTCTGGCGTCCACAAGCAAGAAAGCAAACAAAAAAGAAAAAAAAGATCATATCCCCAAACCTAAAAGCTGGCGTTCAGATTCCAATAAGGTGCAGGCTAATAAAGATGCCACTTTACAAAGAATTGTAGCTGATCCACAACAAAAGGGTTGGATTGAAATTTAGAAAAATTAAGAAAAGAAAGAGAAGATCGAAGCTTTTCCAACTCTTTTTTTTTTCAATATTTTTATGATATCTCATGTGCTCAAGCCTGTTATTGTTTTAGGGGATGTAAGGCTTGATAAATAAAGTGATTTTTTAATATAAAAAGTTTGAACTTTAAGTAATAATAAATTTAAATATTTGGTAAAATTCTATATAGATAGTAATAGTTTTGCATTATTAACATAAAGCAAAATAATATGGTAGTCTAGTAAATAACCCTAAAATCCTTCGTTCCACTGAATCTCCGGGTGTTCGTTTTGGTCAAAATCTGGGCATTTTATAACAGAGGCTCTACGTCCGGGTTCCTATTTTCTCAGCTCTGGTATCACGGAACGCCTGTAACAAGGGCCACAGACCTTTCACGGTATGCTTTCCGGCTCTCGTGGATCTTCGCGACTGGCCTTTTCTAATTCTACCAGAGGATTTGGAATTTATAGATACATCATACGGGGTTCGAAGAACCGGGATTTAACTTTTCGGTAAATGCCAGCCAGCGTGTGGTAAACGGGAACACGACAGGTGGACGAAAATGACGGCCGAATGACAGGTGAGCAAAGGAGGGTTTCCCAAAACCAGCGGTCTGAATGACCAAGTTTTGTGAAAAAGCTCTCCCGAGTCCCTCCCTCCCTTATGTATGCTTCTCATAATTATTTATTTATATCGATGATTCCCTTATTTATTTTTGTACGACTAATTCAATATGTTAACCATATAAAGTTATAAAGCCTCACACACAATCATCAGGTGATCTTCGCAGGTTCTTCCTCATTCCATATCGATACATGGTTGACTCGGAGTATCATCGGTAAAATCTGAGAGACGAATACTGGTCCAAAACGATTTACATATTGGTCATAGACAGTGCCGTGCGGTGTAATTTAGGATATCTGTTAAATTCTTTAAAAAATCATTGAATACTTTGGTATAAAACGGCCCAAGTATGGTACAAATATGTCTAAACTCTTCTCTTGAATCTGAAAGACAGAATCTACATCCTTGTCTTCATTCTTCTTCTTTACGTTTTGTTTCGATAGAAGTAAAATCGATAGATATGTACACCACAATATCACTGGCTGCCTACAGGCAGGCTGCCGCAAAGAATCAAAATACTCAACAGAGCGGGGTTCTATTCCCACCACCCGAAGGCCCTTATTCCGCATATTTAGTTTTACAGCAAGACGAAGAAGAACTCGAAGAGGGGCAGGGTGCGTGCTGTTGGGGATGCTCCAGCTGGCTGAAAGAATTGCCTTTCCCTCAAGATAAATGCTTGAGCATTGTGAACACTATAAACAATGGAAAAAAATCTCATACGGAAAGTGATGAAGTGTATTTTATTCCGGTTCTAGGCCAACCCATCTCCTCCAATCGCTACTACGTTATCCGAGCTGAACGCAACCACAAAGGGTAAGCATTTCCGCCATAAATTTCTGCATCCTTTTCTACTGTTTTGATTTTGGTCCAAATTAATCTGACACCCATATCACTTGTCGCTCTACTAAACAATCATTAGCATATTGGAAAATTATGGTAGAAAGCTTGTTTCAATTTACAATTTTAATTCTATAATGTTTGGGGAACTATCTTTCTTTCGTTTCTAATTACATTCCCTACTAATATCCAGAGAAGCCATGTCATAACAGTCTGAGACTGCATCATTATCAGTCAAAGCCTGAACCTTGTTATGGTTTGCTTTTTATCAGTCATATTATGTGGTGAGAGGTACTCATAAACTACAGTGAGAAGAATCCAACTTTTGCAGCTATGGCTGTAGAGGGTATATTGTGGTTGTAGATAAACATATATTGTTACAACTAAAGTTTTGAATATTTGAGAGGGATTTGATGAAAAGTTTAAAACTCTTTATCCTTAGATCATAATATCACATTTGGAATCAGTGTCCGCGGAGCATTTTAATGTGTGTACAGATTGGTGGAAACGTGCTCTACAGAAGAAGACATGACTAACTTCTGCTTCTGTAGATGTGTCAAAGACATTCGTCCTAGATCTCTGGATCCCAACAGTCAATACCAGCAGATTGACGTAATTCGAAAGAGAGGAGGGTTCACTTCAAAGTGCATCGCTTCTGATGGTTTCCCTCCACAGTTTCTATGTAGGAAGGGTTGGTCAGTTAGCCCCAACGGTTTGCGTGGTAAACATGGCAGACTTGCATATGTTCGAGGCGAGAATGCTTACTTGAGGGCACAATTACCCCCTTTCAATTTCTCACTCTGGGAGAAAAGATCACCTATTGTTATAGTTGGTGAATGGTATTGCCCCTTTATCTTCATCAAGGAGCTGGGCAACAGCTTCGAGGATGCCAAAATTCAGGTGATCGAGACTCCTTTCTACAAGATGGAGCTAGAAAAGTTTTGGGAGGAGATCTACCGTACTGAAGTCAGTATTGCAGGGAATGATATAGTTGTGCACAGAATAATAAGGGTGGAAGAACCATTACTATTGGGAACTGAGGCAGTTGTAGAAACCAGAGATGATGATGGGAGTGTTTGGATGAAAGGATTAATGCAGGAAAACGGAAAATTAAAGGGGGTGAGACTAAGCTGGCCCATCATTGCCAAAATGAGGGCAGATCAAGGTAGGCAAGGATCAGAAGCAAGAGATGTGACGGTGGCGGAATTATTCAGTAACGTTGGGTTTGGAAAAAAGTTTGTCTGTTATGTTGTAGTGGAGAGATATGTATTGAAAAGAATGGATGGAAGTGTTGCTATGACTTATTCGTTTAGAAACTGCAACCAGATAGAAGGGAAGTGGGAATAAAAATGCAAAATCAAATCTGATAGAAGAATTAATATGGTGGCTTAATTGAGTACAATCTGCTGCTTCTGTGGCTTAGTAATCGAGTACTAAGGGAACAGATAATTTCGTAAGACTGTTCATCTAGTGCATGGGGTCGAATTTTAGTCCCAAATTGATAGGAGTTGTATTTTAGTCCTACGTATTATTTGTGTAATGTGAATTATACCAGGTTTGTGAGTCCAGTTGAAACATTCTTACGTCATTGTATTTTCTATATCTGGCCAATACTCACTGGGCTGCACTGTTTGACTTTACATGTCAACAGGGGCAATGTTATTTATTTATTTATTTAATATAGCTGATCTCATCAGCATGACAAGCGTTCTTGATTTGGAAATTGTTTAGTGGTGTACATATTTTGTTTTTTTCATAGATACTTCAATATTTCCTTGGGCTATTAGCTTTTCAACTTCATAAGCCTAATCGTTGTTTTAATGGCAGTGTTTTGTTTCAGAATATCACTCGCCAAATTTTGGTATTTTCTTGTGGTCTGTTTGGTAGAAAATTAGCATCCAAGAAATGAAAATTGAGAAATATATTGGTGATAGTTGATTATCTCTAGGCCATCGATCCAACAATCACCGAAGAAAAATGGGAGTAAAGATTTATTCGTACTTGGAATTGGATAATCGGATTTCACGTGTCATCGCCTCCACAGGCCCATCTAATAATCTGCATCTGAAGCTTTTCTTAGGAAATCATGTGTTATTTTCTCACTAACATCCTCCCATCTACAATCCAAGGTTAAAGTGTGATACATTTGATCTTAGGAAATACAGACACAGAAAGGACGGACACTCTTCTTTAACGATCTCGTTGTTTGGTTTAGGCAGAGAGATAACTACTTAAGCATGAAAATTGCAGAGTTTTGATAAAGTAATATATAACTAAGTCCAACAATATTTACATCCTGGAGCAGCTCTATTCCTTAAAATATACAGTTTTAGATCAAATCAATTAAGAAGTAGAATAAGAAAACTCCAATGCTCAGCTGCGCATGGCTAAGGGGAATAAGGTATACATCTTCCAAACAAGCAGGGATCTGATTGATTGAAGTAGTTAGATCTTTCACTACTAGCCCCAGTTTCTATATAGGCACAACTACTTAATATGTGGTTAATAAATATTTTAAATCAAGTTAAAGTTAAAATGTTGTACCAATAAAATTAAAAAAAATTATTAAATTTTTGAGTAGAAGAGGCCCATTCTACAACTTAGTAGGGGAGATGTGTAACTCCTTCCATGCTCATCCCAGAGTTGAAGAGTTGAGAGTTGAGACTTCTCTATTTAAAAAATAAAATATTATAAAAATAACATGTCTGCTATTTAAAACATTAAAACCTGCATATATATAAAACTACACAAATTAGATAAATTAAAACGCTTCCTAACATTTGCACTATAAATGGGGTTTGCACTTGGAGTGATTTGATCCCTTTGGGCTTTTGGTAGATCCCCTTTAAGATGGATCTATGCTAGTTTTAAAATAAATTAAAAAAAATCACCTGCCAGCTCCTTGCTGCAATTACAAACAATATACCTATCACAGGCCCCCCTCCAAAGGAAACCGTGGGATCCTTTCCAAACGGCACATAGCCTCCCGAAGTAAGGAAAGCGACTTCCTAAAAAAAGACGGGGATTTAATCACTCGACCATCTTTTGATAGGATTTTTTTATAAAAATTTGAAACTCTTTCACTCACCCCCCATTTCTCCATTTAGAGAAACCATTTTTGATACCATCACTACTACACACAGGGGGGTATTAAGACAATATTTGAGACAATATTTGTGTAAATTGTCTCAACTTAAGACAAAACAAAAATTGTGTATTGTCTTAAATATTGTCTTTAAGCGAGTGTCTTAAACTATTGTCTTAAATTATTGTCTATTGTCTTAAATTTAAGACAATAGTTTAAGACAATAGTATAAGACACTCGCTTAAAGACAATATTTAAGACAATACACAATTTTTGTTTTGTCTTAAGTTGAGACAATTTACACAAATATTGTCTTAATACCTCATATATGTAGTAGTGATAGAATGGAAATATTTATGATAGGGCACGGTGGAATCGAACCACCAATCTTCTGCATTATAATGCAGATGCTCTACCATTGAGCTAGTACCCTGCAACTTCATATACAAGAAGAATATATATGCTTAAATGAAATGCAACTCGCTCTACCACAAGCATCATATATATCCCAAAATCTCAAAATGCCAAAGTGCCAAAGTACTAAGCATACAAGTATCAAACCCCAACGAGTTCATGCTATGTAATCGATGACATTTGCTGAAATTCTACTTACCACTTTCTCAAAGCCTCTCACATAGAGACCTTGCAATTTATTCTTTTCACAAAAATAAGTTCATAAAAGAAATGAAAGAATTTCTACTATTTTAAGTTATTTTAAGTATTTGAATCATAACATTGATTGACATTGTTAATCCTATTAATTATAAACTACATACATGCCATTAATGAATATTTTGTGATGATAATGAGTGGAATTTTTTTTATTATAAAATTTTTAAAAATGGAGTGAATTTTCAAGACTCTATCCATTTGTATTGCTTAGTTGTTGTAGCTCAATTGGGTAGAATAAATAAAATTAAATATATAATTAAAAAAAACTTATTTAATAAATGATGTTAACAAACAAGTTTTTAAATGATTTGTCCATGTCATATGGATAAAGGTGGATATACATCTAAGTAAAGTGAAGTTTTTAATTATTTTTTTTCATAAATTTGAGAGCATAAATAATCTAAGGTCCCTAATATAAAATGATTTGTCTTGTGGTTTGTTTGGAATGAGAGATATAATTCTACAAGAATCATGGGAATATTTTGTTACATAAAGAGTACTTTCACTCATATTAGGCTTCACATGAAAGATCCTTTCAATTAGTGCACATGTAATGAAATTTCAGATATTAATGCTAAGAAAATTTATATAGAAATATGTTATGTTGCGCCTATTAATGAAGCATAATCTAGATAAAAATTGTCATTACAATGACTTAGGAGAGGATATTTATAGCCTAAGAAATTAAGGCAATATCATCTTGCTAGGAGACTTTAATGCTAGAGCATCAACTAACCAAGCTATTATCTTAAGTAATGATTCCAATGCTAATCCTCTACAGTTAGATGAGTACCTTGTGTTAGTTAGCATATAGAAAAGAAACTCTAAGGATTTGGTTGATAATTTGTATTCTTTCGAGCTAATCAAGCTTTGTAGTTCTCAAGATGTAATAATTTGCTATGGTATTATGAAGCGGATGAAATCCAACCATAAGTATTATATCCATGGACTTGGTAGTAGTGTCATAGATTATGTGATAAATGGTATCCCTATATACAAATTTTGACATCTTAAATTACTCTAAATTTTGACAAGAACATAAGCCCCATAACATTGACTTATAATAACCAAAAGCACTTGATCTTCAATAAAAAAAAATTGATATATTTTTAAGGGATTTAAATAAGGAATTAAATATACTATCAAATAAATACAATATTGAAAAGCTCTAACATAACTTTATCACAACCTCTTCTACATCCATTAACAAGTTATCTATTGTGGTGTCAGGTAGAAAAGAAAATAGAATGACCTATCCTTTGTATGATAAAGAGTGCAATCATGCTAGAAAAGAAATCATGGGTGCTTCTAACAAGTCCTTAAAATATGATAAGTTATGTAGGTACAAATCCCTAATTAAGAGGGGGGAAAGCACTATATAAATTGAAAGAAAGAGAATATTTTGCACCTCTCTAAGGTAGATCCTAAGAAATTCAGGAAGCAAATTGTAAGTCATAATACTAAAGAAAATAATATGATTCCCTTGAGGGACTGGAATTCATTCCTTAAAAGGATTTATGAATCCCCTAAATTCGTGGAAAACATTCAAACCCTTTCTACAGAGGAATAAGATTTCTCTTTAGAAGACAAAGAGTTGGGGTTAAGCAAACATGCAAAAGAAAAAATTAAGGACATCAAAAGATACCAAGTTGAAATCTTAAAATTTAGTGGGCCTGTCATCATCCCTAACATCCACAAGCTCTTCAATTGAGCAATGAAGCAAGGTTTCCCTAAACCCTGGATATAAAGCCTCATTGTTCCTATTTTTAAAAGTTGAGATAAAAACAATCCATCTAATTATAGGACTATTATATTTTCTCTCTTTTAGCCAAGTTATATGGAATTATTTGGAAAAAAAATCAACATATTGCTAGAAAATCATAGAAAAAGAGATAAAGGTCAAGTAGGATTTAAGAGCTATCATTCAATTGTCAATGACCTTTTTACGCTTAGGACCATCGCTAAAGAGTGTCATAATAATACAACCATTATTTTATGTTTACTTGTAGGATTTAGAAAGTCATTTGACATAGTGCCTACAACTAACCATAGGAATATATTAGAAGAGCTAAAAGTCCCTTTCGAGTTGGAAGTTGTTGTGATAAGTTTGTATGGGAAGGTGATTCCCAAATTTAGGAATTCTAAAGAATGGTCAAAATAAATTAATTGTAAAATAGGATTTAAGAAAGGTTGTCCACTATCCCTCACCCTTTTTAGTATATATATTGAAAAGTTAGAGGTTTGTTTGGAAGAAGCATATTGTGTTGGAATAGATTTGGCTAGTATAGTCATTTTGCTTCTTCTCTACACCAATGATACTATCGTTATGGCAAGGAGTCCCCATGATCTTAACAAGAAACGAAAAAATATTAAGGATTTTTTATCTAGTATGGGTATGACTATTAATACTAAAAAAACAAAGGTTATAATAATCAAATCCCAAAATATTACTTATGTTGATTTCATATATGACAACAACAACTTGAAGGAAGTGACTTCATACAAATATCTTATAATTGATCTTCATCATAAGCTTAAATGGAACTGTATCATTGAGAAAATGATTATTGGAGGGTGGAAAAATTATCATGGACTTGAAAACAATTGTAAATTAGTAGACCTTTGGTGTTGTGATAAGAAGAAACTCCTCTTTGAGAATCTCATCACTGTTGTTATCATATATGGATGTGAATTTTGGAGTTGCACCATCTATAGAGAATCATGGAAAAGGGTAGGACAATTCCAAAATCTCTTTATGACATATAATCTCAAAATTAAAGGCAATACACCCTATCCTATCCCCCTCACAGAAGCGAGTCTCTACTCCTTTAAAAGGATGGCTATGACTAGGTACCTAATGTATAAGAGAAAGATAAACAACATGAGATACAAGAGGCTTCTTAAGACTTCTTCATACTCTACTCAACACCACCTACGGATTTAGCAATGTTGGCATAAATATGCCATGCCTTGGATAAATCATTGGAGAGTCGAGAAAGAGGCCACTTTGCATAATAATGATAATAATATAAGTATTATTACATCCAAATTTAAGAACTTGTGCTGCGATAAAGAATTAGAGGATAAGAGAAAGTTAAAATAGTATAAGGAGGTGATCAACCCTAATCTAGACGATCAAAAGTTTCTCTTTGTTTTAACTAGTGTAAAGAAGGAAATCAACATTGCTAAAATAAGAAAACACTCTTATTAGCTCCATAGTAAAATGGGGTGTTGGATGATTCATAAAACATCGTGGGATGAAAGAATTTTTCATCTTTGTGAGACTGAGGGTTGAAGATGAAAATCACTTTATCGTAGAATGTTCTGCGTACATCCACATTAGAGCACAATTTCAAAATATTTGCTACAATTCTAGCCATCCTAACTCATCACAACTATGGTGACATAAGAATGCTTCTCTTAAAGTGTTTTGAGCATAGTAATAAAATTCTAAAGAAAACCAAGTCATTGCTACATTTTTTAAGGTCCAATAGATTAAAGTTTATCCAAGTGGACATTAATAACCATCATCATTACCATTATAATTAAAAGTGATTTAAAAGTGATTGTATTTTTAAAATGATCATCTCTAAATTTATATAAATAAATTACTTCTGAAAAAAACTTTTAACATTCCCTTTTAAACCTTATAACAAAGTAACTTATAAATAAAGCATTTTGTTTATTTTGTTTATTCCGTCTCTAAGTACCAATATTCATCTTTTAGCCACCATTTCAAAACTCACATCCAATATTAATCTTTTTCACCATTTCAAACCTCACGTCCACCATGAATTGTTAAAAAATATCACGACATTCCTCTATACTATTATATTACAATGAATGAAATTAATGATTTTAACTTTGTGGAAAATATTACAAACAAGAGGAAGGGAAATCCTTAGGAGAAAAAATGCTTTCCAACTCACCAGAGACAACATTTTTTGAGATCTAGAATCAGTTTCACTCGATTTTGCTAGAACTACCAGGCTTGTGCAGGAGCGGGATCAGAGTAATGAAATAAAAAGGAGGGAGATCCTCTCCCTCCTTATGCAAAGTAGTGTCCAATAGCGGTACCATAGAAAACATCTCAAGGAACCCTCTTAGTTCATCAATGCAAATTGAAACCCCACCAGGTTACATAGGAAAGGCAGGGGAAATAATAGAGACAAATCAAAAAGCCAACCAGTAAGTAGATGAAGGGGAAGAACGCAAATATAGGGGCAATGCATTCTGAAATCACTTCAAACTCCTAGGTATGAATTTCCATCTAGTAAAATATATGAAAATATTCAATACCTAAGTGATCACACTATAATTTGCAAATTCATGTGGGTCTGGCCATCAAAGAAAGTATGATATGGTGGATCAACACAAGATGGAAACCCAAAGGACACTATGATCTGCAGCTAATATTCAAAAGATTTTTCATAGTCATCTTCACGCATTTGGAGGACATTAACATAGTGTTTGATGAGGGACCTTATTTATTTAAATCGCTAGGGTTATATCTCCATTTATGGAAACCTAATTTCAGTCCAAAACTAGAGAATTTAACATGTGTACCTATTTGGATCCACGTCTATTCCCTGCCTATGAAATACTGGATGGTAGAAACCCTCAAAGGAATAGGAATCACTCTTGGAAAATATGTCAAATATTTTGAGCCCACCAAGACTACTGGATATACTGTGTATGCTATAATTTGTGTCTACATGAACATATCAAGGGAACTCCCAGGATCCATTTGCTTTAGTCATAGAGATATAGAATGGGATCAACCTATGGACTATGAATATATACCTTTTAGACGTCATCAATGTCATGATCATGGTCATCTATTTAGGAATTGTCCTAAGAATAAAGAAGAAGAGAAATCAAGAGCAGAGGAACAATAATACAAAGAATACTACACAAAGGTCTTATTAAAGAAAAGAACAGACAGGAAGTAAGGAGAAGCAACCTCAAAAACCACTATGGAAACAAAGAATGCCTATGAAGTTCTAGATCTAGAACAAATTAACCATGAAAAAGAAAGAGATAGCATCACTATAGGGACAATTCAATAGATATAATGACCAAAAAGGACGCAAAATAAAAAGGAAGATAAGGAAATCAATAAATCCAAGACAGATCCAAAAGGAAAATCAAAAGAAAAAAGCATTCAAGAAGATAAAGAAATGAAAGATAAAGAAGACATAGAGGATGAAGATATGGACATTGGGGATCTAGATCTAGAAAAATTGGAAGTGGCCTGCAACAAAAAGGAATTAAAATCCATCCTAGACCACCAAATCACCCTGCTAAAAGAATCCCTCACCAAAGTCCATAATAAACCTTCAAAAAATAGAAAAAAGAAGGAAGAAAGTACCAATATCCACTTAGGACTAAAACCAATCACTCTCAAGGAGAAAACCAAAAGAGGAAAAGAAAAGAGGGAGACATCCTATACAACATAAAATCAAAGAAATTGGAGAAAACCTAATCAAGTCAGGCCAATAGGCAAGCCTGAACGAGTTGTTCCACCCAAATGCCTAGTTATCCAATGCAAATAATATCCTACAATATTAAAGGGATAACTTTAGACTCTAGTCAGAGGACATTAAGAAACAAGATACATATAGAAAATCCAAATGTAATAATGCTCCAATCAACTAAGTGTAATGCAAAAGACTGAGCCACATAGCGATGCAAAGCTGAAAAGGAGTTAATTCTTTTGCAGTAGATTCTCAAGGTGCCTTGGGAGGAATAACCCTAATTTGGAACCCATATAAGATCCACCTAGACAATTTCATCTCCAATACCAACTATTTATCAGCAAGCTTCACAATCATGGAATATGGCTTGAATGGATACTTAACCAATGTGTATGGCCCAAATATTGTTGTTCAAAAGTTAAATCTCCTTAATCGGCTAAACACTATAAGGAAAACTATGAGGGGAGAAAACTAGATTCTTGGAGGAGATTTTAACATGATAACTAACCTTAGATAAAAGAAAGGAGGTATGTGTAGGTTGGACAAGGACTCTTTAGAGTTTGACCAAATAATTGAAGATCTCCATTTGATTGATTTGGAAAAAAAAATGGGTTATGTACTTGGAATAACAAGAAAGGAAGATTGCTTCATGTCTAGACCGCTTCCTAATATCAGAAAATCTCATCAATCAAGGGCCTGAGGTTGAAGCCTTCATTATATCAGCAACATGCTCCGATCACTGACCTATCAACCTCATTTTGAAAAGCAATAAAATGAATACTCCCAAGCCCTTTAGATTCGAATACTTTTGGTTAAACCATGATGACTTCATCAATAACATAGACAACTAGTGGAGGGAATTAAATTTAGGCTCGGGACCCTCTATGCATCGCCTACAGTTACACTTAAAAAATATCAAACTCAAACTCAAAAAATGGAACAAAGACTTTTTTGGAAACATTTTTTAAGCCAAAAAATATTTAGATTTCAAAATGAAGAAATTGTAACAAGATATCATTAAGAATGGGAGATTAGAGGAGATGGATCTCTAGGAAAAAGAACTCCAAATCTAGATAGATACCATACTCAAGTAGAAAGAGTCTCTCTAGACAAAAAATTCAAGATCATTGTGGCTTAATTAAGACGGGGAGAAAAACTCCAAATTCTTCGATTATGCCATGAAGCAGAGAAGAAATTCAAATAGTATCTCCCATCTATGCTCTTCTCAAGGAACTATTTTAGACTCGAGAGAAGATACATAAAAGGAACTAAATTGTTTCTTCAAATACTTCTAAAAGATCTCATAGAAGATAGATCAAAAGCTATTGGAGAAATCACTAGGAATATTCCTAAAATGATAACCCTTTATTAGAATACAAATATTCTCAAACCTATAAAAATGCAAGAAGTGGAAACAGTGGTGAAAGAGATGCCTTCTGGAAAATCACCAGGCCTAGATGGCTTCACTATTGATTTATTCAAGGCATGTTGTACAATTGTTAAAGAATATATCTGGAGCCTAGTGGAAACATCTTGCAAGATATGGAGTTCACAGAGCTCTCAAGGAAACCTTCCTAACTCTAATTCAAAAGAAAGAAGGTATGCTTGATGCTAGCTAGTTTCGTATGATTTCTCTTTGTAATGTAGTTTACAAAATCATAACCAAAGTGATCGCAAATATATTGAAGCCTCTTCTTACATCTCTAATCTTCGAAGAGAAGAATGGTTATGTTGAAGGAAGATTGATTCTGGATGGAATTTTCCTAGCCCATGAATCCATTCATACCCTTAAATCTCAAAATAAATCCAGTTTCCTAATTAAGATAGACATGTCCAAGGATTTTGACAAGCTAAGCTAGCAGTACATTAAGCAAGTGCTCCTTGCTTTTGGATTCATCTCTAACTGGGTAGAGTGGGTCCTCTCCCTCCCTTCTTCTACTTTCTTCTCCATTCTCCTCAACGGATCACCCTCCACTACCTTTTCCCCCTCTCGAGGAATTAGGCAAGGATAACCTATGTCTCCCTTCATTTGCGTTCTCATGGATGAAGGCCTAGGAAGAAGCCTCTTAGCTTCAAAAGAGTTGAGCCTTATCTCCAGGCTCCAACTACACTCAACCCACAAGCACTCTCACCTATAGTTCATTGATGATACCTTACTCATGGGCTCTCCCTCAATTAAGGAATCCAAATCCCTTAAGATTATTCTTCGCACCTTCATGCTAGTGTCAGAAACCACCATAAATTTGGAAAAGTATCTTGTTTTCTTATTAAATACCCCTCTAGACCTAAAATATCGTATCCTTCGAGTCCTCCATTTTCAAAAAGGGTCCCTACTCTCTATTTTACTCATAGCTCCGCTTATTGAAAATGCAATCCAAAATATATCTTGGGAAGGTCTATTCAATTCACTCACTGCAAGATTTCAAATTGGACCTTCAAGACACTCAATCTACCTTCTAGAGTAGTGTTTCTTAAGTCTATCCTCTAGGAAATGCCTCTTTACCTTTCCTTTTGATGGAAACTCCCAAACTCATCCTCAAGAAAATATGAAACCTCCAAAGAAATTTTCTATGGAGTGGAAAATCCTCATAAAAAAATGGGCTTTGTTGGATTGGAATAAAGTTTTCCAACCCAAGCTTAAAGGAGGTCTTGGCCTTAGAGACCAAGAACTTCTAAACAGGGTTCTGTCAGCCAAAACCTAGTGGAATTTGGTAACAAGACCTCTCATTCCTTGGGCTGTGTTGATGTATATGTAACTTCAGAATGTATTTCATCTATATTTATTGTACTCCTATAGAGATGTATTATTCCTCTATATGGAAGTGTCGTCATTTGTATTGACAAGTGTCGCAACTGGTGTAACTTGTTAATGGGTTATTAGACAACCTAGTAGAGGGGTCAGCCTGGAATAATGTAACCTAGGGTTATTAGGTTGAGTTAGACAAGTCGGCCCCATAGGTTTATTAGGCAGCACAGGACAAGTATAAATAGAGATCGGGAGATCTCTATTTCATTCATCTCATTACTCACTCTTCTATCACTTAGAAAGTGGCGCACATGTGAGGAGGAGGATTAGCATCTAGGAGACTTGTACTTTGGTTGTACTTTGGTTGTATCATTGCTCTCTCTATCTCTGAGGAAGTTGTGGGGTTTTTCACGTTAGGGTTTTCCCCATGGAAACTCTATGTTTCTATTGTCTCTTATGATTGCCTCTTGTTGTGATTGACATGCTTGATATGATTGATATTCTATACATGTTATTCTCTCAGTAAAGATCCTAGATTATATTGAATTAATGCTCAAAAATTAACATGGTATCATAGCTTCCCTGAGAAGAAGACATTGTGCAGTGGCGGAAACTAGGCTTTCTTGTTTATTGGGTTTCTCTCCACAGATTTTGGGAAAGCAGTAAGGTAGATTGACTCTACTCATCAAGGAGAATCTATCTGTCCAATCAGAATTCAATTCTGAGCACTTTCAGTTTTGGCCCTAAAAATTAGGGTTTCCTCAAAAATAGGAATTTCTGAAATCTGAAGACATAGCTGGAAGCTCCTTGGAAACATCAAAGTTTAGAGATTTGGATCGAAATTTTGGGTTGGGTGAAGCTCTGGGAAACTCAAACCCTAATTCAGGGTTCTCCCTAGTGAATCCAGGAAGACTAAAAGGCATTTTTGAAGGGTGAAACTTTGCAGATCTCAAATTCTGAATATACCAAATGATCAGCTCATCAAGGTGCATCTTTCTATCCTTTCATAAAGTTGAAATTCACATTTTGAAATTTTAGGGTTTCTCTGACAAACCCTAATCCAGGACCAGATCCAGTTTTCCGTAAATCAAGTGGTAAGACCTAAATATTTTCTATTTCCATTTGAAGTACTCTTTAAAGATGTCTCACCACACCAAGCTTGAATATAAGCTTGAAGGGGTTGATAACTTCTGAGCATGGAAGTATAGGATTGGGTTAATCCTGGAAGAAAATGAATTGGATACTTACATAAGGGAAGAGGTCCCTGCCCCAGTGGAAGAAGAGGCTAAAGCCCTCCACAAGAAGAACTTGGTCAAGGAAAAGAGAATCATTGTTGATTCTATCAGGGACCATCTCATCCCCATGTGTCATCTCTAAAGACACCCAAAGAGATGTTTGATTCCCTATCCAAGCTATTTGAAGGGAAGAACATAAATAAGAAGATGACTCTGTGGAATCAATTGAAAGAGGTAAAGCTTTAGAATGGAGAAACCATTCAATATTATTTTTCTAGGGTCTCCCAGATCAAGGAACAACTCGAAGCTGTGGATGAAATTGTGGACAATGGTGAAGTTGTCATGACCACACTAAATGGCCTACCTAGGTCATGGGATTACTTTATCCAAGGAATCTGTGCAAGAAAGAAGTTGGTATCCTTCAACAGACTGCGGGAAGAATGCTCACAAGAAGAAGCAAGGCTTGTGGCACGAGAGGAAAAGATGGGGAATGAAGATCAAGCTCTCACAGCTCACACCAAGGGAAGCAATTTTAAGAGGGAGAAATCTCATAACAAGAAACATTCTCACCCTCATCACAAGAAGAAAGATCTATCTCATGTTCGATGTTACGAATGTAATGAAATGGGACACTTTGCTTCAAATTGTCCCAAGAAGAAGAAAGACAACAACTTCAACAACAAGAAGAAGAATAACAAAGGAAAATATCATGCTCATGTTGTTGAGGATGATGAACCTCCTAGGAAGAAAGCTAGAGTAGAAAGTGATGACTCATCTAGTGAAGATGAATATGTTCTAATCTTAGCCCTCACAGGTAGTATTTCTCACGGTTGTAATGATTGGCTAATTGACAGTGGGGCTTCTAAACTATTGATGATGTAGTGGTGATTGGAGAGCAAGAGGGAGGATTGTACAAATTGAAGGGACAACCTAAACATGCCATGGTACATGAATCCATGGAGCCAAATGAACTTTGGCATCGAAGGCTTGCACATGTGCACTACCAATTGCAAGCAAAGTTGTAGAAGGTCTTCCTGAAATCAAGACCAAGCATGAAGGTGTTTGCAAAGGCTATGCAAAAAGAAAGAACATAAAGAAGGCATTTCCAAGCAGTGAAAGCAAATCAAAAGGAATCTTGGAAATTATCGACTCCGATGTATGCGGTCTGATGTCATCCAGTTATCTAAGTGGGTATGTTTACTATGTCTCTTTCATTGATGACTTCTCCAAGAAGACTTGGGTTCATTTCTTGAAGAACAAAGATGAAGTGTTTGACAAGTTCAAGGAATTCAAAGCCTTGATGGAAAATCAAACTGATAAGAAAAATAAAGACATTCAGATCAGACAATGGTAGAGAAATCACTTCAGGTGACTTCAAGAAGCTATGTCGTGATTCAGGTATTAAGAGGGAGTTGACTGCTCCCTACAATCCACAACAGAATGGAGTTGCAGAAAGGAAGAATAGAACAATCATGGAAGCAGCACGGGCAATGCTGCATGACCAGGATCTTCCTATGCATCTATGGGAAGAAGCAGCTAGGACAGTTGTTTATGTTCATAATAGAACACCTCACAAGATATTGGACAACAAGACACTAGAAGAAGTCTTCACTGGTAAGAAACCTGAGGTCATCCATCTCAGGATATTTGGTTGTCTAGTATACACACATGTTCCAAAGGAAAAGAGGACAAAGCTAGATCCTTCAGGAAAGAAGGGTATCTTTGTGGGGTATAGTGAAAGGTCGAAGGATTATAGAATATACTTTCCAGGGTTCAAGAAGATTGATGTTAGTAGGGATGTGACATTTGATGAAAACTCAGCTTCATCAAGTCAAGAAAGGCACCTATCGAATATCATGAAGAACCAAAGGAAACCAGATTTCAAGATACCACCATGACTGAAGCAATTCCAAAATTAGATCGAGAAATTGAAGATCCACAAGAACCTGTAGATCCACCTCGTGAGAAGGATTCTCACAAGAGGAAACCTACATGGGCTAGAGAGCTCATTCAAGATGCAAAAAGGTATGGCATTCCAGAAGAAGAACACAGAGCAAGGAAGAGAACTAGATCTCACACCAGTTATGTTGCCTTACTCTGTGACATTATGAACAAAGAACCTTCCAGTTATGAAGAAGTAGTGGAAAAGAAAGAATGGAAGGATGCCATGATTGAGGAGTATCAGTCGATCATGAAGAATGATGTTTGGGATGTAGTCCTCAGACCTGAAGGGAAGTCAGTTGTGACTTCCAAGTGGATCTACAAGATCAAGCATGCTGCAGATGGCAGCATAGAGAAATACAAAGCGAGATTTGTAGCTCATGAGTTCTCCCAGAAAGAGGGAATAGACTATGAAGAAAATTTTGCTCTTGTATCCAGGTACACTTCCATCAGATCAGTACTTGCCCTAGCTGCAATGATGAAATGGAAGATACACCAATGGATGTCAAGACAGCTTTCTTGAATGGTGTAGTCGAAGAGGAAGTGTATGTGGAGCAGCCACTTGGTTTTGAGACACATGACAGGAAGTCATACGTGTGTCGATTGAAGAAAGCCTTGTATGGATTGAAGAAAGCTCCTAGAACTTGGTATGGTAGGATGGACAACTTTCTATCTAGTTTAGGCTTTACCAAGAGTAAAGCAGATTCCAACCTTTACTACAAAGTTGAGGAAGGTAATCCAATGATACTACTTTTGTATGTGGATGACTTGTTTATTACAAGAGAAGATAGTTTGATTGTTGATACCAAGAGGAATCTTGCTACTGAGTTCGAGATGAAGGACTTGGGGATGATGCACTATTTTCTAGGCATGGAGGTGTGGCAGAGTGCAAATGGAATCTTCCTTGGACAAGGGAAGTATGTAGTATATATCCTGAAGAGGTTCAGGATGATGGACTGCAAGTCCATGGCCACACCTATGGAATCGAACCTGAAGCTTCTATGTGATGCTTCATCCGATCCGGTTGATGTCATGATGTATCGTCAGATGATTGGATCCTTGATGTACCTGACGAACCCAAGACCATATATTTGCTTTTCGGTGAACACATTGAGCCAGTTCCTGACTAATCCCATAGGTGTTCACCTGGTTGTTGTAAAGCATATTCTGAGGTACCTGAAGGGTACAATTGACTATGGGCTCAAGTATGACGCGAATCAAAAGTTTAACCTGCAGGGTTATGTTGATTCAGATTGGGAAGGCAGTGTTGTAGATAGGAAGAGCACATCTGGGTGCTGCTTCAGTATGGTATCAGGTGTGATCTCTTGGTTTAGCAGGAAGCAATCCTGCGTAGAACTGAGTATAGCCGAAGCAAAGTATGTTGCAGCATGTTCGGCTAGTTGTGAGCCAGTATGGCTCCGGAAGCTACTGTCTGAGTTATTTGATCTCCCGTTGGAGGCTACTGGTATCTTTTGTGACAACCAGAGTTGTGTGAAGCTGTCTAAGAACCCGGTGTTCCATGACAGGTCAAAGCACATCGAGATCAAATATCACTATATCAGAGATATGGTGCAGAGAGGAGCAGTGAAGCTCCTTTATGTTGTGACGGATGAGTAGGTTGCAGATGTGCTGATGAAACCACTAGCTAGAGTGAAGTTCGAGTACTTCAGAGAGAGGCTTGGTGTTCTTCAGATCGATGACACTTCGAGGAAGAAGTGATGGACACATCTACTGGAGCCACTCCAAGCATGGTGAGAGGAGGATCCTTCCCATGGCTGTGGATGTAAGCGTTGGATGATGAGCATCAGGACGATGCTCCAGTTACGGCTTTGTATATGCATCAGTTGGATGCTCTGATCAATTTGATCATGTATTTGTATATGCATCATGTTGGATGCTTGTTATGATCAGTTGGATTATGTATATGTATATGCATCATGTGGGATGAGTGATATGATAAGTTGGATCATGTATTTGTATATGTATATGTATTAGATGGATACTTGTATGATCAAGTAGATCATGTATTTGTATATGTATCAGGTGGATACTTGTATGATCAGGTAGATCATTTATTTGTATATGTATCAAGTGGATACTTGTATGATCAAGTTGATCATGTATGATGATATGTATCAGGTAGATACTTTGTATGCATCAAATGGATGCATTGTATGATTAGGATGATCACAGATGATGAGCTTTAGGATGTTGCTCCAGATGATATGCATCAGGTTGATGCTATGATGATGATCAGGTTGATCATGTGATGATGTACATCAGGATGATGTATGGTGAGTATCGGATTGATACTCTGTGGCCGTGGACAGGTTGTGCAAGTAGCATAGAAAAGATCCTTTAAAATCTAGACAGGTAGAGCGGTGTGTTCGTAACAGCCTGGGATGCTCTATTGAGATCTAGACAGGTAGATCGGTTTGCTTGTAACATCCTAGGATGCTCTAAGTAGGTTTTGCGAAAGTTCACATAGAAAAGATCCTTTAAAATATAGACAGGTAGAGCGGTGTGCTCGTAACATCCTGGGATGCTCTATCGAGATCCAGATAGGTAGAGCAATTTGCTCGTAACATCCTGGGATGCTCTAAGTAGGTTTTGCGAAAGTTCACATAGAAAAGATCCTTTAAAATCCGGATAGGAAGAGCGGTGTGCTCGTAACATCCTTGGATGCTCTATCGAGATCCAGACAGGTAGAGCGGTTTGCTCATAACATCTTGGGATTCTTTGAGTAGGTTTTGTGAAAGTCAACATATAAACGATCTTGGGAGATCTGATAGGTTAAGCAGTGTGCTCGTATGGCCAGTGATGATGAAGACCTATAGGTGGTGGGCCTACATCCAGTATGAAAAAGGACTGGCTCTGTGGAACTTCCTATGACGAGTAGATCAGAGATTGATTGAGATAGCAGCAGCAGTGACGATGATGATGATTCAAGGACGATGATTCGCTGATGATGATCCAGAGAAGAAGACTTGTGCCTGCAGATCTGTGTCGAGAAATACCTTCCTAGTTAAGAGGGAGTGTTGATGTATATGTAACTTCATAATGTATTTCATCTATATTTATTGTACTCCTATAGAGATGTATTATTCCTCTATACGGAAGTGTCGTCATTTGTATTGACAAGTGTCGCAAGTGGTGTAACTTTCTGATGGGTTATTAGACCACCTAGTAGAGGGGTCAACCGGAATAATGTAACCTAGGGTTATTAGGTTGAGTTAGACAAGTCATCCCCATAGGTTTGTTAGGCAACACAGGACAAGTATAAATAGAGATCGGGAGATCTCTATTTCATTCATCTCATTACTCACTCTTCTATCACTCAGAAATGGAGCACATATGAGGAGGAGGATCATCATCTAGGAGAAGACTATCTCTTGTACTTTGGTTGTATCATTGCTCTCTCTATCTCTAAGGAAGTTGTGGGGTTTTTCACCTTAGGGTTTTCCCCACGGAAACTGTGTGTGTCTATTGTCTCTTATGATTGCCTCTTGTTGTGATTGACATGATTGATATGTTGTACATGTTATTCTCTCAATAAAGATCCTAGAGTATATTGAATTAATGCTAAAACATTAACAGGATTCTATATGGAGAGATAAATATGAGCTTCCAAACCTTTCATAGGACATAATAAGAATCAAATGGGATAGAAAAAGATCATTGATATAGAATTCGGCTTGGTCTAAAAAATATTTGATCAAGAGTCATAGCTTATGGGAAGTCAAAGAAGGAAGCACCGCTCTCTTTTGGGAGGATTCCTTGCAGCAAATTCCCCCCTTAGCTTCTAATCAAGCTTCCAATCATATCAAATACCAACCCATCATTAGAAATAAAAAGGTCATTTCAGATTATTGGAAAACTAGTGACAATCAGGAAGATTGGAGGCAATGGTTAGACATAGATCAATGGATCCCTCATTCTGAAGACCCTGAAAGAGAACACCTTTGAGAGGAGATTCAATCCATAAAAATAAAAATAAAAAGGGAAAGGATCAGCTCTGATGGGGTTACCAGTCTATAAGAAGATTCAACATCAAAGAATCCTATCAGCTAATCTCAGAGGACAATAGTCTACCTGTAGAACCAATTTGGAAGAACATTTGTACTAGCAAATTCTGGCCTAAAATCTCAATTTTTCTTTGGCTAGTCATGCATAAAAATGTTCTTACCTAGGATAAGCTTCAGTGAAGAGGTTTCATTGGACCTTCAAAATGCACCCTTTTCTAGACTCATGAAGAAGAAATGAATCATTTGTTGAACAACTGCCCCTTCACTACTTGGCTCTGGAACAAATCTGCAATGCTTTTCAGACAATTGGACAGAGATGCAAGTTCCATAAGAAACACTCTTTCGGATTGGAGAAACAAACCTTTTAAAAACCCTATTCTAAACAGAATCTGGAAAACTCTACTTGGTTTCACCATCTAGTTGATGTGGAAAGAACGAAACAGGAGAATTTTCAAAGGAGAAAATTGGAAATTGGATCAACTTTAGAGAACCCTTCAATCCAATATCTAGGAAACCTTATGTCATACCTCTTGGACCCAGGAATATAGGTTTGTATCCCTCAAGAGCATAGAATATAGACCGAATGGAATTCAATTATCACTTCGAATCTAGCTTCCTTCAAAACCATAAATATTCATAGCTAGAGCTCGAAGGACTAGGTGGCTCCCTCAGAAAGTTTCTGCAAACTCAACTTTGATGGAGATAACCATGGTAATCCAAGTCCAGCAGGTTGTGGAGGAGTTCTGAGGAATGAACTTGGTAACATTCAATGGGTCTATGCAGGGTAACTTGTCATAGAAACGAATAAAATGGCATAATTACAAGCTCTTCTCTCGGGCATCTATTTAGCACTTTCTAGCAATCAACGTAAGCTTATCATTGAAGGTGACATGCAAATTCTCGTCTTAGCGATCAGTAGAATCCTGCATGGCATGAAGGTTTCCAAATTGTCCATAATCTAGCATCTCACTTAGGGGTTAGAAGAGCTAGCTGGTATTCTGCTAAACCTCCTTATCGTCATGCCTTCCCACATTAGACGTCAAGGAAACCAACTAGAAGATATGATGGAAAACTTGGGCATCAACAACAAAGGAAATGAAATCAAGTTAGTTGAGTCAAACATCCAACACCTTCCTTGGGGAAAGGAATGCCACAATATTACCAGAAGGGATAGAAAGAAGCACCCTTCCACATGGATCACTCAGTCAGATCATAACACAATCCCTACGCTCATCTCCACATCACAAGGGAGGAGAGATGAAGGATGATTGAAATCCCACAATATAAAATGAGCCCATTCCAAGATAGCTTATGGACACCCCCACTCATGCGAATAAAAACACATTTAATACAAGTCGTGCCGATCATTGCATGCGATGCCATCTAGAAAAGGAGGACAAATAGTTGGGGGGCATGAAGCAAACTCGACAAGGAGAAAGGAATATTTATCAGTACGCCACCTTCTTCGATCATAGTTCCGACATTGAAGGATTTTTTGTGCATGTTAGCTCTGCTTTGATGGAAGCACAATCTACCCTGTTATGTACTTTCTAATCATGATCAGTAATGAGCATTCAATTGTGCAAGTGCTCGTCCAAGTAATGATCCTGACAGATCTCATGCGTAGGATTAACAAGATGTTAATGCATACCATACCTTTGAGCATAAAGAGGCAGATGATTCTAGAGCGAATCCACCTCCATGAAGTGGCTATTCAAATGTTAAATACTATGGTGCTACGGAATAGAGAACTATTGAGAGAAATTGGGCTAATTTCTTCTTCTGTTCTAGGCAATTAGATTCACGTCAACATGCGAAATGAGAAGGAGAAAAGGGACTCTGCCAATAGGGAAATGAAAGGTTTCGGTCTAAGGGTAATCCCTCCTAGAACACTCAAGGAATTCACAAGCTAGATGGAAAATCTTATGTCCTTGACAAGTCCAGATATGACAAAAGGGCCTGCCATACCATGCAATTCTATAGAGAGAACACCACTAACAACGTGAAGAAGGAAATGGATGACCTTGAAGCAGGAAATTAGAGCAGAGAAGGAAAATATCTCAGGAGCTTAGATGTAGAATGCTTTCAAATACTGGATAATAGACTCGAAACCCTCAAGAAGCAGAATGAACCTGTTCAATCGATCATTGGATATCTACTAGTGAGTTAAAGATCTCTTGGGGAAATGCATGGAATCAATGGGGGAAAATAAGAGAGATCTTCGCACCCAGCTAAAAGAAATAAACTCTCGTTTGAAAAGGTTGGAGAATGTTCCATTCAATTTAAAAGTAATAAAGGATAAGCAAAACCTAATAGCCAAGGCTATGGGTTACAGATTCGATGTAACCAAAGTGGCAGAGCAGAATTAGGATCAACAGTAGGATCAAGGCTAAGTCTGAGAATTCCACCATATTATCATCTTAGATTATGAAGACAAAGCAGGAGTTGCACCAATGAATGAAGTTGGATGCACACAATGGATCTTCAGGTAGCCTCCCATCTTACTCGGTCTCCTCTTTCTAGATGATCTCTGTTCAGTTTTGTTTTTCCTATGATATATCTACTATAATCTTGTGCAATTTTGTTTAGACTATGTTAAATCCACTCTTGTTCAATCTCTCTTACTCTAGTTTTTTCTAAGTTTGTCCTTCTTGGCCATGTATGTTTAAATAGTCATTTCCAAACTCATGGTTCTCTTTTTTGCATCAATTATGTAAGCAAACATTCTCAGACTTTTAAATTCGGATTACTCCAGTTTCGGCTCTCTGGTGCTCTATTTTTCCTAAGGTGGGGAACGAGACAACTAGCTCTTTTCTGATGAATCTAGTTTAGGCTTTCTAGTGCTCTGTTTTCCCTAAGGAGGGACAGTAGACAACTAACTTCTTTTTGTACTCTATCTAACAGTTTGTATTACTAATAGATTATAAGGTTTTATCTTGCTTACAAAAAAAATATTACAAACATGAATGGTTTTAATACCATTTGATAATGTCTTCAGGTTGATATCATTTTTCCTTTATTTATATATTTGTGGTATTATTTTTTTAGAGAGAATCTTGAAAAACTCCATTTCAATTGCTTTTTGATACTGTTTTTTTTTTTTAAAGTTAGGTTTCTTGCATTATAGGGTTTTCATTATTTTAGGGTTAGGTTTCTTGCATTATATGGTTCTTTATTTTTAATTTATTTTTAATTTTTGTGAATAAATATGGCATACAAGTTTCCTTTGAGAAATATATCATCATTCTATGGTGTGTCTCTCATTCATTAAGTAATGAGATTTATTTGTTTTAATTTTTTTTTTATGAATTAATATTATTTTTCCATTTTGTTCTCAATATATTCTATTCTTTGCAACATTTAATGTTTGGAGAAACATTTCCACTTAGGTGAAAAATAAAAAATATAACATAATTGCACCGAGTGTAAACGAGGTGCTTACAACCCAGTATGGGGGAGATCCTGTAATGGATGTCACATGTCACATGTCACATGTAATGTTTTCAAAAGTAAAAAAATGTAAAAAATAATAGTATGGGGGAGATCCTGTAACGGATGTTACATGTCACATGTCACATTTGTCACGTTTGTCACGTTACGTTACAACCCAGCATGGGAGATATGTTGTAATGTTTGTCACATTTGTCATGTTTGTCACGTTACGTTACAACCCAGTATGGGGGATATGTTGTACCGTTTGTCACATTTGTCACGTTTGTCACATTACGTTACAACCCAGTATGGGGGAGATGTTGTAACGTTTGTCACATTTGTCACATTTGTCACATTACATTTCCATGTCGGCTCATAACTTATAAAAAATAAAAAGTAATTAAAAATTTCATGTTCGCTAATAACTTATCAAAAATGAAAATAAATAATTAAAAAATTAAAAGAGAGGGATCCAATTTCTTGAGGGCTAATTTTTTTCTTAATGTGTAAAATATTTAAGATAAAACAAAAAAAATTACACCTCAAGAAATTGGATCCCTCTTGGTGCTTGATAGATCCGGGTTTGAGATGGATCTACGCTGGTTTTTATTATAGTGAATCTCATCATGCTAAACTAAAGAATCAATATCCTCCTTAAAAAAAATAATAGACATGGGATTAAGAGGAAATAAAGTAATCAATGTAGACATTCTAAAATGCATAACTAAAAGTCACTTCATCCCAGAGTTGCGATTACCTTTAATCCACATACTATAAATACTTTTCAAAATGGTTACTTATGTTCCTTCAATATTTTTTTACTATATGATTTTTTTACATTATGAAATTCCTTTACACTTACTAGTATGTTTGGCCATTTTAGATGTCAAAATACTACGACTTCATAAAATTAAACCTCATTAATGAAGTGCAAATTTTAATTTCAACTACCCAGTCATTTGGAAGTGCATTTTTATTTTTACATGTCATTAATATCTATATCCGAAGCATATATATATATATATAAGCACTCTTTGCCCATGGTATTTAGTGGCCCATTGTATGGCTTGTGAAGAAGCCTATTTAAAGGTTTCCAAGATAAACCTTCTTTGTCATTATGTGTGTGCTTGGTTTAATCATCATGTTTATTATGTGCTTCTAATTATAACACCCTCCAACCGGGTAAATAATTGTTGCTACAATTTCATATATATTAATTTCAAATCTCTGAATGAATTTTAGTTGTACATCATTCAATGTTTATTTTATATTTATATGTTTTGTAGATCAAGTTTTCATAATAATCCTCCACGAAAATAAATTGCAGAATTTCATCAAGTTGAGTTGGAGAAAAAGGTAAATTTATTGAAGAATTTTATTAAATAATTGTAGTTAGATCATAATTGTATGCCCTTAACATGATATTATTGTTTCAATAATAAAAATGAAGTTTGAAGAAAATATGCAAGATTGCAAATTTCATGTTTTTTGTGTTTTAAAATCATAAGTTTGATCTCCGCATATTCATGCTGGACTCAAATTGATGTTTGCTAAATTTATGAGATTGAATTTATTTCAATAATAAAAATGAAGTTTGAAGAAAGTATGCAAGATTTCAAATTTCATGTTTTTGTATTTTTAAAAACATTTATATATGGATGAGTATGATCTTGTTTAGTCTCTTTGATAGATTCATGATAGATTCTTAACTCAAATGTTTGCTAAATTTATGAGATTGAATTTATAATATTATTAAATGTCAATATTTGGTTGAGATCAACTTACATGTTACAACAAGAGTTACTATGTATTTCCATATTATAATGAAAGTTGATCCTAATTGATAAGCATAGATTACAATATTTTTCATTAACAGTGAAATGTTCATGTAAGCATTGAAGTAGTCTACAAAAATGATTTGAGAATCTGCATAAGAATTTAAGCCTTGCCTTTGGTATATGAAGTGTTTTTGTCTTTCTGGCGTGGCTTTATCGCCATTTGAATTAAATATTACCTCACATTCAAACCATTATATCGATCCTACAGGCTACAAGTACAATAGTTCATAGCAAATGTTGTTAGCAGATGCTCTATTTGAAATTAGTGAAATGTAAATTCGTGCTCCACATTGTCTCTATTTTTATTTTGTTTATGAATGTACACAAAAAGATCAAAAGCAAGGGGATTTTAGTTGGATCTTTTGTGAGCATTCTTCTTGTCTCAATGTCTATATACCCATTGTTAGCGATTTGGATTTTCTTAACATAAATTCAATTTCTTTCCCCAATTTGACCATGAGTGTTCCTTTATTTGTAACTTGGTGTAGTTATTTGGTTAAAGTAGCTATGAGAATTCAATGTTTTATATAGTTATTACAAATGTTATTTTAAAAAAAATCAACTATTATTATGACAGGTAAATTAAGATTTAAACGTCAAATGAAAGGCAATGTTAAAATTAAAACTTCATATAAAAATTTGTTGATTTGCAAGGTAAGACGTCAAATTTGAACCCTGGCGGTAAGGGAAGAAGGCAGGGAGCAGGCTCTAGGAAAAATTCGACTAGCAAAACAGTGAAAGTTGGATTGCAGTTTCTGGTGGGAAGGATCGCTAGATATCTTAAGAAGGGGCAATATACCAAGCGGGTCAAAGCTAGTGCTATCGTCTACATTGCCGACGTCCTAGAATATCTCACTGCCTAGGTTTTGGAGTACTTTCCCGGCAATGTTGTCCGAGACATCTGATTGTATCTCCACCCTCAAGGAAAAACTTCAGGATAAAACATGGATTTCTGAAATATTCTAGTTCCTTCTCTATGAAAGTAAGGAGTTGAAGGATCATATAACACTACCTAAATACAAAATATCCAAGGATTCAACCATAATATTGGTCATGCAGCTGAAGAGGGGATGTCAGTTCCTAGCACAACCCCAGCCTCATACAAAGATGTAGCAAGCTCAAGGGAATCCCCAGCCTCATAAATTTGAAGTAATAATTTGCAGATTTAACGGTTTCTAGCCAAGGACGGAGGGGATAGAACAATTGAAACAATTTAATTGGACCACAAACCGTGATTACTATTTATGTTTAAAAGGTTTCTTTATAGTTCAGTTTAGCTCTCAAGCGGATTATCATTATCAAAAAGTATTTGAAGAAGGGTCATGATTTTGGGGAAGAGTTGGCCTCTTTATCACCCCATGGTATATGAAGTTTGATTCCACTATAATGGTAATATCCAAAATGTATGTCTGGGTTCATCTCCCCAACCTTCCCCTACCTTTCTAGCATCACTCAGTGATAGAAGATATTGGAAATGCCTTGGGTAGCTTAATAAAATAAGACAATGTGCGCATTCACCAAGGTTTATTCACATACGCTTGAATTTGTGTGGAAGTTGATCTAAGTAAAGGACTGTTTAATATGTATAAGCACGTATATATCAGGGTTGTTTTGATGGGGAATTGTACTTTTTGAATTTTTTTTCATAGATGAATATTAAGAGTACTATTTTTTTCTTGCTGAAAGAAAAGGACTACTTCATAGAATTCTTTTAACACATGAGAACATGAGAACTTTCAACATACCCAAAGTTTGGATTATGAAAATACAGTATTCAAGTGCCTATATTACCATCAAATAGGTCATCTTCAAGAAACCTGTCCACAAGCAAGAAAACAAACAAAAAAGAAAAAAAGGTCATATCCCAAACCTAAAAGCTTTCGTTCAGATTCCAATAAGGTGCGGGCTCATAAAAATGCCACTTTACAAATAATTGTAACTAATCCACAACAAAAGGTTTGGATTGAGGTTTAGAAAAATAAAGAAAAGAAAGAGAAGATCGAAGCTTTTCTCAACTCTTTTTTTTTCAATATTTTTATGATATCTCATGCACTTTAGCCTATTATTTTTTGAATTTCTTTAGCAGTATTTAAAGGATGTAAGGCTTATAAATAAAGTGGTTTTTTTAACATAAAAAGTTGTGATTTTTTCTGAGTGAAAAAAATATTATATAAGAGTAAACTTTAAGTAATAAATATATTTAAATATTTTGTAAAATTTCATATAAATAGTAATTTTTTATTTTTTAAATAGTTTTGCATTATTAACATAAAGCAAAAGATGGCACAACTCTTTAACACTGAAAAGATGAAGCTTATTTATTCTTGGATCAGTTTGTTTTCATTCACTGTTAATCAGCTTGTACTTTTTTCTGATGGGGCAGCTCAACATGGCTTATGTGCAGCAGGTGGTGTGATTTTTTTAAACAAAGATCATTATTTTACTCTTAGACTCAATTGTGGCACCGAGACAAACACGAAGGCAGAATTGCTGGCATTGTGGTGTGTTACGAAGACTGCAAATATCGTTGGTCTTGTAGACTTAACGGTTTATGGCGACTCCAGGGTGACGATTAAGTGGGCTTCTGGGGAATTCAACTTACAGGTTCTGGCCCTTCGACATTGGTGCTGGCGCACAAGGGCTGAGATTGATAAATGTGAAAAGGTTATATTTGAGCATATTTATAGAGAATAGAATGATATGACAAATAAGCTATCTAAGCTGGCATTTGATGGAATCGAAGGATATATTCTATGGGAGGAATGGTATGAGCAAAATGTATTGGATAATGGTGCTCATTTCATTTTTGGGGATTTCTGAGATGGTATAGTCATATTTTGATGGTTGATAGTAAAAGTGTCAGAGCTATTTTGATTTTTGTTATCCTGTATGAGCCTGGGTGCTTTAGTTATGAAGTAATGTACTATTTGATTTTGAAGAATAGCAATAGTACGTTTTTTTTTTCCTCTGAAAAAACATAGTAGCTATGGAAATTGTATAATTTGGATAATCTATTTATGAATTCAAAAACACAATTTTAATCTTTAAAAATTCAGATTCCGAACATATTTTGTTTTGAAAATTTTAAAAAAAAATTGGAATCGTATATATTAACTATGGAAACTATATAATTTGGGTAATCTATTTATGAATTCAAAAACATAATTTTAACACTTTAAAATTGACTTTAAAATTGAGATTTTATCAAAAACAAATTTACCTATTTGGACCAAACCCTACCCTAACATCAAAAACTTAAAATAAATAAACTACTCCCTTATAAATAATATAAATAATATACTCCCTTATAAATAATATGTTTATAAAATTTGAGGGACCATCTAGCCTACAACCTCCATCAACCTCCATCAATTTCAATAGCTAAGAACATTGATAGATAAGAACATTGAATGGCAGGTGGAAGTTTCGACCCTCAGATGGGACCATTAGAGAAATTTTGAGGTCAAAAAATGGCCTCAAAACAAAGAAAATGTACTATAAAATACAACCAATCATATTCCAGTAGATGACATCATCCCCCTTGGTGAGGTGGCATTGCATGAGTTAAGAATGTTTATTTGTCAAATTTTCTATAGTGGATGAAAACACATAGTTAACCAAGGTAGTGGTGTAAGTACTTTTAAGTCATAAAGTAAAGTACTCATAATGATAGTCTTTTCATAAAATAATATTATTGTCATTTTCAAGTAAAGTACTCATAATGAATGTATTTTCACACTTTCTCATAAAATAATATTATTGTCATTTTCAAGTGAAGTACTCTTAATTCATAAAGAAAGTCCTTTCACATTTTTTTATAAAATAATATATTATCATTTTTATGTTTTTAATTTTAAATTATATATTCACTCCATTTTATTTAATAACATAATGTCAAACTAATAAAAAATAATAATAGATTTAATAAATAATAATAATGCAATGTGGATTATAATAATATTATTGACATTTTACATGTAAATAAATTCTCAATTAAATTACATTATTAAATTAATGAGAAAAGTACTAAATATAAAAAGTCAAAATAAAATTAAAAAAATAGCTCTTAAAAATGTTTTTTATTATTTAATTTCATTTGCAAGTTTAAGACAAATAAATGCTAAAGGACAATAAATTTTTGGGAATTTACAATGAATCTTAGTCACATCAATGTAAACTTATTTTATTAATTTTATTTGTAGTGAATTTTGAAACGTAACTCAACCATGGTTATTTATATTGTGCATAGAAAATAGTGTAGGAGGTGACTTGCCATATATACCTACCCCATAAAACCCCCAATTTATAATATTTTAATATATCTCATATTTTTGTAATACATCTCTTAGGAGACCATTTTTTGACCTCAAAATCTCTCTAATAATTAAACACAACGGGATCCAATCACCACAGCCTTAAAGCGTGAGCATTCCACGACCATTGACGGCCCAAAATTCCTGTCGCGAACAACTGAGGAGCTCGGATCAGATTCGGTGATATCCCGTTTAGGGTACCCAGTCAAGGCAGGCGCCGTAAAGAAGCGGAGTTCGGACCAGGGGATTTGAGAACTAGGAGGGACCCTCTATCACAAATTCATACAGTAAGACAATCAGCCTTGGCGGCCGTAGAAGCTTCGGGCAAATAAACATAAAATCCTTCGTTCCTCTGAACCTCCATTTGTTCAACGATTTACATATTTGGTTATAGATGGTGCCGTGCCGTGTAAATTAGGATATCTGTCAAACTCTTTAAAATATCATGGAATACTTTGGTATAAAACGGCCCAAGTATGTTACAAATATGTCAAAACTCTTCTCTTGAATCTGAAAGAGAGAATCTCAATCCTCGTCTTCATTCTTCTTCTTTACGTTTTGCTTCGATAGAAGTAAAATCGATAGATATGTACACCACAATATCACGGGCGGCGTACAAGCAGGCTGCTGCAAAGAATCAAAATACTCAACAGAGCGGGGTTCTATTCCCACCCCCCGAAGGCCCTTATTCTGCATATTTAGTTTTTCAACAAGACGAAGATGAATTCGAAGAGGAGCAGGGTGCGTGCTGTTGGGGATGCTGCAACCAGCTGAAAGAATTGCCTTTCCCTCAAGATAAATGTTTGAGCCTTCGGTACACTACACAAAATGGAGAAAATTCTCATACGGAAAGAAATAAAGTGTATTTTATTCCGGTTCTAGGCCAACCCATCTCCTCCAATCGCTACTACGTTATCCGAGCTGAACGCAAACACAAAGGGTAAGCATTTCTGCTATTTATTACAGTCTGTTTTCCGCCATAAATTTCTGCATCCTTTTCTGCTGCTGTGGTTATAGGTAACTGTGATTTAAACCCCTGCGCTTCCCCCCCCCACCAAAAAAAAACTGTTTTGATTTTGGTCCAAATTATTCTGACACACATATCACTTGTCCCTCTACTAAACAATCATTAGCATACTGGAAAATTATGGTAGAAAGCTTGTTTCAATTTACAATTTTAATTCTATAATGTTAGGGGAACTCTCTTTTTTTTGGTTTCTAATTACATTCCCTACCAACATCCAGAGAAGTCATTTCATAACAGTATGAGACATCATTATCAGTCAAAGCCTGAATCTTATTATGGTTTGCTTTTTATCAGTCATATTATGGGGTGAGAGGTACTCATAAACTACAGTGAGAAGAATCCAACTTTTGCAGCTATGGCTGTAGAGGGTATATTGTGATTGTAGATAAACATATATTGTTACAACTGAAGTTTTGAATATTTGAGAGGGATTTGATGAAAAGTTTAGAACTCTTTATCCTTAGATCATAATATCACATTTGGAATCAGTGTCCGTAGAAATCATTTCATATGGATTTGTAATTTTATTTATATGATAAGGATGGCTGATAAGCATTTTAATGTGTGTACAGATTGGTGGAAACCTGCTCTACAGAAGAAGACATGACTAACTTCTGCTTCTGTAGATGTGTCAAAGACATTCGTCCTAGATCTCTGGATCCCAACAGTCAATACCAGCAGGTTAACGTAATTCGAAAGAGAGGAGGGTTCACTTCAAAGTGCATCGCTTCTGATGGTTTCCCTCCACAGTTTCTACGTAGGAAGGGTTGGTCAGTTAGCCCCAACGATTTGCGTGGTAAACATGGCAGACTTGCATATGTTCGAGGCGAGAATGCTTACTTGAGGGCACAATTACCCCCTTTCAATTTCTCAGTCTTGGAGAAAAGATCACCTATTGTTATAGTTGGTGAATGGTATTGCCCCTTTATCTTCATCAAGGAGCTGGGCAACAGCTTCGAGGATCCCAAAATTCAGGTGATCGAGACTCCTTTCTACAAGATGGAGCTAGAGAAATTTTGGGAGGAGATTTACAGAACTGAAGTCAGTACTGCGGGGAATGATATAGTTGTGCAGACAACAACAAGGGTGGAAGAACCATTACTATTGGGAACTGGGGCAGTTGAAGAAACCAGAGATGATGATGGGAGTGTTTGGATGAAAGGATTAATGCAGGAAAACGCAAAATTAAAGGGTGTGAGACTAAGCTGGCCCATCATTGCCAAAATGAGGGCAGATCAAGGTAGGCAAGTATCAGAAGCAAGAGATGTGAGGGTGGAGAAATTATTCAGTAACGTTGGGATTGGAAGAAAGTTTGTCTGTTATGTTGTAGTGGAGAGATATGTATTGAAAAGAATGGATGGAAGTGTTGCTATGACTTTTTCGTTTAGAAACTGCAACCAAATAGAAGGGAAGTGGGAATAAAAATGCAAAATCAGATCTGATAGGGGAAATAGTATGGTGGCTTAATTGAGTACACTCTGCAGCTTTTTTGTGTAATATATATTATACCTAGGGAACAGCTAATTTCATTAGGCTGTTCATGTACTGCCATAGGAGTTGTATTTCAGTCCCATTAGGAGTTGTATCTTCGTCCCACGAATTATTTGGGTAATGTGAATTATACCAGGTTTGTGAGCCCAGTTGAAACATTTTTAGGTCATTGTATTTCCTATTTCTGGCCAATATTCACTGGACTGCATTGTTTGACTTTACATGTAAACAGAGAGCATTGTTATTTATTTATTTAATATAGCTGATCTCATCAGGATGATCAACGTTTGATTTGAAAATTGTTTAGTGGTGTATATTTTGTTTTTTCATAGATACTTCAGAAATTTCCTTCTGGCTATTAGCTTTTCAACTTCATAAGCCTAATCGTTGCTTTAATGGCAGTGTTTTGTTTCAGAATATTGCTCATCAAATTTTGGTATTTTCTTGTGGCGTGTTTGGTAGAAAACTGTGTTGCATGGGTACCGTAATGGGTACTTGGGTTCTTCAAAGGTACGTCTCTTTTGGTATCAGGCCGTACCCAAATCAGATCTCACCTACCGGATACATCATTCATTTGGTACGCAGTACCCTATGTTTGGGTACACTGGGTACGGCCGGATCAATTTTGTTCAAGTTTGGCCGGATCAATTTTGTTCAAGTTTGGAATCTGCCGGTGTTAAGGGGTTGATTTGCAATGTTTAAAAAATTATAACTTTAATAAATAATTTAATAAACATTATTAAAACAAATAAGAAGTGGGTCTTCACCTAAACTTGGGTCCCAAACCTTAAGCTTTAACATTTCATTTCTCAAGTGGCGCCTCAACTTGAGAGTGATGCCTATCTAGAGAGCTTGGTGACAAAGGACCTTAGTGATGCTAGTGACATTGATCTTGAGGATGCTGATGACATGGCTTGAGGAAACCAAATCATTTATTGTTTACTGTTTTGAACTTTCTTTTTCATGTTTGGAAATGCCATTAGTCAAATTTTGAATGTAGTATGACAATATTGAAGTTAGAACTCATGGAGTCATGGACATATTTATTATTAATTATATAACTTCTAGTCTTCCACTTGATATCTACTACAAGTCTATGATTTATCAAATGTATTATTTTACATTTCAAATTTTCAATGTGAATGTTCATATGAATCATTGAATTTCGAAATATGCATGTATGATCCTACTGTGACATGTTTTATTTTTATAAATTTTAATATATATATGTCTATAGTACCGCGACGTACTCAAGTAGTGGCATCCCCGTATACCCACGTTTCGTGGCAACTTAGGTAGAAAATTATCATACAAGAAAGGAAAATTGAGAAATATATTGGTGATAGTTGATTGCATCTAGGCCATCGATGGTTAGAAAAATGGTAGTAAATATTTATTCCTACTTGGAATTGGATAATGGTCTTTCACCTGTCATTGCTTCCACAATAATCGCATCTGAAGCCTTTCTTAGGACAATAAAGAAAAATACACTAGCACAGTTACAATTGATTATTTCAAATCAATTTCAACAATACTTTTGTCTCATTCTCGTGTAATTTAGGGTTGATTTATTTTTTAGGGTTGGTTTAAATTTCGTAGGTAAAGAGATAACTATTAAAGCATGAAAATTGCAAAGTTTTGGTAAAATAATATATAATTAATCAATATTCTAAATTTGTTAAATATTATGATTGAAACATTAAAAATATACTATGCAGTAGAGGAGTAGAGTAATTACATGAAGCATGAAAATTGAAGCAAGTATGAAAATTGTTATAAACTATTGAAATATACATGAAGCATGAAAATTGAAGCAAGTATGAAAATTGTTATAGACTATTGAAATATACATGAAGCATGAAAATTGAAATATACTATTGAAGTATGAAAATGCAAAGTTTTGATAGAATAATATATAATTAATCAATATTCTAAATTTCTTATATAAATTGAATTGAAATATTAAAAATATAATAATTTACTAATAAAAATGTTTAACTAGACACAAATCTAAACATGTAAAATCTAGTATGCCATCATATCATCTATTTAAATTCAAAGTGTGAATGAAATTATAAAACAATTATGTGTTTGATTGTATTATTGACACAAATCTAAACATGTAAAATCTAGTATGCCATCATATCATATATTTAAATTCAAAGTGTGAGTGAATTTATAAAACAATTATGTGTTTGATTGTATTATTGGAAATGTGTCCACATTAGTGACCTAGTTGTGTTGTTTTTCATCTTTTTTTAATACCAATCAAAGCCACACTAAAGTGATATGTGTGGTTTTAAATTTTTTTGATAATTAAGGATATCCTAAAGTTTTTGGAAAATTTTAATTATTAGAATTTTTTAACAAAGAAAATTATATTTTTTTGTTTTTGCAATTAAGTATACCACTAAGAGAGATCGGATTTGTTGAGGTGTAATATTTTCTTAATTTTAAATTTTTTACATGTCTAGAAAAAAATTACATCTTAAGAAATTTGATCTCTTGATAGATATGGGAGATCTCAATTTAAGATCTATGTTGTGTTTTAAATTTGATCTCTCTTGATAGATATGGGAGATCTCAATTTAAGATCTATGTTGTGTTTTAATTGAGCCAACATGGATTTGTTTATTTTTGTTAACAAACTTTTGTTAATTTTTATTTTTTATGAATCGAAATGAATTTTTTTACTTACTTTTTTATTTATTTTTACTTACTTTCGAGCAATAATTTTTTTCATTAGGTAGCACATGGTGATGGGACATAAATACTCCTAGAGGATGCCAATTCATTTCCATATTTCTCATTGCATTAAATTTATTTAAAGTTACTATTTATTTAAATGATCATTGGTAGATTGAACCACCTCTACCTTGTCCTATCATCTTCCAAGCTTCATTTTCACACTTGACAATGAATAATCAATACACCATCAATTTTCTCACTGCTTTACTAATCTTCTTGAACACGTGGCTACCATATATCTCTACCCTCCTCCACATGTTGCACAACTCAAATATCACCTCGTTTTTTTTTTGTAAAACAATACCACCTCTCAACACTCCTACTGCTAGTTGCTAGTTACGGGCATGCATTGCAATTTGAAACTACAAATGGTCAAGTTAAAGTGCAAAACCCTAACTTCATAGAAAAATACTACCAAGCATGCATATTGGCGAAGGGAATGACTAGTAGATCGACAACCAAGAAACAAGGATTTCTTTAGAAGACAAGATTGCATGTGTTGTTGAATGTGTAAGGGAGAAATATAGAAATACAACAAAAATACAAAATTTAGAGAAAATGAGATGAAGAAATGCCACAACTTTGAACATTAGGTCATGTTTTTCCAAAGAAGATTGGACAAGCTACAAAAATGTTCAAAGGATGGGTTAATTTACAGTGAAGATATTGCCAAGGAGGGCATTGGAGAAAATTTTTAAGGATACTTGTTCCATGACACAATCATTATGTTTTTCTCATTAGTTATGTTTATGGTGATAATGTGATTTATGATTTACAAGAGAGTCACAAGGATTAGGATAATTCTATTTTGGGTGGCCAAGGAAGAAGTCCTAATGAATATCAACTTGTAGAGGACATTTTGAGACATTGGATATCATTAAGAACAAAGCTTCTTTGCATGATGAATGTAATGAACTTGTTGATGTAAGTGGAATGGGAAACTCATGCATGGTGTTCCAAGTATATTTGTACCTTGAATTATGGGCACACATGCATACATTTGGAATACTAGTGTACTTTGTATATATTTCAAGAGCATGAAATGTGTACTTTGTATGTATTTCAAGAGCATGAAATTGGATATATGAAATTCAAGATTAGGTAAAAGTTGTTTTCCAAAGTCTAGCTTTCTAAGCTCCTAGGAATTAATTTCTTCAATGAAGAGTGGGTTTTCTTCACAACAAGCCTTCTATATTCTTATTTATCCCCTATCTTTCCTCTTCACCCCTTGAATTAGCTCATATTTTTCCTTCTAATATGCAAATATATGTGGTGGTAACTCTACATAGTGAAAATATTGTGAGAAAATTGACTAAAAGGGTTCAACAAGGAAACAAGTAAAGTTGAGATGTAACATAACATATGTTTTCCTACTTACTAATATAGTTTTTTTGTTGTAAAATTTGAAAATTAAATTAAGCTAAAAAATATGTATAGAGCAAAGGAGATTCAACAAGACTGCATCTTTAGTCCAAATGACACTGTTATGACTAATAGTTCACCCTACTTATAGAAATACTATTAATAAAGTCTAGGAGTATATGAAGTAACATTTGATGGAGTTCTTCCAAAATGATCACCCACATGCCAGGGGTTATGACCCAAATTGAAAAAAGAATAGACTGACTAAATTAGAAACAAGCCCTATTTTCATATACTTTCAAAAACACTGGCAAAACCAATCATCCTCAGAGATAATAACATGATCAAAAACTTAGTGATTGGAACTTGGAGGTTTTGCTTTGAAAGGTTGAGGGGAGACCTTTAAAACAACTAGAGGGAAGCGCCGAAAAACCATATGTGAGGTTGAGGGATCAATAGGGGGCACATGACTGAAGGGTTTCCCTATCAATTCCCTTGCCAAAACAATCAGCTTGGAATTAACTATTTCATCTACGATGAGCTGGTTATGAGCCACACACTGCAAAACCTCTTCCAGCTTGAGCATCCTGGTTTCCAAAGAAACACCTTGGGGATCTTTCATGAGATTTCCTTCCATATATTCTTCCAACACCATGTTGAATAGGGATTTCATGTTCCATAACAAGCCAAAGGTGCGAGTATATCTAGTTTCACGGGTTTTAGTGGAGCTTGTGTTCTCCACCATACCTCCCAAATCGTCAATCAATTGACCAAAGCTTGACTTCTTCCACTTGCTTTGCAATCGATTTTCCATTATAGACACCCTAGATTTGGTTCCCATTTCCACCCTCTGATGAAAATAACCCTGGGCGCTTTGCATTTCCTTAAGAGCCCGAAGCATGTGAGTCCGCTTGGGGGTAGCCACAAGTTTCCTATCTATTACTTTAGAGAGAACCATGGAAAAAAGGGGTCCAGATAATTCCACACCAAAAATCACTCATGATGAGAGCTCAGATGAAACAATAGAATAGCTAGAGCACCACCGCACTTTGAAGGCTTACCTCTATAGCAGCTGCCAAAACTACCACCTTGATGGCACCTATACCGATGATTACCAAATAGATACTCCATTAGGATTCGCTCACCTACAAGGAAATGGACCGAACAAAAGTAATGAACCATGAATACTCACATGCAGAAGGATCCAATTGTTCTCAGGTCGGACAAGAAAACCCTATTTTTCGCGTACCAAAAGATAGAATTCATCATAGAGATAAGAGGGATATGAAATTCCCAAGGAACCTTGGAGAGGACACTTGCAAGCTTTCCAGGAGAGCCTCTTAACTAGCTGTCGTGAATAATCATTAACGCGTCTCACTCTAGGTGGAGAGGAACACCTACCATGGGGGTACTTGTTCATATAGTTATTTACATATTTAATAAGTTATTAAAATCACCACACTATCATGTTCACACCATCTATATTTTGGTAGCAAAGATTGCTAAAGAAATATGGGAATATTGTTGGGATTTCTAACTATTCTTCTAGGACAACTAAATAGCACTCACATTAATTACCAATATAGGGTATGTCTTTTATTTCAAGGCTATTTTCAAAGTCTATGCATGCTAAAATTTCCTCTATAGTTCCGGTGACACTAAATGATAATGCAACTAATAAATGAGAAACTCAATCAAGCCCACTCTTTCTCAAAACTAAACACACTTTTAATTATCTTGCACAAAGTCGTGTAAAAGATATTAAATCAACACTACTTCTATGAAGAAAGGAAACCACACACAATCCATACAATCCTTGCTAGAACAAAATTCACACCCAATCCACACAATCCTTGCTAGAACAAAATTCACACCCAATCCACACAACTCTTCTTGAAAAGGAAGTCATACTTAATCCACACAACACTTCGCTAAAAAGGAATCACAACTACAAAATTGAATCTATGTATTAGCAAGTAACAACACTCTAATCAATCATAGGTTCACAATAATTCTTAAAGAGAATGCACCTGCTATAATATTAAAGAGAGAGAGATTATCTATTAAAGAGAAATCAAATCAAGATGCGAAAACTACGATAAAACTCTACTCTTGCAAAAGTAACAACAATACAATTGGAATTTTAATCTATCTCCACTAATTAACCCAAGCTCTATGATTAACAATACCCATAATTGATAATTATCAGCAACATACAACAATCCAAAGTAATAACAATAATTATGGTACTAAACATTATGAAAACATGGTATATTAATAAATCTTTCTTTCATCTCGACAGTAAAGTAAGACCATCAGCTTATCATCCCAGGTCAGAACAAGTTGATAGGATCCCATCTAATGAAACAAATAAAGAGGCAACACCTGATCAATGAAGGGGGGCCTTCTTTCTCCAATCATGGTTGTTGGGACAACTTACAATGTAGTGCTCAAATTACAAAACCAACATAATTTATATTATGAGAATGAGTGGTGCAAAAGGATTCAATAGTTCTCAACTCTTCCTTCTATCTCTTATAGTATAACACCCTCTAGCACAAGAGGGTTCACCTATTTTTACATTTATGGATATTAATCCCTTGAAACATAATATCTGAACACCTTGAGAATAAAATATTCTCAAGGATGTTCTCAAAAATACATGGCATAAAATTTGTTGCACATTCATGCTGTTACAAATGATGTAGAAAAATAAGACATTTGGTTGCACGGTCAAAACTATGGGTAGTTGCAACAACTGTCACTTCTCGTATCCCCTTGGGGGCTCATCGTTGCAACAATAGCATTTTTCTTCCTCCATACTTGAGAATCGATCGAAGACCAAATGCTCATGTATCATGGAAATCGTGGAAGGGGTGAGAATGACATAATTCTAGAAGTAACAACATATGAAGACATCATCCAAGCTCATGCAATAGTAGCAGTATCCATACCTAAGAAGCATTAACACCCTGTTCTTGTCTTGCAAATACATACCTTCAAGCCATCTCATCAGAAACCCAGAATCAAGCATGAAATTGCTTAATAACCTATATTATCACTTAAAACAACCTAATACATAGAAAGGATATACCTAGGGTTAAAGTGGGGTTAAATCACGAGGTTATGAGCAAGATATTGTCAACAAGTGGCAAAGTATGACTTACAGTGTCTTCTAAACAGGATAAATGGATGAAAATAGGGTACAAATCATGATCCCAACATCTCCCCCCAACTAGTTCTGTTTCATGTCCTCATACAGCTTAATCCTGAGATCTAAATTGGCCCGAGCATAGGTTTCATGCAATGTGCTAAGTTGGTAGGTATCATGTGTATCTTCTATAGGGGCTCTGAAACTTGCTAACATCATAACCTTTGCATCCCAATGTTTCTCTATTCCTTCCAAATCATACAAAAGATGATACTTATCTGCAGGTAGCCAGATTAGAGGAAAATAAAATTTTAGGATGATCCACCTAGACCCCCTCTGCTCAATACACTAAATGTACTTGTTCAATCATCACATGGCTCTCTTGAGGTTTGGAAACCTAAAGGGTTCCCTAGTATTGATTGCCACTATAGAAAAATTCCATCTTCTTTTACATCCATGCAAGGCCTTAGATGTTATGTCATTGATACAACCGACACACTGGTTACGTACCCGTGCCTGAAGATTCACGGCCAAAATTGAAAGGTTAAGAGATCTCGAAAGTGGGATTTTAGCCCTAATAAAATCTTATGGATTAGTAGGCTCTTCTCTAACCCTTAAATCACATGTAGCTTGGTTCCTTTCTACATTCTCCTAAGCCAATTTCCACTTAACCTAATGCAACATATATGACACAAAGGATTGAAATTGAAGGTCCCCTATATAGGGTCTGGGATTAAACTCTTTCTAAAATGGAAGAATGAAATCATGAAGATAGAATTCACATAAAGAATGTTGTGTATCCACATCAGCTTCATTAAAATTCCTCCAGAATATTATACATTGGTAAATAGATAAGGCTTACCCTCAATTATGGATGTCAGCTAGAAAAGAATGAACTAATCTTAAATAAACAAAGCGTACATAGGAGAAGGAACCCTATAGTGCAACAAGTCTTGAAAAAGTGAACCTATCTTATGCTTCTCTGCTTCCTACCTATTAACTTGGTCCTGTGCATCCTTTAATTTCTTTCAATCTTCTCTCCATCGTTCCTTCTCTATCCTATAGAGGGTTAGTTCATTTTCCCTTCTTCTTTCCATGTTTCGAATGATTATCGATGTTCCTAAAGAGGAACCATACCTTATTCATAGGATATTTCCAATGCTTTCCACTTATCAAGATCATCCTATAAAAATATTGGAGAAGAGAATTAAGAGGTATAAACCCCAATCTTCCTAGTTTCCACTATTGTCTATGTAGATACTATTTTGAAATTCATATTTACATATGTATACCCAATAGATTCCAAGATATCCTCTCAATCTGAATGAGGTTCATCATTTACCTTCCTACCTTCCTTTTTCTTTGGATAAGTTGCCTTGCTAAAAAATTTGGCTACATCAACAAGAGTATTTAACCCCGTAGTTTAGACAATTCTCTTATTTGTTTCTTCAACTCCTTGATTTTCTGCCTTGTCACGCCCCCTCCCATCATACTAGTGCAATGGAGAGGATCGTGATGCTAAAACCGGGCATCTATCCCCATGAACTTATTAAATAAGCATTCACATAATATAAAAGACATATGGAAATGTATAATTATAAGAAAAACACAGCGAAAGTAATATCAATTACACATCCATCATACATTCAAGATATTCATCAAGTAAATAATTGCAAAGTTAACAAAAGAGAATACTTATCTTAACAAAGTAGTCCCAAGCAACCAGCTATGCATCTGCAACGTTCCACCCAACCATAGGCCAATTGTGCTTATCAACCTCTTGATACAACTGCCACCCCCGAGCTGGGCATGATTTCTACAAGGAACCAGGGAACAACAGACTCACACATAGCCAAGCATACACCAAGATGAGCCAAGCCAATCTACAATTGGGTTTATCAGGATGCTAGGAAATGGGAAGGAAGAATTGCTAAGCTAGTGAGCTCAAGCACAGAGCCAGGGGTACCTCTACAAGATCTATCTAGCTTGGCACCCACAATGCCTACACACCCCACTCAAGGAAGTATTCCCTTCACCAATGCACAATCCCTCAGGCTATACCTTCCAATATAGAGTGTCTAAGGTGTGCATAGAAGAGTATCCAGCCCTCTTGATCTTCTTGAGAGGTTATTCCCCCCCCCACTAGGTTTATGAAGCTAATTCTGTCCACTACCACTCCAAATCTCTTGCTCACAGATTCAAACCAAAACAGGGATGCACGTAACAACCAAAGTATAAGTGATGGGCATGAAGAAACGTTTTTACAGTGAGATGCCCAAAGATGGGGTTTTCATTAGCTTCATAAAAATGTGGGAATTGGGAAACCCAAAAACGAAATTGGAAGATGGGGAACAACCCTGGGAAGCCAAATCCGTTTTCAGAAAAACGTCCATGGACATTTTGGGGCAAAAACGACCTCCATAATAGTCCCAAATCATGGTCCTCCTCTCCCAGCCACTGTGTAACACAAAAACAAGCTCCCAACCATGGAAAAATGCAGGAAAATGATGAAAAACGCGATGGGGAAAGCCCAGCTAGCTCAAACTGCGTGAGAGGGCAAAGGCCATGGGTGAAAGATGGCTTTAGGCACCATTTCGTGGGTGTTTTCTTGCCCAAGAAGAAAAAATACGAATTCCCAGGTTGATGGCTTGCCCATGCACGAAATTGGCTTCCATACCTCTCCATCCCCAAGGCATTAACTGCCTCAACCAACTCTTGGAAGAATTAAATGATTGGGTGCATAACCCAGAATGGGTAGTTGGTGGTTTACGGGTTTTCTCATTAACACATGGATTAACACCATTGGCTCAAGGGTTTGAATAATTTCCCTCCCTATTCCTTGTAGAATCATGCCCCCATCTCTTTGTTGCATTGCATAGCTAGTTGTGGGTTTTTCATTAAAGTTTGTATTTACATGATGTCTTAATTTACATTGTGCCTATCTAGCACAAGAACCATAGGCATCTATTTTTAATTTCCGATACATAAAACGCTAAATCAATGGTGGGGCCTTGGCCTTGAGCTCCTCACCATGATTAAATAACAATATTCACATCATTTACGATTTAATGCGAAGGGGATCAAAATGGGGACGTGACATGCCTCAATAGCAAGTTTGTCTTATTCAATATCACAACTTGTTTAATCAAAGAGGGAGGATTCTTCTTACCTTTCATGGTTCCCATTTCGCTTGCCTCCCCTTATTCCATCTTCACCTTGATTGGTTTCGGTGTAATAGCCTCTCTGTTGACTGGTGCTTCAGTGACTAACTCTTACTTGGAAACTTCCCCATCCATCTTTTTGTCCATGTCAATTTCTTGTGTAATAGGAATGGAATCTTCCATAATTGGTAAAGTAGTAGGAGGAGGTTTCCTTACTCAGACCCATTTGTAATAGCTTCAACATTACCAACTTCCCCCAAAGTTGGTTATTGTAGAGAAACTAAAGGGGTGATAATGGAGGGTTCCACTCTCATTGGTTTAGGGCCCATCGAACTTGTTCTTCTCTTGGGTAGGAATGCCACAAAATTTGCAATTGACCTTTTTCGACCTTGCAGCATGGTAGGTGTTGAAGGTTGTTCTTCCTTAACTATACATGGTCTCCATTCTTCCTTTGAAGGACTATTCTCATTCATTTCCACATTGTTGTCTATGAGCGATGGAATGGGATGGTCAAATTCTAGTTCACATTTAGCCTCCTTAGGGTCATCATCCTGGTCAACTTCCCCTAGAGTTTTTGTTGCTTCAAGTGTTTCCTCTGTTTCATTTTAACCATGTTGTTCCTCATCACCTAATTCTTCTTGGTATACTTCCTCCAATCCTGCTTCACCCTATTCTACTTTGATATGTTGCTCTTCCACGGATTCTGCTGGTAATCCTAGAAGTTGCCTCCATGTCATTTGAGTGTTCCCTGGGGCATCAAAATGAATATTTTAACCAAGCCATCATTTTTTATTGCTATTAAGGGATGCTTTGTCCCCTTTGCAGAGCATGCCATAAGTTGTAAGGAGGAAAAAAGAAAATAAGGGATGTTCAGAAGAACATTATGTCTTAAATGTGATAACAAGTTAAGGTGATAGGAAAATATTACCTAGAAGAAACAGTCACATGTGATATACTTATGAATGAAGAGGTCCACATCCTTCTATTGTGATGGTCGAGAGTCCCATGCATACCCCTTTCCTTGACGATGTAGAACTTCCCTTCCTCTTGTAAATTCACTTGTTGCTTGAGAAAAAGATGTCCTTCTTCCAAACCATCACTCTCCATCCTATGAGAGCCCCGTCACCCTAGCTATATTTTCTTCTATTACTACAATCTCCACACCCCTTACAGTTGTTTTTTCATAGATCAAATTTTGGGAAATTACAATGGCACTTGAGGGTCAAAACCCTACAATTTTTCTAAGTACACCATGCATCTTGTGCCTTTAAACACATGGTAAGCTGCTATATTTTCATGTAGTTTCTCTGTATCTTCTAATTCATGATGGATTGTTGGCCGCCCCATTCTTGTTACTATAATCGGACTTGGATGGTAGCTCTGAAAGTTTCTATTACAATGTTATGACTGTGACCACTTACTATTCATGCATGTAGAATCTACGAGGGTGGTATGAGATTTTTGTTCCAAATTTAGGAAGTTTCTAGTTCTAAATTCCGATGATATGGTCAGTACACATGTATCCATAATTGTTGTCTCACATTTCCAAATTTATCTAGGTGGTGCGTCATATACATGTTGTCATGACGTATAGGTTTGGGATCAACGACTCCCCCCAACTGAAGGGTTGGACAGCTACATCTACTCATGGGGAAAGTTATAGAACACATATCTACATAGCTTAGGTGGATCAACGGGATGGAGATAAAGCTCTGAAGGACCTATTGGATGGATCCTCTATTCAGCTGTCAGAATCAAGTCCCGATAAGATAAGCATGAAATTAGAGGCTTCTCCTCATTATCAATTGAAACCAAAGGATATAAAGGTTGGTTGAACTAAGTACATCCAACTTCATAAATTAAACACTTACAAGGGTCAGATACTGAAGTAGTGTTTCCAATGCTAGTTGAACCAATAAAGCTAAAAAGAGTAGGCAAATCAAATGTTCCCATAAGAGATGAGTGCATTCCTACTCCCAAATTTTCACTAACTAGGCATTCTTAATCAATCATAGGAATGTTTGATTCAGAAGAGGCCGTGTTAATTTTTCGGGTAAATGACAATTGATCAACTATGACAATCCTTCCTTCAAAAGGAAACATTAAAACCCGAAAAACAAATAATGGAATCGATTGCATTGTATAAGTACAACTCCTTCCTATCAACAAATTGTAATCAAGAGGACCATCCAATACCTCAACTTCTACTGAGACTACTTTTCCTGCTAACTGGATTTCAAAAAAGGATAAAATCCCATGAGGACGGAAAGATCTTCCATTGAAAGCAGTAAGTAGAGTCATAGATGGAAACAACTTAGGAGAGCCTAAAGTTTACCAACAAGAAATATCCATAACACATGTACAGGCACCTTCATCTATAATAGTTCGTCCCATAGTCTTAGCACCATGAACTACTTTGTTTTGGAAGGAAAAGTGATACAAAAAATGGGGTTTGATATCAGACATGTCAAATTTCACCAACAAATTAGTGGAATCGAGACTTCCTATAGTTGTCAAAAGTGCATTTCATTGTGAAGGGAAACTTTGCAGAACTTCCAAACCAGACATTGCACAAGGTGTTTGGGATAAATATTCCACAACAGAATAGTCAATAGAATCCCTCGCAATAGGATTATGTGAATCCCACTTGTAGACAGCTTTCGATATCTTTGGCATTGGATCTTTCGGCTTCTCGATATGAAGAGAAGTCACCTTTTCATGAATCCCTTTATCTTTCTGTGACAATTTCGGGTTATAATTATTGGCGCTGGTTGGAAAAAATGTGTTTGAACAAATCATATTAATGTATTATTGATCAAATGATGTGGCACTTTGAGTGCTCCCAGCAACGTTAGAACCGCAAGAAGCCATATTTTGTCCTTTAGGAAAAGGACCCCACAGGAGGGGAGGTTGTTGTTGTTGTAATAACTTCTGATCTTGTTCCATTAAAGGGCATTGATGGGTCAAGTGATCTTTCTTGCAAATATTACAAGGAAAATTTACTTTCTTTCCCCCCTTAGCATTATCATTGGAATTGGTATTATTCTGACTACCCTCCCCCTTCTTTCCCTTGTTATTTTTACCACTGGTTTGCTGAGTACCCTTTTGATCATAGTGCACATTGTGTACAATAGTTGTTTGAGAAGAGGGAGTGGCAACTGTAGTTGCCTCTATTGCAGAAATATTAACTGATAGCTCTTGCACTTTCTTAGCTAAAGCTTCTATAGTAGGTGTGTCAACTGAACCAACAATGCCATCAACCTGTGGTTTAGGATTAGGTTTTGCGGGATCAGTATTTGATCATGGTGCATCAAGAATAATTTCATATAAGATCCCAGACCAAGAGTAAATCAAGTCTATCTGTTGGGCTCTAAGATTGGCTTCTTCCTCCGTTGTAACTCCTGAAGTAGAAAAATCTTTGGAGATGTAAGGTAGAAGTGATTTTAGAAACCACTCTAATAAGAACTCTAGAGGTATATCAGCCTTAATCATTATTTTGCTCCTTCGCCACTCCTTAATATGGTTATAAATATGGGTTGCCTTATTCTAGATAAAGGTAGACAGAAGGTCTGTACTAGCATCATACCGAACAGGAAGTTGGAAATGATTGAAAAATAATTTCGCTAAAATGTAAAAACGATGGTAGGAAACATACGACAACTCAATGTAACACTTAGTTGTTACACCGTTTAAGGTTGTCTGGAAGAGTCTCAACCGTATAGAATCATCATTCAATGAATTGGAGAAACACCATAAGTGAAAAGTAGTGACATGGTCCCCAGGATCTTCACCAGACTTACCTTCAAACTTTGGAATGTCTGAGGGAAATATGGCTGGGACAAGAGTCTAAGTCAGATCATGATGAATCAAATCATTCATTAGTTTTGAAAGGTATGGAAAATTCAAAGTTTCCAGAAAGGGTAAATGAGGTCAAGCCATAGGAAAATGTGTTTGGGGATATGGGAAACGAAAGTTTCCTGAATTACCAAAGTTCCCATAAGGTTGGTTGGGGTTTCCCCCAACCATTGGATGCGAAGTGAAAGAATTCTGAAATGGGATCCACCATATGCAACTGGATTTCCCCCTTGGGTCCCATTCCACTAAGGTTGAGAGTAGCTCCCTCCAACTAAAACAATAGCTGAAGGAATAGTGTTACTACCTCTTCCACCAAAAAGAGAAACAAGAGAACTCCCCAAAGGTACAGTTGATGATTGAACACTACTCGGTTGAAAACTGAAACCTGTAAAAGGATTCTGACTCATGAGAGGTACAGTAGAGTGAGTAGGTGTAGAGCCTACAAAAGGAGTTGTTGTTGTAGCAACCCCCCCCCCCCCCAAATTTTGTACATATTGGGGCCCCTCCTTTCATTTTTTTGTAGAAATTTTGCCTTAAGAAGCCATCCCAGCTGTTATCTGTGTTGTTCAACATAAAATCTTGTTTCCCAACTGAACATCTTGCCATAAACCTTTCCATTTTTCCCCCAAGGAACCAAAAGGGAACTTAGAATTTTTTCCGACGTTTTGGAGTCTCTTGGGCTATCTCCCCGCAGTTGCGGAAACCAAACGCATAAGCTTCTCGAAAAAATGACTTAGAATATTTTGAGCGTGTTGCGGGACGTAAGAAGGAATTTCTTCGGAGCCTTTCAGTCTTCTCTCCCGCAACGACGGAAGTCTTTTACAAAACACTCCCGAAAGAAGACTTAGAAAATTTCGAGCGAAACCGCGGAAACCATTGGGCAATCCTTCCAGAAACAGATAATTTGCGGAAAGATTCCAGTTGTTCTCCCGAAACGGCGGAAATCATTCGCATTTAGCTCCCGAAAAGGGACTTAGATTTTTTTTTTGGGTTTTTGTTTAAGGAGAGATTCGGTTTCCTCTCCCGAAACGGCGGGAGAATTCAACGAAGCCGCCCGAAACTTGCGGAAGCCATCACGATATCTTTCCGAAAAGGAACTTAGAATTTTGCCCATAAGTTGCAGGATGCATTGGCAAATTCTTTCCGAAATAGCGGAAGAATTCAAGATTTGCTCCCGAAACGGCGGGAACCGTTCGCCCAAGCCTCCCGAAAAGTTTTGAAAAATCTTCGTTAAAATTGCGGAAGCTTATGGTGCATCCCTCCGGAAACGGCGGAAGAGTTTTACAGAGCCGCCTGCACTTGCGGAAGCCGTTTGCATAAACCTTCCGAAACGGAACTCAGAAATTTTCTTTAAAGCTCGCGGAAGCCTTTTGGGTTTTTCTTCCACAGTTGCGGAAACCGTCGCAAATCCTTCCCGAAACGCCAAAAACACCAAATCTTTGCGGAACCTTTCAAAAAATCCACCCACAACGGCGGAGGCATTCACCAGTCCCATTCGAAACGGAGGAGGCTAAGGGAAAAGGCTTTCCGAAACTCTCTCGAGGCCCAGCCATTACTTGGAAACTTTTGAAGTTTTCGGAAGCCTTCTACAGAAGCGTTCACCGAAACCTTCGAAACGTCGGGATCTTTTAAAAGTTTTCTCTCCGCTACCATGGGAGCCCTTTTCAAAAGCTTCACATTCACGATTATTTTTGTGGGAAAGTTTCACCGTTGCCTCCCAAAACCGAGGAAGCTTCCTCTATATCCTCCCGCAACGGCGGGAGAGATTCGCCAATTTGTCCCGCAAGAGGCGGTCGCATGCAAACTGAGGCGGCCCAATTTGACGCCGACGTACGATGCATTTAAAACCGGTTTTAAAACGCCACCAACCGTATTAACGCCCCACACGTGCCTGGCCCATTTAAATAATCGACGGGGTACGAGCCAACCCATTGTCATTTTGTTTTATTGACAAAAACCATTGGACGCCGCGCGACCGTTCCAGCTCGTCTTGCGCAACCACGTTCGCGGCCACCTCAGTTAGCGTTTCTCGTCGGTGCCAGGTAGGATCTTAACCTTACATTTGTCCCTTCTACACGTCATAGTGCTATTAGGTTGTCTTTTGTTTGAAAATGATGGGCATTGGTGGGGTTTTGATGGGCAAAACGCCCGTCATGGGTGATTTTTGCCCGTCAAATACCATTTGAATCGAGTTCTTCTCATCATATAAAGCAGAGACAGGATAAAAAATTTGTGGGTAGAGACAGCTAGTTTGGACGGGTAGACTTGTTCCATTTTCCTCCCCGGGATGCGTACCTCGTTATTTCAAAATTTGCCGAAACCCCATGGACTTTTCATGTCCCCGGCCGAAAGCTTAAGACATAAAACCCCGGGCCTTTTCGTAAACCTCAGTCCTAACGTGACCTCTACCCAATTCAAATCCTAGGACAGGCGCCATTGCCCCTGTTCAAACCTCCCATAAAACACCTCGGCAAGAGCCATAAATAACAATAGCGTTCGAAGCCCTCGCCGGGTCACAAATACGAAACGCCTCCTTATTTCGCCACAGAGTCTTTCCAACCCGAGCTTCCCCGCCATTAGCCTTTCAAACCGCAGCAATGACGAAAATTACCCTCTTCCCTAGAGCCAAACTGAAAGCAGGTTGCTTCCACAGCACGCTTATCCTCACAGGAGCAATCTGAGCTTGCCCCTTTAAAGAATTAAGATGGCTGAGCTTTATAATGATGTCCCTGTTGAAACGAATATCACCATTTCTCCTAGGGCTGGGCCGAGAGCAAACTGTTGCCGCGACATAACCTATCCTCTCAAGAGCATCTCAAAACTCATCCCTCCAAAGGATTCTAACGTTTCAATTTATGTTTCATATTGAAATAGTGTTTTTACTTCCTAAATATGCAGCTTCATTGTACTTATCTCATTGACATATTAAAACAATGGTGCTCTCTGTTGAAACCTCACAGTATGTTGCTCAATATCATGATGACTTGTATATGGGTGTTATCAGGGATAAATCAAAATGCCGAAAGTTGGTAAGAAAAAGGCTAAAATGTCATAAAAGAAACCGGCGCCACTTAAAACTAAAACTTCGTTCCAGGATACTAGGTGCACCACCGGTGTCCCTCCTGAAATCAGATGGGGTGACATCTACAGAATGATCCGGGACCAAGAGATCCCAGATATGTTGCTAGAGGAAGGGCCGATTTATCTTAATATCAGAGCCTCAGGCATAACTAGAGCCGCTACCCACCCTGAGTTGTTCCCCTGTGCTGAAGTGATCGGATGGATACTCCAACATGCCGATGCTAAAGGGAGAGTGATAAATGATAGCGGGAAAGTGGCTATTGCCTCATTTCAACCCGCGTATCTTGCGGCAGCCTACAAATTTCTCCGTGTCCAACAAGCTCTGACTGATGAATGGTTGAGCCAGATGAACAACGTCGAGATGGCCAAGAAGCTGCTAATGGCAGGCAAACATTTGAGAAAAAAAGGAAGTGATGAATATGACGTATAGAATCTGAGAGCTCCTTTAAGATTGATCGCTTTAATGTTGTGCAGAATCTTCGGCATGCCTGATGGCACGATGTATAAGATTCAGTGGATCCCTATCATCCACTACATGGCATTCAAGGGAACTGTGTTTGACTGGGCCACTATCCTGTTAGATAGTCTGGCCTCGATGATAGTTGCTGCTAAAGAAGGACTAGCCTTGAAGAAGGCTGAATTTTTCATGTCCTCATATCTGATTGATTGTATTTTGGCCAAGATAGACTTCCCCAAATTGGGCTGCACATGGGATAAGCCCACTGCCCCCGGTCTATATCGCGTTCAAGATGTTGTGGGCTCAGAATTACAAGCCCAGCTACAAACTCATCTGTGAGGGGTTCATCATGCCCCTATATGAGAAAATGTTCAAGGAAGAACCAAACTGCCTATCAGAGAATGCTTTGGAAGTCCTTGAGGATTATGGGGATTTTTACTTTTCAGAGCAAGGCACCTACCTAAGAATGTTTGGAGGGACTAAGCCCCCATACATCTTGCCGCAGTATGCCACAGACTATGTGGTTCTCAAAGAAGCAGTAAGACAACTCTCCCTGGATGGGATTGGAGCAATGCTCCACAAACAGCATAAAGATTCCTTTCCCCCTCTACCTTTCTGCATAGGTGCTTACAAGTTCTCGGGGGTTTCCTCGGCCGACAAATTTGTTCAAGAGGTGAAAGCCTTCCACTACGGTGAGGTAATCTTCCACAGGAATGACAGAAAGGGAAGAGTTGCTGAGCACTGTAAGGAGATTTATGCTCACTTCGAGTATTCTCACTATCCTGATGCCGAGGAAGAGGCATTCAGAGGCATCCGCAACATGGCTGAGCTACGGGTCTGTCGCCAAAGCACTGGAGCAAGCTCTAGCTCAACCAAGGCCCAAAAGACCAGCCAGCAGAAAGAGAAAGAAGCTGAGGATGCCCGAGCTCAGGAAGAGCTCAGATTAAGAGAAGAAGCAAGGTTACAGCGGGAAGCTGAGGAAGCAAGGTTACAGCGGGAAGATGAGGAAGCGAGAAAGCAGCAGGAAGCTGAAAATGAAAGCCTGCGGAAAGAGGCTGAGGAAGCCCAAAAGCAGAAAGAGGCTGAAGCTGAGCAAGCTGAGGCAGAGAGGAAGGCGGAAGAAGAATTGAAAGCAAGGGAAGATGCTCAAGCCAGTGGGTCCAATGTCCAAGACATGGATATAGACACATATCAAGCAGGTGGCTCTGGTACCCAAAATAAGGGCGTGGACCCAGCTCAGGAAGTCCGGACCCCACCTGAAGAAGACATAGACATCATAAACAGACCAATTGTCCCGTACATGCCATCGGGAAAGCGTACAGTGTCCAAGTGGAATGAGTTTTTCTACGACAAGAAAAGGAAAGCTATGGTCCTCAAATCGGAAGAGAGGATAAAAAGTCCCTTCCATGAAGACATCGTTACCCACCGAGAGGTCACTGTAATGAAAAACACATATCAAGATCCCTTTGCTATGGCATCCGCAGCTGTAGCAACAACAAAGGCATCATTTGCCAATGTAGGGGTTATAGTTAAAGAAAATATATTGACAAAGAAGAGAGCTCGTACGCTACAACAGATTGTGGCTAATGAGCAAGCCCAAAGAGATCTGGTAGTGAACAAGTATAATTGCTTGTACGCTGAGCATAAGGAGCTGTCAAACAAGTACAGCCAGCTGGAGGAGGAAAAAGACCAGCTAATACTCCAAATAATGATTGTAGAAGCGGAGAAGAATGGAGTAGAAGAAAAGGCATCTCAGCTAGAAGCAGACAAGCAGGCATTAGCTGAGCGGTTAGAGCAAGCGGAGAGCAGAACAATGGACATGTCTCCCTTCCATGAGCTGTCATGCAACATCCTGAAGCAAGTGTATGACACTCAGGAGCTAATCACTGATGAGGTTTGCAAGCTCAAGGCCATGGTGGTTAGGTTAAAAGAAATCAATGCGGAAGCCCATAGGCTCAAAGCGAAGAATACTCGTGTTAAGGCAAATATCATCAGTCAGATGACATGGAGAGAAGGAAAAGGGGGTTTCCCTGCGCACCTCCCATTTAAATCTGTGGACAGTTTTAATGAGGACGTAGCACTGTTGGAGTTTGGCAGGAACTGCGCCAGTACGCTGATGGCCAGTGTGCAAAGAACAACAGATAAAATCAGCAGTCTCTACCAAAGGCTCCAAGAGGCACATGACAAATGCACATTGAGTTTCCCTCAAACCTTGGAGGACTTTCCGGAAAAGGAGCAGCGTTTGTCCCAACTAAAGGAAGAATTGGGCGTTCAAACGGAGTATGTAAAGAGGATTGATGTCCTGGCTATTGATGACCTCCAACATTATATTGGATCGCCATCACTCCACAACCATCTGCTAAAGGAAGTGCATCAAGCTGCAGTGGCAGAAGTTCAAAGCATTAAAGCAGAGCTCGGGAAGAATTTGACTTCTCAGAAAATCTTGTTCCCTGCTGCAGCAAACATAGTCATAAGGGACACAGGTGTGTGGTACAGCTACATAGCAGAGGAGGAAAGGAAAGCTGCAGCAGCAGTAGGAGCATCAGCAGATCTAGGATCTTCTCTCCCAGTAGCCATTCCGGCTACGGTAGTGGGCTCGATTCCCTCTTCCCCAGTAGTGGCAGAAAGTCTAGCCAGCTCAATCCCTCCTTCCCAATTAGAAGCAGCATCAGCAGTAGATTCGAGTGTCTCTTCCCAGGCAGCATCAGCAGCAATTAACTTGCGCGATCCTCTACCAGCAGAAGCTCATGCACAGGATTGAGATCGCTGATTTCAAAGCATTATTGCTGTTATTTTGTATTCGACTCTCAAATGCGTAAAGTGGATAAACTGTGGGACAACTGTCCTTATTTTCTTTTAAATAATTTCTGTAAATGAAAGGGAATCTCATTTTTGTCTATTTTAGGAGAGAATTTTCTGTAGATGACAAGTGGAAGGTGCTAGGTGGCAGCCCAAATGGCAGATTTGTAATTATAAATAGAATCTAGGAAGAATAGAATAGGACTTTTGGCAGGGAAGGAAAATTTGAAACCTTTACGAGCTATCTTGTATCGTTTCAGTAAAATTGAATTTTCTAATAAAAGCCACGGGAGATGGACGTTTTACATGGGGAACGGAAGATGGATGTGTGTTGGACTCTTCTGATGACATCTATACTGTAATGTGAAATCTGCATTGCTATTTGAACTATTTCTTGGCAACAAATGATTTTGCTTATTTATGTGTGAACGATTTTCTCCATTTCATGAACAGTGAATGTGTTTCAGACTAAATCAGGAGCTATCTGCTGATATCTTATTTTGTTGTAGAGTTCTCTTTTAGATTGAATGGCTAACTGTTTTTCTTCAGGATGACTTCTATGGCTCGTTGTTCATGCCTTTAAATGTGCTCCCTGCAGGGATCTTTAGAGTTATTTCAGTTTGTTTATATTTAGCTCTGTTTCTTTATTCTTTCTGCGTAGATTAAATAATCTTTTGATTTTTTCTGTTTTATGAGCAATAGATGCGTTCCATATTGAATTAGAAGCTATCTTCTAAAGATCTTTATCTTGCTATAGCTTTACTGGTGAGAATTAGAATCTATCTGTTCTTTCCTTACGTTATTTGTTACAGCTTATTGCTCATCCTTTAAACGTGTTCCCTGCAAGGATAGGTAGATTTACTCCAGCTTCTAGACTTAGATCTGTTTTAGTTGCATCTAGATCAAATATAATTTAGGCACTTGCATCTCGTTAAAAAACACATAAAATCCAAAAAGAAAGGTGGATCGGGCCATAACCGGTAGAATCGGTTTTAAACTCCAAACCCACGGTTGCCGGAACCACTAACCGGACGGATTCCCTACACCAAACGGGAGATAGTCTAATTGGGACCATCTCTCAGGGAGAATCCCTTTCTGATTGATGCTACGATATCCGAGGCATCAACAGGAGTATAAAGAGGAATATGTCCCCCAAACCAAGGGAATCCTTGAAAAATTGGAGCAGAACTGTTAGGACTGATTTGGAAATTTTGAAAGATAGGGGATTATGTAACAAAAACACTAAATATCCCAGTGAAAGGTAAGCTAAATGACCCAATGTTAGATCTTAAGGGTATAAAAGTGCTACCAACTTGAGTACCGGATGACCCTAAGGATACTGAACTAAAGTTCAAAGATACAACTGGGGCAGAAATTGACTGTATTGAACTTGATACCTACACACTAACATGAGGAGGAGAAAACCCTCCAGAAACAATAGTAGATATGGGAGTATAAACATTTCGTGATCCTTCCCCTGTATTTTCCATAATGAAACCGGATGTAAACCTATATGCACTTAACCCTGGTTCACCTAAAGAAGATACCTACACTAATACTGGATTGTAGGGTCCATTTAAAGGTGGGTTAAAATGTCTTACAAGGCCTTTATCTTGCAAGTATTCAACCCTATTTATGTGACAAGAAGGTGTAGTATACTTGATGAGATCAGGTTCCCCAGGAATATCACTTGTCCTAGTTGACTCAAAAGATCCACTTGTGTTTATATGTCGCCACTGAGGTGGAGGTGGAGGCTCCATAGTGAGTAGAGGAAGTTTTTGTTACCTTCTAAACCTATGAAGAGGTTGATCCTCCACAGCTAAAAATTCAAATCAAAGAAAACCTAGGGTCAACTAAACACAAGTAATGTAATATTTTAGAAGTAGGATCACTCAATAGTAGTAGACCTCACTAGAATTTACTAATGTAGTGCAGAAAGAAGAAGAAGAAATGTTGAATCAATAATCACTCATTACACAGAAAATGGAGAAAAAAATGTTATATCATACATCAGCTATAAGATGGCACTCTTTAATGTGAATAATAATTGAATACAATCAAATGGATTTGAATGCCTCTAAGGTCATTCGAATTCTCCTCAAAGTGTGGCTTTGATAGCATAGGAGACATCATCCAAACCAGTGGTAGTGGTCATAAATCTGATATAGTCAGTCAAATGAGTCTAACTAAGTGTAACTGAGTGCATGGGCACTGATGTAGGGAAGGAGACTCCAATGTGGGCGCGTGAGGAGCTGTCAGTAGTTAGTAGTGCTCAAACTAATCTCAATAGGTGCCTATCTAAGTGCTTCAGTTAGTTAACTGATCAATCAACCCTTGAATCAAGGAACTGAGTCATCAACCAACCAACTAACTGAAGTAACTCCTAAATAGGTGGACTAAGGTGTACTTTTTGTCCAATGATGAAAAGAAGGGCACCTCTGTGGCTAGGAGGGCTAGAACTGAGCAGAAATAGGCTCCTGGGGGTTGCACAATAAGGACTAGGTGCTGGGAGACTGCCATACTGATGACTGGATGCATGCAGAATTGCATGCAGGCATGCAAAATACAAAAATGATGGTGAGAATATTGCAACACCCTCCCGTAAGCTATACTATGAGGAAGTAACTGAAATGGTAGGGCCCTGGTAACTGAGAACAAAGGTCACCCCGTACAACAATCTAAATAATAAAAGAGGAAAGAGGAAAAAACCCAGTGGGAATAAATCCCTCCCTCAAAATAGATTGAAGGATGCTAATGTAGCATGTCATCACTCACCCTGGAAGGAGGCAAGTGCCCTTCTTTTCGAAAGAAGGATCTATCGATCTGAAATGGATCAGTAATGTGAGAAGGATCAAACCTTCCATTATGATAATCTGATCTGGCTCTCTGTTGATCTATTGGATCACCAACAAGATCACTGGAAAATTGGAGAGTAATGGATGCCCATCTCGGAAGAGGAGGATCACCAGGTTCTTGTGGAAATGAATCTCCCATTCGCTCATCTTCTGAATCAGTTGCTAGATCTTCAGGTTCTTTTGGATCTGGATCTAGCATTCGCTCTTCATCATCATCACTCTCATACTCTAAATATGAACTGTCATGTGATGAAGATTCTCTCTCTTGGAGCTCATCAAGTAGTGGAGGTGTAGTAGGAAATCTATCATGCTCAATAGGATGAGCATCATGAAGTGGCCATTCCTCAAAATGTACACTCCTATCAAGAAATGTATTCATGACAGAGGGATCAAGCAAATTGTAGGCCTTTGCATCCAATGCATAGCCCACCATAATGCTGTTAAATTTTGAGCATTAATTCAATATACTCTAGGATCTTTACTGAGAGAATAACATGTACAACATATCAAGTATAACAATGCATATCAATCATACCACGCAATCACATGAGACAATAGACACACATAGTTTCACTAGGGAAAACCATAAAGGTGAAAAAACCCCACAACTTCCTCAGAGATAGAAAGAGCAATGATACAACCAAAGTCCAACCAAAGTACAAGAGATAGTCTTCTACTAGCAGCTCCTCCTCCTCCTCAAATAGTGCACCACTTTCTGAGTGATGTACAAGTGAATAATGAGATGATCAAATAGAGAGATCCCGCTCTCTATTTATACTTGTCTTGAGAAGCCTAATAAACCTATTGGGCCGACTTGTCTAACTCATCCTAATAACCCCAGGTTAACTTAATCAAGGCCGACCCCACACATGGTGGTCTAATAACCCATTGGCAAGTTACGACACTTGTGACACTTGTCAATACAAATGGCAACACTTCCGTATAGAGGAATAATACATCTCTATAGGAGTACAATAAAATACATAGATGAAATACAATCCAAATTTACATATACATCAACACTCCCTCTTAACTAGGAAGGTATTTCTCGACAGAGATCTGCTAACACAAGTCTTCTTCTCTGGATCATCATCATCGAATCATCATCCTTGAAACATCGTCATCGTCACTGCTGCTGCTATCTCAATCAATCTCCAATCTACTCGTCATAGGAAGTTCTACAGAGCCAGTCCTTTTTCATACTGGATATAGGCCCACCACCTCTAGGTCTTCATCATCACTGGCCATACTTCGGAATCCTCAGGACTGATTATGTGCATCAACAAAACCTCGAAAGAGCATCCCAGGACTGATTACAAGCATACTGCTCAACCTATCGGATCTCCCAAGAACTTTTACATGTAACTGCACAACCAATCCACGACCACGGAGTATCATCCTGATACTCATAATCATACTGATGATCATCCACGAAGCACAGTCCAGATGCACACAACACATCACTTACACTCACCAGCATGGAAGGACTTTCCTCTGACCATCCGAGAAAGGCTCAGCACTCACATCAACGCACATGGGATAACACATCTGCCACCATGTCGGAAAGGCTCTGCACTTACATCAACACACATGGGATAACACATCTACCACCATGTCGGAAAGGATCTACACTTACATCAACGCACATGGGAGAACACATCTACCACCATGTCGGAAAGGATCTATGCATCTGTGTCTTCGAACTGATCATACATGATCCACCTGATCATACAAGTATCCACCTAATACATATACAAATACATGATCTACCTGATCATACAAGTATCCACCTGATACATATACAAATACATGATCTACTTGATCAGACAAGTATCCACCTGATACATATACAAATACATGATCTACCTAATCATACACGTATCCACCTGATATATGTACAAATACATGATCTACCTGATCATACAAGTATCCACCTAATACATATACAAATACATGATCTACCTGATCATACAAGTATCCACCTCATACATATACAAATACATGATCTACCTGATCAGACAAGTATCCACCTGATACATATACAAATACATGATCTACCTGATCATACACGTATCCACTTGATACATATACAAATACATGATCTACCTAATCATACAAGTATCCACTTGATATATATACAAAGCAGTAACTGGAGCATCGTCCTGATGCTCATCATCCAGTGCTTACATCCATAGCCATGGAAGGATCCTCCTCTCACCATGCTTGGAATGGCTCCTACAAATGTGTCCATCGCTTCTTCCTCGAAGTGTCATCAATATGAAGAACACCAAGCCTCTCTCGAAAGTACTCAAGCTTCACTCTGGCTAGTGGTTTCATTAGCACATCTGCAACCTGCTCATCCATCACAATATATAGGAGCTTCACTTCTCCTCTCTGCACCATATCCCTGATATAGTGATATTTGATCTCAATGTGCTTTGACCTGTCGTGGAACACCGGGTTCTCAGATAGCTTCACACAACTCTGGTTGTCACAAAAGATACCAGTAGCATCCAGTGTGAGATCAAATAACTCAGACAGTAGCTTCCTTAGCCATACTGCCTCACAACTAGCCGAACAAGCTACAACATACTCTGCCTCGGCTGTACTCAGTGCTACGCAGGATTGTTTCCTGCTAAACCAAGAGATCGCACCTGATGCCATACCAAAGCAACACCCATAAGTGCTCTTCCTATCCATAGCACTGCCTTCCCATTCTGAATCAACATAAACCTGTAGGTTAAACTTTTGATTCACATCATACTTGAGTCCATAATCAACCGTACCCTTTAGGTACCTCAGAATATGCTTTACAGCAACCAAGTGAACACCTCTCGGATCCGTCAGGAACTGGCTCAATGTGTTCACCACAAAGCAAATATCTGGTCTCATGTTCTTCAGGTAGATCAAGGACCCAATCATCTGATGATACATAATGACATCAACTGGCTCAGATGAAGCATCACGCAGAAGCTTCAGGTTTGATGCCATAGGTGTGGCCATGGCCTTGCAATCCATCATCCTGAACCTCTTCAGGATCTCTACTACATACTTCCCTTGTCCAGGGAAGATCCCATCTGCACTCTACCACACCTCCAAGCCTAGAAAATAGTCCATCATCCCCAAGTCCTTCATCTCGAACTTGGCAGCAAGATTCCTCTTGGTATCAACAATCAAACTATATTCTCCTGTAACAAACAGGTCATCCACATACAACAGTAGTATCACTGGATTTCCTTCCTCAACCTTGTAGTAAAGGTTGGAATCTGCTTTACTCTTGGTAAAGCCCAGACTGGATAGAAAGCTATCCATCTTACCATACCAAGTCCTAGGAGCTTGCTTCAAGCCATACAAGACTTTCTTCAGTATGCACACATATGACTCTCTGTCATGTGTCTCAAAACCAAGTGGCTGCTCCACATACACTTCCTCTTCGACTACACCATTCAAGAAAGCTATCTTTAAATCCATTTGGAGTATCTTCCATTTCATCACTGCAGCCAGAGCAAGTACTGTTCTAATGGAAGTGTATCTAGCCACAGGAGAAAAAGTCTCTTCATAATCAATCCCTTCTTTCTGGGAGAAGCCACGAGCTACAAATCTCACTTTGTATTTTTCTATGCTGCCATCGGCAGCATGCTTGATCTTGTAGATTCACTTGGAAGTCACCACTAACTTCCCTTCAGGTCTTGGGACTACATCCCAAACATTATTTTTCATGATCGACTGGTATTCTTCGACCATGACATCCTTCCATTCCTTCTTTTCCGCTGCTACTTCATAACTGGAAGTTTCTTTCTTCATAATATCACAAAGTAAAGCAACATAGATGGTATGTGATCTAGTTCTCTTCTTTGCTCTGTGTTCTTCTTCTAGAATGCCATATCTTTCTACATCTTGAATGAGCTCTTTATCCCATGTAGGTTTCCTCTTGTGAGAGTTATTCTCACGAGGTGGATCTATAGGTATTTGTGGATCTTCAACTTCACAGTCTGCTTCTGGAATTGATTCAGTCATGGTAGTGTCTTGAAATCTGTTTTCCTTTGGTTCTTCATGATCTTCAACAGGTGTCTTTCTTGATTTGATGAAGGCTGAATTTTCATCAAATGTTACATCCCTGCTAACATCAATTTTGTTGAACCCTAGAAACTATATTCTGTAAGCCTTCGAGCTTTCACTATACCCCACAAAGATACCCTTCTTTCATGAAGGATCTAGCTTTGTCCTCTTTTCCTTTGGAACATGTGTGTATACTGGATAACCAAATATCCTGAGATGGCTAACCTCAGGTTTCTTACCGGTGAAGACTTCTTCTGGTGTCTTGTTTTCCAATATCTTGTGAGGTGTTCTGTTCTGCACATAAACAGTTGTCCTAGCTGCTTCTTCCCATAAATGCATAGGAAGATCCTAGTCATGCAGCATTGCCCGTGTTTCTTCCATGATTGTTCTATTCTTCCTTTCTGCAACTCCATTCTGTTGTGGATTGTAGGGAGCAGTCAACTCCCTCTTAATCACTGAATCACTGCATAGCTTCTTGAAGTCACCTGAAGTGAATTCTCCGCCATTGTCTGATCTGAATGTCTTTATTTTCTTATTAGTTTGATTTTCCATCAAGGCTTTGAATTCCTTGAACTTATCAAACACTTCATCTTTGTTCTTCAAGAAATAAACCCATGTCTTCCTGGAGAATTCATCAATGAAAGAGACATAGTAAACATACCCACTCAGAGAACTGGATGACATCGGACCGCATACATCGGAGTGGATAATTTACAAGATTCCTTTTGATTTGCTTTCACTGCTTGGAAATGCCTTCTTTATGTTCTTTCCTTTTGCACAACCTTTGCAAACACCTTCATGCTTGGTCTTGATTTCAGGAAGACCTTCTACAACTTTGCTTACAATTGGTAGTGCTCTATAGTGCACATGAGCAAGCCTTCTATGCCAAAGTTCACTTGGCTCCATGGATTCATGTACCATGGCATGTTCAGGTTGACCCTTCAATTTATATAATCCTCCCTCTTGCTCTCCAATCACCACTGCATCATCTATAGTTTTACCTTTTGGCCACATAAGTACTTGGCCATCTATAAATGCAACCCTCATACCTTTTGTATCCAGTGCAGATATGGAGAGTAGATTCTTCTTGAGCCTAGGTACATATAGAACTTCTTTCATCTTCAAAGACTTCCCAGAATCTAGATTGTAGGAGGCTTCACCACTTCCTTTGATAGGATATTGGTAGTCATCCCCAAGTTTCACATTATGGGGTGACTCATGTTTGGATAGATTTACAAAATATTCTTTAAACCCAGTCATGTGTTTGGAAGCCCCACTGTCAATAAGCCAATCATTACAACCACGAGAGATAGTACTTGTGAGAGCAGAGATTAGAACATATTCATCTTCGCTTGATGAGTCATCACTATCTGATCTAGCCTTCTTCTTGGGAGGTTCATCATCCTCAACAGCATGAGCATGATATCTTCTTTTTTTACTCTTCTTCTTCTTGTTGAAGTTGTTGTTGTTGTCCCTTTTTTTCTTGGGACAATCTGCAGCAAAGTGTCCCTTCTCATTGCATCTGAAGCATCTAAGATCTTTCTTATTTTTATGCTAATGGTAGTGTGAAGATTTCTTGGCATGAGAAAGCTCCCTCTTGGACTTTCCATTCTTGGTGTGTGCTGTGAGAGCTTGATATTCATTTCCCATCTTCTCTTCTCGAGATACAATCCTTGCTTCTTCTCGAGAGCATTCCTCCCGCAGTCTGTTGAAGGAGATCAACTTCCCTCTTGCACAAATTCCTTGAATAAAGGAATCCCATGACCTGGGTAGGCCATTCAGAGTGGTCATGACAACTTCAACATTCTCCACCATTTCATCCACTGCTTTGAGTTGTTTCTTGATCTGAGAGACCCTAGAAAAATAAGATTGAATGGTTTCTCCATTCTGAATATTTACCCCTTTCAATTGGTTCCACAGGGTCATCTTCCAATTTATGTTCTTCCCTTCAAATAGCTTGGTCAGGGAATCAAACATCTCTTTGGGTGTCTTTAGAGATGACACATGTGGGATGAGATGGTCCTTGATAGAATCAGTAATGATCCTCTTTTCCTTGACCAAGTTCTTCTTGTGGAGGGATTTAGCCTCTTCTTCCTCTGGGACAGGGACCTCTTCCCTTATGTAAGTATCCAATTCATTTTCTTCCAGGATTAACCCAATCCTATACTTCCATGCTCGTAAGTTATCAGCCCCTTCAAGCTTATCTTCAAGCTTGGTGTGGTGAGACATCTTTAAAGAGTACTTCAAATGGAAATAGAAAAGGTATAGGTCTTACCACTTGATTTGCTGAAAACTGGATCTAGTCCTGGATTAGGGTTTGTCAGAGAAACCCTAAAAATTCAAAATGTGAATTTCAAAATTCTGGAAAGATAGAAAGATGCGCCTTGATGAGCTGATCATCCTGGTATATTCAGAATTTGAAAACTGCAAAGATTCACCCTTCAGAAATGCTTTTCAATCTTCCGGATTCACTAGGGAGGACCCTGAATTAGGATTTGAGTTTCCCGGAGCTTCACCCAACCAAAATATCGATCCAAAGCTATAAACTTCTATTCTTCCAAGGAGCTTCCAGCTGTGTCTTCAGATTTCAGAAATTCCTATTTTGAGGAAACCCAAATTTTTAGGGCCAAAACTGAAAGTGCTCAGAATTGAATTCTGATTGGACATATAGATTCTCCTTGATGAGTAGAGTCAATCTACCTTACTGCATTTCCAAAAACTGTGGAGAGAAACCCAATAAACAAGAAACCCTAGTTTCCGCCACTGCACAATGTCTTCTTCTCGGGGAAGCTCTGATACCATGTTAAATTTTGAGCATTAATTCAATATACTCTAGGATCTTTACTGAGAGAATAACATGTACAGCATATCAAGTATAACAATGCATATCAATCACACCAAGCAATCACATGAGACAATAGACACACAGAGTTTCACTGGAGAAAACCATAAAGGTGAAAAAACCCCACAACTTTCTCAGAGATAGAAAGAGTAATGATACAACCAAAGTATAAGAGATAGTCTTCTACTAGCAGCTCCTCCTCCTCATCAACTAGTGTGCCACTTTCTGAGTGATGTACAAGTGAATAATGAGATGATCAAATAGAGAGATCCTACTCTCTATTTATACTTGTCCTAAGTAGCCTAATAAACCTATGGGGCCGACTTGTCTAACTCATCCTAATAACCCCAAGTTAACTTAATCAAGGACGACCCCAAACATGGTGGTCTAATAACCCATCGGCAAGTTACGACACTTGCGGCACTTGTCAATACAAATGGCGACACTTCCGTATAGAGGAATAATACATCTCTATAGGAGTACAATAAAATACATAGATGAAATACATTCCGAAGTTACATATACATCAACAAATGCACTCTCTGCTTTGTGGATCTAGGGCTCTCCTTTTCTCAGTTGGAATCCTTTCCCATGCTCTGGATCCAAACACTCAAAGATGAGACACATCATATTTTTATCCCATCCATGCTTCGAAATGAGTAATGCCTTTGAGTCCCTTGTGAGGAACTCTATTCTGAATATAGGAGGCACAGTTAATGGCTTCTGCCCAAAGACTAGGGTGCAACCCTTTCGACTATAGCATGCAGGTGGCCATTTCTTTCAATGTTATGTTCTTCCTTTTAGCAACACCATTCTGCTGTGGTGTATAGGGAACAATATGTTGCATCTCAATGCCCTCTTTAGCACAAAAGGTTTGAAAATCACCCTTAATGTACTCACCTCCATTGTCAGTGCGAATGGATTTTATCCTTCTATCTGAAAATTACTCTGCAAAAGACTTGAAAAATTTAAAGAATCCAAATACTTCTGACTTCAATCTAAGGAAGTATACCCATGTGAATTTGGAATAATCATCAATAAAGGTGAGTATATACCTTGCTTTGTTTAGATATAGATCTGGAAATGGCCCAACAACATCATGATGGATGAGATCTAGTGGATGAGAGGCTCTCCTTGCCTTCCCCTTCTCAAATTTCTTTTCTGGATGCTTTCCCATCAAACAACCATGACAGTTTCCCTTGGCAAACTTGATCTTGGGAAGCCCATCAACCATCTCCTTTGTATGCATGTCTTGCAAATATTGATAGTTAAGATGCCCAAATATTTCATGCCACAATCTTCTTTCTTCATTGGCATCAGTGTGGAGAGAAAATTGCCTTGAGAGAGGTAAGAAGTGTGAGATCTCATACAATTTCGACTTATGATTTGCGACTCCTTTTGCAATGGTAGATCCTGATACCATGTCTTGAATTTAGACCTCATTAGGAGAGAAGATAACCCTCTTGGGCTCTCTAGTGTGGGTCATCTAATATACAGAAAGTAGATTAACAGTGAGAGTGGGGACATAGAGTACATCAACGAAGTATCCATGATCTAATTTGATTCTTCCAATTCCCCAACATAATGGATCATCCAACAGTAACTTCAAATATAGTGAAGAGATCCTTGGAGGAAGACATGTGTCTTGAATATCCATAATCTATGATGAAGGAGGATTGAGTTGATGCACTTTCAATGAGGGCATGGCATCTCTCTTTGTTCTCAAATCTAGATGGTTCACTCTCTTTCTTCCTAGCACATGCAGGTATTGGAAGATTATTCTTCTCAAGAAGTGAAGCCATGATATCTATGCATGAAATTTCAGGGTGATATCCTCGATTATAGTATGTGCACTTGGATTTGCCCTTCTGAATGTTCTTGTTAGGAACCCATGACAACCCTTCTATTTACTTTGTTAGTATATTGTTGTTGGACGCATATGCTTTGTAAGTCGTCCCATAGTATTTGTTGATCCATAGTTTGTATTATTGTTGTTGGACGCATATGCTTTGTAAGTCATCCCGTAGTAATTGTTGATCCATAGTTTGTATTGGCCCATGGTTTGTATTGACACATGGTATTGACCCATGGTATTGGCGCCTAGACTTAGTATATAAGTTTGTGTTGAGACCAATGAAGGTACCGTGAAGTTATTTGTATTGATCTTGCTCAAAGGAGGTTTCCCCCTCGAAGTGGCCTGTGATCAATAAAGTGATTCTGAGTTCTGTTATTTCTTCTATCTCATGTATTCTAAGTAATTAATTGTTGCAAGTTCTTCACATCTGGTATCAGAGCACTTTCTTGGGCTCGCTGGGTGAAATTTCTGCTAAATTTTGTTTTTCACATCTATTGCAGCTTCGGATCTGGGAATAATTCCTATCCGCTTAACTATGGGAAGTATTTGGGAATAAGCCCTAAAACTCATTATGAGGAGTACCACACGAACCCCGAAGTAGCTGGCCCATTAAGAGGACCTGCCAGCGAAAAGGGAAACGACCCCTACCTGATTGACTAGTTCCCACCCGTGAGGTAAACCAAGAGATATTGTTTATGGCAAAGCAGTTATCAGTTTTACCTGAGCCGTGGAGTGAGGGGTACTGCCCCAATACGCAAGCCATCAGATAACATTGATGGTCGAGTGAATCCCCTGAACCGATAGGAAGCTGAACATACCTGGGGTCCATATCTATTTTCAGTTGAACTATTTCCGATCACTTCTGTGCCATTGCAGATCCATTTGTTGCCGATCACTTCCGCGTCGTTGCAGACCCATTCCGAAAGTTGGTTTTGATCCAGCCATTTCAGATCCATTCTAAAAGTCATTTCAGATCTAGCTGTTTTTGATCCCTTCTGAGTCGTTCTAGATCTCGCCGTTTCCGATCCATTCTGAAAGTCGTTTCAGATCCATTCTGAAAAAAGATAAAAAATCTATTTTTTCGCCAGATCTCCCTTGTTTTAACTCTGTTTTCCCTGAAACTTCACTAACAACCCTGCAATCTCATTCTGCATATTTCCTTCTTGAGGACCCTATCCCAAATTCCACTTCCCAAAGCCAGAAATCCCACATTTGTCTATTTTTAGGGTTTGCCATAACTCCTCCTATTTTCACCCAATCTCCCTCAAATTTTGTCACCGTGTCCATTCCCTATTTCTGCTTCGTTGTCCCTCTAAAAAATTTCCCCATTCTTTCACCCTGCTTCTGAAATCCTCATTTTTTGCTTCCCTATCCATTCCAAAGTGTCCAAAACCTAGTCAAACCCCAATTACCCATCCGAGTTTTTCCCAAATCCAAATTTCCCTTTACTAAATAAGCTTTTGTTTTTGTTTTTCTATCCATTCCCCCCCCCAAAAAAAAAAAAACTGTTGGTTATGGTTGTCACCCACGCAGGAGCAAACACCATGTAGGAAGCACTTGCAGCCATCCAAACCAAACTCCAGGATTTGGATGAAAATTTTCTCGGCCTCCATCTCGAGCATTCAGCCATGAACAACAAACGACAGTCCGAGTCTTCATTAGACAATGGGTTCTCTTCTTCCAACAATTTATGTGGTCCAAAGCTTGAATTTCCTCACTTCAATGGTTCTGATCCGACTGGATGGATATATCTTGCAAAACAATATTTCAGTCTGCATAATACTTTTGATGTCCAAAAAGTTTCACTTGCATCCTTTCATTTGGAACAGGAAGCCCTTCAATAGTACCGTTGGTACATCAAGGCACATGACGAGCCAAAATGGACAGATTTTTGCCAACTACTTTTGCACCAATTTGGTCCTAGTGCTTTTTATGACTTCACCGGAGCACTCACTAAACTTTGTCAAATTGGCACTATGACAGAGTATTAGACATAATTTGAAAAACTAGCCAATCACATAGAAGGATTGTCTGATGAATTCTACAGGAGTTGTTTTATCATTGGTCTTAAGGATAAAATCCGCTCAGAGGTCAAAATGTTATGTCCCAACACAATGATGGAATCCCTGGGGTTGGCTCAGTTGTCAGAAGACAAGATTACAGCCCAACAACGCTCCGAACCCACTTTTGTTCCCTTCCGAAATATGGGTTCTCAACGATCTCCCATCCCGCCAGCTCCTCAAGCAACTCCTATCAAGCATATGTCTGAAACGGAGATGCAGGCATGCAGAGAAAAAGGGCTTTGTTATAATTGTGATTATAAATTCACTAGGGGACATAGATGTGTTCATCAAAAGCTCTATCTCTTGGATATGGATTCTTCGGCTGCCTCTAAAATTGATGAAGAAGCTCCAGATACAATGGATGATCAGGTCAACATTCAGGAGCCGCCTATTGACCCCCCATCTCAGGATGACCAACCAGAGATATCTCTCCATGCTTTATCCGGCATCACCACCCCCTAAACAATGCAGGTCAGGGGTTACTTCAAGAAGCTTCCTCTTACAATACTCATTGATTCTGGTAGCACGCATAACTTCATTGACCCTCAGATCACCAAACAGGCTGATTTTTTTATCCATCCTTGCTCCAACTTTGAAGTCATGTTGCTAATGGGGTCTCCTTACCTTTCAAGGGGAAGTGTCACAACGTGCGTATCTCTCTGGAAGATTATACCCTGCGTTGTGACATGTTTTCCTTGTCTCGAGGCGGATATGATGTGGTTTTGCGTGTTCAATGGTTACGCACACTTGGCCCCATCTTATGGGATTTTGCTGAACTTTGGATGTAGTTTTCAGTCAATGGGAAACAACAAAAATTTACAGGCTTACAACAAGAGTCTCTCTGCATCATCAATTCACATTGCCTGGAAATATCCTTAAGAAGAATTCACATGGTGTCATCGCTCAACTCCATTCCATTCAGATGCACCCATCAACAGTCTCCCATACTTCCTTGGATAGATATGCAGGTGTCCTTGCTGAACCAGTGGGCTTGTCTCCTTCAAGAGACCTTTCCGGTAAGACTTTAGTCGCATCTACATCTAAGCAAGAAATGTTGGCTATTTTGTATGCAGTACAGAAGTGGAAACCATACCTATTAGGGAATCATTTATGCATCAAGACTGATCTCCATAGTCTGGAAAATTTCCTAGAACAACCAGTCTCCTCCCCAGCACACCTGAAATGGGTTATCCAACAAATGGGTTATGCCTATGCGATCACTAACAAGAAGGGTATGGACAATATGGTGGAAGATACTCCTGCTCACACATTTGATGACCTAGTTCCTCTTACAGCTATTTCTCTGCTTGTTCCAAATTGGTTGCAATCTGTTCAACGGGGCTCTCTCTTCTATGAACTCCATGCTTCTTCATCGGCAGGGCACTCTGGGTTCCTCAAAATGTATGACCGGGAACAATGTAACTTCTTTTGGTAGGGATTGAAAATGACAACTCAACAGATGGTGGTTGATTGTGATACTTTCCAGGTCAACAAGGGTGAAACGAAACTTTTTTCGAGACTGCTCGAACCCTTGCCCATCCCTACATATATTTGGACAACTATTTCTATGGATTTCCTAGAAGCGCTCCAGTGGAACAATACCACATCTAAAAGGACACCTTATGAAGCAGTCTATGGACAGGCACCACAAGTTATTCTTCCATACACCCTCAACAGCTCCCTAGTTCAGGAAACTAACTCGGTTCTTCGAAACCGCAATCAAATTATTCTCATTTTGTAGGACAATCTTCACATGGCAAGAATTCGACTGAAACAACAAGCCGATCAGCACCATTCTGAGCACACTTTTCATGCAACTAATATGGTTCTTCTTCATCCACATCATTCCAAGAAACCCTCCCTAAAACTCAAAAGGCGTCAGTAGCCCGGAATGCAACCCGAGGATGCTACAGGGGAACCACTCCTTCAGATTCTGCATCAATTTCCACATCTAAAGCTTTGAGGACAAAGCTTTTTATAAGGGAGAGGGGATGTTAGGTACCCATGTCAACCCTTCTATTTAATTTGTTAGTATATTGTTGTTAGACACATATGATTTGTAAGTCGTCCCGTAGTATTTTTTGATCCATAGATTGTATTATTGTTGTTGGACGCATATGCTTTGTAAGTCGTCCCATAGTAATTGTTGATCCATAGTTTGTATTGGCCCATGGTTTGTATTGACACATGGTATTGGTGCCTAGAATTATTATATAAGTTTTTGTTGAGACCAATGAAGGTACCGTGAAGTTATTTGTATTGATCTTGCTCAAAGGAGGTTTCCCCCTCGAAGTGGCCTACGATCAATAAAGTGATTCCAAGTTCTACTATTTCTTCTATCTCGTGTATTCTCATTAATTAATTGTTGCAGGATCTTCACAGTTCTTGTCCTTCTTAGGATTCGAGGATCCATCTGACTGTATGGGAGCCTCCTTCTGCTTTTGGTCACTCTCCTTGACTTAGTAGCTGCAAGATCTGAATCCAACTTGAATTTTATCACTCCCATGTGCACTAGCTTCTCCTCCTCAAGAGTTAGATATTGGATGAAGTCTGCAAGCGAAGGGAACTTCCATTTTGGAATGGACATCTTGGCCGACTGGAAGGTCGAAACAAACACTCAATAATCAGGGCCTAGCTTTGATAGGATGGAAAGGATGAGTTGTTTGTCTTCCTTCTCAGTCCCATACCTCTTCAACTGTGAAATCAAGTTCTTGAATTTGTTGAGAAACTCAGTGATAGTTTTGAAACTGCTTGGGCTCATGGAGATGAGCTCATTTTCCAACTTATGACCCTTCAAATCATCATTCTGACCAAGAAGAGATTCGAGCTGGTCCCAAACCTCCTTTGGAGTCTTCAAATTGATAACATGAAAGTGTAGGTATTCAAAAATGGAGAGTAGCAGCAGTCCTACTGCTTCATCAACCTTGTCTAAGTACTTGGATTTCTCTACTGCATTAGTGGGCTCAACTGCAGATCCATTCACTACTCTGGAAAGACTCTTTGACCTCAAGAAGATTTCCATTTTTTCCTTCCATTCGAAGTAGTTGAATGAATTCAACTTGAGATCATTGATACTGCAGAATTCGAAGCTGAAAGAGGGTGATTCCTGCAAAACAATGAAAATTATGAAAAGAAGATCTGCTGCAATTCGAATTGAACACTGCCTTAGGAAAGTGAGCACATATGACTAAGTCTTCACACCTGGATAGACCTCACTGAAGTGCTCCAGTGAATTCAAGGTAATAGCACCAGGATTTGCTGTGAAAACTCAGAGGCTTCTGGTGCTCAATGAAAGACAGTTGCTCAAGGAACTGTTGCAATGGCTGCAACTACTAATGTTGCAATTTGAATAGTTGTTGTCAGCTCTAATACCATGTAATATTTTATAAGTAGGATCACTCAGTAGTAGCAGACCTCACTAGAATCTACTCATGTAGTGCAGAAAGAAGAAGAAGAAATGTTGAATCAATAATCACTCATTACACAGAAAATGGAGAAAAACTGTTGTATCATACATCAGTTGTAAGCTGGCACTCTGTAATGTGAATAATAATTGAATACAATCAAATGGATTCGAATTCCTCTAAGGTCATTCAAATTCTCCTTAAAGTGTGGCTTGGATAGCATAGGAGACATCATCCAAACCAATGGCAGTGGTCATAAATGTCAGATTGTCAGTCAAATGAGTCTAACTGAGTCTAACTGAGTGCATGGGAACTGATGTAGGGAAGGAGACTCCAATGTGGGCACAGGAGGAGCTGTCAGTAGTCAGTAGAGCTCAAACTAGTCTCAGTAGGTGCCTATCTAAGTGATTTAGTCAATTAACTGATCAATCAGACCGTGAATCAAGGAACTGAGTCATCAACCAACCAACTAACTAAATTAACTCCTAAATAGGTGGAATAAGGTGCACTTTTTCTCCAGTGATGAAAACAAGGGCGCATCAGTGGCTAGGAGGGATAGAACTGAGCAGAAACAGGCTCCTAGGGGCTGCAATATAAGGACTAGGTGCTGGGAGACTGCCATACTGATGACTGGATGCATGCAATTGCATGCAAAATACAAAAATGATGGTGAGAATATTCCAACAAGTAAAACAAACAACACACCACTATGAAAAATCCTAAGTAATCCAAAATAGGAAAACATATAGCCTTCCAAAGGAACATTTGGGATGATGACGACCCAAAAAAACCCAATGACGGAATGAAGAATAGTTACCTGGGTTCCACAATACAAACATCTTGGGGTCAATCATTTTAATCACCAACTGCCTTCCCAAAGAGCTGCATGGGGTTTCCTCCCATGCCTGTCCTAGGTAAAGTCGAAATAACCTTCCATTGTCACCTAAGTATGAGCCCTAAAGTTAGGATACTAAGGTTACCAACCATGTAGAGAGGGTTCGGGGGGACAGTCGTAGGTCGAGTTAATACGCACGAGCAGGGTAGCAAATCCTGAAACTCAACAACATCGATGGCACTAATAAGTCCCCGTACGTGCACCAACCCTGGGATATGCTCAATTGAATATTGGAGGGATATATCCTCTACTCAATATCACACGACCTCGTGCTTGACTCCTGTGTGAGTGGAGATTCCCAGTTCACCTTCTACAAAACTGGATATCCCTAATGATAGGACATTATGTCTAAGTTTAAATAGTTTGGAAATTTTAAGATAACTCCTAGTCCAAATTACTAGCCTAAGCTAGTGGATGATCGTCCCTAAAAAAGAAAAATTACTAATAAATTTTAAATTAGTGTTCTTTTTAAAGGGCTGTTATATACTGAGAGGATAATGACCATAAAACTAGTGGTGTTGTGACTCATGTATGTAAATGACAAGTGCAAAAATTAAAATGCAATGCTTTCACTCTTTCTTTTCCTTTTTGAAACTAGTGAATTGACAATGCAAAAATTTTCTTTTCAACAAATGCATTTATACATATGCAGCTATGTCACGAAAATGCTTGTAAAGAAATGACTTGTTTTTTCATATTTATATTTTAAACATATAAAAGAAAAAACTATTTATAAACAAGTATACTACACTAAGATGATAACAAAGTGCATGAAATATTTGTACCTAACCTATAAGATCAGCACTTTAGATCACTTAAAGCACTAACAACAACATACTTGATGAGTAAACTCAACTCAAGAGGCCAAGTTAACTCACTTCTAGCATACACGATTTGATAAAAAAGACTGAAAACAAGAAAGGGATCAAGCAAGAAACCCTTCAGGAGTATAAACAATTCACAGACAGTCCAAAACCATAAAAAAAGGATCACCAAAGCACAAGCAATCCAAAAACAATTTCAAGCATGAAGGTGTAGGAAACAATTCTTCAACAAGATTTCATTCAAAAAGAGGATTTTCACCCAAAAAGGTATAAATAGGATCAAATACCGTCAAAATTTTCCAAACCAAAACAAATTGGAGCAAATAGCTTCAGTTAGACTCAAATGGGGTCAAAAACACCAAACTAGTTCATAAACTCTCAACTAGGGTCAAAGGCCCCAAATTATTCCAAACTAGCCCAAATTGCTTGAAAAAGATCCCAAACATCAAATTAAGAACAATCATAGGATAAGACACCAGTCCCAAGGGTTCCTACACAAACCTAGAATCAATAGGGACTCTAAAAAATGCAACCAAAACCCCCTAAACAGTCCTGAAAGTGAAAATTTTACCTACAGGAGGAACACGCTAGTGTAAAACCACACAGTGGCATGTAACATGGAGGTAAACATACACGGCAACAACATGTATGAAGAAAACACACTACTATAAGTGTTATAGACAGCGTGTAGGTGCTAAAAGTCCCCAAAAAGGAAAAATTGGACACAGGAACTGACAATGGATGTGTCTAATAGAGATTAATGGTTGTTCCTAACATGAAATAAAAATAAGATATTCAAATATACTAAAAATATATCCTTGGAGACCCCAAAGAATATAGGCTTCTCCCCAGTGGAGTCACCAATTATGTTGTTAGGAAAAGTGTTCCTATGGCTGGGGTGAGGCCACCAACATACTAGGGGAAAGATAAACATTCTAAGTTCTACAAATACAATATTTAAGCAAAAGTTTAGGGTTTAAGAGGATGTGTACCTTACAATAGAAGGTTGATCCAAAGCTCTCCTTGAGTCCTCCTCTTTTTCTCCAATCAAGGAACCTGCAAAACCACTTTAAACCTTCCTCAAACCAATTTGACTACACATAAAAGATTGATATTCAAAAGAACATAAAGCACTGATCTAATAAAGATCCATAAGTAATCAAAATTGATATATATATGCACACAGTGATTTGGAAAGGGAATAATGCCTAATCTTTATTAATGAATTAAGCAAGTACATGATTATACCTTCCTTCAAGCATGGCACTTCATGAAACCTTCAATTCTGAATCTCCTTCTTCTCCCCTCCAAGAATCCCAACCTCCAAGCAATGCATTAGGGTTTATAAGTAGCTAGGGCACAAGTGAGGGCGATTTGAATCCAAATTTCTCCAGCATAACACCAAAATGGGCTTAGTGTTTCTTCATGGTCCCCTCTCGCTCTCTTATATAGAAAATGAAGAAGGTAGGCTCGAGGAGGAAGTAGTTACAACCAAGTAGATGGTTCCCAAACCACCAATTTTTGATACTTTATATATATTTTTGGGTATTTTTGAGGTACATGCTAGTGAAAAAGGGACAACAAATGTGTAACATGCACATGATCCATGTACAACCAGCGTTTTTGTAAAAAAATGAGAAAAAACTACCTTTTCTAGGGTTTTTCAGGGAGACGTTTTGGTCTCCAAACTTCTTCATAAGCTTCCCAACTGTCCAATGGACCATGAAAGAAGGCCACCTTAATAAAGTCCCAAATATGGCTCTTCCATCCACAGTGTAGTTTTGCGTGACTCACAACAGTCTCATGAATTGTTGTCATCGAATTTTCGTCATGAAAGCAAAACATGCAAGTCTCGTCACAGATGTAGAAGTGCCAAATTTTGCTATAACACCAATCAATTGTACTACAACTATTTCAATAAATAATTAGGTGTTAATTTCATTCATAACTCTTTGGGATTACCGTAACGGGACATCACAGTTGGTACGATTAGTATCCATTGGCATAATTGCATTGATGATGATGCATTTAATGTGCAATAATGTCAATGACCCGAACAATGGTGCCTTGTGATGTTTCGGCATCAAGGAGAAGTAACATGACAACTTCCAAATTAGTGGAACTTTTGGTGGAAAAAGCAATGTGTGATGGAAGATTACAAGTTGCAATAGCATGGAGAGGACTTGTTGTCTACTAAAATTGTGTTCAAAACAAAACTTCAAATTTTGTTATGACTTGGAGCCTTGAAAAAAGAGGGATTTTTTTTTATGTGTTGTTACTTAAGTATTTTTTCCATGCTATTACTTGGACAAGTTTTAACAGTTGATTGTGTTATTACATAGACAAGTAACAGATACTATAGAAGTTACAACATCATTTTATTCTTGAAAATAAATCAATTATAGAAGACAGAAGGAGCCATAATTTTCCAAAACAATTAAGATTAGGATGAATACTTATCCTAAAACAAAAATGACTTGAGGATTGTTTTTTTTGTATATGCCAACTACTAGCAAGTTCTTTTTCAACTGACACCTGTCCAACTGCGCCCCAATGGGGTTTTGACATATATAATTTATGCATGCCCCTCCTCATGTAACATATCTAAATAAGGGATGGTAGAAAATTGCTTGATGAAAGAGTCCTTTGAGGTTGGGTGATGGTATAATCACATAAAATGTCCATTGGAAAGAAAATATGTGTGTTCTCCATCTATGGTTACAAGTTTGGCAGTCCCATTGTCAAATATTGTGTCTATCTCGTAAGGACCTACATTTGGTGCAAAGTTTTCCCTTGAAATATTTGAATCTGAAGTCATACAACAATATCCAATCATCTAGCTAGAACAACTTATTTTGAATGAGCTTGTCATGCCACTTTGCACATTTTTGTTGCACAATGTCAGTATGTTGCAATGCATCCAAACAAATTTCATCGAGCTCATTGAGTTGTTCTAATTGATGCTTATGAGCTGTTATAAAATAAATACCAACCTCTACAATAGTTCTAAGTGTGTTGATTTGAAATTCAATAGAAAATATCAGTCACTTACCATATACCAACTCAAATGGAGAGAATGCCATTGTATTTCTATAGGTAGTCATATATTCCCATACAGGTTTTGACAGTCAATCGACCCAATCAAGAAAGTGACTAGCCACAATTTTCATAAGAAGGTTTTCTATCACATTGTTGGTGCTCTCGACCTACCCATTTTCTCGTGGGTGGTAAGGAGAGGTGACTCCATGCTTAATCCTATATTTTGAAAGAAGCTTCTCAATCTTATTTTCTGTGAACTATGCTACTTCGTTTGTAATTGTCTCTCTTGGCATCCCATACTATACGAATATCTCTTCAAAGAAGAAATCCATAGCAACCTACTATGTGGCTCTTGGGAGAGCCTTTGCTTCCACCCACTTGGTTACATAGTTTGTGCATACTAAGGTATAGGATTTTTTATGGGATGCGGGATTGATTGAGCCCACAAGATCAAGTGCCCGCTTTTCAAAGGTTTCTATTACAAGTTGTGTATGTAATGCAATATCATTGGACTGAACGGGTTGGTACATTCCCTGGAAGCTATAGCATCCCTTCACATATTTATTTACATCTCAGAATATAGTGGGATAATAATAACTCATGTTCAACACCTTATGGCATGTTCTTTTATCAGCAAAATTTCCTTTGCAGGGTTCATCGTGGAAGGATTTTAGAATGTCATGGATCTCATCCTCCCTTACACATCTTCAAATTATCTTATCTGCTCCTATGTAAAAGAGGTATCCATCTACCCTTGAGTACCTGACACTTTGTTGAATGATTTTTCGTCTCTCCCTTGGAGGGATGTGGTGTGGAAACTTCCCTACAATAAGATAATTAGCAATTTTTATGTACCACATTGTGTAAATAGACACTTCAAACAAGTGTGCATCTAGAAAAGTGTCTTATATAGGAGAGTTGTTAGTATTAATGATAAGTCTAGATAAAAAATATGCAACCACATTATCTTTCCTCGGTTTTTCAACAATGGTAATATCAAATTCTTGCATTAATAACAACCATCTAGTAACTTGCACACTTGTAATGGGTTTATTAGCTAAATACATATTGGCCAAGTGATCTTTGTGTATGTTTTGACCGGTACTGGTCCTCCTAAAGGTGAAGCTTCTAAACCTTGTGGAATGGTAAATTCCAAACAAGGATAACTTGTATATCTTACAGGTGGCCCTCCTGAAGGTGATGGATTTACTATTAAAGATGCTAGCTCCCTTGGAAGCTCATTTGATTCTTCACCTTCCACTATTTCTTGACTTTCCTCTTGGGCTTCTATCCTAGCCTTCTTAGGATGTGGGCCCTACTCAAGAACATCAATATCCATTTCTGTTTGGAACTCTTTTGCTCCTCTTTTCTAACCTGTTATTTGATATGTAACAATATGCTCTTCTATGCTCTTTAGCACCTCTTGAACCTCCTATCAGGTCTCTTTATTTGCAATTTTCTCCCAGACAGGCCTTGGCTCACATATATAGGAAAAATTATTGCTTTCCAACCTTTGGTTTGAGATGACTTTGTGGGGATCATATGTTGCTTTTTCTACTTTATTAAGAGTTAACTCGGTAAAATATCCCTCCATATATTGCAAGGCATTCAGGCCCCTTACTTTAAGTGGTCATATTTCTTTAGGCAGCAGGAAAGTCATATGTTGATTGAAGTGTCTAAAATTCATTTGGTATGATATAAACCTTTTCCTCACATATTCCATGGAAAAAATCCTTCAAGTTAGGAAAACTGGTAGCTTGTATGGTTCCTCCTCAAACCCATATACTCTAATCATTGTGTGGTCCTCAGACAAGAACAACTCTCCAATTTTTACATCTGGTGTGAATTGCAGGTGTCTCTTATTCTCTAGCATCATCCTAGAAGGTGTGATAACAAAAATAAATCTAGATGCAATAGTCATCACATTTCCTATGAACTCAACAAAGTTTGAATTGTCTACTTTCCTTCATACTATTTAAGTCCATTCCAAAATTGGATTTTGTACACCATGTCCATTTGTTATCTTGAGGTTTAAGTGCTTGAAGTTTTCATAATTTTGATATAGAAACATATAGAATAAAATGATGGATAACTAAACCACCCAATTGTTGGTACTTCTTCTAGCTGCTCATGGATAACATCTGCTAAATAGCTGCACAGGTCAAACTGAGGAGGTCCATACCTAGGAACTGTGGTTAAAATAAGTAATGTTCCCAGAATCACCCCATCCACATTGTTATCATTGTGTAGACCTATGATAGTGCAAATGATTGAAATGGATTTTCTAGAGCTTTCAGAAAACATTGTTGTGTTGTATGGAGGTGCAATAGTTGGGACAGAAAGGAACTGGTGATGGTCAAAAGGATGAAGGCTTTGGAAATTCACGGAGAGGGTTTTTTCATTGAATGGTTGAAGGGATAGGGACTTAGGGATGCAAAACATCTGATTCAGGGTCTTTGACATGTCTGGAGATGAAATGGCTCTTTTACTAGGGAGTAGTGTTGAGAGCACCAAGTTACAAATTCAGAAAAAATATACAATTCTAGGTCATACTGTCATGGAAAAATTGGAGTTCCACAGGTTGCATCTATCTTGGTCAACCAATTCTAGGGCTTTGGCATTCTTAATGGTGGAATTTAAATCAGAATTGGTTACAACAATGTCAAAAATATCATCGTGATGGTCATATAAATGCTCATCACCTGAAAAATCTAGGCTTGGGCATCTTCCCTTTGGTTTAGGTTGTCATCTTAATTGTTTTTTACTTCACTAGTAGGTTTAATGACTATCAAAGTTAATAAGGGAAAATTAGGGATTCTCCATTTCTGTATTATATGATTATCAAAGTCAATAAGGGAAAATTAGGGATTCTCCATTTCTGTATTATATGACGGTATAAGCAAAATTCAGTAGGACTGGTAAATTGTAAAATACCTTGATGGTGTCGGATGGATGCTTCGTACTAGTCAGTTGCTGAGGTGTCCTGGTTCAATCATTCATAGTTAGTTGGTCTAGTACACTCAGGATAGCAGGAGCAGTGGTATTTTCCAAATAAACACATGTATTTTTGGGGAAAGGTAAAAACTAATTTAACTTTTAGACCACTTCGAAAATCACAAATGGTGGGCATTGATTCAACTCTTTTGATTCCAAGGATGACATGACAGTGAGACCTCTTTGGGACACATGGAAAGCAAAGGCAAGTTGACAAGGATAATAGAGGGACAACTTGGCATATAGGTACAACTTGGTAGAGAGGTACACTTTATGTGGAGTCAAATTGGGCAAAAACCACCCTGTTTTCCCAAAGCAGTATCGCTCGATAGCGGGAACGGTTTTGTAAAAAGTTCCATTGGATTCGCGGTTAATCATAACCAAGCACGTGTCCTTGGTTTTTTCATGAACAACATGCACTCAATCCCTTTTTAGGAGGATGGTGTGCAGTTGATCTCCATGGTCGATCTTGAAGTCTTTCCTCTTGATTAGCCAACTTTTAAATGATGCTAATTGTATTGCACTTTATTAGTGGGCACTACCTTCTCACCGTAGATCTCCTCAGATCTAACAATCCTCTATTCTTCATGCTTTGCACTCTACTTTAATCCTTTGATCACCCACCACTAGTAATATGCACCTCGCGCTCACTTGAGATTTATTCTTCCTTATCTCCTTAGGGATAAATATTTGAACTTAACCATCCTTAGAGACTTAAAAGTCCCCTCTTTTAGAATATTTGTAAATATTAGTACTAATAGAACATACATTGATTCCTTTATTGTAAATGGGTACCTACCATGACCTTGTTTGCAGGGGCCCATATCGAGGATTGTTGTCCATAATGACGTTATTTATGGTACCTTTGATCCACATCGTAGTTAGCATTTGTTGTCAGATACTAGCTTCAACATCCTCGACTAGTCTTTGTTGTTGATACAACTTCGACAAGTTTCAACGTGACATGACTTCGACAACTTCATCACCTTCAACATGTTCAATGACCTCACAGTTCGCGACATCGACATGCGACCAGCGACTGTCGAACCTTGATAGACTGTTTCTTTGTCTTCCAGTCGACTATAACGGTTGAACAGTTGAACCACTCTAACTTCTTCTTGTAACTGAACGTAACAGGAATGCACCCAAGCGTCTCAGATTTCTTTATAAGCATGTAAACTATTGTAATATACATCTTATCTTGATCAATCTAGAACAGTTCGCATTCCTGCATATTGTCTGTGTGTATTTGTGTTATCTGTATTGCGTAATCATATTTTTGCTCATTCTGTTTATTAAGCTTCCGCCATAACAGAGTTGACTCATTCAGTCAAACTATTGTCCCCCTTGTGCTTCCTGGACACGATATAGATCATTGGTATCAGAGCGTACTCATTTTTCTTGCTTAATTTCTGCATATACACTTCTCTCGAAGTTACCTGACTTATGTCGGTTCAAACTTGCTCGCAATCTTAGCAATCCAAGCAGACGCGATCTATAGATATGGCATAAGAAACCGACGATAGACATCCAGCCGACGAGACAACACAACTTATTGAGCAAGCTCTAGATCGACAATGAACTGAAATGTTCGCCCAGTTCAATGAGATTCTCTTGCGATTCACTTCGACATCCGGAGGATCCTCGACGAGAACTCACTCCGATAAAATCAGCCCCTTCAAATTGCAAATGAATCTCGACATACCGAATCTTGAAGGAAAGATTGACGTGGAATCTGTCGATAATTGGGTGCAACAATTGGAATCCTATTATGCTGTAAATCAACTCTCCGAAGCTGAAAAAGTCACCATTGCGTCCTTAAAGATGTCAACCTCCGTGCACTACTGGTGGGAGAACCTCTCGACAAAGATGGAGAAAAACGGAGACCCCATCGACACATGGGATAAATTCGTCGAACACATCCGGAAGGAATTTTACCTACCGAAATACCTCGAGCAACAATATAAGAAGTGGCAGTAGCTAAGGCAATGGAAAGACCAATTAGTACAGAGTTACATCGACGAGTTCTACCGACTCATGGCAAGACTTGGTGTCCAAGAAGAAGAGAAATTGCTTGTTCTGAAATACACCAGCGGATTGTCTCCATACATCCAGCAGGAGATGGAATTTTTGACTGTCAATACACTTGCGGATGCTTTCCACTATGCCAGCAAACTGGAAACCAGGCAAAAAGGAAAAGCACGTTTCGCGACAAATCCAACATTAGGACGACCACTCGATAAGAAGACACCAGCCGATTATGACAAGTCGAGATCTTCTCAGCCGACACCGCCAAAGCCTAACAACGATAAGAAGTCTTTTCAGAAGAGGGAACGTAGCAAACAACTGCTGATCGGAAAATGGTGCGATTACCACCACTCATCTTGGTATGATACGTCTGAATGCAAACCTCGGAAGACATTTTTGGCAAAAGTGTCGACCTCCGGCGTAATCGACAAGACGGTGGAAGAATCTGATCCAGACGCGACAACCCTTTTGACCTCGAAAACTCAAGCAGCTTCGACTATTGTCGATGAGGAGGAACGAGAGAGCCTGTTCCATACATAGATATGGGTCCAGAGCAACCCATTGCATCTGATCGTGGACAATGGGAGCCAAAAGAACTTCGTTTCTAAAGAACTAGTGAAGAAATTAGGTCTTGTCACCACTCCGCATCCTCAGCCTTATAACATCTCTTGGATGAAGGATGGATAAGAACTATGGATCACTCGACAATGCAATCTCACCTACTTCATAAAACCTTTTGAAGATGAAGTACTCTGTGACGTGGCACCACTCTCCGTAGCCGACGCCCTTTTTGGGAAACCTTACCTCTGGGATAGACATGGAAGTTATCAGTCAGGGCCTCAAAAGGTGATTGTTAGAATCTGAAATCGATGGTTCATCATACCAGAGCATCAACCTACACCAACAGTTGCACTGACATTTTCCAAACAGACGAAGAAGCTCATCAATCATGCTAAAAAATTTGCATTAATCATGATCAAGCCGCAAAATTCTAAGAAGACTGCAGCAACGAGTCGAGTCACCAACCAATGTAGCTCTCAACAGAAGAAACAAGTCGATCATATTCTTGATGAGTACCAGAACCTCTTTCAAGATCCAAATAGAGTACCTCAACATTGCCAGGTAAAACACTCCATTGAACTTGTTCCTGGTTCTTCTTTTTCTAACGCATCTGTTTACAGAAGATCCATTCTTGAAAATGAAGAGATTTGCAGAAAAATCCAAGAGTTAATCAACAAAGGTCATATCTGACCCAGCTCCTCTCCTTATGGAAGTCCAGTCATCCTAGTTCCGAAGAAAGATGGGACTTGGCGCATGTGCATTGACTACAGAGCTCTCAACAAAATATCGGTGAAGAATCGGTACCCTCTGCCATGGATAAACGAGCTTATCGACTGTCTGAAAGGTGGTAAATTCTTTAGTAAGCTCGACCTCAAGTCGGGATACCATCAGATTCCAATCGAGCCCTCAGATGTGTGGAAAACTGATTTGAAGACCAAGGAAGGATTGTTTGAATGGTTAGTCATGCCTTTTGGCTTAACCAACGCACCTGCGACCTATATGCGACATATGGATAACCTTCTCCGACCTTTCATCGGCAAATGGGTTATTTTCTATCTTGATGACATATTGATTTTCAGTCGATCATGGGAAGAACATGTCGGACATCTTCGACAAGTCCTTGACACTCTCCAGCAACATCGGCTCTCTTTGAACATGGACAAGTGCTCTTTTGCGATGGCCATCATCAAATATTTGGGGTATGTAATTGACTTTGCAGGATTTCACGTCGATCCAGAAAAAGTACAGATCCTCAAAGATTGGCCCATTCCTGGAAGCATTCAAGAACTAAGAAGTTTTCTTGGTTTGGCGAATTTCTATCGAGGATTTATACTCGACTTCAGTCACATAGCCTGGCCTTTGAATCAGTTGACAAAGGGAAATGGGAAAACTGTCTTCTAATGGACAGAAACACATCAAACAACATTTGAACAGCTCAAACACAGGCTCTACACTACACCAGTACTTTTGTTACCTGATTTGCATCAGCCCTTTGAGATTGAGACGGATGCATCGAACTATGCCTTGGGCACAGTGATCACTCAGTCTGGTCACCCAATCACTTTTCATTCTGAGACTTCTAACGAAATGGTTAGAAGATACTCGATGTACGAAAAAGAACTGTATGCCATTGTGCAAGCTCTCAAGCAATGGAGGCATGACATCCTTGGCAAGGAAACGGTCATTCTTACTGATCACAAGCCTCTATGGTTCACTCCGACACAATCAAGGTTGCAGAAAAACTGACAACTCAAGTGGATTAATTACCTACAACAATTTCAGTTGGTGATTAAGTATCGAAAAGGTAAGGCTAATGCCATTGCAAATTGCCTCAGTCGACCACCCATTACTCTCCTCTTGACAGTGATGAGTATGCAGGGTTATGACATGACCACTTGGCAACAGCTGTACGAGGAGGACAACGACTTCTCAGCAGTCTACAGACAGTTACAGACTAACAAGTCATCGACCTCAGACTCTGAATACTTCCTAAAAGATACCTTGCTATACAAGCTTGGACAACTTTGTGTACCGACCGGTGAGCAATGACAACAGTTCATTTGGGACGCGCACTACAGCAAGACTGCAGGACACTTTGGAGTAGCGAAGACACTTGCTATTCTGCAGAAGTATTTCTTCTGGCCTACACTTAAATATGACATCAACAAGTACATTTGATCATACGTGGTTAGTTCCATTGCTAAGCCACGTAATAGACAACAGGGATTGTACACACCTCTACCAGTTCCTAGTTGACCATGGGAATCTATTTCTATGGACTACTTGATGGGTTATCCTTCTACCAAACATCAGTATGACGCGATATTAGTATTAGTCGGCCGATTTTCCAAGATGGCCATTCTCATGCAATTTAAGAAGACCACGACAATGTAGTAGATTGCTCAGCTCTTCTTTATACATGTTTGGAAACACTTTGGTTTACCCACAACCATAATTTCCGACCGAGATGCCATATTCGTCAGCATCTTTTGGAAGACCCTCTAGCAACAGCTAGACATGAAACTATCATTGTCGACGGCTTTCCATCCTCATACCGACGGACAGACGGAAGTTGTAAATCGCTTAGTAGTACAACTGCTTCACATGTACAATCACCAGCATCGACACACATGGGATGAAAGTCTTCCATACATTCAGCACAACTACAATCGTGCTCAGCATATCTCTATAGGCAAGAGTCCCTTTGAAGTCTATTACGGATTTCAACCCTTCGCGCCTATGGACTTGATCATCTCCTTGACACAGCCAAGCTCCGACACAGATCGCAGTTAGCGAGAAGTTGAGAAAGCATTCAAGTTTCAAGAACAGATTTGTGACATTCAGCGACAAGCACAGGATATGTTGCATAGAGCAAACGAGAAATCTAAGGCTTGACACGACAAGCATCGCATTCCTCATACATTTCTATTTTGGGATAAGGTCTGGCTACATCTTAAGAAGGAGTGCTTCACAGGTCCTTTCAAGAAGTTAAAACCTTTGCGATATGGTCCATACAGTATTCTTCGACAGATTGGTGAGAACGCTTTCTAGCTCGACATTCCTGCTTTCCTAGGTCTGCATCCAGTCTTTAATGTGGATCTACTTCGACCATACCATGCACCCTTATTGCAACAGAATGATTCTCAACAGCAGAACCCGAAGACATCCATCCAGATGTTCAAGGGCCTCTTCCTTGCAACACCATTGTGGGTCAACAGGTATGCCTTACAAGGATGAACACAATTCCCTTATTTCAGGTTGCCAAAGCTGGCCAGATCCCATCTCAAGGAAAGTGGTACTCTGCTACTGAAGTGATCGACAAGTTTCCTCACCTTCATGAGCAAACAATGGGGTCCATTGTTTCTTAAGGAAGGAGGTCTGATCCACATCGCAGTTGGCATTTGTTGTCGGATACTAACTTCGACATCCTTGACTAGTCTTCGTTGTTGATACAAATTCGACAAGTTTCGACCCGACATGACTTTGACAAACTTCATCACCTTCGACATGTTCAGCGACCTCACAGTTCGTGACATCAACATGCAACGTCGACATGCGACCAGCGACTGTCGAACCTTGACAGACTGTCTCTCTGTCTTCCAGTCGACTGTAACGGTTGAACAGTTGAACCGCTCTAACTTCTTCTTGTAACTGAACGTAACGGGCAGGCACCCAAGCGTCTCAAATTTCTTTATAAGCATGTAAACTATTGTAATATACATCTTATCTTGATCAATCTAGAACAGTTCGCATTCCTGCATATTGTCTGTGTGTATTTGTGTTATTTGTATTGCGTAATCCTATTTTTGCTCATTCTATTTATTAAGCTTCCACCATAACAGAGCCGACTCATTTAGTCGAACTATTGTCCCCCTCATGCTTCATGGACACGATACGGATCAACATTTCATTCTACACATTTGATTAGTGAATTTTGTGCCACTTGTGTGCATAGTCTTAGAGTGTTACTAGGAATTTTCCTCTATGGATAGAATTGCCTTTTTTTGCAGCCTCTTCAAGATTGCCACTAGGGTAATTTTTAGGGGCGAAATTTTCCCAATTGGCTATTTTTCAAAAAATAAATTCGCTATTTGGTCATTTTTAGTCTCTAATATCACCTATATTTACATAAAATATGTTTTTTTTATCATAATATTCGCTAAAATTTACATGTTTCAGTAGTAAATTGTAGGTTTCATATTTAATATTCGCCTACCTATCTATATATGTGTTTTTTTCAATCCAAAATAATCGCCTAGAATACTATACTTCACTATAATATTATAATCCTTAAAAAATACCCTAATTTGCCACTTTGGAGTTTATATTTCTTAGGTTTTTTTGAATCTTTACCACCTTTAGCTTATACTTCCATAATTTCTCCATCATTTGTGGCATCCATTGCCATCATATTTTCCACTAAGTTCAACATTATGGGGAGGGTGGTATGAAATGCTTCCCTAAGATATTTTTTATTCACCAATTTTGATCGAGATCAAGTGTCTTCAGAGTGAGCCTTGTACACACCATCAATTCCTATATTGACTTGAAGGTTGCAATGGTTAGTGATTCATGCACTATGATGAGATGGATCGACATCCATAGGGACACTCAATATATGATATTTTCCCGATTATAAATGAGTACCTAATCATGGTTTTTATGTGAAGATTCATTATAGAGGATTGGTTTATTTTGGGAGTGTGCATTCAACTCTCATTGCCTCAGTGGTTTAATCCCATGTTTTCAACATTGGTATTTGACTCTCTTTTGGAGAGGAGTTTTTATCCTTTCCTTTGCTTATGAGAGTTTGTACATGGGTACCTCAACATGCCTCATTGTTGGCACCCATCTTTGTTTTCTTTTGTTTCCTCCCTAGATTTATCTTATGGGGGGATTCTAATTATATTCCTCTATGCTAGTATATTTAAGGATTTTAATTTCATGGAAAATATTTAAATATTAATAAATTTAATACCATTGTTAATATTGAGATTTGGAGTTGTGCTCTATAATGTATATTGTATATAACTTGGTATTTTATGTTATTTTAAGTATTTGAATCATAACATTGATTTACATTGTTAATCCTATTAATTATAAATTATAGACATGCCATTAATGAATATTTTGTTACGATAATGAATGGAATTTTTTTTATTATAAAATTTTTAAAAATGGAGTGAACTTTCAACACTCTATCCATTTGTATTGCCTAGTTGTAGCTCAATTGGGTAGAATAAATAAAATTAAATATATAATTAAAAAAAAATATTTAATAAATGATGTTAACAAACAAGTTTTAAAATGATTTGTCGATGTCGTATGGATAAAGGTGGATATACATCTAAGTAAAGTGAATTTTTTTTTTTTTTTTAATTAGAAATTTGAGACCATAAAGAATCTAAGGTCCCTAACATAAAATGAGTTGTCTTGTGGTTTGTTTCAAATGAGAGATACAATTCTACAAGAATCAGAGGCATATCTTGTTACATAAAGAGCATTTTCACTCATATTAGGCTTCACAAGAAAGATCCTTTCAATTAGTGCACATGTAAGGAAATTTCAGATATTAATGCTAATAAAATTTATATAGCAATATGTTATGTTGCGCCTATTAATGAAGCATAATCTAGATAAAAATTGTCATTACAAAATCTTAGAATAGGATATTTATAGCCTAAGAAATGAAGGCAATATCATCTTGCTAGGAGACTTTAATGCTAGAGCATCAACTAACCAAGGAACCCTCTTAGTTCATCAATGCAAATTGAAACCCCGCTAGTTAACAAATGAAAGGGAGGGGCAAGAATAGAGACAAGTCAGAAAGCCAACAAGTAAGTAGTTGAAGGAGAAGAACTCAAATATCGGGGGAAATGCATTCTGAAATCGCTTCAAACTCCCAGGTATGAATTTACATCTAGTAAAATAGATGAAAATATTCAATACCTAAGTGATCACACTGTAATTGGAAAATTCATGTGGTTCTAGCCATCAAAGAAAGTTATGATATGGTCGATCAACACAAGATGGAAACCCAAAGGACACTATGATCTATAGCTAAGCTGAAAAATATTTTTCACATTCATCTTCAAGCATTTGGAGGACATTAACATAGTGTCTGATGAGGGACCTTATAAATTTAAATTAGTAGGGTTATATCTCCATTTCTGGAAACCTAATTTCAGTCCAGAACTAGAGACTTTAACATACGTACTTGTTTGGATCCACATATATTCCCTTCTTGTGGAATACTGAGAGGTAGAAACCCTCGAAGGAATAGGAAGCACCCTTGGAAAATATGTCAAATATTTTGATCCCACCAAGACTACCAAATATACTGCATATGCTATAATTTGTGTCTACATGAACATAGCAAGGGAAATCCCAGGATCCATTTGCTTGAGTCATAGAGATAGAATGGGATCAACCTATGGACTATGAATATATACCTTTTAGACGTCGTCAATGCCATGATCACGGTCATATATTTAGGGACTATACCAAGAATAAAGAAGAAGATAAATCAAGAGTAGAGTAACAGAAAGACAAAGAAGGATGCACAAAGGTCTCATTAAAGAAAAGAAGAAGCATAAAGCAAGGAGAAGCAACCTCAAAAACCATTGTGGAAACAAAGAATTCTTATGAATTTCTAGATCTAGACTAAATTAACCATGAAAAAGAAAGAGATAGCATCACTATAGGGACAATTCAATAGACATTGGGACCAAAGAGGAAAGAAAATAAAAAGGAATATCAGGAAATCAAGAAATCCAAGACAGATCCAAAAGGAAAATAAAAAGAAGAAAGCATTCCGATAAGAAAAAGAAATGAAAGATAAAGAAGACATAGAGGATGAAGATATGGACATCGGGGATCTAGATCTAGAAAAATTGGGAGTGACCTGCAACAAAAAGGAATTCAAATCCATCGCAGACAACCAAATCACCCTGCTAAAAGAATCCCTCACCAAAGTCCATAATAAAATTTCAAAAATAGAAAAAAAGAAGGAAGTCCCAATATCCACTTAGGAATAAAATGAATCACTCTCAAGGAGCAAACCAAAAAACCAAAAGAGGAAAATAAAAGAGGGAGACCGCCTATACAACAAAAAATCAAATAAATTGGAGAAAACCTAATCAATTCAGGCCAGTATGCAAGCCTAAACGAGTTGTTCCACCCAAATGCCTAGTTAACCAATGCAAATAATATTGTAGAATATTAAAGGGATAAATTCAGACTCCAAGCAAAGGATATTAAGAAACAAGATACAGATATAAAATCCAACTATAATAATGCTCCAATCAACTAAGTGTAATGCAGAAATATTGAGCCACATAGCGACGCAAAGCTTGAAATCAATTAAGTCTTTTGTGGTAGATTCTCAAGGTGCCTTCGGAGGAATAGCCCTGATTTGGAACCCACATAAGATCCACCTAGACAATTTCATCTCCAATACCAACTACTTATAAGCAAGCTTCACAATAATGGAATATGGCTTGAAGGGCTACTTAACCAATGTGTATGGCCCAAATATTGTTGCTCAAAAGTTAAATCACTTTAATCAGCTAAACACTATAGGGAAAACTATGAGGGGATCAAACTATATTCTTGGAGGAAATTTTAACATGATAACTAACCTTAGATAAAAGAAAGGAGGTATGCATAGGATGGACAATGACTCTTTAGAGTTTGAACAAATAATTGAAGAAATCCATTTGATTGATTTGGAAACCAAAATTGGCTATATACTTGGAATAACAAGCTGAAGGAGGAGAAAGGAAGATTGCTTCATGTCTAGACCGCTTCCTAATCTCATAAAATCTCATCAATCAAGGGACCGAGGTTGAAGCCTTCATTATATCAACAACATGCTCTGATCACTAGCCTATCAACCTCATTCTAAAAAGCAATAAAATGAATAATCCCAAGTCCTTCAAATTCAAATCCTTTTGGTCAAACCATGATGACTTCATCAATAACATAGAAAAATAGTGGAGGAAAGCAAATATAGGCTCGGAACCCTCTATGCATCGCCTACAGGTATGCTTAAAAAATATCAAACTCAAAGTCAAAAAATGGAGCAAAGAATTTTTTGGTAACATTTTTGAAGCCAAAAAATATTTAGATTTCAAAATGAAGAAATTGTAATAAGATATCATTAAGAATGGGAGATCAGAGGATATGGAACTCTAGGAAAAAGGACTCCAACTCCAGATAGATACTAGACTCAAGTAGAAAGAGACTCTCTAGAGGAAAAAGTCAAGAGCTCTGCGGATTAATTAAGACAAGGACAAAAAAATCAAATTCTTCCATTATGCCATGAAACAAAGAAGAAATTCAAATAGTATCTCACATCTCTGCTCTTCTCAAGGAACTATTTTAGACTCAAGAGAAGATATAGAAAAGGAACTAAATTGTTTCTTCGAATACCTTCTAAAATATCCCATAGAATATAGATCAGAAGCTATTGGAGAAATCACTAGGAATATTCCTAAAATGATAACCCCTTATTAGCTACAAATATTGTCAAACCTATAACAATGCAAGTAGTGGAAACAATGGGGAAAAAGATGACTTCTAGAAAATACCCAGGCCCAGATAGCTTCACTATTTATTTATTCAAGTCATGTTGGACAATTGTTAAAGAATATATTTGGAGCCTAGTGGAAACATCTTGCAACAGATGGAGGTCACAGATATCTCAATGCAACCTTCCTAACTCTAATTCCAAAGAAAGAAGGTATGCTTGATGCTAGCTAGTTTCGTATGATTTCTCTTTGTAATGTAGTTTACAAAATCATAACCAAGTGATTGCATATAGATTGAAGCCTCTTCTTCTATCTCTAATATTGAAAGAGAAAATTGGTTATGTTGAAGGAAGACTGATTCTGGATGGCATTTTCCTAGCCCATGAAGCCATTCACGCCCTTAAATCTCAAAAGAAAGCTAGCTTCCTAATCAAACTAGACATGTCCAATGATTTTGACATGCTAATCTAGCAGTACATCAAGAAAGTGCTCCTTAAATTTGGATCCAGCTCTAACCGAGTAGAGTGGGTCCTCTCCTTCCTTTCTTCTACTTTCTTCTCCATTCTCCTCAACGGATCACCCTCCTCTACCTTTTCCCCTTCTTGAGTAATTAGGCAAGGATACCCTTTGTCTCCATTCCTTTTTGTTCTCATGGTTGAAGGCCTAAGAGAATCATCTTAGATTCCAAAGAGTTGAGCGGGCCTTATCTCCAAGATCCAAATACACTCAACCCGCAAGCACTCTCACATGTAGCTCAATGATGATACCTTACTCATGGGATTTCCCTCGGTTAAGGAGGCCAAATCCCTTAAGATTCTTCTTTGCACCTTCATTCTAATGTCAGGAACCACCATAAATTTGGAAAAGTATATTGTTTTCTTATTCAATACCCCCTCTGGACCTAGAATCTCCTATCCTCTAAGCCCTCCATTTTCAAAAAGGGTCCCTACTCTCTGTTTTACTCGTATCTCCCCTTACTGAAAATGAAATCCAAAATATCTCTTGGGAAGGTCTACTCAATTTAGTCACTCGCAAGCTTTAAAATTGGACCTTCAAGCCACTCAATCTACCTTCTAGAGTAGTGTTGCTTAAGTCTATCCTCTTTACCTTTTCTTTGTGATGGAAACTCCCAAAATCATCCTCAAGAAAATATGAAACCTCCAAATAAATTTTCTATGGAGTGGAAAATCCTCGTCAAAAAAATGGGCTTTGGTGGATTGGAATAAAGTTTTCCAACCCAAGCTTAAAGGAGGCCTTGGCCTTAGAGATAAATAACTTATCAACAGGGTTTTGTTAGCCATAACCTAGGGGAATTTGGTAACAATCCCTCTCATTCCTTGGGATACTGTATGGAGAGATAAATATGAGATCCCAAACCTTTCAAAGGACCTAATAAGAATCAAATGGGGTAGAAAATGATCATTGATACAGAATTCGTCTTGGTCTAAAAAAGATTTGATCAAGACTCATAGCTTATGGGAAGTCAATGAAGGAAGCACTGCTCTCTTTTGGGAGGATGCCTTGCAGCAACTCCCCCCCCTTAGCTTATTATCAAGCTTCCAATTAGAGGAGATTCAATCCAGAAAAATAAAAATAAAAAGGGCAAGGATCAGCTCCAATGGGGTTAACAGTCTATAAGAAGCTTCAACATCAATGAATCCTATCATCTAATCTCAGAGGACAATAGTATACTTGTAGAACCAATTTGGAAGAACATTTGGACTAGAAAATTCGTGCCTAAAATCTCAATTTTTCTTTGACTTGTCATGCATAAAAAAGTTCTTACATAGGATAAGCTTCAGCGAAGAGGTTTCATTGGACTGTCAAAATGCACTCTTTTCCAGACTCATGAGAAGACATTAATCATTTGTTGAACAACAGTCCCTTCACTGCTTGGCTCTGGAACAAATCTACCATGCTTTTCAGACAATCAGACAGAGATGCAAGTTCCTTAAGAAACACTGTTTCGTATTGGAGAAACAAACCTTTTAAAAACCCTATTCTAAAAAGAATATGGAAAAATCTACTTGGTTTCATCATCTAGTTGATGTGGAAAGAACAAAACAGAATAATTTTCAAAGGAGAAAATTGGAAATTGACTCAAATTTGGAGAACCCCTCAATCCAATATCTAGGAAACCTTATGTCAGACCTCTTGGACCCAGGAAGATATGGTTTGTGTCTCTCAGGAGTAGAGCATCTAGACCAATTGGAATCCAATTATCACTTCAAATCTAGCTTCCTTCAAAAACATAAATATTCATAGCTAGAGCTCAAATCACTAGGTAGCTCCCTCAAAAGATTTCTACAAACTCAACCTTCAACAGAACCAATCCCGCTCGCACCCTTTCTTTCCGGCTTCTCTTCCAACTGGTGCGCCCTCTGACTGCCTGGTATCTTATCTATCTATCTATCTATCTATCTATCTATCTATCTATATATATATATATATATATTAGCATCCACTCTACGTTGGATCATGGTGATAGGGCTTCATCCTACTCCCATTGACCAATTTAGGTAGCAGTACTCCATCCAGACTCTGTAACTATTTTGCGCCCTCGTTGATAACAAAAGTGATAACGTATGGTCCCAACCAGTGCGTTTGTAACTTCCCGGGGTGTTTTGCAAACTTACTATCGTACAATAGTAGTGTATCCCCCTGCTGAAGGTACTTCGTCTTAACATGGCAGTCGTGCCACTCCTTCTGGCGGTCTTTTTCTACCTTCTGATGGAACCTTGAGATGAATCGATCTTCGTCAAGCTATATTAGTTGTGTCAACTGTTCCTCCAGCGCGCCATCATTGCTCATTCTTGTTTTTGCGGCAATGCGTAAGCTCAGTACTATGTATTCCATTGGCATAACTACTTCCTGGTCGTAAACAAGCTTAAATGGGGTTTGGCCAGTCAAGCGCTTGCATGTGGTGTGATATGCCCAAAGGAGCACTGGTATTTTTAGGTCTCAGTCGTTGTGGTTCACATTACACACCTTGGTGATAGCATGCTCCAATATCTTATTGAGTGCCTCAACCATCCCATTCCCCTGAGGGTGGTAAGGCGTACTCTTCTGGTGCTGGATCTGAATTCTTCTGTCAGCGCGGCAATTGTTTAGTTAACAAAGCCTGTCCCTTGATCGCTTAATAATACTTTTGGGCAACCAAATCAAGTGACCACATTGTCAAATAGGAATCGTGCTGCAGCCGCAACGGAGCAATCTCTCACTGGTGCAGCCTCTGCCCAACGCGTCAGGTAGTCTATCGCAATGATGATGTAACATGACCCTGTTCTCTTTCCTGGTGGGTTTATGGGTCCCACAAAATCAACGACACCTTTTTTCAAAGGCCTACAGTGGTACTTTTGGTACTAGTGGCATTTCGTCTCGACGTGAGGGATTCCTGGTTCATTGGCATACATCGCAAGTCTTTTCATAGTCCACGGCATCTGCATGCAAAGTTGGCGACCGTAGCCCTACTCAAAGGATCTTCCCCATAGTTGCTCGTCTGCCATAGTGTCTATCCCCCAACAATTCCTTCATGTACTTCCTATAGAATCTGTTCGTGTTCATGCAGAAGGATGTATCGTCGTAGAATCTCATCGAGGCCCATTTTATATAACTCTCCTGCAATTAGCTGGAAATCTAAAGCTTGGACCACTAGCTGCTTCTTTTGACTGGTAGTGAACTCGGACGGCGCCTCCCCTGTCGCCAAAAATTGAATGATTTGTTCATAGTGGTTATCAACCATGCCAAATCTAAAAAACTGAGCATCCAACAATCCTTCATCAATGCTCCTTGGTTCCTCCCCTGATTCTATCTGCGAGATATCATCAGGTCCCGCATTTAGTCGTCCCAGATTTATGATAATCTCAAAATCAAACTCCTAAAACAACAATAGCCAATGACAGACCTTCCCCCCCAACACGGGCTTGTTCACCAAGTATTTCAGCGTGGAATGATCTGTGAACATCTTGAAGTGCCCCCCTAAAAGGTAATGTTAGAATTTTTTCAAGGCATAGACCATCGCTAGCGCTTCCCGCTCGGTGGTTGTACAGTTCTTCTCTACAGTAGACAATTTTCTAGTTGCGAACGCTATCGGATGATCAATGTCGCCAGTTCCTGGTTGGGCCAAGATTACGCCTAGGGTGACTGACGATGCATTGACGTTTATGTGAAATTCCTTCAACCAATCCGGGAATGCAAGGATTGGTGCTTCGACCATCTTTTCTTTCAATGTGTCCAATCTTTTCTAACATTCCTTGGTCCATTCAAACTTAGCATCTTTCTTTAGTAACTTCTCCATGGGTACTGTGATAGCTGCATATCCTCGAATGAATTTCCTGTAATAACCTGTGTGTCCCAGTGTCGCGCGTAGTTGTTTGGATATCGTTGGTGGTGGGAGGTCGACAATGATGGCAATCTTAGCTAGATCTACCAACATTCATTCACTGCAGACAATGTGTCCTAACAGTATGCTGAATGGAGCACAAAAGATCCACTTCTTGAGTTTCAGGGAAATTTGGTGCTGTCAACATCATTCTAGAATGAGTCTTAAGTTCGCGACATGATTCTTGACTAACTTATATACCGTCCAATCATCCATGTAGACAACGAGGAACTTATGAATGTAATCCTTGAACGTCACTACCACTATTCTAGAAAATATTGCGGGAGCATTTTTTAAGCCGAATGGCATCACTGTGTACTGAAAGCACCCCCACTCTGTGAAAAATGTGGTCTTGTGCCGATCTTCTTTCGCGATCTTGATTTGGTGGTAGCCCGAAAACCTATCCATAAAGGAATATATTTCCTGACCTAGTACTCCTACGAGAACCTCATCCGTGAACGGGTTCGAGAACAGATCGTGTAGGAAGGAATCATTTAGTTTTCTTAGGTCGACACAGATTCGTACTTCGTCGGTTTTCTTGTCCTGGACAACCATTGGACTGATCCGTTTTGATTCCTCCACCGGTTTTATAATGCATGCCTCCTACATTTTGTTGAGTTCGGCATGCACTCGTTCCTTGTATCTCGGATTCAATCGATATGGTCGTTGCTTAACTAGCTTCGCATCAGGTTTCAGAGGGATCCTCATTTCCCCTGAGTCTCCAAAAAATCCCTTCATCTCTGAGAATTTTGTTGGAAACAAATCCTAAAAATCATGCAGTAGGTCAGTCAATTTCGCAATAGTCGACTCGTCCCAGTAGTCACCAATGCTCACGAATTTTGGGTTTTCCTCTGACCCAATGTTTACCTTCTTGATCTTCAATGGTTCCTGAAATTTGTCTGACGGTATATCTGGTGCCACAACGCTGTGACTGCCCTCTGATTCGGATACATATGTAGCCCTGGGGTCGTCGTCATCTTCAGGCTCTCCGGTGACATTGTAACGCTCCATCATCGTTGTTGGTGTCGCAGTCCATTGGAGTGCCATTGGTTGTTCTGTCGGTATCGCTTCAAATCTTTTCTCACAGATCGCTTGTAGAGTGGGTGGATTAAGGGATTTTTGTCTGAGAATAAGAACGTTTGGCTGAAGCCAATGGTAAGTTGTTCCCAAGATGTCGTCCCACGTCGCAGTTCTGCTACAACATACCATCTCTGCGGTACCTTGTCCAATGTGTGTACGGATGAATGAACCCACTCCTGTCATGCTCTCGATCCCCATTGATGTTGACAGGCATCCAAATGCATCTTTGGGTCTCCTCATCCATCATATTGCATTTGGTCTTTCTCCACAACTTCATTGAACCGAACCTCCATGAGTCATCGACAGAGTGGCCAAGATATAATGTTTGATTTATGTGTTGCCCACCATTGTGCAGGAGTAGCCTTTAGGGCTTCCTCTAGGGACAGGAGACGCTATGGTTCCACCACTTTTTCCTCAAAATCTGCAAGAAATGTGTCCAAATTGGGCAATCCCTCATAGGTAGGTAACACATATTCGTCCGTGGCTACTCTTCGTAGGGACTATGTTATCCGTGCGCATCTTCGAAAGGATACTTCATGCATCCGGTTCTGCCAATTCTCCAGGGCCTCATCTGAATCGAAAGATGCCGAACTGTCTCTGCGCCATCTTAATTCTCCATTCGTGGTGGGGTTAACATAATCCTCAGAAATGTTATACAAGTTGTCCCATCCTTCTGTAAACTTGTTTCTGGCTGGCTCTGTATGGCGCAATCCTTCCGCAAGATGCAGTGGTGCGATGACTCTCATTTCCTGATTCTCAAATGACATTATCCTTTTCTTAAAGTTGATAATTGCTTGATTCTCCATAGCCCAGTCTATCCCCAGCAGTACCCGATAGGGGCTGGTGTTATCCACAATCTCGATGACATCGAAATCCTCATAAATTCTAAGCCCTTCAATCTCAACCGAAAGTTGACATACCCATCCGAGCGGGGTGACCTTGCTCTGGTTCGCCAGTCATAGCTGTACTAGTGACCATGTCATCCGTGGCTTTCCCATTGTCTCCCATGTCTGTTTAGTCAGGATGTTCATGTTTGAACCCAAATCCAAAATAATGGAGTCAATATCAAATTCTCCGATCTGCGCCGACATGCGCATCTCCCTGCATGTCTTTCTTTTATGTATACGATTGACTCTCTACTCCATTCATGTGCATCCTCGTCGTTGTAGTAGACTAGCGATTTCTTCCAAGACATCTGGGTCCTTTGCTAGATCCAAGAAGCTTCCCAAGAAGTCTTTTAGAGTGTTTGCTTTCCTTCGCGACTTCGTTGTGTCGAACGTCGGTGGCATGTCATAGATTTCTTCTTCTAGAGGTACCCATCTCCTATTCCTCATTGCATCCTGTGCTTTCAAAAAGATGTCCTTTTCTACTTCTGCGCCAACATTGATCTGCTTTCGCTGTGTTTGTGTTGGTATGACATTGGTATGCGGCTTATTGACCCCAGTCATCGTTCCTCCTTGTGTCACTATCCGAACCGTTGCGTGGTTACCTCTAGCTTCTGTCGAAATCATATGTACAATAGGTGGTGGATTCGGGTTATTTGAGTTCTGGTTCTGCTTAGTTTTCCATTTTGCAATAAGTTGAGGGTAGTCTTCTATACTATGATCTACAGCACTACAACATGTACACTGTGGCACAGGGTTTGGACAATCCCGTTGGTAGTGCCCCTGCTATTCGCAATTGTAACAAATGATTGGACCTCTTCCTCATCCAGTAGCTCCTCTACGTCCCATACCGGTACCATGACCTCCGCGGAATCCTCCCCTAAAACCTCCGCGTGGCGGTCCATAAGGTTGATACTGCGGTTTCCCATATTGAGGCTTCCCATACTGCGGCTATTGATACTGTTGCTGCCCATACTGCGGCTACCCGTACGGTGGTGGTGGATACTAAGGAAGCCCATACTGCGGCTGCCTGTATTGTCCCTGGTCGTATTGTTGCTGCACCACCGACAGCTCCTCTCCCTTCATAAAATACATGTCGACTGTTTGGTCTTGCAACAGGTCGTAGGCCTTGTAGTCCTTCTCATCGTGGCCAACCAAGCAACAAAAACTACATTATAAGTTCGCTGGATTTGATACCATCTTTTGCAGGTATACACATTCTTCCGGCCGATACCCTCTGCTTTGACAGATAGTACACCAGGGCATGCCCCCTTGGCAAAGGGGGTTTGGTGCCCCCCACTGCAAATACTCACGGAATTCTGGGCAATTATCCTTATGGTGCCCCTCGGTTCTGCATCTAGTGCACAATACATCTCCACAGGTTTCTTTGCCCTTCTTGATATCTTCTAATTGCAGTGTTCGGTTGGCCAACTGTGCTTGCACTCTATCCATTCCCATCCCTGCTTCTCCAATTGGCGAAGCTTCTAGTTTCATCACGATTTCTAATGCTTCTACCTATGTCGCGACTTTTTGTTGCATCAACGACCCTCATATATGTGGTACCAGTCCTGCAATGAACCATTCTTTATGTTGCAGCTCATTTATCGGAAAGCTCACTTTCGCTATCAGCGTCTTGTACTGCTGATCAAATTCCCACACCAACTCATACAGGAATTGCTTAATTTCCTTAAGCTCAGTGACGTATTGCAACTCGGATTTTGGTTTTTTAAATTCGTAAATCATTTCTGTTCTAACCTCTGCCAATGTTTTAGCTTCTTTTCCCACCGGAACCTTTACAAACTTCATGTACCAGTCTAACGCCCGACCCCTAAGGGTTATCACTAGTTGTCCCATCTTTATAGCATCGTCCTGAACCTACTTCATGGTCTAGACTACTTCAAAGATAAACCAATACTGTTCGGGATCCTCGGTCCCGTCCCTTCGAAATGTAGGCATCTTTTCCTCGTTTTCCATCTGAACGTTGCTAGTATTTTTATTTGTTGAAGCGCTACTCTTGCCGCTACACGTAGGGAAACTCCGCGAGTAATTTGGATTCCTTCCTATAAAATTCAGAGTAGTGTGCAGGGTCAAAGGTATGTGGTAACTTACGATCTGACCTCCTTCTGCCTTTGGGGTAGCCTGGTCGACGTTTCCTTCGCAATATGGTCGCTTCCTTCCTTATGGTCCTGTTTCACAGTTCTCTATTATGGTCCTCTCAGGAGACTCTTTCTCAGTCCTCCTCTTCTTCTCAGGATGCCGGAATATTGCTCCACTCCTCAGGGTACCCCACTCTTCATCAACTTCCCTTCCAATTTCGTCATCGCTCATGTCCATCTACCACATCTTTATGTTAGACTCGCATTTACGTGATACCTTCACCCTCGCACACTGATTCTTCTACTCGTCAGAAGACATCCTCAATATCCCTTTTTCACACATAAGCATTTTAATCCACAGTTTTAACGATGACATAAATATTCCTCTTGGCTCCCTAAAGAAGTTTCTTTCGACGTCGTTGTATGACTTGATAGTATCTACCATGAACTCAGTTATGTATCCTTCAAGTATACTGTCTACCCAAAAATCAATAGCTCATGATACCTTGTTATCGACTTGTTTCAGCTGTCGCACCAACTCTGGGGTCCAACAGTCGGGCTCAGTCTTCTGAGAGTGGTTCTTTCGGAACGTTAGCTGTGCTAGCCAATCATGCAACAACACTGGGAATTCACAGAAGAATATTTCGTGGATGTTTGAGTAGATGTATCTTTCTAACCAACTGGTCGATGTCTGTTTAGGGTATCACTTCTCACATTCTATTAATTCCTCCGCCTTCTTGTCGAACCACTCTTGGATCTCTGGTTTTGTTGGGTGCCACAACATATCCTCTTCTCTTCTTCCTTAAGGTCCTAGAAACGGAACCATTTGTTGATGCAGTGTCTATCGATAGGGGTTCACTTCATACTGTCACCAACAAACTATCAACCCACACTCCTTTATACACCAACCCAAAAAAGTGTAACCCTTTCCAGCAACACTTGCGGAGCAAGTGCAGTCTCACCCGAGATGGATAAGGGGGCTACTGGAACCAAGTTTCCATAGTTGCATATAGGATATGAAAATAATACCTTCGTACTAACCAGAGATTCTAACATTCGCACATACTATTAATTTATCATTCACCGATTTCACCAAACATTCGGAACAACCTCTTCAACATACTTCTTCAGATTAGCATTACTTCTACAACATATTCACATTAACTAGTATAAGAATTCACATAACACAGTTCTCATCCATCATTTCATAAGATTAAACACAAGGACGACATCATAACTGAACATCTCCACTCATTCACCAAACCTGCAGAATAAACCTCACAGAAACTGTCAAGACATCATACCATAGATACAACACGAACCCAAAAGATAGGATAATTCTCCAAAACTTTGATGCCCTTAGGCTTACAATCCTACTCTATTTATATGCTTCTATTCTATTACAAAATGGTCCACATGACCGACTTAATTAATCCAACAATTCTTGCGCTCCTGGGAATACCGCGAATGATCTTTCTTTCGCAGGATGACCCTTTCACACCTGTCGGCTTCCGCACTTCCTACGGATCTATCTCGTGCCAACATGCTCTTTGACTATACGGCTTCAATGGCTCACTATGACAAGTTATTAGTCACAGGTTTACATTAAAATTTTACAACATTTCAAATCATAAATATTTTAAGGCATTTCAAATGTATTGAAATCAATTTGACGTTCTATTTGTAAATAAAAACATTTCATAAATTGATTCGAGATAACATTTCATACATTGATTCGATATATTTTGGGGAGGTAGTCTCATTTCCATACACCAAAAACATTTCATATATGAAGATATATTTTGGGGAGGTTGTCTCATTTCCATACACCAAGTTCAATTTCTTTTTGGAGTGGTCTATTTATTCTAGGTTTTGGACTTTCGGATTCTTTTTTGTAAAAATTGGGTAATTCTTTTTGGTAAAATCCAAATTTGGAAAGGTTTAAATTGTGTTTTTGAATGCATAAATAATATCAATTTCATTCTTCTCACAAGAGCCAACCTTTCTCACCATCTAACGCCTCCTTAGAGAGAGCATCAGCAACATCATTTAAATCCTTGTAAATATGATCGATTGGCTAGTCATAGAATGAAATTAGAGAAAGGTCAATCCTATGACACCAATGATGTAAATGAAGAGTGTTCAGGCTGAAAATATTTCTTGCCCACTGGACGACCACCAAAGAATCACCAAAAACACGTATGGAATCAATACCAAAAGTGTTAGCAACCTTGATTAATCCCCACAATGCAGGAAATTCCAATGTTTGTATTGGATCGGAATCCGCATAACAGTCACATTTAAAAGGATGTCTCCTCACTTATAACCACGTAAAAAATAGCACCACATCTTCCATCAACAAAAGCACCATCGAAGAAGCATGTAGCTCTGTAGGAAGAAGGAATTACGTTGTTAGCTCTTGGAAGGTTCGTGATCTTTTGATCTAAGTTGTACAATTTAAACATGTTTAAGTCACTATTCACATTCACATAAGCCGATGTGGTGAGTTGTTCAAATATGGTTTTCTTTTGTATCTTCCATATCTTCCATGAGACGAAGGTGGGAAGAGTCTTAAAACTTCCATCTGAATGAACCCACTTAAGAAAGGAGTAATCAAAACTCCCCACGCCCCAATCTTCAGAAATTTTTAAATTTAAACAAACTTGAAACCAAACTTGTCTGGCGAAACTAGAATAGACAAACATGTGATTGACTGATTCACTATCTTGTTTACATAACAAGCAAATATTTAGACCAATTATGCCCCTACATAAAATATTATTCCAAGTCATTATGCAGTCTTCAAGTGTCAACCATAAGAAGCATTTTATTTTCAAAGGCATTTTCCATTTCCATAGTTTCGAATACCACCATTTAGAAACACCTGAGAATTGCATATTGACTATAGCAGAGTATGTTGGCTTCGTCTAGATCTGGCCATATTCTAAGTTGTTGGTCCAGACCAACTTATCATCCTCATATGTAATTCTAATACCAGTAGAATTTAATCTCATAATATAACGGTTCCACTCCTCAGCCCATACGCTGCCTAGGCCGAGATCATGAGCATTTAACCAATAAGGAGTAGATTTAAGGAGCCAACTAGGTAGATTTTAATTTGGTTAAAGTAATAAACCCAAAATCTCTTAGATGGTCATGGATAAGAGGAGACAAAATATACTATGATTCATTACCAATGAAGGGATCAATCCCAACCAGAATTTTCCTCCTATTATCCACCTTCCAAGTTAAATAACTATTGATCCACGGATAAATCCTCATGAAACCGTGCCAGAAGAAAGAAGTGTTCTGTAATTTTTAATTGGTAATTTGATCCATCGCAATAAGTCCATCTTTATGTATTTTCTGTACAAAAATTCCGTCCATAGCCCAAATCCATAGAGCCCCCGCCACATGCTCTTCATATAAAGAGCAGTATTGAACCAAAATATATTTTGATATTCTAACCTCCCAATTTCTTTGGCAAAGAAATGTGTTCCTAATTAACTAAATGGATTCGACCACCATCAAAGTTTCCATACCATAATAATCTAAACATCAAAGGCTTTATCATCTTGAAAATAGCCTATGGAATTTGAGCCATCAAAAACCAATAAACAATCATACCAACAAGCATAGATTTTAGAAGGGTAAGTATGCCACCAAGAGAGAGGAACTTATAACACCATAAATTTATTTTCTTCATATTTACAAACCATCCACATCCAATCATTTATCCCATAACCATTAGGTTTGATAAAATATCCAATATATTTTAAACCATATTCAAGATTTGACGTCTTAAATGGTAGAAAACTGGATATTTGTTCTAGGGCCAAGTCATCAACATTATTACACAAGAAGGAAGACTTATTTAAACTTACTTCCATACTGGAGGAAGAGAAAAATAACTGTATAATATCTGCAAATAGACACCATTCTTTTGCACTGCCCGAACCAAAAAGAACAACATCATCCACGAAAAGTAAGTGTGTAATAAAGACTTTAGATGATATCTTAATACCTTTTAGTTTACCTTCACTCCTTGCAGCACATATCATTCTGCTCAGACCCTCAATAACCAAAAGAAAGAGAAGGGGGGACAAAGGAAAACCATGCCTCAAGGCTCTAGAGATTCCAAAAAAGGAAGAGGGAGATCCATTAATCAAGACTGCAAAATTTGCATACATTATGCATGCCATAATCCAATTTGTCACTTGGAGAGGGAGTCTAATTTGTAGGAGAAGGAGACTCAAAAAGACCCAATTAACCTGATCATAAGTCTTAACCAAATCCATATTATGGATCAGAGCACTCAATTTCTTGGTTTTAATAGAGTGGAGGTAGTCCTGAGATATTCCAACACCATCCAGAATTTGTCTGTTTGCCAAAAAACCAAATTGTTCTTTCAACATTAACTCCGAAAATTTTGGCTTAATTTTGTTGGCAATTATTTTTGTAATAATCTTGTAGGCCAAATTGCATAAATCAACTGACCTAAAGTCAATGAAGCAATATTATGAATATTTAAGTAATATATTAATTATAAACAATAATTTTTTATTCAATAAAGTGAAAGGGCATAACCCTTCACTATGCATGCTCAATCCTATAAAGGCGAGCCTCATTGTAATATCTTACAATCTTCTACTAATATATTATCAATCATGGATAAAAAAACTCGCTTATTAACCACCCAACCAGACCTGGTTGCTTCATTAGTATCAGAACTTTCGCTCCTCCCCTCTGAGCTTGGATTCGGCCCATCATTCCACTCATGTTCCATATCACAACCCCTCATTCCACCGCATCCAACCTTCCATCACTACCGTCTTCCATCGTCTGCACCTTCCCTCTGCTCGCATTCCCCACACCTGTCTGTCCGTCATTCTCCCTGCAACACAACCTCCCCACACCCCCGGGATTTTCCCCTACGTGCCCTGCCACCTGTCATCCACATCGGCCATGCCCCCATCTCACACCTACGCCCTTGGCACCACCTCGATCTCCTCCCACCGCATGACTCCAGCGCCCCGTCATCCTGCTCCACCATGCAGCTGCCCCATTGCCCCCTCCCTCCTGCATACTCCTCCATTCCTCCCATCATCTACCCGTCACCTATCCAGCTACCATGGGATCCCTCATGATCCCCTTCCACCGCCTCCTACCCGCTCCACGTGATCCCTACACACAATCCAAAAATAAAAATAAAAAAGTAAAAAAAAAAAAATTAATTAATTAATCAAATATATATATATATATATTATCATAATAGTAATATTATTATAAATTAATTTTTAATAATAATAATAATAGTATATATTATTATTAATAATAAATTCAATAAATATAATAATTATTATTATATTTAGACCTTCACAACAAGATTCTGGCATGCACTGGATCAATGGCAGAAATGAAGGACCAAATGGAAAAATTAGAAAAAGATCAAATGCGAGATTTGAAAATCCTTGAAGGTCTAAACTCCAAAATGGATAAACTTGACATGGAGTTAGGAGAAGGAAAAGAAGAGCTATCACAAAGTGTGCAATATGAATTTGTTGGAGCAGTCTCTTGGGAAATGAGGAAGGTGGGAGATGAAATGAAAACATACTTCGATGAAGGGTTATAAAGAATCATGCAGTACTTCAAGGATAGAGGCGCTTCTAAAAATGTCGAGTCACCAAAGGGATACCACTCATCTCATGATTCAGTTGATACTAATAATCATCAATCAAATCCCCTCAAAGTGGAAATCCCATAACACCATAAAGATCACAATCATCAGAAATCATATTGGGCTACAATGCAGTCGATGGGGGGATACCCAATGAGACCCAAATTGGAGTTACCCAAGTTCGATGGAGAAACAAAACAGATTGTGGCATGGGTCAACAAAGCAGAAGAATTCTTCTACATTCACAAAATCTTTTAAGATGATGAAAAATTTAAATACGCCTCCATGCAGCTCTAAGGCCGAGCATACAATTGGTACATGTGGTGGAAGAAAATGCCAAATGTATGCGTCTACAGTTGGGACACATTAAAAAATGTTTGTTTTTTAATATTTGAAGATGTGACAGAGAAGGAATTTTTCACTAAAATCACTAGATTACAACAAGAAGGCGACGTGGAAGAATACACCTACGAGTGGGAATCATTAGCGACGCGAGTATCAAAATTAACAAACGTTCAGTGACTCTAGACACATGTATTTGGTCTTAAACCATATATAAGAGAAGAGTTAGAATTACATAATGTATCAAATCTGGATAAGGCCAGGCGCAAGGAAAAACTTATTGAGGAAAATTTTAAAAATTCAAGGCAAGGGATATATGTGACAACAAGAGACACAAACTAGGCATTGTGAAGATATATCGTCACTTGGTCATCACTGCAACAAATATTAGTCATATGGCTATGGAGTTGAAAAGGGTTCAAAAAAATTGACCAATTGCTCCGACATTGACAGAAAAAATAAGAAGAATACTTTTCATCGATGTAGACAAGATTGGATCCTGGGCCATAGATGCAAAACCAATCACACAATACACTACAAAATCATAAATGGGAAAGATGTACAGGTATCGAGAGAGGAAGATACAACCAATTCAAATATAGACACAAGCTCATCCGAAGTATCAGATGTGACAATTACATGTATTCAACAAGCTTGTAAGGAAGAAGGGTTCAAGACACCTAAGATAGATTACACCCAACAAAAGTAAAGCCAATCAATCGTAAGGAAATATATCCCACCTCAGTTAAGAAGTTGTGACATCCTTAAATATGAACAACTCCTATTTCGAGTAACATAATCAAGGAAGTCAGGGCCAAAGAGATTACAACTTACTAGGACAATTAAGAATAAGGATATCTCAATTTTGGTCATTTTGGTAGTACCCATAATTTGATTGATATCAACAAGGTAAATGAACTTAATATTTTGTGTTCCCTGCAAAAGGGCTTAAGGCCTCAACCATTGCTAATCAACACATAGAAGAAGTGGCAAAATGTCATAAGGTGTCGTTGCACATACAAAAATTACACCTACAACTCAATCATATTGCCTTACTAGATGGTGTTAGGCGCCGACTAGTTAGCATCGCTAGGGACTTACTCTACCAATTTACAAAAAATAGTACATGGGATTTAAATGGAATGGAAGTAAGTACCGATTGTATGGACCGAGAATTTCGCCACCCAAGAAAGACGAGTCGCAGCATAAGAAGGACCCAGGCCCTCTTCAAGATATAGAGATCAATCAAGATCGCTTAGCTCAAATCAAGCATCAACACAAATCAAGAACAAAAGATGATGCAAGCAATACAACTTTGAGGACAAAGCTCCCTTTAAAGGGGGTGGCAATGATATGAATATTTAAGTAATATATTAATTATAAACAATAATTTATTATTTACTAAAGTGAAAGGGCGTAACCCTTCACTATGCATGCTCAAGCCTATAAAGGTGAGCCTCCATTGCCATCATATTTTCCACTAATTTCAACATTATGGGGATGGTGGTATGAAATGATTCCCTAAGAGATTTTTTATTCACCGATTTTGATCGAGATCAATTGTCTTCAGAGTGAGCCTTGTACACATCATCAATTCCTATATTGACTTCGAGGTTGCAGTGGCTAGTGACTCGTGCACTCCGATGAGATGGATTGGAATCCATAGGGACACTCAATATATGATATTTTCCCTATTATAAATGAGTACCTAATCATGGTTTTTGTGCTGAGACTCATTACAGAGTATTGGTTTATTTTGGGAGTGTGCATTCAGCTCTCATTTCCTCAGTGGTTTAATCACATTTTGTCAGGATATTCCTATACTCCATCCTAGTCCTACTAGCATTTTTATCCTTTGCATTTTCAGTCATGCATGCACTTTTAGGGTTTGCATGCATCCCAGTCATCAGTCCCAGCACCTAGCCCTCAGTTATCTAGCCCCCGGAGCTTCTTTCCACTCAGTTTCATCCCTCCTAGAGCTTAGTGTGCCCTCCTTTCATCTACCAGTTGAGAAAGACGCCCTTCCTTACCTACCATTCAGTTATCTTCAGTTCTTTCCTTGATTTAAGGCTAAATTGACTCTCAATTGACTGTATCACTCAGATGGACCTCCAATGAGACTTGACTGCCCATTCTGACTCCAGTTAGATCCTCATGCACACTCCATTGAGCCTCCTTCATTCAGTTAGTGTCTCCATGTGCCAATTACAATCAGTTACACCTACCACACTCAGTTAGAATCAGTTTGACTGACGGTTGACAGTTACTTGTGCATTGATGACTCCACCGATGATGAGATAGACTACTAGTTGTGCTCCGATGACACTCCAGTGATCTTTTGATCACTCCATGAAGGCTAATTCGAATTTCCACCTTGGCATTCGAATCCTCATGCATTGTACTACTTATTTGTCCATATTGTGATTAATTAATTAGTGTGTGTGAAGTATTTTTGCTTCTATCTGAGTTCTACTATATTATTTCTATTGCTCATTACACTGCATTGACCACTCTTCTTCTATCTTCCTGCTTAATCATAATTACTCTTGTGAGGTATACATCATCTCTTAGATCTGCTGTGAGGATTTTCACATGGTATTAGAGCATGTTGAGAGTATTTTTTATCTCCATTCTTGAGAGTTTTTTTCGGGTTATTATCAAGCTTTCGAGTGCAGCAGTTGCAGCAGTTTCTACATTTTTGTAGTAGTAGCAGTTGCAGATATTCTCTATTGTTTTTGCAGGTCTTCTATAGCTTCAATGTATTCAAAATGAATCCCTCCTCTTTCTCTATTCAACTATGATGAATGGAAACAAAAAATGATATCATATTTGAAGAGCCATGATCTCTTTGATTGTTATTCTGAAAGAGAGTTTGAATCCTCTGAAGAGAATATTGACTGGTTGAATAAAGGTGACAAATCCCTTGGAAGAATGATGCTTTCTATGTCGCGTTACATGATGTACCTCTTCATTGATTCTGTTGAAACTCCAAAAGAGCTATGGGCCCAACTGGATGAAAAATTTGGCAAACAGAATGAAGGATTTGGTCCAAACCCCTTCAAGAGAAAGCAAAGTGATGCATTCGCCCTCCTTGATGATCTCATTGATCATGAACCAGTATCAAACACATCTCATATTGAAGTTGTCCACAAAGAAGAAGAACTTGTATATTCTACACTTATGCTCCAAATTTCTTCTGTTTCTGTGCCAGCTCACACTCTAGATATTGCAGAAGGTCCTAAATCCTCTCTTGCACCAGAGTCTGTTGGTCTGCATCATGATCTATTGAATGTTTCAGAGGTCAAATCAGCTATTGGAGGTAATGCATTTTCTCTCCTCAATCAATCACCTCTTATTTACTACTATGTGATCATTATTCCATGCTTTCAGAAGGTTATTGAATAATATGGCCATTACCATTCGCTTGGGATAATTTCTCATGCACATCATGGTTTTGATCTCACCCCTACTGGTTCAAAGGAGATCTCAAGAAACCATGACCATTCGCTTGGGATAATTTCTCATGCATTTACTGGTTTTGATCTCACCTCTCATGGTTCAAAGGAGATCTCAAGAAACCATGATTCAAGTCTTGGATCTAATTTGGATTCTAAGCAATTACTACTTGGGACAATTTCACATGCATATGATAGTTTTGATCTCACCCCTACTGGTTCAAAGGAGATCTCAAGAAACTATTCTTCAAGTCTTAAATCTGATTTGGATTTCAAGCAATCATTATTATTTGATGGTTCTTTTTGGCATAATCTCACCCATGATGTTTCGAAGGAGAAGACAAAAGACTATCTGCACATTCACAGATTTGATCCTACCTCAGTTGATTCGAATCACAGGTTCAAGGATCATCCTCATACTTTTGGATTTGTTCTCATCACATTCGATCTGAAGAGCAAGTACAAGAACATGCTTTCTGAGCATAATCCACTTCTTCCCAAGAAGAATATACCTCTAGACATATGACCAAGCATCACACCTGCTTGAGTTTGGAGCATTTATTTTTGTGTGTGCCTTACAGTCTATTTTGAGGGGGGGTATTTTTTCCCATGAGGTTTTCCCCATTTCCTCGGTTTATTGACTGTTATTATTCATTGCATTGGGTGACCTTTGGTCTTAGTTACCAGGGCCCAGGATGGATTAAGGGGGGGTGTTAGGATATTCTTATACTCCATCCTAGTCCCACCATTATTTTGATCATTTACATTTTCAGTCATGCATGCACTTTTAGGGTTTGCATGCATTATTTAGGGTTTGCATGCATTTGCATGCATCCCAATCATCAATCCCAGCACCTAGCCCTCAGTTAGCAGCCCCCGGAGATTCCTTCCACTCAGTTTCAGCCCTCCTAGAGCTTAGTGTGCCCTCCTTTCATCTACTAGTTGAGAAAGGCGCTCTTCTTACCTACCACTTCAGTTTAGTTCAGTTATCTTCAATTCCTTCCTTGATTTAAGGATTAACTGACTCTTAAACTGACCTTAGCACTCTGATGGACCTCCAGTGAGACTTGACTGCCCATTCCGACTCCAGTTAGCTCCTCATGCACCCTCCATTGAGCCTCCTTCAGGGGGGTATTTTTCCCATGAGGTTTTCCCCATTTCCTTGGTTTATTGACTATTATTATTCATTGTATTGGGTGACCTTTGGTCTTAGTTACCAGGGCCCAGGATGGATTAAGGGGGGGTGTTAGGATATTCCTATACTCCATCCTAGTCCTACTAGCATTTCCATCCTTTGCATTTTTAGTCATGCATGCACTTTTAGGGTTTGCATGCATCCTAGTCATCAGTCCCAGTGCCTAGCCCTCAGTTATCTAGCCCCCAGAGCTTCTTTCCACTCAATTTCATCCTTCCTAGAGCTTAGTGTGCCCTCCTTTCATCTACCAGTTGAGAAAGGTGCCCTTCCTTACCTACCATTCAGTTATCTTTAGTTTTTTCCTTGATTCAAGGCTAGACTGACTCTCAACTGACTGTATCACTCCAATGGACCTCCAGTGAGACTTGACTACCCATTCTGACTCCAGTTAGCTCCTCATGCGCTCTCCATTGAGCCTCCTTCATTCAGTTAGTGTCTCCATGTGCCAGTTACAATCAATTACACCTACCACACTCAGTTAGACTCAGTTTGACTGACAGTTGACAGTTACTTGTGCATTGATGACTCCACCGATGATGAGATAGACTACTAGTTGTGCTCCGATGACACTCCAGTGATCTTTTGATCACTCCATGAAGGCTAATTTGAATTTCCACCTTGGCATTTGAATCCTCATGCATTGTACTACTTATTTGTCCATATTGTGATTAATTAATTAGTGCGTGTGAAGTATTTTTTCTTCTATCTGAGTTCTACTGTATTATTATTCTGTTGCTCATTACACTGCATTGACCACTCTTCTTCTATCTTCCTGCTTAATCATGATTACTCTTGTGAGGTATACATCATCTCTTAGATCTGCAATGAGGATTTTCACACATTTCTACAACATTGGTGTCTGACTCTCCTTTGGAGAGGAGTTTTTATCCTATGGGTTTTTATCCTTTTCTTTGCTTATGAGAGTTTGTACATGGTTACCTCAGCATGCCTCATTGTTGGGACCCATACTTTTTTTCTTTTGTTTCCTCCATACATTTCGCTTATGGGGGGATTCTAATTATATTCCTCTATGCTAGTATATTTAAGGATTTTAATTTCATGGAAAATATTCAATATTAATAATTTTAATACCGTTGTTAATATTGAGATTTGGAGTTGTGCTCTATAATGTACATTGTATATAATTTCGTATTTTATGTTATTTTAAGTATTTGAATCATAACAATGGTTTACATTGTTAATCTTATTAATTATAAATTATAGACATGCAATTAATGAATATTTTGTTACGATAATGAGTGGAATTTTTTTTATTATAATTTTTTTTTAAAATGGAGTGAACTTTCAAGACTCTATCCATTTGTATTGCTTAGTTGTTGTAGCTCAATTGGGTATAATAAATAAAATTAAATATATAATTTAAAAAAAAACTTATTTAATAAATGATGTTAACAAACAAGTTTTAAAATGCTTTTTCCATGACATCGTATGGATAAAGGTGGATATACATCTAAGTAAAGTGAAGTTTTTTATTATTTTTTTATCAAAAATGTGAGAGCATAAAGAATCTAAGGTCCCTAACATAAATTGATTTGTCTTGTGGTTTGTTTGGAATGAGAAATACAATTTTACAAGAATCAGAGGCATATCTTGTTACATAAAGAGCATTTTCACTCATATTAGGCTTCACGAGAAATATCCTTTCAATTAGTGCGCATGTAAGGAAATTTCAGATATTAATGCCTAAGAAAATTTATATAGAAATATGTTATGTTGCGCCTATTAATGAAGCATAATCTAGATAAAAATTGTCATTACAATGACTTAGAATAGGATATTTATAGCTTAAGAAATGAAGGCAATATCATCTTGCTAGGAGCATTTAATGCTAGAGCATCATCTAACCAAGTTATTATCTTAAGTAATGATTCCAATGTTAATCCTCTACAGTTAGATGAGGACCTTGTGTTAGTTAGAATATAGAAAAGAAACTTTAAGGGTTTGGTTCATAATTTGTCTTCTTTCGATCTAATCAAGCTTTGTAGTTCTCAAGATGTAATACTTTTCTATGGTCTTATGAAGCAGATGAAATCCAACCATATGTCTTATATCCATGGACTTGGTAGTAGTGTCATAGATTATGTGATATATGACCCTATATAAAAATTTTGACATCTTAAATTACTCTAAATTTTGACAAGAACATAAGCCCCATAATAGTGAATATAATAACCAAAAGCACTTGATCTTCAATAAAAATAAATTGATATATTTTTAGGCGATTTAAATAAGGAATTAAATATATTATCAAATAAATACAATATTGAAGAGCTTTATCATAATTTTACCACAACCTCTTCTACATCCATTAATAAGTTATCTATTGTGGTGTCAGGTAGAAAAGAAAATAGAATGAACTATCCTTTGTATGATAAAGAGTGCACACATGCTAGAAAAGGCATTATCGGTGCTTTGATCTGAAAATTTCAGTATCTTTTTAACCATTAAAATTGCATGTCAAATTTGTATGCTTAAATTCATAAAAGGGCTTATAAAAAGACAATTTTGAAGTGCTTAATCAAACCACATAAGCATATAAACAAGTATGCAAACCATAAAATTGTATACAACAGATGATAACGAAGTTCACCCCTCCTGGGATATGTCTCCGGGCCACTTCCAATGAGAAGGCCGATCTTATTAAGTCTTCAAAATATTACATACATGAGTTCTGGAAAAACTTCTGAGTTCTGTCAGTCAAACACAAAAACATACTGCACCATTGCGTTCCTCAAAATTCTAAGAGGAATGAGTACAAAGTTGACCCCCTTTTCCTAATATATCCTCTGTCATGCACTTCGAGAAAGATCCTATCTGCACATGTATGGACTATACCTTTATGTACTTCAAATCCTTCCTTGGGAACTGTGCATATCGTGGTCGAATTCCTCCTTTTCGTGGTTCAAAAATGGTGTTTTTAGAAAGGTTTTGGGGCGTCGAAAGCATGGCCATAAGCCTCTTTATTGGGTTCCATATCTCAAAAAAACTTTTAAATATATCATGGCAATCCTTAACAAAGGAATGGGCGATAGTTTATTGGTAAAGTGTGGAAGTGGGGGAGCGTAGGTCCCAGGGTCAAACCTGCGGGCCTCGCTTCCACCCCTTTTACGTGGTAACAATATAATGAATATATATTGGCTCGTTGTGTTTGGATGTTATGTTGGCTTAATGTGTTGGCTTATGGTTTTTTTGTGGCTTGTTGACCCTTGGTTCCACCGGTTCTATGGTATGATATGGATTGAATGCTTTACACTAGGGTCAAGGGCTAAGCCCTTGACCCAAGTGTAAAGTGTTCAAGAAACATCGGCAAATATCTTGGCTAGGAGGATATTTTGGAGGCTTTGGTGGAGTATGAGGTCAGGGGTTCGATCCTCCCTACCTCCAAACTTTTTGGTAAATAGAACAACGAAGTGACAACCAAGTTGCCGCTTGGCAAGCCCTGGTTGGTTCATATGTACACCTACCCAACCACTTGTCAACCGACTATTTTTCCAACTCATCTGCCATGTCACCATCTCGTCCATGTGGAACCCTATGGTGCTACCATGTGGCACCTTCTTGTTGACTATGCATGCCACTTGGAACCCTGTGGGTGTGCCGTGTGGCCCCTTTTTTCCCACGTTTACTTGTTTCTTGTGAAACGAATGTCATCGAAAATATCTCGCCGAGCTCTACGCATATGTAAGCTTCTATTTACATTTTGAATACTTTCATTTTGATTGATATTAGAGATCCTCCTAGATCAAACCTTCCCACTGGGAAGATTTTGGGCAACCAAAAGCATGAAATCATTCAGAAAACAACTGAGGGTACAACTCCCTCACTCTTCTGGTTTCTAGCCATCATTCCTTTCTTGGATGCATTCCTTTAAGTCCCACACGAAGATATTCCATGTCACCTCTTCGTGAATATCTAACCTACTTATCAAGTATAACATCTTCCGGAAGTTCATTGAGGTATTCAGGAGCAAACTCGTCAACAGAAGGTCCTTGAACCTGTACATCTTGGTCCATAATCATAGGAGGCTCATACAATTTTATTTTTTCCACATTCACAATGGAATAGATTTGCATATAAGGAGGCAAATCTAACCAGAAAGCATTGTTACCAACTTGATCCAAAATTGTGAAAGGTACATATCGGATTGGTTTCAACTTTCTACCTTCACCTTGGAGTCAGTCTTTGCTGATATGAAGACATACTTGATCACCAACTTGAAAATGATGATCCACCCAATGATTTTTATGTCTTTCTTTATACTTGGCTTGACTTGATTCCAACTACTCCTGGATTATTTGATGAATCAACCGGATATGCTAAATAAATTTCAAATATTTATCCACATCAACTTGACCATATCCCGCAGAATCTTTCCCATAAACAAAGTCTAATGGATACTTTGGCAAATATCCAAAACATGTCTCGAATGGAGACCATTGTGTTGAAGAGTGTATGGATCTATTGTATGCATGCTGAGCATAATGAAACTGCTCATCCCAAATCTTAGGATGCTTAGAACAATATCCCTGGAGAAGATGTACCACGGTCTGTTTGACCACTTCAGTTTTTCCATCGGTTTGTGGATGGAATGTTGTGCTCTTCTTCAACTTTGTATCCATAAGTTCTCATAAAGATGACCAAAATTTCCCAAGCAAGTAGGAATCTCGGTCGAATATAATAGAAGTAGGTAATCCAAAATGGACCCATACATGTTGGGAGAACAAATGAGTAGTCAATTCAGTTGTGATATGCTTTTTACAAACCATTAGAATGCACATTTTACTGAACCTATCCACAATAACATATAAGTAATCATGTCTCTTTCTAGATATTGGTAACCCTCCTACAAAGTGCATTGATAGACGAGAAGGAAGAGGAAGTGGAGTGTACAAGCCTAACTTTCTATTACTTGGATTACTTGTTGCACACATGACACATCCTATTACATATTTGGACACATCATCAACAACAGGTTCATGCTTTGAAATAGAAGTAGAAGGATTTTTACCTTGAATTCCCATAGCAACAATCTTAGTTTCATCCCTTGATTCAGATCCCAAATCATGTTGGATGGTTGTAGTAGTGGTCTTCTTGTCCTCCTTATTCTGAAACTTCTCAGGATTGAGTTCCAGATGAAGTCTCGAACATTTGGACGCCTCATGACCCTTTTTCTGGCAATGTGAGCATGTAGGTTTATCTCCTCCCTTTTTCACTGTAGCTATATTATTAGCTTTCCCTTTACATTTGAATTTGTTTCCATCAGGTTTTAAAGGTTTCTTGGAAAAATTTTCATTTGAATTCTTCCCGTTGGACTCCATATGAGTCACTTGAACGCATACCTCATCAAGGTTAGTCGGATTAATCATAAGTATCATATGATGCAAATAACTATGTAATCCTCCTATAAAATTGAGAAGAATTTCTTGAGTGTAGTGAGGTATAGCAAGTATCAAATCTCTTTTCCTAAACTCTTGAGTGTACTCCTGCACACTTTGTCCCTTACCTTGTCTCAAATTCTGCCAATCCATCATGGCTTGCTGCATGTATCCCAACAGATAGAACTACTTCTTTAATGCTGAAGTGAACTCATGCCAAGAGGAAATGATGTTGCCTTTTGTGGAAAGATCATTTTGAGTTCTGCTCTCCCACCATATGAGAGAAGCCCCTCTAAGTCGGAGAGAATCCAATTGAATTTTTATGCTATCTTCAGTGAACTTTTGAATCCTACAATAGACTTATATCTAACGGATCCAATTATCCAATTTCTCAGCATTAAGTTTTCCATTATAAACAAGTAAGTCAAACTTAATATCAAGCTTTAATTGAGGCATATTAAAATAAAGTTTTTTCTTTCCAGGTGAAGAATGTTGAAGATGGTGGGTTTTTAGGAGGATCCTCACCACCTCCTTCTTTAACTTTATCATGAGATGAGCCACCTTGTTCACCCTTATTTTGATCTTGATAAAGCTCTTCCACCATTTTTTTCATCCTCATTAAAGCCTTAAGAAATTCTCCTTTAGATGGGATTGAAGAAGTCCCATCTTCTCCTTTTAGTGAAGCCATTCTTCCACTTCTTGAACGAATTTCTAGATCAAATTCCTCAACTTCTCCTTCACCACGCTAAAGCCTCGATCTCATTAGCATTCACAAACTCACAATGCAATGGTTAAGTTGCTCTGATACAAAACTTGATCTGAAAATTTCAGGATCTTTTTAACCATTAAAATTGCATGTGAAATTTGCATGCTTAACTTCATAAAAAGGCTTATAAAAAGACAATTTTGAAGTGCTTAATAAAACCACATAAGCAAATAAACAAGTATGCAAACCCTAAAATTGCAGACAACAGATTATAACAGAGTTCACCACTCCTAGGCGACGTCTCTGGGACACTTCCAATGAGAAGGTCAATCTTATTAAGTCTTCAAAAGCTTAAATACATGAGTTCTGGAAAAACTTATGAGTGTTGTCAGTCAAACACAGAAACAGACTGCACCACTGTGTTCCTCTTGAAATTCTGAGAAGTATGAGTATAAAGTCGACCCCCTTTCCCTGATATATCCTCTAGCATGCACTTCGAGAAAGATACTAGCTGCGCCTGTATGGACTGTACCTTTCTATACTTCAAATACCGCCTCGGGAACTGTGCATATCATGATCGAATTCCTTCTTTTTATGGTTCAGAAATGGTGTTTTATAAAGGTTTAGGGCAACGAAAACATGGCCACGTGCCTCTTTTTTGGGTTTCATATCTCAACAAAAATTTTAAATATATCATGTCAATCCTTAACAAAGGATTGGGCGATAGCTTATTGGTAGAGCATGGAAGAGGGGGATCGGAGGTCCCAAGGTCAAACTCGCAGGCCTCGCTTCCACCCCTTTTACGTGGTAACAATATAACGAATATATATCGGCTCGTTGTGTTTGGTTGTTATGTTGGCTTAATGTGTTGGCTTATGGTTGTGTTGTGGCTTGTTGACCATTGGTTCCTCCGATTTTGTGGTATGATATGGATTGAACACTTTACACTTGGGCCGAGGGCTAAGGCCTCGGCCTGCCCCTTTTTCCAACTAAACCATAACACAACTTCAAATAGAAGTTTTGATCTATAGTGGTTAAGAAACATCGACGAAGATCTTGGCTAGGAGGATATTGTGGAGCCTTTGGTGGAGTAGGAGGTCAGGGGTTCGATCCTCCCTACCTCCAAACTTTTTTGTAAATAGAACAACGAAGTTCCAACCAGGCTACCGCTTGGAAATCCTTGGTTGGTCCATATGGACGCCTACCCAGCCACTTGTCAACCGACTATCATTAGAGAGATTTTGAGGTCAAAAAATGGCCTCCTAAGAGATGTACTACAAAAATATGAGATATATTAAAATATTATGAATTGGGGGTTTTATGGGGTAGGTATATATGACAAGTCACCTCCCACACTATTTTCTATGCACAATATAACTAACCATGGTTGAGTTGCTTTTCAAAATTCACTAGAAAGAAAAATAATAAAAGAAGTCTACATTGATGTGACTAAGATTCATTGTAAATTCCCAAAAATTTATTGTCCTTTAACATTTTTTTGTCTTGAACTTGAAAATGAAATTAAATAATAACAAATATTTTTAAGAGCTATTTTTTTAATTTTATGTTGACTTTTTATATTTAGTACTTTTTTCATGAATTTAATTGAGAATTTATGTACATGTAAACTGTTAATAATATTATTATAATCCACATTGCATTATTATTATTATTTATTAAATCTATTATTATTCTTTATTAGTTTGACATTATGTTATTAAATAGAATGGAGTGAATATATAATTTAAAATTAAAAACATAAAAATGATAATATATTATTTTATAAAAAAAATGTGAAAGGACTTTCTTTATGAATTAAGAGTACTTCAGTTGAAAATGACAATAATATTATTTTATGAGAAAGTGTGAAAAGACATTCATTATGAGTACTTTACTTGAAAATGACTATAATATTATTTTATGAAAATACTATCATTATGAGTACTTTACTTTATGACTTAAAAGTACTTACACCACTACCTTGGTTAACTATGTGTTTTCATCCACCATAGAAAATTTGACAAATAAGCATTCTTAACTCATGCAATGCCACCTCACCAAGGGGGATGATGTCATCTACTAGAATGTGATTGGTTGTTTTTTATAGTACATTTTCTTTGTTTTGAGGCCATTTTTTGACCTCAAAATTTCTCTAATGTGGTCGAAATCATCTATCATGTCATCATATCGACCATGTGGCATCCTATGGTGCTGCCACGTGGAAAATGTATGTTGATTGTTCATGCCACGCAGCACCCCGTGGGTGTTCCATGTGTCCCCTTTTTTTGCCACTTTTTACCTATTTTTCCGTAATTTTAGAACTTGATAACGTTTACGTTTAGAAGCCATTTCTCGCGAAACGAACGTCACCAGAAAGCTCTCGCCAAGCTCTACGCACCTGTAAGCTTATGTTCACATTTTGAATACTTTAATTTTGATTGATATTAGAGATCCTCCTAGATCATGCTTCTAACAAGTCCTTAAAATATGATAAGTTATGTAGGTACAAAGCCCTAATTAAAAAGGGAAAAATAACTATATAAATAGAAAGAAAGAGAATATTTTGCACCTCTCTAAGATATATCCTAAGAAATTCACGAGGAAAATTCTAAGTCATAATGCTAAAGAAAATAATATGATTCCCTTGAGGGACTGGAATTCCTTCCTTAAAAGGATTTATGAATCCCCTAATTTCACGGACAATATTCAAACCCTTTCTATAGAGGAATAATATTTCTCTTTAGAATACAAAGAGTTGGGGTTAAGCAGACATGCAAAAGAAAAAAACTAAGGACATCGAAAGATACCAAGTTAAAATCTTAAAATTTAGTGGGCCTATCATCATCCCTCACATCCACAAGCTCTTCAATTGAGCAATAAAGCAAGGTTCCCCTAAAACCTGGATATAAAGCCTCATTGTTCCTATTTTTAAAAGTTGAGATAAAAACAATCCATCTAATTATAGGACTATTATATTATCTCTCTTTTAGCCAGATTATATGGAATTATTTGGAAAAAAAGATCAACATATTGCTAGAAAATCATAGAAAAAGAGATAAAGGTCAAGTAGGATTTAAGATTTGTCATTCAATTGTGGATGACCTTGTTATGCTTAGGACCATTGCTAAAGAGTGTCATAATAATACAACCATTATTTTATGTTTCCCTGTAGGATTTAGAAAATCATTTAACATAGTTCCTATAACTAACCATAGGAATATATTAGAAGAGCTAATAGTCCCTTTCGAGATGGAAGTTGATGTGATAAGTTTGTATAAGAAGGTTATTCCCAATTTTAAGAATTCTAACAAACGGTCAAAATAAATTAATTGTAACATAGGAATCAGCCAAGATTGTCCACTATCCCTTACCCTTTTTAGTATATATATTGAAAATTTAGAGGGTTGTTTGGAAGAAGCATATTGTGTTGGAATAGCGTTTGCTAGTATAGTCATTGTCTTTCTTCTCTACACCAATGATATTGTCCTTATGGAAAGGAGTCACCATGATCTTAAAAGGAAACGAAAAAATATTAAGAATTTTTTAGCTAGTATGGGTATGACTATTAACACTGAAAAAACAAAGGTTATGATAATCAAATCCCAAAAGATTACTTATGTTGATTTCATATATGACAACAACAACAACAACTTGAAGAAAGTGACTGCATACAAATATATTATAATTGATCTTCATTATAAGCTTAATTGGAACTATATCATTGAGAAAAGGATTAATGGAGAGTGGAAAAACTATCATGGACTTGAAAACAATTGTAAATTAACATACCTTTGACGTTGTGATAAGAATAAACTCCTCTTTGAGACTCTCATCACTGTTGTTATCATATATGGATGTGAATTTTGGGGTTGCACCATCTATAGAGAATCATGGAGAAGGGTATAACAATTGTAATGTCCCCATTTTGACCCCCTTTGTATTAAATCGTAAATGATGTAAATATTGTAATTTGATCATGGTGAGGAGCTCAAGGCCAAGGCCCCACCATTGACTTAGCATTTTGTATCGGCAATTAAAAATAGATGCCTATGGTTCTTGTGCGAGATGGGCACAATGTAAATAAGACATCATGTAAATACGGATTTTAATGGAAAACCCACAACTAGCTATGCAATGCAACAAAGAGATGGGGCATGATTCTACAAGGAATAGGGAGGGAAATTATTCAAACCCTTGAGCCAATGGTGTCAGCCCATGTGTCAATGAGAAAACCCATGAACTCTTAACTACCCATTTTGCCTCATGCACCCAATCATTTAATTCTTCCAAAGATTGGTTGGGGCAGTTAATGTCTTGGGATTGGAGAAGTATGGCAGTCAGATTTTCGTGCATGGGCAAGCCACCAACCTGAAAATCGTATTTTTGGCTTGATGGGCAAGAAAACCCCCACGAAATGCTGCCTAAGGCAATTCTTCATCCATTACGTTCTTTCTCTCACGCAGACTGAGCTCACTGGAATTTATCCTCACGTTTTTCACCATAACCCTGCGTTTTTCCATGCCCAGGAACTCGTTTTTGGATTGTGCAACAGCTGGGGAAGGAGGGATGCGAATTGGGACTGAGGGAGAGGTCGTTTTTGCCCCTCGGGCATTTTTCTGTAATGGGTTTTGCTCTCCCAGTCGAATTTTTCAATTGCCATACGTTTTGAGTCTACCCACGTTTTTTCTAAAGCCCAGGAAACCCATCTCATGCATCCCACTGTTGAAACATTTTTCTCATGCTCAGCAAGTGTAGTTTTGCTGCTATGTGCATCCTTGTTTGATTTGAACCTGTAAGCAAGAAACTGGAATGGTAGTGGACAGAATTGGCTTGATAAACCTAGTGTAGGGAGTAACCTCTCAAGAAGATCAAGAGGGCTGGCTACTTTTCTATGCACACCCTGAGAGCACTAGAAGGGAAGGTATGGCTTGAGGGACTGTGTGGCAGTGAAGAGAATACTTCCTTGTGTTGGGTGTGTAGGCATTGTGAGTGCCAAGCTGAATAGATTTGGGAGGGGTACCCATAGCTCTGTGGTTGAGCTCACTAACTTAGCAATTCTTCCTTCCCATTTCCTAGCAGCCTGATAAACCCAATTGCAGATTGGCTTGGCTCATCTTGGTGTATGCTTGGCTATGTGTGAGTCTGTCGTTCCCTGGTTCCTTGTAGAGATCATGCCCAGCTCGGGGGTGGCAGTTGTATCAAGAGGTTGATAAGCACAACTGGCCTATGGTTGGGTGGAACGTTGCAGTTGTGTAACTAGTTGAATTGGGACTATTTTGTCAAGATAAGTATTCTCTTGTGTTTTTAACCTTGCAATTATTCCTTTGATGAATAACTTGAATGTATCATGGATGTGCTAATGAATTTACTTCCGCTGTGTTTTCAAATGATCATGCATTTCCATATGATCTTGTATAGTTCTGCAAAGGTCTATTTTTAATGGCTGTCATAGAAATCTTGAGTGTATGTTAGACATCAATAGGATTTATTTAATTTCCATTGTGTTTCTATAGCATGCACATATACATGTCTTGTATCAACAAGTTTAATTAATGTATATGGGGCTAATTGCCCGGATTGAGCGTCAATGTCCTCTCTATCATGCTGGTATGGTAGGAGGGGACATTACAGTTTGGTATCAGAGCTGCGTTGCAGCATTGGACCTCTATGGGCCAAATCTGATAGCAATTACAAGGGAAGATTTTGAAAATTTTCTTAAGTCTGTTTTTGGAAAATTTTGTTTTAAGTCTGTTTTTGGAAATTTTTGGTTTTAAGTCTGTTTCGGGAAGTCATCCCAAAACTGCGGAAAGGTTCCGCGAACCTTCCCGCAATTGCGGAAGAGTTCGGCGAAGCTTCCCGTTGCGGAAGAGTTTCGCGAACCTTCCCGCAATTGCGGAAGATTTCGGTGAACCTTCCCGTTGCGGAAGAGTTCCGCGAACCTTCCCGCAATTGCGGAAGAATTCAGCAAACTGCTCCGAAAGAGCGGAGAAAAAAAATTTTAAGTGAAAAATTTTCTAAGTGTCGGCGTCGGAAGGAAATTTTGCAGAAGGATTCCGTGAATCGTTCTGAAACGCGGGAGAGTTCGGTGGTTCGTTCCGAAGTTGCGGAAGACTTCGGTGAATCGTTCTGCAACTGCGGAAGAATTAGCCGAATCATTCCACAACTAGGGAAGACTTCGCCGAATTGTTCCGCAACTGTGGAAGACTTCGTCGAATCATTCCGCAACTGCAGAAGACTTCGGCGAATCGTTCCGCAATTGTGGAAGGCTTCCACGAACCTCTCCAAAATTTTGGAAGCATTCGGCGAACTGCCCCGCAATGGAGGCAAGCTGCGAACTGCCCCGAAACTGCGGGAGCCTTCGCCGAATGGCTCCGCAATTGCGGAAGCCTTCGCCGAATGGCTCCGCAATTGTGGAAGCCTTCGCCGAATGGCCCTGCAACTGCAGGAGCCTTTTCCGAATGGCCTCGCAATTGCGGAAGGCTTCGGCCAACCACCCCGAAATTGCGGGAGCATTCAGTGAACCGCCCCGCAGTTGCAGGAGCATTCTGTGAACCGCCCGTCACGGCAAGATTCAGCGAACTGCCCGTTGCGGCAGGATTCAGCCACAAGGGGGCAAGCCCCCTTGACCCCCTTTTTGTTTTTCTCCTCGTATGTCATTGGTCGTAAGAGAATTCTATGATTCCACAAATTGTCAACGTAATATTTTTCCACGTGCATGAAGTAAATTGTGAATTCTGAGAATGTAATGCAGCTAACAATTGTGGTGATGAACACATTTCAGAGAGTCACAGTTACAGCAGGGTAACACTCTAGATAATACAGTCAGAGAGTTTTGGATCTTGGTTGGGCCAAGAAAATCAACATTATGGATGATGCACAGGATCCATACGAACCTGAGACAGATGCCATGGGGGAGAACATACAGGTTGAGAATGCTGAAATAGAATCTAATGTGAGAAGAAATCAAGAGACCCCTCCAGATGTTGCAGCCACCATGAGAAGCCTAAGGGTGGAGTTGTAAAGCTGCAGGGAAGATAATGAAAGGATTATTAAAGCTCAGGAAGAACAAAATCAGCTGAATGCAGCCATGCTACAAAGTTTGACGGACATCCAAAGGCAAATAAACTCTGGGCATCAGACATCAAATCTAGAAAGGGGTGGGAGTAGCTCTAGAAGGAATTCCTGCAAGAGGGCCAGTAGCCCAAGAAGAGTTTCGACAGATAGGACATATACTCCATAAAACTCCTCTAATGAATCATCTGACTCTGAAGAATCCATTGAGGGTTCAAGCTCTTCCTCTTGCATGAGTAAGAGGAAGAAGCACTACAAGAACAATTCACATGGGGAATTTAAGAAGGCAAAACCTCCTACATTTGATGGAGAGATAAAGTCCGGTCAAGAAGCTGAGGCTTGGCTTCTTGGGATGAGAAAGTATTTCCAAGTCCAAGACTACTCGGGAAATATGAAGGCAAGGGTAGCCATCTTCAACTTGAATGGAAGAGCATCTATATGGTGGGAACACACCAGGCAAGTGAAGAAGATCAATGAAAGAAAGATTGTGTGGAAGCAGTTCAAGAAATACTTCAAGCAGAAGTACCTCTCTAATAGGTACTATGACGATAAGATCAAAGAGTTCCATGAGTTGAGATTGGGACAATCAACCATGGAAGAATATGAAAACAAGTTCTTGGAGCTGCTGAGGTATGTCAAGTATATTCGAGATGATAAGGTCAAAATCCAGCGTTTCCTAAGTGGACTGCCCCAGTCATATAAAGACAGAATTGAGTTCGATGAACCTCGAACTCTAGAGGAGGCCATAAGAAAGGCCAAGTATTGCTTTGATCAGAACAAAAGCAAACCGGAATTCCATAAGGCATGGAAGGATAGGAAAAACGAAAAGTTTGATCAAAGGAAGAAGGGGTTCAAGCCTCCTCAATTCCAGAATCAGCAAAGGCAACCATCACAGGTTGTGACTAAGCCAACTAGGATGATGGGAGACAAGCCAAGAGATCCAAAGGAGCCAAGAGAACCACTTCAATGTTGGGGTTGTGGAGGAGACCACATACTTAGGAACTGTCCACATAGGAATGGGAATGCAAATCAAGTTCACAACATCCAAGGAGCTGGAACTGTGGGTCAAGTGGCAAGGACAATCCCTAGAATCTATGCAGCTCTAGACGACCGCCAAGCAGATCATCAGTCAACTGTGGTTTAAATTGAAGGTAAGATTGCTAAGCAATCTGTTTCTAATTTGATTGATCCTGGATCTACTCACAGTTATGTCACTCCTAGGATTGTTGAGATTTGTGCCTTCACGAAATTAAAGCATAGTAAATCTTGGTTAGTTCAACTAGCCACTGGAACCAAGAGAAAAGTTAGTGAAATTGTAGAGAAATGTCCATTAGAGATGGATGGGCTATTCACTTATGCAGATCTGAATATTTTGCCACTAGGTTCCTATGATATTCTCATTGGAATGGATTGGTTAGAAGCACACAGGGTTAAACTTGACTGCTACAATAAGACATTTGAATGCATGGACGAAGAAGGAAACCCGAGGGTTGTAAAAGGCATTCCAAAGGTAACTTCTGTTAGACAGGTTTCAGCCATGCAACTGAAGAAGTTCTGTAGGAAGGGATGTCGACTGTATGCAGCCCATGTTTTAGAGGCAGTAGAGAATGAAATTCTTAGATTGGAGGACTATCAAGTATTGTAAGAATTCAGGGATGTTTTTCCTGATGAGATTCCAGGACTTCCTCCAAAGAGAGACATTGACTTTACAATTGAACTTGTGCCAGGAGCGGCACCAGTGTCTAAGACACCCTACAGGATGAGTACACCGGAATTGCTAGAATTGAAGATGCAATTGCAAGAGTTGCTGGAAAAGAAATATATTATGCCAAGTGTGTCCCCATGGGGAGCACCTGTTCTATTTGTGAAAAAGAAAGATGAAACACTCAGGTTATGTATTGACTATAGGCAGTTGAACAAAGTCACTGTGAAGAACAAATACCCATTGCCCCGAATTGATGACCTTTTTGACCAAATGAGAGGAGCAAAGGTATTTTCAAAGATTGACTTGAGGTCTGGTTACCATCAGGTAAGAATCAAAGAAGAAGATATTCATAAGACAGCCTTTAGAATAAGGTATGGACACTATGAGTTTGTAGTGGTACCATTCGGTCTTACAAATGCACCAGCTACATTCATGTGTCTCATGAATAATTTTTTTAGCAAATATTTGGACAAGTTTGTTCTTGTATTCCTAGACAACATTCTCATCTATTATAAGAATGAAGAAGAACATGAAGAACATTTGAGAATGACAATACAATTACTAAGGGAGCATAAGTTTTATGCAAATTTGAGTAAATGTGACTTTTATAAGGATAGAATTTATTATTTGGGTCACATCATCTCTGACGAAGGGATATCTATAGACCCTGAGAAGATTGAAACCATTATGAATTGGCCAACTCCAAGGAATGTGACTGATGTGAGATCTTTTATGGGCCTTGCTGGTTACTACAGGAGGTTTATCGAAGGATTCTCCAAGGTTGCAAACCCAATCACTTCTTTGCAAAAGATGGGGATAAAGTTTGAATGGTTGCCAAGATGTGAGGAAAGTTTTCAACGGTTGAAGAATCTTCTTACAAGTGCACCTATTTTGAAGATTGCAGACCCGGAAAAAGACTTTGTGGTGTGTACCGATGCATGCAATCAAGGACTTGGAGGAGTTCTTATGCAAGACAACCACGTGATATGCTATGAGTCAAGAAAGTTGAAGGAGCATGAGAAGAACTACGCTACTCATGATATAGAACTTGCAGCCATAGTACATGCCTTGAAGATGTGGAGGCATTACTTAATGGGAAGAAAATTTGAGTTAAGGACAGACCATTGTGGTTTGAAATACTTGTTTGATCAGCCAACTTTAAATGCTAGGCAAGCTAGATGGTTGGAATTTTTGTGTGAATTTGATTTCGAAATCAAACACATAAAAATGAAAGAAAACAAGGTGGTTGATGCGCTCAGCAGGAAGGCACATGAAATGCATGTGTCGGCACTTAGTACTTGCCAACCAGATTTGAGGCAGCAGATTGTTAACCATATGGTTGAGGATGAAGTGTATGAGCAGATAAAGGAAAAATTGCAGCAGCAAAACCTTGAAAAGAAGTATGAGGGCTATCATTTGGAAGAAGACGGAGTTCTTACCTATAACAATAGAGCTTATATTCCCAATGTGGCAGATTTAAGGAGAATGGTTATGGATGAAATCCATAAAGCTCCATACTCTGGTCACCCAGGATATCAGAAAACAATTGCTACAGCAAGAAAATATTATTTCTGGCCAGGCATGAAGAAGGATGTCGCTGAATACATTTCTAAGTGCATGGAATGTCAGCAGGTGAAGAGTGAACACCAACATCCAGCAGGTTTATTGCTTCCAGTGCCAATTCCGGAATGGAAATGGGAAGTAATATCCATGGATTTTATTACAGGATTGCCAATGACTAAGAGACAACATGATTCCATCATGGTTGTGGTGGACAAGTTAACAAAGGCAGCACATTTTATACCGGTTAAATCCACACATAAAGCCGATGCCATTGCAAATATTTTCATGAAGGAAATTTTCAGATTACATGGGCTGCCTAAGGTAATAATTTCTGACAGGGATACCAAGTTCACTTCCAATTTTTGGAAAGGTCTCTTTGCAAATTTGGGTACACAGCTAATTTTTAGTACCGCATACCATCCTCAAACAGATGGTCAAACCGAAAGAGTAAATCGGGTGCTTGAAGACATGCTCCGCATGTATGTAATGGACAAACCATCCAAGTGGGAGGATTATCTACACTTGGTAGAATTTGCATATAACAATAGGCAACAAGCATCATTGGGAATGAGTCCTTATGAGGCTTTGTATGGCAGAAGGTGTAGGACACCAGTGACTTGGGACAATCCCGTGAACAGAATTGTACTTGGGCCAGAATTGCTCAAGCAAATGGAACAAGAGGTTGCAAGGATCCGGCAAAATTTAAAAGCAGCCCAGGATAGACAGAAAAGCTATGCAGATAAACATAGAGTGCATAGGGAATTCAATGTTGGGGATCATGTATATCTTCGAGTGAGATCAAGGAAGAGTTCCTTGAAGCTTGGGAGCTATGCCAAGCTATCGCCTAGATATTATGGGCCATTTGAAGTGCTTGAAAGAATAGGACCAGTTGCATATAGACTTGCATTGCCTGCTAGCACTAAATCTCATAATGTTTTTCATGTCTCTTTGCTTAAGAAATATGTACATGATCCTAACCATGTGATTAATTGGGATGTGATCTAGGTGGAACCCGAGGGAGAATTCCAAACCAATCCATTGTGCATCCTAGACAAGAAGGTAACATTGCTCCGGAACCGAGCCATCGGACAGGTAAAGGTGCAATGGAAGCACTACGGTCCCGATGAGGCTACATGGGAGCTGGAGGATGCCATGAGGGTGGCATATCCATTTTTGTTCAATTTTGATGAGCACTGAGGACAGTGCTAATGTAAGGGGAGGGGAATGTAATGTCCCCATTTTGACCCCCTTTGTATTAAATCGTAAATGATGTAAATATTGTAATTTGATCATGGTGAGGAGCTCAAGGCCAAGGCCCCACCATTGACTTAGCATTTTGTATCGGCAATTAAAAATAGATGCCTATGGTTCTTGTGCGAGATGGGAACAATGTAAATAAGACATCATGTAAATACAGATTTTAATGGAAAACCCACAACTAGCTATGCAATGCAACAAAGAGATGGGGCATGATTCTACAAGGAATAGGGAGGGAAATTATTCAAACCCTTGAGCCAATGGTGTCAGCCCATGTGTCAATGAGAAAACCCATGAACTCTTAACTACCCATTTTGTTTCATGCACCCAATCATTTAATTCTTCCAAAGATTGGTTGGGGCAGTTAATGTCTTGGGATTGGAGAAGTATGGTAGTCAGATTTTCATGCATGGGCAAGCCACCAACCTGAAAATCGTATTTTTGGCTTGATGGGCAAGAAAACCCCCACGAAATGTTGCCTAAGGCAATTCTTCATCCATTACGTTCTTTCTCTCACGCAGACTGAGCTCACTGGAATTTCTCCTCACGTTTTTCACCATAACCCTGCGTTTTTCCATGCCCAGGAACTCATTTTTGGATTGTGCAACAGCTGGGGAAGGAGGGACGCGAATTGGGACTGAGGGAGAGGTCGTTTTTGCCCCTAGGGCATTTTTCTAGAATGGGTTTTGCTCTCCCAGTCGAATTTTCCAGTTGCCATATGTTTTGAGTCTACCCACGATTTTTCTAAAGCCCAGGAAACCCATCTCATGCATCCCATTGTTGAAACGTTTTTCTCATGCTCAGCAAGTGTAGTTTTGCTGCTATGTGCATCCTTGTTTGATTTGAACCTGTAAGCAAGAAACTGGAATGGTAGTGGACAGAATTGGCTTGATAAACCTAGTGTAGGGAGTAACCTCTCAAGAAGATCAAGAGGGCTGGCTACTTTTCTATGCACACCCTGAGAGCACTAGAAGGGAAGGTATGGCTTAAGGGACTGTGTGGCAGTGAAGAGAATACTTCCTTGTGTTGGGTGTGTAGGCATTGTGAGTGCCAAGCTGAATAGATCTGGGAGGGGTACCCATAGCTCTGTGGTTGAGCTCACTAGCTTAGCAATTCTTTCTTCCCATTTCCTAGCAGCCTGATCAACCCAATTGCAGATTGGCTTGGCTCATCTTGGTGTATGCTTGGCTATGTGTGAGTCTGTTTTTCCCTGGTTCCTTGTAGAGATCATGCCCAGCTCGGGGGTGGCAGTTGTATCAAGAGGTTGATAAGCACAACTGGCCTATGGTTGGGTGGAACGTTGCAGTTGCGTAGCTAGTTGAATTGGGACTATTTTGTCAAGATAAGTATTCTCTTGTGTTTTTAACCATGCAATTATTCCTTTGATGAATAGCTTGAATGTATCATGGATGTGCTAATGAATTTACTTCCTCTGTGTTTTCAAATGATCATGCATTTCCATATGATCTTGTATAGTTTTGCAAAAGTCTCTTTTTAATGGCTGTCACAGAAATCTTGAGTGTATGTTAGACATCAATAGGATTTATTTAATTTCCGTTGTGTTTCTATAGCATGCACATATACATGTCTTGTATCAACAAGTTTAATTAATAGATATGGGGCTAATTGCCCGGATTGAGCGTCAATGTCCTCTCTATCATGCTGGTATGGTAGGAGGGGACATTACAACAATTCCAAAATATTTTTATGACATATAATCTCAAAATTAAAGGTAATACAGCCTATCCTATCCCCATCATAGAAGCGAGTCTCTATTCCTGTAAAAGCATGGCCGTGACTAGGTACCTAATGTACAAGAGCAATATAAACAACATGGGATACAAGAGGCTTCTTAAGACTTATTCATACTCTACTCAACACCACCTACGACTTTATCAATGTTGGCATAAATATGCCATGCCTTGGCTAAATCATTGGAGAGTTGAGAAAGAGGCCACATTGCATAATAACAATAATAATATAAGTATTATTACATCCAAATTTAAGAACTTGTACTGCGATAAAGAATTAGAGCATAAGACAAAATTAAAATAGTATAAGGAGGTGATCAACTCTAATCTAGAAGATCAAAAGTTTCTCTTTGTTTTAACTAGTGTAAAGAAGGAAATCAACATTGCTAAAATAAGAACAAACTCTCATGATCTCCATAGTAAAATGGGGCGTTGGATGATTCATAAAACATCGTGGGATGAAAGAATTTGTCATCTTTGTGAGACTAAGAGGGTTGAAGATGAAAAACACTTTATCGTAGATTGTTCTGTGTACACCCACATTAGAGCACAATCTCAAAATATTTGCTACAATTCTAGCCATCCTAACCCTTGAACTCATCACAACTATGGTGACATAAGAATGATTCTCTTAAATCTTTTTGAGCATACTAATAAAATTCTAAAGAAAAACAAGTCATTGCTTACCTTTTTTAAGGTCCAATAGATTAAAATTGATCTAAGTGGACATTAATAACCATCATCATTACCATTGTCATTGAAAGTGATTGTATTTTTAAAATGTCAATCTCTAAATTTATCTAAATAAATTACTTCTCAAACAACTTTTAACGTTCCCTTTTAACCCTTTATATTATTATACATATAACAAAGTAACTTATAAATAAGGAATTTTGTTTATTTTGTTTATTCCATATATGAGTACCAATATCCATCTTTTATCCACCATTTCAAATATCACATCCAATATTAATCTTTTTTCACCATTTCAAACCTCACATCCACCATGAATTGTTAAAAAATATCACAATATTCCTCTATACTATTATATTACATTGAATGAAATTAACGATTTTAACTTTGTGGAAAATATTACAAACAAGACGAAGGAAAATCCTTAGGAGAAAAAATGCTCTGCAACTCACAAGAGACGACGTTTTTTGAGATCTAAAATCAATTTCACTCAGATTTTGCTAGAACTACCAAGCCCGTGCAAGAGTGGGATTAGAGTAATGAAAGAAAAAGAAGGAGGGGGATCCTTCCCCTCCTTCTACAAAGTAGTGTCCAATAGCGGTACAATAGACATAATCTCAAGGATCCCTCTTAGTTCATCAATGCAAATTGAAACCCCACTAGATAACAAAGGAAAGGGAGGGGCAAGAATAGATACAAATCAGAAATCCAACCAGTAAGTTGTTGAAGGAGAAGAACTCAAATATCAAGGGAAATGCATTCTGAAATCGCTTCAAACTCCCAGGTATGAATTGACATCTAGTAAAATAGATGAAAATATTCAATACCTAAGTGATCACACTATAATTGGATAATTCATGTGGGTTTGGCCATCAGAGAAATCTATGATATGGTGGATCAACATAATATGGAAACCCAAAGGACACTATGATATGCAGCTAAGCTTAAACAAAAATTTCACGGTCATCTTCAAGCATTTGGAGGACATTAACATAGTATTTAATGAGGGACCTTATTTATTTAAATCAGTAGGGTTATATCTCCATTTATGGAAACCTAATTTCAATCCAGAACTAGAGACTTTAACATGTGTACATGTTTGGATCCATGTCTATTCCCTTCCTGCAAAATACTAGGAGGTAGAAACCCTTGAAGGAATAGGAAGCACTCTTAGAAAATATGTCAAATATTTATGATCACACACATCTATTTAGGGATTGTCCCAAGAATAAAGAAGAAGAGAAATCAAGAGCAGAGGAACAGAAAGATAAAGAAGGCTACACAAAGGTCTCATTAGAGAAAATAACAGGAAGAAAGCAAGGAGAAGCAACCTCAAAAACCACTGTGGAAACAAAGAATGTCTATGAATTCTAGATCTAGACCAAATTAACCATGAAAAAGAAATATATAGCATCACTATAGGGAAAATTCAACAAACATAAGGACCAAAGAGGAAAAAAAATAAAAAGGAATATCAAGAAATCAAGAAATCCAAGACAGATCCAAAAGGAAAATCAAAAGAAGAAAGGATTCAAGAAGAAAAGGAAATGAAAGATAAAGAAGACATAGAGGATGAAGATATGGACATAGGGGATCTAGATCTAGAAAATTCGGAATTGACCTGCAATAAAAAGGAATTCAAATCCATCCTAGACCACCAAATCACCCTACTAAAAGAATCTCTCACCAAAGTCCATTAAACCTTCGAAAATAGAAAAAAGAAGGAATAAAGTCCTAATATCCACTTAGGACTAAAACCAATCACTCTCAAGGAGCAAAACAAAAAACCAAAAGAGGAAAAGAAAAGAGGGAGACCTCCTATACAACAGAAAATAAAAGAAATTGGAGAAAACCTAATCAAGTCAGGCCAGTATACAAGTCTGAACAAGTTGTTCCACCCAAATGCCTAGTTATCCAATGCAAATAATACCCTAGAATATTAAAGGGATAAATTCAGACTCCAAGTAGAGGATATTAAGAAACATGATATGTAATGTCCCCATTTTTGACCCCTTTGTATTAAATCGTAAATGATGTAAATATTGTAATTAATCATGGTGAGGAGCTCAAGGCCAAGGCCCCACCGTTGATTTAGCGTTTCATGTATCGGCAATTAAAAATAGATGCCTACAGTTCTTGTGCGAGATGGGCACAATGTATATAAGACATCATGTAATTATGAATTTTCAATGAAAAACCCACCACCAGCTATGCAATGCAACAAAAGAGATGGGGAATGACTCTACAAGGAAAAGGGAGGGAAATTATTCAAACCCTTGAGCCAATGGTGTTAATCCATGTGTCAATGGGGAAACCCATAAACCACCAACTACCATTTTGTTTCATGCACCCAATCATTTAATTCTTCCAAGGAATTGGTTGGGGCAGTTAATGCCTTGGGAATGAAAGAGTATGGCAGCCAATTTCGTGCATGGGCAAGCCATCAACTTGGAAAATCGTGTTTTTGCTTGTGGGGCAAGAAACCACCCACGAAATGGTGCCCAAATCCATTCTGAATGGGAAGTCTTCACTCATTCACGCAGTGGGAGCTAGCTGGGTCTTTCCCTTCACGTTTTTCATCCAAATCCTGCATTTTTCCATGCCTGGGAGTTCGTTTTTGCATATGCAGTAGCCTGGGAGAGAAGGGCCACGTTTTGGGGACCGTAGGGAGGTCTTTTTTGCCCCTGAATGTCCAAGGACGTTTTTCTAAAAACGGATTTGGCTTCCTGGGTTGTTCACCAACTTCCCATTTCGTTTTTGTGGGTTCCCACGTTTTTCTGAGTTCGCTGAAACCCCATCTCATGCCTCTCACTGTAAAAACGTTTTATCCTGCCCCATAATTGGGTTCTGCTGTTGTGTGCACCCTCATTTTGGTTTGAACCTGTGAATTGAAGTTTTGGAGTAGTAGTGGACAGAAGTAGCTTGATAAACCTAGTGGGGGAGACAACCTCTCAAGAAGATCAAGAGGGCTTTGGTTACTCTTCTATGCATGCCCTGAGAGCACTATATAGGGAAGGTATGGCTTGAGGGACTGTATAGCAGAGAAAATAATACTTCCTTGTGCTGGGTGTGTAGGTATTGTGGGTGCCAAGCTAGATAGATCTTGCAAGGTTATCCATGGCTCTGTGCTGGAGCTCACTAGCTTAGCAACTCTTCCTTTCCATCTCCTAGCAGCCTGATAAACCCAATTGTAGATTGGCTTGGCTCATCTTGGTGTATGCTTGGCTATGTGTGAGTCTGTTGTTCCCTGGTTCCTTGTAGAGATAATGCCCAGCTCGGGGGTGGCAGTGGTGTTGAGAGATTGAGGAGCACACTGGCCTACGGTTGGGTGGAACGTTGCAGTTGCATAGCCAGTTGCTGGGACTGCCTTATTGAGATAAGTATCCCCTTGTGTTAATTTGGCAATTATCATTTGATGAATAATGGAATGAATGCTGGGTGTGCTATTGAACTAAATTTCGCTGTGTTTTTCTTATGATTATACATTCCATATGTCTTTTATATGTTTTTAAAAGCTTATGCATACCATATGATCTTTTACAATTCTGCCAAGGTCTCTATTTAATGACTGTCACAGAATGTTGAATGTATGTTAGATATCAGCATGATTTACTTTATCTCTGTTGTGTTCTATAGCATGCACATGTACATGTCCTTGTATCAATGAGTTTGATTTTAATGAATATAGGGCTAATTGCCCGGATTGAGCACTGTGATCCTCTCTATCACGCTGGTATGATAGAGGGGACACCACATGATACAAATAGAAAATCCAACTGTAAGCTCCAATCAACTAAGTGTAATGCAGAAAGACTGAGCCACATAGCGACGCAAAGCTGGAAAGGAATTAAGTCTTTTGTTGTAGTTTCTCAAGGTGCCTTGGGAGGAATAGCCCTGATTTGGAACCCACAGAAGATCCACCTACACAATTTCATCTCCAAAACCAACTACTTATCAACAAGCTTCACAATCATGGAATATGGCTTGAAAGGCTACTTAACCAATGTGTCTGGCCCAAATATTGTTGCTCAAAAGTTTAATGCCCTTAATCAGCTAAACACTATAGGGAAAACTATGAGGGGAGCAAACTAGATTCTTGGAGGATATTTTAACATGATAACTAACCTTAGATAAAAGAGAGGAGGTATGCGTAGGCTGGGCAAGGACTCTTTAGAGTTTGAGCAAATAATTGAAGATCTCCATTTGATTGTTTTGGAAACAAAAAATGGGTTATATAGTTGGAATAACAAGAAAGTAGGAGAAATGAATATTTCTACATGTCTATACCGCTTCCTAATCTAAGAAAATCTCATCAATCAAGGGCCCGAGGTTGAATCCTTCATTATATCAGCAACAGGCTCCAATCACTGGCCTATCAACCTCATTCAGAAAAACAATAAAATGAATACTCCCAAGCCCTTCATATTCGAATCCTTTTGGTTAAACCATGATGACTTCATCAATAACATAGACAACTAGTGGAGGGAAGCAAATCCAGGCTCGGGACCGTTTATGCATCACCTATACGTACGCTTAAAAAATCTGAAGCTCAAACTCAAAAAATGGAACAAAGAGGTTTTTGGAAACATTTTTTTAGCCAAAAAATATTTAGATTTCAAAATGAATAAATTGTAACAAGATATGATTAAGAATGGGAGATCAGAGGAGATGGATCTCTAGGAAAAATAACTCTAGCTCTAGATAGATACTAGAATCAAGTAGAAAGAGACTCTCTAGAGGCAAAAATCAAGAGCTCTGTGGCTTAATTAAGATGGGGAGAAAAACTCCAAATTCTTCCATTATGCCATGAAACAGAGAAGAAATTCAAATGGTATCTCACATCTCCACTCTTCTCAAGGAACTATTTTAGACTCAAGAGAAGATATAGAAAAGGAATTAATTTGTTTCTTCAAATACCTTCTAAAAGAGCCCATAGAAGATAGATCATAAGCTATTGGATAAATCACTAGGAATATTCCTAAAATGGTAACCCCTTATTAGAATACAAATATTCTCAAACCTATAATAATGCAAGAAGTAGAGACAATGGTGAAAGAGATGCCTTCTGGAAAATCACCAAGCACAGATGGCTTCACTATTGATTTATTCAATGCATGCTGGACAATTGTTAAAGAATATATCTGGATACTAATGGAAACATCTTGCAACAGATGGAGGTCACAGAGCTCTCAATGAAACCTTTCTAACTATAATTCCAAAGAAAGAAGGTACGCTTAATGCTAGCTAGTTTCGTATGATTTCTCTTTGTAATGTAGTTTACAAAATCATAACCAAAGTGATCGCAAATAGATTGAAGCCTCTTCTTACAACTCTAATATTGGAAGAGCAGACTGGTTATGTTGAAGGAAGACTAATTCTGGATGGCATTTTCCTAGCCCACGAATCCATTCATACCCTTAAATATCAAAATAAATCAAGTTTCCTAATAAATCTAGACATGTCCAAGGATTTTGACAAGCTAAGCTAGCAGTACATCAAGTAAGTGCTCCTTACTTTTGGATTCCACTCTAATTGGGTATAGTGGGTCCTGTCCATCCTTTATTCTACTTTCTTCTTCATTCTCCTCAACAACTCACCCTCCTCTACCTTTTCCCCCTCTCGGGGAATTAGGAAAGGATACCCTATGTCTCCCTTACTCTTTGTTCTCATGGCTGAAGGCCTAGGAAGAATCCTCTTAGCTGCCAAAGAGTTGAGCCTTATCTCCAGGCTCCAACTACACTCAACACGCAAGCACTCTCACATGTAGTTCATTGATGATACCTTACTCATGGGCTCTCACTTGTTAAGGAGGTTAAATCCCTTAAGCTTCTTCTTCACGCATTCATGCTGGTGTCAAGAACCACCATAAATTTGGAAAAGTATATTTTTTTTCTTATTTAATACCCCCTTGGACCTAGAATCTTGTATCCTCCGAGTCCTCCTTTTTTAAAAAGGGTCCCTACTCTTTGTTTAACTCACAGATCCTCTTATTGAAAATGCAATCCAAAATATCTCTTGGGAAGGTCTACTCAATTCACTCACTCGCAATCTTTCAAATTGGACCTTCAAGCCACTCAATCTACCATCTAGAGTAGTGTTGCTTAAGTCTATCCTCTAGGAAATGCTTCTTTACCTTTCTTTGTGATGGAAACTCCCAAAATCATCCTCAAGAAAATCTTAAACCTACAAAGAAAGTTTCTATGGAGTGGCAAATCCTCGTCAAAAAAATGGGCTTTGGTGGATTGGAATAAAGTTTTCCAATCGAAGCTTAAAGGAGACCTTGGGCTTAGAGACCCAGAACTTCTCAACAGGGTTCTGTCAGCCAAAACCTGGTGGAATTTAGTAACAAGCCCTTCCATTCCTTGGGCTACTATATGGAGAGATAAATATGAGCTCCCAAACCTTTCAGAGGACCTAATAAGAATCGAATGGGATAGAAAAGGCTCATTGATATAGAATTTGGCTTGGTCTAAAAAATATTCAAAAAGACTGATAGCTTATGGGAAGTTAGAGAAGGAAGCACCGATCTCTTTTGGGCGGATAGTTTGCAACAACTCTCCCCATTATATTACTATCAAGATTCCAATTAGATCAAATATCAACCCATCATTAGAAATAAAAAGGTCATTTTAGATTACTAGAAAACTAGTGACAATCAGGAAGATTGGAGGCAATGGTTAGACAAAGATCAATGGATCCCTCATTCTAAAGACCCTGAAAGAGAACGCCTCTGAGAAGAGATTCAATGCATAAAAATAAAAATAAAAAGGGCAAGGATCGCCTCCGATGGGGTTTCCATTCTATAAGAATCTTCAACATGAAATAATTCTATGAGCTAATCTCATGGGACAATATTCTACCTGCAGAACCAATTTGGAAGAACATTTGGACTAGCAAATTCTGGCTTAAAATCTCAATTTTTCTTTAGCTAGTCATGCATAAAAAAGTTCTTACCTAGGATAAGATTCAACAAAGAGGTTTCATTGGACCTTCAAAATGCACCCTTTGCTAGACTTATTAAGAAGACATGAATAATCTATTGAACAACTGCTCCTTCACTACTTGGCTCTCGCACAAATCTGCCCTGTTTTTCAGACAATCAGACAACGATGCAAGTTCCATAAGAAACACTCTTTCGAATTGGAGAAACAAACCTTTTAAAAACCCTATTCTAAATAGAATCTAGCAAACTCTACTTGGTTTCATCATCTAGTTGATGTGGAAAGAACGAAACAAGAGAATTTTCAAAGGAGAAAATTGGAAATTGGCTCAACTTTGGAGAACCCTTCAATCCAATATCCATGAAACCTTATGTCAAACCTATTGGAACCAGGAAGATATGGTTAGTGTCCCTTAGGAGCAGAGCATTTGGACCAACTGGAATCCAATTATCACTTCAAATCTAGCTTCCTTCAAAAACAAAAATATTAATAGCCAGAGCTCGAACGACTAGGTAACTCCCTCGAAAGGTTTCTACAAACTCAACTTTGAAGGAGGTTACCGTGGTAATCCAATTGCAAGAGGATATGGAGGAGTTCTGAGGAATGAACATGGGAACATTCAATGGGTCTATGCAGGGTCACTCGACATAGAAATGAATAAAATGGAATAATTATAACTCTTCTCTCGGGCATCTATTTGGCGTTGTCTAGCAATCATCATAAGCTTATCATTGAAGGTGACTCACAAATTCGCATCTCAACGATCAGTAGAAGCCTGCATGGCATGAAGGTTTCCAAACTGTCCATAAACTAGCATCTCACTTATGGTTTAGAAGAGATAGCTGGTATTATGCTAAACCTTCTTATCGTCATGCCTTTCCACATTAGATGTCAAGGAAACCAACTGGAAGATATGATGGAAAACTTGGGCATCAACAACAAAGGAGATGAAATCAAGTTAGTTGAGTCAGGCATCCAACACCTTCCTTGGGGAAAGGAATGCCACGATATTTCCAACAGGGATAGAAAGAAGCACCCTTCCACATCGATCACTTAGTCAGATCATAACACAAGCCCTACGCTCATCTCCATGTCACAATGGAGGAGAGATGGAGGATGATGAAATCCCACAATATAAAATGGGCCCATTCCAAGCTAGCTTAGACACCCCCACTCATGCGAATAACAACACATTTAATACAAGTCGCGTCGATCATTGCATGCAACACTATCTAGAAAAGGAGGACAAATAGTCGGGGGCATGAAGTAAACTTGACAAGGAGAAAGGAATATTTATCAGTACCCCACCTTCTTCAATCATAGTTCCGACATCGAAGGATTTTTCGTGCATGTTAGCTCTTCCCTAATGGAAGCGCAATCTACCCTGTTATGTACTTTCTAATCATGATCAGTAATGAGCATTCAATTCTGCAAGTGTTCGCCCAATTAATGATCCTAATAGATCTCATGCGTAATATTAACAAGATGTTAATGCATACCAAACCCTTGAGCATAAAGAGGCAGACGATCCTAGATTAGAGGAAATTTGAAGTCTAAAATGGGCCTCCTAAGGAAAATAATAAAATAATATTTATTAATTTTGGAGGAAGAAAGAAAAAAACTATTTTTTTGTTCATATTTTCAATATATCTCCATGTGTTTTTACTCAAATTTCGAGTGGGAGAACTCGAATTCCACATGCAACGAGTACCCACACTGCACACTTTTGACGAACCCCACTGCCCCAAAAACAAGAAATACCTGAAAAGACGTGAGGATGACATCATCGCCACATTTTTTTTCTTGCTGAAAAAAAGCTCTACTTGATAGAATTCTTTTGAAGCATGAGAACATGAGAACTTTCAGCATACCCAAAGTTTGGATTATGAAAATACAGTGTTCCAGTGCAGCTATTTCCATCAAATAGGTCATCTTCGGGCATCCACAAGCAAGAAAGAAAACAAAAAAGAAAAAAAGGTCATATCCCCAAACCTAAAAGTTGGCGTTCAGATTCCAGTAAAGTGTAGGCTAATAAAGATGCCACTTTACAAAGAATTGTAGCTGATCCACAACAAAAGGGTTGGATTGAGGTTTAGAAAAATAAAGAAAAGAAAGAGAAGATCGAAGCTTTTCTCAACTCTTCTTTTTTTCAATATTTTTATGATATCTTCTAGCCTGTTATTTTGTGAATTTTTCTAGCAGTGTTTTAGAGGATTTAAGGCTTGATAAATAAAGAGGTTTTTTTAATATAAAAAGTTGTGATTTTTCATGAGTGAAAAAAATATTATATAAGAGTAAACTTTAAGTAATAAATATATTTAAATATTTAAATATTTTGTAAAATTCTATATAAATAACAATTCTTGATTTTTTAAATAGTTTTGCATTATTAACATACAACAAAATAACATGGTAGTCTAAATATTCTACGTTACCAAAACCTAACATAAAATTCGAAACCTTGAGGTATTTGAGGGCTCCTACCAAAACCTACCCTAAAATCCAAAGCCTAGAATAAAGAGACTACTCCCTTATGAATCATATGTCTATAGAATTTGAAGGACCATTAAGCCCTCCAGCCTACAACCTCCATCAATTTCAATAGCTATATGAAACGTATTACAATGCAATATGAAAATATATTTTTGAAATTATTGATAGATAAGAACATTGAATGGCATGTTGAAGTTTGGACCGTCAGATGTGACACGTTACAGGACATCATACCCTAAATTCCCATTTGCAACTATCAAACACAACGCGGTCCATCACCACATCCTTAAATCCTGAGCATTTCGCGACCATCGATGGCCCAAAATTCCTGTCGCGAACAACTGAGGAGATCGAATCAGATTCGGTGATATCCCGTTTAGGGTACCCAGTCAAGGCGGGTGTCGTAAGAAGCGGAGTTTGGACCAGGGGATTTGAGAACTAGGAGGGACCCTTTATCACAAATTCATACAGTAAGACAATCGTCCTTTGCGGCCGTAGAAGCTTCGGGAAAATAACCATAAAATCCTTTGTTCCTCTGAATCTCCAAGTGTTCGTTTTGGTCAAAATCCGTGCATTTTAGAACAGAGGCTCTACTTCTGGGTTAATATTTTCTCAGCTCTGGTATCATGGAACGCCTGTATGCCTTTCACAGTATGCTTTTCCGGCTCTCGTGGATCTTCGCGACCAGCCTTTTCTACCAGAGCCGGGGATTAAACTTTTCAGTAAATGCCAGCCAGTGTGTGGTAAATGGGCACACGACAAGTGGACGAAAATGACGGCTGAATGACAAGTGAGCAAAGGAGGGTTTCCCAAAACCAGCGGTCTAAACGACCAAGTTTTGTGAAAAAGCTCTCGAGTCTCCCTCCGTTATGTATGCTTCGCATAATTATTTATTTATATCGATATTTCTGACGATTCCCTTATTTATTTATGTACGACTAATTCAATATGTTGACCATATAAAGTTATAAAGCCTTTCACACACAATCATCAGGTGATATTCGCAGGTTCTTCCTCATTCCATATTGATATATGGTTGACTCGGAGTATCATCGGTAAAAGTTCTTACGTAGGATAAGCTTCAGCGAAGAGGTTTCATTGGACCGTCAAAATGCACCCTTTTCCAGACTCATGAAGAAGACATGAATCATTTGTTGAACAACTGCCCCTTCACTACTTGGCTCTGGCACAAATATGCCAAGCTTTTCAGACAATTAGATAGATGCAAGTTCCTTAAGAAACAGTCTTTAGAATTGGAGAAACAAAACTTTTAAAAAACCTATTCTAAATAGAATATAGCAAACTCTACTTGGTTTCATCATCTAGTTGATATGGAGAGAACGAAACAAAATAATTTTCAAAGGAGAAAATTGGAAATTGGCTTAACTTTGGAGAACCCTTCAATCCAATATCCAAGAAACCTTATGTCAGAACTCTTGGACCCAAGAAGATATGGTTTGTGTCTCTCAGGAGTAGAGCATCTGGACCAACTGGAATCCAATTATCACTTCGAATCTAGCTTCCTTCAAAAACATAAATATTCATAGCTAGAGCTCGAACGACTGGGTATCTCCCTCGGAAGGTTTCTACAAACTCAACTTTGATGGAGATTCCCATGGTAATACAAGTCTAGCAGGCTATGGAGAATTTCTAAGGAATGAACTTGGGAAGATTTAATGGGTCTATGCAGGGTCACTCGGCATAGAAAAGAATAAAATGGCAGAATTATAAGCTCTTCTCTCGGGCATCTATTTGGCACTGTTTAGTAATCAACATAAGCTTATCATTGAAGGTGACTCGCAAATTTTCATCTCAGCGATCAGGAGAATCCTGCATGGCATGAAGGTTTCCAAATTGTCCATAAGATGGCGTCTCACTTATGGTTTAGAAGATCTAGCTAGTATTTTGTTAAACCTCTTTATCGTCGTGCCTTCCCATGTTAGACGTCAAGGAAACCAACTGCAAGATCTGATGGAAAACTTGGGCATCAACAACAAATGAAATGAAATCAATTTAGTTGAGTCAGACATCCAACCCCTTCCTTGGGGCAAGGAATGCCATGATATTTCCAGTAGGGATACAAAGAAACACCCTTCCACATTGATCACTCAGTGATATCATAACACAATCCCTACACTCATCTCCACATCACAAGGGAGGAGAGATGGTGCCATATCCCGAGTTTGACCCCATTGCATTAAAATGTAAATGATGTAATATTATTATAAAAATCATGGTGAGGAGCTCAAGGCCAAGGCCCCGCCATCGATTTAGTGATGCATATGGTTTACGTGATAGCCAGGCACGTTGGAATTGCAAATATCATGTAAATCTGCATTTTAATAAAATACCCACAACTAACTATGCAATGCAACAAGAGATGGGGGCATGATTTTACAAGTAATTGGAAGGAAAACATTCAAACCCTTGAGCCAATCAAGTCAAGCCAAGTGTCAATGAGAAAACCCATAAAACCCTCAACTACCCATGTTGACTTTTGTACCCAATCATTCATATCTCTTAAGAGTTGGGTGAAGTAGTTAATGCCTTGGGAATGGAGAGGTATGGTTGTCCAAATTCGGGTATGGGCAAGCCACCATTCATGGAAAATCGTTTTTGGGATTCTTGGGGAAGAAAATAGCCATGAACTGCTCCCCAAGCCGGTATCCATCAACCAGTTTGGCTCTCTCACGAGTAGGGAGTTGGCTAGGAATTTTTCCCCATCGCAATTCGATGTTTTCATTCATTCTCAGCTGGGAGAAAGGCATTTTTGTGTTGTATACCAGTAAGGAAGAAGGAGAATCGAATTGGGGTTCCATAGAGACCGTTTTGGCCGCTGAATGCTTAGATAGTTGGGGAAGAAATCATTTTCCTCCCTGTGATGGTTTTTCCCCATCCAACAATCCGTTTTTGGCTGGAAACAATTTGGGAAAAACCCATGGCCATCTTGTTTGTAAATCCCATTCTTAAAAATGTGTATCCATGCCCAATGATTGTGCTTGCTGTGTGAGAAAAGAGTATGTTGGGGTATGGGTTATGGGTATCCATTGCTTTGGTTTTGCATGAGCTTGAATGTCCCCTTTCCTTGTAAGAATCGTGCCCAGCTCAGGGGTGGAAGTTGTGTTGAGATATTGATGAACACAACTGGCCTATGGTTGGGTGGAATGTTGTAGCGACATAACTAGTTGCTTGGGACAATTGTACAATGGAGATAAGTGTTCTCTATGTGTATTTACTTCTGCAATGATTAATTTGATGATTATTTTGATATGCTGGATGAGTATGAAATGTGTGTGGATGATGTTTTATTCCGCTATGCATATTGGCTTGATTTGCATCTGCACATATATGCATTTTATTGTAATGCCATTTGTTTTATTCATGATGAATGGGGTTGAGTTTTGCAAAATCCTAGATATTATTGTCATGATCCCTTCCTTGCATTGGATTGACAGGAGGGGATGTGACAGATGGAGGATGATTGAAATACCACAATATAAAATGGGCCCAGTCCAAGCCATCTTATGGACACCCCCACTCATGCAAATAATAACACAATTAATACAAGTCGTGTCGATCATTGCATGCGACACCATCTATAAAAGGAAGACAAATAGTTGGGAGGCATGAAGCAAACTCGATAAGGAGAAAGGAAGTTTTATTCGTATGTCAACTTCTTCGATCATAGTTTCGTCATCGAAGGATTTTCCGTGCATATTAGGTCTGTTCTAGTGGAAGCGCAATATACCATGTTATGCACTTTCTAATCATGATCAGTAATGATCATTCAATTCTATCACCCAAGTAATGATCCTAACATATCTCATGCGTAGGATTAACAAGATATTAATGCATACCAAACCCTTTAGCATAAAGAGGCAGACGATTCTAGAGCGAATCCACCTCCATGAATTGACTATTCAAATGTAAAATACTCTGGTGCTATGGAACAAAGAAATCTTGAGAGAAATTGGGCTAATTGCTTCTTTTGTTTGAGGCAATTGGATTCACGACAACATGCTAAATGAGAAGAAGAAAAGGGACTACGCCAATAAGGAAATGAAACATTCCGGTCTAAGGGTAACCCCTCCTAGAACACTCAAAGAATTCACAAGCTAGATGGAAACTCTTATGGCCTCTATAAGTCCAGAGATGACAAAAGGGCATGTCATATCATGCAATTCTATAGAGAGAACACCACTAACAACGTGAAGAAGGAAATGGATGACCTTGAAGCAAGAAATCATAACAAAGAAGGAAAATATCTTAGGATCTGTTGATGCCCCGAAAATCCCAACATCAAGCAGAAAGGGATTCTCCCTGGTAAGCAAGCCCAATTAGATCGCTCACCGTTTGGTGTGGGGAATCCGTTCGGTTAACGGTTCTGGCTATCGTAAGATTTAAAGATTCTTTATCTTTGCACCGGTTGCGGCCCGATCCACTGTTTATGTATTTTATTTTTAAAGATGAAATGCAAGTGCCCTAAGATAGATGCAGGTAACTAATCTAAATTAACCTAAAACAGTATAAGCAAATCTAATCTATCCTTGCAAGGAGCAAACTGTAAATATGAGCAATAAGCTGAAAGAAACATCTAAAGATCATACAGATAGCCATTAAATCATAAAGATGCAATCTCAATAGAAAATAGCCAGATATTAAAGATAGCTTTAATTCACTGAATACATTCCATTACTCATTTAAGAGAGACATCATTGTACAAGAAAATAGAAAGATCATTCATCACAAAGAAATAATTCATAATAGTAAAGAAAGATGTCACAGTAGTATACGAATTCTACAGGAATAGTCCAACAAACATTCAGCACACATTTCCAAGCAAAAACATCCTCTCCAGGCTTCTATTAGGTAAAGTCTAGTTTCTTGGAGCAAGTAGCAAAGTAATTCGTGCAAGCTAGAAAATTTCTTTCACCTGCAAAAAGTTCGTAATTCTCCTCTCATTCTCCTCTCATTCTCCTATATATAGTTTTACCCAATGCTCTTTGAGCTACCACCTGTACCCTAAACCTAGGGAATTTGATTTATCATTAAAATCTCAAAAAATCAAATCCTGATGATTCGTGACAATCCTTTTACAAAAGACCAAGAAAAGGACAGCTGTCTGTATATACATTATACGATTAACAACTATGAAAATCGAATAAGGCAAGCTATTGTCCAGCTGGCTCTGCTATCTCATTGGGTCGCTCTTCTTCTGTTGGTTTGCTTCCTTCAACAGGCTTGCTTGCTTTTGCTCCTTTTGGACTCTAACATTTTCTTCCTTCTTGATTCTAGCAGCTTCTTCTTGCATGCTAAACCTGTGGCAAGCCGGAGAGCACAAATAAGAAGACATTTAGAGCAAATATTTAAACACAATGCTTCTTACAGGAAAAACAGAAAACGTGACAGAGTTAGCTTCCAAATGACTTTCAAGCATTAGTAAAAATAGTTATAAAATTTCCAGAATACGCCATTTTCACAATATGAAATCTATTTAAAAAAAAATGATCGACTAATTCACAGATGCAGCTATCATTTCATGGCTGAAAATCATGAGAAACAACTAGACGCAAATGCCAACAAGCTCTACAAGTTCGTGTGGGTTTTATTCTTGGAATGATGGCCATGATCAGGGTTGCCGAATTGATGAGCACGGGGCTCGAAACCTTATGTATTAAAAACGACACATGGCCTTATTGATAACCCTACCAACTCCGTGGTTGCACATAAACCCAAAATAAATCTTCATGCCCAAAGCAACGATCGCAAGATTAAGCTCTGCGCTAAGGCGGTGGGGAAAATATCACTAGGACCTGCGCCTAAGAGATGCGCCAATGGCAAGGTTTTCTCAAAGTGTGTGAAGTTGGCGGGAGTCTTAAGGTTTGGTTCTGCGCATCGGGTGGAGGAGATATTGTTAAGTCTTGCGCCCAAACGATGCGCCAACGACCAAGTGAACGGGATCGTGAATGCAGCGGCGATTTTTTTCGCTATGTGGTGCGCGCGTAGCGGCAATCTTAGTGTTAAACTCTGTGCTGATGGGCTGCGCCAAGAATGGACTTCGAGGAAAGACGAAGTGTGACTATGGAAGCAGGAGATAAATGGATAATCCTTGTGCCTTTGGCGCAAGTTTTAGTCACAAAATGTGCACTACCGGGAACTACGCCAACGAGCCACAAAGAAAAGACTTGAGATATTTTTTGTGTAGGTTATCTTAAGGACAAATCCTGCGCGAATGGCGGTCAAGATATGGTTATTAATTGCGCTAAGCAGCGTGCGCTACCGGCAGCCGAGTTAAGGCTAAAAATGTGCCAAAGAGAAAAGGTAACTTTTCCTTAGAGAAAATAACTGAGAAAATTTGTTGAAAAGCCAAGATTTGGCAACAAGGTGGAAAAGTAAGATTTTTAAAAAAATGCGCTTTTAACGCAAGACATAAGCTTGAAGTTTGCGCTTAAAAGCACGCAATTAAACCTTTTCCCTTGCGCCTTTGGCGCAGAAATATAAGCTTTCAATCTGCGCTTTTGAAAGCATGCATAGTTAATAAGCTTTTAAAATAGCGCGTTGTTTTCAAAAAGTAATAGACGGAAAAAATGCCTTAGTCCAAAACAAAAGAACTAGACAAGGCCAATACTTTTAGGAAGAGTTGAAGATTCAGTGAGAATGATTTGACCAAAATAAAGTCCTAAACAAAAAGGATAGGAGGGACCCAATATTTACAAAAGAAATTTGGGGGCATGTTGCAATGACAACAGGATCTTAGATGCAAAATGATTTTGAAGAATGGATAATAGACTTGGAACACTCAAGAAGTAGAATGAACCTGTTCAACCAAACATTGGATCTCTACTGGTGAGTTAAAGCTCTCTTTAGTAAATGCATGGAAGAAAAGGGGAAAAATATGAGAGATCTTCGCAGCTAGCTGAAAGAAATAAACTCTCATTTGAAAAGGTTGGAGAACATTCCATTCAATTTAAAATTAATAAAGGATAAGCAAAACCTGGTAGCCAAGGCTATGGGTTATAAATTTGAGGTAACCAAAGTGGCAGAGTAGAATTAGGATCAGCAGTAGGAGGAAGGCCAAGTCCAAGAATCCCACCATATTATCATCTTAGATGATGAAGACAAAGAAGGAGCTGCACCAATGAATGAAGCTAGATGCATACAATGGATCTTCGGGTGGCCTCCCATCTTAGTTAGTCTCCTCTTTTTAGATGATCTATGTTCAGTTTTGTTTTAGCTATGATATGTCTACTATAATATTGCCCAATTTTGTTTAGACTACGTTAAATCCACTCTTGTTCAATCTCTCTTACTCTGGTTCTGTCTAACTTTGTCCTTCTTGGTCGTATATGTTTAAACAGACATTTCCAAACTCCTAGTTCTCTTTTTTGCATCAATTATGTAAGCAAACATTCTCATACTTTTAAATTCGGATGACTCAAGTTTTGGCTCTCTTGTGTTCTATTTTCCCTAAGGAGGGGCACGAGACAACTAGCTCTTTTCCGATGACTCCAGTTTAGGCTCTCTGCTGCTCTGTTTTCCCTAAGGAGGGGCACTAGACAACTAACTCTTTTTTGTACTCTATCCAAGAGTTTGCATTACTAATAGATTAGAAGGTTCTATCTTGCTTACAAAAAAAAATATTACAAACATTAATGGTTTTAATACCATTTGATAGTGTCTTTAGGTTGATATCATTTTTCCTTTATATATATATTTTGTGGTATTAATTGTTTGGAGAAAATCTTTAAAAACTCAATTTCAATTGATGTTTGATATGTTTTTTTTTTTTTTTTAGGTTAAGTTTGTGGCATTATAGGGTTTTCATTGTTTTAGGGTTAGGTTTCTTGCATCATATAGTTCTTTATTTTTATTTTTATTTTTAAAATTTTGTGAATAAATATGGCATACAAATTTCCTTTCAGAAATATATCATCATTCTATGATGTGTGTCTCATTAATTAAGTAATGAGATTTATTTTTTTCATATTTTTTATGAATTAATATTATTTTTCCATTTTGTTCTCAATATAATCTATCCGAAAATACATTTCCAATACCTAGGTGAAAAATATAAAATATAACATAATTTTTATTATAATCAAATCTCAAATCATGCTAAACTAAACAGTCAATATCCTCCTTAAAAATAATAATAGACATAGGATTAAGAGGAAATAAAGTGATCAATGTAGACATTCTAAAATGCATAGCTAAAAGTCACTTCATCCGAGAGTTATGATTACCTTTAATCCATATACTATAAATACTTTTCAAAATGGTTACTTATGTTCCTTCAATATTTTTTTACTATATGATTTTTTCACATTATGAAATCCCTTTACACTTACTAGTATGTAATTTTTCATGAAAAAGAGATCGATTTTTACTTAAAAGAGATCGTGGCAATGGAGAGTTCAGAAAGAGTAGCGGCAAGGGAAGAAGGAAGTGAGCAGGCTCTAAGAAGAAGTCGACGAGCAGAACAGTGAAAGCCGGATTGCAGTTTCCAGTGGGAAGGATCGCTTGATATCTTAAGACGAGGCAGTATGCCGAGCGGGTCAGAGCCAGTGCTTTCATCTACATTGCAGCCGTTCTGGAATATCTTGCCACCTAGGTGTTGGAGGGAATATCTACCTTGCTCCATGCCTGCTGGATGGAGGGAATCAGTAATCGAGATAAGCTCAGATGGTGTTGGAGTATTTGATCAGCAACATTGTTGAAGACATCGGATTGTATCTCTACCCTCAAAAAGAAACTTTAATATAAAACAAGGATTTCTGAAATATTCCAATACCTTCTATATGAAAATATACAGTTAAAGGATCATATAACACTACCTGAATACAAAATATCCAAGGATTCAACCATAATTTTGGTCATGCAGCTGGGGATGTCAGTTCCTTGCACAACTCCAGCCTCTAAACCAACCTCATCCAAAGCTGTAGCAAGCTCAAAGGAATCCCTACAATAATTCAAATGCCCAGTCCATATCCTCCTGTAAATTTGAAGTAGTAATTTGTAGATTTAATGGTTTTTGGCCAAGAACGAGGGAGCTAGAACAATTGATACAATTTAACTGAACTAAAAACTGTGATTACTATTTATGCTCAAAAGGTTTTTTTATAATAATTCAATTTAGCTCTCAATCAGATTAGCATAAAATATTATCAAAAAGTATTTAAGGGAGGGTCATGATTTTGGGGAAGAGCTGGCGAAGAGATAGCCTCTTTATCACCCTAGGATATACTGAGTTTGATCCCACTACAATGATAATATTCAAAATGTTTATTTGGGTTCGTCTCCTCAACCTTCCTCTACCTTTTCTCTTTGGCATCACTTAATGATAGAAGATATTGGAAACGCCTTGGATAGCTTCATAAAATAAGACAATATGTGCAATAATCAAGGTTTATTCATATATGCTTGAATTTGTGTAGAAATTGATTTAAATATTGTTTAATATATATAAACACATATATATCAAAACTGTTTTGATGGGGCATTGTACTTTTTATTTTTGATTCATAGATGAATATTAAGAATATTATTTTTTTCTTGCTGAGCACTACTTGATAGAATTCTTTTGAAGCGTGAAAACATGAGAACTTTCAGCATACCTTGGATTATAAAAATACAGTGTTCAAGTGCTACTATTTCCATCAAATAGGTCATCTTCTGGCGTCCACAAGCAAGAAAGCAAACAAAAAAGAAAAAAAAGATCATATCCCCAAACCTAAAAGCTGGCGTTCAGATTCCAATAAGGTGCAGGCTAATAAACATGCCACTTTACAAAGAATTGTAGCTGATCCACAACAAAAGGGTTGGATTGAAATTTAGAAAAATTAAGAAAAGAAAGAGAAGATCGAAGCTTTTCCAACTCTTTTTTTTTTCAATATTTTTATGATATCTCATGTGCTCAAGCCTGTTATTGTTTTAGGGGATGTAAGGCTTGATAAATAAAGTGATTTTTTAATATAAAAAGTTTGAACTTTAAGTAATAATAAATTTAAATATTTGGTAAAATTCTATATAGATAGTAATAGTTTTGCATTATTAACATAAAGCAAAATAATATGGTAGTCTAGTAAATAACCCTAAAATCCTTCGTTCCACTGAATCTCCGGGTGTTCGTTTTGGTCAAAATCTGGGCATTTTATAACAGAGGCTCTACGTCCGGGTTCCTATTTTCTCAGCTCTGGTATCACGGAACGCCTGTAACAAGGGCCACAGACCTTTCACGGTATGCTTTCCGGCTCTCGTGGATCTTCGCGACTGGCCTTTTCTAATTCTACCAGAGGATTTGGAATTTATAGATACATCATACGGGGTTCGAAGAACCGGGATTTAACTTTTCGGTAAATGCCAGCCAGCGTGTGGTAAACGGGAACACGACAGGTGGACGAAAATGACGGCCGAATGACAGGTGAGCAAAGGAGGGTTTCCCAAAACCAGCGGTCTGAATGACCAAGTTTTGTGAAAAAGCTCTCCCGAGTCCCTCCCTCCCTTATGTATGCTTCTCATAATTATTTATTTATATCGATGATTCCCTTATTTATTTTTGTACGACTAATTCAATATGTTAACCATATAAAGTTATAAAGCCTCACACACAATCATCAGGTGATCTTCGCAGGTTCTTCCTCATTCCATATCGATACATGGTTGACTCGGAGTATCATCGGTAAAATCTGAGAGACGAATACTGGTCCAAAACGATTTACATATTGGTCATAGACAGTGCCGTGCGGTGTAATTTAGGATATCTGTTAAATTCTTTAAAAAATCATTGAATACTTTGGTATAAAACGGCCCAAGTATGGTACAAATATGTCTAAACTCTTCTCTTGAATCTGAAAGACAGAATCTACATCCTTGTCTTCATTCTTCTTCTTTACGTTTTGTTTCGATAGAAGTAAAATCGATAGATATGTACACCACAATATCACTGGCTGCCTACAGGCAGGCTGCCGCAAAGAATCAAAATACTCAACAGAGCGGGGTTCTATTCCCACCACCCGAAGGCCCTTATTCCGCATATTTAGTTTTACAGCAAGACGAAGAAGAACTCGAAGAGGGGCAGGGTGCGTGCTGTTGGGGATGCTCCAGCTGGCTGAAAGAATTGCCTTTCCCTCAAGATAAATGCTTGAGCATTGTGAACACTATAAACAATGGAAAAAAATCTCATACGGAAAGTGATGAAGTGTATTTTATTCCGGTTCTAGGCCAACCCATCTCCTCCAATCGCTACTACGTTATCCGAGCTGAACGCAACCACAAAGGGTAAGCATTTCCGCCATAAATTTCTGCATCCTTTTCTACTGTGGTTTTAGGTAACTGTGATTTAAACCCCTGCGCCCCCCCCAACAAAAAAAAACTGTTTTGATTTTGGTCCAAATTAATCTGACACCCATATCACTTGTCGCTCTACTAAACAATCATTAGCATATTGGAAAATTATGGTAGAAAGCTTGTTTCAATTTACAATTTTAATTCTATAATGTTTGGGGAACTATCTTTCTTTTGTTTCTAATTGCATTCCCTACTAATATCCAGAGAAGCCATCTCATAACAGTCTGAGACTGCATCATTATCAGTCAAAGCCTGAACCTTGTTATGGTTTGCTTTTTATCAGTCATATTATGTGGTGAGAGGTACTCATAAACTACAGTGAGAAGAATCCAACTTTTGCAGCTATGGCTGTAGAGGGTATATTGTGATTGTAGATAAACATATATTGTTACAACTAAAGTTTTGAATATTTGAGAGGGATTTGATGAAAAGTTTAAAACTCTTTATCCTTAGATCATAATATCACATTTGGAATCAGTGTCCGCGGAAATCATTTCAGATAGATTTGTAATTTTATTTATATGATAAGGATGGCTAACAAGCATTTTAATGTGTGTACAGATTGGTGGAAACGTGCTCTACAGAAGAAGACATGACTAACTTCTGCTTCTGTAGATGTGTCAAAGACATTCGTCCTAGATCTCTGGATCCCAACAGTCAATACCAGCAGATTGACGTAATTCGAAAGAGAGGAGGGTTCACTTCAAAGTGCATCGCTTCTGATGGTTTCCCTCCACAGTTTCTACGTAGGAAGGGTTGGTCAGTTAGCCCCAACGGTTTGCGTGGTAAACATAGCAGACTTGCATATGTTCGAGGCGAGAATGCTTACTTGAGGGCACAATTACCCCCTTTCAATTTCTCACTCTGGGAGAAAAGATCACCTATTGTTATAGTTGGTGAATGGTATTGCCCCTTTATCTTCATCAAGGAGCTGGGCAACAGCTTCGAGGATGCCAAAATTCAGGTGATCGAGACTCCTTTCTACAAGATGGAGCTAGAAAAGTTTTGGGAGGAGATTTACCGTACTGAAGTCAGTATTGCAGGGAATGATATAGTTGTGCACAGAATAATAAGGGTGGAAGAACCATTACTATTGGGAACTGAGGCAGTTGTAGAAACCAGAGATGATGATGGGAGTGTTTGGATGAAAGGATTAATGCAGGAAAACGGAAAATTAAAGGGGGTGAGACTAAGCTGGCCCATCATTGCCAAAATGAGGGCAGATCAAGGTAGGCAAGGATCAGAAGCAAGAGATGTGACGGTGGCGGAATTATTCAGTAACGTTGGGTTTGGAAAAAAGGTTGTCTGTTATGTTGTAGTGGAGAGATATGTATTGAAAAGAATGGATGGAAGTGTTGCTATGACTTATTCGTTTAGAAACTGCAACCAGATAGAAGGGAAGTGGGAATAAAAATGCAAAATCAAATCTGATAGAAGAATTAATATGGTGGCTTAATTGAGTACAATCTGCTGCTTCTGTGGCTTAGTAATTGAGTACTAAGGGAACAGATAATTTCGTAAGACTGTTCATCTAGTGCATAGGAGTCGCATTTTAGTCCCAAATTGATAGGAGTTGTATTTTAGTCCTAAGTATTATTTGTGTAATGTGAATTATACCAGGTTTGTGAGTCCAGTCGAAACATTCTTACGTCATTGTATTTTCTATATCTGGCCAATACTCACTGGGCTGCACTGTTTGACTTTACATGTCAACAGGGGCAATGTTATTTATTTATTTATTTAATATAGCTGATCTCATCAGCATGACAAGCGTTCTTGATTTGGAAATTGTTTAGTGGTGTACATATTTTGATTTTTTCATAGATACTTCAATATTTCCTTCGGGCTATTAGCTTTTCAACTTCATAAGCCTAATCGTTGTTTTAATGGCAGTGTTTTGTTTCAGAATATCACTCGCCAAATTTTGGTATTTTCTTGTGGTCTGTTTGGTAGAAAATTAGCATCCAAGAAATGAAAATTGAGAAATATATTGGTGATAGTTGATTATCTCTAGGCCATCGATCCAACGATCACCGAAGAAAAATGGGAGTAAAGATTTATTCGTACTTGGAATTGGATAATCGGATTTCACGTGTCATCGCCTCCACAGGCCCATCTAATAATCTGCATCTGAAGCTTTTCTTAGGAAATCATGTGTTATTTTCTCACTAACATCCTCCCATCTACAATCCAAGGTTAAAGTGTGATACATTTGATCTTAGGAAATACAGACACAGAAAGGACGGACACTCCTCTTTAACGATCTCGTTGTTTGGTTTAGGCAGAGAGATAACTACTTAAGTATGAAAATTGCAGAGTTTTGATAAAGTAATATATAACTAAGCCCAACAATATTTATATCCTGGAGCAGCTCTATTCCTTAAAATATACAGTTTTAGATCAAATCAATTAAGAAGTAGAATAAGAAAACTCCAATGCTCAGCTGCGCCTGGCTAAGGGGAATAAGGTATACATCTTCCAAACAAGCCGGGATCTGATTGATTGAAGTAGTTAGATCTTTCACTATTAGCCCCAGTTTCTATATAGGCACAACTACTTAATATGTGGTTAAGAAATATTTTAAATTAAGTTAAAGTTAAAATGTTGTACCAATAAAATTAAAAAAAATTATTAAATTTTTGGATAGAAGAGGCCCATTCTACAGCTTAGTAGGAGAGATGTGTAACTCCTTCCATGCTCATCCCAGACTTGAAGAGTTGAGAGTTGAGACTTGTCTATTTAAAAAATAAAATATATAAAAAATAACATGTCTGCTATTTAAAACATTAAAACCTGCATATATATAAAACTACACAAATTAGATAAATTAAAACGCTTCCTAACATTTGCACTATAAATGGGGTTTGCACTTGGAGAGATTTGATCCCTTTGGACTTTTGGTAGATCCCCTTTAAGATAGATCTATGCTGGTTTTAAAATAAATTAAAAAAAATCACCTGCCAGCTCCTTGCCGCAATTACAAACAATATACCTATCAGAGGGGCCCCTCCAAAGGAAACAGTGAGATCCTTTCCAAACAGCACATAGCCTCCCAAAGTAAGGAAAGCGACTTCGTAAAAAAAGACGGGGATTTAATCACTCGACCATCTTTTGATAGGATTTTTTTATAAAAATTTGAAACTCTTTCACTCACCCTCCATTTCTCCATTTAGAGAAACCATTTTTGATACTACCAAGCCTTCTTGGATCGGTTCTACGAGAAAAGCTTTTTTTTTTATCGGTGGTGCGGGGACAAATTGATCACTCATAGAATGAAACCACGGAATCAGAAAACGTTAGAACTTATAAAAACAAACAGTAAAATTATATAAATGGACAAATATGCGTTCAATGGCATATGGCTCTTTGATTATACAGCTTCAATGGCTCACTCCGACAAGTTATTAGTCACAGGTTTACATTAAAATTACAACATTTCAAATCATAAAGATTTCAAGGCATTTAAAATGTATTGAAATCAATTTGACTTTTCGTCTATCTTGTGTAAATAAAAACATGTATTGAAATCAATTTGACTTTCTGTCTATCTTGTGTAAATAAAAACATTTCATACATTGATTTGATATATTTTGGGGGAGGTAGTCTCATTTTCATACACCAAAAACATTTCATATATGAAGATATATTTTGGGGGAGGTTGCCTCATTTCCATACATCAAGTTAATTTTTTGGGGGGAGTGGTCTATTTATTTTAAGTTTTGGATTTTTTAATTGTTTTTTTTTTAGAAATCAAGCAATGCTTTTTGGTAAAATCTAAATTTGGAAGGGTTTAAATTTTGTATTTGAATGCATAAATAATGTCGATTTTATTCTTCTCACAAGAGCCAACCCTCCTCACTACCTAACGCCTCCTTAGAAAGAGCATCAGCAACATCATTTAAATCCCTGTAAATATGATCGATTGACTAGTCATAGAAAGAAATGAGAGGAAGGTCAATCATATGACACCAATGATGTAACTGAAGAGTGTTTAGGCTGAAAATATTTCTTGTCCATTGGACGACCACCAAAGAATCACCAAAAACACGTATGGAATCAATACCAAAAGTGTTAGCAACCTTGACTAATCCCCACAATGCAGGCAATTCCGCTTTTTGTATTGGATCCAGATCCATAGAACTGTCACATTTTAAAGGATGTCTCCTCACTTATAAACAGGTAAAAAACAACTCACATCTGCCATCAACAGAAGCACCATCGAAGAAGCCTGTAGCTTTGTTGGAAGAAGGAATTACCTTGTTAGCTCTTGCAAGGTTCGTGATCTTTTGATATGAATTGTACAATTTAAACATATTTAAAGCACTATTCACATTCACATAAGCCGATGGGGTGAGTTGTTCAAATATGGTTTTCTTATGTATCTTCCATATCTCCCATGAGACGAAGGCGAGAAGAGTCTTAAAACTTCCATGTGAATGAACTGTTACACGTATTTTGCCACCTTGTGAGCATTTATACTCCTTGGCCTCCCTTACCTATTTATAGACTCAAAACCATACTTGTGGTTCTCCTTGAACCCTTTTTTCCCTATTTTTCCTCTTGTACGCGAGCTACTTTAGTGCAACTCGTGTATAAACTGAGTGCATCACTACAGCCAACATACATAGACTTTTTGGTAAATGAAATTAAAATCTCTATTTCCACTCCAAAAATGCGGCCATTGTGACCTTTGGCCTTCCTTGTATCCTGAAATGACTCGATTCGACCTTTCAGTTGTCTTTGGAAGGTTATATATTGAGCTATTGTGGCGCATGGAAGGGGGAGAAAGACAATAGCATTGAAACTCTATCGAAATTTTTCCTTGCTTGAGTCTACATCCATTGATCCTAGTTGTTGTGAACCATTTATGTTCACCTCCCAAACTCTTTCATATCTTGTGAAGGATTCTTTCTTTTGCTCATGAGTTTTTCATTGTATGGGGGATTGAAGTGGTGGAGGCACAAGTGGAGGGACCTAGTTCTTGGTTCATATGAGTTGTCGACAGGAGGTTGTATCTTGTACTTCTTGTTCATATTAATAGAAATACCCATTTTCTCATCCATTTATATTGTGAATGATCATTTATTATCATTGGGTACATTCGCTTATATATATAATGGATTATAATATTATATACGCTAACATATTTTGCATATCATATGCACTTGTTTGCATTTATTGTTGAGACTAAACTGCAGGTTCAAGTATCGTGATTCGAAAGCTCAACGAAATTCTTCATCGAACGTCTGGATTGAGGTAGGTCCTTTATGTTGCTTATCCGCATTCACATTTATATAGCATATGTTGGGAAATGAGTTCATCTATCTGTCGTGGTCTACCCCAAGCCATAGGAAGTTTTTCTCCATAACAGAATTGGCTACTCTGTTGGGGAGAAGCCTCCATTTGGGGTCTTTTGGGCAATTTTTCCTTGTTTTGTTCTCTATTCTTCCGGGTTTTTGTGTCACAGATAGGTTGTCACGTCCTTATAGAAAAATCCTGAGTTTCTTGGCCTTTTTTCACTCATTTTTTGGCCACCTATACTTCTCTATATGCGATTTTGCTGAGGTTTACCCGGGTATACATGCCATTGTTAGTTAACTAGCTCGCGTACGTACGCTATTGTTCATTGAACAGTTGCATATAGATATGGTTTGACCTTGTTTATGGTGTTTGGTTGATGTTGTGTGAGTTCTGGGTGTTCCTGAGTCTTGCTAGGCCTATGTCCTGACTGTCTCTTGCCCTTTTAGTGACTGGAAGCTCTTCTTTCTTTGTTTTTTGAGAATTTTGTTCTTTAACCATTTTTTTTTATAGATCATTGGCTTAGTTGAGTCTTGCTTTTTGGGGTTTGTTGGGTTATCTGCACTACATTTTTTGCATTCTTTTCTGAAAATTATTGATTCTAGTTGCATTTTCATCTATTTTGAAAAATACAAAAAAATTTGCTTTTTGTACTTGCATTTTGCATTGGAGTGCTTGTGACTTCATTAGAGTTTGATTGAGGATGAAATATTATAGAGAGATTGCATTTTATTTCTAAAAAGAAACTTCGATTTGACCGTCATTTAGTGGCATACATATTTTTATTGGTAGATGAGTCTAGTGTTTGTGGGTGTGCATATTATTGAGTCATTTCATATCACTGGTTTCATGGTCATATTCCTTTGAGTAATCACAACCAATAAAATTAATGCTTAATCAAAATTGATTAGAACAGTTTTTATTTTCTAGGGTGCGCCAATAAGTATAGGTTATAGAATCTTGGAATGGAACCTTGGAGAGTAAACAATCCAAGACTATCAAACAAACATTATGTGTATGACCAGGGAGTGATGAAACCCATGGTACACATCGGTGTTCTCAGTACGCTCTACTCACGCCAGAGTTAATCACGAGGTCACGGGATGTAGGTTGCGGAGATAGCCCTCCAATACTTGTTGAATGTGGGAGATATATCCATGATTTGTTCATATCTAGGGACTCTTAGGGGATTTGACCCTTTTGAATTTCAGGCTTAGCTACCCTGCCCATATGACAGATCCTACCTGTGACTGTTCACCTGAGGGTGAATCCACGAATGTGGTTCACCATTTTTGGTGGATCGCAAGGAAAAAATTCATTTTTCGGAACCTCGATTGAGGTAATTTCAAGCCCTCGATCGAGGTTTTCTATGCTCGATCGAGGGTTTAAAACTACCTCAATTGAGGGATTTAACATACCTCGATTGATGATGTTTTAAACCCTCGATCGAGGGTCTAACGAAACCCTCGATCGAGCCAAACCTCGATCGAGGGTTTGTTCGATCCGTCACAAAAAAAAAGTGTCTGTGCGGTTGTGCATTGACATACCCTCTATCGAGCAAACCCTCGATTAAGGGTTTTCTCGATCGAGGGAATGCGACAGAGAAAAAAAAAAACAAAACAGGTCCTGGCTGGCCCTATTTTCGTGCTTGACAGAGACAGAGACGGAGACAGAGAATAGTGACCGGGGACCTCAACCGAGCACACGCCCGACCCACAGTGACCGGGGACCTCGACTGAGCACATGCCCGACCCACAGTGATGCCACCTCTCCACAACAACGCCATGTCATCTCTTCCACCAAGTGGGTGGAAATCCACCCTTTGTTTTGTTATTTTAAAAAAAAATGTTTTGTATTTTATGTATAAATTTGTGTATTTTTATCAAATCTAGGTTTAATTTAGTTTTCTAGAAATGGTTAGGATGTGTTCCTTGAAACTAAACCGCCATTGAAACCAAACTGATTGAAAAAAAAATATTTGATTTAACTAAAACAAAAGCCTATTTCAAACCAAAACAAAAACCCATTTCAAACCAAAACAAAAACCAAATTGGAAATAGATTTAGGGTTTTAGATATTTGTCACTTATTTGTTTAAATTATTTAATTTAATTTTTTTTTTATATCAACCGGTAGCATTTCACCCCATAAATGCTACTGGTTTTATTTTAAAATCTGATTTTACAAGCATAAATGATGCCCATTTCTTTTCAATCCTCCGAGAACCCCAAGAGGATTGGAAAAAAAAAACCATTTGAACCTAAAACATAAAACCATTTCAAAACAAAAACCAAAACTATTTTAAATTTGAAATACTTTTAGGATTTTAAATTTATTTTGCATTTATTTGTTTAAAAATCATTTGGTATGTGAATTTGCAAGCCGAAATTATCTTTTTTCAATCCTCCGACAACGCCAAAAAGATTAAAAAAAAATCATATATTAATATTAATATTAATATTATAATATAAAAAATTAAAAAATGAATATTAATAATATATATAATCATATATTGTTTATTAATTTTTACTTAATTTATTAACATAACATTATTAATATTAAAATAGAAAACATTTTATAAATATGATAATATTAATATTGTTTACATTATTAAAAAAACTATGAATAATTATTTATATAAATAAAAATAAAATAAAGACATATTGTGGAGAAAAAATCTATTGTAGACAAGAAAATATCATTAAAAAAAATTAACATATAGTAAATTAAATTATTATTATTAAAATAAATTAAGAAATAATTTAAATTTATAATAAACTATAATGGTTTATATTTCAAATAATTACTTTAATTAAAATTCATTATATTTAATAATGATTGCTTACGAATAGAATATGGTAGAATATTGTTAAGAGTTATTACAATTAATCACAATTAATTATAATTAAATATGGTCTATATGTTGATTATATGATTTTTATGATTAACTATGATACTATGACTTTTATTTGACGTAAATATTCCTTCCATGTCTAGGTTAGATATTTTGTGTCATAATTAAATATGGTCTATGTATTGATTATATGATTTTTATGATTAACTATTATATTATGACTTTTATTTGACGTAAATATTCCATCCATGTCTAGGTTTGATATTTTGTGTCAATCATATATAATATTGAGATCTTTTACCTATTATATATAGATGAAATTAGTCAAAAAATTAATCATAAAAACAATAGCATTTCTTTAAATACAATTAGTAAAAAAACTATTATATATAGATGAAATTAATGAAAAAAATTAATCATAAAAACAATAACATTTCTTTAAATGAAACTAGTAAAATAAAAAACTAAACATAAGATAATAACATTTTTTTTTTAATTCTTTACATAATTATATACATGATATCTTATGTTAAAATTTAAAAACTATGTTGAAATTTAAAACTTAGATACATATCACTACTAGTTCATTACGGTTATATTCTATTTTTTATATATTTTTCATGGTTTATTTTTTTTTAACATGTGAAATCTGTCCTCATATCACTTAAAGCTTCAACAAACTTTAAGCATGGTATCTCTACACTATCTATGCACTTAACAAATATAGTATGGACTATGTACTTGTGGCTTTTTATTTTAAGATGTAATAAATACCAAAAATTCACTCAATGTTAAGAATTTATTTTATGTGATTTATTCTTTTTAATTTTTTTTTTAATAATAACATTGTAAAAAATTGCATTAAGAGTGCACCTTATCCTAATTTATCTAGATTTTAATAATAATAAGAATATTATAATAATTAAAAATTATATTTATAATATTTTTTAATTTTCATTATAAATAAAAATGATATTAATCTAGTTTTGCTTTTTTTAATAAAATATCATATTATTATATCAAAAAGAGTACATGGCTTCATTACATTGGGCTTTGTTAGTGTTTAGACAACACAACAATCAGATGTTCAATAACTTCCCTTCCCCCACTATACATCAACTTGAGAAAAAGGATGAATTTACTAAAGACACATGCAAACTACCATTTGTTCTTCATACACCGATTCCTTAAACTGAAACCTATACTACTATTAGCCAAGGAACAACCAAGACACAAATAAACCCGACCCAAATTACAAAAAGATTAAGGAACCATAGGAGCTATTCAGATGACCTTTGATGAACTCGCACCGATGGAAGGACGCAACCCTCGCAACTCCTTAATATTTCCTTCTCCTGCACATGCCCTATCTCCAGAGGTGTCATCCGCCACAGCCTGGCCTCCCTTTCCCGTGATCTTCACCAAACCAGTCGCACCCGCAGAGGTAATACCAGATTACCAAATCCCAGAGCAGGGGGTCGATAGAAATGTATCCCCATCTTGCTAGTCATTATGTCGATTTTCTTGTACATTAGTTGACAATCTCTATTATGTTCTTTCCAAGCCCGCGCTAGCTCCTTGTCACCAATTTATTTGTTCGCAACTTCACTTGTTCCATGAGGACATGGGGAGAAGCCCCTTCGTAACCCTATAGGTATCCATGAGCCTGTCGTAGGATTCCATCCCGCCAACAGTTGTCCTTGGGTCTTGCACCCATTCTGTCACCTCCTCTCTAACTTCCTCAATATTGAGGGATTTAACTTGTTCCCATAAATTCTTCTTGACCTTCTTGATATCCCCACAGATAATTTGGGGGATTCTTTCTCGGAAGAAACAAGCCACTTGACAGACCCGCCTTTGCTCCCGAGTCACCCTCGGGGGATTTTCTTCCTTAACCTTCCTTCCTCTCTTCGTAGCCTTATTCCCCCTATGAGCCATGATGACCTTCCAAGAGGTTTCCCGATATTCCCTACATAGGAATTCCAAAACTAAGCACTATAAAAGCTTTAGGACGTCGAATAAGCTAGGGAATTTGCATGTCGATCCTGTCTTTCCTTCCTCATGTATAGCCTTGTCGCCATTCCGATCCTTAATTTATTTCATTATAGTTATGTCCTATCCATCAAGTTGCAAATTATCCCTCGCTTCAATGCACTACTTCTATTAGATTGCGTCCTCTGGACGAGGACGTGGTTGTATTCCTTCCTCATTATTCTCGTGGCAGGGTAAATGCTCATTCAATTAAGCATTGATTTCCTTAGTGCTTGTATCATCGACATGAGTGGGGCTATTTTATTCCAGGAACCTTCCTTTCACTCGATGGTTGAGGATCAATAGGAGCAAACTCTAGTCAAGTTGTGGCCTTGAAATTGAATTTGGAATTGCATTTGAAATTTGAAATTGAAATTGAAATTTGAATTTGAATTTGAAATTTGAAATTTGAAATAGAATTTGAAATTTGAATTGAATTTGAATTTGAAATTGAAATGTGAAATTCGGAATTGAATTTGAAATTTGAAATTGAAATGTGAAATTTGGAATAGAATTTGAAATTTGAATTGAATTTGAATTTGAAATTGAAATGTGAAATTTGGAATAGAATTTGAAATTTGAATTGAATTTGAATTTGAAATTGAAATGTGAAATTTGGAATAGGATTTGAAATTGAAATGAGAAAATTTGAAATTGAAATGTGAAATTTGGAATAGGATTTGAAATTGAAATGAGAAAATTTGAAATTGAAATGTGAAATTTGGAATATATTTTGAAGGAAAATTAGAATTAGAAATTGAAATGTGATGCAAAGAGTCCCGAAGAGAGAGATTCAGTGCTTCATGCTCTGCGAAGCACAAGAGGATCTGACGTCGCCCGACAAGGCGGCCATCGGCAACGCTCCCGTTCACCGGGGAATGATGCCAGGCTGGGGTCGGCTGCCACTGGTGGCGGCAGCGGGAGAGATAGTGTGTTGGTTCATCCCAACGACAGACATGTGGATCCCCAGGAGGAGGATGTGCAACAAGACATGAGTGCATCAGGTGCGTATTTTTTGTTAGCACATTGTCAGTAAATTTTTGGTATATAATGCATTGAATTTTAGCTGCAAGTTATAATATATTTTTTTAGTAACATTTGTGTTTTGGTTTGGATTGCAGGTGCCCCATCAGAGGGATCGTACGATGATGAGGTTGCACAGATCACTCTCACTGACATTATTTCCCAGTGAGAGTGGGTGAGCTCATGTGTGAGCACTTTGAGGGAGGATTCTCCCACATGGCGATCTTTGTCGATGATGTTATCATCAATTGATGAGATGGTGACCCTCTACAGGAGGGTAGGACCTCTCAGTGACATTTGGCGACATTCATGCCAGAGGAAGAGAGATGGTGTCATTGGGATCCACAAATGGGAGGATGTCAAAGTCGCCATAAGAGGGCATGACATCAAGGGTGCTTTATTTGACATCCCTCCTGACCGCGCCCCCGGACGATCGCTTAGACTCAAGGAGTTTAAGTTGGAGGTCCCTGCACCACATATATATGATAGATTTGTGGGAGCGTAGGGCATGTTCCCCCACCATGACTAGGTCCCATTGTACTTTGCAAAACATGTTTATGCAGAGTTTGTTTTGGACATGCACCTGGATTACACTAGCATAGGGTCCCAGTTCTATGGGGCTGGTAGGGAATGCTCCTACCAACGTCCTGGAGCTCGGAGAGACCCTGCCTTCGTGCCACCTTCTCCGAGGTTGATACCGCTTCTAGACAGGGTGGTTATCAAGTCGGGGGATGTGGCACAATCATCCTAGCTTGCTGCAGAGGCTAGAGCTGACCTTGCAAACTCGTTGTTCACTGCCTTGGGCAGTGTTTCTATTGCTATGCATGGAGAGGCATATAGACCACCCCCTCCACCTGCAGAGCCGGAGATAGAGCATGTCTCTAGTGACATGCTCAGGAGTTTCGATCGCGAGACCCTACTGCGGTATACTGAGTTAGTGCGAGATGCATACTTTCAGTTATATCGTAGATGCGTCGCTACACGACAGGTATACTTTTGTACAATTATGTATATATGTTATTCATGTTACATCATATCAATGTCGCAAATTGAATGGTCAATAATACTTAAGAGAGTTGTATTCTATTGATCCATGCAGGGGACCCCATTCATGGATCAACTCTTTGCTAGCGAGCCATCTATTGGTCCGACAGTCGAGGTAAGTTATAATTTATGTTCCAATTTAATTTGTGTTTGAATATTATTTCTCAGTTTAAATAATTTGTGTTTTATTTCTTAATTTTTGAGATTTATGTTGTAGATCTTAACTTCAAATGAATTTCAAATTGTACAGGGCAACGAAAAGGCGGTAGATCCTGATTATGGACATGAGGACCACGAAGGTTTTGATGAGTCGGGTCCAGAGACACATGTGAGTTTTAATTTATGTTCCAATTCATGTTATTTAGTCACATTTAGTAATTGATTTTTGTACTTTATGTTTCAATTTTTTACGAATAGATTTTAAATTATGTTAAATTTAGTTTTAATTTTTAATAAATCTAACTTATTACATGTAATGGCATATTACATAGGCATCGCAACAGGTGGGTGTAAATGTTGCACTAGATTTCACACATAGTTGGGATGTACCTCGAGTACATTATCCTGATGAAGGGCCATCTACCCGTATTCCTACCCATATCCCGAATATCACCATTGAAATAGTGAATATGGCACAATTCCTTGAGGGTTTAGAGTCTCAGAGACAACAGCGGGCTGCTGCACAGGAGGGCAGTCAGAGGGACGATCACAGGCCTCGTGGGGATAGTGGCCTTTTGGATATTTTCATATTTTATATATTTTCTTGTTTTGGATGATCTATATATACGTTATCATGTTTTGGATATGGATTCATATCATTTATACATGAAATTTTATCATATATGGACTTTTGGATATTTTGTATATTTTATCATATTGATGTTTTCATGTGTATTGTGTATATGATTTGAAATCGATTGTTTTTTATATTAGATCTGGACATAGTTATTACAGTTACAAATTTATGTTTTGTCGTTTCAAATGCAAATTTAATGTGTAGTTACAATTTAGTTCAATTTAAAATGCAAATTTCGACTACATTAGAGTTCACATCTTCCAAAATTTAGAATTCAATACATACATTAAGTTTTAAAATTGAAATTACAATTCCAATTCAATTACAATGTAAAATTTTCAATTTAATGTGTAATTTCAATTGCAATTTAAAAGCTCGTTTTCAACTACATTACAATTGCAGAAATGAAATCAACATGTAAAATTAGAATACATTTGAAATTAATAATTGAAATTTTGATTACATTATGTTGTTTACACATTACAATTCAATTACAATTTACACATTCCAATTCAATTACAATTTAAAATTAAAATCTCAAATTTAATGTGTAATGTCAATTGAGAATACAATGTGTTGTTCCAATTTACAAGTTCAATTTCAATTACATCACAATTGCATTTGAAATAAAAATTTTAAATTATGATACATTGTACAATCTAAAATTTAAATTTTACAATTTTACAATTTTACCTTGTATATGGATGTATTTTAAATTCTCAATTTTGTATTTGAAATCAAAATTTAAAATTAGAATACATTTCAAATTGAAAATTGAAATTGACATTTTGCATTATGTTGTCTACACATTACAATTCACTTACAGTTTCTAGATTCCAATTCAATTACAATTTAAAATTAAAATCTCAAATTTAATCGGGGAGGCAGGTGCGGGAGGGATTATTTTTTATCCCGGAGGAAAAAAAGTTGCAGACTTTAGCTGGGGATTAGGTGCACAAACAAACAATGAAGCAGAGTGGTTGGCGCTATATTATTCTCTTGAGCTAGCCTTATCTTTAAACATAGTAAAGCTACAAGTGATTGGCGATTCCAGGCATGTAATCCAGAGCATGAAAAAAAATAAAAATTTGAAAGGAGCAAATCGACAAAATATCCGAAAAAGGATCAAAAATATTCCCCTCCCAATCGACATTCTCTTTTTTCACGTTCTAAGAAGCCTCAACTCAACAACCGACAGGCTTTCCAATATTGGAACCACTTTGGGAAAGGGTCAGATTCTTCAAAACAATGTCTCAAAGCATAAGTTCATTCCATAATTATCATGCCATAACACTCATCGACCTAACAAGGAGTTCAAATTTGAATTACTCGGGATGGAGGATAGCGTCCCGTGGAAGGCATATGGTAGTTTGGGCTCACGTTCCCCAACAAGCAGCGAGTACCAAGGCAGGTGGCACCTCACCTAACTCCAGAGCTCCCACGCCCCAGCATTTATTGCTGTTGGGCGGTCATAGAAGTCCCTCTATCGCAATTGATCAACATAATAGTCTCCCGCTCGGCCCTAGCCTTTAGCAGCTCAGCATTTCCGCAACAGAGTTCACGTTTCGACAGCCTAAAGAATCCCATAGCCGCAGCTCAATGGAGGGGATCAGGAAAGCGATTGACACTCTCAGTCAGTTACATCAGAGGTTAAAGTTTATCTCTGCAGGACATACTCAGCAGTCTGCAACATAGTTGATCAAAACAAGGAACAAAACACAGAGTTCAAATATATTCACTCTCGTCTCTCCTGCGTGGAGTCTCGTCTGGATGATGTTGAAAGAAACACTATAGAGCTATTGGGGAAGGTTGATAGCATAAAGGAGGACCTCTCAGTCTTCATTAGCAAAACTCAGTACAGCCAGATGCAGGAAGTGTCGTCGGTTAACCAGGGAAGAATGGAAGTTGCCTCCTTCTTGCAGCAGAATTATAGATAGATTATCTTCTCAGAAATTTTGGAATGCTCTTTGCAGGTTTCTCTAAAATTATCTCCTTCTGAATGTATTTTTGTATTCTGTTATGTAGCCAGTTTGTAAGGGTATATCCCAGTAGAATGAATAGGAACTTCAGGATAATTAGGAGCAAAGATTTTCAGAGACAAACTCCTTGTAAAATCTGCAATTTTCCTTATTTTGAAGCAGATTTATGGCTCAAATTTTGTACTGAATGGCTGTGCACAGCCTTATATATATATATATATAATACTCTGTTTCTGTTAAAAAAAAAATCTCAAATTTAATGTGTAATTTCAATTGAGAATACAATGTGTTGTTCCAATGTACAAGTTCAATTTCAATTACATTACAATTGCATTTGAAATAAAAATTTTAAATTATGATACATTGTACAATCTAAAATTTAAATTTTACAATTTTACATTGTATATAGATGTATTTTAAATTCTCAATTTTGTATTTGAAATCACAAATTAAAATTAGAATACATTTCAAATTGAAAATTGAAATTGACATTTTGCATTATGTTGTCTACACATTACAATTCACTTACAGTTTTCACATTCCAATTCAATTACATGGAAAATTTAATGTGTAATTTCAATTGAAAATTCAATGTGTTGTTGTATATAAGAATGTTTTTGTCCATTGAGAGTGTGAAATATCCCTTGAGACAAAATTATATAATTACAAGTTATATAGTATGTAGGTAATTTTTGTGTTATTTTCTTTTAAGTGTGTGCTCTAATCTAAAGTCATAAATGTATGGTTTGTTGTCTTGGCAATGGGCATAACCACCTAGTTAATATAAGAAATGGAAATATGTTGATAGCATATGCTTGTAGAACTATGGTAGAAACTATGCTTGTACAACTATTTCATATGATTTATGTTTTGATGACAAATGGAGATAATGACACCATTTGATCCAACTACGTAAGTTGCATATATGAAGGCATGTACAAGTTATTACCTTTCCATGTACTATGCTTGTATGTTGAATGTTCACATCAACATGTACAAAAGAACTTTTTAAATTGAATGCGAGTATGTAAAGTTAACGAATGCTTACATCAACAAACAAAATAATGTTTTGTGAGACTATGCTTCCCAACTACTTATGAAAAAACCTTACAAATCATTTTGATGATGTGAATGAACATTCATTATGTGAATTATAACAAGTGTCAAGCAAAGGGATTTTCAACCACCAAATCACCATAACTAAATGTCACCCACGAATGTAAAAATTCTACTAGCAAGGTCAATCTAATTATTAATCAATTGCTTTGGAAGGAAACCAAATTGGAGTGTTTTGGTGCCCTCCATTTCCCTTAGTAAGAAAAATTAAAAACTATGGATTGATTGCGGTCATGTCACAAAAAATATAGCTAAGGAAGAGTCACATATATACCACACATGGGTATGTATGAGACCTTTGGTTGAAGCTTCAATGATAGACTATGAACAATCAAGGGAAACACAATAGTCTTAAATAGTAAAAATTCTAGGTTATCAATACAAAAATGTGTGGTCCAAACAATAATTATAATGCCGAAAAAATTTTAAATTCATATATTAAAGAATGTTGCACAAAATGGTAATCGATCACCAAATTCAAGTTCAAGGTAGGTGACAACATTGAGTATCTATTATAGAGAGCATTGTCACATGTGAATACAAGAGACATAGAAGAGTCTAGAGGTTTAAGGATAAAGTCTAGAGCCATACAAATTTCCCTGAAGGTGTGGGGACTCTCAATTGCATAAACAATGTATGCTTTAATCAACATACTCCTAAATTGAATTAAGTGGGCATGCATTGCATGCTAAGCACGGTAGTTATCTCTCAATTCCTTTTTTCTTGTGTTTTCAAGGTACTTCTGATAGTTATGTGTTTTCAAACTACCCAAACTCATTTCACATGATTTCCATTCTTATAAATATGAAAATAGAAATTAAGTTTTGGCCATCATGAATTTTACTTAGTTGAAGCAATTATTTAGTGACCTAAAACCTAAAATACATAAGTTTATTGATTTTGGTTTAACCTAGAAATTATAATGTATAAAATTTTGCAAGTTTGGAATCAAAATTTAAAATTAGAATACATTGTACAATTCAAAATTTAAATTTTGCCATTCCACATTGTATAGATGTATTTTAAATTCTCAATTACATTACAGTTGTATTTGAAATCAAAATCTAAAATTAGAACATGTACATGTTCAAGTGTATTCACATTGGAGCACTATGACCCAAATTTCACAAAAGCCTCCCATTTGGTATTTGTATTCTTGACATTAAGCATAGATACAAAAATACATTTATAAAACAACCTCCACAAAAATCTCCAAAAAAATATTACACAAGACAACATGAAAACTATGCCAATGATGCAAGTGGCATACATGTAACTCATTCATCTGGCCAATGGGTTATAGGAATACAAGTCTCCATAATACGATCATGGTCAGCTTCTGTCATCTTCCATCTCTTTGGATCACCTCTCTTCACCATGATTTCTATTAGAGGTATCCGAGCTGCAACCAACAAATGATTGTATTGACATGATATATATCCAGGCATAAAATCTCTGTAAATAATGTGAGCACCCTATTTTTTCACTTTTTCAAAAAAGTGTCCCATTAGAACCATGTCTCCAACCTGGTACGTGAAGTCCCCATCTTGGTAGGGTTGCACCGATCTACTCTTTATTTGCGTACACCGCATCAAATAGTATGCAACATTTTCTTGGCTGTGGAGGGGTGCAATGCCAATGAATACATCACCTACAAGATACATTACAAATATTATTCAAATGTCCTACGTGCAAATTTCTACAACATTTGTATATGTGTAAGATATAATGAACTAATTAACTTAATGAAGACTCTTGTACCTTCTCTAACCATATCGAAAACTCGATCATGATCTAATGAGACCATTGCCTCTTCAGTGTGCATCTCTTGCCATGTTGGAATTGGATGTGGGCCCTTTGGATTAAGAGATATATATTTCCATGGTTTGACATATAAATCATTTTCACAGTGATCAAGTCCGCATCCATTTGCATCAATGCAAAAATCGCAAAAGCAGGCATACTTCCTCGTTTCAATGGAAAATATGTCCCCCATATCTTTACTTCGAACAGAATGCAATTCCCTCATACCAGGGATGGTGTCACAATACCATGGAATGGATCTATTAACATCTCCAAGGGAAACATCCCAGAAGAACCTGCATGGAATTCAGTTTGTCATATGTAAATTCCTATCAAGTACAAGTGTTCTTTTGGAAATGTTGATATTGAATGTTATTAGCTTATTAATTGACTTTGGAGTTTATTACCTCCACACCGGCCTTGCTTGTCCGCCACCCTGATGTCCCAAATGATGTGTGCACCAATCAACTACTTTAGTGGAGCATTTGAGTCGGGTTGCACCATGACTCATCCGGTACCTCCGAAGTGCTCGTTTCACACATGCCCCTGCGCCATCATGTTCACCCTTCCCATGCCCTGTCTAAAAAAAGCTCCAGGTGTGTCGGATTCTTGTCTATTTGTGCAAGCGACTCAACCAATAAAATGAGCGTGCTGATTTGAATAGCCCTGCACACCCATTTGACCAAATCCAGTGTTTAGTAAATGATATGCCTCTCTGCCTGAATGAATCATAAATCAACCCAAAGCAGTGTTGAATGAACAATGTGTCATGCTCATGATCATCACTAACATAAAAATGGTACTCTGTGATCACTTCACGTGACTGGGGAGTGCTATCCCTACCATCAATGTTTTCCTGAGCATGTCTGTACAACACATGTACGAAGATAAACACCTGGTCGGAGTGATAGTACTCACTCTGTATCTCTCTCTGAGGAGAAAAGGTGTAGTTCTCTACAAAGTCTACCACTGATAAGATTGTGCCCAGCTCAAATACCTCACAGGAATGTTTGAATTCTGAATCTTGACACCTGGACCTATGGGAGTGCTTTATGTATTTATAAATCTGACTTTGAAACTTCTCCATGAAATCTGAAATAGGAATCTCATCATCGAGCAAGTCGATCCTCTTGGATGGCACAGATGAAGAAGGTGTTGGATTCATGGTCACGTAATCATACCTCTTCCACCTAACAGTGATATCTGACAATCCATGGTGTGTTGGATCGATAGGAAAGTTCCTATGGAACAATTTCAAATCACCGCATTCATGGCATTTTCTCCCACCTACACACCTCTTATTGAAAAACACGTGTTCAGGATTCCTGTTGCATAGTATCATACAAATAAAATCTCGCACTATGTGAGGAGCTAGTACACTGTTCCAATGCCTTTTGTAAAAATCCAGAAATGTGTCATAGTATAGTTGAAATTCAACGTGGTACTGACAGCAATAAGTGTCGTGAATGGTATTCGGACTAATATACCATGGTTTCAATTTGTTGAACATGCTAAATGATATTTGAACACCAGGATTGGTTTCTTGGAATTCCTTGTAAAGTGCAACTCCCGTCATCTCCATCACATGTTTATAGTGCTCCTGATAAATGCCTCTGGATAAACGTTGTCACAGGACATGCTTTCGATCTGGAATAGCACGAGAATGACTATCCCAAAACTCTATCACCTTCTCTCTAATGCCTGCTGCCATCCTATCTCGATAGGGTTCCCTACAAATGAGATCCCAACAAGCAGCTTCATCACTTTCATCTATCCAGACCCTGAATTTAGTATATTTGAGCAATGTTCTTTTTGAATTATTGAGTAATGATTCCATTGTTGATACCATTCGATTTCTTGAAGTGCTTTGTGCCACAACAGCCGTTGTAATTGCCTTACGAGCAACTTGGGTATCATTGTTTCTTGATTTTCCAAATGAAGATAATGCAGTTCTTACATTTTCTATTGCATTCTGGCATGTCTTTTTTGTTTTAACATCTTGAAAACTCAACAACTTTGTGGCACGTTTCAATTTTTTGTGTTTTATCAACCCATGTAGGATTTGAGCTTGTGCCATCATTGAATGTTGTTCAAAATATGACTTGATTATGTTATTGACATGCTCTTTAACTCTCCGACCAAGGATTGAGTTCCCAAACTCTTCTTGTGCAGAAACAACTGCACAATCCTCTAGAAAATTTCCACCCCTTCCTACCCCACTGCAACTCTCAATTATATTTTCAATGTCAGAGGGAAAGATGTCATGTGATGGCTGATCAAAATCATGAGGGGGCACAGTGTCATGTGATTCTTGATCACCATGATGTGATGTCTGACCATAACTCCCTGCGTAACATGTAAATTAACAAATTGAAAATTGGTTACTTCATAGTTGTGCATTGAACTTTAAAATAGCCAGTAACTTGAAATTTGATGTGGAAATTGAAAAATTGAAAATTGCACGTGAATTGAATTTTCCAACTAATACATTTATCTTGAGAATTGTTCTAAGTAAAAATCGAAATTGCTAGTAACTTGAAATTTGAAATTGCTCAAGTAACTTGAAATTGCTAGTAACTTGAAATTTCAAATTGCTCAAGTGATACGAACTGTTACACCAAAACCCTGAGGTGTTAGTGAAGGCCTCCCACTAGGATCTTAACATCTCACCACGCTCCACAGTACAGAATCTGGGATGGATGTGCGCCCGTACGGTGGTGTCCCCTCTGCATCGTACAAGCCCTAGACGAACACTGCAATGCCGACGTTGGATCTGAAACGGCGCGGAAGTGATCGACAACAGTTCAGTTGAAAATAGATATGGACCCCAGGTATGTTTGGCTTCCTAACAGTTTAGGTGTTTCACTCGGCCACCAATGTTGTCTGACGGATTGTGTATTGGGGCAGTACGCCTCAGTCCACAGCTCAGGTAAAACTGATAACCATTTGGCCACAAACGACAGCTCTTGGTTTACCTCACGGGTGGAAACTAGTCAATCAGGTAGGGGTCATTGCCCTTTTTGCTAGCAGGTCCTCTCAATGGGCCAGCTACTTTGGGGTTCCTGTGATACTCCTCACAATGAGTTTTAGGGCTTATGCCCAAGTACTTCCCACAGTTAAGCGGACAGAGATTATTCTCAGATCCGAACTTGCAACAAATGCGAAATTGGTAGTAACTTGTACATTTAACTTTAAAATTACTAGTAACTTGAAAATTAACTATATATATTTAAGTCAAGATAATTATTAATAACTTGATAAAAATTAATTTCATTTACAATCATCACATTATATAATTGTGGGAAAATTTTCTTTATGCAATTTATGTCCATTTTACTTTTACATTACAAGAAAAATGTTATTTTAACTTTATGGTATAATTTATAAATAAATAAATATTTAAAATACAAGTTGCAAATCACCATGCAAAGAATAAATGATTACAACAAAATACATGGGTAAAATTTCAAGGGCTTCAAGGGATTCAAAACAACAGATATGTGAAGATTAAAAACAACAGACATGTGAAGATAAAAAATCGTAAAATTTCAAAGGCTTCAATTTAATATATGGGTAAAATTTCTGTTTTTCACCGTCATATTTGGCCAAAAAGAGTTACCCATCTTCATGGAATCACCCCTGAGCATTGGTTATATGTGGTGACCATAGTTGCTTTACCTAGGTATCCCAAAGGGCATTTGCAATGGTTATTCTATGAGTGTCTTGAGTCAGATAGGGATCAGACATCACAGTTGTGTTCGCACATTGAAGTATGAGGGCCCTTATAACTGATTTTGGTACCTCCGGTTATAGTTTTGGGAGTCTCGGGTCTCTGATAGGAAAGACATATCGACTGTAGTATCGGGAGGTCCCTTGAGCCAGTCCCCTGTTGTGTGCATTTTGGATGTAGTTTATTTTAGGTATGTGCTCTGTGACGATTTAGTAGGCCGTTTGAAGATGCTTATTTGTTGACTCTTTGAAGTCATCGTGGATCGATATCCGAATCCCCGCCGATCTTGTCGGTTGGCTTGTTTACCAGCTAGCGATCCATCACAGTCTCTTCGCAAGAGATGTCAGAGGACTATCGCTGGTTCTTTATTCACATCTTATGGTTTTCAGAGAGCTCCCACTATGAGTTCTGCATCTAGCATGTTGGGAGTCCTCGCGACTCCGTCCGTTGGCACGAAGAGAACTTCCCCTCCTCACATATACTCTTCGAGGACTAGACGAGAGGGAGGTTCATCACACATCACTCCTCATGGTTTTTGGACATCCCATCCCACTAGTAGGAACCCGTTTGATGATACATGGTCATTAGGTCATCCATATGGTTCATCTATGGGTGTGTCGGGTTTTGGTTCTACATCCGTCTCCACGACCTCAGACCCTTTTACATTGGGTATGCCTGATTTTATGTCGAATATCACTTCCTCCATGTCTGGTAGTCACGCTAGCTATAGCGCTGGGATTGGGGGCACTACACCCCATTTTACTACCTATCAGTTCGGGAGTGGTCACATCCCTCCCTCTTCTCTGAATGTTGGAGGATGGCCTCCTCACAGGGGGGGTCACTCACAGAAGTTGTTACATAGCACAATCGTTCACATGATATTAAAGAATATCCCTAATTTCACTAAATATTGGAAAATTCCTCGTAATTTTTTTATTGTTGAACCCCCCTCCCAATATGCATTTCTAATTAAGAAAACCCCTAGCGTCACCATATATTGTATGTATCCATTTTTATTAACCCATTTTTAATACCCCCTTTATATCATATTATCAAGTTGTAACAAACAAGAGCCCTAACACATCTCAGTATAAGCAAACAAGATGCTACATAAAATAATATTATAATGCTAATAATGATCCCACAAGGATTGTAGGGGTGAGTGATCAATTTGTAGTGTTGGGTTGTGGAAGACCCAACGAAATAGTATTGGGGAAGGGAAAATGCATAAAAGGAAACCCATTCAAGAGATCAACATAACAAATAATGTAAAAGGATAATAGTCCTATAGTTAGTGCAATGCTTAGAAAAGATGAGAATTACATATGTTTCACACCATAGCCTACTAATCTACAAATTTTATATCATGTAAATATAAGTATATCCATAGAGAGATCATTTTTTCTATAATCTTAATAAATTAAACTCAATAAAAATGCAAAATTGAAACCCTTTCATGGATGGACTCCCCTACCTTCCTATCAAACGAAACATCATTGATGTTTGAACCCAAATCAACATAGAAAAATTCCTCTTACTTTCGAGTAACACCATATGATCATGTGCATAGTTTGGATTTGGGTAATTCACAAGATGTAATGAATTTCCTTCACTTCCTCTACATTTATTCTTGCAATCAAAGGAATTAACAACATTTAGTTACATTTTCTTGGGTTATATATAGTTTTTTTTTAATCTTTACAGGAGAGGGGAAAATCTCCATTGTTACGTTCAAGAATGCAATAGTTATAAAGATACACAGATGGTGAAACTTATATGATACCATTTCATGGTAATGATAACACATTGGGTATGTAAATAAGGATTTATATTTTCACATATGTTTATGTCAGTTCCAATACAATAGTAAGACATATGCCTTGCATATAAGAATTGAATTACAGTTATGAATGTGCCAAATATAAGTCAATATAACAACTATTCCTAACTGGCAATGTGAACATGTTAAAGAAGAATACAAAAAGTTGAAAGAAATAATTAGTCAAGAAAGATTGATCTAACTTTTCTTTGTTCCAATGAGCCAAGAAAGATTGATCTCACTTTTCTTGGTCGTCATGGATCAAGGTTTGATTGAATCTCAATACGTACCTATACACCAACCTAAAAAATGAAGAGTTATATATTTTACTCGAATGCCTACAAAAAATACAATACAATTGTTGAACTCTGGAACTCCCAATTAGCTACATCTCTTAACTTAAATATGAAAAACAATATAACATCAATTCAAAACAAGACTAAATAAGATATTAAATGAGGATTTCTCAAGGCCAGTAATACAAAGAGACTTCCATTGATATTATCATTGGTACACTATTATCATATTTATGCAAAACTTAGGATCATAGGCAATATCAAATAAAAATGGAGGGTCCTTAAGTTTTAGGTGGGTATGAATTGAGACCATGATTTGGAGCTATGAATCCATCCCATGATTTGGAGGTTATTCCACAACCCACCCAAATAAAATAACCCCCAATATTTATATTACTATGTCAAATTAAAAACCCCCTTTAACCCCTTAATACAAGGCAATATATTTTTGAGGTTCTTAAGAGTATTCAAACCCCCAATATGAATGGACGTGATATGATATTGCCTCATTAGTGAAGCCCCCGTGGGCCTCCTCCTTCATCAGCCACGAGTGTTAGTGTGAATCATTTATCTAGTTGAGGTTTCACGATAGGCATCGAATCTATGACTTATATCCCATCTGTTAACTCGTATGCCTCTATGCATGTGCCTGTGCCCACGAACGCTTATACGATTCTGAATCCTCCTCCTAGTTCTTCGGTTCCCTAGGGTGGGAACATACTATTTTCTTATGGTCCTTACTCGGTCGGTTCTTCCGCATCAAGTGTTTATGCGATACCCCATTCTTATGGAGGTAACTTTTATAATTATTCATTTGGTTTCGACCCTTATACGGTCCCCCCTGTATGGAGCCCATTCTATACATGTGCCTGTGTATCCTCATATGGGTCAGGTTGGAGGACCATATTATTCTTCTGGTCAGGCTCACGGTTTCTATCAAAGTTCGTCAGAACCTCAGGTGTCGACCTCGATGCACACGGTCTCATCCTCAGTTTCGCAAAGTAAGTCTCTTTCGGGAGCTTATAATCAAGCTTCATAGCCTTAGCTCCCTTTTCTCGATAGGTTAAACTTGCCTGATCTTTCTAAGCTCACGAATGATCTAGTGTGTCATGACTATACATGGTCCCCAGTCCCCACCAAGCTCCCTTCCAATGTTCCAAAGTTTGAGGGGAAGAAGGGTGAGGATCCAGGTGATCACGTCACCACATTCCATCTATGGTGCTCCTTGAATTCCTTAAACTACGATTCCATCCATTTGAGGCTATTTCAATGCACCCTTAGGAGGGATTCCACGAAACAATATGTCTAGTTTCCTGGGGGCACATATAAGAGCTTCAACGATTTGGCTTTGGTTTTTCTATATCACTTTCAGTTTTCGGTTCGTTACAACACTGGCATCGAAATCTTGTCCACTTTCTGCTAGGATAAAGCCATGCATATCTCTCATCACATTCAAGAGTGGTGTCGACGGAAGAGTTTATTAAAAGCCAACATTCCTCCGTATTTTCTCCTGGAATGGTTCCTCAAGTCTTTGCTCCCTTATATTTCGAAGGACGTTTCATTGTTCGTAATTATGACCGAGGAACAAGCCATCTTTAAAGCCCAACAGTTAGACCTCGTCTATGCTCAGTTTGGGATTTTGTATGATATTATACCTAACGCACCACGACCAAGGCATGAGCCCAAGCGCGTTCCTGGACCGCATGCTGATGGAATTGTTGGTTCTGCAAGTGCTCGTTCCATAGATATGGTTACGAATCAGATGCATAACCTGTCTATTAACCAGTCTGCCTCTGGATAGGCTCCTGCCTCGTTGATTTCCACCTAGTCGTTCGATGTACATTCTGTGCAATCGACGAACCCATCCAGTAACCAACAACCTAGTGGGAAGAAGAAGGGGAAGAATAACCACAGGGGTGGGAACAATAAGAATAAGAAATAAAACACTAACCCTCCTCGAGATGGCGGAAATGATGGTGGGGATTGCAAGCCCAAACATAAGGTGAAGTTTCCTTGTAAAATTTGCTTGGAGGATCACCTTACACATTTGTGTCCTCGTATGGAGGAAGCATCGAAGCACATCACACAAAGCCCAATTGTGCTAAAAAATCCCCTTCCTCATCATCAAAATATGGCTTCTAGTGCTTCCGTCGCTGGTCATGGGACTATTGAAACTTTGACTTCTTCTACCCACGACGGTGGTTTTTGATGTGTGAATATGGTCAAATCCGAGGTTTGTGTTGCTACTCACTCGCATGATTAGGGAGCTCCATAACCTTGATCCCCCTCCACCTAAGACTCCATTCCATATCGAGAAGCCCAACCTTATGCCACAGGTACCGAAAGGTGTCCTCAAGCGCTCAGCTTATAATCATAATTCCCGAGCAACCCAGAACTACTCGATTGTGTAAGATCTACGCAAACCCCGTGTGCTATGTTGGTTCTTGAGGTTCTTCAGGCTTTTCCTTTGCAAAGGAACACCCTTCTATTCGCTTTGGGAGTCCAGGATCCTAGTAGCCCAAATTTCATCAAGTTTGACACTACTGATGTTCAGCCTTGGTTTCCCTATCATGTAGCTTTCCAAGTTCATGTTAGGTGTTTAAAGATGATCGTTAAGCATACCGTGGTTGACGAAGGTGCTTCTAGTTCAGTAATGTCTTTAGCTTGTTGGAAAGCTCTCATCTCTCCTTCGTTGTTGAAGTCTATGACCATGCTCACTACATTCGATGGTCATTCTTTCAGGACGGATGGTATTACCCCTTCTCTTGAGGTCCACTTGGGTGGTAAGTCCATGCCTATAGAGGTCTAGGTGGTCGATTCTCCCCTTGAATACAACCTTTTACTGGGTCAAAATTGGATCTACACTATGAGAGCGATCGTGTCCTCTGCTTTTAGAGTCATCTTCTTTCCCCACGAAGGTAATATTGTGATGATCGATCAGCTATCCTTTGTTAGCTCCAATCCCATAGCATCGCCAGGATCTGTGGTCCCTAAATTGAAAATTCTCAGCCGACAACTGGGAATGTTGGTGTAGTATTATATTCATCCTTGATGGGATCTTTTGATTTCACCGCACCAATCTCCTTTATAGGAACCATCTCTGATGATGCTCCTTCATCGTTGTGTCTTGTACCATTCTGGACATCCTACTTTAGTGATCCGTGGACTCTATCTTCCGCGAGTTCCTCATCAGGAGACCCTTCGCACATCGGAATGGAAATTCCCTTGTCTGCAACTGAGCTTTCTTATCGTGATATTCCCTTGTTTGGAGCTGAGGTTTCCCTTGTCACTGCAGAGCCTAATCTCTCTTCTTCAAGGATAGAGGAAGGAGATCCCGTTACACTATCCGCATGGGTAGTGGACTTGTCTTGTTCACATGACTGCCTTGATGATACTTTACCTTCGGATGAAGCCATTATCGAGGCCATGAACGACAATGACAAGCCTTGGGAGGACCTCCATCATAGATCTTATTTCCTGCCCAGCCTTGATCTTATTGAGCAAGATGAGTTTCGATTGACTCTAGCTGAAAAAATAGGTCACCCTGTGGCTCCTTTGGAGTCACATGGAATTTATGCGGAGGGAAATATGGCTAATATTTCTCCTACCATCCCGATCAACATTTCTCATACTCCTGGAAAAATAAAAAATGTATACGTCGGTGCAAATTGTTCCCCTGAGGAAATTTGTATTTACACCGATTTATTCAAAGAGTTTTGGGATGTATTTTCCTGTTCATATGAGGAGATGCCAGGTATTGACCCTAGTATTGTCGAACAAAAAATTAAGACTTACCCCAATGTTAAGCCTGTTCGACAACGTCTTCGTGCTGTTAATATTAGGAAGGCACCCGCCATTAAGGCAGAGGTAGAGAAATTGCATAAGGCTGGTTTCATCTACCCGGTTCCTCTTACCGAATGGGTATCCAACCCCATTCCTATGGATAAGAAGCAGGAAACCATCCATGTGTGCACCGAGTTTCATGATCTAAATAGAGCATGTCCTAAAGATAACTTCCCCACCCCATTCATAGACCAAATCTTGGATGAGTGTGTGGGAAGAGAAGTATTTCTGTTTATAGACGATTTTTTGGGCTATAATCAGATCCAAATTAAACCCGAGGATCAACATAAACCTATATTTTAATGTCCTTGGGGAACCTTCGCATACCAGAAAATTCCCTTTGGCCTTAAAAACACCGGAGCTACATTTCAGCGGGCCATGACCTATGCTTTTCACGATATTAAGTGTATAATGGAATTTTTCCCGTATGATCTTACTGCTCACTCTCGTAGTAGAATGGATCACCCAAGTCACCTCTGTCCTGTTTTCGAGAGATGTCGTCGTTATAATATTCGTGTGAATCTTAACAAGTGCATCTTTTGCATGAAAACTGGTTGCCTTCTAGGGTTTATAGTTTCGAAGGAATGTATTAGAGTCGATTTGTTGAAGGTTGAGGCAATACTTTAGTTGCCTCCCCCGCATAATTTGGTTCAACTTCAGAGCTTCCAAGGGAGGGATACTTTCTTACATCATTTCATCATGAACTATGCTAGTCTTACTAAGGGTTTCACGTGATTATTGAAGAAAGACACCCCTTTTATCTGGGATGAGCAAGCCCAGCAGTATTTCGATGCTCTTAAGAAAGCCTTGGTATCGGCCCCTGTTCTTAGTCCACTCAACTATGCAAGATATTTTTTTCTTTATGTGGCCACGTCTCAAGAGACGATTGGTATGGTCTTGGTTCAGGTGGATGATAGGCTCCAAGATCATGTCGTCTATTACCTTAGTCTAAACCTAGTAGACGTTGAACTAAGGTATTCTCATGTGGAGAAACTGGCCCTTGCGACTGTTGGTGCAGTCCAAATATTACGACACTACATATTTCTTAGGAAAACAACGGTTATAGCACATGTCAATCCATTTTAGTTCATGCTCTCACGACGTCTGATTGGGGGGGAGTATAATAAATGGATTTTCATCCTTTAGGAATTCGATCTCGACTTTGCCTCGGCGAAGTCCTTGGTTTTTGCGGAGCTGATGTCATATTTTGCTAGAATTTATGAAGAAGTGGTCCATGAATACTCATTCATTGATGAGCATTTATTCCTTATCTCATCATCAGACCCTTGGTATGGAGACATCATTATATATCTCTGGACTCCGAAGATCACTTCGCATTTTTTGCGAGATGAGCAACGATGTGCGAGACACCATGCCAAATATTGTGTCATTGTCAGTGAGACTTTGAATCTCCGAGGGAAAGACTCTCTCATGCGTCGTTGCTTAACTCATGAAGAAGCAGAGTTAGTACTTAATGACTGCCATAGTGGGCCATGTGGCAGTCACTTATCAGGGCTTGCTACAACCCAGCATATCTTGCGAGTAGGTTATTTTTGGCATACAATTTTTAAAGATTGTATTAATGCTGTAAAGAGATGTCACCCTTGTCAATTGTTTTCTCGGAATGTACACTTGCATTCTGCTCCCCTTTAGCTGGTCGTCACCGTCAGTCCCTTCACCAAATGGGGGGTTGATTTCATGGATTGCAACCCAGCTTTGGCTGGGGGGAATCGTCATATCATAGTGGCCATTGATTACTTTACCAAATGGGTTGAGGCCATGCCGACCGTTAAAGACAATGGTGAAACAACATCCCACTTCATATTCAACTAGATCATAGCTCGGTTTGGTATCCCGAAAGATATTGTCACTGACCATGGTAGTCACTTTCAAAATAAGATGATGGTTGAATTATCACTTAAACTTGGGTTTAGAAATTATCACTCATCTTTGTATTATCCCCAAGTGAATGGCCAGTTCGAGGCTGTCAATAAGCCCCTTAAGGCCATTCTCCAAAGGACCATACAACAAAGCAAGAGTGATTGACATATAATGTTGTATCCTGGTTTGTGGGCTTATCGAACCACAGTAAACACTTCCACCGGTTTCTCACCTTTTCAGTTAGTTTATGGTGTGGAATCCATCTTACCGGTTGAATGTGAAATCCCTTCTTTGAATCTAGCCATAGAAATATTGCCTGACACTTCAGAATTAAACCAACGCTTAGTCTACCTCGAGCAGCTTGACGAGCAGTGATGGGATGCCTCCATAGCAATAGATGCCAACAAATGTCATGTCAAGGATCAGTATGATAGGACTGTTGGTCCCAGGCAGTATGTCGAAGGTGACTTGGTTCTCCTTTATGACCAAGCTAAGGAACCCCTAGGGGCATGCAATTTTAACCCAATGTGGAATGGTCCTTACATTGTGAGGGATGTTCTTGAGAATGGAGCCTATGAGTTGGAAGATTATGAGGGGAACATCTTGAAGGAGCCTAGAAATGGGCTCTGTCTCAAGCGATATTATGCTTGAGCTGATACTTTTGTATACTATTGTATAGTTTATGTACATAGTTTAGCTTTCCTTTGATTTTTCGAGTCTGATGATTCGCTTCCTTTTGTTTGACAGATGTCAACAGAATCTCCATTGTTCTTAGGATTCGTGGATGGGTCCAGTTGTCATACACAGAGACTTGCTTCTACTGCGTGGGTTATTTACTCGCCCAACAACCAGATTGGGTCTTCAGGAGGTGCTTGTCTTTGTCCTACATCAAACAATGTGGTTGATTATAGTGTCGTTATCGAGTTGCTTCGCGATGTCATTACACATGGTATCCAATCTTTAGAGGTCCTCCTGGATTCGCAACTGATTGTGTATCAGTTGAACGGTTGGTAACCATGTTAGGGATCCTACGCTACTAAGGAGATTCTTAAGGGTAATACTTTTGGAACGCCATTTTTATTTTATTACTTATATTCATGTTCCAAGATGTTTTAATCATATTGTTGATGCATATGTTAATTATGTCCTAGATTGGCATTTGTCACATCATTAAAAGAAGCAATGAATCACAAATTTAACATTCATACATTTGCACACATAATATAATAGAACCAAAAAATCATAGTCTTTTCATTATCAAAATGTGGTTTCATAGTACAAAACTGGAGCTTGTAGCTCTCAAATATACATATTCGATTCAAAAAATGGAACCCCATGGCATCTAAGCCCTACGGGGAACTCTAGCCTCCACAGTGGGATGATTCCGCGCATAGTAGTGCATGACATTGGCTATACGTTGGATCAGCCGAACTCATGTGCCTGGTACCCCCACCACATGTCTTTGCATCATCTCAAGGAGGCGCTCCACCTCGATCACCGGTACCCTGGTAGTCATTTGGGTCAGGTTGACTCGTATAGTCTCTAAAGTGCGCTCTGTCGCTGCACCTACTATCTCCCCACCCCTGCCTCGGCACCGATGTCGTGGGAAGCCTTGAGGTATTCGTGGACCCAAGTATGCTAGTAAACATTCAAACATCAATACATGATATCACACCAAAAATATTTTTTCTTTCACTTAAAACAAAAATACAAAAAAAAATAAAAATTCAAAACTTAAAAAGAGTGTCTTACCGATGTCTCCAAACACGGCCCCTGGTGGAAGTGGCATGTCACAATCTCCTCTGAATTCAATCCACTCATAGGGATAGTCATCTATGGCGATCACCTATCGCCGCCACTAGTGGAAAAAATCATCAGTATATGGAGAGGCCAGTCGACCACCCCCTTGTTGCGTCAGTATCTCTACATGTATTTTTGTGATGTACCTGCAACAATTAATTAATGCAAATACACGAGATATCAGAAATAATAGAACATAATTGCTTTTATATTGATCACGGGCCACTTCAAGGGGGAAACCTCCTTTGAGCAAGCTCAATACAATTAACTTCACGGTGCCTTCAATGACCTCAACACACACTTATATACTAAGTCTATGCCCAATACTATGAGTCAAAACCATGGGACATATAATACTACAGGACGACTTACAAAGCATATGCGTCCAATACTATGGGTCAATACTATGGGCTAATATAAACTACGGATCAACAAATACTACGAGACGACTTACAAAGCATATGCGTCCAACAACAATATACTGACATAGTAAAGACAAGGGTTGACATAGGTTCCTAACATCCCATCTCCCTTAGAAAAACCTTTGTCCTCAAAGCTTTGGTTGGAGAAATTGTTGCAGAATCTGAAGGAGTGGTTCCCCGATAGCATCCTTGGTTTGAATTTTGGGCCACTGACGCCTTTGGAGTGTCAAGGAGGATTGCTTGGAAGGCTGTAGATGAAGAAGAACCCTGTCAGCTGTGTGGAAAATGCGCTCAAAATGGTGCTGATCGGCTTGTTGTTTCAAGCAAATTTTGGCCATGTGAAGATTGTCCTGCAGAATGAGAAGAATCTGATCGTGATTTCGAAGGACCGAGTCAATTTCCTGAACTGGGGAGATGCTAAGGGTGTATGGAAGAAGAACTGGCGGTGTTTGTCCATAGACTGCTTCATATGGTGTCCTTTGAGATGTGGTATTGTACCACCAGAGTGCTGCTAGGAAATCCATAGAAATAGTTGGCCAAAGTTGTGTAGTGATGGGCAAGGGTTTGATCAATCACGAAAGGAGTGTCGGTTCCCCTTGTTGACTTGGAAAGTATCATCGTTAGCCACCAGTTGTTGAATTGTCATTTTTAGTCCCAGCCAAAAGAAGTTACATTGTTCCTGGTCATACATTTTGCAGAACCCAGAGTGCCCTGTTGATGAAGAAGCATGGAGATCATAGAAGAGATAGCCCTATTGAACATATGGCAACCAATTTGGAACAAGCAGAGAAAGAGCTATAAGAGAAACTTGGTCATCAATTGTGCGAGAAGGAGCATCTTCCACCATATTGTCCTTACCCTTCTTGTAAGTGATCACATAGGGATAACCCATGAGTTGGATAACCCATTGCAGGTGTGTTGGGGAGGAGACCCATTGTTCCAGAAAATTTTCCAGACTCGGGAGATCAGTCTTGATGCAGAAATAATTGCCTAATAGGTATGGCTGCCACTTCTGTACTGCATGCAAAATAGCCATCATTTCCTGCTGAGAGGTAGATGTGGTTACATTCTTACCGGAAAGGTCTCTTGAAGGCAGCAAGCTCATTGGTTCAGCAATGATACCTGCATATCTATCCAAGGAAGTAGTGGAGACTGTTGATGGGTGCATCTGAATGGAATTGAGTTGAGCGATGACACCATGTGAATTCTTCTTAAGGATGTTTTCCAAGCGATGTGAACTGATGATGCAGAGAGACCCTGGTTGTAAGCCCCGAAATTTGTGTTGTGCCCCATTGATGTTAAACTGTATCTAGAGTTCAGCAAAATCCCATAAGATGGGGCCAAGTGTGCGTAACCATTGAACGCCCAAAACCACATCACATCCGCCTAAGGACAAGGCAAACATGTCGGAGCGTAGGTTATAATCTTCCATAGAGATACGCACATTGTGGCACTTCCCCTTGCAAGGTAAGGTGCCCCCATTGGCAACCATGACTTCAAAGTTGGAGCAAGGATGGACAAAACAATCAGCCTGTTTGGCAATTCGAGGGTCAATGAAGTTATGAGTGCTACCAGAATCAATGAGTATGGTAAGAGGGAGCTTCTTGAAGTATCCCCTGACCCGCATTGTTTGTGGGGTGGTGATGCAGGTTACAGCATGGAGAGAGATCTCGGGTGGGTCGTCCTAAGATGGGGTGTCAACAGGCGGGTGTTGCATGTCGACCGGATCATCTAATGTATCTGTAGCTTCTTCACCAAGTTCTAAGGCAGGCGGAGAATCCACATCCAAGATATAGAGCTTTTGTTGAACACATCTATGTCCCCGAGTGAATTTTTCATCACAATTATAGCAAAGCCCTTTTTCTCGGCGTGCCTGCATTTCTATTTCAGACAAATGCTTGATAGGAGTTGGTTGAGGAGCAGGCATGATGGGAGGTCGTTGGGAACCCATATTTCTGAAGGGAACAAAGGTGGGTTTGGAACGTTGTTGAGTTGCGATCTTGTCCTCGGCCAACTTAGCCAACCCTAGGACTTCCATCATTATGTTGGGACAAAACATTTTGACCTCTGAACGGATTTCATCCTTGAGACCACTGATAAAACAACTCCTGTAGAATTCATCAGACAATCCTTCTGTGTGATTGGCTAGTTTCTCAAATTCCATCTGATACTCTCTCACTGTGCCAGTTTGGTGAATTTTAGTGAGTGCTCCTGTGAAGTCGTCAAAAGCACTAGGACCAAATCGTGGCCAAATGAGTTGGCAAAAATCTGTCCAGTTTGGCTCGGGATGAGCTTTGATGTACCAACGGTACCATTGAAGGGCTTCCTGTTCCAAATGAAAGGATGCAAGTGGAACTTTCTGAACATCAAAAGTATTATGCAGACTGAAATATTGTTCTGCTCGGTATATCCATCCAGTCGGATCAGTACCATTGAAGCAAGGAAAATCAAGCTTCGGCCCGCGAAAATTCCTAGAAGCAGAGAAACCGGTGGCTGCAAAAGATTCTGGCTGTCTGGTATTGTTCATGGCTGAATGCTGAAGATGGAGGCTGAGAAATTTTTCATCCAGATCTTGGAGTTTGGTTTGGATCGCTGCAAGTGCTTCCTCCATGGTGTGTGCTCCTGCACGGGTGACAACCGTAACTAGGTTTTTTTTTGTTGACTAGGTAGGAAAACAAAAACAGGAACTACTTCAGTAAGAGAAAATTTGGATTTGGGAAAAAATCAAAAGGGTAATTGGGGTTTGACTAGGTTTTGGACATTGTTGGATAGACAGGGAAGCAAAAATGAGGATTTCAGAAGCAGGGTGAAAGAATGGGAAAATTTGGCAGAGGGGAACAAAGAAGCAGAATTCAGAAAGGAACTTTGTGGTAAAATTTGAAGGTGATTGAGTGAAATCTAAGGAAGTTATGACAAACCCTAAAAATCGACAAATGTGAGATTTCGGGCTGTAGGAAGGGGAATTGAGGATAGGGTCCTCAGGAATGAAATATGCAGAATGGAATGACAGGGGTTACCTGAAAATTTCAATGGAAACAGAGGTAAAACAAGGGAGATATGGAGAAAAACTGCTTTTTTTTTTTTTTCCAGACTGGAGCAGTTACGGCTCAGAAGGAATCTGGAACAATGCCGAATGGCTGGATCTGGAACGGCTTGCAAAATGGATCTGAAACGACGCAGCAGTGATCGGCAATAGTTCAGCTAAAAGTAGATATGGACCCCAGGTATGTGCAGCTTCCTAACATTTCAGGGTTTTCACTCGGCCACCAATGTTGTCTAACGGCTTGCGTATTGGGGCAGTACCCCTCACTCCACGGCTCAGGTAAAACTGATAACCACTTTGCCACAAACGACAGCTCTTGGTTTACCTCACGGGTGCGAACTAGTCAATCAGGTAGGGGTCGTTGCCCTTTTCGCTTGGCAGGTCCTCTCAATGGCCAACTACTTCGGGGTTCCTGTGGTACTCCTCACAATGATTTTTAGGGCTTATACCCAAGTACTTCCCAGAGTTAAGCGGATAGGGATTATTCCCAGATCCGAACCTGCAACAGGAAAAAATTTGGGCAGAAATTCCACCAAATGTTGAAAAACCAGATCTATATTGCTCAGAATCGCTATTATAGCATGTTTCCGAAACTGGAACAACCAATCTACTTCTACTCATGGAAGCGGAATAGAAATCTGGACACTCAGTCAAAAGATTTTCTCGCCGCAATTTCCGTGGCCGTCACCGAAATTCTGAAAAATTGCTGATTTTAAATCCGCGATATCTCCACTTTTAGAACTCCAAATGAGATGATTTTTTTTTTGAAACTGCGTATTTTTGAAAGAAGAATTTAGGTATGCAATTAGTTTCTTCTGATTTTTTGCATAAAGTTTCAGAAATTGATCTGAAAGTCGCCGCCCAAAAAAAGAAAAAAAATTTCCCACTTGTGCTAAGGAAAGTATTCTGATACCAGATGTGATGTACCTGCAATAATTAATTAATGCAAATACACGATATATCAGAAATAATAGAACATAATCGCTTTTATATTGATCACGAGCCACTTCGAGGGGGCAACCTCCTTTGAGCAAGCTCAATACAATTAACTTCACATTGCCTTCAATGACCTCAACACATACTTATATACTAAGTCTATGCCCAATACTATGAGTCAAAACCATGGGACATATAATACTACAGGACGACTTACAAAGCATATGCGTCCAACAACAATATACTAACATAGTAAAGAGAAGGGTTGACATAGGTTCCTAACAATTTTATAGGTTGTTTGTGTTGTCACATTATTTATTTATTTATCTATTTAGTTTTACTATATGTTTATTTATAGTTAATATAATAGTAATTTTGGGTTGTTACATACTCCCCTCCTTCAAGGAACTTCGTCTCGAAGTTATATCTTATAGTATACATATAGTTTAATAATAGCGCACAGGGGAGAGTCACCTGTGTGGCTAGTACGAGTAATTCTGCATCTGTACTAATAAAAATTACAGTAATTTGGATTATTACATTTTTTATTTTTTTATTAATTCATATTTTTATCAATTTATTAGATATTTTTATTATCATTTTGTATAGTTTTCTTGCTCCCTTACACACCCTCACCCTAAGAATCATACCATCTTCCACCTCCATAACCCTCCACATCAACTCTCGATGGTCCTGTTGGACATGGAACGGGCCCTCTACTGTAACATGTCCACAGATCATACAGTAGGCATCGGAAGTTACCAGGAAGTTACCACGGCCTCAACCACCCTCCCCTTTCGGTACGTATTGCAGCCTTCGTAGCCCTCATCTGGCATAGACCAAGGATCTGGTTAACGTCCCATAGTCTACTCCCCTGTGTCTACCAGGAATATGGTCAGGATCATCTTAACATTCCTCCTTATTACCCCTATGTTGCCATCCCCCAGGCATCAAAAGTCCTTCTACATATTCCTCCCTTCCTAGACTTTTGGAATTCCTGAAGGTAAGATATTTATTGGCATAGATTATTGGTTGAGCTGTCCCCAACCCATAAATTGTCTACTGGTAGACAAATTCTCATTCATGGTTATGGGATCCCATGAAATCATAGAATAAATCGGCCCCTTAGGCTCTTAGATATTTTCCTGAAACAACTGCCATTATTTGTCATTAGTCTTTATCATATTTTCCATATAAATCACCATCATACTAGATTCACATGCCATCGAGAAACACAACAGCATCATTATAATTACTAGGGGCCACATGATATTCCATGTCATCGTAACATTACCATTGGGTAACCATAAATCATTTTATCTTAATGCACATTATCATGAACCTATAATTCCATTATATCATAACAACATGAAACCTCCTGCAACACTACAATTAATCATGTAATCATTACAATATAGTCATAAAAATAAATATATCATCATCCTTGTAACATCACCTAACATATGATTGCACATCTTCATAGCAGCAGGTTAATCATATCACATCGTTGATGTAAACATAACAACTATTGTCACACGAATAATGGTTAAGTCGTATCATTAAATCAAAAGCACTATACTTCATTATCTTACTCTTCACTCTATAGTTCTCAAACATTGGAGCATCATGCTTGTATCTACTAAACAACATAGCAAATCTTGGCACATGGTTATATTAGTAACATGATGAAAAAAAATCCATATGAATCACAATCTTTCATAGCATGAAGATATCATTATTTTAAACAACATCCCCTTCCTAATTATTGGCATCAGTAATATCAGGAACCATGTTTCCATACCATTAACCAAAATGATTAAAACCATAAGTGTCATAGCATTAATAAGCACATAATCCTCACATGAGTAACTTAACATTACTATAAAGATATATATCATGGGAATAGAAAGCAATATCATTATGTTTAATCATACGACATAGTTTTATTGAAGTCTTATCAACCCATCAACATAAGTCTGGTATTTTCTAATTGATCAAATATCATGCATGTCCCTAACAGGTTATTTATTTGTTGATTTTGAAATCAACTACTCTACTTAAAAATATAAGGAAAGTCTCGATACATAAGATATGCATCCTCCCAAGTGGCAGAACCTGGGCTATATTGGTCCCACTAGACCTTAACTTGGTCTAATAAATGTCTCTTCAGTCTCCGCACTCTACGGTCCAGTATGCAATATGGTTCTACGTGAATGGCCCCCTCCTTGGAAACATGCAATCCTTCCAACTTTAGTATATGAGAGGAATCTGGAATGTAATGTCTAAGAACATAAATATGGAATACATCATGCATTTTCCCTAAGTGGGTTGGAAGCTCAAGCTTGTAGGAAACTGGCCCATTCCTTTCAAGGATTTTAAAGGGCCCAACATATCTAGGAGATAGTTTTGCCCCTTTTCCAAAATTAAATGGGATTTTCATTGGTCTAACATGAACAAACACCATGCTACCTTTCTCATAGTTCATGTCCATTCTATTGGTGTCAACATAACTTTTATGTCAATCTTGGGCTTCTGTAAGTCTTTGCTTGATCACCATCATTTGCTCTTCCATTTCTTGAAGTAATTCCAGAACCAACATAACATGATCTTCTAATTGATCCCAACTAAGAGGAGTCATGCATGGCCTTCCATATAAAACTTCATAGGGTGTTTCCCCAAGGGAACTTTGGTATCCATTATTATAAGTGAATTCTACTAAGGGAAGATATCTTCCCCATTGTTTTTGTTGGTCTAGGACGTACATTCTTAACATGTCTTCCATCACTTGCTTAACTCTTTATGTCTGACTATCTGTCTCTGGATGATATGATGTAATAAAATTGAGTTGGGTTCCTAAGGATCTTTGCAAATGTTTCCAGAACATAGAAGTAAATCGTGGATCTCGATCTGAAATGATCTTTCAAGGTACACCATGCAACCTAATTATTTATCATAGAAATACATGGGAAATGGAGGGTGCATCAAAGTTTCTTTTAATGGGAATGAAGTGTGCACTTTTGGTGAGCTTGTCCACTACTACCATGATACAGTCATGGCATTGAGATGTTAAGGGTAGTCCTACTACAAATTCCATGGATACGACTTCCCATTTGGATTCAGGTATCTCATGCAGTTGAAGGAGACCTGTTGGATGATGATGTTTTGGTTTTACCTATTGATATTCTAAACAATGAGCCATGTATTGTACCATGTCTCATTTCCTTCCAACCCAAAAGAATAACTTCTTCGTTAAGAATATATTCCATAGACCCACTAAATATTTTCTTTAACAGGGATGGCCAATAATCAAATCTTTTCTTAATATAATAACATGGCATTGTATCACCATTTTTCTCTTTGTAAGGAAGGATATGTTAAATTCAAATGCCTATGAATTTAGGCTTTAATGCCATATGACTTAAGGCATTAATACCATAGATTGTTGTTAATGTTATCTCCACTGCCTATCACTAAATCATGTTTAGAATAATTAAGGTGTTTGTAATTTTTTAACTCGTAACATCAATGCTTATTGTTCACAAAATAAATATATAGAAGAATTTAAGCAAAGGTAATACCGTGTTTTGATTTTGATTGAGTTATTTTATTTTGATTCCTCCACTCTTCAAAAGGCAACGTCCTCAGAGCCATGCCGATCAATGGCCATTTATTGTGACTTGCTAACCAAAAAGTTATCCACCACGAGTCATTTGTTACTACTTATTGAATGATCTTGATATTTAATGTCCATGTAACATAGTTTATGGCATTTAATTTCGATGATTCTAATAACATAGCTCCTCCAATACCAGCATTGTTACATCAATAACTAGGCAATATAGGTAGTTCCTTAAAGCCAATTTTATCAATTATCTTTTCATTATACCTTAAAATAAACCAATCCTTCAAAGCATATATTACTTAATCTTATACAACTTCAAATATCTTTACATAAGTTTACCAAAATAATATATATATATATATATATTCTACTAATGTATAGTTTTAATAATCTAGAAATTCTACCTTTAAGAAATTGTTAATTTAAAACAACATACAAATGAAATTCATAAAATATGTTATAAAATCAATAATCTATGTCATTTACTTCTAACAACACAATGCATTTTAATTTATATAATAAGTAAACTCCTCTATATTAAAATTTATTATATAACTTTATCATTGAATAGGTCTTTCAACTTTATTTGGCTTAAAGGGTTCGTTGGTGTATATATCTATATATAGCTCCTTTTTGGATTTACCATCTTGTTACCCATGTCAAATTTTCTTTGGCAACGATTATTTTATTCACTTATAAATTCCCCCATTTCTCTTTAATAACAACGAGATCTCTCCTAGTATGGGAGATCTGATGGTTAATTCACATGCATTAAATCAGGAAGCTTTACCCTCGAAGCCTTCTTCTCCATTGAATACCATCCTTCTTTCTTCTAATAATGACACCTTATCCCTCCCCCTTTAGAACCCCCCTCAACACATCTATCCACTCCTCTTGTCACCCCTTCTTTCTCTCAAACGGATCACTTGATTGATGTTTCATCTCTAGCTGGTTTTCCTGCCACTATCCACGTTTCATCTTATTGTGAGATTGCAAAAATCACACCCCTCCTTATCTACTTCAAAAATAAGGTTTTGGAGTCGGCGCCAAAATCTCAGTCGGAGGGTTCTCTTCATCCCCACCATTCTGCTGACACGTCAAAGGTTTTGAAGGATGCGAAGATGAGGGGACTCGCTCCGTACTTTTCCTCTTTAAAGATGAGAAGCGCTCGGAAAATGAAGGATAATTTTTCCCATTACATTTCGGCGGAGGAAGTTTCGTCGTGCTTACCGGTCAATCCCATTTCTCTTGAATCTAGAGCTCTCAGAGGAATGAAAGCCCTTGCTAGGGGTCGTCGATGATATGTTTTTCTCTGAATATAAGGGGAGTGGGGGGATCCCAAAATAACTGGACCTCAAACGTGTTCTGCATATAACAAGCCCGGATCTGGTCTTGCTTCAAGAGACAATAGTTAGTGAAGAGAAGGCTAGGTCTTTTTTTACCAAATTAAATCCCAATTGGAAGATGTGTGCCCTGAGCATAGTTGGTCTTTCTGGTGGATTACTGGTTGCTTGCGATCCATAGGTTTTGGATGTGAACCCTTTCATAGTATCGGCAGGAATCCTCCTTTCTCGTAACTTGTGGGGTTTGATAATATTGTTAACATTCTAAATTGTTATGGGCCATATTGTGAGTAGGGATCCTTTTGGGATAGGGTTCTATGAGAACCTTCTCGATTTGAGAATTTGATTTTAGCAGGGGATTTTAATTTTACTTGGGGTGCTTCTGAGATCTGGGGAAGCATTCAAAGCTAGATCCAATGGGTGGATTTTTCAGTAATATTTTCTCCTCTAAAAATTTGAGGGACATTGAGCGAATTCCACTGGCTCCAACTTGATCAAATGGTAGGAAAAATTATGACCTTATTTCAAAAAGACTTGATCGGTTTCTCATTTCGGAACACCTTTTGGATAAATTCCATAAGTTTATATCATGGGTGCATCAGTCGCATATCAGCGACCATCTTCCAATTCTCTTTTAGTTTGAAATTGAAGCGTCTCAGAAAATATATCCATTCAAATTCAACTATGTGTGGCTCTATGACCATATCTTTAAAAAAGACGTGGCAAATCTTTGGACAAACTTAAATGTTTCATCTGAACTTTATGAATGGATAAATTGGTCTCCAAACTTTTGATTTTAAAAAAGTTCACATTGAAGTGGGAAAGGTTAAAGAAAAAAGAGATGGATTTGGAATTGGTCGGTCTGGAACAGGAAATAGATGCCCTAATTGAGGAATCTATTTCTGAAATGATTAGTCCCAAAGATCAAGCTACTTTACTTTTGCTCGAAGGTAGGAAACGTAATATCCTCCACATATAGGAGGAAACTTGGAGGCTAAAAATTCGGTCCTTATGGATCCATGTTAGGGATCAAAAAAAACAAAATTTTCCATAAATATGCGAAGGCTAGAAGGATCCAAAACACTATTTGGGATCTCAAAGATGGGGAAGGCAGGTGAATATATGGAAAAAATGATCTTCAAAATGAGGCCATCAATCATTTTTAGAGCATCTATCAAGATCCTAAATCAACTTCTTTGATTGAGTAGTTCAAAGTAATAAAAGAATATCCTATACTATTTTCTAACGGGGAAGGTGACAAAATATTTGAGGAAATCTCCCTTTAAGAGATTGAAAAAATCCTAAAAGGATTTGTGAAAGACAAGAGTCCAGGCCCGGATGGGTGGACTGCTGAACTATTCATTTCTTTCTTTGATATCATGGGTCAGAACATCAGGGTGACTGTGGAGGAATCCCGTAAAAAAAGTATGGTTATTGGAGCTCTAAACTCTACGTTTTTAGCTCTCATTCCTAAGTCTTCTCACCCAGAGGACTTCAATGAATTTAGACCAGTTGCTCTTTGTAACTTGGCATACACAATTATTTCAAAAGTCATTGCTGTAAGACTCAAACCGAGGCTATCCAGTTATATTTCAGTGGAACAGTTTGGTTTTTTAAATGATAGGTAGATATTGATGTTGTTGGGGTGGCTCAAGAGGTTTTCCATAGTTCAAAGATCAGACATTTAAAAGCACTGTTTGTAAAGCTTGATCTGGTCAAGGCTTATGACAGAGTAGACTGGATGTTTCTTCGTCTCATTATCATTCATATTGGTCTTCCTTGGGTGGTGGTGAAATGGATTAGGGCTTGTGTTTCTTCTATGAACTTTGCAGTACTTATAAATGGAACTCCTTCGACTTTATTTAAAGGATCTCGGGGACTACGACACAGATGTCCCCTTTCTCCTTTACTATTTCTACTTGTTATTGAAGGCCTTAGTAGGCTTATTCTCAAGGCGAAAGAAGAAAAAAACATTCTTAGAATCAAAGTGACTTCTCACACTTTAGTAACTCATACACTCTTTGTCGACGATGTAATGTTATATGGGGTTGGCACAGTTTTAGAGTGGCAGAATTATAAGAAAATGCTGGACCTTTTCTACAGTGTATCATGAATGATGATAAGCAAAGAAAAGTATTGGTTCTTGGAAAATAATTTGGAGGATGACATCCGTGTTCAAATCAGTATGATCCTCCCTTTCATTTTCAAGGAGCTTACTGGGGGTTCAAAATATCTTGGCTTCGTTATAAAACCAACCAATTATCTCGTAAATGACTGGCACTGGATCTTGAAGATATTCGATAAGAGTATTCGCCATTGGTGCTAGAGGTGGCTAACCTTGGGGGCAGGCTCACTTTAGCAAAATCGGTGCTCCAAAATTATGTTGTATATTGGCTCTCCCTTTGAAAAATTCCAAAAGCGATTATGACTAGGATTTGCAGGAAAATATTTGGTTTCATCTGGTCGGGTGTTGCAGAAAAAGATAAAGTTCATCTTGTTAATTGGCAGAGGCTGGCCCGACCGTTGCCTCTAAGTGGGTAGGGAATTAAAAAATTGATATATTGCTTTAGATCTCCTAGCGAAAAGTCTATGGAGAGCTATTTTTTCCAATTCGGCCTGGAGCTTTATAATTAGAGAGAAAATATTTAAAATCACTTTCGATTGTAGATTGGTTTAGGAGGGGGAATCCCTCGTACCAAAGGAGTATCTAATTATTGGAATGGGCTACTGGGTTCTTTTTACAAAGTTTCGAATTGGATCACATGGGTGCCGGGGGATGGTAGACAGATCCGATTAGGCGAAGACCCTATTATGGGTGGTCCTCCTATTTATAAACTATCTCTAGATTTAGTACTTTTCCTGAGATCTAAAGGTTATTGACGTTAAATCATTCAGTGGCCACCACAACGAATGTTATGGGAAGACCATCTTGGTTATTTGCTTGTCAACTGGGGATTTTTGGTTGGATTGGGGAGGAATGGACCATCTATGTCGGGGATCTTCGACGCCAAAATATACTCTTATCGGATTCCTCGTACAAGCTTGTATAGTCTTGGAATGTTTCCAATGGTTCAGTCTCGGCGAAGCTTGCGTATGAGTCTTTCTTTCCTAGTGATGCCACTCAACCACAGTGGTGGTACTCGAGGGTGTGGTCCCTATCCATTCCACTCAAATTAAAATGCTTCATCTAGCTCACACTAAACAATAGTATCTTGACTTGGGACAACCTCTTTCGCAGAGGGGGGTACGGTCCTAGCAGATGTCCTTTGTGCTACCAGCAGGAGGAATCGAACGATCATTTATTCACTCGGTCTATTTTTGGGAAGTAGTTATGGTTAGCTATAAGGAGATCTATCGAGTTGTCTAAGTGCTAGAGGTCTGTTTCTTTTAATGTTTCTTTTAATGAGAGTTTAAGGCATTGGCTATTCGGTGAGAAGACTTGGACATCACTTCCTTGTTTTGTGAACTAGGAAATCTGGAAGGCTTGTAATCTTATTAGTTTTGAGGACAATCAACCAAATATGAATTTTTTAAGCTGCAGGGCTATTGCCTCCTTTAATACATTTAACAACTCGGTGGATTTTCCTAATAATGAAAGCATCAGCTCCATGCGTCATGCTTTCTCAGGGGTTAATACTTTTCCAGCAGATATTTGGATGGGATGCTCAGAATGGGGGTGGCCTCAAGTGGGGTAGGGGAAGTTCTATACCTCAATTCAAGTTGTTACTTCAAGATCTGGTTGAAATACTGGGGGGGGTACCAATACTCGCAAGGAAATCCTAGCTCTATGGTCTATCCTGTGGTTTGCTCGGTTAAAAGAGGTATTGGTCTTACATGTGATGTGCGATTCCAAAGTAATTATAATGTGGGTTGCGGGTTCCTCTTCTATCGAAGTGATGATGCTTGGATAATGGCTCAAGGAGACCAGAAGTCTTATTGCCAGCTTTGATTTTATGACATTCACGCATAGTTTTAGAGAACATAACCATCTGCCAAATCAGTTATCAAAATTGGCTTTATCTTCTAAGGAGGGTATACTTTTTTGGGAGAATTGGTGTGAAGATCAGCTCATTTCCCATGGATCAGAGGATACTTTTTTTGAACTAGCATACTATTTTTCCTTATTTATTTTCGGTTATATATTTCACTTGCAGTTGTAATTATTCCTTTTTGCAGGTGACTAATCCTTCTCCTCCAACGCCTAGTTGGACTTTTATTTTGTGGGTATATTAGTTCGTTTGGGTGGAACGCTTGTTTCATGGTTGGAAGACTCACTCTTGATGTGTGGGTCTTGTTGTATCTATCCTTTCTACATTGTTGGTTGAGATAGTCTTTATTTTGGATGGGAGTGGCCCACTTGTCTTAATTGACTCGCTACTACATTTTGTTTTGTCATATTGATTCTATGAATTGTCGATGATTTATGGTCACAAGCTTTGTACTGTTCTGAACTGTTTTCCTCTGGCTGAGGGGTGTTCATTGGTTCTTGGATGCTTGTTATCTTTTGTTTTGGCTGGACTATGCCATGGCTTTGTAACTCTCATATACTATTTCCTCTATTAATAATATGCTACTTTTTTTTGACTAAAAAAACAACCAGTGCTATAAACATATAACAATATATTTTATATATGTATCATTTCGTTTTTATTAAAATAATTTTGATATGCCCTATAAATATATACTTATTGATAACCATTATAATGGTCATTTAGAATTACTTTTAGAATAATAGTATATTTGTTCCCTTCGACATAACTGTTCAATGCGAATGTAGTTGGAACTTGGGTGAGAATAACTCTCTGTGAACGTTTGGGAGTAAATCCATATATATAATACCATTGATAACTGTCGGCTACAACAGATTGACGGATGGTCAACCAAGCTATACGGATATAACCATTGAATACCAGCAATGGCTCACCTTTCCAACTATCCTGGAAGATGTACAAAACTCATTGATACCATTCATCATTTAAATTTATTCTTTGTGTAGTTACAATGATTAAGGACGCCAACGCATGCATATGATGAGCTGGCATTCGAGTCAACTGCCATTATTTAGTTTGCAAAGGACATTCAATTTCATATTATTTCATTCTACACGCAAATACCTTTAGATTCATAGGGGGAAGCTCATCATTCGTTGTCGCCACACAAAAGGCATGAGAGGAACCGACCCCTTAAACAACGCCTTCGGCGCAATAATGTTAACTTTGGAGTCCTCATGTAAATGTGCAAGCCTGTGTGGTGTACCCAGTATAATCTTAATTAAGCGATTTTTCCAACTCAAAACATTTCCTATCCCTCTTGTAGAGTATATAAAAGCGTCAACACAAATAATTGAAATAATATACATATTGAGAAAAACAGCTTGAATCATGAAAAACTCATAAGATTGATGCAGATGACTACTGAACAGATGCTTGTCAAGACTTTTATATGACAAAAACTCGTATACCAGCAAGCACCCTTGCAGGAAACAACCGAATAAACGAACAATAATACGGTGATGGAAGCTAGTAAGGAGCTTCAGTACTTCTATAAAAAAATAATACTCCAGCTACCAAGACGTTCCAGGTACAAACAGCATGAGCTCGCTCAAATTCAAATCCAAATAAACGAAATGGGCGGGTGTTAATACTCCGGTTCAAATTCAAATTCAAATTTTCAGTATGACGTTTTACACTCTATGTTGTTGTCGACCAGCAGTAAATAGCGTGTCAAGTGGATTGGAAATGAATTTTCCCGTCGCTGGAGCCGGTAGATACCATGAGCATCCATATCTCATTCCATGGATAGGTGCGGATGGGTCTGGCACCTGACAAGCCGGCGTGAGGGACCCACACTTCGGGGACCGAGTTTTTTAGACGACAACTGGAGCAGAGGTGACCATATTCTTCAGATGATAGTCGGAGATGGGGTGGACTATGCAAACGTCGTGAAGGCTCTCTCAACGGCTCCCGGTAGCCCCCAGTGCAAATCATCGAGAGAATAACCCGGCAAGCCATATGCACCCCGCAACAGACTAATTAAGTCTGCTGCAGGTGCTTTGACATACCCTACCACAACCCTTCGTGCAAACATTCCGGCCAACCCTCCGTGCAAACATTCCGTCCAAAGATATCGACATATACATATCCATGCCTATTATGGATGTATGCCCATGCCATGGCCTTTTAAGGGTCTCATCCGCAAGTTTTCAAATTATGCATGTATGCGCATGCCATGGCCTTTTAAGGGTCTCATCCGCAAGTTTTCAACAAATTTGAAATTTAAAATGCCGCCCAAGTTTTCATCACATTTGAATTTTAAATTGCGGCCATGACCTGATCGCCCAAAGTTTTCAACAAATTTGAATTTTAAAATGCCGCCCAAGTTTTCATCACATTTGAATTTTAAATTGCCGCGATGACCTGATCGCCGCTCTCCTCACTCACCGACACACCATTTTCATTCGCTTCTGTTCACTCGACCAGCAGACACACACGATTCTTGAAGATTTATGTATAGGCTTCAGTGGTCATCACTGCGAGTTCTATATTGAATTGCTGCAAAATGCTAAAGAAGCTCCCTGAGGATTTCCATTGGAAAAGTTCCGAGTCTACGTGATTGCCATATGTTGGAAGGGAAATGCATGGAGAGCATTCCCGCGGAAGGAAGCCGGATCTTAAATCCTTTGAGGAAATCTAAGCACTTCGAGGACTACATTGAAGACTATCAACAGTTTGAATTGTAAGTTGATCCCTGTAGGGATGCCACCCAGCTTGACGATTATATGAACATAGATTTTGTCAGCCATACCATTTTATTTTATGGAGATTTTTATACCTCATGGAGACTGGAAACTGCCGGTGGCATGTAATGAATGCAAACTTTCTTTATTTCTGTATCTCTGGTGTTTCAGTATTGTCGTGCAGACGGAAATAGCTATATGACCTATACAACATTTTTAGCATCACAAAAGTTGATTCTTTGAATTGTTTGGCAGATTGTCCAACACAAATTTTTGTATCTTTGCAGATTTGGTGTCTGATATTTAACACCTTTCAGATTAATCTAGTGGGATAAATCATCAGAAGTTATTTTTAGGAATGTCTTTGAATATGAAATGAATTTAAAGATAATATCTGTCCAAAAAAATTTATTTGTGAAATTCAACTTAGCTTTGTGAAAGGTTTGCGTTGATCTGGCCTGGTTCTTTAATTTAGGGCTCCACCGTTTTATGAATATTATATATTGTCGATAGTTGTCGCCTGGTTCTTTTTAATTTAGGAATCCATAGTTTTATGAATATTATATATGGTCGATAGCTTTGGCCTGCTTCGATCCACCATAAGATAAAAATGATTTAAAATGTGTTGTTTTTTTAAGTTTAAGGGAAATAGAAATTTTGATAACTCACATAGTTCAATCCAATTGCATTTGTCAACCAGGAATTTGGTTTACTTGGAATCTTTCACGGATTTAAAAAAATACAAGTAAGCTGATCTGGTTTAGTTTTTTAAATATATATGTTGACTAGTGTTTATAGTGCAAGCTATTCAAATATTGTATGGATTTGTCCATTAAAAACTTCGCCTTCTTTTAATCACCCGTTTCTATCTCCTGGGCAAGTTGAGCAACTTGCTCTCCCAATGGCATATTTCTCTCCTTATACGCAGAAATAAACAATATATTGTCAAAGTGTCTCTTAATTTATCATGATATATAATTAAATTAATTTATCTTCATATATAATTAATTTTTTATTATACCTGTACTGTGGCATTTAAGAATATTGTTATATTTATCTAAACAAGTTATGACTTTATTTCACGTTACTTTTAATTGACCACTCGTGTAAGAGAGGTGGTTATATGTGTGGTTAGCCATACCTTTTAATTTTGAAGGTGACAACCAACATAATTATCTTTTGGAAATTGTATATTTTTTTGAAAGTTTAAATTATTGGCTTTTTTGAGTTTCAAAAAAAAAATTCAATTTTATTGAATATAATTTCTTTAAATAAAATAAATCTTATGTTTTCAATTTTTATGATCATAAATTTTTATAAAAATAATAAGAGAATTATCATCCTTCATCGATAGTATGTGTTTTTCTTTTTTTCATAAGATTAAAGAATATACTTTTTTTCATAATTTTGATAAAATAACACAAATATTGCTAAAACAAAATGTGAAAAATAAACTAAAATAAAATTAGTTAAAATTAAAATTACAATAATTAATAAACATAAAATTGCCAAAATAAGAATAACACAAAGATTGAAATATTAAATAAATTAAAACATGATGTGATTGTCTCTGTAATGATTGACTTGTATCATGTTTCTATTTTATTTAGTAATAGCAATTGAATATATATATATATATATATAGATATATATATAATTTATTTGTTTTTAAAAATTATATGGTAATAAACAATTAGTCATAGTTCTTATTTTGTATATTTAAATCAAAATTTTAATGTGAAAAAAAGAGAAGAAGAAGTTTAATTACATATTTAATTTATACAATTATGAGTAGACATATTTGAATGTATAGAGATTCAAGGTATTTTGGAGTTTGTAATTTTTATTTGAATTATTAAATAAATATAGAAGGGATTAAAGCATTGAAGCCATAGAGGTCTTAATAGTTACTAAAACATGATAAATAGATATTAAATAGTAAGTGTATAAGAGAGGCTATCAAGTAAGTTAAGTTGCCATCAAACAAAGCATAATTGTCTTTGTATGGCATAAGTTTATGATAGGTTATAAAGTACAAATTGTATTAAATGCATATATACATTGTAACAAAGAGAAAGCAATGACTAAGTATATACATTTATAACAACTTTAATGAGACCTAAAAATACAAAAAAAATGTATTAGAACAACAATTGTGTTTCTAAACCAAAGGAAATTTATATATGCCAAATATTGAGAACGATGCAAGTGCTATACCACTCAAGTTACACTGATAATCAAATTACAACATATTTGGGTATGATTAGTCAATTTGAAGATTCATGGTCTATATAATTATTGTGTGAGTTAAGAGTCATTTGTGAACCGTGCCTCTAATTTAAAACCCAAGTTTGCAACATTGTTGTTAATTGAGGAAGTAATTCCATACATATCAACACTAATCAGTCCTTGTTCCAAAAGGTTCTGGACAAACCAAACACGGATATCCTTGTCCTAGCCTACAAACAAACATCGATGTAAAACACATAAAAACATTCGACAGCCCATGGAGCATGCAAGCATAGGAAACAAGAATTAGAAGTGATTCCATACAACCATATGAAGGCAGAACAAAACAGAGATAGAGGAGGAGGAGCGGAATGTGAATAAGTAAAACCTTAGTTAGGTGGGTTAATTAGATGTATATATGGGATAGGATCCCTTCTCTCATGATCATGACAGGTATATTTCCCTTCCCTTTCTCTAACTACTTTTTCTCATTTTTAACAAAGATGTCCCTCTCTTCTAATGGATAGGCATTTATATGGATTCTTTTTTTTCAAACATTTCAAAGAAAAAAATCATCGAAGTTCTAATTTAATTTGAAACTCTCATTTCTAATTTCCTGGTCTTATGTCAACGGATGGAATTGCTATTTGATTCTCTACTTTTTCTTTAAAGCAGATGTCCCTTTCTTCTCATGGATTTCCATTCTATGGATTCTTCTTTTTCAAATATAAAAAAATCATCAAAGTTCTAATTTCATTTGAAAATCTCATTTCTAATTGTCCTTGTATTTTTTCAATAGATAGATTTGCTATTCCATGATGTGGATTCTTCATTTTCAAACATTTTGAAGAGAAAAAAAACATAATAAATTTTCTAATTTAAATTGATATTCTTTCAAAGATAAAAAAATAAAAAAATCAAAGTTCTCATTTAATTTGAAATTCTCATTTGGATATATATATATATATATATATTCATTCTAAGATAATTAAATGGTTAGATTTTAAAAAAAAAAATAGTCTATAATATTTTTAAAAAAATTATTATTTCAATTAAATATATACATCAAATTAACTAATAAAAATGTGTAAAGCTAGGAAATTATATTATCAATTAACAAAATACATCATGTCCAAAACCACATCACTTATACAAGTGTAGTTTATCCAAGTATAGGAACAATATGCCAAGTTTATAAAAGCTAACGAAAAAGGCTCGAGAGTATTGATCATAACTAAGATTGCTAGAAATCCATCTAAGAACTCTTTAAGTAGCGTCATCATTAAAAACATAGACAATACGTGCCTTTGGAGCAAGATTCTGGTGGCGGTCTCATAATCTTTACTAGTGGTAGCACGAATGAGGAAATCCATCATGCAATTCACTTCATCCAACCGTAACATGAGCTCATTGCACTCCTCCTTGGTCTCACGCAAAATCTTCCCTATAAGCCGTCTTGATGGTCCAATGCATGGAGAGAGTCCTATGATATTTGGTTTCCCAAGATCTAGTATGGTTGGTATCTCAAACCCAAGGTTACATCTCCTCCTCAATCTCCTTTGTACACTGACGACTTGTTGCTCGTATTTCGCCTAGGTCTCAATCTATTCTATATGTACTTGGATATATGAGAAGATATCCTAGTAGTATATACATGCTTCCATATATGCGAAAGTGCATTCATATATGCGCTTTCATAGATGTACACATATAAATAAGCTTTTATATATGTGCAGCGCATATCCAAACGTTTATGTATATTCACAGCGCATATATGCAAGCTTTCATATATGCGTTGTGCATATATGGAAGCTTCTGTATATGCAAGCTTTTGTATATGCGCATATACGGAAGCTTCTGTATACGTGCATATACGGAAGCTTCTGTATGTGCACATATATGGAAGCTTCCATATATATGCGCCTATACGGAAGCTTCCATATATGCGCAATGCCCCTCACCCCACAACGAACCCCTCCCCGAAATTAGCCACCACAACAAGAAATACACCACGCAGAGCAGCAAAGACGCTTTTGACTGGTGGACTACCTGTAAGGCCGCATCCGCCTCCACGAGCACTGCTAGCGTTGGGGCCCTTCCACTTACCCTTGCTGCACATACGTTGTGCATATACGAAAGCTGCGCATACGCTGTGCATATACGGAAGCTTCCATATATGTGCATATACAGAAGCTGCACATATACGGAAGCTGCGCATATACGGAAGCTTTCGTATATGCGCATATACAGAAGATTTCGTAAGCTTCCGTATATGCGCATATACGGAAGCTTCCGTATATGCGCAGCTCCCGTATATGCGGATATACGAAAGCTTACAGATACAGAAGCTGCGCATATACGTAAGCTTCCGTATATGCGCAACTTCTATATAAAGCTTCCATATATGCGCTGCGTATATACGGAAGCTTCCGTATATATGGACACTTCCGTATATACGCAGCTTCCGTATATGCGCAGCTTCCGTATCCGTAAGCTTCCGTATATGCGCATATACGGAAGCTTACGGATACGGAAGTTGTGCATATACGGAAGCTTTTGTATATGCGCAGCTTCTGTATATGCGCATATACGGAAGCTTACGGATACGGAAGCTGTGCATATATGGAAGCTTCCGTATATGCGCAGCTTTCGTATCCGTAAGCTTATGTATATGCGCATATACAGAAGCTTCCGTATATGCATTATGTATGCGCAGTTTCCTTATATGCGCATATACAGAAGCTTCCTTATATGCGCATATATAGAAACATCCGTATATTTGCATATACAGAAGCTTAAGAAAGCTTCTCTATATGGGCATATACGGAAGCTTCCGTATATGTGCATATACGGAAACTTTGCATACGCTGCGCATATATGGAAGCTGTGCATATACGGAAGCTTCTATATATACATAGCTTCCGTATATGTGCATATATAAAATCTGCGCATATACAGAATCTGCGCATATACGGAAGCTGTGCATATACGGAAGCTTTCGTATATGCGCAGCGCATATACGGAAGCTGTGCATATATGGAAGCTTCCATATATGCGCATATACGGAAGCTTACGAAAGTGTTCCGTATATGCGCATATACGGAAGCTGCACATATATAGAATCTTCCGTATATGCGTAGCTTCCGTATATGTGCAGCGTATGTGAAGCTTCGTATATGCATATATACGGAAGCTTTCGTATATGCGCATATACAGAAGCTTTCGTAAGCTTCTGTATATGCGGACGCTTATGGATACGGAAGTTGTGCATACACTGCGCATATACGGAAGCTTTCGTATATGCGTAGCTTCCGTAAATGTGCAACGCATATACGGAAGCTTCTGTATATGCGCATATACAGAAGCTGCGCATATATGGAAGCTTTCATAAATACGCAGCTTCCATATATGGGCATATACGGAAGCTGCGCATATATGGAAGCTGCACATATACGGAAGCTTCCGTATATGCGCAGTAGCTTATATGCGCTGTGCATATACGGAAGCTTCTGTATATGCACAGCTTCCGTATATGCGTAGCTTCCATATCCGTAAGCTTCCATATATGCGCATATACGGAAGCTGCTTCGCATATACAGAAGCTTCCGTATATGCGCTGTGCATATACGGAAGCTTCCGTAGCTTCTGTATACCGTATATGCGCAGCGTATGTGCAGCTTCTATATATGCGCATATACAAAAACTGGGCATATACGGGAGATGTACATATATGGAAGCTTGCGTATATGCACGCATATACGGAACCTTATGCACATATACGAAAGCTTGCGTGCATATACGGAAGCTTCTGTATATGCGCAGCTTCCGTATACCGCATACGGAAGCTGCGCATATACGATAGCGCATATACGGAAGCTTTCGCATATGCGCCTATACGGAAGCTGCACATATATGGAAGCATATGCGCATATACGGAAGCTTCTAGATATGCGCAGCTTCTGCATATGCGCTACGCATATACGGAAGCTTTCGCATATGTGCATATACGGAAGCTACGCATATGCAGATGCTTCCGTATATGCGCATATATGGAACACCTTATATACGGAAGCTACGCATATGCAGATGCTTCCGTATATGCGCATATACGGAACACCTTACGAAAGCTTCCAAAAGTTGCGCATACACGGACGTATATGGGCATATACGGAAGCTTCCATATATGCGCATATACGGAACGCCGACTTAAGCTTTCGTATATGCGCATATACGGAATGCCTACTTAAGCTTTCGTATATGCGCATATACGGAAGCTGGGCATATACGGAAGATGCGCATATACGGAAGCTTCCGTATATGTGCGCTCGCATATACGGAAGCTTCCGTATATGCGCAGCTTCTGTATATGCGCATATGCAGAAGCTTCTGTATATGCGCTGTGCATATGCAGAAGCTTCCGTATATGCGCAACGCATTTACTAAAGCTTCTGCATATGCATATACGTAAGCCTCTGTATATGCGTATACGGAAGCTGCCCATATATGGAAGCTTTTGTATATGCACAGCAGCTTCCATATATGCGCAGCACATATAGAACGTCTTACGAAAGCTTCCAAAATCTGCGCATATACGGAAGCTTCCAAAATCTGCGCATATACGGAAGCTTCCGTATATGCGCATATATGGAAGCTGAGCATATACGGAAGCTTCCGTATATGCGCAGCTTCCGCATATGCGCTGCGCATATACGAAAGTTTTCGCATATGCACATATACGGAAGCTGCACATATACGGAAGCTGTGCATATACGGAAGCTTCCGTATATGTGTAGCGCATATACGGAAGCTTCCGCTTATGCGCAGTGCATATACGGAAGCTTTCGTATATGCGCAGCTTCCGCATATGCCCAGCTTCCGTATATAGAACGCCTTACGAAAGCTTCGAAAATCTGTGCATATACGAAAGCTTCTGTATATGCGGATATGCGGAAGCTTCCGTATATGCGCAGCTGCTTCCGTATATGCATATATGGAAGCAGCTGCGCATATACGGAAGCTTCCACATATGCGCATATACGGAAGCTTCCGTATATGCGTAGCGTATTAGAACGCCTTACGAAAGCTTCCAAAATCTGCGCATATACGGAAGCCGGGCATATACGGAAGCTTTCGTATATGCGCAGCTTCCGCATATGCGCTGTGCATATACGGAAACTTCCACATATGCGCATATACGGAAGTTGCGCACATATACGGAAGCTGCGCATATACGGAAGCTTCCGTATATGTGCATATTCCATATATGCGCTGCGCAGCTTCCGTATATGCGCAGCACATAACACCTTATGAAAGCTTCCAAAATCTGCGCATATATGGAAGCTGCACATATACGAAAGCTTCTGTATATGCATATACGGAGGCTTCCATATATGTGCAGCTTCCGTATATGCGCATATACGGAAGCTGCGCATATACGGAAGGTTCCGTATATGCGCAGCTTCCGTAAATGCGCATATGCGGAAGCTTCCGTATATGCGCATATGTGGAAGCTTCCGTATATGCGCAGCGCAAGCTTTCGTATATGCGCATATAAGGAAGCTGCGCATATACGAAAGCTTCTGTATATGCGCAGCTTCCATATATGCGCATACATGGAAGCTTCTGTATATGCGCAGCGCATATACGAAAGCTTCCGCATATGCGCATATACGGAAGCTTCCGTATATGCGCAGCTTCCGCATATACGACAACTTCCGTATATGCGCATACACGGAAGCTTCCGTATATGCGCAGCTTCCGTATATGCGCTGTGCATATATGGAAGCTGCGCATATATGGAAGTTGCTCATATACGGAAGCTTCTGTATATGCGTAGCTTCTGCATATGCACTACGCATATACGGAAGCTTTCGCATATGCGCATATACGGAAGCTGTACATATATGGAAGCTTCTGTATATACGCATATACGGAACGCCTTACGAAAGCTTTCAAAAGCTGTGCATACATGGACGTATATGCGCATATACGGATGCTTCCATATATGCGCATATACGGAACACCTAATTAAGCTTCCATATATGCGTTGGGCATATACGGAAGCTTCCGTATATGCGTTGGGCATATACGGAAGCTTTCGTATATGCGCAGCGCATATACTAAAGTTGCGTATATATGGAAGCTACGCATATACGGAAGCTTTCGTAATGCGCAACACATATACGGATGCTGGGCATATGCGGAAGTTTCCATATATGTGTTGTGCATATACGGAAGCTTCTGTATATGCACAAATTTAGAGAGAAAATCGCATACATTCAGAGGTTGAGATCCAAATCTTTATTGGATGTAAGTCATTAATTATTAGTAAGTTGCATTTAACCCATGATTATCAGACTAACATTAAATGGAAAAAATATTGGTCCACATGGAGGGTACAAGATCATAAGTGTCCACTGACAGGGGTCTCCTAGTACCATGGATTTTAGGGGTAAACCATGGTGTTGCAGCAGCTTCTGTATATACACAACTGCTTCCGTATATGCGCAACTTCCGTATATGCGCAAGGCATATACGGAATTTGTTGCGCATATATGGAAGCTTATGTATATGTTGATTGTCAAGCATAAGCGTTGCGGTTATGTCTAAAATAGGCAGAGAAAGTGCTTCTGAGTAAAGGATTGCAGGGCTTAGCTCTAGGTCATCTAGGGTCAAGGTAAGCTCTTCCATCCATAGTGTATTTTTGTGTGACCGACAAGACAATGTGGTCATGGACAAAGAAGTGCTAATTTGACCGATAACAGATGGCCCTAATGTGTGAGGTCAGAGGGAAGCGATGGCCGAAATACATTACAATCCAAGCAAAGGAGGAGCAAAGAGGACGTAGGATGAAGTCACAAACAATACCTGAAACAGAAACAAAGTCAGCGAGCAATTTATAATCTTGACATGAGGAGATGTCCGGAATGGTAGAACATAATCTCCAATACATAATTGAAAGATGTATATAGCATGGCCACTAAAATACAAGCGTGGATACATGTCAAATAGGAGATCATATCCATAAAAACAAACTGGATCTATGTCTCATCAAAAGCCAAAAATGAGTGTGGCTCTGTCTTGCACAACTTGGGAAATAACAAAATATGATGATGCTATTATAGGCCCAAGGTCTTCATCCAAACCGTCAAGGTACGAATCCTAACCATGCGAATAAATGAGTTGCGTTATAACATGGAGGATACCATTTGATTACAGGTCAATAATGTAAACCGTTAACAAATGCAAGGGCACCCACCATTAATGAAAATGGGGCCCAAGGTACCTAGTACATTCTAACAAGTGCGAATAAAGGGTCTTGAAGTCAAGCACTTGAAGAATCCATCGAGTAGGAGACATTGATATATTTCCACTACTCAAAAGCGAGGGAAATTTCCATTGATGACTACAATCCCCAAGGTACTACCGATAACTCTAAACTTCATTCCTAGAGCAAGATGATCTTAAGTCAATAGGAAGAATTTCGTTGGAAGGGAGGCCTTAAGGCATCATCCAACACGAGATACAATCAATAGGTTGATCTGATCTGAAGTAGGATTGAGTACATGATGAAACAAACTGACATTGATATCATCTTCATCATCATCATCTTCATCACCATCAGAAATCAAGGATGAGACAAGTTCATTTGTGGAACACTAGATCCCGTCTAACACCTCTTTTTTTACCGCAATATGTAACGACGTAATTATGTAATGTAATACCCCGAATTTGAGCCCTTGATCATATGTACTTGACATTTTCTTTGTTATTAGAGAACTAGGTGTTAAGACTGTGGTCTCCAGACATCATCGTAAATAAATAAAATATTTGGCTCAACATGGACAACTAACGAGAATGGGGGGCTTGGAATCCATAGGTGAGGGGGAATGGGGGCTTTCTAGTGCACTCTATACTTGATGACCACCCCAACACTTAATGATGGAAGCTTCTCAACCTCTAACTGTATGTAATTTTCTCTCTGAAGCTATGCATATACAGAAGCTTCTGTATATGTGCAACACATATACTGAAGCTTTCATATATGTCCAGCGTCCGTATATGTGTTGTGCATATACAAAACTTTTTGTATATGCAAGCTTCTGTATATGTGTATATATATGAGGTTTTGTATATGCATATACACTGATTTATATATCAGTATATACACTGATTTATATATCAGTATATACACTGATTTATATACAAGTATATACACTAGTGTATATACATGAGTGTATATACTGATGTATATACACTAGCATATATATTGATGTATATACATTAGTGTATATACATGTATATACGCTAGTGTATATACCAGTATATACACCAGTGTTATATACTGATGTATATACACTAGCGTATATACCTGTATATACACTAGTATAATTTCTCTCCATGGTTAGGTTTGGACACAACCATTTATTCTTGATCTAATGTCTCTTATTTGATTTATATTTGTGTTGCATCTTTTCTTCTAATTTCATTTATTTTCTTCAGACATTCATATGCTAGACTCCCATGCCATCCACATTTGAAATATGTGCTTGCAAAACCTCTACCATATCCTCTTTTGTTATATCCCTTGCCTCTTAGTTCCCCTCTCAATTTGGGTAAGCAACAGTCAAGAAATATTTTTCGACTTAGAATCAAAAGTATAGGAAGAGATGAAGATGACACAACATCAAAATCAAAAGAACGTGAAGAGAAAAAGGACAATGAAGAAACATACATCAAAGGCAAGGAAATAAGAAGGAAAGTAGATGAAGAGATGAAAATAGGGGCACACGTGCAATTTGTAGCCATAATAAACTTCTCTAATAGTTGAGGAAGGTAGTATTCAACAACAAAAGTCACAAGCAGAAGAAGATCACGAATGAACCTACCTTTTTCTTTCCTTTCTTTTTGTTGAATGAGGGATCTGAAAATATCTAAGTTGGTGGGTTATGATGAGCCCCATATTTGGCTTATTTTAGTCATCTTTTATGGCCATTTATATCCCCCAAAACCTTGGAAATTTTCAATTTTTAGTCCAATATCCATTGCATTGACTATTTTGGTAGTTATCAAACAATTTGTTGATTAATTTTATTTGCAATGGTTATTTCGGTAGTATTTAATGATTTTTTGTGTTGAAAATGTCTAAGTTTGCTTGTATACTGATGAATGGTTTTAGTGATAGATCTATTAATAAATTATGAATAAAGTTTTCAACTCTTATGAAGTGTTATTGATGCATAATGATTTAACCTTATGATTGTTTCATTATCATTAAAATGTATTTTCACCAACACTTCTCAACATTATGGATCAAAGGTAGTTTGTATAATATAGAATACCTTCGATTATGTATCCTTTAAATACACTCATCAATCAGGTGAAAGACCTAGACTATAGGTGGTAACTATCCATCATAATAGTAGGGCACATATAATTGGCCCACTAAGTTACAACTCGACCAAGAAGGCAATAGCCCTGTGAATGTCTCTCTCAATATTTTTCCAGCCCGAGCAAAAGGGGAGATGAACTCGCAATTCATGACAATTTGGCAAGATGGTCAATCAACAAAAGAGTTGTATTCATGAACCCTCTATAGTAGGACATCCACTCAACCAATGAAGAAGGATCGTGCAACTCCAAATCCATTCCTTAGCATGTTGTCAAAATATTATACTCCTAGTTTGAGGAAGTTGGCAATTCTTAGGGGTAATATTTGCTATGATAAGCCTTTGAAATATCTATCAATTTCAAGGGATCAAAGAACTATCCACTATCAATGTACTCGTTTACAACTTAAGTTACAATAGATTCCAAATTGCACACAGTTAGGATTAGTATTACAAAAGATGCAAACTAAAGAATGTAATTTGAAGTGTTCATTAATGAATAAATTATTGGTCTTTTTAGTTGAGTTAAAGCTAGGACCTACTTGAAGAGATTGTTTGTTAGCACACCTTTTTGTGTATGTTGCATTTGTTTTTTTCTTATAGTTATCATGTGGTTGTAAAACCACTACCGGACATCTCATATTCTTGAGTACGCGTGGAATCGTTCATCATTTAGTTCTTAGTTAGAATGTTTAATTCATCTTGCTAACTCTTTTCACAACATACTATGACCTTATGGCTAGTAAAGGGGCTTGTTGTGATGTTCATCGTGCTATAGAATAGTTTGATTCCATTATATTTTTTTATGATTTGAATTCCATACTATTCAGTACTTGTTATTAGTTCTTTTATTTTTTAAGGAGTAGTCTTTCATTTCAGAAGCATTGTAGATGCAATCTTGAAAATCCAGGGACATTAGCAAGAAGAATGAAGGAAATTACATACCTAAAAGACTTGCTATGGAACAATTATTTTTTCTTGTATAAAATTGCCTTATAGAATAGATGCATATAATAACATTTAGTTTTCATTCACTATTTAGGTAGTAATGTAGAGTTACCTCAATAGCATTTAAAATCTGAAAGATTGCATAAATAGTACACAATACTTCACAAACTTATGGTGCCTTAGTCCATGATTTAGATATAAGTTTAGAAAGTTGTAAATCTTAAGCTCATGAATTAGTTAAACTTATATTGAAAAAATTAAAATCATACAACTCATATTTATTTGAGATTTGTTTTTAAAGATGAATTAACAAAAATGCTTATCATTTTTATTTTAACACCCACTTAATATACACCATTTTATTTTTGGTAAATAGCCACTTTCTTATCTAAATAATATATATACACATCTCTTAATTTTACACTTCACTATTTTAACACCCACTTCATATACACCATTTTATTTTTGATAAATAGCCACTTTCTTATCTAGATAATATATACACTCATTTCTCAATTTTACACTTCACATAATTCCACATAATTGTATAAAGGAGAGCAAAATTCGTTCCTCCGTTGCATGGAATTTGCTGTCTTGTAAGATAATTTTTTCTAAATTTTAATTGTATTTGATAATTACAAAATTATTGAATGGAATTTTTGTATTTATAAATTTTATTATATTTTTATATGTTATGTTTTTATAAATATAATCTAATAATTAAAAATGAAATAATAATTGCAAATGTATTAAATGAATTTTTTTTGTTCATAAATTTTATTATATTTTTAAATGTTATGGTTTTATAAATATAATCTAATAATTAAAAATGAAATAATAAATACATTTTTAAAATAAATTTAAGTGCGGTTATGAAGAAAGATTCACGTCCTTGTAAAGGAAGTAATAAAAACACAATTGTTATACCTTTCATATTGCGGTTGATTACTCTTGGTTAAGCCAGCAAGCGATCTTGTAGGTTACTCTCGGTTAGATAAAAGCAAAACAAAACAATTAAAAAATAATGGAATCGCTGTATCACAACTTGTTTGGAGTCATATCAAGCTGTAAGTGCGCCGCGTTGGAGTATTCCCTACACGAAAAATTCTGGAATCTACAAACATTCTCCACATTACTACTTGGTTTCGTTCTTGCATTGGGCTGCTACTTTCCTGGACTTGTCTTTAACGAACTTGTTTAATTTCTCAAAAGATGAACCTCCAAGGAGAACTGCCCTCACTGCACATTCCTTCAGCTTCATAGCATTCTCTCTCAACAGCTCTCCTTGGGCAGTTTTTATCATTCTCTTCACAATATCCTCCACCTCTTCTTTTGGAACCACCTTGTGGTCATCCACGTCTACCCCCTCAAAATCCAGGCCCATCTCCCACACATCCTTCACGAATCTGCAGTTTAGAAACTGATCGCCAAGATAAGGGAATCCCTCCCATACTCATGCTCTCCAGAGTAGAGTTCCATCCACTGTGTGAGGAATAATCCCACTGATGTGTGGGTAAGCAGTTTCAACTGGGGAGCCCACCTCACAATCAGTGCCCGCTCCTTGGTTCGCTCTTCAAAGCTCTCAGGTAAAACCGTAGGCTTGCCTTCAGCGATATCCAAGCGAAGAACCCACAAGAAAGGTTTCCCGCTACCCTCTAGCCCTAGAGCCAGCTGCTCCAATTGCTCCTGCGATTTGACAGCAAAGCTGCCAAAGGAAACGTATGTAACAGATGCTGGTTGTTGCATATCCAGCCATGTGAGGCATCTCTCCTCCTCCTCCTCCCAAATACCGGTGGTCTGTGGTGGGATCCCCTCCTTCTAAGAAATAAGGAAGGAATAGAGGTTAACCTCTCTATATCCATATCTCTTTACGAAACTACTTACCACCAAATTAACTTCCTCCAAATTCATTGCCAGTGTGCCCATCTTCATAGCCATATGGCAATTAGAGGGATGAATCAAGCAAAGCCAGCCATATATCTACGAAGCAATTGGAATGCAGGGGTGGCCCAATGGAATTATTAAGATTTTCTAAATTTGGAACAACTTAACCTCTTAGAAGAAGAGCATGGGCAAGAGCCTGTAGATAAGAGCATGGGAAAAGAGCCTACATATCTCTGCCATGTTCTCCTCCATTTTTCTCTCGATATCTGCATATTTGGAGGACCTTGATTCGTGGCAACGAACTAGGGGAGACTCGAAAAATTTGTTGTCCATGGAATCAGCGAAACCAGAGGCATTCTCCCTCTTTGACGGAAGACAGGAACGCGTTAAAGGGCTGGGGAATATGATGACATGGCGGGAGAGTTGTGCAGGGAACTGATGTGGGTGTTGACTGTACGAGGAAGAAGACCTGTCGGGATGATTTATGGAGATGGATGCTGCTCCGGATGCCACGGCTCCCCTGCTGTGCTTGCACAACGATCATTTCGGCTTGTAAACTCGCAACCTGTAAAAAAATCTATTACACATATCTTGAGACTAGAGATACCTGCAGAAGCGATTTATGCAAATAACAATAAAGGATGAATATGCGGAGGTTAATAATATATACACATTTTATATACTTTCTCAAGAGCTGGTTCATATACCTGTTGCTGCAAGGCGAAAATGTGCACTAAGCAGCCATAGATGGGATCTCGTAGTCGATCCTGTGCCTCGTAGGATATGTGACAACTGCCTCGCAGCGCTCGGGCATGGGAATATGCAGTAAAAGTTTCGATACATTGCTCAACCCAAAGATCTTATGAACTATTGCGAAATGCTCGGCTCCTTCATCAGAGCCGAAGTATGGAGTGAACACATAGCCTTTCACGCATTTACTTCTAAGAAACTTGCAAGCCCCGTAAGGCGCTCCTCCGCTACACATTGTGCAGGCTTCAAACTTCCAGCCTTTCGGAGGGATCCTTTATGGTAGCGGCAGCTTCTGCGGAGAGGTCCTTTATGGCAGCGACAGCTTCTTCCATGGCGGAGAAGGGGATGAACTGGTGCTTTGAGCCATCCCTGATAGATGCTATGGAGTGATAGATGTTATGGAGCGCGGAATTTGAAATTCAAAATTCAAATTTGCCTCTTGAAAACAGTGTCAGAACAGTGAAGCGGGGATATATGTCATGCATGATACGTATGGACGGGCTCGGGCTCTTGGTATATGGCATCCATGGTATCATATCGCTCACATGGATGATTGACATGCAAACATGGTAGCCGGAAAGCTTTTTTCGTTTTGCGATGCGCACGGAGAATAATAGTTTGTCAGAGCCCCCGCAGCAGCCTTAAATGGTCTGCTGCGGGGTGCATATTACTTGCCGAATAACCCACTCCTTTTGAAATTATTGATAGATAAGAACCTGGAATGACATCTTGATCGTGACATGTCGTATCATACCATAAATTCCCATTTGCATCTATCAAACACAATCGGTCTATCACCACAACTTTAAAGCCTGAGCATTTCGCAACCATCGATGACTTGGAATTTATGTCACGAACAATAGGGGAGATTAGATCAAATTCGGTGAGATCCTGTTTAAGGTACCCAGTTAAGACGGGTGTGGCGAGGTGCGTAAAGAGGCGGAGTTCAGACCAGGGGATCAGGGATCAAATTGAAGGGCATGGTCACATTTCACTTTGAAGGGCTATTAGAAATTGAACCCTTCAATTCTGCCATGTAAAATAAATCCTTTCTTTCATTTGAAAATGTAATAGTACATCAAATTTTCATTGTCGTTTGCAAACTAGCTCTCGAAAAAGACACGTCTTTAAACAATTCCACAATTCCCCTGGCATTTTCAAACTAGACACATTTAGAAATATTTGATGAACTAAAGTTCCATTTTCCCCTCCCTTTTCCCCCTTTTCCCCTGAACAAATTGTGATATGGCCAGTTGCATAGATACTTTGCTTCCTTCACTTGGAAATGGCAGGACTCTAACAAGTCTCCTTGGTAAAGCCATCATCTTAATTTGAGTAAGAGGAATTACAGTGAATTAAACAAATACTCAACAGGGTCATGTGCTGCAGTGCCTTCATTTCTCTGCAACGTTGAAAAGATTATTTGCAATTAATAGTTGGGGAATTCAATAAGAGTATCAATATCGAAGATTCAGACCCTATACCAAGAATTATGGATAGCATTCAATCATTCTTACCTACAAAAAGGTGTGATCTTCCTCTCTTGGCTTGAAAAGTAGGGCTAGAAAGGAACCTCCACCATTAGCTCTCAGACCATCTTTAGAAGTGTTTTGCATTCAGTCCTACAGTAATTTATAGTGTTCTGCATGCAAATTTTTTATCAATAGGCTTGGATTATCTTGTTCTTAATGTACTCTGTGTGAAGTATAGTCCTTATTCGTGTCCCTTTTCTTGGAAGATTTGAAAATCGAGACTGCTCAAAATTCTTCATGAGCTATCCACAAATATTGGCTTTTGTGAACATTATATAACTCATACTTGTAGGATACACCACTAAAACCTTTGTTCTGCCATTGGCACTGTTCATTATTTCCCATATTGTGTCATTCTTAATTTATGGCAAATTTAGATAAGAAAACAATACACCAAACGATGACCACTTGCTATTTACATAATCTACTTTGCTAAGAGAAATCCATCCATAAGCATGAGTGATCTACAAGAATTTATCAATATGTCTTTAATCCAAAGTACCATCACTAGGGTACCATCAACATGAAGAACAATTCTAACATCAAGAATCCAGGCCATCAAATTTCCATCATCATGTATATCCCCTACCCTTACTTAAAGCGAGTTGTTACATCTAACAATCGGTGTCCAGTCCACGATTCAAGGAATTCTAGAATCTAAGGTGAACCGAAGAACTCAAAAGAGTCTAGACTCCACGTGACAAGCTACATTGAGCAATAAGCTACAACCTGTGAGTCTAGACTCTGCGAATAATTCCAAAATGGCATAAAATCGCATAATCCAATCTGAAATTTTCCATAATCCACATTAAACATTTAACATTTCATTAAGGCGGTAGCTGGCCGTAATACGTGGTCACATGGCCATGGCAGTGTGGCACAAAGTTCACTAATCACAAACCCCCCTTACCCATTGATTTAATTGTGTAAGCGATACAACGTTGGATGAGGATTGGAATTGATGATCAAGATTCAACAAGTCACAGGAGTTAATATTCCTTGATAATGATAACATTAATATTGATTAATAGATTATACTCACTTAAAACTCACCAACTTACGAGTCAATGTTTAATTGTTATATTTTATATTCAAATACATATATCTAATCATCAACCATAACGAACTTCTTACTAGTTCACACCTTTATCGTCTGCCTTAAACTTCTAGTGAAGATTATGAAATACATTTCGTATTTTAAAATGCCTTTCTAAAACTTCATTTAAGCATTCGATGCCAATTTCTTAAGTGGTAACAAAGTCTCCAATTATAAAATACGAAATGTATCTCATAGCTAGACATCTTAGCCATGCGGGGATTTGAGAACTAGATGGGACCCCGATAAAATACTTCGTTCCTCTGAATCTCCAGGTGTTCTTTTTGGTCAAAATCTGGGCATTTTACCACAGAGATTTATAGATCTGTGTGATAAACGGGCACAGGACAGGTGGACAAAAATGACGGCCGCAATGACAGGTGAGCAAAGCAGGTTTCCGAAAACCAGCTGTCTGGACTCTGAACGACCAAATTTTGTGAAAAAGTTGGCTTTCTTTTCTTTTTTATTTGTTTTCACTATCCTGCTATTCACCCCTGTGAACCAAGAATAACCCAAACCCCACAAAGAATGGATCCCAGGTTCCTATTTTCTCAGCTCTGGTATCACGGAACGCCTGTAACAAGGGCCACCGACCTTTCACAGTATGCTTTTCCAGCTCTCGTGGATCTTCACGACCGGCCTTTCAATGACCACATAAAGTTATAAACCCTTTCACACACAATCATCAGGTGATCTTCGCAGGTTCTTCCATATTCCATATCAATATCAATATATGGTTGACTCGGAGTATCATCGGTAAAATCTCAGATGATCTTGGGGCAGTGTTTTTGGTAAAATCTGAGAGACCAATACTGGTCCAAAACCATTTACATATTTGGTCATAGACGGTGCCGTGCCGTGTAATTTAGGATATCTGTCAAATTCTTTAAAATATCATGGAATACTTTGGTATAAAACGGCCCAAGTATGTTACAAATATGTCTAAACTCTTCTCCTGAATCTGAAATAGAGAATCTACATCCTCGTCTTCATTCTTCCTCTTTACGTTTTGTTTCGATAGAAGTAAATCGAGAGATATGTACACCACAATATCAATGGCGGCCTACAAGCAGGCTGCTGCAAAGAATCACAATACTCAACAGAGCGGGGTTCTATTCCCACCACCCGAAGGCCATTATTCTGCATATTTAGTTTTTCAACAAGACGAAGATGAGGGGCAGGGTGCGTCCTCTTGGGGACTGTACAACCGGTTGAAAGAATTGCCTTTCCCTCAAGATAAATGCTTGACCATTCGGTACACTACAAACAATGGAAACAATTCTAAAAGAAATAAAGTGTATTTTATTCCGGTTCTAGGCCAACCCATCTCCTCCAATCGCTACTACGTTATCGGAGCTGAACGCAACCACAAAGGGTAAGCATTTCTGCTATTTATTACACTCTGTTTTCCGCAATAAAATCTTGCTATACTTCTCTGCTGTGGTTATAGGTAACTGTGATTTTAACCCCTCCCCCCACCCCCCAGTTTTGATTTTGGTCCAAATCTGACACCCATATCACTTGTCGCTCTACTAAGCAATCATTAGCATATTGGAAAATTATGGTAGAAAGCTTGCTCCCATTTACATTTTTAATTCTAAAATGTTAGGGGAACTCTCTTTTTTTGTTTCTAATAACATTCCCTAACAATATCCAGAGAAGTCATCTCATAACAGTATGAGACATCATTATCAGTATCAAAGCCTGATTCTTATTATGGTTTGCTTTTTATCAGTCATATTATGTGGTGAGAGGTACTCATAAACTACAGTGAGAAGAATCCAATTTTTGCAGCTATGGCTGTAGAGCATATATTGTGATTGTTGATAAACATATATTCTTAGAACTGAAGTTTTGAATATTTGAGAGGGATTTGATGAAAAGTTTAGACCTCTTTATCCTTAGATCAGAAAATCACAATTGGAATTAGTGTCCGTGGAAATCATGTCATATGGATTTGTAATTTTGTTTATATGATAAGGATGGCTAATAAGCATTTTAACCTGTGTACAGACTGGTGGAAACTTGCTCCACAGAAGAAGACATGACTAACTTCTGCTTCTGTAGCTGTGTCAAAGACATTCATCCTAGATCTCTGGAACCTAACAGTCAATACCAACAGATCCAAGTAACTCGAAAGAGAAGTGGGTTCACTTCAAAGTTCACTTCAAATTGCATCGCTTCTGATGGTTTCCCTCCACTGTTTCTACGTAAGAAGGCTTGGTCAATTAGCCCCAATGATATGCGTGGTAAACATGGCAGACTTGCATATGTTCGAGGCGAGAATGCTTACTTGAGGGCACAATTACCCCCTTTCAATTTCTCACTTTGGGAGAAAAGATCACCTATTGTTATAGTTGGTGAATGGTATTGCCCCTTTATCTTCATCAAGGAGCTGGGCAACAGCTTCGAGGATCACAAAATTCAGCTAATGGAGACTCCTTTCTACAAGATGGAGCTAGAGAAATTTTGGGAGGAGATTTACAGAACTGAAGTCAGTACTGCAGGGAATGATATAGCTGTGCAGACAACAATAAGGGTGGAAGAACCATTACTATTGGGAACTGAAGCAGTTGAAGAAATTAGAGATGGTGATGGGAGTGTTTGGATGAAAGGATTAATGCAGGAAAATGGAAAATTAAACGGGGTGAGACTAAGCTGGCCCATCATTGCCAAAATGAGGGCAGATCAAGGTAGGCACGGATCAGAAGCAACAGGCAGAGATGTGAGGGTGGAGAAATTATTCAGTAACGTGGGGATTGGAAGAAAGTTCGTCTGTTATGTTGTAGTGGAGAGATATGTATTGAAAAGAATGGATGGAACTGTTGCTATGACTTATTCGTTTAGGAATTGCAACCAGATAGAAGGGAAGTGGGAATAAAATGCAAAATCAAATCTGATAGAAGAAATAATATGGTGGCTCACAAGAGTACAATCTGCAACTTTTTTTGTGTAATATATATTGTACTAAGGGAACAGGATAATTTCATAAAACTGCTAGTGCATAGGAGTTGTATTTTAGTCCCAATAGGAGTTGTATTGTAGTCCCAATTATTATTTGGGTAATGTAAATTATACCAGGTTTGTGAGTCCAGTTGAAACATTCAATACTGATCTCTGGACTGCATTGTTTGACTTTACATGTAAACAGGGGGAAATGTTATTTATTTATTTATTTAATATAGCTGATCTCATCAGGATGACACAGGATGACACACGTTCTTGATTTGAAAATTGTTTAGTGGTGTATATTTCGTCTTTTCATTGATACCTCAATATTTCCTTCTGGCTATTAGCAATGTTTTGTTTCTCGCACAACAAATTTTGGTATTTTCTTCTGTAGTCTGTTTCGTAGAAAATTAACATCCAAGAAATCAAAATTGAGAAACATATTGGTGATAGCTTATTGCCTGTAGGCCATCAATCTAAAGATCACCAAAGAAAAATGGTAGTAAAGTTGTATTTATATCTAGAGTTGGATAATGGGATTTCACGTGTCATCGCCTCTACAGGCCCATCTAACAATCTGCATCTGAAGCCTTTCTTAGGACAAGAAGGAAAAATATATCAGTGTTTTGAAAATCATTTGTTGTTTCCTCACTAAAATCCTCCAAATCTAGAATCCAAGGTTAAAGTGTGATACTTTTGATCTTAGTCAGTGCAGACACAGCAAGGACGGTTTTGGGTTCGTTTAACGATCTTGTTGTTTGATTTAGGTGGAGACAACTATTGAAGCATGAAAATTGCAAGTAGAGTAATATATAGTTTGGATTGACTATTATAAATATATTATGAAGTAGTAATTGCATTAAGCATGGAAATTGAAGCATGCATGAAATTTACTATATACTATTGAAATATACATGAAAATATGCATTAATCATGAAAATGGAAATATATTATTTAAGTATGAAAATTTCAAGGCAAGTTGATTGTATTGACTAAACACAATCTTATAAAGATATAGAGTCACGACCATTACTGAAGCCATGGTAGGGTTTGCAGGTTTGGTCCGGTTAGGGTTTGACGTTGAACTTTGGACGAGATTAGATCTCCTAGCAAGATGACCAGAATGTCTGCAGTAATTCCTGAAGTCACCAACCAAGCATAAAAAAATGGGAATTATTGTTTATTATTGCAGGCGTTTTTTGGCTCATTTTGTCCAAGGAGTTTGCAGTTTCTTCTTTTGTCTCCATTAGCTCGGGTTTTTTCATATTTTTTCTTACTCTTTTTGGTTGGGGTTTTTACCAATGGAGGCTGGCACCTTTGGTTTTTTTGGGGAGGGTACGGGCGTTACCTTCATTTGTATGTGGTATACCCTCTGAACTGGAGTTTGTTTTGCTTTTAGATTTTGGGGTTACGAGGGTTACTTTCTTTGGTCTCTGTAGTGATGTCTAGCTGTCCTCTACTTTCTTATCTCGGGAAGGTGGCTGCTAGTATTTCGTGGGGTTTACCGGCTCCACGAGTCTCCTATTTACATTGTTTGGTTTGAGGCATTATGACCTATCAACCTGTCTCCCCCTTCGGCCGATGTACTGATGGGGTGTCTTGTGATAAGGGGGAGGTTTTGGGGTTTTGTAGTGATCCCGTAAAGGCATCATTTCAGTGTGTTCCAGAGGTTCCTGTTCGGAGGAAGGGGTTGTATGGGGAGAAGGTCTGTCGAAGACGAAGATTGAAAGCGATCAAAGCCAGGGATGGACTGGAACAATTTCACATGGAGGAGACTACAAACCTAGACATGGTAGAAATATTGGCTAACAGGGGTCTTGTTGGGCATATTGAGTTCTCTTCGAGTTCTCGTGGCGAGATATTGGACTGGGTCAACCAATACTGGACTCCAATTCTTGTCCTAGATCCTAGGGTCAATCTTTTGTTAAACAATTGGATTTTATTCACCCTACTGTCGACTGAACATGTCAAGACAATTCTGGTGAGGAAGTGGTTGTTTAAGGAGGGTTCCATCATCTCGAAGAGATGGTACATTGCTTTCAGCCCTTTTAGGGAAAGGCAGACCTACAGACACATCTGGATGTTGCTACCAGGTTTACCTATTGCACTCTGGACGGAAAATATCCTCATAGGGTTGGCGAATAAGGTGGGTATTTTCGTGAGAACTGACAACAAATCTCTTTTTGGTGAGGAAAGGAAGGTAGCTCGGGTCATGGTTGAATTCGATTTGGAAAAGGGACTACCAGCGGAGGTTGAGATTATCTAGGGAAAATTTTCCTTCAGACAGAGACTAGACTATTATAAGATGCCCTTCTATTGTTTCAATTGCAGAGAAACGAGCCACGTTTTGGGGCATTTCCCTAATCTGCGGCAGTCTTCAAATAATATTGGAGTCGTGGGGGTTTCGAGTCCTGAGTCGTAGGAAGATACAAATCAGGGTAAGATTTCTCTCAATTCTATCACGCCTTATAAAGATGTTTCGAAGGCAGAATTAGATTTCTATCTTGATGCAGAAAAATATTTAGATAAATGTATTTCTGAAGGTAAGGTTAAACTTAAGCTTGGGGGACTTTTTGATGATGTTGTTCTCATTCGGTAGGATGTTGGTGAGGGGGAGTTTTACTCTCTTTGTAACTATGGTCCCTCTTGTGAGTGTCGTGCTTTGAACCCCAAGGAAACTCCTGCAGTCTCCTCTAACATTTTGGATGCTGGTCCTAATTTGGATATAAATCCCTCTATTGATCGGGGAGGGGTTTCCAAAATTGAGGAACGTGTGGTTACTGATCCGGGTGATGAGATTGGCCCTGGCTCGGATCTACTTTCACCTTTGACAATCTATTCTAAAATTCCATCTTCTAAACCTATTGTTAAACCCTTGATTGCGGATAAATTCCTTAATGTCACCATTAGGAAGAGCAAGCGTAAACCTAGGGTTTGTGACCGAGATGGGGAAAATGAATTTTACATCCCTATTTCTGCTCGTATTGATGAGTCTGGTGTTGATAAGAACATTGAAATTTCTTATGTTTTCGTTGAGGCCATTGGAGCAAACATGCCTCTGTTGGGACGTGTTAAAAGATCCTCCTCACCCTTAATGTCAAGGGTTTGGGTAAGGTTTCTAGGACTAGGGCCTAATCCCATCTTTTCAAATCTACTAGTCCCGGATTAATTCTACTTCAAGAAACTATGTGTGAGGGTATTAGTGCAGTAAAAAAAATTGCCACCATTCTTCCCGGATGGGAATTTGTGGCCACTAGTTCGTTGGGGATGTCTGGAGGATTACTGGTGGGTTGGAACCCAAAGTTTTTTAACTTTCTTGCATACAAAACCGCTTGGGGAATTTTTCTTGATGGGTTTTGTACGTATTTAAACACACCACTCTCTATGTTTAACATTTATGGGCCCTATAAGGACCGTGGTCCATTCTGGACCTCATTAAGCTCATCTAGATTATTAAACAACAAAACTTAATTATAGTGGGTGACATCAACTTCACCAGGAATGCAGAGGAAATTTGGGGATCACATGCAAGATTGGATAATTTGGCTATTTTCTTTTCTTAGTTATTAGACTCACATGACTTGGTGGATGTTTCCCCAGGTGCACTCTCTCCTACTTGGACCAATGGGAGGATAGGTTTCGATGGTATTCACAAACGTTTGGACAAATTCCTGGTGAATTCAAGTTTACTGAATGTATGGAAGAGGCATAGAGCTTGGATCAGGGAAGACAAGTTCTCCAATCACTGGCCTATATTTTTCCAGTTTGTTGATTCAATCTACAAATTGAATTACCCATTTAAGTTCAATAGCTCTTGGTTGTGGAATGAATCATTTTGTAACATGATAAGAAGTTTTTGGATAGAATATGACTCTGATACTGTGTTGAATCTAATGGATGCATTTGTTTTGAAGCTTCGAAAGCTAAAGGAGGTTGCCACTGTTTGGATAAAAACCAAACAAAATTCTGATCTACTGGAACTCAAGGAGTCAGAAGGAAAAATAAGGGAGATGCATCTTTTGAACTTCAATGAGAAAGTGGAGAAAGAGGTCTATGCAAATGTTAAGCTGTTTGAGTAGAAAAAGGAGGAATTATTAACTCAAGAAGAGATGGAATGGAGGCTTAAAAGTCGGGCCATATGGATTGGCTTGGTGGATAAACACAAAGTTCTTCCATTCTTATGCATCGCAATGGAAAAACTCTAATGTTGTTTGGGACCTATTAGATGAAGACGAAAACAATGTTACAGGTTTGGGGGAGATTAACAATACTGCCAAAGATTATTTTGGAAAACTCTTCACTAATATTGGTCATAGTGATCTTCTCACACAAATTAATGTGGCTAGACATTTTCCTGTCTTTGTTGATGAACATGAAGCGGGGGAGCTAGGGAAATAAGTAAATTTGGTGGAAATTGAAGAGACCTTAAAGGGGTTTTCCAAGGAAAAAATTCCTAGTCCAGATGGTTGGACAATCAAAATTTTTACATTTTTTTGATGTCATGGGTGTTGAAATACTGAAAATGGTGGAATAATCTAGAGTTGAAGGGTACATCTCACGGGGTCTTAACTCTACTTTTCTCACCTTAATTCCAAAGAAAAGTAAGCCAACCAACTTTGGGGACTTTAGGCCAAATGCACTATGCAATTTGGTCTACAAATTGATTTCCAAGATAATCTCGGTTAGACTGAAGCCTATTTTGTCCAAATGCATCTTTGCTGAACAATTTGTCATTCTAAAGGACCGTCATATTTTGGATGCCATTGGCATAACTCAGGAAATTATCCATTATATTAAGAAGAGGAATATGAATGCTATGCTGCTCAAGATGGATCTAGAAAAAGCATACGACGTAGTTGATCAGGTATTTCTAAGGTTGATTCTTATTCAGATTGGTATTCTTCCTCTAGTTCTTCGTTGGATCATGGCTTGTGTGACTACTGCTAATATTGCAGTATTAGTCAATGGTGCACCGTCTGAATTTTAAAAGATTACCAGGGTTGTTCGTCAAGGGTGCCCATTGTCCCCACTTTTATTCATGTTAAACATCAAAGGACTGAGTAGATTAATTGGGAATGGAAAAGCAAATGGCCTGATTAAAGGTATTAAGTTTTTTTCAGTGTTATCACTCACTCATCTGTTGTTTGTAGATGATGTCCTTCTAGCAGGTATGGACTCAGTTGAAGAATGGCAAAATTATAAAGGTATTATTGGGACCTTTCGTGATGCTTCTGGTATGTTAGTGAGCAATAGAAAATCAAGTTTTTATCATTACAGGATTGAGAATAACTTGAATGAATATTTAAAAGGTATTCATCCTTATAACTTCTGTCAGATGGAAGAGGGTTTTAAGTATCTTGGCTATTTTCTAAAGCCAAATGGGCACAAAAAAAATGACTGGTTATGGCTCATCAAGAAGCTAGAACATAGGATTAACCATTAGACATTCAGGTTAATATCGATTGGTGGGTGTCTCACATTGGTGAAATATGTATTAACTAGCATTCCTGCGTATTGGTTTGCACTGAATCAAGTTCATGTTTATATTATTAACTTTTTAAGAAAGCTCTTCTTCAATTTCTTGTGGGCAGGGGGTCCGAAAAGAAATAAGCTGGTGATGACTAGATGGGAAAACATTACACTACTCGAAACTTGTGGAGGCTGGGGGATTAGACATTTATCACTGTCTAGTTGTGCTTTGCGATTAAAAAGTTTTTGGAGGGGAATCTTTGGACCTACACTTTGGAATAGGGTTCTATCAATAAAATACATCAAATCAAATGTTATAAACTGGATTAGGAATATAGTGAAGAAAACCATGGGAGTCTCCCCGATCTAGGTTGGATTTATTAAAGTGTATAACTGGTTGGCGAAAGATCTTTCCTAGAGAGTTGGGAATGGGAAAGATATTATGGTTGGCATTGATCTGATTTCTGGCATTGATGAAGATTATTCCCTATCTATTGAAATCTTAAACACTCTTCATTGGTTTGATCGAACTACACTCATCAAAATAAAAAGGACCAATTCTGAATTTAATAATTCCTATTGGCTTAGCGCGATGGAATTGGGATTTACGGATAATGCAGCCACATAATGGGACAGGTATATCAACAAAATGAATGCTACAAGTTGTCGTTTAACTATGGGAAAGGATAAATTAATCTGGAACAACAATAAAGCTATTGGGGTGGTGACGGAAAAACTTTCATATAAGGCCATCATTAATAGTTGGTGCATTTCCCCCGCAAATTGGTGGTATAAGGTGTTTTGGAAGTGGAATATCCCACTTAAAATCAAGTGTTTTATGTGGCATGTTCTCTGGGGAGAGTTGAAAACGTGGGATAAGATTCTCAAAAAAGGATGGTCGGGTCCAAGTGTTTGTTATCTTTGCAATAGTAATTTGGAATTTGCGAATCACATATTTGTGGAGTGCGGTTTTACTAGATCTATAGGGATCACGATTATCAATCATCTTTGTTTAGATCTTTAGTGGGGTTCAGGTTTTTTTGATGTGCGTGCCCTCAATTGGTACAGGGAATGTAAAAGGTTCCCTTACTTGCCTCCGGTAATCTCTTGGACCATCTGGATTTCCAAGAACGAAGCTATTTTTGAAAATAGGGCACCCAATTTTCATTGCACTTTCAACATGATTATTACGGTGATTAAGGATCATTGCACCGATATAGATAAGCTGAGCTACACAAAGAATAGTTCATTCATCCTTACACATAAGAAAACTGTTTCTTTTTTTGATGGGGTTGCATGTAATGGTTTATGTGATGTGGGATGTGTCATTTATATAAATAAGGACCATTATTTCACTCTCAAGATGAACTGCAGAAAAGGCACTAATACGAAGTCCAAACTATTCTCTCTTTGGTGTGTGCTTACTGTCTCATATATGTTTGGTCTTCATGAACTGGTAGTTTTTGTGGATTCAAGGGTGGCAATAAAATGGGGTCATGGAGAGTTTAATTTAAATGTCACTACCCTTTATCAGTGGTGTTGTAGGACAAGGGAGAAAATTCTACTTTTTAGTGATATTACATTTGAGCATATTTACTGGCAACACAACTCATTGGCCGATAATCTTTCCAAAGATGCTTATGATGGAGAGGAAGGGGTAATTCTATGGGAAGAATTTCAAGATTTACAGGTTGCAGAGCATGGATCTGCTAGAATTTTTGACATTTAATCTCTGGTTAGAAGTTTGAACTATTTTGTAGACGTACATTTTGATATGAAGACTGTTCCATTAATATATTTTGGATGAGGATGTTCATCAGTTTATGATTTTGATCATAAGTCAGTCACAGAATTATATATTTTTGTACTATTTGATTCACTAATTTAAATACTAATAATATGGTTTTTTTCCGCTAAAAAAATATTAAAATTTCAAAATTTTAGTAAAATAATATTTAATTAATCAATATTCTAAATTTATTATATAATTTAAATTGAAATATTAGAAATATATTATGAAGTAGAAATAATTAACTAGTAAAAACATTTAACTAGAGACCAACCCAAACAAAAATAACTATCTATCTATTACTTTGAAACATGTAAAGACCCTATTATGTCATGATATCATACATAATATATTTAAATTCAAAGTGTGACTGAATTTATAAAACAATTATTTGATTGCATTATTAGAAATATGTCCACATTAGTTACCTAGTTGTGTTGTCCTTTTTCCTTTTGCTTAGTAACTACCAAAGTGTCACTATAGTGATTATGGTTTTAAATTTTTTTGATAGTAACTACCAAAGTGTCACTATAGTGATTATGGTTTTAAATTTTTTTTATAGTAATTACCAAAGTGTCACTATAGTGACTATGGTGTTAAATTTTTTTTGATAGTTAAAAGATATTTTAAAGTTTTTGGAAAATCAATATTTTTAACAAAGAAAATTATGTTTTTTGTTTTTGTAATCTAGTATATAAGTTTTGGATTGACTAGCACATGGTGATGGAGAGAAATAGCTTTAGAGAATTTCAATTTGTTTTCATATTTGTGAGTGTATTAAAGTTATTTAAAATTCTTTTTTTTTTATATGATCATTGGTAGAAAGAACCGCCTCTACCTTGTCTTTGCATCCTCCAAGTTTCATTTCCAAGTATCTTCTTTCTTCACTCATACTTGGTGTTATTTCAATTTTAGATCTAACTTGGTGAAGTACTTATCCTAGGAAATGAAATCATTTGTTGATGATGATCTTATTCAGAGCTCGATAGTCAACACACATACTCCTTGTCTCATCCTTCTTGGGTACTATGATAATAGGTGACCCACAAAGTGAGGTGCTTGGACGGATTAATCCATGTTCTAGTAGTTGTTGCAGTTGATTCTTAACTTCTTCTACTTCTAGAACAGACTATATGTATAGTTCGATGTTCAACAATGGAGAAACTGGCAATAGTTGTATCCCATGCTCCACTTCTCTCTTCGGAGGTATCCCTCTAGGGTCCTTGTCCTTGAACACTTCTATATGATTGCAAAATATTCTCCAACTAGTTGTTCTTTTCTTTGGTAGATCCCTCCAAAGATTCCTTTAATTTTACCAATTTGCATTCCTACTAATTATGTCTTGAGAAAAGAAACACAGAATTTATACTTCAACTAATCATCTTTTTTTCACTTGGTTGGCACTTACAAGAGAGATCCTCCATTTACCTTTATGTGCATTGATGATGAAATATTTCCCATACTTGATGAAGTGGTATTGGTGTTCTCTTTTCATGAAGATCGCATCCCTCTTAGCGTGTAGGGGATTCCAAACATTACACAATAAAACATCACTGTGTCTTCCTCCACTTCATTAATATAATCTACACTTATGGTGAATTTAATATTTCACTATTTTGTATATATCCTTATTTTCCCAACCCAATGGATAGGAGCTAAGATGATCACGTACTTCTAATCCAAACTTACTTACTAGATCTTATACTATGATATTGTCCCGTGAACCAAAATCAAATGGAGCATCAATCTTGGTTTTCTTGATCTGGATCTTGATATGGAAGAGTTTCATATCCTTCTCTTCCTTGTGATGAAAGCTACTCAGGTTCACCTCCTTATGCATTGAAGTCGAGACAATCTTCTCATCCATGTATGAGTTTCTCTCTACATATTTGCTCGAATCCATGGCTAGAAGGCTCTTCTTCTTAACATCCTTCTTGTGGTTCTTAAGGTTCAACTCTAGATGTATCTTCCAACACTTTTCTTTAGTGTGATCATCGATGTTACAATGGTTACAATTTTTTTTTCCGGATCCTTGCACTTATGTGACATGGCTATAGTCTTCTTATCTTTGCCCTTCTACTTCTTCCCCTCCTTGGAAGCATCTTGGTTCTCTTTCAGTTTAAAAGCTCTTGGCTTTCCTTTCTTGTGGATGATATTTTCTAGGTATTGTGCTTGCACATATGCCTCATCAATTGTCCTGGGATTGAAGATCATCATTTTCTTTCGTAAATTACTATGCAGACCCACTAGATACTTGAGGAGTACATCTAGATTCTTGGGTGAGATACCCAGCACGATAACCATCTTCCTTAATTCAGTTGTGTACTCTTGCACACTCTATCCTTTCCTTTTCCTAAAGTAATGCCAACGGATCCACTAGTCCTCTACATACCCGATAGGGTAGAATAGGGAATTAATGAGGGAATTGAAATCCTCCCACATAGTTATTGGAATATCTCCTCTATCCTAATTTCCTCCGTGTGCCTTTCCCACCAAGTTAATGCATGGCCCTCTAATTTCAGTTGGGCAAATGAAATCTTATATTCCTAATCTATGTTGCAGATAATAAAATAGACCTCTAATTTGTTCAATAAATAATTTGACTTTAAAGCGTCAATCTCACCTTGGTGCAGATTGATATTGAATTTTTTGTCCATATTAAATAAAGATTTCAAAGGGGTAATGACACTAGAACTTAGCTAGTCTTTCCTCGGCTCCTTTTATGGGTCACCTTTATCTTTCAGTTTCCCCTTTAATCCGATCTTTGAAATCATCAAAATTTCAAAACTTGCTCTTCAGAGCCAACATGAGGATTGGCATGTTGTGTGAGATATCAGTTACTTGTATTTCCAACTTTGTAAATCGCTGCTCATAATTGACCATTGCTCCTTCACTAGAATCATCTGCCATGGCTAAAGTTTGAAGGCTTTTTATGTATTCCGCCACTAGATCCCATAATTTCCCACAAAAACCCAAATAAAATTGCTATGATACCAATATGATATATAAGTTTTCATTGATATTCCATTGGAACAGTTTGTCATAATGGATCTTACAACTTAGTTCTCTTTATTACCTTATTTTCACTAAATGCTCAATAAACTAGAACTGGAAGAAAAATAACTAGAGCAAAGAAATACATAATACATACAATAACACAAGATATACCTTGGGGAAATCCAATATGGGGAAAAACCCAGTCATAAAGGAGGACTATGCCTTTTTATTTTATATAGAATGCAAATACAAAAAAAATGATACCTTCTATGGAGTTATCTATGACTCTATGGCCAAAATGGTTACTATGGGATGCTCTCCTTCCTCTACTATGCTCTAATATCCACTCCCACATTGATTCTCAACCATGAAACAATACAATAACATCAAAATAATGGAACCCTTTCTTCTCCCAACGGCTTAGTATTTAACATAACTCAATAGTTGTGTAAGGTTTATTCTAGGGTTTTTGCATGCCCCAACTCCCAATTAGGGTTAGCTTTTTGGACCTTATATAATGTTCTTGAAAGTGCACATGTGACTAGCTCCACATGTGTGAGAAATGATATATAACGTGGAATCCACTTGGTACCATGGTGGTCAACTTACGGGAGGCATAACTTCAACATATGGATTCTATTTGAGGCAATTCTTGGACCCTTAGAAAGGTCTCAGAGTGTAGAATTGTATCAAGGAGCATGACACAAGCTATGATCTTTTGACCACAAAAAACACCATTTAGACCCTCAATCAGGACCTTGAAGGTTTTGGACCCCAAACCTACAAAGTGAGACCTACCCTTAAAATGGGCCCTACAAGTCAATTCATCTAATCTCTCTACCGAGTAAGCACCAAAATAGATGTCAAATTATATATTGATATTCGGATCATTAAGTTAGCTATTCCATAAAGATACATGTGATCTTCCATATTAAGATTAATAACCTCTTTATAATATCTTAATATTATCTTATCCTCTATTTTTTTATTGCACCACAATTTCTACATAAATTTATATGTTATAGTATTTTTAATAAAATAAGTATTTTGTAAAATAACCTCCTCCTTTATTATGTATAGATTTAGCACATGGTTAGCATCTTTATGTGGATACTTCTAATAGCTCTTAAGCTATAAGTGGCTTTCACTATAATAATTTTAGTAAATACACAATTATTTTTGCCTTATTATTAATATATTAAGTTAATTTTTCACTATATTGGTTTAACTATTTTATTTAATTGACCTATAACACCATTATGATGATGATGATGATTATGATGATGATGGTGATGATGATTAAACTTCCATTGAGACCAACTTTTGTTTATCGGACCTTAAGAAGCTTATTACTTGGTTTGCTTTAAACTTTTGTTCCTATGCTCAAAAAGCTTGATAAGAAGCTTTTCAAGCTCACTATAGTTTTGACAAGTTAGGAAATTAGCAAAGTTTGTATTGTAACAAATACTATAAAACTCATATCTAATGTGGATATATAATAACAAATACTACATATAATATATGTAGTTAAAATAATATAAACAATCTCCTAAATTTTAAAAATGTAATTTACATACATAATGATAACAGGACACATTTATTCTACACTTATTTATATATGTAATGATATTTACCTCTTCCATGTACACAGCGAAGCTACAAATCTCGTGTCCACTCCCTCTCACTAGATACATATATCCGTGCAGAATAAAATGCAATATAGCATTGAGCACTTCTCCATTGAACGATTCTTCCAGTGAGAGGCTTATATTTAGATCACCTTGTGCTCGTATAACATGTTGGAAACTGGTCACAAATATATTTATTGATTTTGATGAAAGTGGTTGTAATTTTCAAATTTTGAATAATAAAAGAACCGATACTTACTTTTTTTATAATTTCTTCCACGGCATATTATTTTCTGACCCAACAAAATATGTTAAAAAATATCATTCATAAAAACAAAACAAAAATATTTATGTTAAAAAATATCATTCATAAAAACAAAACAAAAATATTTGAACACCATGAACTTGTCAACATATAAAACTCAAATGCTTGTTTGTATATAACTCAAATGCTTGTTTGAAATAGCACAGACAATTCCCTAACTATTAGCGAGAAGATTCAGATATATGAAATATATACATGTATAGGGAATCGCATTGAGATGATCTATTGAGATGATCTGAGGATTGTTTATTTTATTCTGGTACTCTCCTGTGCATCATGCTGACATTTTAGACTCAACATAAACATATCTAGAGGAGTAGATTTCAATTCCAAAACTGAACATGGCACATTTGGCACATTTTGTAATCCACATTGGAAAATATATATATATAGAAACATGGCAGAAAATACAAATGGCCCACATGAAGCCGTGAACTTCCATATAGAATTGCACACTTCCTTTTGGAACTGTTCGTATGCTATATATTGATTGAACCAACCATAGCAAGTGAAGACACAGAACCCTTTTAAAAAAAAACACACCCCAACACATCTAAAGTCAAAAGAATGCAGTAAATCGACTGATATACTTTGACAAGCACACAAAGCTACATGGTTTCTTCACTGAGCACTTCCTTAACAAGTTTGATGTATTTTTATCCCCACTTCCCTTCTACTTGGTTGCAATTTCTAAATGAATAAGTCAAAACAACACTTCCATCCATTCTTTTCAACACATATCTCTCCATTACAACATAACACACAAACTTTCTTCCAATACCCGTATTGCTGAATGATTTTTTCACTCTCATATCTCTGTCTTTTGCTTCTGATATTTCCCTGCCTTGATCTGCCCTCATTTTTGCAATAATGGGCCAGCTTAGTCTTACACCCTTCAAATTTTCCTTTTCCTGCTCTAGTCCTTTGAGCCAAACACTCCCATCATCATCTCTAGTTTCTTCTACTGCCTCTATTCCCAACAGTAATGCTTCTTCCACCCTTACTGCTGTCTGCACCACAATATCTCCCTCTCCAATACTGACATCAGCACTGTAAATCTCCTCCCAAAACTTCTCCAGCTTCATCTTGTAGAAGGGAGTCTCCATCAGCTGAATTTTGGGATCCTCAAAGCTGTTTCCGAGCTCATTGATGAAGATAAAGGGGCAATACCATTCGCCAACTGTAACAATAGGTGATCTTTTCTCTGAGAATGAAAACTTGAGAGGAGGCAACTGTGCCCTCAAGGTAGCATTCTCGCCTCCAACATGTGCAAGGCTGCCATGTTTACCATGCAAATCTCTGGGCAAAGCTGACCAACCCTTCATGCGTAGAAGATGGGGAGGGAAACCATCAGAAGCTATGCAATTCGAAGTAAACCCGCATCTCGTTCGGCTTATCTGGATCTGTTGATATGGATTGTTGGATTCCAGAGGTCTGGGACTGATGCTTTTGACAAATCTACAGCAACAGAAGTTAATCATGTCTTCCTCTGTGGAGCAAGTTTCCACCAATCTACACACATACGTAAAAATACTAATTAGTCATCCTCTATAAAACATTTAACAACCTACAGATTCATTTGACATGGCAGGCACGTAAACTAATTCCAAATTCTTTTTCTGTTGTGAAAAATAAAAAAGATTTGAACACTACATTGATTTCATCAAACTTCATGCAAATACACTCACCCTTTGTGCTTGCGTCCAGCTCGGATAGCATAGTAGCGATTGGAGGAGAGGGGTTGACCTAGAACAGGAATAAAATATGCTTTTCCACATTCTACATAGACACCCGTTCCGTAGTTGTGAGTGTAAAAGATTTTGAAGCATTTATCTTGAGGGAAAGGCAATTCTCGCAAACAGTTACAGCATCCCAAACAGCATGCACCCTGCTCCTCCTCACCTCCATCTTCATCTTGTTGAAAAACAAGATATGCAGAGTAAGGACCTTCCGGTGGTGGGAATAGAACCCCGGTGTGTTGGGTATTCCCATTATTTGCAGCAGCCTGCTTGTAGGCCGCCATTGATATTGTGGTGTACATGTCTATATATTTGCTTATCAATATATACAGACAGTCGACAGTGTAAGTAGAAGAACGAAGACGACGATGCAGATATTTTTTTCAGATTCAAGAGGCGGCTGTACACATATTTGTACCAAACTATCCATATCCATGAGCGTTTTTATAGCAAATTAGTATTCCCAGAATAAGATGGGAATTTTTGAAGGCATTGAATTGTTCTTGTTTTGAAGTCAAAAGAGCGATTCTGGCATTGCACGCTACTGCTTATAAAACTGTTTAAATGATTGAGATGCGGGCAGCAGGTTACAATAGTAAATGGCATTGATAATTGACCATTCTCGAGATTATCTGAAGAGAATATTGTGAAGACATTTTAAATGAAAAAAAAGGGAGACGTGCGAAATTCGCAGGCCCTGATTAACACAAATCGTTCTTTGTTTATGATAGTATTGACGTGTGGTGTTTATCGGTTTATTAACATATCATTGTTGGTGGATGATGATGGAGCCTTCCAAGCCCTTTCCTCGTCACATCTGTGAACAGATAGCGGGTCTCCGGACCTGATTTCTCGTTGGTGGAATTTGCAAATTAAACTTATTTTAATAGAAAAATGTTGCTCTTTCAAAAAAAATTATCGAGGAGCTTTGTCACTCCAACGTATAATATTATTTCATTACATATAATATTATTTCATTAGCAGGATTTATAATCTTATCTCATAAGCGGGAACTCTGAAATTGTATAGTTTCAGGATTGAGACTCTTGAAAATAGTCACTTAAATTCAAATTTACTTAGTTTACTATTTAAGTCACACATTTGAAAAATCAAATTTCTAGAGAGAATTGGTCTAAATATTCGAAGATTTTGTCCAGAACAAGATTTTTTTTTAAAAATTTACCTTTTTTTCAAAATTATGCTAAAAAATCAGAATTTTTCTTAAAAATAAAGTTTCTCCAATCATCATTAAAATTAAAATTAAGAGGTAAATTATTGAAATAAAATATTATTAATTTTTTTATTTTAAAATAATTAAATATTTTAAAATTTATAACATTTTTAAAATGATGGTTCACTGTTTGTTAAAGACTTATGTATGATATGGTTAGAAATATAATCATTACAATAAGAGCTCAACAAGAGTATTACACCACTTACAAAAATTAAATCTAAATAAAGATTCTTAGCTTGGGGTGAATCTAATATATGTATATGGAAATAAAGCTCTAAAATTTGGTTATCGGTTAATGTGAACTCTGAATGCAAGATGTATTAAAGAAGAAAATGATTTCATTATAGTGATCATGAGACACCTTTATAAAAAAATTATAATAGTCTTCTGGACTAAAGAATCTAATATATTTGTAAGGAAATGAAGCTCTAAAATTTGGTTATCTGTTAATGTGAACAGAATGCAAGGTGTATTAAAGAATAAAATGATCTCATTACAGTGATTGTAAGACACTTTTAGAAAAATATTTATTATAGACTTCTCTACTAGGGAATCTAATAGATTTGTAAGGAAATGAAGCTCTAAAATTTGGTTATTTGTTATTGTTAACTCAAAAGGAAAGGTGTATTAAAGAATAAAATGATTTCATTACAGTGACCATGAGACACCTTTTGAAAAATATTTAGGTCAATTTAAAAAATATCTAAAACACCTTTAGAAAAATATTTAGGTCATTTTAAAAGGATATGTAACCTCTCTTATTGTAACATCCCTAAGGAGAACAGTGCCATAAAAAAATATGCACTTGTAACAACCTCATCAACAAATTGCAAATAAAGGATTGGATATGTACGTGTACTTGGATTCTTGAAATCTTCTCACTCGATTTACATTTGATATTTCTCTCCCCAAGACTTTGTTAATGAGCATGAATCGAAAAGGGTAGATAGGGTCCTCTTCTCCCTTTTCTAGGGTTCAAAGGTGATCCATTCACTAAAATATAAAAGAAAAACACTTGGATGTAATTTATAACCAATTGAACTCACACTTTATCATTCAAAGGTGATCCATTCACTAAAATATAAAAGAAAAACACTTGGATGTAATTTATAACCTATTGAACTCACACTTTATCATTTGACCAAAGGATTTTTTAATTTGACTAATAAATTCTCAACTCAATCAATCAAAATATTTAGATATATTAAATTTCATTACCATAATTCATAATTTATATGATTTTTTTTGGAGAGAATGTATCATTTCTTGAGCTACAGTTTACCTCATCCTAAAATCAACTTCTAATTATGAATCCATTTTTCTCTTCGGATATTATTTTTCCTAGAAGAGGTTTTAGTTTATTGGTCATCATTTTTGTTGTGACTTTATAAGGGAAAATTTTAAGGATTTATATAATTTTCTCAAAGTGTAAAAACCTTGGTGAATTCTAAACTAATTCTTAAATTTGCAACCATAAAATGTTTCGCAAATTTTTTTGTAAAATATTCAAATTTATAAGGACATTATAAATTTTGGCAATTTTTAGAGTAAAAAAAGTTATCCTATGGAATTTGGGCGAATCATTTTTGAAAAAAAAGGCACATTGGCGAATCTTATTTTTTGGAAAAAAAGGGTCGATAAATAGCCCATGGGATAAATTTTGCCCCTAAAATCTTCCCTAGACTTTATCTATAATGCTACATAGAACTCTGGATCTAAAAAAATTAAGATGTAATGCCTCTTTTTATTTGAGAATGGGAGTATTAAAGGTGGCATTATAAGCTTGAAGGATGTTTCAATTTTCCTTGATTGCTTAACTACCTACCATAAAACATGTCCAATAATATCCTAATACAACTAAAAGAATTCGATTGAGAAGCCATCACGACCTATAGATTTCCTTTTGTTAGATCAAATATTGCCTACCTAACTTCTTTCTATTTGGATTGGATCGCATAAATCCCTATTATTTTTCTTTTGTTAAATGAGATAGAATATGTGAACATTGATTCATAATTGATCATCTTATGGCTGAGTCAACTTATCAATAGGGATATTACTACAGTATTACAATATTTTCCTTTTTGTTTAGTCTCTATTGTATGATTTACTTGGAATTTCTGAAATGACTAAATTGTTATAGTAAATGGATTCCACATCATAGCACATAGGAATACAAATATTTCCACTGGAGAAACATGACTAGGGAAAAATCTAATAGAGATGGCTAACTTGACTATTTTAATCTTAGTGTGTAAATCATGTGTCAATGGGATTTGTGTGGATTCTAGGAGATTCTTCTCTTACATATCAAAAATTCTACAAAACAAAGAGAACAACCTTTTCTTTGTCTAGTCATCCCAATCAACAATATATTGTAATAGTCAAATGAGAGAAATGAAACAATATTTCACGCCCTCAAAAAAATTTCTCTCTATCAGACATTTGAGAAGGTACTTCAAGCTTATATGATAGTAAATTTGAATGAACTTATCAAGGCTATGAAACTACATCAAACTATAAAGGTTTCTTCAAAAACAACTGAACCAAACCCTCTTTCTTCCTTGAGTGTCCTTTTATCACAATGCTTGAGGAAAGATAAAGTTCTATTGGTAGAAAGAAACTGCTATGGAAGGTGAAACAATAATAACTTCCCCACTTCTTTGGTTGATTAGACATGTAATATTATGCTCGATTTCCCTGTATAAGTGCTATCCTTATTACATAGTCCACATGTCATTCCATCATTTTCCTTGTATTGTTCAAGTTTCCAATACATGTCATCCATCTAATTAGTTAATCAACTGGTCAACTAGGATTTTATTACATTTGATTGATTGCATGATACCACATAAAATCCTTTCTTCATATGAGTATAACATTATTCCAAGATTATATTTGACACTTTCCTTAGACATTCATCCCACCTCCTATTGTCCAATTAGTCCCTTATAGCAATCAACTAGTTTTTTGGGGCTAAATAATCCCCTATCAAATTTATTTTCCTTGTAAGTTGATCTATTGGGATTTACTACCTTTCTTTATATCATGGTCGGTTCTTGATCCTTCATCTATTTATCACGAAAAGAAAAAAATTTAGTCGATGTGAAAGAAACAAGGTTCATTTCCTAGAAAAGATCGAACATAGGAAAGACAAACAATAGAAATCCATTTAGAAAAAATAAATATATTTTATAAATGATTGAATAGATAATAGAATATACTTTCAATGCCATGGGATGGAATACTTATATACGCATTGATCGGCCATGATGGATGATCCTACTATATTTGAAAGAGTTTCAGATGTGAAATCTAATCAGTTTCCAAATCATAAAAGTCATAGCCACATATTTTTGTAGAAAATTGAAGTAGGATGGTTAGACCCTTTCATAATTTGATAACTCTTATCAATGTTTAGAAGATCACATCATCTTATATCATCAATTATCACGGCAAGAAGTATGGAGGCTCATGAGAAAGCATTACAAGTGAAAACAAGAGATATATGTTTTTTTTTCCAAAAATATGCTTTGAGGACAAAGCAATTTTTTTAAAGGGAAGGAAATCTAATGAAAATAAATATATATCAAATATAAATAATAATAAATAATAACAATGAATAATAATAAACAAAAATAATAAAGAGACACATCTTGACTAAAGGATATGACCTAATGAAGGGACATAACCTATCATCCATGGTGACTAGTCAATGCATATATAAGTATACCATCCCATGGCATTGTAAGTGTATTTTATCATCTATTCAATCATTTATAGAACACAATTATTTATCCTATATGGATTTCTATTTTTTGTCTTTCTTATGTTGGATATTTTTCTCATAATCCAAGGTTTGCTCCCATTCTTCATCCTAATAGTCAAGGAAAATATATCCCCAGAGAGGGTTTGCAATGTTCATGTAGACACATATTCTATCATAAGAGGTGTATCGCCTTCTCTTGGCGGTGTCTAAAATTTTTACAAAGTGGCCAAGGGTATTTCCTATACCCTCCGAGATTTCCTCCAGCCAAAATTCTTGTGGTAGAGAGTATAGCTTGATCCAGATCGGGCCATGGGAAAATTTCTCCTTATATGAGTTGAATCTTTCAACCCATTCTTTCAAGAAGAGGCCTACATAATTGAAAAAGTATGGGCCATTTTCAAAAACTCGATTTTTGTCCTGAAGATTATGAAAGTCGAGCATGTGAGAAACAGCCATTTGGAGAAGCACCGAGGACTCTTCTCGAAATGATTCGTAGGCATTCATCATAAATGGTGATGAGTCCAAGACACAGGGACCTCTAGGTCTATCCTCTGGAATAAATTTGGTTGTCATCGACAGAGGGAGACCGACAACTAACAAGGCAATGATGTTTCCTTGATAGGAGCGCGAGGTGTAGAACTGAAATGTGGTAGTACTGATGGTAGGACTGACATACTTATGGGGATGGGAAGTAACTGGGGTCATATAGTGGGTAGATTCAAACTTCCTTTGTTTAGAGCATGATGACATGGTTGACCTGGCAGCGTATGGAACTGACTTGTAGGTGTGGGTATCATTGCTTTTAAGGATTGAAGGGTATGTATTGACTCTGGGGGGGAATCAAGCTGATGGGTGCTGTCGAGAGGTTCTCAGGGTGACATATTGCAGAATACTCCGAATAAAGGCGACCAAAATGGGGAAGCTGCCCTATGAGTAGACGTGATCTGTTGTGGCACCGAGAAGCACCATTGGGTCCTTCTTCGTAGTTTTAATGAGCTCCAAGAAGGGATAAAAGTGTGCTCTGAAATGGTATTGTCCTGTGGATTTTGTGAGCCCAGGACTGTTCGTGCTCATTGGTGCTTTCATTTTTAAGGAGTCTGAAAACGATAAGAAGACTCTACAGTGGTAATGACTACTGTCCTGTTGGTTTTACGAGCCCAGGATGGTGATTGCTCGTGGTTGCTTTCATGTTTAGAGAGTCTGAAAGCGGTAAGTGGACTCCATTGGTGTTCTTTTTCGTAAGTTAGTCTCCCAGGCCCAAAAAAGCATAAAATGATGCAAAATGGAGAACTCTTCTAGCCGATGTGACTAGAGTATACATTTTTCGTAATTAGTCTACAAGGTCTGGAAAAGGGGTAAACTTATACCAGGTAGACGCCCTTTCAGATACGTTTAGTGAGCATGAAAGGAAGCAAGATTGCTCGGCGATCTTTTCATTATTTTAGGAGTCATAAAAGAGCTTAACAGAAACTCCCTAAGTGCCTTTTTCGTAAAAAGGGATTGCTCGGCCCGAAAAAAGGGATAAAATTATATTGAAACAAAAGAGGATAGATGGGAGCGAGAAAAGGTCTCAAGCATCATCATGAGTGCGTAAAAATGAATCCGGTGACATAAAGATTGTCAAAAAGGGGCAATGGCCAATGTGGCACGCAAACCGAGGTGATGGGTGATATTGGGAAACATGTCCGAAAAATCTGGAGGTGAGAGCGAGAAATGATCTCAAGCATCATCACGAGCGCGAAAAAATGAATCCGACGATATAAAGATTGTCAAAAACGGAGAACGACGGATGTGGCACACAAACCGAGGTGATGAGGGGGGCATGGAAAAAATGCTCAAAAAATCTAGGCATGAGAGCGAGAAATGATCTCAAGCATCATCACGAGTGCGGAAAACAGAATCCGGCGATATAAAACTTGTCAAAAACAGACGACGCTCGATGTGGCACGCAAATCGAGGCGATGAGGGGGCATGGAAAAAATGCCCAACGAATTTGGAGGTGAGAGCGAGAAATGATCTCAAGCATCATCATGAGTGCGGAAAACTGAATCCGGCGATATAAGACTCGCTAGAAATGGACGACGACCGTTGTGGTACACAAACCGAGGCGACGAGGGGGCACGGAAAAATGCCCTAAAAATATGGGCATGAGAGCAAGAAATGATCTCAAGCAGCATCACAAGCGCGGGAAACTGAATCCAGCGATATAAAGATGGTCAACCACGGAGAATGGCGGATGTGGCATGCAAACCGAGGCGACGAGGGGGCATGGAAAAAATGCCCAAAAAATCTGGATGTGAGAGCGAGAAATGATCTCAAGCATCATCATGAGCGCAGAAAACTAAATCCGACGATATAAGACTTGTCCACAACGGATGACGGCCGATGTGGCACGCAAATCAAGGCGACGAGGGCACCCAAAAAATGGTCAAAAAATGGACCTGATGAAAACTGGAAGGAAAGAACTGTCATGAAGTTCTCCAAAGGACGGTGGTGTCCATGCAGCTTACTATGGGTAAAATCGTTTGAGGCACAACCCGTTGCGTGGGTTGCGGAGGGGGTTGCCTTCTGAATCAGTCAGAATGTATGCCCCTTGTCCGAGGCAAGTGTGTATAATATATGGGCCTTGCTACATGGACACAAACTTTCCTTTCCCGGTTTTGTCATGAGCCTGATCATAAGCGAGGACAAGGTCCCCTTCAGAAAAAGTTCTTGGGTGGACATGTCTATCATAATTCAATTTGGATTGGTTCTTGGCTGCTTCCATGTTTTGAAGGGCTGTGCGCCGATCTTCATCGTGCTGCTCCAGGCGTAGTAAGCATTGCTCAATTGGGGCAGTGTCCGGTAGGAGTTTAACGGCCATATGTAGGGTTGGAATCTGGCACTCAATGGGGAGGATGGATTCGACACCGTGAACTAAGTGGAAAGGGGTAAAACCGGTGGCGGTTTTGGTCGATGTCCGGTATGCCCATAGTGCCGAGAAGAGCATGTGGTGCCAATTTGACTTGTGTTTATCTACAGTGCGCTAGAGGATGGTTTTCAAAATTTTGTTTATCGCTTCGACTTGGCCATTTTCAAGCAGACGAGAAATGGTGTTCAAATTTCAGTAAGGTGGATAGTTCTTTCCAGACGGCGTCTTCGAAGTGAGAGTCGTGGTCTGATACAAGTTGCTTTGGCACTCCAAAACGTGCGATAACATGGTTGAGAAAGAATCGTGCAGCAGTTTCGGCTGTGCAATTGTAAGTTGGCATTGCCTCCGCCCACTTGGTAAAATAATCGACGGCCACAATAATATGTTTGTGACCGCTGGCTGACGTGGGATTGCAATCAAGGAAGTCAATGGCCCATTTGCAGAATGGTCCGGCAGTAACGACTGGATGAAGGGGGGCGGGTGGGGTTCTTGCTTTAGGGGCAAAAAGTTGACAATTTTGGCAATTTTTGACTGCGGTGAGGCAATCAGTAAATAATGACGGCCAAAAGTAACTTGCACGAATGATCTTTTGGGCAGTGGCCATGCCGGAGAAATGGCCTCCACAGGCACCGCTATGACAATCATTGAGGACTTGTTCTACCTCACTATGGGATAGGCAACGTCGTAGGATGGTATCAACGCTGCATCGATAAAGCACATCCCCTAACAAGAGGTATCGGGGGGCGTGGTGACGTATACGACGGCGTTCGTCACGATCGATGTGGGGTCGAAATTTCTGCGTGCGGAGGTAAACTAGGATGTCACCATACCATGGGTCGTCAGACGAAATAATGAATATGTGATCGTCAATCAGATCCGTTTGGATAGCGGGTGATGACGAAGAGGATGGAAGCTCAGTGATTAGATGGGAAAGCGCGAGGGCTTTGGTGCTCTTAGGAGTTTTGAAAGTGAGGTCATATTCCTGGAGGATAATGACCCATTTAGCAACACGGCCTTGTAGGAGCCGTCGGTTTAGGAGATAGACTATAGGGTTGGAGTCGGCGACGACCATGGTATCACCGAGCAAAATGTAGTGTCGTAATTTTTGGACGGAAAAGACTACAGCTAGGGCTAATCTTTCCTCGTATGGGTAACGTAGGGGTGGGCCAGACAAGGTCTGACTGACGTAATAAATGACATGTTCTTGGTGAGAGGCGTCTTCTTGGACCAAGACTCTGGACACGGCATGTTCAGATGCCGAGACGTAAAGGGTGAAGTCCTGAGAGAAATCCGGAGGGGAGATCAAGGGGGCTTGTGTGAGAGCTTTCTTGAGGGCTTCGAATGCCGTGTCTGCTTGCTCATCCCAAACAAAGGGTATGTGGGTGCGAAGTAGGCATAAGAATCCGTGAACTTTGGTGGCGTAATCAGGAACGAAGCGACGAAGGAAATTGGACCGCCCCTGCAAACTCTAGAGTTGCTGAAGTGTGCACGGAGAGGGAAGGTCTAAGATGGCTTTGACTTTCAGGGGATCAACAGTAATTCCATCCTGGGAAACGATGAAACCCAACAAACGGCTTGCAGGAACGCAAAAGACACACTTGTGTGGGTTCAGGAAGATTTTATATTTGCGACAACGTAGGAAAACTTGTCGGAGGTCGCTAAGGTGGTCGGATCGTTTCCGGGAACGAGCTGTAAGGTCATCAAGATAGACCAGCAAGATATGGACCAAGTCGTGAAAACAATAGGTCATGGCCCGCTGGAAGGTGGCACCAGCATTTTTGAGGCCGAAAGGCATGACACGATAGGCAAAGGTGCCCCATGGGGTGGTAAAGGCAATCTTGTACTGATCCTCTTTACGAATCTGAATCTGGTTGTATCCGGAGAAACCGTCCATGAAAGAGAGGACTTCATGCCCCGCACACGCATCAATGAGTTGGTCAATGAATGGCGTGGGGAAATTGTCTTTGGGACAGGCGCGGTTTAAATCACGGAAGTCAGTACATACTCTAAGGGTGCCTTGTTTTTTGTTGACGGGAACGGGGTTTGAAACCCATGTCGTATAAGGAATAGGATAAATGAATCCTGCTTCGCGAAGTTTCTCGACCTCGGCTTTAACAACGGGGAGCTTGGAAGGATGAATGGGTCGCTGTTTCTGACGAACGGGGGGGACATCAGGCCATGTGTCAATGTGGTGCTCTATAATGGCGGGGTCAAGACCAGGCATTTCGGTATAGGACCAGGCAAAGACATCACGGAATTCTTGAAAACGTTTTTTGTATGCCTGAGTTTCCGCTTGAGTGCAGGATGCGCCCAACGAGATGAGTTCAGGTTTTCCAGGTGTGGTGGAAATATCAATTTGTATAATGGGGGAAATGTTTGACATGTTCCCTTCTTCGAAGGCATCTAGTGCTGGGATGGGGTCCTTGAGCCAATCGACCTTAGTGGGTATGAAATCTTTCGATTCGATCGATAGCTGATTAGATGTGGTGGATGTAGGCTCCTCTGGAAGGAAGTATGCGCAATGATGCATATCGTCCCACGGGTAGTCGGGTGCAGTGAGCGTTTCCAAAATTTGCTCATCAGTACGGAAGTAGTCAGACCATAAATCAAGGGGTTCTGGTTTGAAAGTGGTAGTCGAAGAGATCATATAGATGGTGTTAATCTCTACGGATGAGGATGGTGTGGGAGGGTAGATCTCCTCAATAGTAGGGGGTGTCGTCTCAAGGTCCAAATTATTCATCTCGTAGAGAGCTGCTCTGTAATCTAGGATGTCAGGACAGTTGTGGGAGTAGTGGCCATAAATACCGCATATCGCACATGGGTGGTTGGTACACAGTGATTTGTCACGAGGCATGGGGTTTGGATCGAGTTTGACCACTGGGATGTTGGGGTCGTCGTCCAGCATTTGCATGTGTTCCTGTAATGCAGGTAACTGCGGACACTGATGAGTTGGATGGCCTAACTCATCACACAACGAGCATTTGGGAGGAGCACGAAACACGGGGGGAGGTTTAACTGCCTTGGGTGGGGGTACCGCAGTGTATGGTTGCGGGCCTGATGAGTGGAGGGGGATTCGTTGATGACGAAGGAGTAGTGATACCGGGAGGTGATTGGGTAGAAGTGACAATGGGTTGCACCGGTTTCAGGATGACATTTGGTGTCGGTGGGGGAACAGGAGGCGAAATATACCACACGGGTAATCCCAATGTTAACCCGGGGAGACTAAGGGTAGCCATAACCGGGGCGCTTACTACACCCGAAGGAGGAAATAGAAAGGGGATTGTGTGGATGGGTGTAACCCCAATGTGACTAGGGACCAATGGTGGTTTGGGTAACAAGGAGGGTTGATTACCGGGTGTTTGTGAAAGAGTGCAGAGGTTAGCTACGTGGGTCTCTGGTGACGGTGGTGGAATGGCCTGGAATGTAGAAGTAATCGGCGCGTCGGAGTATAGTCTGGGTCCCACTAAGGAAACAAATGAGGTATTTGCACCACAAACAGGTTGTTCAACCATGGGGAGAACATTTTTAGGTGTGGCGGGGGCCTTGGGGTCGTAATAGGTAAGTTGGTCGACCTTGACCACGCGTCCCTCATGAGGGAACTTCATGGTACGAAAAACGGATGAGGCAACAGCCCGCATGGCATACATGTAGCTGCGACCAAGAAAAAGGTTATAGTCGAGTTGGGCATTGATGACCTCAATGTCAATGAGTACGGTTTTCCCAGCCAGTTGGATGGGGACATTAGGTAAGAGACCCTGGGGTTGTGCCGAACGACTGTCATAGGCTCGCAACGCAGTGGTGGACTGCTGGAGAGTAGGAGATACCAACTTCTGCCAAACGAATGTGGACATGACGCATGTAGAGGCCCCTTCATCGATAATGCACCGATGGATGACAAGATTCCGAACAGAAACGGAAACTTGGAATGCTAAACTGGAAGGCAGTCGTGGTTCGGACTGGTATGAATCGAATGCGATCAGTTGTGAATCATTGGGGTCGATAGCGCCAATGGCAGAGAGCAAAGTCTTGCGCTGCAAAGGACAGTTTTTCAAAACTTCTAAAGCAGACATGGTTGTAGGAGACTGGGCTAAGTCGTTGACAATGTTGTAATTTGACGCAGCGCGAGCATTGGGATTATTGTTGATGCGACGAAGTGGGAAGCGAGGTGCTTTGGAAGCGCCATCAAGTGGAGCCGGAGGTATACGTAACGTTTGATCTGTGGGATTATCGTTAGTGTTCTTGTCGGCGAGAGGGGCTTCAGAGGTGGAGCCATATTGGTTCCGACAGGTTTGGAGGTTGGCATCGGCAGTCGACATCATCAACAAATGGTAAGTACCTGAATCGAACATGGGTTGATCAGGGGCTGCATAAGTGATCTGTTGTGGTGGCATGTTGCCCTGAGGGGGAGCTAACGGCTGAGTGTTCACTACACCCTGGTTTGGAAAGGGGTTTTGCAGCACCAAAGGTTGATGTTGAGGTGGTGGAGGGTTGGGTGGCGGCTAAGGAGTCGCTTTCCCTTGACGATGGGCATCGTCGGTCCAGAGTTGCCGAGCTCGCTCCAAATGTGGGAAAGAATGTGTGTAATGGCCATAGACCCCGCAGATAGAACAAGGGTGGTTTGTTCTGAGGTTATTATTTCTAGGCTGCTTGGGATTCCGATCCAGATTGCGGTTGGGAGGAGCAGCATTGTTATTTTGCGGAGGATTGGGAGGTGGAGGATCTTGCTGATGTTGTTGGTTATTACCGCGGTTACGACCTCTACCATGGTTCTGTTACGCACCTTGGTTGCGCTGGTTGTTTTGGTTCTGGGGCTGGTTGTGCTGTGTGTACACTTGCCCTTGAGCAGTGGGAGGATTTTGGTTCGCCGCAGGTGTGGGAGCAAGTTGTGGTGGATAATAAGCCTGTGGGGTTGGAGGTGGTCCAGTTACCTGCTAGGGTTGTTGGTAACCCTGAGCTATTGGAGGTGTTGGGCTAGCTGCCACAGCTTGCTGTGGGTAGTACACTGGTTGAGGTGCAGCTGGGGGGGGGTATGCAGGTGGTGCATGGCCAAAACACTGAGGTGGACATGAAGGTCCATGGGTATGGTGGTGATGTGCCATGGGAGCATATGAACTGGTTGCTGCAGATTGAGATGTAGCCCGCGAAAGGTCGGGACCATGGCTAGGATGTGCAATAGAAAAGGGTTGGGGATGCGAGGCCGTACGACCAATGATGCCATCAGCGGCATGGGATGCCCCCGGCACATCATGTTGGGATGACTCGCCCCGAGGGGCATCCGGAATAATGGTATACAGATAACCCGACTGGGCGTAAATGAGATCAAACTGTTGGGCTTTGAGGATGGCCTCTTCTTCAGACTGGGGTCGTTCGGATGCCACATCCTTCGCAATGAGAGGGAGGAGGGATTTGAGAAACCAATCTAAGAAGATACGATCGTCTAACTTGATTTTGCAGAGGCTTCGGCGTCGACGCCACTCATGAATGTGGTCAATGATGTGGGTGGTCGTGTTCTGTCTGCAAGACAGTAGGATCTCAACTCCCGCATCATAGTGGACAGGTAGCTGGAAGAACTGCAGGAAGGTCGAGGCAAGGGAGGTAAAGGTGGCATGCGTCCCATGGGGCTGCTCGATATACGACTTAGCTGCAGATCCAGTGAAGGTGCGCTGTAATAGACGGAGGCGGATAGAGTCATCCACTATGGAGTTGGAGGAACACCATAGATGGAAGGACATGATATGGTTCTGGGGGTCCTCACCTACTTTGCCCTCAAACTTAGGGATGTCGGAGGGTAGTTTGGTGGGCATGTGAGGCCACGCAGGATCGTGTCTGATGGGATCATTGGTGAGCCTGGCTAAGTCTGGCAAGTTCAGACTTGCCATGTACAGTAAGCTAGCAGATGTAGTGACTGGGTCTGGGACATGCCTAGTCATGGTGGTATGATGTAGGGGTCCAGTAGCACCTAAAGGTATGCTAGGTATTGCAGGTATGTGTCCTCCAATAGGTGTGGTCTAGTATGGGCCAGCGCTTCCAAGTGCAACATGGGTTACACTTGGGTTAGGAATAGTAGTGGTGATTCCTGGAATCTGGGTTGTGGGAATCAAAGGGGGTGTGACCCCTATGTTGGGCATACCCATAACAGGTGGTGGCCCTGTGTTGGGAATTCCTATAACAGGAGGTGTCTCTGTGTTGGGCATTCCTAAGGGTGGAGTGTTTCCCATATTAGGCATACCCAGGGGGGTGGTTGCTGCCATGGATGGCACCGCAGTAGAAGGGTCTGTGGATGTCTCACCTATGGTGTTGGTAAAGAGTGGGTCAAATGGTGTTCCAGCCATAAGGTTGGTTGGGAATAACGCAGCGGGGTTTTCGAATTCTTCCTCAGAATCAGATGTGAAGTGAGGCGTGTCAGAATCGGATGACTATCTAGTTGACCGACGATGTGTCGAGTCAAGGGATAAGGCTCGACGTCGGTGACGTGGCGATCCAAGTAGACTAAAATCTGGGAGTTCGCCCTGAAGACGACGAGAGCGTCTAAAATTCTCAATGGTGAGAAATAAGTTTTTGTGTAAAAATTTGTATGTGTAAAATGGTAATGTATAAAAAACTCAAAACCCTAATGCAACCAAGGGTGCAAGAAGGGGAGTGAAAATGAAGGCTCTCAGGCCAAAAAATCAACCTCAAAAAGGCACTTATTATAGTAGTTGTGCTATAAAAGTGGAGGGATGCAAAAAATGCTCAAAGTACCAACATGCAAACAACTTCTAGAAAAAATAGGTGTAACTAGACCAATGGTGGGTTGAATAATGCAAACACCTAACTAAAAGTATTGTGAATCAACAAACGATATTCTTTGCAAGGTGATGAAATCCAAGTCAGACAATATGAGTGTTGAGTCAACGGCTAGATATCCCCCTATCGGGAGGGACACCGGATAATCAATCCTAAAGAATGGCTACTAGGATACTCCGTTCATGACACGTCGAGAAAAGGTAAATCTGCCGTTTGGTCCTTTATCGCAATACCCCCATACAGGGATATCCCGAGAACTGCGAATGGTAGCCCTTCGGTTACTGAATGGATTTCGGTATTCCACTTAGGCTTCCGGAACCATCCTCGCGACTTCAACCCTCCTAGGGGAGAGGCCTTCCCATAAACCGGTTGTGACCGTGCCAATAAATACTAGGAGATTTTAGATCCCTAATGGACAACTTCTATGTCTCAAATGTAATAACTGAGGGGTGTTATTGAAACACCTATCCCCTCAATACTACCTAGCTACAAAGTTCTTTTAGTGTTCCCCAAGTGGGGTTAAAAGTTTGTTGAAGTTAGGGTTTGTTTTAAGACTCAGTTTAAAATTAGTGTTTGAGTGGGTGCACGTGTGATATTTTAAACTGAAATTGAAAAAGTAAATGCTAAGTATTCAAAAAACAAAGGATCTTTTGAAATAAAAAGCAAATATTATGACTTTTTCAATAAATGGAAATTAAATGCTTTTCAAGGACTATTCAAAAAACAAAGGATCTTTTGAAATAGGAAAGCAAATAATAAAACTTCTTTACGAAATAAATGGATTTCTTTTAAAATTCTGCTATGGGCAAAAATATCAAAGAAGTAAACCGCAAAAATTTTAATCTAGATAAAATGCAATCAAATCCTTCTTTCAATTTCTGAAAATATTTAAAAAGACTTTTTCACATGTGCATTCTAAATAGTAAAAAAAAAATTATGGCTGTAAAATATGCAGGATTTCTAATACTGGAAAATGTGCTATGTGGGCAGAAAATACAGTAAGAAATTAATTTTTTAAACGATTCGGCCGAATGAAAAAATTAGCATCGCGGGTTTTGACAGAAAAGCCGCGATGGATCGCACGGGTTTCTGTCGCACAGTCGCGATGGGCAGCGCGGGTTTTGACTACGAAGCCGCGATGTCCAGCGCGGAATTTTGTCACACAGTCGCGATGTGCAGCGCGGAAAAGGTCTGCGAAGCCGTGATGTGCAGCGCGCTAAATGGCCGCGAAGCCACAGTGAACCGCGCGGAAAAAAGTCACGCAGTCGCGATGAGCCGCGCAACTGTTGGGCAAAAAGCCGCGAGTCGAAAGCTGTACGCGGATGCCGAAAAACGAACCCGAAAATTGAGAATTTTGGGCTGTTAATGGCTAAAAAATGGGCCAAGACCTAGAACAACAATAGATCTGCTGTCTAGGTTGGCAGATCTATGAATTAAACTAACTAATACTATCAAAAAGTAAGATTTAAAGCAAAAGTGAGATCTAAAGATTCAAAAACCAGCGGAGTCGCAAAAAACTGTTGGCTTGGTTTTGCAACCAAGCTTAATGCTATGGGCACCTGCTAACTAGTAGCAGCAGTCTCAATAGAAATAAATAACAATAAACTAAATCTAAACTAAACTAAACTAGCATGTGCATTTTTGAATTAAAGAACAAGAACAAGAAACATAAGAAATAATTTTGTATTAAAAAATGAGGGCAAGCAAATTCTTGCAATAAGAATACCTTCGATCGATGAAGATATTCGGGAAGCTCCAATGGTGAGTAGCTCCAATCTCCAATGGGTCCTTTCTCCAAGGTTGCTACAATGGCCAAAACTCAAGGGAGATTTTGACAGCATGAGGATAGGAATATGGATGGATGTGAAATGAGGAGCCCCTACCACCTTTTTATAGGTTTTGGTGGTGGGGAATACCATTTGTGGTTTTGTGGAAACCAATGGTATTGACCAACATGGTTTAGGTACTTTTCCCTCCTTTTTTCCTTTTTTGAATAAAATTAATATTTTTATTCCCTTTTTAATATTTTTGGGAATTTGGACCATTTTTTAGGGTTTTTTATGCTTTTTTAGGAAAAATAATCTTTTTGAGAGGGAAAAAGGGGTGTACTAACGTCTTTTGGTGACCTTTTGTTGACTTCAGAGGCTCAAATGGTAGAAAAGTGGACAAATGGGTCATGTGAATAAAGAAATGAGCTAGTGAGCACTTTTTAGGTATTAACAGTCGTGAAAAATCCTTTTGAGCCTAACTGGAGCTCAAAGTGTCCTTTTGGATTCCACCAATGTTGGATCCATTTTACTAGGTCTTTTTATGTGATCCTAAGCCCTAAATATTTACCAATTAGGGCATGATCCTTCAAGAATTGGTTATTAGAGCCAAACCTAGTTGACTTAATTACATACCTGGGGGCAGTCGATGTTTGAGTAATGCATTTTCTTGGCTCCCACACACGAGCCTCCTTTGGATGGGAGGATCTTGAGGCTTGATCTATAGATCTGGAGCTTTCTTGGATTTTTGTTGGCCACACATTGCTGAGAGTAGATCTGGAGAATTTCAACCCTCCTCCTATAGCATAATGAATCGCATCATGAAATGAGTGGGGGTCAGCCCCTTGTGTGTTAGTATATTTTAATACTCTATCCTTGTCCTACCTAGAATTATTTCATTTTCCTGGTAGTTGATGATGTCATTGTTTCCCTAGTGGTGTGCATATGTCATACAAGATCCATCTACCACATTCCGAGCCCTGCATGCATCCTTTTAGGACCACTTTAGTTAGTTCCCTATTTTATAGGAAAATACTCAATGTTCCAGTTCAGTCCACCTAAGTTAGTTGACTCTTGTGGGGGGTGAGAGCTCTGAATGACACTGATCGTAGCCTCATGCACCCTTTTATGACTGTTTTGCATGACAAACTCACTAATTCCCCCTCCTTGGTCAGTTAACTGATTGTGTCTTCAGTTAGTTAATTTTAGGTTCAGTTTGGTTGAGTTTGAGTCTTTTGGAGCACTCCAGTGGTGACAATTCCTATTCTAGACCAACTGAGTTTCGAATTATCATGTGTGATTCGAATTATTTCCATTGTAACATCATTGTTGACTATACTGATTATTGGATCATGTGACATTATTCTGCTCCTATCTGAGTTCTCATGCATGATTAATTGTCTGCTCATTGTTACTGCATTTTTCACTCTAATTCATCTTTTTTGATCATTTTTTCTCTGTGAGGTATACTCAGCTCTTAGATCTACTGTGATTTAGAATTTCACACGGTATCATATCCATTGAGCATAGGTTGAGTAGCTTCTTTCAGCTGTGCACCAAAAGCCTTTGGATTTCCACAACAAATCCTGGTGCCATTGCATTGAATTCATTGGAGATATTCTTTGAGGTCTATCTAGGTGTGAAGGATTCGGAAAAATGTGCCTATTGTACTAAAGCAATGCTTAGTAGTAGTCTATCTCAAAAATTGAGAGTTTTTTTTAGGTTATTCAATTTGTTTTTTAGTACAACAGCTGCAGCAGTAGAAACAATTTCGCCTTGTATTCGCTCCAGCAGTTCTCATGGACACTTCAAACTCTCCTCTCTCTCCCAGGATCCTAACACCCTTCAATTACCTTGATTGGAGAGATGATATGCAGATGTTATTGCACAACAAGTCACTATACATGGTAACTATGGGGAAGGAGGTCGAACCCCAAGCAGTTGTGGAGAAGGCCAAGTATCTGAATATATTTGATGAAGCATTCGGTTTCATGTGTATTCATATTTCCAAAGATATACTCTTCCACCTCGATGGATTGAAGAATCCGACAGAGGTTTGGGTGAAGTTGATGACACTGTTCGGCAAACAAGATGAGGTAAGAGGCCATATTCTAGGAAATGAGTTGATTGTTTTTCAACCGAGCAGTTTTGAGACCATCTAGCAATTCCTTTCAAAATTCAAATCTTTGGTTTTGCAATGCAAGCAGTATGTCATTGAGAAGAAAAATGAGTAGTTGGTTCTATCCATTCTGAGCAAGCTAGGGCCTGAGTTCTCCATATTTTTGTCTACCTTCTATTCAGGGCGAATGTCAATTCCTAGTTGGAATATGCCATCCTTAGATGTTTTCACTGAATCTATTGCCCAAGAATAAGATAAGTTGATCCAGATGGGCTCCTTGAAGGCCTCCAAAAATCAATCTCTTGAGGCTGGAGAAGCAAAAAGTGTGAATGGAAAGGGGAAGCACAAGGGTAAGGAGAAGACGTAATCTGAACCCAAGCAGAATTCCAATTCAAGTCCATCAGAAGGAGCCTCCAGGTCCAAGAAGGAAAAACAAAAGAAGTTTGAGAGATCCAAGTGTACATACTGCAAGAAGGGTAATCATCCTGAGAGTTCTTATATGAAGAAGACCATAGATCTAATGGAAAAAATCCTTTAGTAGCATAGGATTTCCCTCCCTGAAGGTGCAAGGAATTCTGATCCAGGTGGAAATTCAGAAGATCATGAGAGATTCCATGCATAGAATTTTGGGTTCTCACAATCCCAAGATTTTCTTATTGATTATGGATCCTCCAACCACATGGTTTCCTCCAGAGAGCCACTTTCTTCATTATATCTCACCGATGGACCAAGCATACACATGGGAGATGAATCTCAAATATTTGTTGAAGGGAAGGGTACTATACAACTTGAGCATGGAAGGTTCAACAATGTACTGTATATGCCCTCTATAGCAGCTAATTTGTTGTATGTTTACCAGATGACACACATAGGTCCTCCAAAGAAAGTAGTATTTGGATCTGATTCAGTTGAGGTTGTTGAGATCTCATCTAGGAATATGATAGCCAAAGGAGTTTCAAATCATGCCTCCAAGACTTATGATTTATCCTTCTTCTTGCCCTACTCCCATCAAAGTGCTCTCTTGACTCATCAAAATGAGACAAGTAGACTCTGGCATGAATTATTCGGACACCTAAACTTCAAATACCTACAACAGTTGCAAAAGGAAGAGATGGTTGAAGGTTTATCGAACATAAAATTCTCTCAAGGGGTCTGCAAAGGTTGCTTGGTAGGGAAGCACCCAGAGCGAAAGTATGAAGTTGGGAAGGAAAAGGGAGCTTCCTCCATCCTAGATCTGATTCATAGTGATGTTTCGGGACCGATGTCCACTACTTCAATGAATGGATCCAGATACCTTCTGAACTTCATTGATGACTACTCTAGGTTCTGCTGGATCTACTTTCTCAAACAGAAATCTGAGGTGTTTGAATGCTTCAAATTTTTCAAATCCTTGGTTGGGAACATTGTTAGAAGAAAGATCAAGGCACTCAGATATGATAATGGACGAGAGTACATCAAAAATGATTTGCAGCAGCTATGTTCTTCCAAAGGAATTCAGATGCAAATTATGTTCCATACACACCACAACAAAATGGTGTAAAAGAGAGGAAGAATAGGTCATTGAAAGAAATGGATACCTACTTTCTTGAAGCAAGATATCTCCCATCAAATCTCTGGGAAAAAGCAATAAACTATTCCACATATATTCAGAATAGGGTACCCCACAAATCTGTTGATGGGGTCACTCCATTCGAAGCATTGAAGGGACACAAACCTGATATCTCTCATCTGATGGTTTTTGGATCTAAGGCATGGGATAGAATCCCCATTGACAAGAGGAAAGCACTTCAAGCTCAAAGTAGCGAATGCATCCTTCTTGGATATGCAGAAGATGCAAAGGCTTACAAGTTGATGGAGGTTGCAACCAAGAGATGCTTCATTGAAAGAAGTGTGCATTTCAATGAGGATCCATTGCATGATCTACAACCAGCTGAGGAAGAAGGTATAAATGATATACCTCCTCCATTCAATCCTAATGATGTTTCTACAGGTGATCCATATTCATAAGAAGAAGAAGAATACCAATGTGATTCAGATTTAGATATTGAGCAAGAAGATCTAGCAGATCTAGATCTAGATCCATCATCTACACCTAATCTGAATCCTAAATGGGCTCAAAAGATTATTGAGGAAGCTAGGGTTATTGTTGGAGATCCATCGACTACAGAAGAAAAATATCTCAATACCTAGATGCAAACATTGCACTTTTCCATACAGATCCACTTCTCCCTTAGAGGTGCTTTATGATGGTGGGGTATGATCCGCGGTCTTACAGAGAATCTTTCCATGATCTAAGATGGCAAGCAGCCATGGATGAAGAAAATGAGTCACTACAAAACAATGGAACATGGGATCTTGTCCCTCGTCCACTAGGAAGGAAACTAGTTCAATACAAATGGATATACAAAACTAAGCTTGCATTCGATGGATTTACAACCAAGTACAAGGCTCGACTGGTTGATAAGGGGTACTCACAAGTCCAAGGTTTGGACTACAATGAGACATTCGCTCATGTTTCAAGAATGGATTCAGTGAGGGTTGTTATGGCCATTGCAACTTCGTATGCATGGGAGGTACATCACATGGATGTAAAGAGTGCCTTCTTGCATGGTGACTTGGAAGAAGAGATCTACTTGAGATAGCTTGAGGGGTACACTGATGATCCTTCCTTGGTATGCAAATTGAGGAGATAATTGTATGGGCTCAAGAAAGCCCCAAGGGCATGGTATGCCAATATGTATTCCTTCTTACTGTCACAAAAGTTTGAAAGATGGAAATCTGATTGTAATGTGTACATGCAATAGAAGGGAGGATGTCTACTATTGATTGTTTTGTATGTGGATGAATTGCTCATCACCGATGTATCTAGTACTAGGTTGAAGCACATCAAGTCTTCCTTGAACAAAGCATTCACTATGATAGATCTAGGACTATTGAGGCAATTCATTAGTCTTGAAATAACCCAAAATGCTTCGGGGATCATGATTTCACAGTCAAGGTATGCATTTGATTTACTAAAATTTTTCATATGGTTGATTGCAAAGCCACATCCTTTCCCTTCCTATATGGCATTAAATTGGAAGACAGTGGTTCCACACCCTTGGTTGATAGCACTCTTTAGAGACAGTTGATTGGTAGCTTGTTGTATTTGACACATTCGAGACCAGATCTATCATAGGTTGTTGGTGTTGTGGCTAGGTACATGCAAGAGCCACATGAGATGCACTAGAAAGCCGCTAAGAGGATCTTGCACTATGTGCAAGGTACGAGAGAGTTTGGGATCCATTATTATGTTGGTGCTCCACTAGATCTGGTTGGTTTTACTGACTCATGCAAGGCTAGAGACAGTACTGATAGGAAGTCCACTTCAGGGTACGTATTCATGATTGTATCAGGACCAATCAGTTGGCCAAGCAAAAGGCAAGAAGCACTTGCACTATCTTCAGCATAGGAAAAGTACAGAGGGGTTGTGAATGCAACCGTCCAGGCTGTTTGGTTACATGGGATCTTGAATAAGTTTGGCATTCGCACTTCTCCTTCAGTTGACCTATTTTGTGATAATAAGAGTGCCATCCAGATCTCCAATGACTCGATACAAAAGCAAAGGACCAAACATATTGAGGTTCACATGCACTACATCAGGGAGCTAGTGCACAACATGACCATCTCACTGCATTATTGTCCTATAGAGGAGATGATTGTAGACATATTCACTAATTTTTTCACTTAGAAGGTATTTTTCTATCTCAGATCTCTACTTGGTGTGAAAGTTGTCTGAGCTTCCTGCTATCCTATTTTGAGGTGGGGGTTTCCCATGAGGTTTTCCCCATTTCCTTGGTTCATGAAAAATTATTTATTTGATTGTATGGGTGACCTTTGGTCTTAGTAACCAAGGCCCAGGATGCAAAAGTATGGATTAAGGGGGGGTGCTAGGATAATTTAATACTCCACCCTTGTCCTACCAAGCATTATTTCATTTTCCTAGTAGTTTATGATGTCATTTTCCCCCTAGTGGTATACAAATGTCATCCAGGATCCATCTTCCACCTTTTGAGCCCTGCATCCATCATTTTAGGACCACTTTAGTCAGTTCCCTATTTTATAGGAACCTACTCAATATTCCAGTTTAGTCCACCTGACTTAGCTGACTCCTGTGGGGGTTAGAGCTCTGAATGCCACTGATTGTAGCCTCATGTGCCCTTTTCTGAATTTTTTGCATGACAAACTCACTAATGTGCCCTCCTTGGTTATTTAACTGATTGTGTCTTCATTTAACTGAGTTTAGGTTCAGTTTGGTTGAGTTTGAGTCTTCCGGAGCACTCCAGTGGTGACAATTCATATGCTAGACCAACTAAGGTTCGAATTCTCCTGTTTGATTTGAATTCTCTCCATTGTAACATCATTGTTGACTATACTGATTATTGGATCATGTGGCATTATTCTTCTCCTATCTGAGTTCTCATGCATGATTAATTGTCTACTCATTTTTACTGCAGCTCTCACTCTAATTCATCTTTTTTGCTCATTCTTTCTCTGTGAGGTATACTCAGCTCTTAGATCTGTTGTGATTTACAATTTCACTTTTTGTTGGGTGGCCATTTGGACGACCAGTCCTGCTCCTAGAGGATCTTTCCCCACAAAGGAGGGTCAAGAAAGTTGTCAGAGACTGAAACCCTAGGTGGATCAGAGATGCATAGCTCATTCGGAAACTATCCCTTTATTTTCATTGTTAGACTCCATTTTTTTCATCTAAATTTTCCAAAGTGGTTACCATCATTAAACAAGCTACAATTATCTAAAAAAAAAACATATATTTTTTTCGAAATCTATGAACAGTTTTCTATAGAGACAAAAAAAATTGAAATCTATGAACAGTTTTTCAACCTGTTGTTGAGACGAATTTTTTGTTCTGGAGGTAGAACCAGATGTTTCCCAACCCCTTAAAAGAACCAATGTTTTTTTGTTTTTACCAGGCATGCTAGGGATATTTCTCTTCATCTTCGTTACACTGGGTTAATAGTGGGAAGAAAAATTATTGAGTAGCGTCAAGCACTGGTAAACAATCATCGGCATGGACTGCTGGACTGCTCAATCGCCCGTCAGATCCTTTGCACTCACAATTGAAGAGAACTGCACGGAAGAGATTTGATAACCACACGGAAAAGGTGCATCAAATCATATTGGAAAATAATAAGATAGTCAACAACAAAAATGAGTAAAAATTAAACTGAGATAGAACCTGTCCATCAAAATCCAACATTCCTTCCATTGCAATTTAGACGTTTAAGATAAGCCATAAATTGAAACCATGAAGAAGAGGAACCAAGAAATTTACCTAATCGATTAAACTATCAATTCTCTTTTGATTTTCCTTTTCGCTCTTATTCCCCTCTGTCAGTCTCCTGGCCTCCTTTAAATAGACTCAAAACTTAATAAGAAACCTAATTGGTATCAAAACCTATTCCAAAACTAATTGATATCTCTATTAAACACTCCTGGAGTTAAACTAGTTCAGCTACCAGTCATCCATTCCTAGCTACATGTTATCATCCACCTTATTATAGTTATGTGCCATGAACTAATCGAGTTATCCATGCATCAATGTATGAGCTACCAGTTAGTTTTTATATATTTTTCTTTTATAATTGTTCAATTTCTAGTTATTCATTCCTAGCTACATGTTATAAACCACCTTCTTCCAGTTATCTGCCATGAATTTCTCGAGTTATCCATGCATCCATGCATCAACTGCTGGTTATTTTTTTTATTTCTTTTTTTTATAATTTTTTATTTGGATTTTTGAACGACGCCCATAAAATCAATTTGGACAATACACTTGTGCCATCCTCCTTCAATATAGGAAAAACATAGATGATAGTCCACCCCCAAATTCTAATATATAAACACCTATCAGTGTTTATGTTGATAATATGATAGAGGAGAGGTGAGTTTTCCAATGTTGAAATTTTGGCAAGGCATAAGATTATTAATGATGTTCATGTGATAGACTCGATTAATAGGTTAAAGTATGAGAGAATGAGCAATGCAAACATTGATCATTGATTTTCTTTATCATTGATTCGGGTTTGATTCTTAGAGTGAGGATGCTAGCATCTAAAACTGGGAGTCCTCAAAGTGACATGTCCCGGGAGTGATAAAATATAAGTCCTTGACTCCAACCCCCCAAAAAGAAGGGGTGTTGTTAAAAGGAAAAATATTGATCATTGATCCAAAAGAGATCCAAAATAAACTGTGAATGGTGGAAAACTCAATTTATGGAAACATTTAGCGTAGAGAAACATAGTGGAAGGAAGAAGGAATGAGAGTGTCCATTAGCATGCTAGTCATTCACTTAATCACATTCTTACTGATCAAAACCTTCAAATCTTCTTCGTTGAAAGAAAGGTAAAGTAAAAGAAAAAGAAAAATAAATGAATAAAGCAATGATGAACATCATTGTTTGGAGATAGATGAAGTGCCAGGGACACTCGACCTTATGACTATCACTAGGAAGATGAAATGACTCCTCACTAATGGTTAAAACACATTGTGCAAAAGGAAGAGGGAGTTCTTTGGAAATTTTAACAAGATACTTTAATTTTCCTGTAAATTTAGCAAGATACTTTAATTTTCCTGTAGAGCATATGACTAACCACCTAGAGAGCAATGATACTCTGTAATTCTTTTTAAACTTTAATAAAATGGATTAAACATTTCTATTCCAAGTTGGTTTTCCCAAGTTGGGTTTTCGGGGTAAAATTGTTGTTATTGTGGATGGCTCCTATGTGCATTGAGTTAATTTATGTGTTTATTGTTTGTTTTCGCTTTGAATGTTATCGTGGTGATATTTTCATCATTTCCATCAAACACAAGTCATACTCTTCCCTTACTTATTCCCTTATTGGCTCATTTCCATGGTAAATCATTTTTATTTTTTAGTTACATTCCCGAGATGGAATTTTCTATTATAAAATCAAACACGGTAGTGTGAGCCTACCATTTAGTAATGGCTTGAGTTCATCAAATGTATCAATTGTTTGAGCTGGGTCCCATATGAAACAACGGGACAAGAAGCATGAGGGGATTGAAAACGAAGTCAACGAACATGGGGAAAAGATATAGCAACTTGTCAATGAAACATAAATTCAATTCAATATGATCACGAGCTTCACTCAAGGAAACCAATCTCATGTTGGGTACTGCATTGGCTCGAAATAAATTGAAGAGGAGACAATCCAACATACAACTATGGGTAAATTTGAAGGTCCAAGTTCTCAGGCTCAAACTCAAGCTTAAAATGAACAGTTCATGGATGAAGGCCACATCAACCATGTGTATTCTTAAATATGTCATGATTGCATGTCTTATAAATGCATATTATTATTATGGTAGTTTATCATACAATATAGCTGTAGAAATTTTCGAAATATTTTATATATAATATGGTCTTATAAAAATTAAAAAAAATTCGGAAAAATTCAATCGACTTTAAGTGGGTATATATATATATATATATATATATATATATATATATATATATATATAATGAAATATTAAAAATTTCCTCAACATTTGTGATTGCACTGAGTGAAACGAAGTGCTCTACAACTTAGTATGGGAGAGATTTTGTAACGTGTGTGATGTAACATTACATCATGATGTAATGTCAGCTCATAAAATAAAAAATTAAATTATGGAAAGTATTTAAAAAAAATCCACGTTGGTTTATAAAATAAAATATTATGAAAAGTAATTAAAAAATAGATGTTCGTTTATAAACTAAAAACTTAAAATTTAAACCCGGATCTATCAATCAAGAGAGATCAAATTTCAAAAAAGAAATACACCTCAAGGAACTGGATCCCTCTTGGTGCTTGATAAATACAGGTTTAAGATGGATCTATGCTAGTATGAAACACAACCCAATTCCTCTTCCAATAAGGTTGTGGGCTTTGCAATTTCTGTTGATAGACTGGAAGATGTGCAAATCGCATACTATAACCTCTCTACATTGAGTTTCCTATGCAAATGGTGACATTGTTGGTTGTTAGGGTTATTCACTTGTTGGAGCTAAGATGTGGATCTCTACAACCCTAAATACAAGTCGCTAACATATATATTATACATGAGAGAGTTATTATAGTGTTTAGCCTTCTACCTCAACACCTACGAGCAGTTCAAATACGGTGGAATAATAGTGACAACCATATTCTTATTGGCATGTGGATGTGTATTCAATTTAAATATGATGCATGGATGTATAAATGGTGGCAGCCGTATTCTTATTGGTATTATGATATATATCCATTTATGTATAATGCATGGGTATATTACTAGTGACACTCGTTTTATTATTGGCATGATAATATATGTTTATGGAGGAAGTGCGATGTTTTATTTATTTATGACATTAATGTTTTGAGGATGACAATTTAATAATAAAGAGTGTCTCCAAATATTAAATTTTTTTTAAGTGTGTGTGTTTAGTAGATGGATGGACAAGTCATAAGCTTATTATTTATCGATAATTTGGTATCAGAGTTTAGATTCAAAATTACTTGGAAAAGTATTTATGATAACATCCGCAACAAATTCTGAAATAGAGGCTAGGCATTGATGTCAAGTCTATAAAAAAATAGAGGGTCAATAATGGCTGGGATCCCTCATGAAGAACTTGAAAGGGAAAATCAATAAGTTAGGTTTATTCGACTAGAGCAAAGTATTGTTGCGGTGATAGAGATGGTAACATAATTGTTTGCAATGAAGGGAACAAAAGCACCCTCAGTAGAGACTGAGCATGGAGAACACAAAGGTTGGCCTGAAAGGTCCCAAAGGCGAGATGCTTAGAAGCTTAGGTAATGAAAACAAATTTTCCATCTTCTAGTATTCCTTTCAAAGTAGAAGTGAAGCTTGAAATAGCAATGTTGTTAACTTTGAAGTTTTGAATAGTTGGATAAAACAAATGAAAGTTTATTTTGGTATCAAATGAAAGATGCACAATATATCTCTTTTTTTTCGTTTGAAGATGTCCAAATGTGCTCTATTGTGATGGGATAGCTATGCAGATGACTTGGTGATTGGAAAGAATCCCATGATCATGAAATGTGGGGACTTTAAGGTTTTGTTAAAATCACAGTTTTATCCCATAGACTACAAAGAGGATTAGCTCATGAAATGGAAGTACTTTTGGAAAGAACAAGAACAAGGTGTGCAAGAGTACACTTCTAAATTTAGGAAGCAAGCCATCATGATGGGATATCTCTTTGGAATTGTTGGGAGTAGTGGTGAAGTACTTTGGAGGTTTATTCAACCATATCCAAAGCTATTCGTTGTTTCTTACAGTGAAGAGTATAAGTAAAGTGAGAAAGAAGACTCTCCATATTGAGTTGGACTCCATGAAGGGGTAGACAAATAAGGGGCAAGAATAAACTAGCAAGATGAAACTCAAGAACATCATAGCCACAACTAGAAAAATGAGGGATCTTAATAGGCATTACAAACATGGTAACATGGATGGGAAGATGGATGAGAAGTGTTAGAAAATTTATTCGGGATTGCTTCTAGAGAGGCATAAGCCCAACAAAGGAGTGAATAATGAAACCACCAAGAGAAAGGAAATAATGATAGATAACACCTTCGATGTAGACAAAGACATAGTTTGCACCATGTTACAGTAGTTAGGGGTGAGTAGAGACATGAATGCAGTATTGTGAATCAAAGTCCAAGTGGAGAACTAGAAGGTAAATGCCTTTTCTGACAATTGTTATCGGTGTAATTTGATTTCTAAAGCATCATTTTAAGAGATTGGTCTAGAAACATATGATCTAGTACAACCAAGTTCACTAACATGGTTGCAAGAGAAATGTGTTATGAGAATCATCTAGAGATGTAAAATTGGGCTTTTTAGTAATGTTGCTTATGTTGATGAAGTAGAATGTGAAGTTACACCATTAGATGTGAATGAGGTGATGTTTGATAACCCATACCTATGGGAGAGGGATGCAATCTTCAATATAAGAGATAAAAACATCACTTGATTAAAAGTGGTAAGGCCTACCTCATCACCTTGAACATGTAGGAAGAATAAAAACACTTATGATGGCATCAAAACAAGGACAGTCTAGCAAGTCAAAGGTATCAAGCAAGAGGTAAGTAACCTTGAGGATTGGTGGAATGGTGGAATTAGAGAAGCAAGTCAACGTGCACTCAACATATCCTCCATGGACTAGCTTTTCAAGACAAAAATCCTCCTAATGGAGAGGTTTGATCTAAAAGGGATCCTAAACAAGCCTTGAATGGGGAAAGATTTAGTCTATTGTAAAAAAATAGCGTATGAGAAGCATAGTGGAAGCAAGGAGTGAGGGTGTCTATTGGCATATTGGCCACACACTCAACCACATTCTCATTCATCAAAACCCATGAATTTCACTGGCTACAAGAAAAATGAGGAATCATCTACAAATACAATAAAGCAATAAAGCAATGAGGAGCATTTCTATTTGGAGGCAGCTAAAGTGTTAGGGATTCTTGACAGTCCACCAGGAAGGTGACATGACTCCTCATTGATAGTTAAAATGTAGGGAGAAAAAGGAAGAGGGGGTTCTTTGGCGAATTTAGCAAGGGGACTTAGATTTGCCTATAAAGTAGATTGCTAACCACATACAGAGCCATGATACTACGTAATTTTGTGTAAATATTGATAATAATAGATTGAACATCACCATTCTAGATTGGGTATCCAAGGTAAAATTGTTGTTATTATGGTTGAGTCCTATGTAAATTGAGTTCATTTTTGTGTTTATTGTTCGTTGTGATTTTCACTTTGAATGTTATCAACTCTTTAACTCTTCCCTTGCTTATTTGCTCCTCTCCGTAGTAAATCAATTTTATTTTCATTTATGTTCGCACTATGGAATTTTCTATTATAAAATCAAATGCGATAATGTGAGTTTGCAAATTATGCCTCGAGTTCATCGCACGTATCAATTGTTGGAGTTGATTCCACCCACATGATTTGATTTTGTTTTACACAACATTTTCTTTGGTTCGTCTATTATATTAATTAATAGAATGCTACAGAGCTTGGAGTGAAGAAATTTGACTTAAAAAATGAAATGGCTCATTTACACATTCTGTCAAACACTTTCAGAATCTAGGGTTTTAACTTGATTTTTGAAAGTAAAACCACACTTCTAAAAATGACTTCAAAAATTCTGCCCAATACTGAAACAATCATTAAGCACATGAACACAATGATTTTGGTCAAAGACTGGGGAAAACCCTATGAAAAACTTATTCTCTAAGAAGAGAATAGAAATTCAAAACTGGAATTTCTTTACACCCTAACTCACAGATTATCCATAAACATAAATTAATACAAAAATCAGATAACCTAGAAATCTGATCCAAACTCGATTTCTGTGCCAAAAGGTTGTTGTACGACATGATGTATGGACTGTACTTTTCTATTGTACTGAATGTACTTTTCATCCTCGAAATCTGTGCCTACACGTGTTGGTTCAATGTTGTATGGTATGCCTTAAATTCCTTGCTCACGGTCTTGGGATTCGAGCTTCTTTCTAGAAATTCGTTCCCACACATGTGACGGAATTAATGGTGTTGTACTAATTGCATTGGGAACTGTGTTGTTGTTCCTCTCTTGGAAATCGTGCCCTTCCTTGACCCTCTTCTTGTTCTTCAAATTTTTCCTCTTCCTCTCTTGATGGTGACTGTATCAAATGTCCCTCTCACTTTGTTTTTTTACTTTGTCTTTGGGAACCAACTTCTTCAACTACCTAATCTAGGGTTGAGAATTAATTACAAAATCAATGGTTCACATTATAACTCACTTTTTAATAATTAAAAACTTTAATTATTAAATACATCATTTAAGTGTGACCCACTTTTCTAAAGTATAAAATCACATTGACTTTATTTACATAAACGTCATTTTGTTACATAAAGGACAAGTTTGTTGATCCTCCTCATCACACCCACACCAAACAATATGGGAGGACCTCCAAAGTTAACTTTTCAACATGAAGTACTTGCTCAACAATATTCTTCTTTCAATGGGGTCATAAGGCTTGTAATACCAACAAATTATTTGTAGTTGGATTACTGAAATGTAAAGAATGTGCAAATCACATTGCTCAACAATATTCTTCTTTCAATGGGGTCATAGGGCTTGTAATACCAACAAATTATTTGTAGTTGGATTACTGAAATGTAAGGAATGTGCAAATCACATGCTATAGCTTGTTTGCATTGAGTGTCTTGTGCAAATGGTGACATTGTTGACTCTTGAGTTTGACATCTACAACACTAAATACACGTGGTTAGTATATATATTATACATTATAGAGTTGTCGTAGTTGTTTATCCTCCTACGTCAACACCTATGGACACTTTAAATATGCGAGAACAATAGTGACAACCATATTCTTATTGGCATGTGAATAAGTATTCAATTTAAATATAATGCATGGGTGTATAACTAGTGGAAACCGTATTCTTATTGGCATGTTAATATATGTGCATTTATATATAGTGGGGGGTGTATTATTAATTTATTAGTAACATACTTCTTATTAGTGGCATGATAATATATGTTAATGGAGGAAGGTGCAACTGATATTATGAGGATTGGATTTTAATAAAGAGTGCTTGAAGAGAATAAAGAAATTCCTTTCATATTTATGTTTATGAGATAGAGAGGTTATAGGATCATAGTTTACGTATCAAACATTTTTGATAATCAAGTTAATATAAAGATGAGTCATGACTAGTTATAAGATAAATATAACTTACGAGGAAGAGGTTTAACAAACAACATCACTTAATCATGTAACAATATTATTTAAAAATTAAATTTACAATAAATAATAATAATCTATTTTTAAGGTTATAGTTAAGCCAGATATCAATTTGGTTTATGAGAACCTCTTGTTTATACAATAAGGGAACCCCCTCTATGTAAAAATTCAACTACTAAAGTATACAGAGGTGTACAAACCCTACCCCCTCTGGATTTGAACCTATGGTCCCTCCTAGAAGGAAACACATGTTGTTAACTGTTAGGCCCATTCAGGTTGTACTTTTATTCTGAATTCACTCTTTCACTAACCATTTAAATAAACAAAAATTTAAAATTACAATGAAACCAACAACATGCTAAAGGAAGCATATAGTTGGGATGTCCCATATTTGTTTTTTTATAAAAAATGGTAAGTATCTTATTTTTAATCGCAACACATAGTCTAATGGCTAAAAGTTTAAGCACAATGTATGTTATGCATGTAGACATTAATGATGTTCATTAAGCCATTGAAAACTAAGGAGTGGATGTAGAAATTAAAGAAAATCTTGTGGACATAAAAGAAAACAAAATATAAAATATTATACAAATCCATAAACCCATCTCCAATAAATGGTAAGTGGAGTGGTGTCCAAGAAGGAAAGTGGTGCAATATTCATTAATAATTTAATGGAGACCATAGCATGAATCTCAACAAGAATAAGTAGAAGAAGAAGCACATATGTTAAATATGGTAAAATATTACAAGATTTAAAATCAAATTTTCAAGTAAATAACTCTATAGATTATAAAATAAAATACATTAAGCTAAAATGTGGTTCAATACATTCACTTTGGTCATGTGCTCTAATTTTCTGTCATTTTGTTGTTCTATCTTTCATCTAAGTTTTCCTTTTCTCCATAATATTGACTAGATTTCTCCCACTGGTTTTTTTTTTCATATTTCTAGGTTAGGCTTCTCTTATCCCAAACTTAATTCAATTGCATGATTGAGTGATTGGAGGGAAAATATTGCACATGGATTTTCTTGATAAGGTTCATGGATTATTCTCACCAAGTTAGAAACTAGTCTAGTTTTCATGGTCTCTTCCTTCATTTCGCAACCCGTCTTCCTTTTTCTTGGCCTCTCGTCACTCTTCATTTACCCAAATTTTACCTCTCATTACCTAACTAATTCTTATCTTTGTCATATTAGTCAAGTTCCCCATGCTCAATGCAATCATTATTAGCCGAAATTTTGCAGTTAAACCCCTAGCATTTATGTCCATTGGAATCCGTTATGAAAACATAAAAGTAGAAAAAACCTCAAATTCTGAAGGTACACACCAAATGGGGTAACAAATGCCACTTCAACCAAAAAATAAACTTTCAAAAGGATCTCATTTACTCACATTTATTAGGAATTAAACATTTTGGAAGATGATTTATCCAAAGAATAATTACCTATGTGGGAAGGGCTTTATAAGAAGAAAAATCCCAAGATGGTAATCTTTAATATGTATTGGAAGTAAGATATCCTTAGTTATTTGGGTTTCAATTGGCCTTTAACATTTAACATGTACATGTTTTAGTGCTTTTGTCATCATTAGAGGTGTTGATTATTATTATGATCTCCTGATCTCTTGGGAAAGAGACTTGTAGTGTTATTTGTAGACTTATATGAAGGAAAATCTTTTGGATGACGGGTTTTGCAATGACAAGCATAATGATAATTTGTTGTGTTTTGATAGCATATATAAAACCTTGGTATGTACAGATAAAGTCGGTTTTTTTTTAGTTTTGATATTATTTCTGAAAGAATCCAAAACATGATATATACAATCTTTTAATATTCTTGAACTTTAGGCATTAGACTAGTTACCTCTAGTATATTAGAGTACTCAAACCCAGAAATATGTATATTTCTATTATGATGAAATATAAATATTTTTAAACTTTCTATTATTATGAAATATAAAGAATTTTTTTTAAGAAAAAAAATGCAATAGGAAGTGAAGGGTATATGGACATGCTCTAAATGAAAGGTTTCTTATTGGGTTATAACAAAGATTTCAATAAAGTTTTTTATTGGGTTATAAAATGTTCAAATATCAAATTATAAAATATGAATATTCAAGAAACAAATTTAGTTTTTTTATTTTATTTATATATTTATGGTTGAAAGTAAAGTTTTATCTGAATGTACCTTTATTGTTTTAAAGTATGACAAAACCTTTAAAGTATGACCCAAAAAACTTCAAAACAATTCTATGATTGGAAATTTCACTAAATAATTTTTATTTTTTAAATTTTATAATCAAAATCAAATTGATTGAAACAACATTAATGATTATTATTATTTTCCTCTACAAAATTGTTATCAAATTTATAATAAAAAAGCAAAAAAATGAATTGGTTTATTAATTAATACATGAATCTTAACATGTTATGATTTGGTCATATTTCTAATCATTTTCTGAAATTTTATATAAAAAAAAAAAATTAATATATTATTAAGATTGCATAATAAAAATGCAATAAAAGTAACTTTGAGAATTTGTAGATTGAATATAAATTGAATCGTATGTTATTATACTCCCCACTTACATTCAAATCTTATTATATGATATGTTATGTAATTGATATGTTATATAACTATAAATAATAATAACCAAAAAATAAATTCAAATCTTAATTACTTTACTCCTAAATTAACATATAACCTATATTGATATTTCATATTTACATTTTTAATTAAAAATTATTTATACTATACTATTAATTTATATAAAAACATAAATTTTTTTTTTCAAATGTTCTTTTGTTTTTTGATGTAGAGTTGTTCTTTTCTGCAGAGCTGTTCTTTTCCAGATCAAGTCTTTCAGCTTCCAAACAGAAAACTTAAAGCAAAATTTGTACATCCAAGTCTATCCTATGTTCGAGAAGAGATCGACCAGTACAATAACTTGCTAATATCAAGCAATTACAAAAAAGCAGAGATATACCTGATCATATAGATCACAATTCAAAAATTAGAAGAGTTCAATGAAAAAGGCAGAATATGAGCCAAAAGATATGAGCACATCCTCCACCCACTCTTCCCAGAATAATATACCCGGATCACCATCAATGACAACTTTTGAGAGGGCATCTACAACATCATTATTGTCTCGAAAAATATGCCTTATAGTAAGTGACTGAAAGCAATTGAGAAGGACAGATATCTGATGACACCATTGCTGAAATGTATTTTTAAGGTTAAACTTCTTATTTGCCCAATTGATGACCACCTGCGAGTCACCAAAAATCTGTAATGCATCCAAACCACATAAAACCGCCACCTTAAGAGTACCCCAAAGACCTAATAACTCTACCTTTGTGTTAGTCCCCAAACCACCTGAAAATCTGAATTTGAGAATAAAATCCAGTCCACATCTAAGATAGAAACCAACCCCACACTTCTGGTGTGATGATGCCCCATTGAAAAACCAACCACTATCCTCTCTAGAATAAAACTAATATAATAATACTAATACGAATCATTTACTTCTTATATTAAATATTTGTACGAGAATTTGTATTTCTCCTTGTCATCATTGAAGATTATTAAATGATTTAAAGTATGATTGACACATCAAATTATTTATTTGTAAAATATTATTTTAATTTAATTAATTATTAAATGTATTAAATATGTGATTAATAATGGTTTTAAAAAATAAATAAAAATAATAATAATCATTCTTTCTGATCACTCAAACTCAAACTAGGCTTAATTAACACAGACCTTTTTTTTTACTTTTTTTCATTTTAATTCACACCTTTTTCCTATCAACTTGGGGGATTTGTTAGACATGTTTGGTTAAGCCCATCTCATTACGTTACGTTAACTAAATATAATTATATTAAGTCAGTAACAATCTTATATATATTTATATGATTTGAGCTGCTTGTTTGAAACGCAATAAACACAAGTGTCATTATCTAACCTAATTTAATTTTAATTTTAGCGTTGTTAGGTCAGATTACGACTGTGATATGTAGAATGATGTGATCGGATCTCTGACCCATCTGAACTGATAACATGAAAAACAATAGAAATTCTAAGTGAGCACATGGCCAGCAGGATGAAGGGGACATCCGTGCCTGTCTATATTCTTTCCTCTGATTCCTCTCCAACTCTGCACATGCTTTTCAATTGAATTCAACAGAAATATAATTGATGGCCATTACCCATTCCCCTGGTTCTCCATGATTGCTGGAGCTCTTAAATTAAGTTAAGCTGCTGAAATGCCGCGTTCTGCATTTGTATTGATCGTTGTCCTCTGGGCCCTGCTTATGATTCTCACGCCTACGCTCATCCGTTGGTCATCTGCGGCAAAGACAAGTTCGCCTGCTTCCCCAGGCAAGTTGTTTTATGTTAAAACTTATGAATCGCTTCCTTCTATTATCAAAATTTGGGTCATGTTCTGATAATTCATTCTTCATCCTGTACTCTTTAATTTGCCTGTACTGCCTCTTATTGGTGATTAATTCATCTATTCCATTGCGTTGGTGCAGTAACTATGGCGTTGAGAGGCGAAAGAAAAGTAGAAATTAAGACAAGAAGAATGCTGGTTCCTTCTGTTTATTTGGCGGCTGCGCCCTCTCCTGCCAATACTCATGTTCATCTTCATGATCATATAAAACGCAGCTGATTATCAGAGAACAATATTGTTTTATATATTTATTTATGTCTTGCTGGTTATCTTCATACTAGAGGATAGAGAATATGTCAGCAAGAACATTTCTTCCATGCTCTCTGCCTTGTTTCTTGAAAGGCAGATGCAGTCTTGAAGAATTCTTCAATGTATCATAATTTCTTCTGCTACTCTACCCTCAAAAATATGTTTATGCTACTTCCCTGGAAAGTGAATTGCATCGCTCTGAAGGCCTTATTGCCAGAGAACAATATTGTTTTATATATTTATTTATGTCATGCTGATTATCTTCATACTAGAGGATAGAGAATATGTCAGCAAGAACATTTCTTCCATGCTCTCTGCCTCGTTTCTTGAAAGGCAGATGCAGTCTTGAAGAATTCTTCAATGTATCATAATTCCTTCTGCTACTCTACCTTCAAAAATATGGTTATGCTACTTCCCTGGAAAGTGAATTGCATCGCTCTGAAGGCCTTATTGCCAGATAACAATATTGTTTTATATATTTATTTATGTCATGCTGATTATCTTCATACTAGAGGATAGAGAATATGTCAGCAAGAACATTTCTTCCATGCTCTCTGCCTCATTTCTTGAAAGGCAGATGCAGCCTTGAAGAATTCTTCAATGTATCATAATTCCTTTTGATACTCTACCTTCAAAATTATGGTTATGCTACTTCCCTCGAAAGTGAATTGCATCGCTCTGAAGGCCTTATTGCCTATGGCTGTTTTTTATATCAATATTTGCTGTTTTTCATATAATTGTTTGTAACTGGATTTACCAAATGATAATTTTTTTATATCAATGTATGCTGTTTTTCATAGCAATGTTTGTAACTGGCTTTACCAAATGATAAGGTATTATATCTTTGCATACTTCACATATAAACATACTTACTTGTATCCATTAATAAGGATATTTTTTAAAACATTTATTTGCAAAAATAAAAGATATACATTAAAACAAAATGATATAGCTTTATCTTAATCACAACTCTTATTAATATTCAGAGATAACGTGTACAGGTCCTCTTAACCTTACAGTTTCATGAAAATCTCAAATACAAATGTCATGGGTCACACAACAAACATAACATGTGAGTTAAATGCACTAGGTCAATTTTATAAGTGAAAGACAACGGTGAGGTGGGTTCACCTTCTCTTTAAAAAGCCAAAAGTAATAAGAGACAAAGTCTTCTCCAAATAATTGAATGCAAAGCCAAAATTAATAATAAGACAGCCAAAATTAATAAGAGACAAGGTCTCATTCAAATAATTGAATGCAAAGTCTAAGTACAAAGAAGAGCACAAGGATGAAGGAAATTAGGCTAAAGAAATTTAATGAAAACAAAGAACTTATGGTGGGTATAGTGAATTCTATTGTTTATTATATAAATATTGATGAATTTTATATTATTTTTGAATATTTGTTTAAAGAAATTTAATGAAAACAAAGAACTTATGGTGGGTATAGTGAATTCTATTGTTTATTATATAAATATTGATGAATTTTATATTATTTTTGAATATTTGTTTATATATATAGGGGTTAAATATATATATATATATTTAAATTATATTAAATGATTTTATGACCTATGCATATATAAGTGGATTAAAGTTTATATTTTTGTTTTTTCAATTTTAAGTTTTGAGGGTTAGTTTAAGTGGTCATGAGATATCACACACATATCACATCTCTCCACCAAGTTGGGAATATCATGGGTTCAACTTCCTTGATCCCCTCAATGTTATGTGATTAAAACTTAGGCCATAATAGTTTACCCCAGTTACCACTTATTTATGATAGTGAAGTCTCAATGGTTTTTTTGTGCATAGTTATATGGACTTTGTGTGTGTGCATTATTTTCCATGCATCGGCTTTATGGAATGTGTGTGTGTGTGTGTGTTTATTTGGTGGGGGTTCCATGCATAGTTATATGGAATATGGTGTGTTGGGGGTTTTCAATGCATGGTAATATGACAAGTGTTTGAGTGTAGGAGGGTGTGGGTGGGTGGGTGCATGCATGTGTGGTATTTTCTATCAATGAGATGATATTGGTACTTTTGTTGGTTGAATTAATTCTAGAATATATAGAAATATATTGGCATGAATACTATGGGATATGCGATGAAATGTGGTTTTGATATTTGTATTAATGATTTGATCATTTGTTAATAATGTTATGTTTATTAAGGTTGTTAAGCTAGTGTAATGTGTGGCAAGGTGGCCATATATGAAATTTCACTGAATAGCGATAATTGATTTTACTATTGGCTAAGGATCGTCAAGTTTGATAAGCTAATTGGAGTAGAAACGTGTTATAGAACTAATCAGCACTCGAGTGACTCTAATGGAACCCTAATGACCCTAATAGCATCAGGGTGACCTTGATGGCATCAGAGCCTCCCAAATAGCATCGGGCTATTCAACATTTGGATCCAAGTGTCCTTAATCACTAGAAATCCCCTAGTAATTAATGACCTTGAAATCCACAATTAAGGTCATCCCAAATGATGGTTATCACCTGGAAAAAAAAAAAAAAAAAAAAAAAAAAAAAAAAAAAAAACACTCCAATTCTTCCCATATCAATTTTCACTAAACAAATAATAGCTCTAAGCCCCATGCACTTCTCCCTTGAGAAAGGTGTGTGGCCATGTGCATTCCCTTCCTGTAGGTCATCTAGACCTAGGAAAATGCACCAAAAAAATATAAAATTCATGAAATCAGACAACTGAAAGGGAAGTTCCTTGGTGGTAACCAATCAAAACTACCTCCTAACCATCTCAAACACTCATTAAAAAGGAACTCATGGGAGATAAGAGGAGAAAGAACACCCAAATTATGATTATGTTGGACAAACTTCCTTAATTCTTGAGCTTTTATGCTTGATTCCCCCCTTATAGATCATTGTCTCAGATTTATATTTCCATTTGCATGTTGAGGTTATCCTATGACCTCTTCCTTATATGTGAGAGAAGGTTGAAGGCTTGGCAGTGGTAAGCATGAGTGGCTCAAGGTTGCAGAGGGATTTAGACTTCGATTCTAAGAGTGACAACATCACAATCACATATACTTATACGTGTTGTACTTCATTATTTTAAATAATATATATTATATTCACCCCATTCCCAATTCAATTGTCATTGTGTTTGATTTTCATTGGTTTATAGGGATTAACCCTCCTGATAGGTTAATTAGGGTAATTTGCATATGGTTCTTGTTTATGATTTGATTTGTAACTTAATAGTGCCAAAATTATTTTAGGAGAGTATCTTTGTGTGCATGTTTGAAGGAAGCCTACATTGAATCTTTGGAGGAGAAGGATCGAGGACAACTAACGAAATATAGGTTCTTTCAACTCCTTTCTTGTTTCATTATGTTTACCTTCTTATATATTCATCCAATAGATTGAATTTAGACCAATATCGTAGGAAAATAGTAATAGTAATCTCTGCATTGCTCTATTGGCATTCATGCCCTAGCTATTTGGTAGAATGCCTTACAACAGAATTGGAGACTCCACTAGGGAGGATTCCAATCATTTTTCTTCGTAGGGCCCATTCCGGATTGTTGTTCCAACCTTAATTAGGTGTTCTAGAAGCCAATTTTATCCTTGGTGTTAGATCAAACATTAAAGCTCCCTGAAATTTAGTATTTTTCTTAGGTTTAGGATTTTTTTAGTCTACTACGTGACTCCCACGTGCCCTCCAAAGGCAACAAAAGTGTGGGAAATGTAGTCCATGTACCCTTCCTTCACAGAAGGTGTGTGGCCACATGCCTTGTTTTAGTAATAAGCATGTGGGGACTGAAAAATAAAGTTGTTTTCTTTGTTTCTCACTAATTACTGAGTTGTCTTCTATTGTTCTAAGTCTCTATGAATCCTCATGGTGTTGTAAGCCTATCTTTAGGGGTTGAAGAGTTGTTTGAATCACCTTTGAAGCTTTGGATAGGTTTCATATCCATGAAGGAAGAAAAACATCTTTTCATTACCTTTCCTCTTGGTTCTTTCCCTGCATTTAGTTAAAAAGGAGAAAGATTTGGTTATTTAGTATATTTTTTCTTGATTCGGTGCATTATAGGTGAAGAAGAGAAAACCTTTTTGTTCAGTACATTTTTTGCCTCATGTAGTGCATTGTAGGTGAAGAAGAGAATATTTTGTTGTTTAGCATATGTTTGCCTCATTTAGCACATTGTAGATGAAGAAGAGAAAATCTTGTTGTGTAGTATATTTTTGCACCTCATTTAGTGCATTGTAGGAGAAGAAGAGAAAGACATTGTGTTGAGTACCTTTTGATCGGTATAGTGCATTGTAGGTAAAGAAGAGAAAATCCTTGTTGCTTACTACCTTTTTTGCTTAGTTTAGTGCATTGTAGGTGAAAGTTTGTTGTTGCATTTTTCTACTTTAATGATTTTGGATACATGATTCTTGAGTTCTTTTGTTGAAAGAAAAGTGAATTAGTGTGTTTGAAATCGTTGTGTGATTGTGCTTATAGTTCAAAAAGTTGCATTATGTATCATTACATTGAAGAATGAAGATGTATGGTCATGGAGTATTCTTAATATCTTTAAAACATTTTTCATCTTGTGGACATTAACTTGCCTCATATTTCTCCTAATTGAAGTTTAAGAATCTTTGAGAAGCATTCTAAGTGAAAAGAACTAGGTTCATCTGCTTTCTAGAAACCAACATTAGCCTAGGTACTAGATACTTGATTGTAGGACTGGAAAGTTAATTCTCCAAGGCCATATAAAATGATACTAGGACATTACTAAGAGACTGTAAAATCCATCAGTAGTGAAAATAACTTGTTGGTAATGTGCATTAAGCATAAGGCGAAGATAAGCAGTTAAGTGGGATACTCCTGAGATACTGATGAGGAAATATGTCCTCCTATAAATGTTGTTGAGATAGGTGGAATCCAATTATGAGCTAGAATACTCAATATTGTGGGGTCCAATGAACCTTGGTGGACTAATATTAACTAATTAAAATCCAATAGAATGTGAGAGAAATATGGGATCAGGTTCCTTTTCCAATCTCAAAATATGTCAAATCACTTAAGGAGACCAACCAAGTCATGATCCTCATTTTCTTTTTTGATCAAGCCATTTGAAGTGTAGGAGGAATAAAATAAAATCCTTGAAAAGGGGGTGCATTATTTTAGGGATCAACAAAAAAATCATCATTCAATCATGGATTGGATGAATTCCTATTTAAAGTCTTTTAGTAAAATTAGTAATAGAGTGAAGACACACACTCCCTCATTCTAACTTGTTGTAAAGTACTCTATATAGTCCATTTAAATTGTAGTGAAGATCTTATTGTTGTTATGTTACAAGTGTTTGAATAAATTATGTTATTTTCTATAATTTGAGTAGTTTTTTATTTTCTTAGGGTTCTTGCGATCACCTTGAGTAAGGGCCCTACTTAAGGAAAATCAAGGAACCTTCGTAGCTAAGTAGTCTTCCTATTTTTGAATTTAAATCATGTGATTTAGTTTCTTGCAGAATGATTTATACACTTTATACAACTACCTATAACACTATATTTTATGCTATTAATTTAGTTGTTTGATAAATTCTTGCAAGTTTTCTTTCATATATTCATTAACCAACTACAATCCTTACATTTAGAGTGTTAATCCCTAAATATCGGCACATTTCTCCCTATATTGTGGTTCATTACATTAGTTTTTATGCCTTCTTTGGTCCATTAGTGGTAATTGTCATTAGTATGGTTATATTAGTTATGTCGGATTGGGTCAGTTAGTTGGTATTGTACCCCTTAGTCTTCTGTATATATGAAGGAAACCTTTCATTTGGAGTGTCTTGTCTTGTCTTGTGTACTTAGTACATTGTATAAGGAGGTTTCCCCCTTGAAGAGGCTTGTTATTCAGCTATTTTCTTGAATCAAGTCATGGATTACTCTTTCTGATCTATTTCTACTCTTTTCATACTCTTTTTGGAAATTTTTTGCATAACATTTGGTATCAGAGCCCTTTCCTCGGGATTGGTTTCTTCAAAACAAGTCATCTTGGAATTTTCGCTATAATGTTTTTTCTGCAAGGGTTCAGAGAGAGATACTTAAAACCCATCTATAAAAAAAGCCTAAATAACTGTGGTCCAAGTTTCAGATCCTGAAACATTACAGGTTCATAGATATTTTCTCTAGAATCTAGGGCTTCTAACTAGTCCAAAAACTAGTCTAAAACATGTGTTTTGAGAAAAAAGGTCATATCTGGGGTATGAAATATCCAAATTGAGTGAGACCTGTTGCATATGAAATAAGATGGACCAAAGTATTTTTGGTAGAGTTTTCAACCTCATATACAAAAAAATTGGACATGTGGCATATAGTACAAGTTCACTATTATGGAAAAACAAAAAATAAGAGGTGCTGGGAGATTTGCAATAAATTCTTATTGGTAAATCCAAATTAGGTAGGACCTATGACATTGGAAATATAACACATCAGGATACAGAAGTACGAAGTTTCATACCCATAGGAGCATAAATTTTAAATTGACATCAGTTTCAAGTCGACATTAAAATTGTCTTCCAATCAGGGTTTGAAAAGGTACGCCATTTTTAATTTTGATTAACTTTGAGTAGAAGGATCTACTTGTGGTGAAACCTAAGGTGTGATATCTATTTATATTGTTCAAAATGCCACCAAAAGGAATTCTAAATACCTACACTCCATCCAAACCACTAGAGGATCCATCCTCGACGCATGATGAAAGGGAAGACCTCTCTTTTCGAGAGTCCCGGTTGGTAAATATGATTAAAGGGTTTGTGAAAAAAGTTGATTTGCATAATTTAGATGAGAATTTGAATAAAATGGAGGAAAATATGAAAGGTTCGGTGAGAACAGTTGATTTACTCCATCTAGAGGAGAAGTTGATGGGGAATATGATAAATATCATACAAAATTCAAGGGAAACTCTTCCTACAGGTGATGATGTGTTCTAGGATACTCACGAGGTTAAATATAATTCTCATGTTGAGAAACCTTCTATGAATAAGAATATTCCAAGAGGAAATTATTATGGTAATGGAAGTCATCGGGGATGGTCACCAAGGGGTTACCCAACTTCCCAAGATCAACACGAGAAAGTTTGATGGCAATGATCCAATAACATGGATATTCAAAATGGAGCAATTCTTTGATCTACACCAGGTTCCAACTTTTCAAAAGGTAACTATTGCATCATTATATTTAGAGCCCGATCAATTTGTATGGTACCAATGGCTTTGTGATCGTAAAAATGACTCTATTATATCTTGGTATATATTCATCGAAGAATTGATTGCACATTATGGGGATATTAATAGCAATACCTTCTTTAGCCAGTTAATAAATCTCAAGCAAAAAGGTCCAGTTGCAGAGCACATAAAACAGTTTTCGAAGCTAAGTCATAGAGTGAAGAACATTTTAGAAGATAATATGTTGGATCTCTTCATTGGCACCTTGAAGGATAACATTCAACATGAGGTGTGTCTCTTTGAATCACCATCCTTAGAGAAGGCCTTCATGATGGAAAGGAAGGTTGAAAGTAAAAATATGACGATGGCTACTAGAAAGAGCACCTCCAACACATAACGAGAGAATATTGTTACTTATTCTAACCCACCTCAAAGTTTGACACCTCAACAAATAGAGGAAAGAAGAGCAAAAGGCCTATGTTTTAATTGTGACAACAACTATAGTAAAGGACATAAGTGTGGCAAGAAGAAATTATTTTACATAGAATGTGAAGAGGAAGAACCAAAAGAACAAGAACCATCTCTAGATGAAGAAATAGAAGATACTACTTTAGAAGGGATTACTCCCACCATATCATGGCATGCATTGGTTAGAATTAGCACTCCTCAAACTCTTAAGATTGAAGGATTTATCAAAAAGAAAAAAGGTAACAATGTTGATTGATTATGGTAGTACTCATAATTTCATTCACTATAAATTAGAAAAATCTCTCAATTGCTTTGTATATCCAACACCAAAGTTTCAAGTAATGATTGCAGATAAAGGAACTATCAACTGCTCAGGGACATGCCATAATTTAAATCTTACTAGGGGAGAATATGTATTGAATATTCCAATGATTGTCATTCCAATGGGTGGTGATGATTTTTCCTTAGGAGTTCAATGGTTACAATCTTTAGGAATTGTGGCTTTTAATTTTCAGAAGCTTTTCATGAAATTTTTATGGGAAGGAAAGGAATATGAATTATAGGGTATCAGAGGGAAACCAAGCAAGGTGATAAGCTCTAATGGTATGACAAAATTGATGAAAAAGGGACATCAAGGTGTAATTGCACAATTATGCTCATTAGATGTTCAAACATCTAAGCCTCATATTTCCCCATAATAATATCCAAAGGGTCATTAATAAGCATTCCAAGGTATTTGAATATATTCTGAAAGGTCTTCCACCTATCCGATATTTTGATCATGCTATTCACTTAATCCTAGGAAGTGTTCCTCCTAACATTAGACCTTACAGATACCCCTATGGAAAGAAGAGTGAAATTAAGTGTATGGTTGAAGAAATGTTAGAGGGTGGCATAATTAGGCCTAGTCAAATTTCTTACTCTGCACCAGTGATAATGGTCGTACACAATCTGGATGGATCAGAGCGTATGTGTCCATATTATAGAGAGCTCAACAAGATCACCATTAAAGATAAGTTTCCCATTCTTGTAATTGATGAATTGCTAGATGAATTACACGGAGAAATTTTATTCACAAAGTTGGATCTTCTTTCTGGGTATCATCAAATTAGAATGAAAGATGAAGACATCCCAAAAACAACATTCAAAACTCATGAAGGTCATTACAAATTTCTAGTCATGCCATTTGGTCTCACGAATGCACCTTCCACATTTCAAGGTTTGATGAATTCCATTTTCAAGCCTTTTCTTAGAAAATTTGTGTTAGTACTCTTTGATGATATACTAATCTATAGCAAGTCTTGGGAAGAACATGTTCAACATGTTGACAAGGTACTACAACTACTACATGAGCAACAACTATATGAAAAACCTTCCAAATGTTTATTTGGGGTGAAATAGGTAGAGTATTTGGGTCATATTGTATCTCATGAAGGTGTCAAGGTAGACCCTAACAAAATTAAAGCCATGATAGACTAGTCAATTCCCCAAAACTTGAAGAATATTCAAGGATTCTTAGGTATGACAGGGTACTACCGCAAGTTTGTTTGAAATTATGTAAGAATAACAAGCCTCTAACAACATTATTGAAGAAAGATGCATTTTCTTGGACTCCAAAGGAAACTCAAGCTTTTGAACAACTTAAACAGGCAATGTGCATAGCTCTTGTATTGGCCACACCAGACTTCACACAAACCTTTATTGTGGAATGTGATGCTTCAGGAAATGGCATTGGTGTTGTTCTAATGCAAGAAGGACACCCACTTGCTTTCACAACCCATCCAATCAAGGGAAGGAACTTACAAACACCCATTTATGAGAAGGAAATGTTGTCAATACTACATTCTCTTAAGAAATGGCGTCCTTATCTAATGGGTAGGCACTTCAAGGTCAAAATAGATCATGATAGTCTTAATAATTATTGGAACAGAGACTATCTTCAAAAGAGAAACAAAAGTGGGTAACCAAGATATTGGGATATGAATTTGAAATCATCTATAGAAAGGGGAAACATAATGTGGTGGCAGATGCACTCTCTAGAAAAGATGAATATGTGGGGGGATTAATTTGTTCCATTTCCATTCTAGAACCAGATTGGATAGTAGCAGTAAGAGAAGAATGAAAAAAGACCTATCTATGTGGATGTTCATTCAAAAGCTACAAAATGACCCCAGTGTATTAGATACTTTTGTGTGGAAAAATGATTCACTATGGTATAAAGATCACTTATATTTATGCAAAAAATACCAACTCAAGTTGAAGGTCCCTTTCAGAATTACATGCCTCTCCTATAGGTGGGCACTCAGGATTCCTGAAAACTTACCACATGGTCAAGAAGGAATTTTTTTGGGAAAGTCTTAAATCTGATATCCAAAGGTTCGTGCCTGAATTCTTGGTTTTCCAACAAAATAAGGGTGAAACAGTTAAGACCCCAGGACTTTTAGAACCATTACACATACCTTGTCAGCGCTAGGAGGAAGTCTCCATGGGTTTTATAACAGGTCTACCCAAGTCCGAAGGAAAGAATGTTATTATGGTGGTTGTTGATAGACTCAAGAAGTATGCACACTTTTGTGCACTTGATGACCCTTTTAATGAAAGTACAATAGTTGCATCCTTTATGGAAACTATTCAGAAGTTACATGGAAATCCAAAGATTATTGTAAGTGATAGAGATCCAATTTTCAATGAAAAATTTTGGACTGAATTATTTTCCTGTTTGGGTACTCAATTGGCTCACAATTCATCTTATCACCCTCAATCTGATGGGAAAACTGAGATCGTGAACAAGTGTTTGTAAGGCTATCTTTTTTTCTTTGCATCTGATAAACAAACACAGTGGGTGAAATGGTTGTCTTTGGCAGAATGGTGGTACAATACTTCCTTCCATACATCATAAAAAATGTCTCCATTTATGGAACTTTATGGGTACCAACCTCCATCTATCACATCTCGCTTAAAAGGAAAATAGAAAGTTCAAGCCGTGGAAGATCATATAGAGCACCAGCAAGAAGTTCTCCAGATACTTAAGGACAACCTAACTATGTCAAAAAACGGGATGAAACAACAAGTTGATCAACATAGTGAAAGGATTTTTTAAGAAGGGGATTGGGTATTTCTCAGGCTACAACCTTACAAGCAGAAGTCTCTCAAGCTATTAAATAAGGACAATAAATTAGCACCCAAGTATTATGGTCCTTATAAAGTGTTTGCATAATATTGGTAGTATGGATTACAAATTGGATCTCCCTTCATCTTCAAGACTACATCTAGTTTTCCATGTTTCTTGCTTAAAGAAGGTAATAGGAGACAAGATCCTAATTCAAACAATCTTCTCGGAGCTTGATGAAGAAGGAAAATTCATATTGGAACTTGAACAAATCACCAAAACAAGGACTAAACAGCTAGGAAATCGGGCTATTACCGAGTACCTCATAAAGTGGAAGAACTTACCAGTGGAAGATTCGACATGGGAAGATAAGTCCTTCATATAAAGGCATTCGCAACTAATCAAGTGCTGAGGAAAACACTTGTATGAAGGAGAGGGGCATGTTAAGCCCTAAATATGGGCACATTCCCCCCTATATTGTGGTTCATTACATTAGTTTTTATGTCGGCTTTGGTCCATTAGTGGTAATTGTCATTAGTATGGTTATATTAGTTATGTCGACTTGGGTCACTTAGTTGGGATTGTACCCCATAGTCTCCTATATATAGGAAGGATACCTTTCATTAGGAGTATCTTGTCGTGTCTTGTCTTATGTACTTAGTACATTGTATAAGGAGGTTTCCCCCTCAAAGAGGATTGTTATTTAGCTATTTTCTTCAATCAAGTTGTGTAGTACCCTTTCTGATATATTTCTGCTCGTTTCATACTCTTTTTGGAAATTTGTTGCATAACATAGAGTGTCAAGTAGTTTTGTTTAACATCCCTTGGGTTCAATATAATCACTTTAAGGTTATTTTCTATTGATTAACTAAAATTAGCACGTTAGATTCTTGCTTATGAGAAAAGTGATAATCACCTCTCTCATCCCTTATTTCTTGACATTGAATTTGGATTTAAAATCACTAGCCTTGTTGACGCAACGTCTATCGACAGGGGTTCACTCCACAATGTCGCCAACAACCTATCAACCCTAACTCCCTTATACACCAGACCAGAAAGGTGTAACCCTTCCCAACAACATTTGCGGAGCAAGTGCAGTCTCACCCGAGGTGGACAAGAGGGTCACTGGAACCAAGTTTCCGCAATGATGTAGAGGATATGCACACATTACCTTCGCACTAAACAGATATTATAACATTCATAACATGCCATTAACTTATTATTCGCATCTTAAGTCATTCGCAGTTTCTAATGAACATTCATACTTATTCAGATTACAACATATTCGCAGTAATCAATAGAAAACATTCACATAACCCATTATTCATCATCACATCATTGCATAAAGAGAGAATTCATGTCCTAACCAAACATCTCCATTCATTCACCAAACCTGCGGAATTAAACTCGCAGAAACCATCAATACATCATGTTGCGGATACAAAACCAAACCCAAAAGATAGGATCAATCTCCAAAACTTCGATGCTCTTAGGATTACAATCCTACTCTATTTATATGCTTTTATCTTATTACAAAATGGTCCTCATGACCGACTCAACTTATCTAACAATTCTTATGCTTCCGTGAATACCACGAATGATCCTTCTTTCGCATAATGACCCTTTCACACCTGTCGGCTTCCGCACTTCCTGCAGATCTATCCCGTGCCAACAGGCCCCCAACACAAACTTATGGCTTGTCCTGGGCCACCTTAGCTGGACACTGCTTTTTTGTACCCATGCTTCACTGTGTTATGTTCCAAAGTTGTTGTTGTCATTTGGAGCTCGTTGTTGTGTACTTTTCATCTACATCTGTCGGTCACTGGTTCGTTGTCATGTACTTCTTGAACTCATCCTCTAGTCTCTGAAAACCTTGATCATATACCTCTTCGGAGTTTGTTGGTTCGCTCCATGTTCATTATGGATTGGGGAGAAATTCGTCGACGTTGCCAAGGTGGGAAATAGGATGACTGCTTCGGCACATATGTTTCACACCTTACAGTGCTTCCTACCGAGGCCAGGGGGCTACCGCCCCTGTCATTCTAGTGGTCACCAGGACCACGAAGCTTCTAACTACTACCACATACCTAGACATCTCAGATGAAACTTCACCTCTATGACATGAGTGCCCACACCTCTTCCTACTCAAGGCGCTCATGCACACTCATCATTCGGGTCCGCAGCGCACCTGGTGTGCTACCGCACAAAATGAAATGGATCATTTCCACAGCTTCCTTGGAATTCCTAGCTTATCTAGTTACCTTAACTACTCGCAACATGTATTCCTCTCGTTTGGTAAATTCCACTCAGCTCTGCCTAGCCTCTGGTGTCTGTATTTATGCATTTCGTCTTTCATGACACCTGCTTCCGAAATCATTCACAAATCCATTCACCTGATATGTCGATTCTGTCATCATTTGTTTCCTGCATGTTGAGACCGGACTTCCTACGTGCGTGATTGGTGACCTTACTTCCCTTCGTTGCAAAACCGTGCGAACCGTTACCCGTGGTGCCACCGACCATGCTGCCACTGTGTATTGCCATGTTACAAACATGTCTGGTTCTGCGATCATACCTGCCAAAAAGATCGATCATCTGAAAAAGTCCCCTCTGCTGATAGTTGGGAATGATTGTTGATTTGACAGGGTCGCGACCATGCAACTGTCGCAAACTGAATTGCGATACAATCACTCTTGCTTACACACTCTCATCCTGCTAGTGCGTCATCCTGCCACCTAATATCCTACCATTTTTTTATTTTTTATTTTTTATTTTTTTTATTACATCATCAGTCCTCATCCGCTCTGCGTCGGATCATGGTGATAGGGATTTAGCCTATTCCCATTGACTAATTAAGGTAACAGTACTCCATCTAGACTTTGTAGTTGTACTGCGCCTCCGTTGATGATAAAAGTGATCGCGTATGGTCCCAACCAGTGCATTTGCAACTTACTAGGGTGTTTCACAAACTTACTATCATACAACAGAACTGTATCCCCATTCTGAAAGTTCTTCTTTACATGGCTGTCGTGCCACGCCTTCGGGCGGTCCTTTTCTACCTTCTGGTGGAAGCCTGCGAGGAATCGATCTTCGTCAAGCTGTATTAGTTGTGTCAACCATTCCTCCAGCACTCCATCGTCGCTCATCCCTATTGCTACCACGATGCGCAAGTTGGGTACTATGTATTCCATCGGCATAACTGCTTCCTAGCCGTAAACGAGCTTAAATGGGGTTTGGCCAGTCAATCGCTTGCATGTGGTGCAATATGGCCAAAGGACCGTTGGGATTTTTAGGTCCTAGTCGTCGCAGTTCACATTGCACACCTTGGTGAGAGCATGCTCGAATATCTTATTGAACGCCTCAACTGTCCCGTTTTCCTGAGGATGGTAAGGCATACTCTTCTTGTGCTGGATCTGAAATTCTTCTGTCATCGCGGCAATTGCTTGGTTAACGAAGTGCGTCCCTTGGTTGCTTAATAATACTTTTGAGAAACCAAACCTAGTAACCACATTGTCAAATAGGAATCGTGTGGCAGTCGCAGCAGAACAATCTCTTACTGGTACAGCTTCCGCCCAACGTGTCATGTAGTCTGTCACAGTGAGGATGTAACGCGACCCTGTTCTCTTCCCAGGTGGGTTGATGGGTCCCACAAAATCAACGGCCCATTTATCAAAGGCCTACAGCGTTACTTGTGGTACTAGTGGCATTTCATCTTGATGTGAGGGCTTCCCGGTTCATTGGCATACATCGCAACTCTTGGCATAGTCCGCGGCATCTCCATGCAAGGTTGGCCACCATAGCCCTTCTCGAAGGATCTTCCTAGCGGTTTCTCATCCACCATAGTGTCCCCCAGCAATGTTGTCATGAGCTTCCTATAGAATCTATTCCTATTCATGCGGAAGGACGTATCGTCGCAAAATCTCATCTGGGCCCATTTTATATAATTCTCCTGCAACTAGCTGGAAATATGCCGCTCGAACAACCAGCTGCTTCTTTTGGCTGGTAGTGAACTCGTCCGGTACCTCCCCTGTCGCCAAAAATTGAATGATTTTTTCATAGTGGTTATATCGACCATGCCAATCCTAAAAAACTGAGTGCCCGACAATCCTTCATTGATGCTCAGTTCCTCTCCCAATTCTATCCGTGAGAGATGATCAGGTCCAGCGTTCAATTGTCCTGGCTTTACGATAATATAAAAATCAAACTCCTAAAACAACAATAGCCAGCGGCAGATCTTCCCCCCCAACATAGGCTTGTTCACCAAGTATTTCAATGCGGAATGATCCGTGAACATCTTGAAGTGGCCCCGCAAGAGGTAATTCCAGAATTTCTGCAAAGTATAGACCATTGCCAACCCTTCTCGCTCAGTGGTTGTATAGTTCCTCTCCGCAGTAGACATTTTTCTACTAGCGAATGCTATCAGGTGGTCAATGTTTTCAATTCCTAGTTGGGCCAAGATAACGCCAAGTGCGACTGACAATGCATCAACGTGTACGTGAAATTCCTTCGTCCAATCCGGAAATGCAAGGATTGGCACTGCGACCATCTTCTCTTTCAATATGTCCAAGATTTTATCACATTCCTTGGTCCATTCAAACTTATCATCTTTCTTTAGTAACTTCTCCATGAGTGTTGTGATAGTTGCATATCTCCGAATGAATTTTCTGTAGTAACCTGTGTGTCCCAATATCGCTTGTAGTTGTTTAGCCGTAGTTGGTGGTGGGAGGTCGACAATGATGGCAATCTTCGGAAGATCTACCAACATTCCTTCTCTGCAGACAATGTGTCCTAACAGTATGCCGAACGGAGCAAAAAATATACACTTCTTGAGGTTCAGGGAAATTTGGTGCTGTCGACAGCGTTCTAGCATGAGTCTTAAGTTCACGACATGATCCTTAACTAATCCATATAATACCGTCCAATCATCCATGTAGACATCAAGGAATTTATGAATATCATCTTTGAAGGTTGCTACCACTATTCTGGAAAAGATTGCAGGGGCATTCTTTAATCCAAATGGCATCACTGTGTATTGGAATCATCCCCACTCTGTGATGAATGTAGTCTTGTGTTGATCTTCTTTCGCAATCTTGATCTGTTGGTATCCTGAAAATCCATCCGTAAAGGAATATATCTCCTGACCTCCTACTCCTTCGAGCACTTCATACGTGAATGGGGTTGGGAATTGATCATGTAGGCAAGCATCATTCAGTTTCCGTAGGTCGACACATATTCATACTTTGTCATTTTTCTTGTCCTGGACAACCATTGGACTAATCCATTATGATTCTTCTACTGGTTCTATGATGCCTTCCTCCAGCATTCTTTCGATTTCGGCTTGCACGCGTTCCTTGTATCTCGGGTTCAATCGATACGGTCGTTGCTTAACCAGATTCACATTGGTTTTTAGGGGGATCTTCATTTCCCCTAGGTCTCCAGAAATTCCCTTCATCTCTGAGAATTTCGTTGGAAACAAATCCTGAAACTCATGCAGTAAGTCAGTCATCTTCACAATAGTCGACTCATCCCAGTAGTCACCAATTCTTGCAAACTTGGGGTTTTCCTTGGACCCAATATTCACCTTCTTGATCTTTAATGGTTGCTGAAATTTGTCCAACGGTGTATTCGGTAACACAACATTGCGGCTACCCTCTAATTCAAGTACGTACGTAGACCTGGGGTCATCATCATCGTCGGGTTCTCCAGTGACGTTGTAACACTCCATCAACATTTATGGTGTCGCGGTCCATTGGAGTGCCATTGGTTGTCCAGTCGGTGCTCCTTCAAATATTTTTCTGTGGATTGCTTGCAAAACAATATGGATTAAGGTATTTTCGTCTAAGAATGAGAACGATTGGCTGAAGCCAATGGTAAGATGTTCCCAAGATGTCGTCCCACATCGCAGTTCTGCTGCGACATACCAACTCCGCGGTACTTCATCTAACGTGTGTACGAATGCATGTACCCACTCTTGTCGTGCTCTTGATCCCCATTGATGTTGACAGGAATTCATATGCGCCTTCGGTTCTCCTCGTCTGTCATATCGCATATGGTCATCCTTTGCAGCTTCACCGAACCGAACCTCCATGAGGCGTTGACATGTTGGCCAAGATGTGATGTTTGATTCATGCGATGCCCACCATCGCGCAAGAGTAGCCTTCAGGGATTCCTCCAAGGCCAGTAGACGTTGTGGTTCTTCCACTTTCTCCTCAAATTCTATGAGAAACGTGCCCAAGTTGGGAAATCCATCATAGGTAGGTAACACATACTCCTACGTGGCTACCCTTCGTAGGGACTATGTTATCTGTGCGACTATGTTATCTGTGCGTATCTTCGAAAGGACACTACATGCAACCGGTTCTTCCAATTCTCTAGGGCCTCGTCTGAGTCGGAGGATGTTGAGCTGTCACCGCTCCATCCTAATTCTCCATTCGTGGTGGGATTAACATAATCCTCAGAGATGTTATACAAATTGTCCCACCATTTTGTAATCTCGTCTTTGGCTGGCTTCGTATAGCGCAGCCCTTCTGCACGGTCCAGTGGTGTGATGAGCCTCATTTCCTGATTCTCGAATGACATTATCCTTTTATTAAAGTTGATGATTGCTTGATTCTCCATAGCCCAGTCTATCCCCGGCAGTATCGGATAAGGACTGGTGTTATCCACAATCTCAATGACATTGAAATCCGCATACATTCTCAGTCCTTCAATTTCAACCTGAAGTTGACATATCCGACCAAGCGGAGTGGCGTTGCTCTGGTTTTCTAGTCACAGCTATACTGGTGACCATTTAATCCGTGGCTTTCCCATTGTCTCCCATGTCTGTTTTGTCAGGATATTCACATCCGAACCCAAATCCATAATGAAGGATTCGACATCAAATTCTGCAATCTCTGCTGACATCTGCATCTCCCTGCCTGTCTTTCTTTTATGTATGCGATTGACTCTCTGTTCCAATTGTACACCTCCTCGTCGTTGTAGTAGGTTAGCTATCTCTTCCAATACATCTGGTTCCTTTTCCAAATCCAAGCAACTTCCCAAGAAGGATTTTAGAGTGATTTCCTTCCTTCGCGGCTTCGTCGAGTGAAATGTCGGTGGCATGTCATAGATTTCTTCTTCAAGAGGTATCCACCCCATGTTCCTCATTGTATCCTATGCCTTCAAAAAGACGTCCTTTTCCGCTTCTGCGCCAATGGTGACCTGCTTCCTCTATGTTTGAGTTGGTCTGACATTGGTGTGTGGCCTCTCGCCACCCGTCGCCACCCTTCCTTGTGTCACTATCCTGACCATTGCATGGTTACCTCTGGCTTTTGTCGAAATCATCTGTACAGCAGGTGGCGCATTCAAATTATTTGGGTTTTGGTTCTGCTTAGTTTTCCATTTCGCAATAAGCTGAGGGAAGTATTCTATACTATGATCTACAGCATTGAATTTTGTAAATTGCGGTGCAGGATTCGGACAATCCCACTGGTAGTGCCCCTGCTTCCCACAATTATAACAGATGATTGGTCATCTTCCTTGTGTAGCGGTTCCTCCCCATGTAGCGGTTCCTCCACGTCTCATACTTGTGCCTCGGACTCCGCGGAATCCTCCCCTAAAACTTCCATGGGGCGGTCCATATTGTTGATACTATGGTTTCCCGTACTACGGCTGTTGATACTGTGTTTTCCCATACTGCGGCCGGCCATACGGCGGTGGTGGATACTGTGGGTTCCCATACTACAGCTTCCCGTATTGGCCCTGGTCATATTTCTATGGTTGGTTAAACTGCGGCTGACTATACTGTGATTGTTGTTGTTCCACCGATGGTTCTTCTCCCTTCATGAAATACGTGTCAGTTGTCCGATCTTGCAGCAGGTCATAGGCCCTGCAGTCCTTCTCATCATGGCCAATCGATCGACAAAACTTGCAGTACAAGTTTGCTGGATTCGATACCATCTTTTGCAGATATACACACTCCTTCAATCGATGCTCTCTGGTCTAACAGACAGTACACCATGGCATGCCTCCTTGAAAAAGGGGGTTTGGCGCCCCCAACTGCAAATACTCATGAAATTCTGGGCAATTGTCCTTATGGTGGCCCTCACTTCTTCATCTGGTACACTAGACATCTCCGCAGGTTTCCTTTCCCTTCTTGATATCCTCCAGTTGCAATGTTAAATTGGCCAACTGTGCCTGGACTCTGTCCATTCCCATTCCTGATTCACTGATTGGTGAAGCCTCTAGTTTCATCGCGATCTCTAATGCTTCTGCCTGTGTTGTGACTTTTTGTTGCATTAGCGTCCCTCAGATATGCGATACTAGTCCTGCAATGAATAATTCTTTATGTTGCAACTCATTTATCGGAAAACTCACTTTCGCTATTAGCATCTTATATCGTTGATCGAATCCCCACACTGACTCATTCGGGAATTGCTTAATCTCCTTAAGCTCAGTGACATATTGCGACTCAGATTTTGGTTTTTTTAATTCGTCAATCATCGTCGTTCTAACCTGTGCCAGTGTTTTGGTTGTTGTTCCCACTAGAACCTTTACAAACTTCATGTACCAATCTAATGCCTGGCCCCTAAGGGTCGTCGCTAGTTGTCCCATATTTATAGCATCGTCCTAAACCTGCTTCACGGTCCAGACTGCTTCACATATAAACCAATACTGTTCGGGATCCTCGGTCTCATTCCCCTGAAAGGTGGGCATCTTTGCCTCGTCCGCCATCCTAACGTTGCTAGTGTTGTTATTCACTGAAGTGCTACTCTTGCCGTTGTACATAGGGAAACTCTGCAAGTAGTTTGGATTTCTTCCTATAAAATTTGGAGTAGTGTGTGGGGTCGAAGGTACGTGGTAACTTACGATCTGACCTCCTTCTGCCTCTGGGGTAGCCTAGTCGACGTTTCCTTTGCAATAAGGTCGCTTCCTCCCTTATGGTCCTATTTCGCAGTTCTCTGTTCCAGTCCTCTCAGGAGACTCTCTCTCAGGACGCTGGAATATTGCTCCACTCCTCAAGAGACCACACTCTTCGTCAACTTCCCTTTGAAACTCGTCGTCACTCATGTCCATCTACCTCATCTTTCTGTCAAACTCGCATTTATGCGATACCTTCACCCTCGCACACTGATTCTTCTACTCTTCAGAAGACATCCTCAATATTCCTTTTTCACAGACAAGCATTTTAATCCACATTTTTTATGACGACAAGAATCTTCCTCTTGGCCCCCTGAAGAAATTTCCTTCGGCGTCGTTGTATGACTTGATAGTATCTACTGCGAACTCAGTTACGTACCCTTCGAGGATACTGTCTACCCAGAAATAACACATCTCGTGATACCTTCTTATCGACCACTACTACATATGCGCAAATTTTTCCATGAAATATTTCCACGTTTTCAACATTCGTGGGTTAAAAAAATTATTTTTTATATTTTTTGTTTTTCAGGGCAGAAAAACCGTTGCAATATCCACGCTTTGCAATGTTCCACGAACTTTCATCGATATAGGGACGAAATTTTTTCATCATTATACTTTTCTTTCATTGCAACCACTCCTTTATTGCAATGATCTTCAAATTGTTTCTCCTATTCTTCATATTTTCTATTTATTGACATAAACTCTTCTTACTAGAGAAATTTCTACTTCTCCATGATGAACACATCATGTATTCTTTCATCAGCTTCATCTTAAAAATTTCTAGTTATCTACTTTGCATTTTCACTTAAACATCTTATTCCATGACAAACACGTTGTGTATTCCTTCATCATCTTCCTATTCAAGATTTCTCTACTACTTTGCATCTTCATCTCAACAACTTATTCACTTTGGCATCATTGTTTCATGTTTTATTTGCTCCATTCCACTTTCTTTTCTTTTGTTGCACATTCCACTTGACCTACAACGAAATCAACACAAAATATTATGGGATATTCATATTATATTATGTGTTCGTTTGCTCTTGGTTTGCAAGTGTACCTACGGGGGTGTCTACCTATGATGTTCTTTTTGCAAGTCTCGCACTTAAATAATACTAATGTTTGTAACATTGTTAGGATATTTAGACACTTAGGAGTTAGTTAAGATCAACTTGTGTAATATATCCGTTAGGGATAGTGTGTTTCTTTAGTATGCATTTGTAAATACTTAATCCGACTGTCACGATATGTTCCCGACATAGAGTGATCTGATGGCTCAACTTATCTTAGATCATACCTAACGTTGATCCGTGGCTTAACACCCGATTGGTCCATAATCTCTATTTAAAGAGCATGGAGGGTCATTGTTTAGTTGATCGATTATGAGAAGCTCATTTGTAACTTTCTTTCTTTGCATAATAAATTGTCCCGTACAAGCTATTTGGTCGGGGCCGTGGAGTGTTTCTCTCAAGAGAGTTTAAACCACGTCAAAACATCGGTGTGTTGATCTGTGATCTGTTTGTGTAAAGTGGTTGCTCTTGGTGTTCGGTCCTTTGGTAGTACCCTGTGTACCCGAACATGGTATCAAAGCCTTTATGAAGAGATGCTTCTAGTTATGATCTAGATCTTGAACTGTTGTTGCTGAAACTCGGAAGGGTTTCCGGTTCTGGTATTTATGTACATTTATGGGCTGTGGGAGGTGTTCAATTGCGTCCGGAGCGTTGTTTCCATTGGGAAATAGTTTTTGTTTGATCGAAAACGGTTCCCGGTTGCTCCAGAAACGCGTATTTTATCAGATCTGAAGGTATAATGTTACAGTGATGCATTTTTTTATTTTTTGTTTTTAAAAGAAAAAAATCTCATATTTTATCATTTTTTACTGTTAGATTTTTTTTTTTGGTTTATATTATTGCTTTCCTGTCTGCGTATGCTCTTTTCCATGCATCTTGAGCGATCTCGGCAAATCAAAAACAAAAAGGGAAAGGGTTTTTCTCGACTGCGTATGCTCTTTGCCGTGCACCTTGTGCGATCTCGGCAAATCAGAAACAGAGAGAAAACGTAGACTTTCTGGGCAAGCTAACGAGATCTAACTCCAGAAGTGTGGAAAATTTTTTTTTGTTTCGATTTGTGGTGTGTTTTGTAGGAAAAATGGCAAGCACGCAAACCGAGCAAGAAGAATTAAAAAAATTAAAAAAAAAAAAGGAAAGCCCCCTTCCTCATTCCCATATTTTACATATCTTTTAATCTAGGTCACTTGGTTCAAAGTTGATTTATTCCTTATTAGGTCTTGAGTTCAAGTCTTAGGAAGTTACTTTTAAAAGAAAAAATGCATGCAATTTTTATTTTCAAGTTACTTTATTGTAAAAGCGCATCTCACTTAAATAATAAAAAATAAAAATACAAGTGAGTCACTTTAGTTCTTTTTTATTATTGCACTATTTAAAAGTAATATCATTGTAAAAGTGAAATCACTTATTTTACAAAAGTGGTTCAATTAAAGCAACTTTCTTGTAAAGTGATTGTCAAAAGGTTCATCTTGGGAAGAGAGGGGTTCTTTTTTTTACTGGACATTCTCTAACTGCCATGTCACTATTGGGGACATCTTCAACAGTTTCTTTGTTCAATCATAACTTCATCATACAGAGTCAGTTTTCAGTGCCATTTTTTTTAAACCGCCTATTTTTTCGAGCTCTTCACATACTGACTATTGGTTTATGATTTTACATCCATTAATTTACAAATATGGCCGCCCCTTGTGATATTCTACTTAACAGTTCCAACTATTTCTCATGGAAATCTCGTATGGAGGATGTTTTACGAAGTAGGGGACTTTTCATAATTACCTCAGGGAAAGAAACAGAACCCACTGATGATGATAAGAAAATAAAATGGGGAAATAGATTTGACGAAGCTCATGGATTGATTGGGATTTCAATCTCTACTGATTTGCGATTCCACATATCTGGAATTGATGAACCTGATGCTGCTTGGGACAAGTTGGAATCTGTGTTTGGTAAACACAATGAAATTCGAGGTCACCAACTCGAAAATGAGTTGATTTCTTTAAATCCAAGTGACTTTTCATGCATTCAAGATTATTTATCTAAGTACAAAACTCTTAAACTCTTATGTGCAGAATGTAAGATTAAGAGGGAAGACAAACAATGCATTTATCATATCCTTTCCAAACTTGGACCTGCATATTCTGTTTTTGTATCTACATTTTACTCCATGAAAGAATCCTTGAATGCAGCTAGCTATCAAGAGCCTAGTCTTGAATCATTTTGTGATTCCTTGATTAGAGAGCAAGATAAACTCATTCATCTTGGAATAATCAACAATGCAGATATATCTGGGAAAGCCTTATTGTCCCAACAGAAAGAAAAGTCCAAGCCTCCCAAGAAACAAAATTTTCGCAATAATAAGTCAAACAAGGGTCCAAAACCCTCTCAGTCAGCTCCTTCTTTAAAAAATGACAAAGGATCCAATCCAAAAGGCAAGAAGACTAAGCGTCATTGCAACTATTGCGGGAAAGATAATCATGATGAATCTAAGTGTTTCAAGAAGATGGTAGCCTTGGAAGCAACAATGAAGAAGCACCACATTAGCCTAGATTCGCCTTCAGAATCTGCCTCTCATGGACATGCACTTTGTGCTTCTGGTTATTCTTATAATGCATCTTCTTCTTCTACTTCAAATGAATGGCTCATTGATTTTGGAGCATCTTATCATATGGCTAAGGATCAAGCCATCTTTTCTACTATGCATGAATGTAACACCAAACATATATTTGTTGGTGATGATAGATCTCTAAGTGTTGTAGGAGCTGGAACAGTTCCAGTAGACAATGGTCATTTTAGTGATGTACTATGTGTTCCAAGAATTTCCTGCAATTTGTTATCAGTCTATCAAATCACTCATTCTGGTGAAGGTAAAATTGTGACCTTTACACCTCACCAAGTTGTAATCAAGGATTTTAAAAATCCTCAACAGGTCCTAGCTACCGGAATTGTTGATGATATTACCAGGTTGTACAAGTTTAACAACTTTGGGTCATCAACTTTCCCTTCAGTTTTTGTTGCTCATAGTGACAACTTGAGCAAACTTTGGCATGAGCGATTTGGTCACTTAAATTATCGCTCATTACAACAACTATGTAAAGAAAATATGGTGACAGGTCTTCCGATGGTATCTTACAGAGATGGTGTTTGTTTCGGTTGTGTACTCGAAAAACATCATCGAGATAGTTTTGAGAAACGTGCCTCTTAGCACGCCTTGGTTCCCTTGGAGCTTGTGCATAGTAACTTGTGTGGTCCTCTTCCATCTGCTTCCTTTTCTGGTTTCAAATATTTCTTAACTTTCATTGATGATTACACCAGACACACTTGGGTTTATTTCCTAAAACTTAAGAGCGAAGTATTTAACATGTTCTTGGCCTACAAGGCCCTTGTTGAAAAACAATCTGGTCATCAAATTATTAAGTTAAGATCTGACAATGGAGAAGAATATGTTAACAAAAATTTCACTACTTTCTGCACTGAACAAGGCATCCAACAATAGCACACTATTCCATATACACCACAACATAATGGTGTAGCTGAGCGGAAGAACCGCATTTTAAAAGAAATGGCTAATTGTATGATCCAATCTAAGGGACCAAGTCTTCAATTTTGGGTTGAAGCCATTAATTGTGCAAATTACATAGTGAATCGCACCCCCACTAAAGCATTACAAGGTATCACACTGGAAGAAGCATGGAGTAAAACTAAACCTGATGTAAGTCACTTCCGTGTGTTTGGTAGTAAAGCATGGGCTCACATTCCGGATGAAAAACGGAAAGCATTGCAGCCTAAAAGTGAAAAGTGCATATTTGTTGGATATTCTGAAGATGTAAAAGGTTATAGACTTCTTCAACCACATTCTCATGATATAATCATTAGAAGAGATGTTAAATTTGATGAAAATCTCTTGGCCTGCGAGCCTAACTCGGAGATTATGCCATCTTTGGCCTACGAGCCTGATTCGACGTTTGTGTCTTCTTCTTCTTCTTCCAACTTCCTTGACAGGTTTCCAAATCCAGTTTCTGATAATGACAGTGAGGATGAAAATCCACCTCCACCTGCTCATGTTCCTCTAGTTGCACTAGCACAAGTGCTTCCTCGATGGGTCCGTTCAACATGTGAAGCAGCTGGTGATCTTGCCGGTGATCCTAGATATCAACGTCGAACACGTTCTCAGTTTCAGCGAGCCTCTTCTCTTTTGGCTCAAGTTTCCGAGAATCATGATCCAGAAACTTTTGCAGAAGCTTCAGGAAATCCAGATTGGGATGCAGCTATGGATGAAGAATATCGTTCCTTAATGGCGAACAATACTTGGAATCTTGTACCTCTTCCAAAAGGAAGAAAACTTGTCAGATGTAAATGGGTCTACAGAACTAAGTATGCATCAGATGGAAGTGTTGAAAGACTTAAGGCAAGGTTAGTTACCAAAGGTTTTTCCCAAGTTGAAGGGATTGACTACAATGAAACCTTTGCTCCCGTCGCAAAAATGAACTCCATCCGCCTTGTTCTTTCCCTTGCATCCTTACATAACTGGGAAGTCCATCAAATGGATGTCAAGTCTGCCTTCTTACATGGTGATTTATAGGAGGAAATTTACATGGAACAACCTCCTGGATATGTTCAAAATAACTCTAGCCTTGTCTGCCGCCTTAAGAAATCCTTATATGGCCTTAAGCAATCTCCTAGAGCTTGGTATGCCAAAATGGATAACTTTCTCCTTGACACTGGTTTTTCTAGATGCCATTCTGACCCCAATGTCTATACCAAGAAAGTAGGAAACCATTTCATCATACTTGTTCTATATTTTGATGACCTTATTCTTACTGGTAGTGACCCTAGGCTTATAACCCATGTGAAATCCAGTCTTAAACAAAATTTTGAAATGTCAGACTTAGGACATTTGCATTATTTTCTTGGTCTCCAAGTCCTGCAAACCAAAGAAGGAATCTTTCTTTCTCAGTCTAAGTATGCTTGTGACCGTCTTCGTCACTTTCACATGGAATATTGTACACCAGCCCCTTCTCCCTTCCAATCTGGAGTCAAACTTTCTGCCACTTGTACTTCACCTGAAGTCGATGCCACCTTGTATCATCAGCTTGTTGGTAGTCTCTTATACTTGACTCATTCCCGTCCTGACCTTTCCTTTGACATTGGTCGTGTTTCCTGTTATATGTAGACACCTCATGAAAGTCACTAGAAAGCAGCTAAAAGAATACTTCGATATATTCAAGGTACAGTTCAGTTTGGGATTCATTACAGTACAGGGGGGGAACCTTTGTTGGTTGGTTTCACTGATTCAGATTGGGCCAGCAATCCTGATGATAGAAATTCTACTGCAGGTTATGTTTTCAGTCTAGGATATGGACCTATCACTTGGGCTTGTAAGAAACAACAAGCTCTTGCTCTTTCTTCAGCAGAAGCAGAATATCGAGCCGCAGTTAATGCCAGTCAGAAAGCTTTAAGGCTTCGACAGATCCTTTCAGAGTTTGGATTCAAGTAACAGCAGCCTACTCCACTTTGGTGCGACAATCAAAGTGCCATCAAGCTTGCCAAATATCTAGTTCTACATCAACACAGCAAACACATTGAGCTACATATGCACTTCATCAGAAATCTTGTTCATGATCGTGTTCTTGAAGTGCTATTTTTCCCTATAGATGATCAAGTTGCAGACATCTTCACCAAGTCTCTTACAGAAGCGAAGTTTTCTAAACTTCGATCTATGTTAGGAGTTCAAGAACTTGTCATTAAGGGGGTATAGGCTCTAATGCCTCCTTCCTTCTCCTAATAGTGTCACTTTTGTAAATCCTTCAATCCTATCCCAAGTTGTTCTTAAGGGGGGATGTTAGGATATTTAGACACTTAGGAGTTAGTTAAGATCAACTTGTATAATATATCCGTTATGGATAGTGTGTTTCTTTAGTATGCATTAGTATGCATTTGTAAATACTTAATCTGACGGTCACGATATGTTCCCGACATAGAGTGATCTGACGGCTCAACTTATCTTAGATCATACCTAACCTTGATCCGTGGCTTAACACCTGATTGGTCCATGATCTCTATTTAAAGAGCATGGAGGGTCATTGTTTAGTTGATCGATTATGAGAAGCTCATTTGTAACTTTCTTTCTTTGCATAATAAATTGTCCCGTAGAATCTATTTGGCCGGGGCCATGGAGTGTTTCCCTCAAGAAAGTTTAAACCACGTCAAAACATTGATGTGTTGATCTGTGATCTGTTTGTGTGAAGTGGTTTCTCTTGGTGTTCAGTCCTTTGGTAGTACCTTGTGTACCCGGACAAACATCTGGGGGTTGTCACCTTGAAATGCTTTGTTGGAAGTTAAAGTCCTTATTGAGCTTTCAAAGAATGTTGAACATGTCATTACTTGTTTCCTTTACACACTACTTGGGGTCCTTATAATACTCCTTGAGTTTTTCAATTACTTCATTTGTCGTGAGTGCTCCACTACTATAGGGATCATGACTTGTATCTAAAATTTGGTTTAGTGAGGGCAATATTAAAAGTAACTCTACCATAGCACATGGTCACATTGCCGGCTAAGCCAGGGGTTTTCTTCTTGGTTTCTACACCATCGAGGGTTTCAATGTCATATTTCGTTTGTTGGAGTCTATATGTTGGATGCGCTAGAGGGTTTCGTGGTTTGACCTGAGCTTGGCTCATGGTCATCCCACCACGAAGGTTGAATATGCAGGAATGGTGACAACTACACACGCAGGTAATACCCTTCTTTTCTTTATTGTTAATTTGAATTGATACGAATACAAACTCAGGTTCTAACCGGTATATTTTTACTTACTTGGAAGGTAATAGTTTGTCCCTCTCCATTTGTGTGGTTACCGATTGATGGTACAGGTTTAGACTTGGAGGCATTTGCAATTGGTAATATCAGATTCCACATTTCATTACCTCTTCCTCTCGCCTCTGTGGAGTGTTTTTTGTTTGTCATGAGGAACCTTATGAGACGGATTGGGTTCACTGCAACTAGCATTGAGTTCCTAGAATCGTCGTTGGCTGGATTGTTGCAAGAAATGTATTTATTGTCGAATGCAGGCCCTAGAAGGTCTTAGTGGAAGATTTTGGGTCATTCGGCTCAATGTCTGAAATTTCGTTGAAGCTTGTGGATAAAATAATAATAATAATAATAACACCCAATATGAACTAGGATTTGCTTTCAAAACCTATGTCTGTTTAAAAGGGCCCGGGATTTACCTTCTATATAAAATGGTGAATGTTTGGCTCTCTATTTAATCTGTGCGTTTTCCTATGTATAAGATCCAAGTGTATGCGTAGAAGAAATGGGGTTTAAGAAGGTCGCCCTATTTTCCTATAGCATGAGAATCTATAAATGGTAACTGCTGATAGATATTCCATACTGAATAAAATCGTTTTGTTCCTCTGTGTAGGCGATTTAGTTTAAATGTTTCTATTGCCCAAGATACTTTTGCCTCATGTCTAAATTATTTTCATGGGACCTGGGCTTTTGGAATTCTACCTGGGGTTTCGATACCTGACCTGGGCATCTATCGTTTTCTTGGTGTCAATGTGGGATTCGATCCTTGGATTCCGTCATGTTTCTAGAGTTGCAATATAAACCTTAGAGTCTACATCCATAGGGTTTGAGCAGTAATAATCCTTGAAGGTTCTGTTGTGTTCTGATATGGTTTCAATAAATCGTGTTTACTGTGTAATATTCCCATAATTGATTTCTTGAGTGATTTAAATTATGAGCTTTGGTTCTTTCTTTACTACTGCATTTCTAGAATTTCATAAATAGAGATACAAAAGAGTTTAAATGGGTGGAATGTTAAAGGGATTTGATCCCAGTTCCTACGTTTGAAACCCAACGCTTATTTGTATAAATTAATGTATGCGGTTTTGATGAAAGATGGTTGTGGTGCTGATGATTGTTAATTCATTTGATTGAAAGATGACTGTGTAAAAACCTCCTGCATTTTCGTTAAAGTTGTAAAAGGAATGGAATTCCTGAGTCTACGTTTGCAAATCATAATTTCCTTGATATGGTTGAAGCACTAGATCTTTATAATGAGTTGGTCAATGTTAGATATCGTACAGTTGTTAATAGTATGAAAGTACACCTAGATTTAAAGATCGGCAATGAATAATACTATTGTAGTCTCCTTCCCTAATCTATGTGTGGTGTATCTAGGATATTATATGATTGTTTGCCACTATTATCATTTCTATTTGGTGATTCTCCAAAAAAAGAAGGGACGGCCCTAAATGTTTTAAAGAGAACCTAAGAAATCCCTACACAGTAACTAGTAAGAAAATTTGGATAGAAAAAAATATAAGTATTTAAAACAAGATAATAACTCTAAATTTATTCCTGGGGTGTTGTCTAGCATAGGCTAGCTTGGATAAACCTGCTAGACCCTCCACTAGATTCTGGGAAGAACCTCGAAGTTGATAAAAAAATTGGTAATGGACAATGTTGCAGTATTTATCTACAACCAGACATCAAAACTTCCAGCCACACTACACTTTTCATTATCAAAATGTCCATACGATTCAACCATTTGTCAAACTTTACATCAAAAAAAACGCATCAAGTATTACAAAGATTCGTATTCCAAAAACATAGTTTCACATATCCACACATAGGTTCCCATAATTCAATCGTCATCTGCATTTTATTTATGGGTGCTAATCCCAGATTTCATGGATCGAACCCCGTCCCCAACCAAGGGTGCATCACATCACAACAAATCTATTGAAATACACAGTATCCTTAAATGGATCCTACATTAGCCAAACCATTCATCTTTCTAAACAATAAAATAGAAATTCATAGGAGGAATTTGGATTTCGTTCTTTAAATACTCGCAGAAGTCAAACGCAATCGATACCACCGGAAAACTTCAACAAACACGATTTATTCCCACTTTAAAGTCTTAACCTCACACATAGCATACTTACGAAGGCCACGACTACACATGAGTACAAACGCAGGCTTAAGATTACATCATAAAGCTTGAAAACTCTAAATGGGTACTTCCCTAGTTCATGGTTCCAAAACTCATAACCTAGGATAGGCACCCATACTTTTCAAAAACTAATAAACAACAGGTCTAGGTATCAAACCCCTGGAGTATCTCATCTTGCCCAGGATCATTTATGACAATTTAGACTTAGGATAAAAGTATCATCGGTATCAACAAAATACAAATCTATCATTCAACAGCCCAATCATCTAGCTACAGGATAAGACTATAACAGCGCATACATTCTCATAAATTATGCCATAGTAAAGAAATACGCAAGACAAAGCTAGGGTATGTATCACATTTAATGTTTGGTGTTTCCTGTCTGCTTTATATGTGTTTAGAAGATTGTGCAGTCATGCAATGGTTATCTATGTAAGCAACTTACATCTCGAGGACCAACTTCAGCACAGGGACCACACAAGAGTGCTGAAGTTGATAGAGATCAAAATTATGTTATAAAATCTTTTACTGTTGCTTTAGCACTAGTTAGAAATTTCGATGGTAATTGTGAGGAAATTTTGCTTCTGTAGACCATATTGCTAAATTGAAAGGTAACACAGGTGGATTTTATTTTCTATAGTATAAAGTACTATATTTGTACCCACACTTCAGATCTGATTTTTGGTTTAATGTTGACGTGGAGATCTTCAACTATACCTCTCTTATTGTTATTTGATCAATAGAGAGAAATGACGGATATTTTTATTTGGCATCCCACCACCCTTCCTTATACTGTGATGATGAACTTTCAGGTTATATTGGATGGTTGTACATTTGAGAGATATATGACTGGTTGTACCTTCCCCACCTTGTTTGAGCTATGACTAGTCTTGTGGTACCTTATCTTTCACTTGTGTTTAATGGGGTCATTTACCCTCCTTGAGTAACTTTTTTAAAACCACCTAGTTGAAGTTTTGCTCTTATAGAGTACTATGGTTGTTTGGCCACATTTGGAGCATACCCTTGGTTCTAAGGGTCATGGGTCCCAAGGACACCACCTTCAAGATTGAAGTGCAGCTGACAATGGAAGACACAAGTGTAGTTTATTACCACCATGCAAATTTAATTTGACCTTTCAACTCCCATCACCATTTCCTCTCATATGACGTCCCACAACCATTTCTCTTGACACCCACTCTTCATTCATTCTATATGCATTTCACTATGCAACCGTCTCAGATTGTCACTGCATTTTCCCTCAATTAGTTTATCAATTCGGTATGACCCACACCCACCGTCCGAGGAGTGTTTCTAGCGGTCTTGAGTTTCATCCTGGAAACGGTTACGATTCATGGTATTATGTTTAATCCCTTCGACTGCAGTATGGAAAACTCATAGGTCACTATGAAGGTTTGTCTGACAAACCTCCGTAGGTCAATGACAGTCAAGCACAATACATAACTCAACATAAATAAAGTCACAAAAATTATAAACTTCAACCAAGTCTCAGCATAAAATAAGTGATTGTTAGCATACCACAACTCATCAAAGTCAAGTACTCTATAAGACCAAAAATTCAACAAGGTGGTATAAAAGAATGAAGGAGGTTAAATGTCTGCATTAACCACAATTCAAAGACAAGGTACCAGAAGTTCGATAATAACTCAATCAAGGTGGGGAAGGTGAGACAAGTATTTAATAACTCAATCAGTAACAGGTAATAAAATAAACATATTGATCATATAACAATAAGAGAAGTATAGTTGAAGATCTCCACGTCAACATTAAACCAAAAATACGACAGCATAGATGTCCACAGTAATCTGTTCCATCCAACCTATCATGTGTACTTTTAGGTCAACAGTATTCTTTTCTCCGAACTGTAGCAATTGTTTGGCCATTATCACCATGTAAGTCTAAGGATTTACAGGGTCAAAATGGCCAAACAGTTGCTACAGTTCGGAGTCAAGAATACCGCTAACCTAAAAGTACAATTGATAAGTTTGGATGGAAACCATTTTCAATTTTGATGCCACTACCCTCCTTATTGTATTACAAAAAGGCATGACAATGAGGAAAAAGACTTAAAATTGTGGACTTCACCTTCAAAGAGTGCCTTACAATCACATTGATAAGGACTTCACTTGCGACCTATGTCTAGTCCCAAGGCTACCACCTTCAGGCTTGAAGTGCAGCTGACAATGGAAGACACAAGTGTAGTTTATTACCACCATGCAAATTTAATTTGACCTTTTAATTCCCATCACCATTTCCTCTCATACGACGTCCCAAAACCATTTCTCTTGACACCCACTCTTCATTCATTCTGTATGCATTTCACTATGCAACCGTCTCAGATTCTCACTGCGTTTTCCCTCAATTAGTTTATCAATTCAGTATGACCCATGCCCACCATCCGAGGAGTGTTTCCAGCGGTCTTGAGTTTCATCCTGGCAACAGTGACGATTCATGGTATTATGTTTAATCCCTTCGGCTACAATATAGAAAACTCAAAGTTCACTACGAAGGTTTGTTTGACAAATTAGATGGTTCGGTTTCCATAACCCTGGTGCCATTCAGGGACACTTTGAGGAATTGCTCCTAGGGCACGGAACCCAAACCATCACATTTGTCAGACAAACCTTCGTAGTGAACTATGATTTTTCCATATTGCAGTCGAAGGGATTAAACATAATACCATGAATCGTCACCATTGCCAGGATGAAACTCAAGACCGCTGGAAACACTCCTTGGATGGTGGGCATGGGTCATACTGAATTGATAAACTAATTGAGGGGAAATGCAGTGAAAATCTAAGACGGTTGCATAGTGAAATGCATACAGAATGAATGAAGAGTGGGTGTCAAGAGAAATGGTTATGGGACGTCGTATGAGAGGAAATGGTGATGGGAATTGAAAGGTCCAATTAAATTTGCATGGTGGTAATAAACTACACTTGTGTCTTCCATTGTCAATTGCACTTCAAGCCTAAGGGTGGTAGCATTGGGACTAGACATAGGTCGCAAGTGAAGTCCTTATCAATGTGATTGTAAGGCACTCTTTGAAGGTGAAGTCCACAATTTTAAGTCTTTTTCCTCATTTTCATGCCTTTTTGTAAGACAATAAGGAGGGTAGTGGCATCAACATTGAAAATGGTTTCCATCCAAACCTATAAAGTGTACTTTTAGGTCAACGGTATTCTTGACTCCGAACTGTAGCAGTTGTTTGGCCATTTTGACCCTGTAAATCCTTAGATTTACAGGGTGATAATGGCCAAACAGTTGCTACAGTTTGGAGAAAAGAATACTGCTGGCTAAAAAGTACACTTGATAGGTTTGGATGGAACAGATTATCGTGGACATCTATGTTATTGTATTTTTGGTTTAATGTTGACGTGGAGATCTTCAACTATACTTCTCTTATTGTTATATGATCAATATGTTTATTTTATTACCTGTTACTGATTGAGTTATTAAATGCTTGTTGTACCTTCCCCACCTTGATTGAGTTATTATTGGACTTCTAGTACCTTGTCTTTAACTTGTGGTTAATGCAGACATTTACCCTCCTTCATTTTTTTATACCACCTTGTTGAATTTTTGGTCTTATAGAGTACTTGACTTTGATGAGTTGTGGTATGTTGATAATCACTTATTTTATGCTGAGACTTGGTTGAAGTTTATAATTTTTGTGAATTTATTTATGTTGAGTTATGTATTGTGCTTGACTGTCATTGAACTAATCAACTCCATTCATTTCTCTCTCTCTGGTTTGTACACACCCTCTTGTAGGGTCAGCTGGTTCCTAGAGAAGATTGGCCTCTCCGAGGCACAAACAGCCTTTTCTGAAAGTAACACTTATGAGTATATTTTCAAGAATAGTTTCACACCCAAGTTGGTATCTTAAACTATATCTCTATTTTTGTTATATGATATATATGTTTATTTTATTACATGTTACTGAATATTAATAGTTTATCGTTTTAGTTTGCTTGTCAGTGTAACTCATTTGTGTTGTGGAACTAAAGAGCCTGTGTTAAGAACTTATGGGTTGTGCACTTGGAGTTCTTGGTTTCAAGAGGTAAGTATATTTTAGACTGACTAATGTATATCCATGGAATACTTTTTTTTTCTGGAAATTTGTTTTTATTGTTTCTATTGGCATTTGTGTTGTGGAACTAATGTGAATTGTGTTCACTATTATTAGTTGATACAAGGAGGGCACATACTACCTTAAAGGTGTTTGATTGTTATGGCATTCTTGTTTTTTTTTAAATGTTTTTTTGTACATTGATGTTTTGCTCACATCATTCAAGAAAAGTTTATAACCATGTACTGTAATCACAGCATCTAACTGCATGGAAGTTGGGACACTGTTACTTTATCACATGTGCATGTGCTCTCTGTTTTAAATAAACTTCAAACACATTTTTGTAACTATAAAGTCAATAAGTGTTTCCATATCAAACTTGATTTAGACTATGCTAACAACTATTTGCTTTTGATCTGACTATATAATGTGCATTCTGAGTTATCAGCTTTCCCTCGCATCAGACACGAGACCTTAGATTGATGCTGGTTTAGACTACACTGTTACAACTTTTGGATCTCATACAACCTATAGATGAACATTGAACTACATATTGATTTACAAATAATAGCATATTAAGAGGCAAAACAACATGCACCAATAGTTCTACCTTTGAAAGAAAATGACACAGATCTAGACATAGAATGATCATAGAATGAGATATAGACACTGTAGTAGAACACGTGATGATGTTGATTTCTGTGTGATTGCATATGCAGCTAGAAAATATATAGAAGGTGGCATGAAATCAAATTAAATTCTGGGTAACAGCAAGTGCAGAGAAGTTTCATGTGTCACATAAGAAGATGGCAATAGATTATGGAGAAAATCCCATCTCCATGAAGTGTTGTATGGAGTCATAAATATTTGCATGGGAGATGTAAACATGGTTGTGCTACATGTAAAATTGTGTAATTTGTCTTTGTTTGAAGTTGTTTGGTCTTAAGTGAATACATCTTCCCATTTAAGCGCATGGTAATTGCATTGTTTGCATGTGGTGCCTATATAGTTCTATGGTAGTTTTGGAAAATCCTCTTACATAAAGTGCACTTGACAGTGAAAATTTATGCAGCTCATCAAAATTTGCAATTGGGATCTTTATTTGTTTTGGTTTTTTTTGGGTTGGTGCATTCATTGGATCAGGTGGCCTCTAACATGAAAGATAAGTTGGGCTCTTCTATTGTGCCCTAGCTCAAGTATTTTGCAAGTTTGTTATCTTATGGCGTGATGTAGTTTTGGGGTTCTACATTCAACCTGCACATGTCTTCTCTATGCATTCTTTTTGGTGCATTGCTTCCCACCTTTTTCATATCCGCACAAGTTAGAATTTATTTTGGTTGGATTCCTTTGTTGTAACTTAAATAATTGTTTGTTGCTACATGCTTAGTGTGCTTCTAGGAGACTTGGTAAACAAGGGCTTTGGTAGAGGTAAGATTCATTATATCAATTGACTTCAAAGTTTATTTAGAAATATTTTCAACCATTGGTTCCACTCTATTTATTTTCTATTCAATAAGCCTACAAAGAGTTGCTTGTTCAAAAATGCAGTGAGTGTTGAGAATAGAAAACCGTAGCATTGCAAACTTCAAATGATAGAATTTTTGGAACAATTGTTTCCTATAGGGTATTCATGACAAGTAGAATTGTGATCTTATTTCCTTGTAAGGGTTTAAAGTAAAACTTTATCATGTCATTGCTTTAATGCAAGATACTAATGAAAAATGTACACTAAGGTCCCATTTCTATAAAGTCAAATCTCGTACATTTTTCACTTCATATAGAAACATCAAAAATACATTTTGTATGTTCATTCAGGCACTCAAAATAAGTCCGTCCTCTCTTAACAATAGAGGGTTGAATTCACAAAGTCGTTTAAAAGAAACACAACATGAAGACTAAAGATCTACTTAATACATATTTTTTCAAAAAACAATAAGAGAACAAGGGACACTCCCTTTCAACAAAAATCATCCATTGAAAACAAACCAGGGTTTTCTTTTGAAGCCCTATCACAAAAGAGAGTGCTTTTGATGAGATTGAATGCGTAAGTATAGATCATTATTGACTGGAGATAGTGAACAGGGATTTCTATTTCATCATTTAATGCTTTCCCAATGTTTGGGTACAAGTTCCAATCCTTCAAGTCCTAGCAAATAGCCATTTATCTTCATCTTGGTTCAATTCTTCTATCCTCAATGATATATTACCATAGAGGGAGAAGGGCCTGAGGGAAAAGATGAAGGCATGACTGTTCACCCAGATGTGGGGTTCAAAATGTGACAAGGAGGAGATTCTGGTGGTTACCGAATGTTGGAGTTTCGATGGCGATCAGATCACCATTCAACTGCTATCCACATGTGCTTAAGAATGGGGCTTACAATTCTTCATGTTTATACATTTAGTTCAAGTTCTTGAGATATATATCTAGGAATCTGTTTGTTGTTTACAAGCTCATGAAAAGTTTGATGATAAATGACTCTGAGAAAGTTTTATTAAGAAGTGAATAGAGCTAAGGTATAATTATTTGTAAGACTGAGCTCATACATTGCAAAATGTTGTTTAAGCCTTATGATTATTCAAAGGACACAAGGATGTGAAATCTGAGCTTGAAGAAGAACAATTTGCAAATCATTGAAACATATTAATAGCATATTTGAAGGACTTGCAGTGTTATAACTTGAAGACTGAGCATATTCTTTGTGACCAAATTGAAGTTGAGTTTGAATAGTGCTATGGGAGAACATCAATTATATCTTGAAGACCGAGCCTATTCTTTATGACCAAATTGAGTTTGAGTTTGAATATTTGTTCCATTAAAAGACAAAACTTGAAGTTGAAGAATTGATTGTTGAAAAGGGATAAGTATGAAAACTCCTTGAACAAATTTTATTTGTGTTACTTCTTATCATAAAGACTTGGTAACTACTTTAAGGAATACAATGCAAGATTATTTGTTTGATGAAGTTTGATAGAATTAGAAATCGTCATTAAGCAGACTTGTTTGCATATCTGAAAGGAATCATTGATAAGGATTTGATTGTATATGTAAGAGTTGGTTCATGAGAAGTGCTTTTAGTCCATCTGAAGCAAATCTATGACTGTATCGTCGCATTCAATTTTTTTTTAAACTTCCAGGCATCGTCTCTATATTGACGAAAATCAATGTAGGCTATAGAAATGTTTCGACGCAGTTGCTGAACCTGCCACGAATGTTTATGAATGCCAACGTGGATATTGCGACGATGTTTCATGGAACTATAAAATATCTTTCATGCAGATGCTAAACCTGCCACGAAAGTTTGGGAATCCATGCATGGATACTGCGACGAACATTTATGGTAGGTTCAACACTTGTGTGGAAATTTATAGGAGTTGTGCGTCGATATAGAGACGAAATTGCGTGGATGGATTCATTTTCCACAGTTATGCAAATTGTTGTGTTGTTGACACATGGAAACAACGAAGCATTGTTATTGCCACGATGTGGAATGTTCATCCCTATATCCATGGATTTCTTTCCATGAAAAACAAAAACCCCAATCATTGTAACAGGGACAAAAATTCGTGGCTATTACAACGCAATTTCATGGCAAATTAGACCATATGTAGTAGTGGACTTGCTTCAGTTGTCACACCAACTCCGGGGTCCAACAATCAGGTTCGTTCTTCTGGAAGTGATTCTTGCAGAACGTCAACTGTGCTAGCCACTCATGCAATAACACCGAGAATTCACAGAAAAATATTTTGTGAATATATGAATAAACGTATCTTTCTAACCAACCAATTGTTGTCTATTTAGGATCTCGCTTCTCACTTTTTGTGAATTCCTCCACCTTCTTGTCGAACCACTCTTGGATCTCTGGTTTTGTCGGGTGCCACAGCATATCCTCTTTTCTTCTTCCTTAGGGTCCCGGCAACAGAACCATTTGTTGATGCAACTTGTATTGATAGGGGTTCACTCCACACTGTCGCCAACAACCTATCAACCCGAACTCCCGTATACACCATCCTGGAAAGGTGTAACCCTTCCCAGCAACACTTGCAGAGCAAGTGCAGTCTCACCTGATGTGGACAAGGGGGCTGCTGGAACCAAGTTTCCGCAGTGATGTAGAGGATATGCACACATTATCTCCGCACTAACCAGAGATTATAACATTCATAACATACCATTAACTTATTATTCGCATCTCAAGTCATTCGCAATTTCTAACAAACATTCATACTTATTCAGATTACAACATATTCGCATTAATCAACTGAAAATATTCACATAACCCATTATTCATCATCACATCATTGCATAAAGACAAAATTCATGTCCTAACCAAACATCTCCATTCATTCACCAAACCTGCGGAATTAACCTCGCAAAAACTGTCAGTACATCATGTTGCAGATACAAAACCAAACCCAAAAGATAGGATCAATCTCTAAAACTTCAATGCCCTTAGGCTTACAATCCTACTCTATTTATATGCTTTTATCTTATTACAAAATGGTCCACATGACCAACTCAACTAATCTAACAATTCTTATGCTTCTATGAATACCGCAAATGATCCTTCTTTCGTGGAATGACCCTTTCGCACCTATCGGCTTCCGCACTTCCTGCAGATCTATCCCGTGCCAACAAGCCTAGTGGGTTAGAATCTAAAGTTGGGAACTTATTTGATATATAACTTTGCACATATCATATTTATATTTGCATCTTCATTGAATATTTTACTTCAAGCATCATTTCCTTAAGATATGCATCATGTGAATGTGTTCTATAGCCACATCATGATGTATCATGGTGAAGGAGGTTGTTGAACTTAGGACACACCATCTCATTGGTTTTAAAGCATCATTTACTTAATATATACATCATGGGAATATGTTCTATAGCCACATAATTATGTATCATGGTTGAACCTAGGACACACCATCTCATTGGTTTTAAAACTTCCCTAATTTGATTCATCCCTAGAAACAAGTGGTAACCCTATTATGATCTTATTTCCTCTCATGGAATAGCAGTGAAGGTTATGAAATGGTTGTTAAGGAAGGAAACAAATAGGTTGTTCAAGTTAGGCATTATGTTGCATCCATTTCTTCAACTTATAATTCATATTATACTCATGTGGTTTCATACATAGTGTACAATACCTCATCAAGATAGCACGTTCCTAGATTGATAAATTGCAGTGAGGTTGAGTAGTTCAACATTATTGTTTTAATTATTTGACGTGTCACTTTTTGTGGTTCCATTATTGGGTATGTGCTAAAAATATACTTAACTTAGTTTGAACATAAAAAAAACACAACAATATATTATGATTTCATTCATCAACCTAGAGATAGTTTTGGTATATTTTTACCAAGAAAACATGTTTATGGCATGATTGAAATAGGTACAATATAAGAACAACAAAAAGAGGAAAGTGACAAATACATTTAACAATTTTTTCAAGTATGTTTTGGGTTACCTCACCAAGAGTAGGAATTATTCTTAATCCTCTCTCTAATTTTGAAAATCCTTTTGTTAACTACAAATAGGTAGAAGGAGAAGGATCTTCATTTCAAAGTATCATGGTTAAGGAATGGGAATAAAAACCTGAGGTTTTTGAGTTTCAAATCAAGGAAACAAATAGAGAAACAAGGATGAAGAACATCAATCCTACTTCTCTCCCTCATTTTCATGGTCTTATTATAGAATATCCTAACACTTTTATGTTTCAATTTGATGTTGTTTGTAGGAAAAATAACTATGCATCTGATGCTCAGAAGCTCAAAAAATTCATCTCTACATTTAAGGACTCATATTTGATATGTTTTATGAACCTATAAAGAAACACCTCCAGAAATTGAGAGCAAATAAGTAGATTTTCATTGAAAAATATCAAGACTATTGTAAAGAAAGTGATATAAGAGAAAATATTTTTAGATTGTCTCAGGGAATGAATGAGTCCCTAGAATACTATGAGGAAATCGTTCAACTCATATGTAAGAGGAATCATAGTTGTACACTAGATGAGGAGTCTCTCAAACTTGTGCTCCTTCATGGAGTAAAATAATAACTATTGGAGACACCCAATCTCATTGTCTATGGGGACATATTCTAGATTGATTATGATGACATCAAGTATATATTCAAAAAATAATCCAAAGCTACAAGTAGGAAGAGATGGAAGAAGTGTTACTTCATTGTGATCCAAATTCATAGCCACAAATATCAATAAGAATGAAATAGGGAATTTTTTAAAGGACATCAAAATCGATATATTACACTCATTGTCCTTGCAGATGAACACAATGCAAATCAAGAAAAAACAAGAAGAGAAAAATAAATCTCTAGTTATTTTTTCCTATATGTACAAGGAAGCATGCTTGTAATAAATGTTGACACTATGTTAATTTGTGGAATATGTGAAGAGAAACATCAAACTAGTAAATTTCCTTCTTTTCTAGGTCTTAAAATTGCTTACTAGGGAGCTGATAAAAATGTGGAGTGGTTGTTCTTCATCAACCAAAGAATATAAGGATTGACATGACCATTTCAATCATTTATGCCTCATGCCCATACTCAATATTTTACTATATACAATACACAAATGAATTCACCACCTTGGTACTCTCGAAATCAACCTAACTGGTCAATGAAAAATCAACATTGGAAATACCAAAATCAACCTCAATCATTCCAATCCCAATCTCAACCATTTCAATATCAACCCCTTTTATCTTATCCCCAAATGCAAAACTAGAAATGGTGAAATCCACCACAAGGATAGAGGCCTCAAAATTAACAACAATAAACTTTGTTTCCACCCCCTCCTTAACATACCACTACCCAAACAAGTAATAATTATTAGTTTCCAAAGCAGCCTCAACTACCTACCCAACCTACTCTAAATCCAAATAATAAGCAAGTCTAGACAGTGTAAATAATGAGATGACCTACCAAACCTACTCCATGGATCTTCGAGAAATCACTCTAATATTAAGGATGGTTTTGATAGCTTCTCCTCTTATCACTAAACCCATATATAATAATAAATCTAGAGAAGAGGAAGCTCAAACACAAGAACAACAACATATTCCTCAATAAACATCTCATTTTCCTCAAAGGTTAAAATGAAAGCAACTTACACAAACTCAAAAAATGACCTCTTAGGTTAACTTAATAACTCATTTGTCAAAATACCTCTCCTCCAAGATATTAAAGGTGTTCCCATCTACAAAACATTCATCATATAAGTATGGATGGAGAGACCCAAAATAAAAAGAAAAGACTTCTTATATTCAGTGTGATAGGCTAAGTGACTTATAAACCTCATGTTAGGAAAAATATTCATTACCAAGTACTTATATCTAGGAAACCCAATTGTAGATGTTTATATCAACAAAATTTTAACTGAGAATACCTTAATTATAGACCTAGCAACAACTATCAATGTCATGACCAAAGACACCATTATTAAATTAGACCTAAGGGGGGTTATAATACATATACCTACTATCCTCCAACTAGAAAATAGATCAACTATGAATCATGAGTTAATTTTAAAAGATGTAATATTAGTCTCCATTGATTTCCTAGAGTACCCAATAGATTTCATAGTAATCCAAAGAAAATATAGACTCAATGGGTACCCACTCATACTAGGGAGACCTTGGATAGCCATATATGATGCATATATAAATTTTAGTATAGGAATCATAACTATAAAAAATGGTCAAACATTAAAAAATATTGCATTTTACCCTACTTCCAAACTATTCCTTGGAACTAAAACACTTATTTGGAAAAGGAAATAAGAAGGAGAAGATATCATGCATGCCACATTAGATCCTCTCCTCACAATTGAAATAATCCTAGCAATAAAAAATATTGTTGAGAACACATTTATCTCAAATTTCATGCAAAATTTATACCCATGCTCTATGAAATTTGAAGAATATATTGGCCAAGAAGAGATTGGGAAATATAAAAAATTTGTTGATCCAAAAGAGAGCTATTTGTAGGAATTACTTACTTCTCAAATTGACCAAACTGCAATAAAATAGTAAACATTTCTCCAAACAAAACTATCAAAATCAACAATAATTTGAGTATTATCCAAGAGAAGCAATTACTAACTGTCCTCAAAAGACATGCATCAACCTTTGCTTGGGATTACAAGGACATGAAATGAATTCCTCTAGACATATGTAAACACCACAATTACATCAAAGAATATTCTTCACCCATCAGACAACACCAAAGAATAATGAACCTAATACAAATAAGAACTAAGGATCAATACAAAACCACATTCACTTTCCCTTTGGGCACATTTTCCTATAAAGTAATCCCATTTGGACTATGTAAATTATTGCTCTTGCAATTTTTGAATTGCATATCTAGCGCATGACAATGTATAAGTCTATATGGATTATTTCAATCCACATGGAAACACATTCCAAGAGTCATGAACCAATTGGGAACATGTATTAAAGAGATTCTAAGAAATGAATATATCACTAATTAATGAAAATTCTCATGAATGAGGGGATTGTCTTAGGCCATCACATCTCTCCTAAGGGAATTCAAGTATAGATCCAAAAACACCTAACATAATCCAATACCTTCATATACCCCAAGAATAGAAATATGTGAGAATATTTCTAGGCTATGTAGGGTGCTATAGAATATTTATTAAAGACTTCAACAAAATAGCTTCCACATTGTTCACTCTCCTATCTATTGGCATACATTTTTGCTAGACAAAAGATTGTCAAAAGTCCTTTGAACACATCAAGAAGAAACTAATTGCAAACCCTATATTGTAAGGTCACAATTGGGAAATTCCATCTGATATTCACATTGATGCATATGATAAAGAATTAGGGGCGATTTTAGGTCAAGAATAGTAAAATGAACCATTTGCACTCTACTTTATTATAAATCATTTGTCTAGAGAAAAGAGGAATGATATTGTCACTAAAAAATAATTTATTGTTGTATATTTCATAAATAAGTTTAAACATTATATCACTAGATATCCAATTTTTGTTCACATCAATCATGCTCCCATAATATGCTTAATTAATAAGACATATATTAATGGTAAAATGACTAGATGGTTGTTACTACTCCAGGTATTTGATCTAACAATACTTGACATTAAACTAAGTGAATGGAATGTTGTTGCATATTTTCTATCAAGATTGACAAATACTACAAATAATGAAGTTGTTGATGATAGGTTTCTGAATGAGCAAATTTTTGTAATCTCTACAGAGACCCTATGGTTTGTTGTTATATAAAACTAATTAGATACCTATAAATTTCCTAAACACTTTCCTTATAGATAACATTACAAAATTTTCAAAAAAAATACCACCTTCACATGGATAAAAGGCCACCTATTCAAGCATGGGTCAAACCAAATATTGAGAAGTTTTATAATACATGATTAGGTACATGATATTTTGCATGCTTTCCATGTTGAGCCTTCTAGAGTTCACTATGCTACAAAAATAACAGCCTACAAATCCATGCAAGTTGGATACTATTGGTATACACTGCACAAGGACATTGAGAAATATGTCTCTCACAATGATGAATGTTAATGGATGGGTAGACCAACAAAAAGAGATGAAATGTCATTACACCCCTAGGTTTGATTTGAACCTTTTGATCAATGTGGCTTGGAATTTATGGGACCCATTGAATATCCTTCAAATCAAAAGAAACACATCTTGGTTTGTACAGATTGCTTAACCAAACGGGCAGAGGTAAAATCCATGAAAAGGGGAAAAATAGGAAAAGGTGGTTGTGATATCCCGAGTTTAGAACCCCTTTGCAAATAAGACTTTTTAAGACATAAAGTGTTTTAAATTTGATGTTGAGTCAGGTGACTTTGGAGCATTAAGTATGTTTACTATTTAAATGTTTGCATTTGATGTTGAGTCATGTGACTCTAGAGCATCAAGAATGTTGTTGTCTAGATGTTATTATTTGGTGTTGAGTTGGTGACTCTGGAACACCAAATGTGAAAATACTAAAATTGCTTTTGAATTGATGTTCAGTTGAGGAAACTCTGAAGCATCAAATTATCTTAATAAAATTAATATCTCACTTTATATTCCAAACTTCGAGTGGCAACTACTTAAAAGAGGTACCAAGTACACTAGGAGGGGTATGACCTATTAATTAATATGTAAAAATAAATAATGATGTAAAAGAATAAAGTGAGGAAAAATATTCATTAATGAATATCAAATAAAAAGAAATAAGATAAATAAAAACCCTAACTACTTCTTGAAAATAAAAGAACTCCAAAAAGAGAGAAAGAAGGGGAAAAGGGGACACTTTTTCCTAGAAAGAGAGAGAGAGACCTAAATGTTGAACAAGAGCCTATCCTTGAAATAAAATGTTTGCAAAGAGTGAACATTACAGGGGTAATGGTTCCTAGATCACTGGAGGGTTCAGTTGTGAGCCTTTGAGCGCTCATTACACCATGAAAGAAACATGGTTAGTCATGGAAGTGGACTGTGTAGAAAAATGATTGAAATTATAAGGTTTACAAAGAGTTGGTAAAAAACCTTGTGACTATTCTGCAGTAGTTTAAAATAGATAGACAACAAACCCTGGTTATCCTATCCTAGTGTGCTTGGTGTGGCTCGGGGGTGACCTGTGGAATGAACAACAAAATGTTCATAGTCTATGGCTCGGAGGAAATTGGAAGTCACTCAAGTGGTTTGGAATTCAAACTCTGATAATTTTCTTTATCTTTAATATCCTATATTTTACTTATGGTTATTTATTTAATTATTATGAGTTAAATGCAGTGAGTAAATTTAATCATGTTCTTTTATTGATCTCCTAGAAAAAAAATTAGATAGGGTGGTTGTAAAACCCTGATATTTGTAGAGTTGTTATTAATAATTATTTTTATACATATTGACTATTTCTCGAAAGGATTTAGATGAATATTTTCTATAAAATTCATTAGTAAGCTTTATGTAAATGTTTGCAAAAAGTGCAAAGGTAGTTAATCCTCTTTTAAACATAGTCTTGTTTATTTAATATGAAAGGTCATTTGTATTTAAAATTACATTTATAATCTGGTTAATTAATATTATTGGTTTAATTATATTGTTTATGGACTAACTCTATATATTTTCGATTGAGAATCGAAACCCTAGCTAAAACAGAGTTACTATGTTTCACGTTAGAACCCTAAATTATTAAATAGAGACATTACACATCATAGTAAGTTTTCAAACAATGGAATCGTTATTTATAGAAATTATAATACATGAATTAAAACAAACTACTCATGCTTGTATCTTAAGCTATAAATAAACACAAAGCCCAATGGGCAATTCATTTTAACAGAATTCCCATTGGGCAGTTCGTTTTGATGCGAACAAAGTTGAGTTTGAAACCACATGTCTTTTTTTTTAACAAGAACAGTTGTAGACATTTGTATTAAAATAGGCCATCAAAAAATACATAAAGAGAGGCACTAGTTTGTCTCTGTGAGATACCAGAATTCATGCTTTTATGTTCAGCTTCAACAAAATTTCTATTGACTCTTAAAGACCCTAAGCTACGATGACTGTAAACTTTCACAAATTGTCCAAGACCAAATATGCAGAAACAATACATTACAAAAAAAGATTTAAAATCCATATCAAGCCGATAAATCCTCATACTAAAATGACTATAATCCAAAATTAAGCAGGTTCTAGCTGCATAAAAACAAAGGAGAACCCAGAAGCTCAGGAAGGTTGTATGCTGAGTGAGAATTAGCGTTGTTCTGGTTGATTCGAAACCACATGTTTTACCATAAAAGCAACTCTATAATACCAAACAAATTCACAGAGTTCGATTTCATAAAACAATACACAGAGTTCGAATGCATAAAGATTACATAGTTTGAAGAATGCTCGAAGGGATTAAGACTAATTATGTTTAAAATCCCAAGGGCGAGACTATAAAAGGCCACAACCTGAACAATATACATAAGAACGTTAAAACTCTGAGTATTTATTAATCATGTGACCCGAGGTCGAGTCCATAAGAGCAATGAGACTATGCATCTAAGTTTAAAATAAACAATAAATCTCCAGAATGAATATATACAAGAAATCGAAAGAGTCAAGCAGATGCTTTAACAAGAATTTTACATCAAACGTTGTATATTAATAATTATGTAAGGGAATATCAAACGCACTAGACCATATGATTTATATCCATTGAATGACTGTAGATTGGATCTACAAATCGTGTATACAGTAAACAAAACAAAAGATCAAGGGTCGAGCCCTTTAATGGAATGCCTGCTTTCATTCCTCAGTAAAGAAAATAGACTAATAAGCATAGTATGCACAAAAGCAAACCATGGCTTCAAACCCAAGTTTTAATACCAATAAGTTTACAATTACTAATGAAAAGAGTTAATTATATACATGAAAATAAACAGTCACGACATCACTATTAAAGTGGTAGACCATTAATATCTTGGCATGCAAAGAAAGGAACTGTAAGTTATAAACATCGAGCCATGTATAGGCTAAGTCAAAAGAAATATAATAATCATCCTCTATCCATAACGGAGGCACGAGGTGGTCTCACCTCTTCATTGTGAAAATTGGATACAACAACGACTTAGAACAAAAGGAGTGATGCTACATATCAACAGAATGGGGTTTAGACCCTCCTCTCTATGAAACGCGAGACCACGAGTAATTGTGGGTTTACCTGTAGAGCAACACACTCGTATTCTTTCCCATAAGGGATTCCATAGCACGATCACTGAAGATCACATGCATGTAAATGTAAAATTAGTCACAGCAGATCTAATGAACAAGTAAATCAATCACAACAGATGAACATAGAAAATATGGTGTAAAACTGTGCAAAACATGCAGCAGTGCTCAATATCCCAATAAGGGTGAATAATTACAATACAATCTAACAATGTGAGTGAGCAATTCGAATTGACTAAGTAGGCCATTCGAATCACTGAATGGAGTAGCTTGACTCCAACTAGGAGTCCTCATAATCAATCGATGGTGCTCATCAATGCACATGAACCAGTCATCCAGGTGTCAATCTGAGTCTAACTGAGTGTAACAAGTGTAACTGAAGTGTGTAGCATTGATTAAGGGAAGGAGGCTCAGTGGGGGGCGCATGGGAGGATAACTGAAGTCAGAACAAGTCATCTAGTCAATATGGAGGTCCAACGGAAGTGAAACAGTCAGTCGGGAGTGAAACTAGCCTCAAATCAGGGAGAATCGGAGCTAACTGAGTGTAACTGAAGTGGAACTGCAGTGGTAGGTGAAGAAGTGCGCCCTTCTCTGGTAGTAGGTGAGAAGTGGGCGCCTTCCTGACTAGGAGGGCTAAAACTCTGAAGTAAGTGGCTCCCGGGTGCTAGAATAAGGTGGCTAAGCTGCTGGAGGCATCAACCTGGTGACTGGGATGCATGCAAACCCTAGAATTTGCATGCAAACCCTAATTGCATGCAAGATCCTGAAAAAGATGATGTGGATATCCGAACAGTAAACAAGAGGCAGTGCAAACATATATATATACGGAGTTCTGGGTAAACAAACGTGATTAATTTGTATATAACTAATAAGCAAATACCTCTTGACAGTGATGAGGTATTGATTCGCCTCCAAACATAACCAAATCTTGAGTGAACAAAGAGGGTTGAGCAAATATTCATTGCAGAGGGATTCTGAGAATATACTAGTGTTAGCTCAAAGCTATGGAAGTAAATTGTACAATGAACACAATGAAAACTTTGTCAAATAAAACAGACTTCATTAGAGAATATGGAGCAAATCTCGGCTCTCTCCCTCTCCCTCAAAATGAGATGAAAAAATAAAAACTACAACCCTAAATCAAATAATAAATGCATAGCTCAAGGTCCAACGCGGAGTCTTAACTACACTGACAGTACATTGAGATGTGGGACACCGCATGTACGTTGAGACGTACACGTGGTGTCCCTTGGAGTTTAATGTTGGCAACGAATCCAACCCTTGCAATGTTAGCATATCACATCAATGGTTAACAAGGATAATGAACCATATGAGGTATAAAAACCTTTAGGATTTAATGTGTTGGTTACTATACCATATGACTATAGTGTCAATCCCAGAAATGATAGTGAAGTGTAAATCAAACCTTAGATTAGATGCACGACAACCATGGAGCATGGTTTTAAATAGAACAAGAACAAGTTTTATACATAATTAAACCTATATTTATAGTTTAAAAAAGGATTGATTATAAAGAGTAAGTCTAAATTAAATTTGCTCACTATAGTTTGATCTTAGACCAAGATCTGAGAATAGTAAATCAATTTCTGAATTTAGTGGCACGACGAAGTTGACATAAGCAACCTGCAAGAGATGATAAAACAAAATGATATAAGTTATATGCTAAGTAAGCCTCAACTTTATGTTGTAAAGCCTCGAATTTATGTTGTAGGGCTAGTTTTATTGGCTGGTAGGTCTAAGACAAGAACCTCAAAAAGAACAAATTGACAGGTTTATATAAATAGATAATCAAATTAACGATCTAGTATAAACAAATAATTGGACAAATAAAAGAGAAAATGATGAATATATTGGTTTTTCCATTAATTCCTGAAATGACAAATAGTTGTTTTAATAACACATTTATCTTTCGAATAATGTGCAAAGGATTTATTTTCAAAGAAATTGTTTACAATAAAATCATCGCGATGTGACAATGTCAATTTAAATTTTTTTTAAATTGTTGTAATTTTAGGACATGACAAATTGGTAACAAAGCTGAGGTTCAACACTTTGTGACCTATGGGCCTAACTAGAAGATACACAAGAAAATAACTAACAGTTAAATTCTCTTTTGCACATCAGAAAATTTAAATACGGAAGCCTATAAATGACATTGTCGCAACAAACACAACCTTATATACAAAACAATTTTGGAACTCAAAATTCGGTATCTTCTCTATTATCCAATTTGACAATAAATACAGAACAAAACTTGAAAGGGGTTGGGAGGCCTTAGCTCAACAAGAGGAACTTACAGAACAGATTAGAAATTAGACGCGTAGGAATTAAAAATTAGACAGTATGAGTGAAATTATGATTTCTAGTCAACAAGGGAATTTAATTCGCCCCAACCTCATGAAGAGTAGAATTATGAAGAAATGAACAGTGATCAAAGAAACGTTACACCTTTAGAATTGATGAAAACTGTAGAAGGTTTAAAGGATGAATTTCAAAGTTATAAAGATGATAACTTGAAAGACATACAGGGACAGCAGTAAATGAATGCCATCCTGCTACAAACATTAATAGAAATAAAACAAAGTTGCCAACCAGTTCATGAATCCAGTAACCTATTAAAGAGGCATGCGCATGAAAAGGAAAACAAAAATGAAGAAAATGAAGAAGAAGATAAATTTGAAACATATTCAAGTTCATGCTTAGACAAAAAGCATTACTATAGTGATAGTAAGCAAGACACCTCTTTCTCTTCTCCTCACAGAAAGAAAAGTAAAATATCTAGTAAAGAGGAATTTAAAGGAGAATTTAAGAAAATTAAAGCCCCTATTTTTTAAGGTGAACTAGACTCAGGTGAAAAAGTGGAAGAATGGTTGATGAGGATGACGAATTAATTTAAATTGTATGACTATCCTAGCAGGCTAAAGGCAAGATTGGACATCTACAATTTAAATGGCAAGGTTGCCCAGTGGTGGTGAGATTTAAAACTCACCAAAAATCTGAAAGAATGAAAAGTTCTTGGGAAAGTTCTAAGAAAATGTTTCAAGAAAAATACATGTCTGAATGCTTTTTTGATAAAAAGATAAAAGAATTTCACAAGTTAAAGATGGGATCTATGACCATGGATGCTCTAATAAATAGATTCCTGGAATTACTTCACTATGTCCCTTACATTAGGGATGAGAACGTTAAAATCTAGCAATTTTTGAGTTTCCTTCCACCTTACTTTCGGGATAAAATTGAGTTTGATGCACCTAAGACTCTTGATGAAGCTTTATTTAAGGCTAGACTTGCTTTGAACACAATCAACATAGATCTGAAAATCCGAAGAAGAGTAAAGAAAAGCGAAAAATAACTTCAGACAGTAGAAGAAAAGGCTACAAGCCCCCTCCCTATAGAAAGTTTAACAACAATTTTCTATTTAGCGGGAATTATGCCAAAAGTGAAGTACAATCAAACCTACCAGTCCAAAGTGGAAACAAGCCAATTTATTTTGTTGGTAATAAGGCTACTCCAACAACAGTAAAATGTTGGGGATGCCAAGGTCCACACTTGTATCATGACTACCCATAGAAAATTCAAATAGTTATGAACGATCTACATGCGAATGACATGGTAGAAGATGTTGCAAGGATGCCAAGAATTTGCGCTACTTTGGAAGGCATGCAAGCCAATCATCAATCCACTATGATTGAAATCAAAGGTAAAATTTTTACACAATCAAATTCTATTTTGATAGATACAAGATCTTGTCATAGCTATGTATCACATACGATTGTGGAAAATTGTAATTCCATAAGGTAAAGCATAATAAACCATGGTTGGTACAACTAGCAACCAGTGCAAAAATAAAAATTCAGAATTAATTAAGGGTTTCCCAAAAGACTTGAATAGTCTAGAAACAAGCATAGATTTAAATATATTTCCTTTGGGATCATATGATGTCCTGATAGGGATAGATTCGTTGGAACAACATCACATAGTTTTGGATTGTTTGAATAAGAATTTTACTTGTATTGATGATCAAGGAAAACAGAAAATAGTGCATGGTGTGCCTATGAAAATTTCATTAAGAAAGATTCCAGCCCTACAAGCTAAAATATGTGTTAGGAAAGGTTGTAAATTCTATGCAGTTAATCTTCAGATTTGTAATACTGGGAATAAATCAGAAATAAAATTAAAAAAATTATGTTTTAAATTAATTTAAATATGTGTTTCCTGAAGAGTTCTCAGGGCTTCCACCTAAGCAGGATTTAGAATTTTCTATAGAGCTTGTACTGGGAGAAGTGTCGGTGTCCAAAGCTTTGTACCGCATGACTACACCGGAGATAGTTGAGTTAAAATTGCAGCTTCAAGAATTGATAGAAAAAGGGTACATAAGACACAGTGTGTCCCCCATGGGGAGCACCAATCTTGTTTGTGAAAAATAAGGATGGAACAATTTGCATGTGTATTGACTACAGACAGTTAAATAAGCTAACAATCAAAAGCAAATATCCACTCCCTAGAATTGATTATCTGTTTGATTAAGTAGGGGGGCTAAGATCTTCTCTAAAACTGATTTGAGATCTGGATATCATCAAGTGAGAATCCAAGAGGAAGACATAAGTAAAACAGCTTTCAAAACTAGATATGTCCACTACAAGTTTGTTGTGATGCCATTTGGTTTAACTAATGCCCCTGGAACTTTTATGTGCATTATGAATAAGTTTGTACTAGTCTTTATTGACAACATACTCATTTATTCTAAGAGTGAAGAAGAACATAATGAACATATGAAAATTGTCCTACATATATTACGAGAACAACAGCTTTATGCTAAGTTCAGTAAATGTGATTTTTATAAGAAGCAAATTTTTAGTATTTAGGACATATTATTTCAAAAGAAGGTATCATTGTTGACCCAGAAAAGATCAAAGCAATTATGGAGTGTCCTAACCCTAAAAATGTATTGGACATTCAATCATTTATGGGGTTAGCAGGATATTATTGAAATTTTATTGAAAACTTTTCTAGGATAGCTTATCCTATGACATCCTTGTAGAAGAAGGATACAAAATTTCTTTGGACTGAAAAATGTGAAGCAAGCTTTAGTCAACTTAAACAATTGTTAACAACTGCACCTATTTTGAAAATAGTTGACGCGGATGGGGATTTTTTTGTTTGTATCGATGCCTGCAAGGGGGAACTAGGAGGATTCCTTAGGCAAGATGGATTTGTCATTTCCTATTAATCCCGAAAAGTTAAATACCATGAGAGAAATTGTGTGAATCACGATTTAGAGTTGGCTTCCATCATACATGCCTTAAAAATGTGGAGGCATTAATTGATGACAAAAAGGTTCATACTTAAAACATACAATCTGGGATTATAATTCAGTTTTGAACAACCAAATTTGAATGCTAGACAGGCTAGGTGGTTGGCTTTTCTAAGTGAGTACAATTTCGAAGTTAAACATATCAAGGGAAAAGAGAATAAGGTGGATGATGCTTTAAGTCGAAGAATACATGTGTTGTAAGAAGTGTTGGTACCAAAATTTGCCCCATCAAAAAAATTTAGATTCCGGCAGCACGTATGTAAAGAGCCACCCCAGTTTTTGCTACCGGAATGTCCACTAGTATTTTCACCAAAGTTGTGAGTGTTCCAGTCAACCTGTTTGGTTCCCCTCATGTCAAATCTTTAAATTGGTGAATTCTATTCAAATTCCAATCATTAAATATCCAATATCCCAAGGCAAAGAATATCAAAACCAAGTATTTTTCAAACATAATTACCTGTGTTTTCATGTTTTAGTCATTGTCTTTGGGCATGTATTACGAGGAGTTGAAAGTGAATGTTTGAAAACCAAAAGAGGTTTTTGTTAAGAATGGGATCATTCACAAAAACCTCCTTCAATTTTTCAATAGGTGTTATGGTGTGGAAGAGTCGAAGGGATCTTTGCAGCCTATTTTTCCAGAATTAAAATAGTTAAAATGATTTCCTATTTTAGTCACAAACTTTGGGCACGGTTCCTGAGAATAGAGAGAGAAAATTTCGACAAATGAAAGAGGTTTTTATTAATAACGGACTCATATAAAAAAACCTCTTTCAGTTTTTACACAGATGTTAGTATCTAAGAGATATGCATCGGATTTCAAGCCATATCTTTCCATATTTTTCGGAATTTTGTTTCCTAAAAATCTACTAAATCAATTGGTTCAGGAGTCACCTCATCAATTTGGAATTTGGGTGAGATATCCTCAAAAAGCTAAAATATGGATCAATAAGTTACTAGATCCATTATTTTTGGATCTTGATAAGAATGTAATATCTTTATATAAACTATGAAGGAAGAGGTGCAGGAAAGGGGAGTTCCAGCTGAGAGGCTATGATATGGTAAATATTAGCACTGATTTTTCTGAAAGCATGAAGATACATACTCTGTAAATTTTCATTGGAGATTTTTTATTTGAATGCAAGAATTCACCTTCTATGAGTTAGGTTGTAGCTTTTCTTTTAAATCTAAATACTGTGCAATTATGTTTTAACTAATCTTAGTTATGTATTCTTGAGCAACAATAATTTTGTTGTGATGGCTCATACTCAGATTCCATGATTAGAATTTTTTTTTCTAAATATGGTATTTTATGTCAATGTGTGAATGAGAAAGTATGTTCCATATGTTATCATTAGTTTTGAACCTAAGGCATCTTGATTTTCCTTTTTTTCATTCCATTTACCCAATCCTATTTTCAGAAGTTGATGTTATCAGTTGTCTTCTACTTGGCTCTGTTTTATAAATCATCTCTTGGCCCATTGCACAACCCTATCAACCAAATCCAAATCTACCCAAACTTGAGGTACCTAAACTTTGTGCTTAGAATTCAATGCAAAATTTAGGACTAACATCTTTTGGCACCGTTGTCGGGGACGGAAATGAAGTAAATCTTCCCTAGGAGAATGACAAAGAATAGATCCAGTCTTTGATGGTGAACCAGGGCTGGTTACATAATTGGACTGCAATCTTTCACCGGGAGACTCCACGAAGGAAGGATCTGTTGGAGACTCCACTCATTCAAGATGTCGAAAACCATGGAATCCATTATGGCTCATAGGTTTTCACCTTTCAATTTTTCAGTTGTTTCAGGATTTCCAAATGCAGTACCTATCATGGATGAGTGGGGATATTTCCTTCCACGATTCAAAGAAAAAAAAGATGGCAATCCAGCAACACATTTTTTGAAATTTCATGAAGTTATGTATCAGCTCGAAATTCATCATGGGGATGTCCTCATGAAAATGTTCATGTATTCACTTGAAGGAGATTCTTGGGAGTGGTACTGGTCTTTGCCAGCTGCTAGCATTTCCTCACTAAAAGGATTCCACCCATGTTTCCAGAAACATTGTAAGTACATTTTTTCAGTTGAACTTCTTTCGAAATATTGTTGCAAACATGTTGATTTCCATAATACAACTTCTTTATGTGATCCAACAAGTTATGATGATGAATGTAATCAAGGATGCCAAATATGTCATGCAGAAGCTATGGTTTCAGAATTAGTTGAAGATAAAGAGGAAATGTTTTCAATTTCTGTTGTCAAGGAAGAATATCATAATAATTATGATAACCAAGCTATTGTTTTTAGTCATGTTGAAAATTATTTTAGTGATGAAATCAACGAAGATGGTCTGGAATGTTCTCATAATGCTTTTAACGGTTTTGAAGATCAATCTTTTGTTGAACAAACTATTTTTTTAAATCATGTTGGACATCATTTTTGCAATGAAGATCGGCCTTGTAATGAAGAAATTACTGTAGAAGCGTTTGGTTCAAATGATTCTAAAAAATATTCTGGTTGTTTTCGTGATGATATGATATCACAAAAGGCTTTTCAGGATTTATTGAATGAAGAAAAACATGAACCTCCAGCAGCATCATTGGAAAATTTTCATAATTCTCCACTTTATGATGAATATGATGAAGACATTGAAGTTCGAGACCGGGAATTCCATGATCAGCAGCAACCGATTGTAGGTGAATTATATTCCAATCTTTCTATTGAACAAGAAAAAGTTCTAAATTGCTTTGACTCTCAAATTGACAGCAGCTAGAATCTAGATACTTTGAAGATAATATTAGATGTGTCTAATAGCCATGGTTGTGATAACTTTGTTGCTCAAAACCATTATGAATATATGACTATTTTTTATAAGTATGAAGACGAGTTAGAAGAGCATCTTGCACATTTTTATTCTTCACCAGTTGTTGAGCAGCAGTCTCTAGAAATCGGTAAAAACTTGTATATACCATTTTTTAATTTGAATCTGAAGGAAACACTAAACCAAATGAGGTTATTATAGCTGAATATAAGGGCAGCAATTTCTTGTTTTCTGCTTCTTCATTTGCAACATTTCAAGAACAGAAGTCTGATATCTTCCATGGAGCAGAAAATATACAGAGGAATCCTTCTCTTTTAGATCAAACGGTAATTTTTCATGATCATGTGGCCGCATATTTGGATAGTTTTTCAATTCTAAATCCTTTATTATTTTTTCACTGGGACTGTTAGGCCCAATTGTCTAATGAGTCACAGATTTATCTTCAAGACTTCTTTATGCAAAAACAAATGCAAAAGTTTCACCTAGCTTATCAGATACTTTCATGGTTTTATTGGAAATACCATTATACACAAGGAAGATGAATTCGGCTAGTTAGACGAATTTATGACTTGTATATAAATAATCTCAATAAATGAGCATTTGGGTTTGCTTTGGTTTCAGTCTGTAATATAGTTTTTTTTAACTTATTATGGTGTCCAATAGTTCAGATGAGAGTATAGTAGATCAGCATAAGACTCCATCACCCAATAGATACAAGGCACTAGTGCTTCTTATTCTCACTTGCAAATCAGTTTTGGTTTGCAGAGCAAAGTCATTTAATATTTTGATGAGCAAAACAAATTGCAACTTTTGATTTGCAATAAATGATGAGCATGACAAGTTGAAAATGTTAGAGATTGTTTCAGGAAGAAGGAAAAGGGTATGCATGTTCTTGGAGCCTCGTAGGGAGGACTCCATCCCCATCTAAATCTAGATATTGGTACCAAAATCTGCCCCATCAAAAAAATTTAGATTCTAACGGCGCATATGTAAAGAGCCACCCCATTTTTCGCTGTCGGAATGTCTACTAGTATTTTCACCAAAGTTGTGAGTGTTCCATTCAGCCTGGTTAGTTCTCCTCATGTCAAATCGTTAACTTGGTGAATTCTATTATATCCCAAGGCAAAGTATATCAAAACGAAGTATTTTTCAGATATAATTACTTGTATTTTCCTATTTTAGTCATTTTCTTTGGGCACATCTTACAAGGATATGGAAGTGAATGTTTGAAAACCAAAAGAGGTTTTTGTTAATAACGGGCTCATTCACAAAAATGTCCTTCAATTTTTCAACAAGTGTTATGGTTTGGAAGAATCGAAGGGATATTTACAACCTATTTTTCTAGAATTAAAATATTAAATGATTTCTTGATTTAGTCACAAACATTGGGCACAACTCTCGAGACGATCGAGAGAAAATTTTGAAAACTGAAAGAGTTTTTTATTAATAACGGACTCATATACAAAAACCTCTTTCACTTTTTACACAGGTGTTAGTATCTGAGATATATGCATCGGGTTTCAAGCCCTATCTTTCCATATTTTTCAAAATTTTGTTTCCTAAAAATATGCTAAATCAATTGGTTAATGAGTCACCTCATCATTTCAAATTTGGATGAGATATCCTCAGCAAGATAAAAGATGGATCAAGAAGTTACTAGATCCATTATTTTTGGATCTTGATAAGAATGTAATATCTTTATATAAACTATGAAGAAAGAGGTGCAGGCAAGGGGAGTTCCAACTGAGAGGGTAAGAGATGGTAAAATATCAGCACTGATTATTCTGAAAGAATGAAGATACATACTCTATAAATTTTCATTGGAGACATGTTATTTGAATGCAAGAATTCATCTTCTGTGAGTCAAGTTCTAGCTTTTCTTTTAAATATGAATACTGTGCAGTTATTTTTTAACTAATCTTAGTTATGTATTCTTGAGCAACAATGTTTTTGTTGTGATGGCTCATACTCAGATTTAGTATCTCATATTCCATGATTAGAATGTTTTTTTGAATATGGTATTTTATGTTAATGTGTGAATGAACAATTCTATTCCATATGTCATCATTAGTTTTGAACCTAAGGCATCTTGATTGTCCTTATTTTCAGTCCATTTACCCAATCATATTTTCAGAAGTTGATGTTATCAACTATCTTCTATTTTCTTTGTTTTATAAATCATCTATTGGCCCATTGCACAACCTTATCAACCAAATCCAAATCTACCCAAAATTGAGGTGCCTAAACTTTGTGCTTAGTAGTCAGTGCAAAATTTAGGACTAACAAGAAGTAACAACTTATCAAATCAATTCTAATTTATATGACAGAACCAAGACAATGAGCAGAAATGATGAATATCACACATAAATTAGCAATAAAATTCAAGAAAATAATGTAGGACAACAAACAAAAAAATTATAAAATTGATGAAACCAGATTACTGTGGTATAAAAACAGGTTGTATATGCCTGAAATAGCAAAAATCAGATCTGAAATATTGCAGGAATTTCATAAACCACCTTACTCTGGGTGTAACGTCCCCACCCGCGGATCCAACTCCGGTAAGGAAACATGATGCCAATCTACGGGGCTTTCACAAAATCTCAGCCCAAACCATTAGCTTCATACAAATTAAAAACATAGTGTGCAGATACAATTTAAGCACAACGGAATTAAAACTCATCCACACACACACATTTCATATGCATACAGCATATCAAAAACAACATTCAATTTAAACATTTCAGAAGTAAATGCATAGACAGATAAACACTTATCTTGATGGTGAAATGGCCCCAAACAACTAGCTATGTTGCTGCAACGTTCCACCCAACCATAGGCCAGTTATGTTCATAGATCTCTCAACACAACTGCCACCCCCGAGCTAAGCATGATTCTCACAAGGAAAAGGGAACATTCCAGCTCATTCATAGTCAAAGCAATAGAAACCCATCTCAACCCCAACCTTCTTTTACACACAGCAACTCTAACTGGGCATGGATACCCAATTTCAGCAATGGGATTTTACAATAAGACGGCCATGGTCTTTCCCAAGTCGTGGGCACACCAAAAACGAAATGGCAATTTGGGAATCAACCCTGGGAGAGAAAAATCGTTTTCAGAAAACGTTTATGGGAAATCAAGGGACAAAAACGGCCTCCATAAACCCCAAAATCATGGCTCCCTTCCTCCCAACCATTGTGCAATACAAAAACGAGTTCACAAGCATGGAAAATGCAGGTAAATGGTGAAAAACGTGATTGGTAAATCCCATCTAGCTCAAACTGTGTGAGAGGGAAAAGGCCTTGGGTTTTCCCCAAATCGTGGCTCACCAAACGAACTGTAAAAAGGGAAAATCATCCCTAGGGAGAAACCCAATTTCTTCCACAGGTTATGGGCATTTCCAATGGCCAAAATGGATCCATTGAAACCCCAAATCAAACTCCATCTTTCCCCAGTAGTTCTGCAACTCAAAAACACCCTCTTCCCAACTAGAGAACAAAGAAAAACCAGGAAAACATGGCTGGAAAACGCCCAGGCAGCTCCAAAAATGTGAGAGAGGCAAAATTGGTTGATGGGTAATGGCTTGGGAGGAAAATTCATGGCTCTTTTCTTGCCAAGGAAGCCAAACACGTTTTTCCATGAAGGGTGGTTGCCCATACTCAAATTTTGGACAGCCATACCCCTCATTCCCCAAGGCATTAACTACCTCAACCAACTTTTGGGAAAAATGAATGATTGGGTACAAAAGTCAACATGGGTAGTTGAGTTTTTGATGGCTTATCTCATTGACACTTGGCTTGACTTGATTGGCTCAAGGGTTTGAATGTTTTCCCTCCCACTTCCTTGTAAAATCATGCCCCCATCTCTTGTTGCATTGCATAGCTAGTTGTGGGTATTTTATTTAAAATGCATATTTACATAATGTTCACAATTCCATTGTGCATGGCTATCACGTGAACCATATGCATTGATAAATTGATGGCAGGGCCTTGGCCTTGAGCTCCTCACCACGATTTTACAACAATATTACATCATTTACGGTTTTAATTCCATGGGGTCAAACTAGGGACATTACACTGGGCATCCAGGTTATCAAAAAATGATTTTTGTTGTCAAAAACATTATTTTTAGCCTAAATATAAGAATGATATAGCCTTGTTTATTGCTAAATTTCAAGAATGTCAAGTTGTAAAAACCAAACATCAACATCCAGTTGGGATGTTACATCCATTTCCCATTCTAGAATGGAAGTGGGAGTTAATAAGCATGGATTTTATTACTAGTTTACCGAAAAGCAAAAAAGTTGAATGATGTTGTTCTTAACCAACTATCTAAAGATGTACATTTTGTACGTATAAAATCTACCTATAAGGCCATAAACATAGAAGAAATTTTTAGATTATATGGAGTGCCAAAAAGCATTATATCTGATAGAGACATAACGTTTACAAGAAATTTTTGGAAAGATTTAGTTTATGGTCTAAACACAGCTAAATTTTAGTACAGCCTATCACCCACAAATAGATGGGAAAGCAGAACGTACTAATAAAATATTAGAAGACATGCTTAAAATGTATGTCATGCATAACCCAACACATTGGGAAGACTAGATACACATGGCCGAATTTTCCTATAACAATGGTTATCAAACGTCAAGTGAAATGGATTCTTTTGAAATTATGTATGGAAGAAAATGTAGGACACCTGTGACTTGGGATAGTCCAGTGGATAGATTGATGTTGGGGCCAAATCTGTTAAAAGATCTTGAGCATATTTTAAAGAGGGAACAACAACATTTGAAAGAAGCGCGGGATAGACAGAAAAGCTATGCCGATAAAAATAGATGAGAAAAAGAATATCAAGTTGGAGAACATGTTTATTTGAAAGTAAAGGAAAATAAAAGCTCTCTAAGTTTGGGGACATGCAAGAAGCTAGCTCCCGGATATTGTGGGCCATTCAAAATATTGGCTAGAAGAGGCTTAGTGGCCTATGAACTTGCTCTACCTACTCATGTTAAAATCCACAATGTTTTCCATGTTTCTTTACTTAAAAAGTATGTGTATGATTCTAAGCATGCCGTTGATTGGAATCTATTGCAGGTAAATCCAGAAGGGAAGTTCATTCCAGAACCCCTTCAGATTCTGGATAGGAGAGAGTTGTAGCTCCGAAAGAAAACTATGTCCAATTAAAAATTCAATGGAAGCATTACAACCCTAAAGAGGCAACATGGGAAAGAGAAGATGCCTTGAGAGAGGCATATCCCACTTTATTTCAAGGTTTTCAGTAAAGATGCTAACACCGGGATGGTGTTGTTTTTAATGGGGGTGGGATGTGATATCCCAAGTTTAGAACCCCTTTGCAGATAAGACTTTTTAAGACTTAAAGTGTTTTTTAGTTGATGTCGATTCATGTGACTCTGGAGCATCAAGTATGTTTATTATTTAAATGTTTGCATTTGATGTTGAGTCATGTGACTCTGGAGCATCAATATTTTTGTTGTCTAGATGTTATTATTTGGTGTTGATTTGGTGACTCTGGAGCACCAAATGTGAAAAGACAAAGTTTTTTTGAATTGATGTTGAGTTAAGGAAACTCTGGAGCATCAAATTATATTAATAAAAGTAATATCTCACTTTATATTACAAACTTCTTGAGTGGCAGCTACTTAAAAGAGGGACCAAGTACACTAGGAGGGTATGACCTATTAATTAATATGTAAAAAGAAATAATGATGCAGAAGAATAAAGTGAGGAAAAATATTCATTAATGAATATCAAATAAAAAGAAATAAGGGAAATAAAAACCCTAACTACTTCTAGAATATAAAAGAACTATAAAAAGAGAGAAAGAAGGGAAAAACTGGACACTTTTTCCTAGAAAGAGAGAGAGACCTGAATGTTGAACAAGAGCCTATCCATAAAAGAAAATTTTTGCAGAGAGTGAACATTACAGGGATAATGGTTCCTAGATCACTAGAGGGTTCAGTTGTAAGCATTTGAGTGCTCATCACACCGTGAAAGAAACATGGTTAGTCCTGGAAGTGGACTATGTGGAAAAATGATTAAAATTATAAGGTTTACACAGGGATGGTAAAAAACCTTGTGACTACTCTGCAATAGTTTAAAAGAGATAGACAACAAACCCTGGTTATCCTATCCTAGTGTGATTGGTCTAGCTCAGGGGTGACTTGTGGATTGAACAGCAGAATGTTCATGGTCTATGGCTAAGAGGAAAGTGGAAGTCACTTAGGTGGTTTGGAATTCAAATTCTAATAAGTTTTTTTTATCTTTGATATCTTATATTTTACTTATGGCTATTTATTTAATTATTATGAGTTAAATGGAAAGAGTCAAAGCATATGCTTTAACAATCATTTAACATCAAACATTGTATATTGATAATTATGAAAGGGAATAGCAAACACACTAAACCATATGATTTATATCCATTAAATGATTGTAGATTGGATCTACGAATAATGTATACAGTAATCAAAGCGAAAGATCAAGGGTCTATCCCTTTAAAGGCATGCCCACTTTCATTCCTCAGTGAAGACAATATACTCATAAATAGAGTATGCAAGAAATCAAACAATGGCTTCCAAGCCAAGTTTTAATACCAATAAGTTTACAATTACCAACGAATAGAGTTAATTATATACATGCAAATAAACAGTCATGGAATCACAGTAAAAATGGCATGCCATTAACATCTTGGAAAACAAAGAAAGGAATTGCAAGTTCCAAACATCGATCCATATACAAGCTAAGTCAAATGAATCTAATAATCATCCTCTATACATAATAGAGGCACGAGGTGGTCTCACCTCTTCACTGTGAAAATTGGATACAAAGACTTAGAACAAAAGGATTTTCGCTCCATATCAAAAAATTGGGGTTTATACCCTCCTCTCCAAGAAACACCAGACCACGAGAAAGTGTGGGCTTACCCGTAGAGCAATGCACTGGTATTCCTTCCCATAAGGGATTCCATAGCACGAGCACTGAAGACATAGCTATAAACAAGAGGCAGTGCGCAAGCACGCGCGCGCGCGCACACACACACACACACACAAAAAGTTATGGGCAAACAAACATTATAAAGCTGTATATAACTAATAAGAAAATACCTATTGATAGGGATGAGGTGTTTATTTTCATCCAAACATAACCAAACCCTGAGCGAACAAAGAGGTTTGAGCAAATACTCATTGCCAAGGGATTCTAAGAATATACTAGAGCTAGCTCAGAGCTACAGAAGTAAAGTGTACAATGAACACAACAAAAACTATGTCAAATGAAATGGACTTCATTAGAGAAGCTGGAGTAGAGCTCAGATGTCTCTTTCTCCCTTAAAATGAGTTGAAAGAATAAAAACTGAAACCCTAATTCAAATAAAGAATGAGTAGCTCGAGGTCCATATCAAAGTCTTAACTACACTGAAAATACGATGAGATGTGGCAAGTTATAGGGTAGGGACGTACACGCAGTGTCCCTTGGAGTTTAATGCTGCCAACGACTCCAACCCTTGCAATGTTAGCACATTACATCAATGGTTAACAAGGATGATGAACCATGTGAGGTATAAAAACCTCTAGGATTTAATGCGTTGGTTACTATACCATATGACTATAGTGGCAATCCTGGAAACGATAGTGAAGTGTAAATCAGATCTTAGATTATATGCACGGAAACCATGGAGCATTGTTTTAAATAGCACAAGAACAAGTTTTATACATAATTAAACCTATATTTAATAGTTTGAAAAAGGATTGATTATAAAGAGTAAGTCTAAATTAAATTTGCTCACCATAGTTTGATCTTATACCAAGATCTGAGAATAGTAAATCATTTTTTGAATTTAGTGGAAAGGTGAAGTCAACATAATCAACCTGCAAGAGATGATAAAAGAAAATGATATTAGCTATATGCTAAGTAAGCCTTGAATTTATGTTGTAGGCTAAGTTTTTTTGGTTCGCAAGTCTAAGACAAGGACCTCAAGAAGAACAAATTGACAGGTTTATATAAATAGATAATCAAAATAACAGTCTAGTATAAACAAATAATTGGACAAATAAAAGAGCAGATGATGAATATATTAGTTCTTCCATTAATTCCTAAAATGAAAAATAGTTGTTTTAATAACACAATTAGCTTGTGAATCATGTGCAAAGGATTTATTTTCAAGGAAATTGTTTACAATAAAATTGTCGCAATGCGACAATGTCAATTTAATTTTAAAAAAATGTTGTAATTTTGGGACATGAAAGTGGTAGAGTTCCTACATGAGAATATTTTCATTATACTTGGGGTGCCAAGGGAGATTGTAACAAATCAAGGCCCTCAATTCACCTCAAAGTTGGTTGATAACCTCATGCAACTAAACAAGATACACCATAAAAATTCAATCGCATACCATCCTCAAGCAAATAGTCAAGTATAGGGCACATATAGAGAGCTAGAAAACACTCTCACAAAAATAGAGTGTATTCTTGCTTTCTTTGTTGGTGTCTGGATTAAAAAAAAGCATGTTAATTATCCCCATTTGATTTATAAGCTTCACTAGTCTCTTTTGTTGTTTATAGTTAGGGTTCTACTTAGATAGATTTTGTTTGTGTTTCTAGTATTTGCTTGTTAAATTCATAACCATATAAAACCTTGAAAAAATGGAAGCAAACAAGAAATCAACCATCGAAACTTGCAAAAATGTTGATCTAATCAAATCCAATATTTGTACTTGTTGTTTGTCAATATTTCCAACCTCCTATGGGCATTTGCACAAAGTTCTTTAATGAGTATAATCCCTCTTTTTTCCTAAGCGAAAACACATATACATATTGCATGATCCAAGTCAGGGTATATCATAGATTTGTGACTTCTTTATTTTCAAATCTGTTACACTTGATACTCGATATGTCGAGGTCTAGTGGTGGCTACCTCCATTATTATTTTCAACATCACAAGATTTGAGAAGAGTTTTATATCTTTTTGTGATTCTCAATTCTCGGTGACTCAACTTTGCTTGTGATTGGGGTACAATGACTTCAAGAATTTGTGAATAAGAAAAAATCCTTATTTAAAATCCTATATGGATCACAACTACTTAGTTCGATTGGTAATTTATGAGCTTCAGTGGAAGAGTTCACCATCAAACAAGGGGTTGCTCTAATTAGAGCATGCAATGTTTTCAAAGCCAAATCAACCAAGTTTTTAGAGTATGACAAAATGAAATATCAAACCGTTGAATTCTAGAGACCATATTTATATATCATATAGATACCCTTGTGATAGTGTGTTAAGGTTTGTAAGAGTTTGCGATATGCTTTATGTTATAGTTGGAATCATAACGTGTTAATGTTTGTTAGAGTTTGTGATATATTTTTAGTGTGAACATTGATTCTATTTAAGGGTTCTATATCAATGGAAGAGCACCTGCCTTATAGGCAGAAGGATGGTGGTTCAATTCCTCTGCGCCCTATCTACATAAATCAATGACTAATTAAATGACTAGTTAACGACAATCAATGACTAATTAAATGACCAGTTAACAACAATCAATGACTAAATAAATGACTATTTAACATCAATCAATGACTAAATAAATGACTATTTAACATCAATCAATGACTAAATAAATGACCAGTTAACAACAACCAATGACTAAATAAACGACTAAATGTACTACCAAATAGAGGTAATTAATGACAAAATAAATGACCGAACAATAATAAAGTAATGACAAAATATATGAACAACTCATGAAGCAATTCAATCAATTTCTGACTAAACGATAAATGACCAATTTGGTCAGGTGATAAGAGACTGCTAATTTATGACCAATGGTCACCACCTTAATTTTAGTCATTTATCTATTATTTTTAGTCATTTTTTAGTCACTTATCACCCATTTTGTACTAGTGTTTTTCTAATGGGTTGGTGAATTCCATTATCAGATCAATGAAAAGATTAATTAACATTTATCCAAAGATAGAAATTTAATTTCTTCAAGGGTTTGAGTTAAGATGAGAAGAGAGAAAAATACCCCGTGTAGCGTGCTATTTGGGGAGGCCTTTTGGAGAAACCTTTGTTTGTTCCTCTTCAATGTTGGTTGCTCTTCAAGCTCTCCATTGTTTCTGCAAATTCATACAAAATATGTTTTCTCCATTCTATTAACAACAACTCTCATGATATTCAAAGCAAATTAGAGCTAACCTTCTACCAATTACTAAACACAAGCATTTGGGGGATAATTGAATCATTTCATGTTACTTCAAAGAAAGAATAGAATATTACAACCTCATCAATGAGTTGCTCCCTCCTCCTTTGTTATAGGTTCCCTCCTTCACTTCCCAATCCTTTGATCACCAAAAGTGTTAAGCAAAAGAGTCTCTCACTATTTCTCCATAATAACTTTGCTCTCCAATCCTTTCTCCTTAATCTTCACCCCAAATGCATCTTATATAGATTTAGGATCTGGGTGATGCTCGAGTGAACTTTTCAGTGTGGGATCGGAATCCCGACTTAATTTCCTCGATTACCCTATTTTCCATAGTTTGAGAATTTGTATGAATAATGGAGCATTTAATGCACAAAACACATATGCCATGTATGTTCCTTCCATTTTAATTTTTTGAAGACTCGATATATTAGCTTTTGGTAGGCAATTCAATCACTGAAGTTGCCCCTTTTGGGCTATATGGATCTTCATTCACACCTTTCATTTACGAAAATAGTGGTTAGATTAAAAGATTATATCTCTTTTAGTGCATCATCATTGTCTTCATGTTGTGGGTGAATATTAGATCATGCTTTCAACCTACACTATTTGAAGGTGTTAAATTATGTGCTAACAAAATGTTAAACTTGTATTTTCAACTGGTAACAAAACATAAACAAACACTTTTTTTATAAACAAAATGAAATAAAAAATGTGTATATGTATACTATTTCTAACATTCCCTTTACAACTAATAAACAACCATTTAAAACTCCCTTAGAATCATTTAAAATTCCCTTAGAATCAATCTCTCTAGTAACTATGTCTTTAACTAATTTGTATTAAATTATTAGTATATCTAATATGGGTGGAGACAATACTACTAATAGCATTTAACCATGTGCACTTCTTTTTTTAACAAGAAACCACAAATGTACTATGTAATAATTTTACTATATGTTTCATGACTAGAAACTTGTAAGGTTTGTCATTACACCAAAACTTGTAGATGTTGATGAACATTTGAAACCAAGCACAAGGTCCTATTACTAGGAGTGGCGTTTAGTCCACATTTTTATATTCCCAGAGGTGCAGCAGTTACACCATGCGGTTGTACTGATACTCCAGCACCCCCCCTCTAGCCTAGCTCGGGGGAATTGAACCTAGGACCTCAACTCTAATACCATGTAAGGTTTGTTGTTACACCATAACTTTTAGATGTTGATGAACATTTGAAACCAAACACAAGGTCCTATTACTAGGACTGGCGGTTAGTCCACATTTTTATATTCCCATAGGTGCAGCAGTTACACCATGAGATTGTACTGATACTCCAACAAAACTAAGAGTTACAATATTCCCAAAACTAGAAATACATTAAAGCAAAACCTTTGGACACCCAAAAAGTATTAAATCCCATTTTCAAATATGCATGGTTAAATATTCTTACCTATAAAAGAAACAAACACGTGTAGAGTCTCTCATACTTATCTTCATTCCCAAAATTACCGTGGGTTTATAATGAAATCAAACCAGATATATTGAACCCCACTTCTTCCACCTTGAATGTCCATGTTTTTTCTACCCATTGACATTCTTAAAAAAAAATGAATCAAGATTTATTATTAGTCCCTGCCTTGAGTTGCGGTTCGTCCAATTAGAAATTTTGAGGTCTTATTTGACCTCATACCAAGGCAACTTTTGATGATGTAGGTGAGGTCTTATTTGACCTCATACCAAGGCAACTTTTGATGATGTAGGTATTTCTCATAGCATTTCGTGAATATTTCCTATGTTATATCTGAATTTGATTCTCAAGTTGAACTAATACTAAACTAAAACTAACATTACTTCACAACATTTAATGTTTGTGAATCACATATATCTTAAATTTGGATGGGTGACACCAAAGGTAATTGACACATCTCTTCCTACATGGATGGCATTTGTCAAGCTAGATTCCCAACTCTTGTAGACTCATGTGTTATAGACCCTCGGAATAAATGATGGGCAATCTCTTGGGAAGGATGGAGGAGTTGATCGACATGTCCTGAGAGAGATGGAGGAGCTGCTCAACATGTCAACCGACGCACATATATTTGTATGTATCTTATTCTGGTCATCGGTCTTGTTCCATGGCAGCTGGGAAATCTGTTGAAGCTAGAACATGACCTCGGGCTTTCTCGTGATACTTTTACCATCTCTTTCTTGGCTGCGATGTACTATTATTGCAAGGAAATTTTATCAAGATTTCTTTAAGATTGTAATTTCAGCATTCATAAACTTACCAGCTTTCTTTAATATTGTAATTTCAACATTCATAAACTTACAGTTGCTTAAATGATATGCCAGCATTTACAGCCTGAGCAAATGTTATTTATTAGTGCGGATCTAAAGCAAATGTTATTTTTGCAACCCTCCTACTATTTTGTCTCTTGAGGGTCATGAATGTTCTAGAATCCTTAATTCACCATTTTTAACTCCACAAAGAAGGTATTTCTGTGATCTTTTAGCCTTATAGGACACCTCTTTTAGCATTTTCTCTGCACACATTTACATGGCTCATATTCTCCTTTCCAGTTATGGTCCAATCTCTGATGAACTCTCGAGCATTCCTTCCACAATGTATAGTGCCCTTCTTGAATTCTTCAGCTATTTTTATTTGTTGTTTTGCAATGGTTTGGTCGCCCCGCCTCTTTCATTACAATGGATTTATGATGTTGGCATTATACCATTTTGAACCAAAACACCGTCAAACACAGTCCATATCCACAGTCCAATCAAGCGTTATAATAGGATTTGGATATCGAATTATGTCTCCGTCCCAGAGACTGTAAAGCCGGATCCTTCCCTATCGACACCAACTTGTCCTCCGGGTTCTTCTTATCTACTTCTATTGCTCCCACTCTTGTTGCCAAAAACTTGTTTTCTAAATTGAGAGAGCTAAAGATGTATCTCAAAGTTCGATAACGTCAATTATGTAGCAAAGAGCCTTGTGAAAGAGTCTCTATTTTCTTGAATAAAATCCCCTGGTGTAGACAAATCTAGATGTTGCTGAATATCCACATTTCATGTGATTTGAAACATTTCACATGTAGTGGTTTCAAGCCATTATCTCCCATCTGTACATTGTTTTCTTGAATAAAATCTCCCGGTGCAGACAAATCTAGATGTTGTTGAAGATCCAAAATCTCATTTTTCTTGAAGTCTAGTAACGACCCAATGCAATTTACAACTTATTGAACCCTCGTAACTAACCATTTCCAACCGTTGTCACAATTTACAACGGTTTCACAACACAAATATTTGGATGTTTCTTGTTTAAAAAAATTATAAAATAAAGGTTTTAACGCGGATCCACCCCAACATGAGATCTCACTAAGAATGAAACAACCTAAGACTACAAAAAAAATATATATCACTTTTCACCAAAAAAAAATCCTCTAACAATACCATCTTGCTTGCACCTTCAAGGCAATTATACCAATAAAGATGGACAATTTCATCTCACTAAGAATGAAACAACCTAAGACTACAAAAAATATATATCACTTTTCACCAAAAAAAAAATCCTCAAACAATACCATCTTGCTTGCACTTTCAAGGCAATTATACCAATAAAGATGGACAATTTCATCTCACTAAGAATGAAACAACCTAAGACTACAAAAAATATATATCACTTTTCACCAAAAAAAAAATCCTCAAACAATACCATCTTGCTTGCACCTTCAAGGCAATTATACCAATAAAGATGGACAATTTCATCTCACTAAGAATGAAACAACCTAAGACTACAAAAAATATATATCACTTTTCACCAAAAAAAAATCCTCAAACAATACCATCTTGCTTGCACCTTCAAGGCAATTATACCAATAAAGATGGACAATTTCAGGGTAATTGTTGGTTTGAGTTGCTTGATGGTTGTCATGGGTATTAATGGCCATGGTGTTGAAGAAGAGGACTTCTTTAAATGCACAAGCGTATGTATAAGTGGTTTTAATGGGAACTTGTAATTCAGATTTTTACAATCTAAATTCAATTTTTTTTACATTATATGGATGTACACACAAGCTATAGGGTGAGGTTGTTTTGGTTGGTCATGGTGGGTGGAGCCTTCACAAGACTATGGCTTCTCTCTTTTAGGATGTCGTGTTTGATAGTTCAGTTGCATGCCATGGTTGCATCCTTCAAGTGTTATTATAGTTTGGTTAGTGTATAGTTCAATTAATGTTATGGTTTGATGAACAACAACATAGCTCGATCCATGCTTCTACCTTGCTTGAAATTCATTAAAAATCCCGCACAAAGAAATGGATGTTAGTAAGGAAGCATCATTGGTTGTTGAATGAGTACATCACTTAAAGACCTAGTGACATGATGAGCATTTATATGTATGGTCATGGCTTGATATGCAAACAAGTATTCTTACACTTATAACCTATGTGAACATTGAGTCATTTTTAGCTAAATAGTTATGGGCATGGTAATAATGCCAATACCATTCCATGAAAGCAATGGCATGCAATAAGACAAATGTGAACCACACTTTCAATAATATATTATATGATGTATATATCCATACATCATTTATATGAGTAGATTATATATGCACTGTGAATGAATTTATTTGCACTTATAAATGAAAAAATAGACTTTTATAGATAATACTTTGATTAAGTGGTTTGTGATATATTTCAATTCACATTGTAGATAAGACCATGATATTTAATTTAAGTTTACAAGTTTTGGTTTTTTCTTAATCAATAATTGTATACTAACATTAATATTAACCGCTCTAAAACATTGACTATTTGTTAAAGACTATGTTGATAGGTATTGCTACCATGCAACTTTGTTTATGGTTATTTTTATATGATCTTTCTTATGATTGTGGAAACATTTTTATTTGGTTATTACCTTTTATTTTAAGATTTTGAAAGTGAAACTCAAATTGTTTTTCTTCATTCCCATAAGTAAAGTATAATGAATTTTAATAAAAAGAAAAAGCTAAGTTAAATATTGAAAAAGGTTTAAATTGAATATTGATGTTCTCGATAGGGAATTATATGCTCTTCTTTAATTCATGGTATAAGGTTTTGACATATTTAATGCATTCAATTTTGTTTAAAGTTGAACTTCTCTATAAAATTTATAACATCTAATAATCTACTTCTGTGTATACCAGACCCAAAGTAAATTATGTGTAAAATATTAATGGGAAAACTACAATAATTTGCACATATCAATGATGCATTTCTATATATTGAGAGAATACTATGAATGACACTTAAAGTTCAAATTTGGCTATGGATCGACAAGTTTTATGTTTTATGTTTTATGTTTTATGTTTTATTTTATATTTCATATATTTGTTGATAGAAACATGAGGATCCCAGTGGTTGAATGAAACAACAATTAAGCATGCAAAATTGATGAAGACAAGTAGGCGTGCAAAATTGGCAAGTAAAAGTTAGAGTATTTACAACAACGAAAGCTCGATTACCAATACACCTTTACATAAGGAGACTATTGGGGGCACCAACAACCATTGAGGGTCAAGCACGAAGTGGTTTGGAAGCTCATAAATTTTCATTATATAAATGCGTCCACTTTTTCAATTTTAATTGTGTTTGGTTTAAAGTAATAGAAAAAAGTTTCAAATACAATTTGGAAGCTCTTAAATTTGGTAAATGAAGTTTGGAAGCTTATAAATTTTCATTATTATAAACTTGTGCACAATATAAAAGAAATGTTATATAAATTTTCATTATTATAAACTTGTGCACAGTATAAAAGAAATGTTATATAAATTTTCATTATTATAAACTTGTGCACAATATAAAAAAGAAATGTTATAAATGTTGTTGGGAAGTTCATAAATTGGTGTACACTATTTAAGGAAAAATTTTAAATATTGTTAGGTGGTGCATCAATTATTATTATTATAAATCTGGTACATAGTATAAGGAAAAGTTTTCAATAAAATTTGCAAATTCATAAATTTTATTATTATAAATTTGATGCATAGTACAAGGAAAAGTTCTATTTGAATGTTCTCAAATATTCATTATTATAAATTTGGTGTATAGTATTTAATGAAAAGTTTTAAATATTTTTTCATTATTATAAATTTGATATATAGTATTTAATGCAAAGTTTTAAATATTTTTTTTAAGATTAAAGAAAAGCTATAGTTGTTAAGTTTTCGTTATTATAAAATAAGTGCATAGTTAATTTGGAAGATCAATTGTCCACTTCTCTAATCTTAGTAATCGAAGGAAAATTTATAAACGTTGTCTATTTATTTGTTTGGGTGGTTAAATTAGAGACATCGTAGATTCCAATTGTAAAATTCTCTATGTGAATGGTGAAAAGTACGAGAAAAACTTACCTGTTCAAAAGTCGCCCACCATGTGGTCCGAACCCGCGACCACAAGGTTAAAAGACTATAGCTCTACCAAACCGCGACCACAAGGTTAAAAGACTATAGCTCTACCAAACAGTTTTTAAGCCCGCCAAATATAGACTTGACTTCGCACGAGAAAATAAACAAGATAGACTTGACTTCTCACACCGCCTAAAAATGTCCGACCTGCCGGATTCGAACCAGAGACCTAAGGATTACTTCAGGACTTGACATCCCACTACAGTCCTCCGCTCTACCAACTGAGCTAAGGTCGGATGATGACAGGAGTGGCGTTACAATTTTAATAATATCATTATTTTATGTAATGGTGTATATCCACACTTTCCAATGAGTTTTCAGCACGAAGAAAGCAACCAACCGTGGAGAAGAGAAGATAAGAGTGCAATTTTAACCGCCGTAAATGGTTTTCTGTCCTGCCTCAATATCGTCGTTGATGCCTGATACGTGTTTGCAATGTTCGGTCCATGGAAGAACTCTACCCTAGGGTTTTTCCCTCTCTCAAATCGATCCGGAGATTCAAAATTCTAGGAAAAACTTTGTTTGTGATGTTTTGCCGGATTCTAGTACAGCTCGCCGGAGTCAAGGATTTTTGAGTGGCCGTATAAAAGGTCGATGTTGCACAAAAAGGAGACATCAATTTTTTCCGTGATTGTTGGTCATTAACTTCAGGTCTTAACTTCCAAAAACAGTTATTGTGAGGTAATCCTATGTAGGTTGTACACATTTAAAAAAAATTGAAGTTTGTCCATTGATTTGTATAGCTTGAGTGGGCTTAACGATTAAGAACATGGGTTTCTTTTTAAGAGATCATAGGTTCAAATCCGAAGGGGTTAGGGTATGTACACCTCTGTAGACTTTAACAGTTAAATCATTGCGCAGAGGGGGGTCCCTTGTCTCACAAACAAGGAGGTCTCATACACCAAATTGGTGTTTCGCTTGGCGGTGACCTTAAAAAATAGATTATTATTATGATTATAGATACAAAGCGCGTTGAAAAGGATTTCATGGCCTTAGACTGGTAAGATCAATGGGTGCAAGCCAATTATATGGCATGGGAATCCCTTTTAGTAAGAAAAAAAAACATAAAATTGGTGAAGTATGAAGCACCAAGCAAAGGATCTTTGCTTGATGCATTTGTTCATTGAATGTTGAGGTCATGTGTTCGGCAAAGTAATATCCACGACTCATTCCAACACATCAAGTACAACAGCAGGGTTCAACAACGAGTACAAACAAATGCGTCCAGTAAGGATGGATGATCAAGAAGAAATCGCAAGTTCCCCTTAGCATTGATTGTTGGAGGAAGGAGTGTTTACTCAATGTTTTTGTTTTTTGCTTCGTAATGATGCAAAGCATCACGAAGGATCCTCATAGAGTCCAAACCAGAGGAAATGCGACCTATGTAGAATGAAAACACAAATATGCATCTAAGTATATGATCATTGAGCAACGGGACATACGCTTAACGCTCAAGGGCTTGGTGAAAAGTAGTTGAGGGGTCATCCCTAGTGTGGTGAGCAAAGGAACTCCCTATCAGCTAAGAGAAAAGCATGGTCGGTTTGCGGAGCAAAGAGGAAGGGCCATGGAGGAGGAGAAAAGCTGAAGGAAAGCGTCACCAAGCAATGGTGCACTTGTTTGTGAATTTCTAATCGATGAAAAAGAAACACGGTCATTAGGAATCACCAAGCAACATCATCCTTAACCCGTGGAGCAAGAATTTTTTGGTTTCCAAGCAAAGAAACAAAATCATGTTTATGTGTATGAGTTGGGCATGTAAAAGAGTCATATTACATCACGTCACCTATGTAATTGAAATGTTTCATTTGTTGAAAAACTACTGACCCCTTTAGTGGTTGCGGATAAGGTTAGGTGCAAGTTTTGGCTGACTTTGGTAGAATCGATATGCCCCTCATAGAGCGGCAACTTAGTTAAAGATCATAATGATCACAATATTGAGAGACAAGGATCAATTTTTTATTAAGACTATATTATTGAAGTAAGTGATTCACAAGTTGCTCAAGATGTTCTCCATTAAAAATTAATGAGATTAGGACACTCTTTACATTCTCTAGGATGGTTATTAGAGATGGATCCTACTGTGAGGGATTTATAATTAAGGTGTTCCCATGAAGATGGGTAATGCATTTTGGCAAGAGGAGGGCATGAACTAGAGAAAAAAAGAGCTCGATCGATCTTTGGTTTAAGCCCTCTATTGATTTTTTGAGCTCGCTTGAGCTTTGTATCTTGATCGGGGTACAAAGCTCAATCGAGTTGTTGTTAATATTTTAAATAACAAAAAACACCCGCGAGTAGACTGTTATTCCACCCACGCAATTGTTGTAGAAGCTTGATCGAGCGTTTGCATGAATTGGGCCCACGGCCAACCAACCATCCACCTCGTGCTACCAACCAACCAACCAATAGCCTCCACACCAAGAGGTTAGTCACTAAAAAACCAAAAGAAATGAATTTTATAATTCTATTTCAATATTTTTATTTTTATTTTTTAGAATTTCAATATAACTTTTTTCAATTTCAATATTTTTTTAATTTTTAGTAATTTCAGTTTAATCTTTATCAACCAACAACATTTATGCTATCGATTTTAATTTCAAATGTGTATCGGCAAGCAAAAATGCCGCAAGCTTTTTTCCATTCCTCCACCAATGCACGAAGGGTTGAAAAAAAATCCAATACATACACAATTGAAAATAAAACTAACAACATAAACGTTGAAGTTTTTTTCAATGAATTGCATGAAAAAACAAAATTAAAAAACAAATGATTAAAATCAGTTTAGTTTGAATTTTGACAACCATAAACCCTGAATCGATAACCATAACCCTAAACCGACAACGTTTATGCTGTCAGGTTTATTTTCAAGTGTGTATCGGCAAGCAAAAATGTTGTCATATTTTTTCAATCCTCTGACAATGAACATAGGATTGAAAAAAACCATAACTTACACTTGTACTGAAAATAAAACCGACAGCAAAGACTTGGACAATTTACACATGTTTATATATATTTTGACCCTTTAGTGACTTAATGGAACATTTATTGTGCCGAAGAGACGTATTCTACAACATGGTAGGGAGGGCGGTGTAACCCCTTCCATTCTCTTCGTGGAGTTGAAATGTGTCCTTTATAAAAAAATTAAAAAAATATGATAAAGAATAACATGTCGACTCAAATTAGATTTAAAACATTTAGAACGGCATATATAAAACTACACAAATTAGATAAATTAAAACCATAATCATTGCATTAGATGCTTGAATTGAGGAAGGGTTTGCACCTCGAGAGATTTGATCCCCCTCGGCACTTGGTATATCCCCTTTTAAGATGGATCTATACTGGTACTATTGGAAGATGATGAACACTTCATATCTGTAATAATCAAAATTTATATGATAAATTCATAATCTTCAACAAATTATATATTAATTCATGTACATTGCTTGTGTCACTTGAAGTTGAAATGATCTTCTTCAAAAATTTATTACAAATTATGAACCCACCTTTTAAAAAGTATGGACATAATCCTCGATAACACACAAAATATGATTTATAATGAAACAAATAGTATATTGATGGAACCTATGTTGGAAAATTGCGTGCATGAACTAGTTTTCTCTATGAAGAATAGAAAATTCCTTAGTTCAAATGGATTTCCAATAAAGTTATACCAAAATATGTGGCATGTTATCAATCAAAATTTGGTTGGGGTTGCGGACCAAGATGCTAAAATCACTTAGATATACTTTTTATGCTCATTAAAAGACAAAGACATTGCACTTTGATGCAAGATCGTCCTTGGGGTCAAGTGATCCTACAAGAAAAACATAAATTATAGTATAGAGTCTTAGTCGCCATTCAATTTTAAATTTATTTTGGGTGGAGAGCATAACATATTGAGTATAGAGTGTCTCAGAAAGCAAAGGGCATAAGGTAGAGTAGGGTAGACAGTAGAGAACCAAAGGAGTACAGAGGGTAGAGCATGAGAGAAGTGTAGGAGGTGGGAAGGGAAAATCATTGTGGAATGCAAAAAAGGAATAGTGTAGAGGGATCACCTACCAAAATAAATTATTGTATAGAGTATTAGTCACATTTCAATCTTCAATTTATTTTGGGTGGAGGGAAAGGCAAGGTAAGACATGGATCATGGAATAAGTATAAATGGAAGAGTATGGAAAAAGTGTAGGGAGCAAAGGGAAAAACACAGAGGAGTGAAAAGAAAGGAAGAGTACATAGGGAAGAGGTTGAAGAGAGTGTGTAATATAGAGCATGGTGGAGTACAAAGTGCAACAATTAGTGTGGATGATGGAGAAAATCAACCCAAAAGGGAGAAGAAGGAATCCCTCCCACATTCTTCCATCCACATCAGTAGTTTATGGATTAGTGATGGGATATATATATATATATATATATATATATATATATATATATATATATGTCATGTGGTTCATGGCATAGGATATTGATGCTATCTACATCCACATAAAACTCCCCAGTATTCCGTGAGGAATGTGGGAAGGCCAGTTATTGTCGCTAGAAAGGTAGCTCAACAAGAGCATAAAATATGCCCATTTAAGAGCTCAACATTTCACTTAAAAGGATTGAACCTGGGTAGGGAGGGTAGCAATCATTCCTCTCGACCACCCAAGCTACATCCAATGGACTTTTTTGTCATGTGGTTCACGCAGCAAAGATCGATGCTCGCTACATCCACGAAAAACCCCTCGATATTCTGTGAGGATTGTGGGAAGGACGGATATTGTTGCTGGAAAAGTGGCTCAACAAGAGCATCAAATATTCCCATTTAAGAGCTCAACATGTCACTTACAAGGATTGAACCTAGGTGGGGAGGGTAACAATCAATCCTCCCAACCACCCAAGCTATGTCCAATGTGCCATCCATGTTATTGTATGTAGATTATATTGGACAAGACTTAATTATATTGGGTCACAAGGGCCTTGTTTCGGTCTCATACACCTTCCAACTCCACACTAATAGAAACTCAATGGTATTCATAGGGAGTGGGGCTCAATACCTATAGGAATTTAACATAAATTCATCCATATTATCTAGAATTACATGCAGTAATAAGGATTGATGAGACCCCCTAGAAATGGGAAGCATGAATTGCTTGAAGACATGTGGTCTCTTGGTCTGCATTAGCAAAAGAACCATGATCATCTTAGAAAATGACCACCAATTCTACATCATGATTGTAATACCTTAGGCTTCATCCTTCTTTGTTGTAATAAGTTCCATAGGTATTTAAACCCTTTGATAATTTATGCAAAGATAAAATAATTGTTGTCTTATATGTGTTTATGCTATCTTAACTTTCAGTTGTTATTTCGCGTGGTGGTTGTTTTTGTTGTGGGTACTATGAATTGTAGACCTTGAGTTTGCATCACAATCAATTTAGAAAACTTTAGTCCCATTTTCCTATGTAACACACCATATAATATCATAACTAAAACCATAACATCAAGATTCAAAATGACTGGAAGATATAATCTCAAATGAATAAGAAAGCTTTGTAGTAGGTAGGATTTTTTCTAGATAGTTTGGTCATCTTGTTCCAGAATCCATGCAATACACTTCATAAAAAGTAAGCAAGAGAATTGGATAGTTAGATTAAATATCTATCTAAAGCTTATGACACAGTGAATTGGGATTTCTCATGTAACATACCTAGTAGCCTCTTTTCACCCATTGAAACCATAGGGTACTCAGATTTCAATTCAGAATTACACATCGAAATTTAAAATGTATTTGGTGGCCCAAAATACACATATCTTAAGCATACATTATAATTACAGGAAATTTAAGCATGAACAAATACAAATGCCATACCCATTAATTCCATGCATTTCAAAATTCATATAACAACAGTTTAAATAGCATGTAAACATAGAATTAAACCATAGCATTCATAATCAAATAGACACTTATCTTTAACACATTTTTTCTCTAACTAGTTGTAGGTGAAGGACATTCATCCCATCCATAGGAAATGTCAAGCCAGATCTTAGTTTGACAGACCACCCCTAGCTAGGGCTATTAATCCACAAGGGAAAATATCTTCCTCAATCCCACTCTATATAGTTGAGCTCTCATGCAACCCATTGGTGCCTAAACCCCCTCCATAGTTGTCTCAATTCTTAATTCTCCTTCCCCATCAACCTACACAATGCCAAGAACAAGCCCCCTTCTCTGAGTTAATAGTCCCTCGAGAGCCTCCAGTTGCTCAAACATAGGTTGGAGAGGAAGTCTCTGAAATTCAACTCTAGGGCACAAGCTATAGTCCACGTTTCTCACTCACACTAGTCTACCCGGGTTAATGCATGCACAATTCATTTCCAACAATGGAATCCTCGTTCTCTGTTATGGTACTGATATATGGCTCTCCAAGATGATCGCAAGGGTGAGGTGGCGAATGCAATTCGAATGGTGGAAGAATGCATGAGGAACGAACCCCTCTCTAGCTTGATTTATCATTTTTATATGCATAGATCATATTTCCATGTGGCCACGCCACATGGAACCACTTTTCCTCTCTTAATCCCCTTCTTAAGCTAATTAAATAATGCTTAATCAAAGCATGGCTCTTAATTAAGGTTTAATAATTGGGTTTAAATGGCCAATGCTAAGGATATAAGTTGAAACTCACTATCACTTCCCCACTTGTGGATTCATAGCCCTCCATCTCTTCTTCGTCCTTCTTTCTTTGCAACCATTTAAAGATTTTATATTGATATAAAAAAATCTACATATTTACTTAGTCTCGGTCATCCTAACCATTTGTTTTAGGCTTCTTAGCCCTTTTACTTCAATATTTACAAATTTACAATATGGGGTCAAACTAAGGTATTACATCTCAAACAATATTGTTTTTAAAAGGGTTTTGTAGAATATCCCATTACTGGGCTTATGGGTATTACTCATCAACATCAAGTTTCCATCTTAATAAATGGAGGTTCTACATCCTCCTTTAGACGCTCAAGAGGGTTGAGGTAAGGGTGCCCTCTATCACCATTCATTTTTATCATTATGATGGAAGCTCGAGGAAGGGACACCAACTAATTGAATGAATCATGACATGACATAAATAACTCATAGAAGGGATGAAGGTGGCATCTCAATATTATAGAGAAACACATGCTCAATTCATATATGCTGCTTTAATAATGGGGAAGTAAAAATGATTAGGAAATAAAAATCGATAAAAAATTTCTAGAAAATTTTGAAATAAAGTTTAGATGGGAAGGTAAGTACAAACAAATCCCAAGTGTTTTTCATAAAATATAATAAAAAAATCCAAAATAAAATTCTAGAAATTCTAGGATTCTAGAGAGGATCATAAAGATCACTGAATCCCTACATATAACCTATTGGAGTCAGTTACAAAGGCTCGTAGGCAAGTCTAAAGTGACAATTGGATTCCACTCATTACAAAATGATCTACACTTTTAATATAAGATGTGGAAGCTTCTAAGTTTGGTTCGTCTATAAATGATTGGACATGTACTTAGGCTTATGCACGTCTCCTTTGGTTTTCCACATACTTAGCCTTAAGTAGATCAAACATCCCCTTGATCATCCAACTATAGCAATTTGCCACCAACATCTCCAAAAAGGATCAAAACTTAGGCCACAACAACACTCTTCTTGCAAGGCACCATTTTTACCATCTTATAGAACTAATCAACAACCATAATATCACAATCATGACCATGATTGGTTGAGGGAATGCATGATATAAAATTCATGGGGTATGACTTCCAACATTTGATTATTTGGATTGCAATGTTTTTTTAATAGTGAAAGTTTGCCCTGGGTTGGCAGACGCGGGGGGAGTGATCATCAACTCCATGGGGAATAAGCAGAAAGAGTTTTCTTGGGGAATTGGCCGGAAAACCAATAATGGCATTGAATGGCTTGGTCTAATTAAAGGGATTGAGATCGCCATCTCGTTGGGATAAAGAAGTTGACGGTCCTAGGAGACTCTTTAATAATCATCCGGGATACCATAAGTATTGTGGGAAAATGGAAAAGGCCAACCTCAAAAATGCATCATCTCCTGCTTTGTATCAGCAAAGAATTCCACCAGCTCAATTTCTACCATATTCTGAGAAATCTCAACGGGCAAGACGATGAAATGGAAAATGTTGGAGTTGGATTCCCCTATGGCACCATAAGACACAATAATGGGATCTTGGAAAATGCATGGGTTCCTTAGGACAAGGCATGAACCTTGTAGCTGGGATAAGCCCCCTAATTACTAGAATCAAAACTTTGAAGACTTTGGTTTAGGCATGTTAAATTTCAAAAACATTTGGATTGTACCCCTTGGCAATTCGATAGCACCCAAGGCCCTCGATTTGGCCATTCGCATGCACGAATTTATGGCTTCCCAACTGCGTGATAGTTGGCCGGCGTGTGGGCAACATGGGGAGGGTTATCTAAGCGACCGGATGCCGTCAAGCATTCATTCCTTTGTTGGCCTTTGAGCTCTGTCTATCTTCTTGCTCTGTCTCTGCGTTTCAAAGATTATGGACCACCGTGGTTTAGCCTATGTGTAGGGTGGTGGTGAGTTTTTCCATGGCGTTGGGCGCCATCATGGAGGAGGGAACGACATGCTAAATTGTGAGAGGTGTGGTTTGACAGGGAAAGGCTCTAAAGGTGAGTGCAGTTGGGGTCTGCAGCCAGAAGACCCGCGTGGTGACGCTGTGGATCTAGAAAACTCTGGGCTTGGATATTGTAGACCCGAAAATTGCAGGCATGGAAGGGTAGGGAAAGCCCACGGCAAAGAGGAGCATAGAAGTTCCCTTGATTCTAACGAAGAAATTCTCGATCGCCTTCAAGAATTGGAAATGCAGGTTAGAATGATAAGAAGTGAGAACTTGGAATGCAAAAATGTCCTTCTTCGCCTGTATAATTTGGTTTCCACCAACCAAACTGAGGTTAGAGCTCAAAAATCGACCCTGGATGAGAAAATAGAGTACTTGGAGGATTCTCTAGGCTTAGTCTTCTCTCGCAAGGCGCGAAAGAATGAAGTCAATGGCAGAGAATTAGAAGAAATAAACAGAAAAATGGTGAAATTGCAAAAGTTTATGGCCAACGCTAGAAATTTTGTGGACCTCAGTGTAGAGAAGAACGGGGGTAGCAGAATCTGTTGGTGCTGCCATGGACATCGGCCTCAAGTAGATGGTTGTTGGTTCGGGTCACGGGTTGGCCTTCATAGTTTTATTTTGCTATATGCTATTTCGAATTATGTTTATGAACTCTGTAATTAATATTCTAGGCTTAATTGCAGTCCTGGAAACTTGGCTTATTGATCCAGTTTTGTATAAGGAAGCACATACACAATGTTCTACACCTGCTTGTTGCTTTTAGGACAGTTTGTAAGATATTATAGTTACCATAGGACTGGTAGGTACAATGAATGTTATCCGCCTGAACTTGATGAACTGGGAGTGATGGTTGTCTTCCACTCATGGGAGCAATCTACTCTGTTTTTTGCTATGTATTATGTATTTTTAATATAATCAAAATCTAAACGTTTCTGTTAAAAAAAATAGTGAAAGTTTGCCAATTTTTCTTTTTTTGTCCACTTATTTCAACACATAAATAACATACCATATAATATATGATGTCTTCATATTGAAGTTTTTTTTTTTTAATAAGAAAACTTTCTATGTATCTCTACATATAGTTTCCAAAAACTTTTGTTGTAAGTACTATCTAGTTATATGAAAGTTTTATTTTAATTTAAATAATCTGTCATGAGATTTTTTATTAATTATTTTTAATGATGTAGAGTTGACACTAATGTATTGCTGCCATGTCTTAATTTTCAGAACAATAGCAATAAATTAATAATTTATTATATAAGATAAAAGAGAATTTAAAATTTTATAAGTGCGGTTTGAAAAAAAAAATGTTGGAGTAGGTGGAGGAGCTCATAGTTCATGTTTCTTGATTTTTTTATTTTTTTTCCATAGCAAAGAAACCAAGGGGTCTCACCCTATCAGGGTGACTCTGAGGAATTAGCTACCTTTAACGAAAGAACTTGACCCCAACAAACCCAAGAATTGAACCCCTGACCTCTAACCTGCATTGGTTTGTCAACTAAAATCCAACCAACTAAACTACTTGTTAAGGCTAGTCCATGTTTGTTGATTACCAACACAAAACACACCTTTACAACAATGAAAGCCCGATTACCAACACACCTTTACATAAGAAGGCTATGGGGGCACCAACAACCACTTGTGTCAAGCACGAAGTGGTTTGGAAGCTAATAAATTTTAATTATTATAAATTTGTCCACTTTTCCGATCTTAATTGTGTTTGGTGTAAAGTAAGAGAAAAGGTTCTAAATACAAATTGGAAGCTCATACATTTTCATATAAGGAAAAGATGCGGTATGGAAGCTCCTGAAGTTGGTACGGAGTATAAGCAAAAGTTCTCAACAAAGTCTGAAAAGCTTATAAATTTGGTGCACAATACAAAGAAAAGTTGTTTGGAAAAGTCAAGTCTAGACGGAGAGTTTCTAAATGTTTGTCTATTTGTTCTCTTCAAATTTAGTGGAGATTTTCTAAATGTTTGTCTGTTGCTCCCTTCAAAATTAGTGTTCGGTGCAATGTATGCTCCCTTCATAATTAACGGTTAGTGTTGGGTGCTTAATGCGTTTTCACCAATTCAGAAATCATGAAGGTTCAAAAGTTCTGGAAACACTCACTTATACACGGATCTTAACCTTTAAGCCTTCAGAAGGTGTAAGCCCGTCTAGCTCAGTTGGTAGAGCGCAAGGCTCTTAACCTTGTGGTCGTGGGTTCGAGCCCCACGGTGGGCGATTCCAACGTTTTGGAACTCTTTCACTTACGATTTATAAATGTTTACGTTAGACATATAGCTTATAGTATGATTTGGACGTGTCAGCCTGCCTAGCTCACTTGGTAGAGCGCAAGACTCTAAACCTAGTGGTCGTCGGTTCGAGCCCCACGGTGAGCGATTCCCATTGTGCAACTTATAAGTTATAAATATTTACGTTAGACCTGTGGCTTATAGTTATTTTATTGTCTTAATCAATAATAATGTCATCATTGCTGTGCAATACACCTATGATTGACAGACTATGGAGTGGGGCACAGGAAAAGAAGTGAAGAAGAAATAAAATTGACCCCACGAACCTCAAAATATCTGCCCTGCCGGATTCGAAACAGCGACCCAAGGATCAACTTCATGACTTAACATCCCCCTATAGTCCTCTGCTCTACCAACTGAGCTAAGTTCGTATGGTGATAAAGATTTCGCTATATTTGTGTAATGGTGTATATCCACACTTCCCCATGAATTTTCAGCACAAAGAAAGCAGCTAACCGTGGAGAAGAGGAGAGCAGAGTAGAATGTTAACCGCCGTGAAGAGTGAGTTTTCTGTCCTGCTTCGTTGTCGTCGTCGATCCCTGATCACGACCTCAAAACCAGACGTGTTTGCGATGTTTGGTTCATGGAAGAACTCTACCCTAGGGTTTTGCCCTCTCAAATCGATCCGGAGACTAAAAAATCTTGGAAAAAATAGATGAATTAATCAAAACTTTGCTTGTGAAGTTTTGTCGGATTCTGTATACCTCACCGGAGTCAAGGCGTTGAGTGGGGGTATGGGCGGAAGATTAACGTTGGAAATCAAAGGATAAATTGGGGGTGTTCATCATCAAGTTGAACAGGAAAATGGTTGAAATGCAGAAATCTGTGTGTGAGGTGATCTGTTCCATAGACTATTTTCAGCCTAGTAGACGTTAAAACAATTTCTTTCCTTTTTCTTTCTTTCTACATTGCACAAAAAATATACGACATTTTTTTCCATGATTGTTGGTCACTAACTTCAGGTGTTAACTTCCAAAAAAGTTTTTTTTTTTTCAATTAGAAAAAAAATTAACTTGTTATTCATCAGAGAGAGAATCAAAGTTACATTTTGATTGTTTGATATAAACATCATAGGCTTCATGCTTGTTGTCCCAATACAACACCACCAAATATCCCCATGCCTTTCTCTCAATCTTACAAAATATCTCTAAAAAAGACAGCAGTATGTGGTACACGTTTAAAAAAAATGAAGTTTTGTCCATTGATATTTAATTTTGATGGTGTTAATAGATACATTGTAAATGATTTCATGGCCTTAGACTAGTGGGACATCAATGGGTGCAAGCCAATTAGATGGCATGAGCATCCTTTTAGTAAAAGTGTTAAAGAGCAAAAATCATAACTTGGTTAGTATGAAGCAACAACCGAAGGATTTTTGCTCGACACATTTGCTCACTGAATGTGGAGGCCATGTGTTCAACAAAGTAATATCAATGACTCATTCCAACACATCAAGTATACGGGGCAAGGTTCAACAACGAGTATAAACAAATGTGTCCACCAAAGATGGACAACCAAGAATAAATCTTTATGGGGAGTTGTGGCCAACCTTTACATATAATACTTTGAAAAGAAAGCATTGGATTCTTACCCGCTAAAACCAAGAGAATGGAAACAATTTGTGGATGACAACAACTTTATTTGGCCGCATGGAAGAGAGAAATTGGATGATTTCCTAATGCATATGAACAATCAATCTGAACACATAAAATTCACCATGGAGATCCAAGAAAACAATTCCCTTCCTTTTCTTGATGTCCTAATCACTAAGAAGGAAGACAATTCCCCAGCCCACCAAGTGTACCAAAAGAAGACCCATACAGGCAGATATGCACATGCCAGTTCACATCATCACCCTTCACGAAAACTAGGAATTTTGCACACACTCGCTACAAGAGCTGTCATAATATCTGATAAGGAACACCTTGATGATGAACTAAAGTACCTAGCAAAAACCCTCCAAAATAATGGTTACAAAAGAAAATATGTTATTAGAGAATTCAAAAGGGAAAAAGACACGTGGAATAGAAATCAAAACCATGAACAAGAAGGCTTGGATAGGGCTTTTCTCCCATATATCTAAGAAACTACAAACACAATTGCTAAAGTGTTAAAGAGAAAGCAAATCAAGACAATATTTTGCCCGCCTAGCTGCCTAAGAAACTTGTTGGACAAAGCAAAAGGCCTGATCGACCCAAAGCAAAGAAAATGTATTTATTCAATCCCTTGCTCATGCAGAGATGTGTACATAAGGGAAACATGCAATTCAATACAGATAAGGTTGAAAGAGCATTGTGCAGACATTATTCATGGAAGAATTAAGAAGTCAGTTGTGGTTGAGCATTCATCGATGACAAACCACCATGTATTCATTGAAGAAGCAAAAGTCATAGCATTTGAGGAGCACTACAACAAGAGACACATACATGAAGCAATTGAAATTTTAAAGATGAGAAACACCCAAGAAACTTTAACAGAGATGACGATCTCACCCTATGCGAAACCTAGAAACCAATCATTCATTCCCTAAGAAAAAAATTAAATAAGAATTAATTAAAATAAAATAAATTAGATAAGAATCTATTAATAAATTATAAATTATAAATTAAAATATAAAAATATTAATAAATTAAATATAATATAATAAGATAGGTTAGGTCCCTTTTCAAATAATTAAGATTAATAAATATTAAAATCAAAATTAGAACCTTTGAAAATGTAAAAATGACATTAATTTAAATATTGATAAATAATAAATAAATAAATAACCATATTAAGAAAATATAATTTTTTTTTGAAGATTTTTAATTATAAGAAAATATTAAACCTAATTACTCACCTAATAAGTCGGCTCTTTAAACTTTTATTGGAACCAAACAATATTTAATAAATGTGGATCCTTGGAGTTCCTTTGGGATATCTTTCTCCTGAAGATGTACTCAACTCTGGACTCTGAAACACGTCTAGAAGAAAAACTCCACACATGTGTCCAACTCCCCATAAAGATGACTGGTGGATGACTGCAACCTGCGAAAGCGTTAATGAAACCAAGAAGAAATCACAATGGTGGAAAACCAAGAAGAAATCACAAGTTCCCCTAAGAATTGATCCTCAAAGCATAGAACGTTTGCTCAATGTTTTTGCATGGTAATGATGCAAAGCATCATGCTCAACAAATATACTAGGAATGGTCCTTATAGAGTCCAGACCAAAGGAAATGCAATCTCCAAACACACAATTGTACATGAAAACACAAACATGCATCTATGTATATGATCATTGAGCGAAGGGCCATATGCTTAATTCCCAAGGGCTTGGTGAAAAGTAGTTGAGGGGTCATCCCTAGTGTTGTGAGCAAAGGAACTCCCTATCGGCTAAGAAAAGCATGGTTGGTTTGCAGAGAAAAAAGGAAGGGCCATGAAGGAGGATAAAAGCTAAAGGAAAGGGCCACCAAGCAATGGTGCACTTATTTAGTGACCTTTTGATCGATGAAAAAGAAACACAAAGTCATTAGGAATCACCGAGCAACATTATCCTCACCATGCAAAGCATGAAATTTGTGTTTTCCAAGCAAAGGAGCAAAATCATGCTTAGGTGCATGAGTTGGGCATGTAATAGAGTCATATTACATCAAGTTGCCTATGTAATTAAAATGTTTCATTTGTTGAAAAACTACTAACCCCTTGAATGGTTGTGGATAAGGCTAGGTGCATGTTTTGGTTGACTTTGGCAGCATTGATATGCCCCTCATAGAGCAACAACTTAGCTAAAGATCATAATGATCATAATATTGAGAGACAATAATCAATTTGTTATTAATATTTTATTATTGAATTAAGTTATTCACAAGTTGTTCAAGATATTCTCCATTAAAATTAATGAGGCTAGCACACTCTTTACTCTCTAGGATATTCAATTTGTTCAAGATGTTCTCCATTAAAATTAATGAGGCTAGCACACTCTTTACTTTCTAGGATATTTATTGGAGATAGATCACATTGTGAGGGATTTATATTTACAAATTGATAGCTACAAAAAAGATAATAAGCAAATTATAAAAGACCAAGTATACTATAATCATTCAAATGAGCATTTTCTCCATGGTCTCCAACTGATGCAAGGACAATTGCAATAAAGAGAAGAAGACAAGTAATAAGTAATAATTAGCTACATCTCTATTGCAAAGAGTAAGATGAGTAACAATTAGCTACATCTCTATTGTAAAGAGTATAACATGAGTAGTTCTTCTTCATTGTCATCCTCTTTGTTATAATCTCTATGTTAGATTTTGAAGGTTTTTGTACCATAACCTTTTTGTTTTGATGTCACTTGTTAAATTAGAATTTAGGTAGATCTATTTATGAATATAATATGTGTAAATTGATATATACATATATCATGCATAAGCAAACCAAATAAAAACAATAATGAGTAGTAAAAATATAACAATGTAGATAATTATCACATCCACAATTTACATAGAAACTTGTCCTTGATTATTCTAGTTAAGCCAAATGCTTAAAGAATAACACTCTTGATTGTTACCACAGGAGTGTTGCATCATCTATGTTGGCTACAATGAGTAGTAGCCTATAAAACTCAAATTAGTTTCTACATAATCAAGGTAATGTGTAGTTTTTAATATAACAAAAAATCTAGAACCCTCAACCTAGAAATTAACCAAGTCCATTCTATTACCAAGGATAATTTTAGGAGCGAAATTTAGCCCATGGGCTATTTTTCCACAAAAAGATTCGCCAATTTGCATTTTTTGAAGCCCCATTTCGCCCAATTTTGACGGGGTAAACTTTTTTCACTCTAAAAATCGCCAAATTATTATATAAACTATATAAAATCCTTAGAAATTGAAATAATTTTAGAAAAATATCGCCAAATATTTTATAGTTGACATTTTAAGAATTGGTAAGATTAGCCAAGTTTTATACACTTTTAAATAAGTATGGGTCCTTAAAATTTTCCCTGTCTATTACTCCTTCCTTTTTTACTAAACTACTCTAATCAACTCTTAAACTTAAATATCATATATGTTTGGTGTATCTAACTACGTAGTGGAATTGTTTTAGGAAGGTATGTGAAAAGGGTGTTGTGTAGCTAGTTGGAGATTTTTCTTTAAAAAATTCACAAAGTAAGAGCGAGAAATGCTAAGCAATCCACATATTCACATCACAACCAACCAATCATTATGTTAGGAGGAGGCACCACTACCTTGTGGCTACCCCCATTAGAATAAGGATCATGGTATAGTGGATTTTATATGTTAATGCAAACCGATTCTCTCAATCTATGTGGGATAGTAGTTTTGTATAGAAAGGTATTTATGACTTAAATATAGTTCCAAAACATACAAAGGTTAAGCATCGTTGACTTTGTAATGGGCATTTTTTAAGAAGGCATGTGAAAAGCATATTGTGAAGTACTACCAATGAGATATATATTTTTTAGTTTTTAACACATAAGGAGGGGACAAGGTTGAGTAACAAGCATACTTACATCAGAACATATTCACAACGGGATATTTTTAAATCCAAGCATTTGCCTTTGACTTCACGCATTAATTCATGATATTTCTTAGCAAATTTCATGGCATCACAACTACTGGTAGTCTAGTACTGCCAAATTCGTATATTGTTGAGACATTGAATGAGGTGCCATATTTGGAGGTAAAAAATTCAAAGGTAAATGAGTTTTTCTTATCACTTAAATATGTTGCAGTCATATGTAGATTTAATGGATTCTGGCAACAATTAGAAGATCTGCACTAGTGGATATATTCTAATTGGACAAAAGATTGTGAGATCAATTTTTTTCTCTAAAGGTTTCTTTGTAGTACTGTAATGTCCCCATTCAAATAATTGCATAGTGAGACAATCCCATCAATCCTACTAGTTTCCTAGGTTGGATGGGCACATGTGGAATTGTAATAAGGAAGCTAATAAATGATGTTTATACATTAGAAGGGTTCAAGTATTTAATAAATAGGTTGAATAAATAAATTCAAGAGAAATTATAGGTGGCAAATGGTTTTGAGGACATTTGGAGGATGTCAGACCCACACTAGCTTGGTTTCTCACTGCCACATGGAAAATCTCACTTTCCATTTCGAATCCATGGGAAGGAAAACATTATTGGGTGAGTTGGTAAGGCATACACATGGCATGTAGCATCTTAGGTCGAAATGGGATGGAATGGTAACCTCCATGGAAGAGGAAGAGTCAAATTGGAAGCTAGTAGGCACTTGGGCTAGATTCCCTATTCTTATGACAACAATGATGAAGCATCTATGACATCTATGACAAAATTCAGATCCGATTTCTGAAATCTGACCATTATGACATGTCAGCCCCAAAAATAGGCTGAAGGAAGGTGCTCATGGAGTTGGATAATCCCAAGAGACTCCTACTCGAATTTGGGAGAAGATGGAAGGTTGGAAACTAGGAGACAAGTGGCAAATATGGAATATTTCCTAAGTGGAAATCTCTAGAAGATAATGAGAGGATTTCGACACTTAGAAGGTTAATGTTGGTTATAAAATGTAGAAATCAAGTATGAGAATGGCTTTTGATTATTTGAGAAAAATTGCAATTGTGAAGAGAGAGCTAGTGGATGACTAGTTTATTGTCTTAGCCAATTTCGAGGGTGAAAGATTCCCATCCAAGTTGGTGTTTGGAGAGGACACTCAGGTATTTCATGGAGCTTTAATGGAGTTTTATTTGTAGGTATCAGCTACAGGGAAGCTCGTGGTTTTGTTAGTGCAGCACCATCTCTCAACCATTTCCAGTTTTGAAGGCATATTCATGCTCCTTGAGGGAGGACGTTTTTGGTGAGCTCTTGTGATTCTTGGGAGAGCTTCTATTGATGTATTTCTGATTGTAATAAGAATTATATACTCTATTATTCATCTTTAGAAAGTCTCAGGTCGAAATACCCACTGATTGTATGCAAAAATGTTGATTAATGAGCAAACAATGTCCATTTCCCCACTACATTGATATATATCATTATAATGCTGATGATTTCGAATGAATGGATGATTCTATGATGAATTTGTGACTAATAGACTGCCATGGATGTATTTTACAAGTTTCATGTACTGTACTTGAGCATTTGAAGTATTTTTACTCAGTTCAATTGCATTGGGAGAAGAAATGGTGCCATTTCCCCAAGGGTCGAATGGGTGATTTTTGCAGCTGAATGGGAGAGGGTTGGAACAAATATAATAATCAATTAATGGTGCAAATGAGACCTTAATAACATCCTTAATATATTCCCTACCTCTATTCTTAATTTCGAGGGATTTTGGAAGCATTTGGGAGGCCATTTTCAGTGTTTACCCAGGGGGGATTTGATGCACAAATTACTAGTTAAAATCTCATACATTGACCATAATATAAATCAAGTTTGCAGAAGTATTTTGAGGGTTATAAATAATCCATGAACCTAATATTCAAGTATAAATATCATTTATATACCCTTACAGAAGATTTGGGAGCATTTGAGTTAATTTGGAGGCCAAAACAACAAAACTAGTCAAATGTCAAAATTTTGGAAAATTGGGAATTTTTATAAAAATTGAAAAAGGGACATTAAAAGTGGTATCAGAGTATGGTCTTGGAACTTGATGGTATTAACAATAATCCAAACAAATAAACCACCACCCTTTGAACCAGTAATTGAAGAAGTTTTTGTTGAAGAAGAGGTAGTAGAAGAAAAAGAGTTTTTTTCTAAAACCATGGGTAGAGAGGAGGATGAAAAATTAAGACATCGGGAGGAACTTATTGCAACCTTAGAACCATGTTTCTCTAAACTTTCCACCAATATAGAAAGAATGGGTAACAAAATGATGCAAGGATTGGAATTGTTGGTCAGCCAACTTGGAAGCAAAGGGGTGATAGGAGATAACAATGGTTCACACTTTGGGGAAAAGATAAAAAGGAGTGAGTATATTTTTTCAAGCACAGGACCACATAATAGACCTGATGAATTTCAAAGCACACAAAGGCATACTGCACCTAAATTTCTCATACCCAAAGAAGAGCATGACATTCAAGTGGATAGTCTTACACTAGAAAATGAATGGAATGGATTGAGTGAAGAGTGTAAAAGAGGTTTACCATTCAGTGACTAACTGATGCTATACATAAAATGAAAAGGAGGAAAGACAATAGGAGTCCATTCCAAAACAAAGAATTAAATAGTGCTATTGGAAAAATGTCACTTCCTACTTTTGATGGTTCCTCTCAAAATTCTGCTAATACTTGGGTGCAAAAATTAGATGTGTATTTTCAGCTAAATCCTATGTTGGAGGAGGATGCATTAAAAATGACTATTTTGCATTTGGAAGGAGATTCCAATGAATGGTGGTTCTATGGCCTGAAAAACTTGGGTCATGATCAGGTTAAAACATATGGAGAAAGATGGGTATGAAGGGGGCATGGAGGAAGAAGGACATCCTTCAGCCCAAGAAGAGGGATATACTACAACAGAAGAAGGGAAACTAGAGGTGAAGCATCCCACACCCACCAAAGTAACAATGCTAGTACTTTCAGCAGCACCTCGCTATCATACTATCCGATGCAAGGGTATGGTAAAAGGACAAAGAACTTCAATTTTGGTAGATGGAGGAGCCACCCATAACTTCATTGATTCAGAGATGGTGGAGAAAAGAAAGATACCTATTGAACCATTCGATGGCTTCACAGTTGTAATTCCCAGTCACAACACAATGGAGTGGAAAACATGGATTCCATAACTGCAAGTCACCGTAGGTAACTATACTTTTGTTGATATTTTTTATGTGGTTGACGTTGCTGATACTAATGTGGTTTTGGGAGTGCAATGGTTGTATTCAATAGGAAAACATACAAAAAATTATTAAATTCCTAAAATGAAATTCCAAGATTCAAAAGGAGTACTAAGGGTTGTGAGAGGGAAGCACACCTATTCGAATCAGGTAGTTTCTTCCCATGGCATGAAGCACCAAAATAGAAAGGTTTTGGGAGAAATTCCTCATGGAAGGCCACTTGATAGAGGAGGAACACGTTTGCAGCATGGTAAATTGAGATTGCTTGAGGGAAATCACTCTTGGGTGGGGAGGACTATAATGTCCCCATTCAAATAATTGCATAGTGAGACAATCCCATCAATCCTACTAGTTTCCTAGGTTGGATGGGCACATGTGGAATTGTAATAAGGAAGCTAATAAATGATGTTTAGACATTATAAGGGTTCAAGTATTTAATAAATAAATTCAAGAGAAATTATAGGTGGCAAATGGTTTTGAGGACATTTGGAGGATGTGGGACCCACACTAGCTTGGTTTCTCACTGCCACATGGAAAATCTCATTTTCCATTTCGAATCCATGGGAAGGAAAAAATTATTGGGTGAGTTGGTAATGCATACACATGGAATGGAGCATCTTATGTTGAAATGGGATGGAATGGTAACCTCCATGGAAGAGGAAGAGTCAAATTGGAGGCTAGTGGACACTTGGGCTAGATTCCCTAGTCTTATGACAACAATGATGAAGCATCTATGACATCTAAGAAACAATTCAGATATGACTTCTGACATCTGACCATTATTACATGTCAGCCCCAAAAAATAGGCTCAAGGAAGGCTCTCATGGAGTTGGAGCATCCCAAGAGACTCCTACTTGAATTTGGGAGAAGATGGAAGGTTGGAAACTAGGAAACAAGTGGCAAATGTGGAATATTTCCTAAGTGGAAATATCTAGAAGCTAATGAGAGGATTTCGACCTTTAGAAGGCTAATGTTGGTTATAAAATGTAGAAATCAAGTATGAGAATGGATTTTGATGATTTGAGAAAAATTGCATTTGTGAAGAGAGAGCTAGTGGATGACTAGTTTCTTGTCTTAGCCAATTTCGAGGGTGAAAGATTCCCATCCAAGTTGGTGTTTGGAGAGGCCACTCAAGTCTTTCATGGAGCTTTAATGGAGTTTTATTTGCAGGTATCAGCTATAGGGAAGCTCGTGGTCTTGTTAGTGCAGCACCATCTCTCAACCATTTCCAGTTTTGAAGGCATATTCATGCTCCTTGAGAGAGGGTGCTTTTGGTGAGCTCTTGTGCTTATTGGGAGAGCTTATATTGATGTATTTCTGATTGTAATAAGCATTATATACTCTATTCTTCATCTTCAGAAAGTCTCAGGTCGAAATACCCACTGATTGTATGCAAAAATGTTGATTAATGAGCAAACAATGTTCATTTCCCCACTACATTGATGTATATCATTATAATGCTGATTATTTCGAATGAATGGATGATTCCTTGATGCATTTGTGACTAAAAGAATTCCATGGATGTATTTTACAAGTTTCATGTACTGTATTTGAGCATTTGAAGTATTTTTACTCAATTTAATTGCACTGGGAGAAGAAATAGTGCCATTTCCCCAAGGGTCGAATGGGTGATTTTTGCAGCTGAATGGGAGAGGGTTGGAACAGATATAATAATAAATTAATGGTGCACATGATACCTTAATAAACTCCTTGGTACATTCCCTACCTCTTTTCATAATTTTGAGGGATTTTGGAAGCATTTGGGAGGCCATTTTCAGTGTTTACCCAGGGGGGATTTGATGCACAAATTACTAGTTAAAATCCCATACATTGACCAGAATATAAATCAAGTTTGCAGAAGTATTATGAGGGTTATAAATCATCCCTGAAGCTAATATTCAAGTCTAAATATAATTCATATACCCTTACAGAATATTTTGGAGCATTTGGGTTAATTGGAGGCCAAAACAACAAAACTAGTCAAAGGTCGAAATTGGGGAACATTTTGGAAAATTGGGCATTTTTATAAAAATTGAAAAAGGGACATTACAAGTACAATGTTATTCCTAGGACGATTACAAGTAAATATTTGATGAGGTACCTTGTTTATGGGGAAGTGAATGGATCTTTATTACTCTATGGTTTATGGAGTTTGATCCCACTACTATGGTGGTATCCAAAATGTTGATCTCAGTCCAACTCTCAAATATGCCTATTCTCTTTTGGCACCATTCAATGTTACACGATATTGGTAATACTTTGGGAATAATTTTAAAGTATGATAGTGAGAGGACCCAACAAGGTTTGTTTGCATATTCTTGCATTTGTGTGGAGATTGACCTTTATAAAGGTCTTCTACGTAGAATGTTGTTGAAACATAGAAATTATAAATTCATATAGAGTTTGGATTATGAAAACATGAACTTTAGGTGTCAACATTGTTATCAAACTAGTCACATTTAGGAATCTTGTCCACGGTCAAGAAGTCAAGCTAAAAAGAAAAAGAGGTAGTTCTTCAAATATAAAATTTGGTAGGCATATGATCCTCCTTCGAAGGATAAAGAAGGTGAGAGTAAGGCAAATTTTCCCATTGCTAAGGTTGAGAAAGATAATAAAGAAGAATATGGAATAAATAATGATGATATAAATTAGATTGTACAACCTTTATATTTCATTCCTTTAGGGGTTGTGGTAACTATGGATACTTCATCAAGAGGAATGAAGATCACAAATGAATATGATATTCCTGATTTAGATAAGAGTAGTTTCCTTTGGTGAATAATAGGTCTTTGGCAATTAATTTACAGATGGTAGTTGTAAATCCATAACCAAGGGAATGGACCGAGGTTATGAAAAAGAAAGGAAAAGAAGGCAAGATTGATGATTTAATTAAATATTGATTCACACTAAAACACATATTTTTGTTCTTTTAATGATCCATTTGATTGGCTATATTTGAATGCTTTAAAAGTATATATATGTAATGTGTAGTATGCAACTTTAAAAAAAAAAAATTTAATGTTTCTATCTTGTTTGTGTTATAAAAAAACAAAATCAAACTCAAACTACATATAGAACATCAAAATTAAATAGAAAAAATATGAAAAACAAAAAAAACCTAGTATCAATCAAATAAAAATTAATGCACAAACAACGCTAAATAGACCACAATACACACAAAACACTTAAAAAAAACCCTAAATAACAAATCCTTCTACATCTTTAAAATTAAAAAAGAAAACACACAAAAAAAACAACAACATCAAAAACCTTAACAAAATCCAAGAAAAAACACCATGACAAACCTTAATTATAACAAGAAATAGTTGCAAAGCAACGTAGTCCATGCATAAGGGATAGATACACTATGCATTTTAGCAAGGTTGCTTGCACATTTAGATGTGAAAGATGTTTGATAGTTTATAGTTTTGTGATATTGGACTAGCCACCTTGTGGCTCTGGCATGTTTAGAGTTTTGTGATAGTTTTTATTTTAGTAGAGACATAGTTTTTATTATTATTTTTTTCACAAAAACGGTTTAGACTTTTATATAATAAAAAGGAAAAGATAGAACTGGATTACAAAGCATAGGAGTAGGTTGATCTTCGTCGGTGATCCATCATCCACTCTACCAATTTTCTTGTTCAGAAGATAAAAAAATATCCCTATCTAAGTATATCCACTATCCGATATACAATTGTCAAAGAAGCCTGGTTCTTCATAGCTTATAGCGTTGCATACATATATCAAGCAGAATGTAATATGGCCGAGAAATAACCAAAATGCTACCAAATGGACCTGGAAAATCCACAGGCTCTGTTCTTGAAGGCAGTAGACAATGAAAGCTATCCCGTCATGAAAAAGAAGAGAGTAATGGCCATCCTCTAGGCCCGAACCTTTCAAAAGAAAAGAAAAAGGATAGAGTTCAATTCAAAATGTGCAGAGAGAATTGGCAAACAACTCTACCGATTCGTAAGAAGAACCTTCAGTCCCACGCATTCCTCACAAATTCCATGGACATTTGCTGCTACTTCGTTGGTGATGACACGTATTTATTTGATTTGAGTTGTGTCTCATGCGTTCCCCTGCTCCATTGCCACCTCCAGGGTTTGTAACTTGTCTTTCAACTTGCGAGCTTCCAATTTCGCTTCCATTTCCGAATTTGCCAGACGGGAGATTGTTTTCCTTAGATCCGCATTATCCAAGCGCAGAACGTGTACCTGATCCTCAAGGATGGTCACCCAGTCATCCATGACACTGTGTGAAGCCATTAGTGTCTCCTTGTCCAAACCCCCAGATCTGTGGGGCCGCTCCAAGCTCAATCCAAAATTGGCATTAGCAAAATTACCAACTGAAGAGAGTTTGCGTTTCTTGAAAACTGTTTCACCAACTGTATGTCCATCCAACGCTGAACACTATCCAGAGTTTGTGTTTCCTGCAATACCAACTATATCACCATCCAACGCTGAACACTGACTCCTATGATGTAGGTCCTCCCCATACTCTAGCCATGTGGGAGCTGTTTTACGAAAAATTAGAGCATTGCTGCCTAAAATAGGGATAGTGCTCATATGAATATGGTAACCAGAGAAATCCATGTTGTTAAAACGATTTTGAAGATTTGAAATGCAGCCCCTAGCCTGCCGTCGGGCTATCTCATACTGCCTAAAATCTTGCACTTCCATGGCCTTTTGTAGGGGCCAGGAGGGATGCCTCGTGCGAGCACATGCGCCATTAAATTCTACGTCCTTGCCTCAAAGATCCTAGTTGGGTTTAGGACTGTATAATAGGAATTGGTGCCAAGCTATTTCCACTAATGGATGAAACCAAGTCAAGTGCTTTGTGCATTTTGACATTGCAATGCAAATTTGTAGAGTTAAGGGGTCCCAATGTTATTTCTAGTTATGCCATTGCTTACAAGGACTCCTCTACCTAGGATGACTCCTTCATTGGCCTTCTTGTCCGTAGCTTGGTTATTCGATCTCAGAACACGGTAGAAGTTGATGGAGTTGAATTCGCTAACCATATACTTGACGAGGCTATGTAATTTGGATGTTGGTATTTTGGCATTCATACTCAGGTTCCTTGCTTCTCTGATTACAATCATAGAGTCACCACAAACCGCAAGGTATGTAATTCCATCTTCTCTAGCAATCTCCAGTTCTTTCGTAAGGGAAAGCCATTCCGCCCTATTATTGGTGCTCCTTCCAATGCCCCAGGCATATTCGTTTCTTCTATTTCCACTAGAGTCATGAAGCACTCCTACCGCACTTGCCAACCTAGGGTTGCCATTTGAGGCTCCATCAAAGAAGAGGGAATTGCATCCAATATTTCCCTTCCACGATTGTATTTCTTCTGTATTCATCCTAAGCTGCCAGTGCTTAGTGCTGGAGCTCCTATTCATGGCTGAGCGACAGAGATAGGAATTTGGGGAAATGAAGTCTTGAGACCAAATTTTTTCCTCCACCATGAGGGGTTCTTTGGAGACGTTGTACATCCCTTGAGTTAACAGTGCTTCAATCCAGAGAGACTTAGCCGAGGCAAGTACTTGTGTAGGGGAAGAGACAAGTCCATAAAACACTTCCTTGTTTCTGGTTGTCCAGAGTCTCCAACAAATAAATTTGGGAAGGGCATCCTAGGCTCTTTTGAAGTCAGGTTTGTTATGAAAAGTACCTATGTAGTAGTCACTCCAGCTAGCATGAAGGTCATCCCAATTTGTAGGGAGAGTCACTTCAAAATTTAGATCTTGATAGGCCCTGTGTCATACCTCCTAGGCATAATTACAAGTAAAGAATAGGTGTTCCATCGATTCCTCTGATGCTTTGTAGAGGATGCATCTTGTCGGCCCCTCAATGCCTCTTTTTTTGAGATTCTCAGTTGTTAGAATTTTCTTATGAGCAAGAATCCAGGTGAACGCATTTATCTTAGGAAGGATGTCCTTACCCCAGACTTTGACCCATTTTTTGTTTTTGTCCCTACTATTGTTATCCAAGTATCGAGACCCAGCTTTTACAGTATAGAGGCCTGAGCTACCCCATCCTCTTTTATCCAACATTTTTTGGTGAACTGGAGCCGCATCATATAAGAGGTCTAGCAGTATATCAAAATCAGGCTGAAGATGACTTGGGATACCGAGGGAACGCCAACCAACCCATCTGCCAGAATCCGACCACTTCGAGAGTTCAGATAGGGTGAAAATATTTCTACTGGTCATCTAATCTTTGAGTTCTCTGAGGTTGTGCTGAAAGTTGACAGGGGAGCTAGAATTCGGCCCTAGTTTGTCCCCCCAAATTTTGACCTTCTTGCCATTGCCGGGGATCCAAAAGGAGAGGTTTTGGAGCATTGGATCTACCTTTTTGCACAAGTTCCAGATGGGTGAGCCAACTTTTTCCTGATCAATATTCTCAAGACACTGGAGTCCGTTACCAACCATAGATTTCTTACGAAGAATCTCTTTCCACTAGGAATTTTTTCCCGTGATCACTCTCCATAACAATTTGGCACTTAAGGCTATGTTCATAAGCAAAGGGTCACGTATTACTACTCCCCCAGCGTCTTTCGTTCTGCACACTATGTCCCAGCTTACCAGGTGGAATTTTTTGGTTCCATTGGTCTTCCCACCTTGCCATAGGAATTTTTGAAGCTCTTTAGTAATCTTTTGAATGACGCTATTGGGAGCTAAGGAGACAGAGCTAGTGTAGATGTGGTATGCGGAGAGAACCGACTTGATCAGAACAAGTTTCCCTGCTAAATTAAGCCACCTGAATCCCCACACAGTGACTTTGTTTTTAATCTTATCTATCAAATCCTGCCAATCCATAGCTTTTTTATTTCCTTTGAAGATGGGTATGCCTAAGTAGACAAAGGAATTCCAAAGAAGGTAGCCTTCGAACCCCAAGATCCTAGAGATTCTTATTAAAATTTCATTTGGACAGTTCCAAACATATATTTTGGACTTAGTGGCATTGATTTTCCCATCTGAAGCTTTGAGAAACCTCTCAGCTATGATAGTCAAAGCCTCGCCCAGCAAGATCGTATCGTCTATAAATTGGGCATGGTTGGCTGAACGAACTCCTCTTGCAATCTTCAAACCTTTGAGATCGCTTGATCTTTGGAGGTGATTAAGCTTGCGGCTCAAAGATCCTGCCACCAGTAGATAGAGGAAGGGGGACATAGGGCACCCCTGTCGTAGTCCATGAGAGATTTGAAAGAAAGAAGAGGGTATGCCATTGACGAGAGGGTCAATCCAGGGCTTGCTTATACAAGCCTTCACCCATCTAACAAACTTGCTGGAGAAACCCAACTTCTTCATGATCTCAAATAAGAAGACATGATTCACCCTGTCAAAGGAATTTGCCATATCTAGTTTAATTGCCATTCCCCACTGATGTCTCTCCATGCTTGAATGAATAGCCTCCTGAACTATGACAATGTTATCCAAGATATGACGTCCAACGATGAAACCTCCTTGGGAGTCAGAGATAATCTTAGCCATGAAGTTTTTCATGCAGGTGGCTATGATCTTTGAGAGGATCTTATAAGAGGTATTACAAAGGGAGATAGGCCTAAATATGTTGATAGATCTAGGATTGCTGTTTTTCGGAATAAGCACGAGGAAGGATGAGTTGGTTTCTCCTCCAATTTTGTCCTTTTTTCTAGTCTAGTTTAACATTCTCTTGAGATCATCTTTGATAATGTCCTAGGCTGCATGATAGAAGTTAATGGTGAAACCATCCGACCCCGGGGCTTTATCCATACTCAAAGCCTAAACAGCCTCTCTGATTTCATTCTCATAAATAGGTTTATCCAGTTCATTATTTTCAAAATCAGAGATAAGAGAAGGAATACCTGCCAAAAGGTTCGATTGTGCTCCTGGATCGGCCTCATTATTGTTAGCGTAGATCTTCTGGAAGTGCTCGAAGGCGTGTGCTTGAAGGTCAACCTGTCCTTCAATCCGATTGCCAACACTGTCTTTTAGTTCTTTGATAGCATTATAACTTTGCCTAGCTTTGGCTTGCTTGTGGAAATATTTGGTATTGTTGTCCCCCCCTTTAAGCCATAGCTATCGAGATTTAATTCTCCAGAGTTCTTCCTCCTGTCTAGCTGCACAGAGAATCCTGAGGTTAAGATCCTTTTCATGTATGAGAGAGGTGCCAGTGATATCATTTTCCTCCATGCTCTCTTGATGGCTAGCCAGTTCCAATTCCAAGGAGTGTTTGGTGGTGATCGGGCTCATGAAATTCTTCCTGGCCCAAGTTTTTAAAGCCGCGCGAACAACCCTCAGTTTGCACTCCCATATATAGCTGGATGACCCTTGAAAGTTAGTGCTCCAAACATCCTGTACTAATTTGAGGACGTGATCTTCATAGAGCCACAAGGGATTGAATCTAAAAGGGATTGGTCCAAAGTTTTCAGGAGTGGAAAGTGTCAGACTAATTGGTTTGTGATCTGAGGTTGCTGACGGGATGGCTTTCGCTGTAAGGATGCAATTTTGGAGGAGGAATGTGGAGCTGACCAAGAACCTATCAAGTTTCGCTGCAATGTGACCAATCCCTGTTCTACGATTGGTCCAAGTATACTTGCCATTTTTCATTTCAATATCTAACAAATCCAAGTCAGCTTAGATCCTCCATTCTTTCCCCATAAGGATCCCTGAATCTGGATCTGCCTCTTTTTTCCTCTTGATTTCGAGTAGTGTTAAAATCCCCTGCTATAATTATATCCTTTCCATGGAAATTGTTTTTGAGATCAGATAAATCCTCCCAAAATTTATCCTTATCCTGGTAATGAGTTGGGCCGTAGAAATTACATATATAAGTGATTGAATGATTTATTTTGTTTAATATTTCAATCAAGAGCTAGAATTTATTCTATTTGTAAGAGTTTATGATGAAATTGCTGGAAAGGAAAGTGGCAATCCCACCTGACGCTCCTTGAGAGTTGATAGCCTGTCCAATGCTATCCTTCCAAAAGTGACGCAAGACCGCTATAGCTTCCTCACGTTGCATTTTTGTCTCCTGCAACAGTACTAAGTCTAGTTTTTCGTTCTTGATTAAATCTCTCAACGCTTCTACTTTGCTAGAACCACCCAGACCCCTATAATTCCAGGAGACAAGCTTCATTATTTCTTACTGATATGAGAACCTGCCCTAGGTTTGCCATCTTGTTTAGCTCCATCCTGTTTTTTGTTCAGCTGAAGCAACTTAGTGTCTTCTATGCATTTATGTCTTCCAAGATCTAGATCCCTTTCTGCTTCCTGTTCATGCCGTTGTCTTAAAGTCTTTCTTCCCCTCGTGTTTGGGACATCTTGCAGATCTAACAATTCCTGGGATGAGGAAGTTTCCAGGGAGAAGATTTGTGGAATAAATTTTACTTTGTTTGACCCTGTTTTCCCACGAGCCTCCTGGAGTAAGATTTTCGCTTAGAACCGTGCCTGGAGTGGATTGAAGTGCAGAGCTGGGTTCTTAAGGGATGCTTTCTGCGGCTGGCTCAATCTTAGGATTATCAATTTCATTAGCGGGAATTTCACCCTCCTCCATGGCCAAAGCATGAAATTGGTTACTGACTGGTGTCCCTTTCTCCAATTGCTCTTTGGATTTTTCTTTCTTCGGTCATTCTGCGGCAGTTACTGCAGTAGATTGGGTGTTTTTCCTGCCCTTTTTTGCATGTTTCCAACCTTCTCCTTGACTCTGTTCCTGAGACTCTGATACGACTTTAGGGAAATTTTTGACAAAGTGGCCATACTCATGGAATTTCTTGCATTTGAAAGGGAGTTGTTCATAATCAACCTTTTGAAGATGCTCCCAACCCTCCATTTGTAGGTTTACAACTTCCGGTAGACCTTTTTCTAGATCCACTTCCACACATATTCTGGCACAGGAGAACATAGGTCCTTTAGGTTAAGCTTTGTCGATATAGGTGCCCAAATCATTCCCTATCGCTTGCAGAGTTTCATCATTCCAGCAATGAAGAGGGAGATGGGGGATGCAGACCCACATAGGCACTGCCGAGGGACATCTTTTTCCGAGTCAAAAGAGAGACTCCAACGATTTAGATAAAGAAATCGGGTGCCCAGAAAATAAGGGCCACTTCTAAATATTAGATCTCGATCTATCTTGTGTTCAAAAAGAAAAGTAAAGAAGCCCTTACCATAGAAACAGTGTTGCAGGCCTCCGAAGATTAAGGGCATCCAGTTTTTTTGGATCCAGGCTTCCATAGTTTTTGGTGAAGGCCAGATGCCTGTAAATTGACTGATCAAGCCTCTCTCACTTAGGGCGAGGTCTTTCAGGCGTGAAGCTGCCGACGTGATCTGGATCAGTGGGGATTCCTTGCGTTTGACAAAGGTATCACTAGAGGACGGCACAGTATGGGACGACAGCGGAGAGGGAGTGATAAGGGCCCTAAATGCCTCATCCAGACAACGTCTCTTCTCGAGAGGGATGGGATCAGCTGGGGGATCCCTAGGAGACCCAAGTTGAGACGGACGAGGGGCCCTAGACCAAGATGCAGAGCCGAAGAGCGGTTAGGTCGAAGCTTCCTTTTGCAAAATATGAGTTGTAAAATATAAAAAATCCATAGATAAATTACAAATTACTGACATAGTTTTTATTATTACTAAGCTTCTTATATAGATTACATAAAGTATTTCCCTTTCAATAGGATATATTAGGTTTAGTATTTCACAAATGGCATATCTAGTTAGTCAAGTTGTTGGGATTAGTCAACCAATCTAATGACTAGATCCATAAATCTATCTTGTTTTTATTCATTTGATCCTAGATCAACCCAACTTGCTCTACATGTTCTCCAACATTCTTAAGAAGATATTTTTTTGGGTTGTTTATTTGACCCATTGAATTGCGTCCAAGGCACAAATAGTTTTTTGGGTTGTTTATTTGACCCATTGAATTGTGTCCCAAGCAGAAATAATATTGTCAAGGATTAAATTGCACCTTAGATCAATCATAATGTTTTCTAACTGAGGCTTTTATTCTTCTATCCTTCAGGGATAAACTCTCATTTCTCATCCAAAGCTTCACCTTAGCTTGGGTCATGATGCTTTGTAAAGCAAAATTAGGTAGACTTCTGCAAAAACATAGTTATGTAATAGAGAAACATGGAATTCGTTGATAAAAATTTGAAATTGATAGCCCATCACTACAATTCAACAAACCTTTCTGAGTGAGAAGTGATTAGGTGAGAAGGTGAAGAAATTATAGAGAATATTAGATCATAATTTTAATCTATGAATCTCCATACAACATTGGCAGACATATAAAACAAAAATCATAGTAATTACAATGCTAAGTGGCTACAACTATGTTTAAACAACCTAATACATGGCAATAGGTTGGAAAATGAAAACGTACTATTCTTATATATTGTTCATCATATTCTTTAGTAAACAATCTTCGTCATTAAATATAACCAACAACTCTTGTAGATGCAATTTTAATTATGTCAGCTTTGGTACACTCATCTAATATGGAGCTTTTGACATAGGTGTCTAGATCTTGGCACCAAATCAATTGAGAAGTCTATGTCTCGCTTAGGAGGTAAATCGATAATTTTTGCAAGAAATACATTTTGAAATTCCTTAAGAACTTGATAGTCATCAATTGGTCGTTTATATTTAACTGGTGATGTGTCTAGCAGTTGTATAGTATATAACTGACATCCATTTGTAGCATATTTGTTCATTTGTAAGGCTGAAATTTGCCTTACAAAAATAGCTCTAGATATGCCCTTTATGGTTAGGGTTATCCTTCATCATTTGTGCATGTGAATCTCTTCTCATAACAGTTTAACACTACGTTGTGACCTTCTAGCCAATCCATGCCTATTAAAACATCATATGATACTAAAGGTAATATATTCAATTCAGCCTTAGTATCTAGTCCATTCATTTCTAGTGAACAACTTTGAACTAGATCAATTACTTTTCTTTTTGTTCCAATGGCTAGGTATACTAGCCAATCTTTGGATGTTTTCTCTTCCTTAACTTACAAGATTCAACAATGAGAGGGGAGATATAATTAAGAACAAATCCTGGATCTATAAGAACATATATAGTTATGTTTGAGATCTTACCTTGGATTTCAACCATTGTTGATTGATGTTCTGCCTTCCTGTTCTCTAGTGCAACATAAATATTTGGAATGTTTTTGCCAATGTCACTTACTCTTGTGGCCTCTTGCACGTTGTGCATAGTTTTGTTTGTATTTCTTTGTTTTGGATAGTTTCTTAAAATATGGGGTTCACCACATCCCCAACAAGTCAAGGGACCCTTAGTAGGTTCATCAAGCCTTTTATTCATAACTGCTAGGCTTATCTCTATTTTGATTTGTTGGTTGATTTCTGTAATTGTTCCCTTGATACCCTTTATTCATGTTCTTAAAAGGCATTCGTTTGAAATCTTTATTATGTTGATTGAATATATCCCACTTCTTTTCCTTCCATGCTCTTGGAGTTTCGACTCTCTGCTTGTACTGTTTGTATCATAATATGGCCTTTTGCAATGTTTCTTCAAGTGTATTGGGGTCGTCAAAATTCAATTTGTTCCTTATAGGACAATGGTAAACAACTTAGATATCATTGAATTTTCACAAAAATTCCAATAACATATTGATTAGCTCTTCCATTGACATATGTCCCAATTTTAAATCATAGAACTATTCTGTTTTTTGTTCAAAATAGTTGTCGAACATGTATTGTTTCTTGAAATCCTTCCACTCTATCTTTTTCTCTTTCAAACCCTTAACTGGTTCTAAGTCCCGCCACCATATACTACCTTTTCTATTTAGATTGTAGATGGCCATACGGGCTTTCATATTGCTGGAGTAGTCATAAATATTAAAATACTTCAACATTCCCAAGAGACAAGACTCCGCTTCGACTGGGGTTTTGGATTCTCCATTAAAGGTTGGGGGTTTATATTCCTGAACTACCCCACTAACTGATCTTGATATTTTATTTTTCTTTTTGTCTAGTTTTTCTGCTTCTCATCTCTAGTAGATTATGTACTTTCATCTTCCTTTTTATTAGAAATTTTTTCTATTTGGTTTGGACTTTCCTCTGCAGTTAATGGTAACTGAAAATTCTATGGCATATCCCTAGTCTTCTGCTTCTTAATTTCAGAAATATTGTGTAGCAACACCTCTTTTAATTCATTTTGATCCTCTTGGAATTTCATAAGCCTTTCATTATCTACCTTATAGCTCTTCAGTTATGGTATCTGAGACCTCAAATGGGTTACTCTTCCCATTCCCTTCATTAAGTTCAACTACCATGTCTGCTTCATGTATGCACACATTATTGTTTTCCCGTGGAATGTGCTTATTCTCTACGTTTGCTAACATGTCTGCTCCTTGCTTATATATATATATATATATATATTACCTGCTTAAGCAAAAGATAATTCAGTAGTTAATTTGTGTTTTTTTAACAACAAGAAGTGTTGTGTATCCCAATAGGCCCTAAGCATTGTAACCTACAGCTCTGATACAATATGTAATGTCCCCAAACTTACCAACTAAAAAAAATTAATTAATCTAGACAAACAACGTATTATGACTTTATGCTGGTTGAATCGCCATCGCCATCATCTTAACCTGATTCTTAATTCCTATAATAATTTCCACATTTATTATATATGAATCTAATGTCCACTATACTTGACATAGCCTTTCTACCACCAAGTGGTCATTAATTTATGGAAAGAAGAAAGTCTCCATTTTTATTTCCATGCTTACCATGTTGTTCACTCTTTATCCATCTATGCTACACAACGATAGATTAACCCCAATACTAAGCCTATCCTTTATGGTTTTGCACTTATAAATTTAATCTAATCTATGCTACCCCAGCCCCCAGCCTTTCTAATTCTAAGGCCTCATTATACTTACCTAACATCCACACCAAAGTGCTCGCATGGATGTTCACGATGCTTACTCTAGAGCAAGGCATCAAACTCCACCACTAGACTTGGTCTTAACCAAGGTTGCGCTCCTAAATGTGGTCACCCTTTTGCAATGCCCGACCACCAACATAAATACAATATTATAATGCCTAGAGTTAGGCTTATGATCAACGAACTATAATGTTAAAGGTTAGACTTATGGATCACCCACCATATCCGTGCTTTGATTTTTGTCCTAAGATATAATAACTCCTTTGATGTGATTAAATGTGACCGAGGGTAGTTGACGGTGTGGCCTCCTGCCATGTTCCACGAGTTTCCATTGCCCGTAGGATAAAAGACAACCAAAACGATTCATAAGAGTGGCTTGGTTCGACATTGTAGTTTATTAGTGAGATACTCGAAGCGTTAATGTGTTTATCAATATTCTTTGTGAAAGAGACTACTTCTCTGCGTGTTTTACAGGTACACTTGTAAAATGAGTGGTGTTTAGATTAATACTTGCTTATTCTTCTTGCTCATTGTTATTTACTTGATTATGATAATAAGTGGGTTATTGCTCCATATATTATTTTATATGACTTTGTTAAGCTTCTGCATGAATGATGGAATGTTTATGGGATTTTACTAGTGTTTGAATTCGTGTGCAACCTTTCATTGTATTATTTGATTAAACTAAAAATATATATACTGTGTGAAAATGATTAGGCATAAATATATTTATTATATTTTACATTTTACATAAACAAATTATAATCAATCCTATCAGCTAACTATACCCACTTCATAGCAAGGCATTGAGAATATTAATAAGATAAATGATGAATATGTTCTTTTTCTAGCTAACCTTGGCTACATAACATTGACATAAATATATATAGTAACAATACAAATCTATATAGCATTAATAAAAAACGAAAATATTCTTTAAATTCTAATCATTTCATAATACATTACCCATTTACAATACACCTTTGAGGGGTAATAGAGACTATCCTAATGCTAAAAGAAACAAATAATAGAGATTATCCTAATGCTAAAAGAAACAAATAATATACGAGTGCTTGAACATATAAATGACTATAGATGAACAAATATGAAACCACAAGTGACAATGCTTAGCTGGACTATAATAGTTGTGGAACAATAATTGGGATGGCCACCTCCAAGCATGCACTATGACTCCATAAGGACGAACACATTCCTCTACCGTTCACAGTCCCACTAACCATACTCCTCAGTATGAGTCTATCTCAGTTCAATCATAACTATTATCAAATATCCAACTCAATTTACTCACATAATTTTTCACAGAAGTTTCCCAACACTCTTCAAGGACTCACACAACAATACTTCTCAACATACTTTGCAATGTCTTGCCTCCTATCATATGATCATATATAGATTGGTTGCCTAGGTCTTATCAACAAATGCTACATCTCCTTGGGAAATTTGTAGCCTTGGATTCAACCCTATATTTTAGGGTGTTAGTTCAGTATTTTTGTCTCATGACACTTGTAATCTCCCCCTGAATAGTACGATTGTGTTCCCCACTCATGGAGTCGTAGTCATCTATATTCATGGCCATTCCAAATGCTGTTTTTGGTCATTAATAATGTTTATAAAATTTATTTTACTTACTAAAGGAAAAGTGTTAAGAACCTTCTTTCACACTTTTAATTTTTAACATAACAACATATTTTTGCTCAAAATCAGAATCTGAATTTTAAACTAAGTAAATAATTACTCAAACTAGGGGATATTACAAGGAAACTAAGTAAAGGTAGATTGGGGTTATGACAGGCTATGATACCACTATTAGGCCTAGATGAATAACTCTAAGGATGGTTTTCCATTGCAGTAGAAGGCCTTATTATACATGAGGATACTTGACCTTTGGGCTTCAACTACCTAGGTATACGACTCTTCATCTTTCTTTCTAATCAAATATTGATAATATCCTTAATCTCATAGGATTAGGTATCCAATGCATAGTTAAACATGATCAACCTTAGCCAACCACAATCAGTCATTATTAAACATTATTAATCATAGTCAAACAGATTAAAACATCATTAATCATAGTCAACCATACTCATCTAGTGTCATTTATGGTTAACGATGGTCAAACATAATTAATGATGGTCAAACCATCATTACCCATGGGAAAAATGGTGAACCATAGTCAATCATTATCAAACATTGTTAATCATAGTCAAACATATTAAAACATCATTAATCATAGCCAACCACAATAGTCAAATAAGATCAATATAGTCAATAAAAGTCAACCATGTTCAATCATAATCAACCATAGTTAAACACAGTCAACAAAGCCAACCATATCCAACCGGAGTCACTCTTGTTGAACCATAGTCAACCTTGATCAATCATAGTCAAGTGTGCACATGGTTAACAATGGTTAAACATAGTCAAAGATGGTCAAACCATCATTAACCATATTCAACCATGGTGAACTAGAGTAAACAATGATTAAACATGGCCAACCATGTCCAATAACGGTCAATTATGATTAAACATGACCAACCATAGTCAACCATATTAAAGCATGGTTAACAATATTCAACCATAGTTGATCATTATCAAACATCATTAATCATTGCCAAACAAATTAAAACATAATTAACTATAATCAATCATAGTCAACTAATATAAACTATAGTCAAACATAGTCAACTAAAATCAATATAGTTAATCATGGTCTATGAAATCAATCATTAACCATAATGAAACATGGTAAAACATAGTCAACCACAATTAACAATAATAATATCAACCTTTTCATCTTTTCATTTTAATAATATTAGTTATCATAATAATATACTATAAAGATTGTTAAAAATACCTTATGATCAAAATTATTTTATTGTGTAGAAAGTTATCTTTGTAACTTATATATAGTCATATACATTCAACTACTTAATTAACTATACTATATTATATTTTTTTTTATAACATAATAATGCCATGCAATCATATATATGGTGAACCATACCAATATTGTTTGTATTATTATAATAGAAAAATATAATGATATATGGTAATAAACCATAAATTAGTCATGAATGAAAATATGTTTTCATATCAATTGATAGGTAATATTTTAAAATATTTAAATATCCCCATGTGACTATTGGTTATTAACAATAACTATATTGCATAATATTAATGTGTATGTATAAGTCAATATGTATATATGATTTGTAAATAGTGGGCTTATGGCCTATCCATTCCTCCATCATAGATATTTGATAAAATTAAAAAAAAAAACTATTTAAATTTATCTCTTTCAGGAATAGAAACCATGTTAAAACATTGCAATAGCTCTCAAACCATACTCATAGATCTCCTAGGTTAAGGGATGGACATGGCATACTCTTTGACTATTCTATTAACCTAATTTCAATAGCAACAAATTGTTGAGTGTGTACAAATGGAACTTGCTTGCTACAACCATGGAAAACCATCTACTAGGGAATTTAGAAATTCAAGAACATATCCACAACTCACAACCAATATTAAAACTCAATACAAAAGAGCCACATAGTATAAAGTAGTAAAACTCAACACTGCAGAATCACACATGAACAACAAATTTTACCATGGAAACCCAATTGGCAAAACCAACATTCAAAGGCTTCAACCCAACTCTTTATTAATTGGAAATGGCATAGGTTACATGCTCTATGGTTCATATTTAGTCTTCAGATGGAAATTTTGATAGAATTTTTTTCACTTTCTTCAAAATAAACCCCTTCTCTTTGTGGGGAAAGGGTAAATATGGATGGTTGGCCTGTGGGATAGCTGGAAGGTAAAGCATCCCCAAACCTTCATCTACCCAAGCCTTTAGTTTCCTCTTTGTACTCTCCATTTAACTTTTATTTTATTTTTCCCTTTTTTTCATTTATCTATCATATATTTTACATTCAGGTGACTTACATTAATGAATGAATGAAATACAAATTTCTTTCTCATATGAACATTGTTGAAGGAGTGATTGCTTGATGCAAGGAGCACTGTGTTAGTGGTGACGTGGATCCTTCACACCTCCACTTTGTCCTCGATCTCATCCTTAACCATGAGAAAACTATTGCCAATGTTACTGAGTCAAGAATTACACCTTTGTCATTCAGATCCAAATTTGGATCATAACTCCCCATTGGGAGGATTTTGGTCCCCAAAATCTTCCAAGGGGAGATAAGGGAACTTGCTTTCAATTTAGTTTTTCTCATGCCATTTCGGATTCCTTGGAGTCTTCCCTTTCAGACTAATTTTCTATATTTATTTTCGTCTTCTTTGGGTTACTTGCTCCTTACGCTGTAGCATTGTGTCCTCCGTCAACTTTGCTAATGCATATAGTTCCAAGTATTCAACCGTGGGAAGAATATATTGATTCCCATCTCCATCCAACATGGATGGATTGAACAACTTCAAGTATTCTATGTTCACCACTGAGCTCATTTGCATATATAGTGGGAGCCTTAATCTAAAGGCATTCTCATTTACTTGTTCAACAATGTCGAATGGTCCTTCACATGGATTTGATGATCTTCTCGATGTTGGTCATGCCTTAATTTATACCATGGTCCATTCTTGGCTTCTTTTAAGATGCCCCTGAACCTTTGGATGTATCTACCTTATACTTTCCATGGATATTCTTTCCATCTTATTTTCTTCTTGTAGCTCCACCTCATCCTTGCACTGGCCATATGCCACATCAAACAATGAAGGAGGTAAGTATCCAAAGTAGGTTTCATTTGGTGGAGGAATGTAATGCTCAACTGTAGGAATGTTGAATGTAAACCAACTGTTCATCCCATGCATTAGGATGTCTAATATTATATCCTGTCGGTAGTTGTACCAATGTCTGGTTGACAACCTTCGCTTGTCCATCAATTTATGGATGGAATATGGTGGAATAATTTAACTTGGTATCCATCCTCTCCCACAGGATTGTCCAAAACTTTCCCAAGAACCCACTATCTCAATCAACATTGATGGATCTAGGAAATCCAAAATGAATCCAAACATGGCTGAAAAATATTTCAACTACCTCTCACCAAGATATCGTCTTCATACATGGTATTAATACACACATCTTGTTGAAGCGATCAACCACAACAATAGATAGTCATGTCTTCTCCGTGACATGAGAAATCCTCCAATGAATTTCATGGAGATGCTCTCCCAAAGCCTTCTTGGTACTTGAACTGGAATATATATCCCAAGCTTTCGATTGCTTGGCTTGTTGGTGTTGCATAACACATATCCTCTAACAAAATTTTCCACTTTCTCCTACATCTTCAACTAGTGCACATAACTATGCAAATTTTCCACTATCTTTGTCACTCCAAAATGTCCAACAATCTTGGAAGTGTGAGCTTTCCTCATTAGAGAAATCCTCCTCCCTTGGGGAATGCACAACTTATCTAGCTTGTATAACATTCCTTCCTGGAGGTGAAATTCGTTACCTTCAATGGCCATGACTTCTTTCTCTTTCAACTATTTGTAGACACCTCCAAAATATTCATCTTTTTCATAGTACTCATTAAGAAGATAATGGGTGAATGGCTCAAGCTAAATGATCACACCTACTACTGCAATATTTATCATTCATGGTCATGAGAGCATGTATGCATGTTTATTTGTGGATCCTTTCTTATACTTAATAAGTAGGTGGAATTTTTGTAAGAATCCTAACCACTTGTAGTGCCTTACTTGTTGCATCTTGTTTTGGATTTATAGGTACTGTAATAGTTGGTGATCAGTGTGAATTATGGTCTCCTTTCCCAAGAGGCAGTGCTTCCATCTCTTTATTGCTTGTACAATTGTGAAGATTTCATTATCATAGGTGGGGTAATCGAGTACTTATCCATGAAACGACTCAAAGTGGTAGCATATTAGTCTTCCCCCTTACATAAACATCGGTCCCAATGCATAACCACCAACATCAATCTCCAACTCAAATGGTCATTGCAATTTGAGCATGGAAAACACTAGAGCATTACTCATATTTCTCTTAATATCTTCAAATTCCTTATGTTGGGATGGCCCCAATATAAGATATTCCCTTTGGTAGTAATGGAGTGAAAATGTGTTGCAACTGTAGAGAAATTGGCAATGAATTTCCTCAAGCACTGGGTTGCTCCAATGAAGCTTTTGACCTCTATCAATCTAGTTGGTGTACAAAATTGATTGATGGTTGCAATATTCTATGGGTATACTCTCATCTCTCCTCCACCAAACATATGTCCCAAATAAACCAATGAATCCTTCCCAAACTCACATTTCTTTAGGTTGGCAATCGATTGGTTCTTCCTTAAAGTCTCCAATACTTGTGTCATATGTGAGAGGTGTTCTTGCCAAGTGTTGTTGAAGATTAGTATGTCATCTACTTATACTATAAAAAATGAATCAATAAAGGGGCATAATACATCATTCATTAATCTCATAAAATTTTCAAGTGCATTGCATAAACCAAAATGCATCACTAACCATTCATACAAACCTTGCCTCATCTTGAACGTTGTCTTCCGCAAATATTCAGTTTAATCCTCACTTGATGATATCCCGACTTAAGTTACATCTTGGTGAAGAACCCGTCCTACAACAATTAATCCAACAAGTCATCAATCTATGATAAAGGATATATGTTCTCGCTGGTGATCTTGTTCATAGCTTGATAAGCAATGCACATTCTCTAGCTCCTGTCCTTCTTTGGAACTATGATGATGGGTGATCCACATGGTGAGGTACTAGGTATGGTTACTCCCTACTCCAACAACTATTGTAGCTTGTTATTCACTTGATTTTCTTCAATTATGGATTGCCTATATGGTCCAATATTAGGCAGTGGTGATTCTAGCAACAACTAAATTTCATGATCCACATCTTGTTTGGGTGGAAGTCTCTTAGACTCCTGAAACACCTCCTTGTAGGAATCAATCAATTGTTCTAGTTGTTGACATTTCTTGCCATTATATCCTTTCAAACATGCTTCCATATCCTTTTATTTTCCTTCTCCTTACTTCTTCCCTTTCTCAGGAACACCAAAACAAAATGATTTATGCTACCCATGTTCCTCCTATCTCGATGGGCATTGATTAGAGAAAGTTTGGTTTTGTCCTTGTGTGCATTAATTGAATATGCTTTCCCATCCGTAACAATCTTATACTACTTTTATATCGTTTTGAAGATGGAATCTCTCACATAAAATTATGGGCTTCCCAAAATGACTCCACAAATGTCCAAAGGAACCACATCTACAACTATTACATCCACAAAATTTTGGTTGATGACAAATTTGAACGTGCATTGCTTATTTACCTTTAAATCCACATCTTGTCTCACCCAATCCAGGGGGTATGGTCATGGATGGTCTTGGGTCTCTAAGCCAAGTTTCTTAACCAACTGCACATAGATCAAGTTGGATTGAGATCTTGGATCAAACAAGCAATGCGTTGTACTCTATCTCATGTGGATTTTGACACTGAACAACTATATCATGTCCTTGTATTCTTGGTGGCTACAACCAACCATTGCTAATTACATTTAAAGTGTAGTGAAACTCACATTTCCTTTCAAGTCTGAGGTACTTTCCAATTTTTCTTCAATGCCTACTATGATTAAATCCTTCTTCTTCTTCTTCCTTTAAAAATTTTTGGGTCATTTTTCAGGTTGTATTTTCCAACAATCCTCCTCTATATTATTTGTATTTTCACAAGCCTTACATTGTTTGAAAGAAGGGTGGGAATCCTATATCATTGATGCAATATTATTTCCATCCCACTCCCTCTCATTCTTCCTTTTCTTTTGTTCTTGAGATTTTGCTTGCTTATGTGTATCGGGTTGTTGCTTCCTCTTGTCGCCCTCATGATACTATGTTTGTAAACTAGATTAATCTATTATCTCAGGTTGGAACAACATTAACTAACATCGAATTTTTGGTAGTAATGCACCCATGTATTTAATCAACATTTATGGACTCTTCAGGGATATTCTTAATTGAACAACCCTCTTCCTAAACTCAATAATGGACTCTTGCACTGATTGCCCCTTTCTTTGCCTAAAGTAGTGCCATACAATTTGTTGATGTTAATAATAACCAATTGGATATAATTGTGCCTTTATCATATCTTTGAATACTTCCCAGTCATTGGTGGCTCATTCTCTATTGATATGCTTGCTGCATCACTCTCACACGATGCGAGAGCATGACCTTCAAGCTTTAATCAAGCAAATGAGATTCTTTGTCTTTCACCGACCTCATGCACACTAAAGTATAGTTCCATATATTGTAGCCATTGATTCAACTTGATGGAATCCAATTCACCTACATAAGGTTTTATTTCCACCTTGGCCTCCACATGAAAAGGTACCTTTGGCTTGTTGTAGCTTCATTCTCTTGCATCTACCTATACTTTTTTTTTTTTACTTTGGCTCTATCTCTTGTCTCTTTGGGTCCTCTTTGTTGGTCTTGTGCTTTGAGGTTGATTCTATGCCCCTTGTTCTCAATAGTTGTGATACCATAGATATGATTGTGGTTAAGCTCTACTCTATATAGTCCAATATAACTATAGGGTCTTCTTCTCGTCCCTCTCCAGATGAACTCCTTCCACGGTTGGTGTTGTGCTTCTCCCTACGCCTAACAACAATTCTTCTCCACTTATTTTGTAGTAATTGTGGGTATTTACCATACAAGTCTCACCAAATGTACTTCAACAAAGGCTTCAATACCATGTGATTTGTAAAACCAACATTCAAAGGATTCAACCTCACTCTTTTTTAATTGGAAATGTGCAAGTTACAGGCTCTCTAGTTCATCTTCACTCTTCAGATGGAAATTTTGACAACATTTTATTTACTCTCCACTAAATAACCCCCTTCTCTTTGTGGATAAAGGGTAAATATATAGATGGTTGGCATGCTGGATAGATGGAAGGTCAAGCATCCCCAACCCTTCAACTTCCCATGCCTTCCATTTCCTCTTTGTCCTCTACATTTTACTTTTTTTTTCATTTATATATCATATATTTTACATTCATGTGACTTGCATTTAAAGAATGAATGGAATACACATTTCTTTCTCACATTAATATTATTGTTGGAGTAATTACTTGATGTAGGGAAGGTTGAAAGTGGTGACATGGGGCCCTTCACACCTCCACTATGTCCTCTGCCTCGTCATTAAGCACGAGTAGACTATTGCCAACCTTATTGAGTCAAGACTAAAGTCTTTTTCATTCGGATCCAAATGCAGATCAATATATTTAACACATAATGTAGGAAAAAAATATTAATGTACTAACTATATGCTCATTGATGTATACAAACGCATTAATATTATTAATGTACTTGTTTTTAGTAGTATCATAAGGAATTTGGTTAGCTATAAATACTATACTATTCATGTTAAGAGGTGAAGTCAATATTGAAATATCTAACATTTTCCTGTAGAGTGGCACACAACTATCTTACCACATGATTCATATGCACCGGATGTGCAGGGGATAGGGGTCATAGGGGGGATTCTAGGCCCCCTCTCCTATGGTGTAGGGGAGGATCCTCTGGAGTGACAAATTTCTAGATCCTTATAGTGTATTTTAGTTTCTCATGGAACCCTTATTGGTATTGTATAAAAGGGAAGTGACCCCTCGCATTGAATTGCATGAGAAGAAAACATTGTAAGCTTTTTTGACTAACAATAAAAGATCGAAGTTGCCATTTCCCCACGGATTTACTTGCACATAAAAAGGTTTCCATGTAAATCTCTTATTCTATTTTTATTGTTGATTTCTTCTATTTTTATATTTTTCTAACATATGGTATTCGATCCTAAAATGATCGTAGGCATTGGGTTTTCTATGAATGGGAGCTACAACAATGATAAGAGGTTTAACCAAAATCAAGATTGAGAAGTTTAGTGGAAAAAAATTATCCTTATGTTAGTTGAAGGTGGAGGATTTGTTGGTTAAGAACGACCAAGCCCTATCCTTGGAAGGAGTTGTGAACAAATTGTGTGGCATGGCATATGAGGACTAGATAAAGTTGGATGGGAAGGCAGTTTCTACTATTAATATTTTCCTAACAAACTCTATCTTATTCAATGTCGCTGAAGAAAATACCATGACTCCATTTGGGAGTAACTCAGGAAGCTATACGAGACTAAATTGGAAACAAATAAGGTTTTCCTAAAAAAGAACCTTTATCATCTGATGATGAATGATGGTTCAACTGTGGTAGATCATTTGAGCGAGTTTAATACCATTATTGGTAAATTGGTATTAGTTGGTGTAAAGGTGGAGGATGAGGACATAATGATCATTTTACTATGTTCCCTCCTAGGTACTTGGAATCATACGTTGGTGATGATCACCAACTCATCATGAGGAAGTTTAAAATTTAATGATGTGGTCGCTTCTTTTCTCAAAGAAGAGTTGAGGATAAAATCACATATGGAGCCCTCTACTAGTGAATACCTATCTATCGAGAGGTCGATCTATCAAAAGGGGTCAACAAGGTAGATCACAGTCCAGACCTAAATCTAGAGGATGCAAGATGAAAGGTAAGAGCTAGAATTGTGTGAAATTAGGGCACTCAAAGAAGGATTGTTGGCATCTAAAGAAGGAAAGGAAGGATGGAAATACATATTAATCATTAGCTAAGGCTAGTACAACAAATTGAAAAGAGATAAAAACATGTGAGGCTTTATGTCTTAGTAAGAGTATATCTCCTTCATATGATTGAGTTTTGGAATCAAGTGCATCTTTCCACATGTCTCCGCATAGAGAATGGTTTATCAAATATCATCCCTATAGTGGTGGTATAGTCTACTCGGGTGATGACCACTCTCTAGAAATTGTGGGAAGAGGGGATATTAAGATCAAGCTAAATGATGGAGAAAAAGAAATTTGCGTGATGTACAACATGTACTAGATCTATGAAAGAATTTTCTCTCAATCAATATGAGGATAAGATGGGGTATTCTACTACCTTTGGTGCCAAATCGTTGCAAAATTACCAAAGGACCCCTTTTGGTAGAAAAAATGAGAATATTATGGGACCATATATGATTTATGTTGTGATACAATGACAAATCATGCAACAATAGTAGACTTAGGGAATTTTATCGATGTAGTGATGTTGTGCATCAATGACTTGAACATATGATTGAAAAAGGTTTGAAAAATATGCATAACCAAGGTATTCTTTTTGGGATTAAGTATTCTAATTTAGACTTGTGTGAGCATTGTATTTTTGGTGAACATAAGAGAGTCTGGTTTACTACAATATCTGGTAAAATTTCATAGCTTTTGTGACTTACTCAGTTTGGTATATTTGGACCAACCCCCATTTTGTCTAGAAATGGTGCTAGATATTTTATAACTTTTATAGATGATTATTCTAGAAGATTTTGGGTGTATTTTCTTAAAAAAAAATCGAAAGCCTTTGAGAAATTTAAGGAGTTCAAGGAATGAGTAGAGAAAGGTTTGGGTAAGTCTATTTTATGTTGGAATATGTAATGATGATTGATTGTATTAATTTGGAATGCAATAATGTCCACTCTTATGTAATAGAGTTATCCCACATATGTTATGTAATAATTTACTCTTGTTAGTACCATTTATTATATAAAGAGGTGAAATTACATTTATCCCACATGTAATATTGACATGTAATTCCTCCTTACCTCTTGGTATATAATAGAGTCAAGAGGGTCTTATCAAGACACATGATAAACAAGGAGAGACATCTAATGATCATCTTGTAGACACACTGTGTGTGTTGTTGTCAAGATGGAGTGTGATGTGTGGAAGCACTCTATTATCAGATTGGAGATTATTGATGAATAATAAGAAGACAACCTTCCTGTGGATGCTTTCCCATTTGGAGTTTTACCATGTAAATATGGTGTTATCTTTTTCTCTTTTCTACTTCTTCTTGCTATTTGATTATTTGTTGTTGTATGGATAGGAGGCTAGGCTAGTTATGGTTTTCATGTTATGTATTCTTATATGTTATACACATATTTTCATATTCTAACATGGTATCAAAGCAGGTTGTTGGATCCCACCTCCTTCAATAATTTTTTTTACAACACCATCTTCTTCAATTTGTTGGGACTCTCCTTATCTTGTTGTCTTGTTGGCATATCTAGTATCCATCAAGGATTCTCTTTAGATTTGGGCAATTTTATGCAAGATTGAGTTTTTTTCCTCAAATGCTAACCCTTTTTTGTAGGTTTCCCTTATTTCTGCTAGTTTTTTTAAACTTTTGACCTCGTTATTGTCTCCGGAATGTAGAAATCAACTGAGATCAAATGCTGGTTCATTAAAATCGACCTTTGATTGGCATATTTGAATTAATTTGTTTAAGCCTAGTTTAGGGCTTTTAATTTTTCTAAATCTTAAAGTTTCTTATGCACTTTTAGGTTTGGTAACTTCCTTGCCTGATTTTTACCGAACATAGTCCTATCTTCTGAAGCCGATATCTTGTGATCCATGAGTCCGTTTGCAATTTATTTATTTATTTTATTTTATTTTATTTATTTATTTATTTATTTTTATTTTTATTTTTATTTTTATTTATTTATTTATTTTTTATTATATATATATATATATATATATATATATATATATATATATATATATATATATATTTTTTTTTTTTTTTTAATTTTTTTTTTCGTCCGTTGGGTGCGTTTTTTCAAGTCCTTTCTAATTTGCCTTCAGACCCTCTGATCCAGTTTCGTTTGGACCATACCAACTGCATCTTTTTTCTATTTGGGCCCTTTTCTCTACAATATTTTGATGTGGGTGAGCAGATCTAACTATTGGAGACAAGATCTGTCTCTTTGAAAGATGAAATTGACTGTTTGAAGGGCCGATCTAGATGCTTGAGGGTTTAATTTGCTTGCTTGAGGGTGGATTTACATGCATGCTTGAAGGCCATTTTAAAATCAAATTTTGCTTAAATATTTTTTTCACATTTAAATATTTAGTGTTTGATTTAAGTTATTTGGACATCTTGTATATGCTAATGGTCATTAACCTTTTGTCTTTGCTTGTATTAGTTTTTGAAGTTTTTAGTCTATTTCATGATGTTTCTAGAGGTTATCACTTGTTACTACTTCTTTGCCACTATCCTATCTTTGTCCAAGATGCCTTTTTTGACATTTTAAGAGCATGCATATCTAGATTTTCCATGATGAAAACAAGAAACCATATGATGCTTAATAATTTAACAAGTGCTTAATGGCTATATTTTTGCCATCTATGTGATATCTTATGTTATGTGATCTTTATTTTCTCTTACTAGTTTCTTAAGTAAAATTAATCTTTGAATCTATGTGATATCATGTTTTATATTGTAATGGTTTGTCATAAGGGTTTAGTTTCTTTATCATGTATTGCAGAGATTGTATCTAGTTTTGTGTTTCTTGTCTCTAATGTTCCTATATGGATGCATTGACATTTTTAGGGGAATGATCTCTAGCATGTTAACATGATGATAACAAGAAATTAACCCATGTTTACGACATGGTTTCTTAATGACTATTCATTTCATATTTTTATAAGTGATGTCATGATTTGATCATAATTTGCTATATGTTGATCATGTTAAAAATTTTGATCTATTTTCATATATCATGTAATGTTTATTTCGATAATATTTTACTCAATATTTATATGGTCTTGAGCAATCTCATATTATCATTTCATATATCATATCATGGGCTTATCATGTTTATTATATGCTTTACTCTTGGAAGTTCTTTGTATAGATTAGCTCTCTATTTACTTCACTTCCTGTGTATCTATGAAGAATTGTGGGGCAGCTTGGATGTTGAGATTATCTTTATTCTTTCTGCATTGTTCCTTGTTGGTCAGCTTATCCTTAGTAGAAAAATGTGATCATATTTTCCTCTTTAACTTAGATGTTTGAAGCTGTCATTTAAGGGGGAATGTAATGTAATTATAACAATCACCATATTCCAGATATAATGCAATGAAGCACCATCTTCTATTGTTAACTTCATGATGATTATCTACATGATATCATTTTCAATGGTATACCATTGGGATCTTGTATTCATGATGAGGTATTTTGCACAGTTTTATTGCATCTTTCAGCTTGGTTGTGAAGATTGTTTGCACGATATCATTTCCAATGTATAGACCATTGGGGTCTTGTATTCATGATGAGGTATTTTGTCGAGTTCTTTCAACTATCAGTTGATTTATGGTTGTGATGACTATTGTGGTGTTCTAAGAATTTTAATGTTGGATTTGGTAGCAACTATGGCTTCTCTTTTAGATCTAGGCAATTTGTTGTTAGATCTCTTTCCACATGTTCTAAGAATTTTGTTGTTGGATGTAGTGGCTACTAAGGATTCTCTTTAGATCTAAGCATTATGTAGTTGGAGCTTACCGCCACATGTTTTGTTGTATTGGACATACAATGTTTTGGTATTTTTCTATAGTTCATCTGCAACTTGGTCCAGGTGAAATTTCATGATTCAGTGAGAAGCAATTGTTATCTTCATCTACTCCATAAGGCGAAGTGTGTTTTTATTCCCAGCTTATGGATGTTTTGGAAGTTGTCGTCAAGGGGGATGTTATGTAATGCCATCTTCCTCCATTTTTTATTTTATCTCCTAGTCATCATTAAGGGGGAGTGTTGGAATATGTAATGATATCTGATTATATTAATTTGGAAGGTAATAATGTCCACTCTTATGTAATAGACTTATCCCACATGTATTATGTAATAATTTACTCTTGTTACCATTTTTTTATATAAAGAGGTGAAATTACATTTATCCCACATGTAATATTGGGATGTAATTCCTCCTTACCTCTTGGTATATAGTAGAGTCAAGAGGGTCTTATCAAGACACATGAGAAACAAGGAAAGACATCTAATCATAATCTTGTAGACACATTGTGTGTGTTGTTGTGAAGATGGAGTGTGATGCGTGGGAGCTCTCTATTGCAAGATTGAATATTATTGATGAATAATAAGAAGAAAACCTTCCCGTGGATGTTTCCCCATTTGGGGTTACCACGTATATCTGGTGTTCTCTTTTTCTCTTTTCTCCTTGTTCTTGCTATTTGATTATGTGTTGTTGCTTGGATAGGAGGCTAGGCTAGTTATGCTTTTCATGTTATGTATTGTTATATGTTATACACATTTTCTCATATTCTAACATTTTATGTCTTAGATTGGATAATGGAGGAGAGTATTGCTAAGGAATTTGGTAAAATTTTTACGTAGGAAGGAATTAATCCCCAGAAGACTACTCTGTATACTCCACAACAAAATGGTGTGGTTGAGCGGATGAATCGCACAATCATGGAATGTGCACAAAGCATGCTCAACACATATAGGTTGGATAATGCATTCTGGGTAGATGATGCTAATACAACTTCTTATTTGATTAACATTTCACCTACAATTGCTTAAAATGGATATATTCTAGAGGAGTTTTGGTGTGGTAATCCAGTTGATTATTCTCATTTATGTATATTTGGTTGTGATGCATTTTCCCATGTACCTATACAAAAGAGGTCCAAAATTGACCTGAATTCAAGGAAATGCGTTTTTTCTCAGTTATGATAACACAATAAAGGGTTATAAACTATGCTATCCTATTTACCACAAGGTAATTATTAGTTGGGATGTTATTTTCAATGAAGAATACATGCAAAGGAAGGAGGCACAATAGACACCTATGATTGTACCTATTGAAGTAGAAATTAGTGAAGATGAAAATTAAGCTTTTGATCAACATGAAGAATAACAAGCTCAACATACACAAGCCAAAATACATACACGTCCCAAGAGATGTCCAAAAAGCTATTCTTCTTATTTCCAATCTTATTTTCCTTTTTTAACTAATGATGGTGAACCTAGTTCATTTCAATAAGCCAATGAATTTGAAAATGCAGATAAATGGAGGAAAGCCATGGGAAAAGAAATGAAAACACTACATAAGAATGCAACATGGGAATTTGTGGATCTCCCACCAGGAAGAAAGGTTGTTGGAAATAAGTGGGCCCGTGTATAAAGTAAAGAAGAAAAATGATGGGTTGCTAGAACATTATAAAGCTTTTTTGGTGGAAAAATGTTATGTGCAGAAGTTAGATATAGATTTTAATGAAATATTCTCTCAAATTATGAAGTTCACTCTTGTAAGGATTTTACTTGCACATGTAGTAGCACATGATTTAGAGTTGGAACAAGAAATAGGCAAAGATCATTTGGTTTGCAGAATCAAGTAATCTTTGTATGGATTGAAATAAGTGCCAAGGATGTGGTACATAAAATTTGACATCTTCATGAAGATCTAGGTTTTCAGGAGAAGTGAAGCCGACCATTGTGCATATTATAAGATACTTGATGATGGAATTTTTATTATCTTGTTGTTGTATGTTCATGATATGCTAGTTGCAAGACCCAAAACGAACAAAATAATTGATCTTAAGGTTGAGTTGGCTAGGATAGTTGAAATTAAGTATTTAGGAGCAACAAATCAAATTCTAGGGATGACAATACACATGGACAAAACACGTAGGAAGATTTGGTTAAGTCAAAATTCATATATAGAAAATATTATATATCGCTTCAATATGAAAAAAGCAAAACCATTTAGCACCCCACTTCCTACACACTTCAAGTTATCTTTCAAACAATTTCTTGGCAGAGAAGAAATAAAACAATCATGTCTCATGTACTGTATTCATCAGTAGTAGTAGGGAGTCTCATGTTCATCATGGTAAGCACCATACCAAATATTTCCCAAACAGTGGGAGTTGTTAGTCGGTTCATGGTGAATAATGGTAAAGAGCATTGGATGTGTGAAGTGAATAATCATATATTTAAGGGGCACTTCAAATGATGATATTTTCTACAAATTGGCATATTTACAAATTAAAGGTTTTCCGGGTTCTAGTTTTGGTGGAGACAAAGATGGAAAAAAATCTACTACAACATATGCTTTCTCTCTTTTTGGTTGAGCTATAATTTGGACATCTAAGTTGCAGCGAGTGGTGGTCTTATTAACCACTGAAGTAGAATATGTGGCAACAAGTGAGGCCAGTAAAGAGGAAATATGTCAATAGTCACTGATGGATGAAATCAAGATGATGCAAGGGAAGATAATTTTCATTGTGATAATAAAATTTCTATTCACTTAGTGAAGAATCCAACATTTCATGATTGCTTGAAGCATATTGATATTAAGTACCATTTCATAGGCGAGTGGTATAAGAATGCAGGATCTTGTTGGAGAAAATTGATACCGGTGAGATTAGTACTACAAATATGCTTACAAAAATGGCCAGAACATAGAAGTTTGAATGGTGTAAAAATTCTCTGAACTTGTTGAAAATGCGATGAAGGAAACACTAGGTAATGACACGCAAGTGGAAAAATGCTAGGAGGTGAATTAAATATCCATATCTCTAACATTTTCCTGTAGAGTGGTACATGAATATTTTTCCATGTGATTCGTATGCACTGGGTGTATAGAGGGTTCATAGGGGGGTCGAGTCCCCGAGGTGAAAATTTATAGACCATTATAGTGTATTTCGGTTCCTTTTGGAACCCTCATATGTATTGTATAAAATGGAAGTGACCCCTACAATTGTATCACAAGAGAAGAAATCATTGCATTTTTTTTTGCCGAGTAAAAATAAAAGATCGAAGTTGCCACTGCCCTATCATTTTACCTGCACACAACAAGGTTTCCATCCAAATCTTGTGTTCTATTGTTATTATTGTTTGCTTTTGTTTTTTTATATTTTTCTAACAATTCAAGGACATGTATATACCTCCTTTTCAATGTACATTCCAAGCTAAGTCAATTTTCTCAAGCTTTTCATTAGTTTCTCCAACTCCCTCTTTGAGACAAATGATTCATGTTCCTCTTGACAAATCTAGTGCATGCGACTACTTTGATGGAGGTAGTTAAGGTAATCCCCCCAAAGCTATAGCTAGGGATGTTGTTTATCTAAATGACACTCACTATATCAAATTCAAAGTTGGACTAGGAGAGAAATCTATTAACATAGAAAATCTTATTACCCTAAAACTACTCTTAAAATTGGCAACTCACAATCTCATTTTAAAAATTCAAGGTTTTAAGGAATCTTTGTTTTTTGTTCAAGTTTTGAATGACTCTTTGTTGGTAATCAATTGGATGAATGACAAAAATAAAATGAATGACTGTTTGTTGGTAATCAATTGGATGAATAACAAAAATAAAATGACAAATTTAGCCCAAATTTAATATTTGATTAAATAAAATGTTCTTATCTATTTTAACTCAACATGCTTTGAACCTGTATTAAGGGAGAGTTTAATATGGAAGCAAATACCCTATTAAATGAATGCTTCTATCTACATGAAGGTAGAAAGGATATGGAGGGAAATAAAGGACGATGATATGCTATAAGAACTCCATTTATGATGGAGACTTCCATAACAAAAATAAAATAATGATGATTAGTCTCTCGAGTGAATATTTCTACCTCACCTAAGAAACTACTTCCTAGATTTTTGTCCTTTTAACAAGTTTTTAGATGAAGGTATATATATCAATTTTTTTAATATTGTTTAAACAACTTATGGGTATACATATCCCTTTTGGAACAACTAGTGAAAAAGCATATAGCTTGTGATTTGGGATTCATATAAGATTAGACTTTTGAGTTATTATTTACTAATTTGTAAAGAGGAAAATCCATGCAAGATTTGGTTTAAGAATTTTCAAAATATATGCAAGATTTGGTTTAAGAATTTTCAAAATATATAAATATTATTTAGATGAAATTATAACACATAAATCATAAATATAAAAAATATAAAATATAAATTTAATATGTCTCTGTTATAGGTTATTAATATAATGCATAGAGTATATAAGAAATTTCTTTCATTCCTCCTTTCTATTTTGATTTTTGTTTGATTGGAGGACAAGTATTCAATATAAAATGATAAAGCTTACCTCCTTAAAAAATATAGGATAATTCATGCCTTGGAAGCATGAATTTTAATTAGTTAATTTTGATTGTCTTAGAAGCATGAAAAAATATAGGATAATTTATGCTTTGGAAGCATGGAATTTAATTAATTAATTTGGATTGTTTTGGAAGTATGAAATTTAATTAGTTAATTTTGATCTATACAAAATGATTGAAGTTTACATCTTTAAAAAATGCGTAGTCTAAAAGTTCAATGATTTCAAACGAGATTTGGTTACAACTCTCAAACTCTAAAATTTTGGTTATCTCAAGTTTTTTTTTATGGTGTTAAATCCGTTCGTTATTAAAACATAGTTAAATTCAAATTTTACAAAATAAAAAACATAGTATTTCATTCCTTCAAAACATAAAATTTAATTAGTTAATTTTGATTATCATGAAATCAAATTAATTAATTTTAAATTAATGTCTTGAGAGCATCATATATCCGTATTTAACACAATTAAAAAACATTGTTTCTTGATTTAATATTGAGAGATAATATATTATTTAAAGCCGTCAAAATTTTCTTTAACATATATTATTATTTTAATAATTACTACTATAAATAATAAAATCAAAGAAACCCACCAAGTCACATTTTGTTGAGAGGTCAATGCATTCCCTCGAAAAGAGTGGAAGATTGTTATTATTATATAAATAATAATAAAAAAACCATTAAGTCACATTTCGTTGAGAGGTCAATGAATGCCCTTGAAAGATTGTTATTATATATAATAATAAAAAGGAAACCCATTAAGTAACATTTGGTTGAGAGGCCAATGAATGCCCTTTGAAAGGGAATTCTAGCATGTAGTTTTACTCTTAATAAGTTGAAAGGCTACTAACTAGTCCAGTGAAGGACCTTTCCTAAATTTCATATATATAAATGTATTTAAGTTCATACAATTGAGTGTATGTACCCTTCGTGTAAAACATTCATTGATATATGTTAATTGTGGTAAAAACAAAAAAACAAAATAAAATTTATTAATATGAAAAATTATGAGACAAAATTTAATGTATCATTGTATAATTATACATATTTTAATTTAAAGTTTTATTTGTTAATACATTAGTTACACAATTATAATATGTATATAAATGTAAAATTAATAGTTAGATTGAGGTAAGAATGAAATGTTGAAAGTAATAAGTAAAGATTCATCTTAACTTCATATTTATCATGTGTAGATAGGGATCAAATCCTTAAAGGTGCAAACATTTTTTAGATTACAAAATCTTAAAGAAAAGTTTGCACTTTAAAGGATTTGATCCCTATTGGTGCATAATAGATCCAAAGTTAAGATGGATCTATGCTGGTGATAAAACTATATTAAATGAAGCCAAACTTTACACTTGGAAGTTATATCAATTAGTAGGATCAATATAACAAGAAGTATCTAAGTTTCTTAAATTTTATAAGTTACTATCTATTCTTTTGAACTTTAGGTTACACCCAACATTGTAATTTTTTTTACTTAATATTTTGTTATTTTATTAAAGTGCCACATGTCAACTCCACGTTGAGCACGGAATTACACTCATCCCTCATATTGGGTTGTAGAAAGTGTCTCTTGATGCAATGCATGAAATTGCATACCATGTTAGTGAATCAAAGAAAATGTTGGGGCCTTGGTGGACCTTGATAACCATGTGAAAATCCTCACAGCAGATCTAAGAGTTGATGTATACCTCACAAGAAAGATTATGATTAAGCAGGAAGATAGAAGAAGAGTGGTCAATGCAATGTAAATGAACAATAGAATAATAATACAGTAGAATGCTATATCCGTGTCCGGATATACTCAATGATTATTCAAGCGAATAATCCTCCAATGGAAAATAACTCCATTTGATAATAATATATAATTGATGATGATAAAGATGATGATAAATTACAAAGGATATGGTTGCCTTAAATATGGCTTGGCCATCACATATTGAAGAGACACTTCTTTTCATAAACTATATTTTAATATTATTAACTACTATTAGGAATAGTTACCTATTTATTACTTTTTATTGTTGTAGCATTGCCACTCTCTTAGAGAGGCTTTGTCCTCAAAGCCTTATAAATTTGTCGCACTGTTCTTTGCGATGTCGTGGCCGCCGAAACATGTCGATATGAACTGCTAAGTGTAGAGCATAACTTCCGATACGTCGACGGATGAATCCATCCCAAATTGATTTGTTGTGGACTGATGGGATTCCCTACTGATGTGTCGTCAAGAGATTTGATCACATTAGTACCATTATCTTTTGACAATTCCCACTTTTTCAAATATCGGTTTTTATGGTTGGGGTGTCGATAGGGAACTTTCACGATGTCACTTTTGTTTAAGAATGTTGCCTTTAGAGCATTGATCTGAGTTGGAAGTTGTATTTTCGTCTCTTGAGGATTTAAGTTTTTGTTCTGTATCTTTTCCAACTTGTTTTCTAACTGCCTATTATCATTTTGAAACTTCTTAATCAATTCGACTTGCAATTTTCTGTCATCTTCAGATGTCTTAAGTTGTTCCTTAAGGTCTTCATTATGACTTCTGATACAACTATTTTCTTCCTGTTTGTCTAGAAGTTTCCCTTCAATGTCGTCCATAGATTGTTCTATCTTCCAACTATTTTTCAACTTCTTAATTTTTGTGACTAGTATCTTGTTATGATTTCTTAGTCTAAAAATTTCTTCAGCATTGTTAGATAATGCTTTATTACTCTTCGCGATCTCAGACTTATGTGTCTTTTTAGAGTCGTCATTTTGTTGTTGAAGAACTTTTATCTGTTGTCGACACTGGCCGACCTCTGATTCTTGACTTTCTAATTTATGTCGTAACTGCATTAGTTCTTCATCTTTGTCGCTAACGATTTTTTTCAAGCGTATTATTTCTGCTTCATAATTATTTATTTCCTTCTTTATATCTTGATTTTTCAATCTTTGATTGAAATCACTTTCATCTTTTAATTCCTTGATTTGCGCACATAATTTTTCTATGTGATTTTTCTGGTTGGACATTATTTGTTCATTGAACCGTTCTTGTATCTTATGTAGTTCAATCTTTATTTCTGATTGTCTATTAATGTCTCGTAATTCTTCATTGTCTTTTTGATAGCGTTTTAACTTGGCTTCTAATTGTTCTCGCAAATCGACTGCCATTGTTTTTGATTTCTTTGACGGTGGGATGATCTTCTTTGATTTCTTTGATGAGTCTTTTCTTAAACTTGGTCGTCCTTGTCGTTAACGCGTCTTGACTTCTTGATAAGCCTTCTTTCCTTTGACTTTTTCAATGACAATTGTCTTCTTTGATTTTTCTTATTCTTCTTTCCAAAAATAATTATTATTTTAATAAAATAATAATAATTATTTATTTTCGAATTTTCCTTTTTTTGAAATTATTGTTTTATATATATATATATATATTAATAATAATAATAATAATATTATTATTAATTTCTTTTGAATTTCTTTTTTTTTTTTTTAATTTTTAAAATCCAAAATTTTTAAAACTATTACAATATTATATTATAATAATTTTAATATTATTTTTGAATTTTTAGGTTTTCGTGGAGGGGAGAGGCTGGCGGTTAGAGGTCGAAGAGAAGGGAGAGGGGAATGGCGGGAATCTATATGCAGGTGGGAGCATGGAGTGGAGCGGAGGGGAAGGCTCGAGGAGTGGTGGATGCAGCACGGTGGGGAGCAGCGATGGATGGAAATGGGCGTGTAGTTAATGAATGATGGTGCTGTAAGGAGAAGGGCGTGGAGTTGGTGGTGGCAGCGGTGGTCGGCGTGAGGGAGCCGGCGGTTGAGGGGCAAGAGATGGGGAGTGGAGAGGAGTGGCTGTGTGTGGGGTAGCGTGGAGCGATGGTGGAGCGGAAGCTATAGCGTGAAGGAGAGGAAGAGTAGGGCGTTGGGGAGTGAGGAGCGTGGCGATGGTGAGGGAGAGCAGGGATGGCGTGGGGAGAATGGGAGGCGAGTGGAGTGAGGCTCACGGTTGTGGAGGAAGATAGAGGCAGAACGTAGGGGATGGAGGAGATGGGCCGTGTGGAGGAGATGGGGAGATGGAAGCTGTGGAGAGTGCGAGAATGAACGAGGGAGAGGGTTTTCGAGGGAGGCGATGAAATGAAGGAGAGTTGTGAGCGCGTGTGTGTGGCGGTAGCGTGACTGCAATGAGGAATGCAGGAAACAACGTGGAAAAGGGGATGAGTGTGCAGAAGTCGTGGAGGTTCCGGGAGGGTATGTGAAGAAGAGGGCCAAGAGCCCGATATCTGTTCAAAGACCAAGTAGCTCAGAAATTCTGAGAGAATGGCTACCAGCCTGGGATCAATGAGGCTCGAGGAAAGAGCTGCTCTGATACCAATGCTATATCCGTGTCCGGATATACTCAATGATTATTCAAGCAAATAATCCTCCAATGGAAAATAACTCCATTTGATAATAATATATAATTGATGATGATAAATTACAAAGGATATGGTTGCCTTAAATATGGCTTGGCCATCACATATTGAAGAGACACTTCTTTTCATAAACTATATTTTAATATTATTAACTACTATTAGGAATAGTTACCTATTTATTACTTTTTATTGTTGTAGCATAGAACTCGGATAGAAAAAAAATAACATCACACACACTAATTCATTAATCACAAATGGACAAATAAATAATACAATGGTGGAGAGGATTCGAATGCCAAGGTGGCAATTCAAATTAACCTCTCATAGAGTGATCATCAGATCAATAGAGTGTCATCAGAGCACAACTAGGAGTCCTCATCATCATCAGTGGAGTCATCAATGCATAAGTAACAATCAACCAGATGTCAAACTGAGTCTAACTGAGTGTTGTAGGTATAACTGGCACATGGAGGCACTAACTGAATGAAGGAGGCTCAGTGGAGGGCGCATGAGGAGCTAACTAGAGTCAGAATGGGCAGTCTAGTCTCACTGGAGGTCTATCGGAGTGATACAGTCAATTGAGAGTCAGTCTAGCCTTAAATCAAGGAAAGAACTAAAGATAACTCAACTAACTAAAGTGCAACTGAGTGGTAGGTGAGAGAGGGTGCATGAGATGCATGCAACTATAGTGCAGGGCGCACTAAGCACTAGGAGGGCTAAAACTGATTAGTGAGAAGCTCCCAGGGCTAGCTAACTTAGGGCTAGGTGTTGGGACTGATGACTGGTATGCATACAATTGCATGCATGCATGCAAGACTGGAAATGAAAATAATGAAAATGTTGGTAGGACTAAAATGGAGTATAGGAATATCCTAACACTCCCCCTTAATCCATCTTAGGCCCTGGTAATTGAGACCAAAGGTCACCCAATACAAATAATAATAACAGTCAATAAACCGAGGAAATGGGGAAAACCTCATGGGAAAAATACCCCCCCTCAAAATAGACTGTAGGGCACAAAAAAAAAAAGCTCCAAACTCAAGCAGGTGTGATGCTTAGTCATATGTCTGGAGGTATCTTCTTCTTGGGAAGAAGTGGGTCATGCTAAAAAAGCATGTGCTTGTACTTTCTCTTTAGATCGAATGTGATGAGAACAAATCCAAAAGTATGAGTATGATCCTTGAACCTGTGATTCGAATCAGCTGAGGTAGGATCAAAACCATGAATGTGTAGATAGTCTTTTGTTTTCTCCTTCGAACCATCATGGGTGAGATTATGCTCAAAAGAACCATCAAATATCAGTGATTGCTTGGAATCCAAATCAGATCCAAGACTTGAAGAATGGTTGCTTAAGATCTACTTTGAACCATTAGAGGTGAGATCTAAACTAGTAAATGCATGAGATATTATCCCAAGTGAATGGCAATGGCCATCATCTTCAATAACCTTCTTAGAGCATGAAATGATGACCTTACAGTAATAAATAAGAGGTGATTGATCAAGGATAGCGAATGCATTACCTCTAATGGCTGATTTAACCTCTGAAACATTCATGAGATCATGATGCAAACCAACAGGCTTTGGTGCAAGAGAGGATTCAGGAACCTCTGCAATTTCTAGAGTGTGAGCTGGCACAAAATTCGAAATAGAAGAAATTTGGAGCATGAGTGTAGAATCTGCAAGTTCTTTTTCTTTGTGGACAACTTCAATATGAGATATGTTTGATATTGATTCATGATCAATGAGATCATCAAGGAGTGTGAATGCATCACTGGGCTTGCTCTAGGAGGGGTTTGGACCAATCCTTTCATTATGTTTTCCAAATATTTCATCCAGATGGGCCCATAGCTCTTTTGGAGATTCAACAGAATCAATGAAGTGGGTAAACATACAACGAGACATAGAAAACAACATTTCTCGAGAGACACTGTCACCTTTATTTAACCAGTCATTCTCTTCTTTAGAGGATTCGAACTCTCTTTCAAAACAATAATCAAAGAGATCATGGCTCTTTAAATATGCTATCATTTTTTGTTTCCATTCATCATAGTTGAATGGAGAAAGAGGAGGGATTTATTCTGAATACATGGAAGCTGTAGAAGACCTGCAAAAACAATAGAAAAAATTTGCAACTGCTACTGCTGCAAAAGTGCAGAAACTGTTGCAACTGCTGCACTCAAAATCTTGATAATAAACTGCAAAAAATTCTCAGGAATGGAGATAGACAATACTCTCAACATGCTCTGATACCATGTGAAAATCCTCACAGTAGATCTAAGAGTTGATGTATACCTCACAAGAAAGATTATGATTAAGCAGGAAGATAGAAGAAGAGTGGTCAATGCAGTGTAAATTAGCAACATAACAATAATATAGTAGAACTAGGATAGAAGCAAAATAAATTCACACACACACTAATTCATTAATCACAAATGGACAAATAAATAATACAATGGTGGAGACGATTCGAATGCCAAGGTGGCAATTCGAATTAGCCTCTCATAGAGTGATCATCAGATCAATAGAGTGTCATCAGAGCACAACTAGGAGTCCTCATCATCATCAGTGGAGTCATCAATGCATAAGTAACTGTCAACAAGATGTCAAACTGAGTCTAACTAAGTGTGATAGGTGTAACTAGCACATGGAGGCACTATCTAAATGAAGGAGGCTCAGTGGAGGGCGCATGAGGAGCTAATTGGAGTCAGAATGGGAAGTCAAGTCTCACTGGAGGTCTATCGGAGTGATACAGTCAGTTGAGAGTCAGTCTAGCATTAAATCCAAGAAAGAACTAAAGAAAAATCAACTAACTGAAGTGCAACTGAGTGGTAGGTGAGAGAGGGCACATGAGATGCATGCAACTGCAAGCAGGGCGCACTAGGCACTAGGAGGGCTAAAACTGATCAGTGAGAAGCTCCGGGGGCTAGCTAACTGAGGGATAGGTGCTGGGACTAATGACTAGGATGCATGCATAAATGCATGCAAGACTGAAAATGAAAATAATGAAAATGCTGGTAGGACTAGGATGGAGTATAGGAATATCCTAACAAACAATTGTAATCTATATACTATGGGTTGCATTTATGGTTGACTCTCAGAACTCACTCACAACATTTATTTGTTGATAAGTAGATTCTTAACCATTTTTTATTTGTATATGGGAGAATCAACAACTACAATCCTTAGATTGGCATTCCAGATAACCCACAGTGGACATTTTTCTTTGTCGTCGTTTTGATTCCCAATCGGGAACCATCATCAAGATGTTCACTGCGGGTTATCCATAATGCTAATCCATCAATACAACCAACTACAAGAATTTGAAAGATGAAAACTACAATCCTTGTCAAGCTAGTGTCCTTTAATATACCATGAGGTTAATTCCTATGGCTACCACTATATAACCCACCTTGCTTCATCTCCCGTTGTCCATAGGAAGAGGTCTAAGGCACTGTGAGGGATCGAACTTGGGACCACTAGTTGGCAAGGCACTTAATGGTGTCCATCAAGCCAATTGCTTAACATCAAATTATTAAAATAATCCTTTTTACAATGCATTAAGTTAAGCATCAAGTTCTTAATTTCATTCTCTAGGTGATTGATTTTAATGAAAATATATTATGTTCATTTTAAATTGCATCCATCAAAGTTAATATGATTATCCTTATGGTGCATCAATGAAGCATAAATTCTTAAATTTATTATTTAACCGCATTTATCTAAATATAATGTATTGTGTTCCTCTGTATGTTGCATTGATTTATGTACCAAATTGTGAGGTTCCTTCTTACGATGCATTAAATTCAGTGTTTTCTTCTATGTTATAGGTTTACATCTGAAGTAAAATAGTAAAGAAAACATAATCATGTTTCACCATAGTGTTGAAAGTGTAGAACAAAGAAAATTAATGTGAGAAAATGTTAAGAGACATTTAGAACAAAAAAAACTAGTGTGAGAAAATGTTAAGAGACATTTAGAACAAAGAAAACTAGTATGAGAAAATTTTAAGAGATATTAAGACAATCAATCACATGATAAATGGAAAAACAAAGAAAAAAATATAAAAAATGACATAGCTTACAAATAGCAAATTAGTGACAACATTAACCCAAGGTGATTAATTTCATTCTCTAGGTGATTGATTTTAATGAAAATATATTATGTTCATTTTAAATTGCATCCATCAAAGTTAATATGATTATCCTTATGGTGCATCAATGAAGCATAAATTCTTAAATTTATTATTTAACTGCATTTATCTCAATATAATGTATTGTGTTCCTCTGTATGTTGCATTGATTTATGTACCAAATTGTGAGGTTCCTTTTTGCGATGCATTAAATTCAGTGTTTTCTTCTATGTTATAGGTTTACATCTGAAGTAAAATAGTAAATAAAACATAATCATGTTTCATCATAGTGTTGAAAATGTAGAACAAAGAAAATTAGTGTGATAAAATGTTAAGAGACATTTTGAACCAAAAAAACTAGTGTGAGAAAATGTTAAGAGACATTTAAAACAAAGAAAACTATTGTGAGAAAATTTTAAGAGATATTAAGACAATCAATCACATGATAAATGGAAAAACAAAGAAAAAAAATATCAGAAATGACATAGCTTACAAATACCAAATTAGTGACAACATATATTCCTAAAAACAAAAGGGATGAACAAAGAAGAGAAAATATTGAACCAAAAATAATGTAGTGATAAAACTATATATTTATTTGTGGAGACTATGGGTACTATAAAGCCTTGGGTAACATATTCCTAAAAACAAAACGGATGGACAAAGAAGAGAAAATATTGAACCAAAAATAATGTAGTGATAAAACCATAGATTTATTGGTGGATACTATGGGTACTATAAAGCCTTGGGTACCATAAAGCCTTACTTGATTGGAGCATTTAAATGTGACCTTAAAATTGAGTCTCTTCTTGAGAAGATCCCCCCTTTTTGTTTTGTCCCTAGTCTAGTCAATGTTGTGGTATTCAACACAATGAATTTTGTTCTTCATTTACAAGAGTAACATTTGATAAGCATATAAGAGGAGATGATACATGCCAAATATATCCTTACTTACCTATGGGATGAGTTTTATAGTAAAAATGTTGATAACTCAAATTGATGCTCGACTTCCTCAATCATTTCCAAAAAATAATGTCTTTGTTTTGAATAGAGATAAATGATGTTTGTGCTTCATTTACAAGATTAACATTTGATTAACATATAAGAGGAGATGATACATGCCAAATATATCCTTACTTACCTATGGGATGAGTTTTACATAAAAAAGTTGGTAACACAAATTGATGCTTGAATTTGTCAATCATTTCCAAAAAAATAATGTTTATGTTTTGAATAGAGATAAATTATATCATGATTTGGGGCTATTGAGAATAAAGTTTTGATGTAGCCACCTATGATTGGAATTAGCTTAAAGTCATCTTAACCACAAATCTATGTCAAGAAGTATCAAATCTCTCAAAATGCAAACCTTCCTTCAAATTTTCACTTTAAAAAATGTTTCTACCTAAAAAATATAAAGTTTCTCAACACTTCATCAACCCAAATTAAAATAAAAATATTTTTTAATCTATCTCAATAAGTAATAAATCTAAATTGAAATAAAAAATAATAATATTATATATAAACTTATCAATAATAAATTCCATATACAAACTTGCTCAAACCTAAAACTAATACACATGCCTCATAAGAATGAAAACTTCTACTAGACACCAAAATATATATTCCATTTTGCATGCCTCTTGAAGATAAAAACCTTAATATAACCAAAATAACAAAGATAAACCTGCTCTCTTTTTTGGCTTCCCATGTTTGGCAACATGGAGAGGAAATGGGAGATGAGATCCCATTGACTTGTCAACATGAAATGATAAGCTCATAGTTTGACTTCATTTTCAAAAACAAAATAATACTTCCCTCTACTAGCTTTGCTCAATTGTGCTTCCTTCTGGATGCAAAAATATGCAAAATTACCCAAGATACCCTCCAAAACATTAACTCTTCTTGAAAACTTCCTTTTAGATATAATGCAAAATTACCCAAGATACCCTCCAAAACATTAGCTCTCCTTGAAAACGAGGTGATCCAATATGGCATCCCCCTCTTTACAATTAAGGTAACAACTTGGAGCATGGCCAGCTCCCATAGTGTGAGAGACGGTGTGTAGAAAGCCCATTCCTAACTTATAATGATTATTGAGATTAAATAGGACTCTTACTTTTAAATGGGAATATCCTTCCACATGGATACTCTCCTTCCCGTTTCAACATCAATCATCACCTTCAATTTAATAACTAAATACACAATAAACAAATTGACTGGCAAGCATTTTTCTCTATTTATATTATTTTGGCTTCGCTTATTTGAAAAACAATGGGCAGAAACAAAAGCTAAAAATAAACGGTCTAATAATCTCAATTGTTTAAGCATCATCATGCAAGAATAAGAATATGATATGATTCGATTCTTACTTCGATGGATTCCAATGTTAATAACGATAGAAAATTATATGTGAGCACATGGCCAGCAGGGTGAAGGGAACATTCGTGGGACATTCTTGGCTGTCCATATTCCTCCCTCAGATTCCCCTCCAACCATGCATATGGAGGTAGGCAGGTCTCAATTCATGAATTCAACTCAAATTATTGAAGCCCATTGCAAATTCATTATTGTTGGAGCTCTGAAAGCTGCTGATGAAATGCCGCCTTCTGCTTTTGTATTGATCGTTTTCTTCTGGGCCGTGCTGATGATCCTCACCCCTACGCTCATCCGATGGTCATCTGCGGCTCAGACAAGTTCGCCAGATTCCTCAGGCAAGTTGTTATATGATTTGCTTCTTTGCATTATCAAACTTTGGGTGGGTTATATTCTGATAATTCTTTCATGATTATAAACTCTTTAATTTGCATGAACTGCCATCGCTCTTATTGATAATCTACTCACGTGTTCCACTGCAATGGAGTATCAGTCCTGGCGTTCAGAGGCGAGAGAACTGTAGAAATTAAGATGAGAAGAATCCTCGTTCGAGCTATTTACTTGGCGGCTGCGCCGTCTCCTGCCAATACTCAAGCTGATGATCATATAGAAAGGATCAGCTGATTGTCAACAAATATACGCAGTGTTACAGCTTTATTTTTTTGCATACGAAATTATGAGCCAAGTATCTTGCTTCCATGTGCTCTTCTGCCTTGTCTGTAGAAAGCCAGAGCCACTCTTCAAGAATTCTTCCTTCCATGTATCATAATTTTTTCTCTGCTCTATTGTTTCTATAACATGGTTATGCCACAACTTCTGATGTGTGGCCTTCATTTCGAGTAACTTAGAATTACATGAATGAAACATAATACATGCTATACAGCCCATTGCTGTGTTTGATGTAACTAGTTTTCTTAATAAGAAATGTATATTTGGGAGAAGCTGAAATAGAAATCTGATTTCGTTGTTTGCGCATATATAATATATATATAACATGACATTTATTTAAAAACTAAAACTAAAATTAGTTAAAGTCAAAATGAAAAAGTTTTGTAAAAAATAAGTTAAATTGTTATAATAAAAATTAAAAAATGAAATAAGCTAAACAAGTTACAATTTGCATCCATTTTTCAGCAATTGTTTCAGCGAAAACCTGGCTAAAAGTTTTGGAGTTACAGTTTTAGTTTGTTGGAATTGCATAATAGTGGAAGCTTAATCCATTTCCATTTCTGCAATCAAAATTGTAATTTGAGCAATGAACATAGTGATTTCATAAAAAATCTGTGCAAATTGTAGAATGTTTAACTTACTAATGTGTAGATAATTTTAAAATAGATTTTACAAGTTTACTTTATTTTTCAACATGGTGAGGATTATGCTTTTAATTTTTATTTTAATGTATGAAATGTAAATTGAAGAAATATGAGCTCATTATGGATTTTCCATAATGTTAGAATTTTGGCATACAATTCATGAATAGGATTGGGGTTTTGGATCCTTTAGAATGTCTTTGAAAATGTATACATGACTAGCTCCACATGTGTGAGTAACAAAAGATGATGTGGCATCCACTTGGTACCATGATAACCAAAATCATAGGTCAACTTAACTTGGAAGCATGGCTTCTTCATATGGACTCTAATTAAGGTGATTTTTGATAAGTTTTGACCCAAAAAGCAATTTTTTAAATGTGTTAAAGTAATATTGACTCAAAGCCATGGGTATACTAGTAACCATGAAATGTAGATATGATCTATAAGTTTATCATTGAAGGAAAGAAGACAAAAGAGATGCTTACTCACAACTTGAAGGTATCGAAAAAGGAGATGGCCCATGAAGGCATTCAATGGATAGTTTCACTAAAACTACAATGTAAAGAAAACATAGTTTTGGTGGTTGTAAGGTGGAGGTATTGGTGGTAAATGCTTGTATTTAGATTGTCCGTGTAGATGTTAATGGTTTTTTTAGTGGTTGGTGTGGTGGTGCCCCTCATATATGAATAAATTTAATTGAGTGTAGGGCCCTCACACGAAGTTGAGGGACCTTTTAGGTGCAACTGATGTTTTGCAAAACACACATCTGTTGTAAAATTCAAAACGCGTATGCATATCTGAATTCTAGGAATGGACAAGCTTGAGGTAGACAACTGAGATTCCATGAAGGATAGGAATACAAAACACATGCGCTTTTTGAGACAACTAAAGCATGTGTGCCTTTTGCAAAGCATGATTTATTCTCCCAAATTGGCTCGTGACCCCAAGCTTCACTTCACAGTCTGTTCATATCTGTTCCGGTCGATGACAAGGGAAAAACGCATACGCGATTTTGGAATCTAGAGGCATCCTCAACGAATTTCTCCTCAACCACATGTAAATATTCTCCCCTCTTTCTATTTTCATTCAATTTATATGCTCAAAAAACATTAAAAAAAACCTACAATGAACTCTAAAAGATCACAAAAAAACAAATAAAATCACAAACCAAGTATTTGAACCAACAAAACAATTCCACATTCAAATAAAAATACTGTTATTTGTGAGAGGGTTTGGTGTATGTGTGAGAGAATCAACATGACCCCATTCTATTTATTTAGGTATTATTAACATGGGAAAAATACTCCTAATTTGTCTTGTAGTGGCTTGATGTATAAACTCCCCAATTTGTCCTTTTATACTTGAAAACTTTCATTGGGAGGTTGAGTTTGAAAGCTCTAATTTTTTTCAAAAGAGACATTGGAGTCTTAGGGATCCTCTTTGTGACTCTTAGGCACCTATCTGATCCCTTTCTTGGAACTTGACTCTACATGGTTCATAGAGTTTCAAACTTGATTTTACTGTAATAGTATGCAATTTCCCATAGTTTGAGGCGGGGTATTAGGGGATATTTTCCCATATCAAGGTTTTTCTTTATGCAAATTGAACTACATGTATCTTTTGCAATATGTACTTGAACCTTAGTAGTGTTGTCATGCTAGAAACTTAACAAAATTTGGGTGCTAGAACTTGAGAAAATTTCATTGCCCCAACTTTTCTTTCCCCAACTTTTCTTTGCACTAAGATATATAATGTTATAGTTGCACCAAGTTCCATTTTTAGTATTGCACCAAATATTCTTGGTGATAGACCTCCTATGGTTAGGCCAAGTATTTTTGGCATTACAAACAATTTGCATTGTGTTAACACCAACATGTAACCAAGAGGGACCACATGGAAGACACACTAACTAAAAACGAGTACTTGGTTATCAATAATCCCTTACATAAAGTGGTGGTAACTCAACTAACATATCACACTCAAAGATAAACAAGTAGCCAAGGTGGTTTGGGACCACTTTCAATGAGACAATAATAATCTCGATCATGTATTTTATAATGTAACTTAATTGTAAAACACATGCATTTTATAATAGGCTCTTGGCTTACGTTCTTCACCACTTTATCAATATGATTAACTCAAAACCTTTTTCCACAAAGCTACAAGCATATAAAGACCTTATAGGTTAGAGTCACAAGGTTTAGTTTGGAATACTAATAACAATTCTTCATATTTGAGGAACATCTTAGTGTGTACGCATGCATTCATGACCAATTTAACCTAAATTTAAATGGCAATTTTTTGTGTTGACTCTCTAGTGTAATTATTCAATTATTCAATTTTAATTATAAATACGCATGTCATTAATTTTCACACTAGTTGTACATTTTTCATTTCTAATAGATGTCATTATACCATGTATATGTTTCTAATTTTTTTTGTATTTATGATTGCAGTGGCTAGTATGGATCCCAATGTAGAGATATTGAGAGAGATTGCAAGGATCATATATATTGGGGGCACATGGAGGGGTGGAGACTAACTCGATTGCACACTTGCAGAAACCCTAGATGTGATTATAAACACCATTACCTAGTCAAATGGTGCTCTATATGACATTTCATCGCATAGATAAAGGAAAAGGAAACAATATTTCGATGGCTTCGGTTACAATGACATCAAAAAGCTAAAGATCACAAAGGAGCAGATATTTAGATTGTTTAGAGAGCTTTGAATAGGGAAAATTCCAAACAAAAAAAAAACCCACATATCTATTGAGTGGTGCATATATCCACCATTGTTTGATGGACAATCTACCAAGAGCAGACTCGAGGCCTGATCTCCCTAGCTCAATGCGAGTCTAGAACAAATAGAACATAATATAAATCACTCTCCTAGATCTAATTAGAGATCAAGAAACTAGATACGTTTACCTTATGAATCGCTGATCCTTTTCTCCTTGAATACTGCTCCAAGCTTGACGATCTTCAGATCTGAGTTGCAAAACCTGTCAAGATAACAAGACAACAAAACAAGTAAAACGCATCTACACAATAATAGATCTAAGTAAGCAGTCAAGCAGGAGAACTACACAAGATATCATTAACACAATGAGATTTTGGTGGAAAGCACTTATATTACTGTATTGAAAGGGAAGTACATAGGATAGAAAGATTACAACCATTGACTTGACTTAGCAATCCTCATCCGATCAAACCAATGCCAAGCCTCCCAAGGAAGTGCAAGTATCCCAATAGATGAGTAGAGATATCTCCTAAGGTAATTTCACCAGCATGTAGACACTATATATTTCCTACCCCTTGGAATGGGACTGAGCTTCACTTATATAGGACTAAGTGGATAGGGTAGGTTGAGATATGGTAGGAGAGAGATAGGGGATCCTTCCAAGAGGTTAGAAACCGAATGCCAGCTCTCCCAAAAGGTCAAGGATAGGGATCCATGTCATCTAGATTCGAGAATGGGCTCGAAGAAGCTATTTTTGTCCATTAACTGACATCGTCGCAAGCTGCAAGAGGCCAACCTGCGACGTCGCAGGTTGCATGAGGACAAATTGCGACGACCTCTCTAAACCTAGTATAAATGGGTTTGCATCTCTTCCAGGTTAATGACTTAGCCAAGGAAACTTTAGGGATGTTCACACTGAGTCTCATGATGGTAAGATTTTAGGTGTAACAACCATTCCAAAATAATTGGATGGACTGTTGGTATATGACTGTAGGTGGAGGAGAATTGGAGAGAGAGAGTGAAACAAGAGGTTATAAATGGTTAGGGGGAAGAGGCCGAGAGAGAGGGAGAGGAGGGAGGGTTTAATAGTATGGGGGAGTAGAAGGGTCAAAGAGAGAGAGAGAGAGAGAGAGAGAGAGAGAGAGAGAGAGAGAGAGAGAGAGAGAGAGAGTCGAGGGTGCGATTTTGTGGTAGGGGGGAGGAGGGGGTTTGGGGTAGAGAAAGAGACAAAGATTAATGGGGTTAGGGGTTTGGGGAGGAGTTGGGAAGTTAGAGAAAAGGGGTAGTATAGGAGAGGAGTTGTGGGTTGGGTTAGAGTGAGAGAGAGAGATGGGGTGGTGGTTAGTGGTAGTGGGGAGGGTGATTAGGAGATACATGGGTAGAGGGGGGATTAGGGGTAGGGGGAGTATTAGGGAGAGGGGGAGGTCCTTTTAGGGGGTTAAGGGAAAGAGAGAGGGGTGGGGATGTTATTAGGGGTAGGGGGAGGAGAGTGTTTAGGGTAGAGAAAGAGAAAGAGATCGAGGGGGTTAGGGGTTCATGGAGGAGTAGGGTAGTTAGAGAGAGTGAGAGAGAGAGAGTTGTGGGGAAAGGGGGGGAAGGGTGTGGGTGATTAGGGTTAGGGGGGAGGAGGGGGTTGGGGGAGATAAAGAGATAGATATAGAGGTGGGGAGTGATAGGGATTTAGGGATAATTAGGGAATTTAAAGAGAGGAGGATGGGGATGAGAGATAGGGGGGAGTAGGGGGTGAGAGAGAGAGAGAGTAGGGAGGGGGTGTTAGGGGCTTGTGGGAGAGAGAGAGAGATGTAGGTGGAGGATTATGAGAGAGGGGGAGAGATAGAGAGAGGTCATGGGGGATGTTAGGGGGTTGGGGTAGAAAAAGAGATGTGGGGGTTAGGTGTAGATGGGAAGGTATTTTTTCCTCAGTTTGAGAAGTATTTACATAGCTTTGCATTCTTATTTTGACATTGGTAATTGTTTTCTTTTTAGAAGTTTTAAAGAGCAACTTGAGTTCCTAGTAACATTTGTAATTTTTTTTAAACATAAACCACTCATGGAAAGTGGAGATGCTACACTGGTTGAATGACATTATTGTAAAAAAGAAGACAACAAAGGAAATATGGAGAATCCCTATGCATGTTTTGGCACCTTGAAGGTACAGGGTTTAGGGTTTAGTAGGATAGATAAGAGTGGTTTGTATGGTGTTGTCAAAGTTTTATCGCTATTGAGTATTTATTATTGAATTCTTCATCCAAAATATGTGTTATTTTCTCCATAGTATGTTCACAGGAGATGACTAAAGCATTGGTCCCACAAAAAAGGAGATTCCATCTATGAATTGTGCTATCAAGTTCATGGTTTTGATCAAACAATATATATATATATATATATATCTATATATATGACGCTACCATAATATTTTGAATTGGCAATGTATCCATAATTATATTTTCCTTCGTACATTTTGGTTTTAAAACCTGAAAAATTTGGTGGGAAAACAAATGCATACGCGATATATAATCACAAAATTGTGTGTGTGGTATCTACCACTACAACGTTATTGTATATGAAACTAAGGATTAGTAAGTGTCAGGGGGTTAGAGGTAGAGAGGGAGGGGGGTGTTAGAGGGTGACATGTAGGGGGTAGGAGAGAGATGGAGAGAGGGGGGGTTAGGGGTAGGGCGGGTATGAGGGAGATACAGAGAGGGGTGATGATTAGGGGGCTAGAGGTAGAGAGGAGGTGGTGTTAGGGGGTTATAGGTAGAGAGAGAGGAGGGTGTTAGGAGGTTGGGGGTATGGGGAGTGGGAGAAAGATATAGAAGGGGGGTTTAGGGGTAGGGGGTGTATGAGAGAGATAGAGAGAGGGAGGATGTTAGAGGTAGAGAGAGGGGGGGTTAGAGGTAGAGAGAGGGGTTGTGTTAGGGGGTTAGAGGTAGAGATGGGGGGTGTTAGAAAGTTAGGGGTAGGGGGAGTAGGGGAGATATAGAGAGGGGGGTGTTAGGGTAGGGGGTTAGAGGTAGAGAGAGAGTGGGGGTGTTAGGGGGTTAGAGATAGAGAGGGGGATGTTAGGGGGTTTTGGGTAGGGGGAGTAGGAGAGATATAGAGAGAGGAGGAGGAGGTCATGGGTAGGGGTAGTATGAGAGATATAGAGAGAGGGTAGGTTGTTAGAGGTAGAGAGAGAGGAGGGCTTAGAGGTAGAGAGAGGGGGGGGGGGTGTTAGGGGGTTAAAGGTAGAGGGGGGTGTTAGGGGGTTAGGGGTAGGGGGAGTCTGAGAGAGATAAAGAGGGGGGAGTTAGGGGTAGGGGGAGTAGGAGAGAGATAGAGAAATGGGGGATTAGGGGTAGGGAGTTAGAGGTACGGGGTTAGAGGTACAAGGTTATAGGTAGAGAAAGAGGGGGGGTTAGGGGTAGGGGGTTAGAGGTAGAGAGAGAGGGGGGTATTAGGGGGTTAGAGGTAGAGGGGGGGTGTTAGGGGGTTATGGGTAGGGTGAGTAGGATAGAGATAGAGAGGGGTGGGGTTTAGGGATAGGGGGAGTATGAGAGAGATAGAGAGATGTAGGACTATTAGGGGTTTAGAGGCAGAGACAGGGGGTGTTAGCGGGTTAGACATAGAGAGAGGGGGGTGTTACGAGGTTGGGGATAGGGAGAGTAGGAGAGAGATAGAGAGAGGGGGGGGGTTAGGAGTAGGGAGAGTATGACCGAGATAGAGAGGGGGTGGTAGTTAGAGGTAGAGAAGAGGGGGGTTATAGGTAGAGAGAGGGGGTGTTATAGGTAGAGAGAGAAGGGGGGTTAGAGGTAGAGAGAGAGAGGGTGTTAGGGGGTTAGAGTCAAAGAGGGGGTGTTTTAGGGAGTTGGGGGTGGGGGAGTATGAGAGATATAGAGAGAGGGGGGGTTGTTAGGTGGTTAGAGGTAGAGAGGGGGGGTTAGGGTTATGGGGTTAGAGGTAGCGAGAGAGGGGCAGGTGTTAGGGGTAGGGGCAGTAGGAGAGAGATGGAGAGAGGGGGTGGGGGGTTAGGGGTAGAGGAAGTATGAGAGAGAGAGAGAGAGAGAGAGCATGTGTACATGTGTGTGTGATATATATATATATATATATATATATATATATATAGAGAGAGAGAGAGAGAGAGAGAGAGAACTATTAATATTTGGTTGATCTTTGATCTTTAATTCTTTTAGATGCTGAAACTTGAAGCAATGAGACAATTCAATCACATGAAATTCTTACATCGATAACACAAGATATACATTGAGGAAAATCCTCAAAACTATGAGAACAAAAACCCCAACAATTCTTCTCAGTATAATAAAATGGATAGCATATAATGATTTCTTATACAACATAAAAGATTGATTTCGGAATATAATAGATCACCAAACACTCTTGGTGAATATGCATAAGCAATAGAGAAGACAAATCAATCAGATGTGTTTTCCAATGTGCCCCAACACATCAATAAAAAGCAAGAACAATAACCTGCACACAGAGAAGTGCCTTTCCTTCAATGGAGAAGAGAATTCACTTCACATTTAATTCATCAATCCCATATAACATATTTATACATTCTTCTCTTGCATCAACTTCTTCTAACTTTAGGATGAACTCGCCCTCAGACTGGATGTATCAATCTTGCATGAAGAAGTGCGCCCCACTTCTCATGCAGTGCTTTGTCTCACTAAAATGTCTCTTAGGATGAACTTTGATCTTAACTGAAATCTTTCCCACTTAGTTAGGTGGCTAACTAAGTGTTGTCATGCAAGTGTCACAACTCAAGTGCCGTATTTTAGTTTAACATAAGTGTCGTCATGCAATAACACTTAGTTAACTAGATCTTCTTTGTTGTCATTTAGTTAACTCTCTTTAACTGATTCTTTCTTGATAACATCACTATAGTGATCAATTTGAGTTCTCCTTGATTTATTGAAGTGTCGTCTTTTACTTTAACTAAAGTGAAAAAACTTTAGTTAACTAGTCCTTCATATTTAACACTTAGTTAACTATTATTAACTAAAATCATGTTGATTGATTTACTTGTAGTGACCACTGTGATTTCACACATTGTGGCTTTAACTGAAGCTTGACAATTCGAGTTCACTTAGTCATCTCCTGATCAATTCAAATTCTCTTTTTCTCTATGCATTTATCTTTATCTCTTTATCTTTTACTGCATGGTCAATATGTGCTAACGTTAATTATCCATCACATTACATTATACTAAGAAGAATTATTGGATGTTGTGATCATAGTATATTATTCCAGACCAAATGATCATCATGCTAAAGTAATTCACTTTAGAGGTGATCAATATCTAAAGTATACTTAATAGAAGTCTAGTGATCATGGTTAATAATACACCAGACAACATTAAATTATTGTAACAAGTAAAGCATGGCCTTTATACAAAAGTTAAATCTCTATACATGAGGTCCATCCCATGGATACCTTTATACAGAAGGTTCACATGAGAATCATGACTTTACACACAAGTCCGGAGCCTTGTCCAACAAGACTTTACAACATTATTAATTTGATCAATTAACTCTATACGAGAGGAATGACCTTTACACGAAAGGCAATCAAAGTGTTCACCTCTATACAAGAGGAATAACCTTTACATGGAAGGCAATAAAAGTGTTCACCTCTATATGGGAGGATCAATCTTGGTTGCATAAGATTGGTTTGGAGAATGTATCATAAAGCTGTACATTTCACAAGAACCAGTTGGGAAATGGGGTGTTAGGGGGTTAAAACTTAAGGGAGAGAGAGAGATGTGCGGATAAGGTGTTTTAAGTTGATGGTTTTATCTAAATTTCAATATTTTTCTGGTCGACATGACCAATATATAGAAATTAACATTGAAAAATGAAGAATGTTTTGTATTTGATATTGTAGCAATACATGGTGAGGAGGGTTAACCAAATTATGAGAAGAGATTCAAACATCTAGACGAGTAAGGTAGGTCTCAAATTATGATGCCACTTATGTCCCCACTGATATAATGGAAATCCTTTTAGTGTTAATCCTTTCACACCGCTTGCAATCTGGAAAGGAAATCCCTGATATTTTATGATTGGTATGATTTTCATTGAATAATTTGTTTTGTATTTTAAATCACAACAATACAAGCCAAGCATGCTTGACTAAAATTATAGAGGAGATATGGACACACAGAGAGGTCAGGTGGGGTGTTAGGGGTTAGGTGTAGGTGGATGAGAAAGAGAGAGGGGTGTGGGTTAGGTGTAGGTTGTAGGGTATTAGGGGTAGTGAGAGAGAGGGGGTGTAAATGGGTTGGGGGAGAGAGAGGGGGAGTTAGGGTTAGAGAGAGGGGGTGTAAGTGGGTTCGGGGAGAGAGAGGGGGGTGTAAGTGGGTTGGGGGGAGAGATAGGTGGTGCGTAAGTCGGTTGGGGGGGGAGAGAGAGAGGGATGGGGGTGTGATTAGGTGTAGGATGGAGGAGGGTGTGAGAAGAGATAAGGGGAAATGTTTTAGGCATCTCATGACCAACTCCTTGGAACTCCAAGATATCAAAATAATTGACGTGTTTTCCCATAACGAACTCAATGTACATATTTCTAAGAAAATATAAAGGAATTTCCCTATTTTTGTGTGCCGACACATCAAAAACCTAAATCCTACCTCTCTCTCTCTCTCTCTATCTGTGTCCCAAGCCCCTAATACCCCCCTCCCTAATATCTCTCTCACCCCCCTACTCCCCCCTACCTCTCACCCCTCTCCTCCTCTCTCACACTCTCTCTCTCCCATACTCCTCCACCTAACCCTAAATCCTAACCCTCTCTCTCTCCCTGAATCCCATAACACTCCGCCCCCTCCTCTCTTTCTCTATCTCTCCGTCACACCCTAATCCTCCCCCTACCTCCAACCCCCCCTCATCCTCCTCCTCTCTCTTTATCCCCTCTTCCCCTTAACCCTTACTAACCCCCCTCTCCCACTCTCTCCAACTTCCCTAATCCTCCACCCACACCTAAATCCCACCCATCTCTCTCTCTCTCTCTCTCTCTCTCTCTCTCTCTCTCTCCCAACCCCCTAACACCCCACCACCTTTCTAGTGCACTCTCTCTCTCTCTCACACACAAAAAAACACACACACACACACACACTCTATCTCTCTCTATCACACACATGTACACATCCCTACACCTACCCTACCATTAACCCCCTTTCTCTCTCTCTCCCATTATCTCCCTAACCCTTACTAACCCCCTATATCACTCTCTCTCCCCCCTTCTCTACCTACCCCTAGGATCCCAACACCCCCCATTACCTCTACCTCTAACCCCCTAACAACCTCCCCTTCTCTCTATCTCTCTCATACTCCCCCTACCCTTAACCCCCCCTCTCTATCTCTCTTCTACTCCCCCTACCCCTAAACCCACCTCTATATTTATCTCTCCTAATCACCCTACCCTTTCCACTAACCCCCCGCATCTCTCTCTCTCTCTAAACCCAACCCCCCCACTCCTCACCTATACCCCCCCTTCTATCTAACTACCCTACTCCTCCCCATACCCTTAAACCCCTTGATCTCTATCTCTTGATCTCTCTTTTTGTCACCCCCTACTCCTGTTTTTTTTAATCTCCCCCCTCCCTCCTAACCCTTACTAATCCTTAGTGCCATATGCAGTAGATTTGTAGTGGTAAATATCGTGCACACATTTTAGTGATACAAATTACATGCAAGTTTTTTGGTTCTATATCGCACACATATTGTGTTTTCCATCAAGTTTTTTTTGTGAGAGGAAGAAATTTTAATTTGAAATAAAAACACTCACATTTCTTAGCACTAATAACAACCCTTGTCACATGTTCCAGTGTCATCCCTCATCCTATGTGTCTGCTTCATATTTAGCTTCAGGTTAATCAAACCTGTCCATTGTGAGGGTTCTTTTCTTCACCATCAAGGCCTTCATTAGTTTTTCATGCTTCAAGGGTTTATTAATTCCTTGAGCCTCTTCCATGGATTCTATCCTAGACATTGTTTCCCTAATCATATCACATATCTCTTCTAGGGCCATTACCTTGTATGGTATTCTCATCCTTTCAAAAATTCCAATCTTTAATGACCTTTTGTAGCCCATCTCTGCACCCCTATAGTGTGCAACTCCTTCTTCTGCTTCAATAGTTCTACCTAGCCTCATCTGGTGGAGCTATTGTCTCTTCTCTAACTCTTGTAGAACTCAATTCTTCCTTCAATCCCAATCCTTGAATAGGTTTTTCTCATATTTTAACTGGATAACTCTACCCAACCTCCTCATTGGATTTGTCATATTCCCCAAACCTCCATGGGTTTGATTCTCCTCCTTTTCTGATAGCTCTAACCAACTTCCATCACTGGAGATATCCTTAGAGCTCTACCCAACCACAACTGGAGCTATCTCCCTCAACTCACGGAGGATGCTCCTCCTGTAATACCAAATTGACATAGATAATAGGGTCTGTGGGTCAGAGTGCACATCTCTAATACCAAACTTACGTAGACCGCATGGTCTACAGGTTAGAGAATGCAGCTCTGATACCAAATGATGCCAGCACCTCTATGAGGCATGTAAGTTCAATAACAATGTTGAACCTATGCATGAGGGCGAGGACTCAACCAATCCCCAACTAAATACACAAACACGTAGTGGATATATGAACACCACACTCAACAAACAGAGTCATAAATATAGAACATATGATCAACTGGACCTTTCCATTATGTGTAGAAATTACAATTACATTAATATGCTGCAATGGGATTTTCTCAACACTTCTTTATATATGGGTTCAAAGTAGCCTTGATCTCTCTCTTCACTCAACCTCTCACTTGTTGTTGTTCTAAGTATCAACTAGGTTTTACAATCTCCATAGAGACTACTGCTCTGTTTACTTTTATCCTTCACATGGATTATGTGTGCCTCTACTAGATCTCTTATACTCAACACGTGGCTTCTCTGTCTTTCACAGTATTCTTTACTACCTTCTCTTTCTCTTTTATCTCTATCCGAAGACTTCTTCTCCTTTCTCTCTGCTCCTATCTGGAGACTTCTTGCAAAGTTTTACTCAATCCCAACTTTGGTTTCAATACCCAATAAATTATTCGCCAAACTAATGCACAAACTGCAAATGCATTTAAATATGAAATTTAAAAATTGAAACAAATGAGATTTAACCAAAAACAAACCATGGATTTAACACAGATATTTTGCGGTAAATTACTCCTGGAAAAATCTCATAGGGAAAACTAGTTCAAGTGAGAGAATGTTTATTAATGAGCCCACAGAAAATTTCTGAGTACAACAGTAGTAATAACCAACATTAAATACAATTGGAATTTCATGGAAAATATTTCCCAACTCCTTGGAAATCATGCCTAATCTATTGTATTTCTTGTATGACCCTTCAAACAACAATATTGCCTCAAAAACACACCAAAAAATCTTTTCTATAATTCCTCGAATTTTGTGTTCAAAATATGTTGTACACTTCCTAGGAATTCGTGACCACTTCCTATTATACGGCCTCTTGGATTTTGTGCCAAGAAATTATTTGTACAACTTGCAATACATGCAATTTAAGGTCTAGAATAAATGTTGTACTTTTTCTTAGAATTCATGCTCAGTCTCCTCTTGGGAAATGTGCTCCCCTTTGCTTCTCTCTTGTCCCCTCTTCTTCAGCTCTTTTTGCTCGCTCTTCACTTTGTGTATAGTTTCCTAGAACTCCTTTTGCCTCTTTATAGATAAGAAATGACTCTAACTCTTCATCTTCCAAGATGGATGGCCAAGATTAAATATTCCATACCTCGGTTTGCTAGTTTCTAAGATGAACCAAATTACAATGAATGGCATTTTTCACCTGTTTAATGATAATTTTGGAATCTCTAAAATTTGTTAGGATTTTAACATTGAGATCCAATGCCTTCCTAAGACACTGAATCATTGCGTTTTATTCTACAGTGTTATTGGTGCACTGAAATTCTAATCTACAAGCTAAAAAGACTTTATTACCTTTAGGGTCTATTAGTAAACATCCAGCACCAGAGCCTTCATTAGATCATGACCCATCAAAATATAAAGACCACACATGATTATTAACATCGTTATCTACACTATTTACATTCTTGAATAAAGAAAATGATGGTGTATCTTATGAGAAGTGACATAATTCATATTGCTATGTATGATTTTCAACAGGTGATTTTTTAGCCTGAAAATTTTCAAAAAGTGTATCAAAACCAAAATTTCCGAGAATGTTCTCTGCAAACATGACTAGTTCGTTGGGATCATTTAAGTTAGTGACAATATGTTTCATGTATCTTTCCTGGTCAATTCTAATTTTATTTGGACTACCATTCAAGGGAAGCCACATAGGTGACCAATCAGTCGCAAAATACCCTTGAAGTTGCTCATACCAATCTCTAGTAAGAAAAATCCCATAGGATTCGAGAATATCGACCACTACAATTCCGATTGTTTGATGCACCTAGGGGTTGGAATAAATTCTGATCAAAACTTGTTTGAATTCTCCTAACACCCTTCACCTTAGAACAATCTAGTTGTATAGCGTGGCTTTCAGATGTTGTAAATTTAGCATTCAACTTATTTCAAACTAAAAGAGGCATTACATTAGAGGATGTGCCTGAATCCACCATACAGTTGTGGACATTTTTGTTAAATATCCCAAATGTAAGGAGGAAAGGTGGGGTCGTCGAGCGATACGTTTTCCCTATCGAGGTAGCATTAACTATCACCTAGTTTTTTTTTCTTTTCTGTTTTCAACATTTGAAGCAATAGTTGAATTGTTTGTAGGAACTTTACCCTTCCCTCTTTTGGATAGATCATCAAAGATTTTAGAGGATAACATTTCCTTTATTGGGAGAAGCTTCTAAAGATCATAGAGGGAGATATTGGGCTTCAATTTCTTTATATCCTCTACGAGATCATAATCAATATCAGGGAGAACTAGTTTGATTATAGTAGTCTGATTTTTATGACAAGTGGGAGGGTTTTGACCTTGTTGAAATGGAGCAGGGGTTCTTGACGGAACAGGACATTTGATCCTTTTGTTATAAGTATGTTGATTGGTATTTACAGCTAATAATTCACAATTAGATTCATATCCAGTTACATCCTAGAAATGACCTATAGTTTGAGGTGAATCATCATTATCTTGATCTGTGGTTTCAATCTCTAATTCATCTATATGTTCCTGAGAATGATCTTTCCTATCAAAGTATGATTCCAAACCAACAACTAAACCTTTGATGGCATCCACTAATTCATCTGCAGCCATACCTTCCATTGGAGGATTCTGTATGTTTGGTTGTGGTGGAAAATTCCTCCTAAAAGGAGGCCTATAAGAATCTCCAACATTAACTCAAAGGTCATTGATTTCGTTAGAATTTTTTTGTAAATATTTATTGATACTCTCGATATATATATCTGGCTGGTCCTTCTTGATCATAGGATTTTCATAAGTAGGTTCAATCCTTCTTTTATATGAAGAAGTTTGGTCATTATCTATTTCGACATTGATTTTTAGACTCAACTTATCTTTTTTCCACTAGAACAACCTCATCAAATGCTTGTTGTAAGGTATCCCCACGAGTCCTTTTAACACACATGGTGGTATCGGGTGGAAGATCCTTTGCATAATAATCCACAACTAAATTCTCAGCAGGCATAAATTCGGTGAGGATTTTGTTCTTTAATGTTAGAAATCTTTGCTTGAAATATCTAATTTTTTCTTTCGGATCCATCGGAATCTTGGACAGCTCCATAACCAAGATTTCGAGGGTTTTTTCATCCCCAAAATTTTCAAGAAACACCTTCTATAATTGATCCCAAGACGTTATACTATGAGTTGGTTGATCAAAGTACCACGTGGAAGATTTTCCTTCAAGGGTATAAGGAAATAGTTTGCAGACTACATCCTCACTGACAACATTTTTTAACACGATTTTCGTAATAAAGCGTTTGATATGATCATCGAATGGATGGTTATCATCAAGTTCCAACTTTAGGAGCCATTTTTTTGGATTTTTGGGTAAATCATGATGTTGATCTGGAATAGCCATGACATATTGATCCAACCAAGGAGTATTTTGATTATTGTTTTGGTTTCCAGCCATGTCAGGGTTCTTAGATTCTTTTGATTCTAAAGAAGAATGATCTGAGGAGTTACTATCAGATGAATTTACCAAAGGATAATCATGAGGGGAAGGGGGTTGATCAGGACCACCTGCCCCTAGTTTGGGTTGGGGTGCTTGAATTCAATGGAAATCAGGTGGAATATCTTGTGCACCAGACTGATCTGTTGGTGTATTACTGGGATCAATAGGCAATTATTTTCACGTTGAGGTGCAATATCATATGAATTAATTAACTATGAATTAATCTGAGTGTTGATATTTCTACGTAGATTTCACCTTTCGTTAATGGCCCTAGTTTGATCAATTCTATCTTGTGTTCTTGATATTAAATCCTATGAATTCTGAACCAACTCATCTAGGTCAAAGCTGGGAGGAACAAGAGTTTTAAAACCTTGATCTTGTTCACTACAAACAGGTGGAGGTAAAGGTGTAGAGGGAGCTTGAGATTCAGTTGCAATGGGGATGTCAAATGACAAAAATTCAGTTGATCATCCACGAATTATGATCGGGGAACGAGTGGGAGGAGGTTTCTTATGATTTTCTTTATCCATCAAGAGCTTTCAGGCCCTCCTTCTAGCATCATCTATGTTGACCATAATATTTGCATATGATTCAACATAAGGAAGTGTTAACCCAACTAAGGGTATTTAGGAAACCTTAAGTCATTTAAAAGTGGGTAACCCTCACGGGTTTAACAACTCCATTAGATGATGTTTATTTCTAACCTAATAATACGAGTAATTCTTAAGACCTATGGGATATAACACATATACAACATATCAAAGAGAGAATTACAAATAATATGTACAAAAAAAATAAAAATAAAAAATAAAATCCTAATAAATACAAATATATGATAGTTCAACAGGGATCCCAAACCAATAAATTTAATCTACAAATAAAGACAAAAACAATTAAATTATGATACTATGAAAACAAGTCAAACAATAAAATATCTAGGCTATCTAATATAATATTCCATTCAGGTGTCTAATTAAATAGATTATCCAATACAAATAAAATGCATTAAATGTCTAAGTCTAATTTAATTGAACATAATCCTGTTTCAGTTCAACCACACCTCATAAGATTACACCCAATCATAATTATCTAACTAAAATAATCTATTTAATCACAGACTGTATTTAATCAATACGCCTAACCTTGGACAAGAATTTAATAGTCTAATAACTGATCAATTTTAATATTTAGATGAATACCAATTAATATTTCAGACACAAAATAATCCAATGTCACAAAAATAATAATGATTTTATAATAAAAATTCTTAAAGATGATTGAAATCAATAATCATTCAAGAGCTTAAGTTAACATTAAAACTAAACAATTATAATATCCCATACAATTGTAAATTAAAGATAATATGATTTCTTTCCATGGGATAGAATGAAACTGCTCCAACAAAATAAAATCATATATTTATGATTTTATAGTGTTAGAACATTATTACACCTTAGCAACTTAGTCATACATTAAGTTTTTGGTTAATTGGTCCAAAATAGGTTAATAATTACAATCCCAAGTAGTTAGAAGTTAATTAGGGCTAAATGATGACTTATCCACCAAAGTATGGGCCAAAATTGGTCAAAATAGTTGTTGGGTGCCCTATTTATGGCCACCTCCAACATTTATTACCACTATTTGAGCAAAGGTTCTCTCTTTCCCCGTTTTAAGGAAACTATCTTTGACTTAGGGTGCCCATGCATTGTATCTAGTCATTTTGGCCCTTTCTTGATTGTTTTGGCCTACCATTTCCTACCTAACTCCACCCAATCCTATCCACCACATGTGTGAGCCTCATTTATGTCTTCCCATGCTCACCCAATGTTCACATGCACAATTCATATCAGTTTGGGATAATTTGGGAGCCTTTTGGTCAACCTAGGGGGGATTGAGTTACAATGTAATCTAGCCACTTGTCACATCCTTCTAAGGCATTCAAATTATTCCAATTGTTATATAAGGTGGATAAAAACTCATTGTTGGGTTGGACAGTTAATAAAATATGATATTTGATCATTTGTTTCTTTGGTTTTTGATCAGTTATATTACTGGTTTTTTATCATTTATATTACTGGTTTTTGATCATTTATGACTGGTTTTTTATCATTTGTTTTCCAGAATTGTTTTTTGCACTAATATATTGCATAATTAGTAATTTATTTCAATTGTGAGGTAATATATAGATGCTAGATCCTATTGTGATATAGATTTCACATGGTATCAGAGCTCTTCGAGCTTCTATTCAAACCAAGACTATTTTAGAAGTGCACCAGATGCAGTGGAGAAACCACATAAATCCCAGGGGACATTGTTGTCATGTCCCCATTTTGACAACACCATGAAGCAGATTGAACCCCATGGATCCTAGTGACAGATTGAATTAATTAATTAATGAGGGGTTAATATGAGGCAATTAATTAATTAGGAGTGTGCATTTAAATTTATCCATAGTTGCTACATACTTGGAATAAATAATTATGGAGCATTTAATATTATTGGTGCAATTAATATTTTTATTTGTTATGCTGAATAAATGGAGAAATTGGCCTACCAATTCGAATTAGTGGATAAGGTTGGAGGAATTACTTGGAGTAGAAGTCAAGTAAGCACTAAAGTCCAAAAATGATGCAAAAAATGAGAAAAGAGGAATATTTCAGGAAAAGCAGCATAAATCCAGAAAGCAGGATAAAATAGGAAAAGCAGGAAACTTCAGAAAAGAGGGAAAGTCAGAAAAAGAGGAAAAAGAAGGAATTCCAAAGCAAAGCAAACAAAGCAAGGAAAGTATGTCCACTCATGGGTGACCTATTCTCACATATCACCGAGCCAAGTAACTTGCTCAACATGTCAACATGAATTATATAAAAGAAGGATTCCAACTCCATTTCACATCTTTTTTTAGTTTGAGAAATTTCATGAATGCATTTGTGTATCTAGACTTGGGAGATGTGCCCCTAGTCAAGCATGGGAGATGTGCCCCATCTTTCTGTGAGAGGATGATGGAATTCAACCATTGTAATTGATTTTATTTGCAGGTATTGTAGCTGATCAATTCTGTAAAATCTTAGTCACAACAGAACCTAGCTACTATGGATTCCTCACTAGTGAAAGATTGCAACACATTTACAGGAATAGGCACAAATCTGTAAAATGGAGAACAAATGTAAATAACACATGAAATGGGTGAAATATCATAATATTAATAACAGTCCAATACTATGAAATAGATTGGTTCATCCTTATATACAAAATAGGAGGAAAAATATCCACTTGGAGTGTCCACACTTAGCTATCTTAGATTTACCCAATCCTCCCTAGGTTAAGCAAAATGGTTTCCAAAATAACCCAAATAGGTTCAAAATATGCATGTGAACACTGAGTAAGCATGGGAAGTCATAATGAGGTTCACACGTGTGAGGATAAGGTTTGGTGGAAGTTGGTTAGGCTTAGCCATGCCAAAAATGGCCTAGGGAATGGGAATTGTCCACATACAGAGCATGAGCACCCTTGGTCAATGTGTTTCCTTAAAACAGGGAAAGAGGGTGCCTTAGGCATGCTGGGGCAATAAATGCTTGGATAAGCATGCCTAATATCTAGTTTGACCACCTCTTGGCCCATACTTTGGCTCATACACTGTGAACTTGTTCACACTTATCTAGATAAGTCCAAACCACTTCATAATAACCAGTTTCACACCTAGGGATGTATTATTAACCAGTTTAGCACCTAATAACCATTAATTAATTAATGATTAAGGTACTAAGGTATAATATTTCTCTAACCCCCCCATAAGCTAGACTTAGTGGAATATCAAAAATAAGGCCTTCGCAACTAAGGCTCAAGTCACCTTTTACAACAGAAATTTATTTGTCCATGTAAAACGAGGAAAGAGGCAAAACCACATGGGAAAAATCCTCCCTCAATAATGGAGATGAAACACACCAAAATTAAACTTCTCCAAAACTCAAGTAGGTGTGAACTTGATCATATGTCTGGAGGAACCTTCTTCTTTGGAAGAAGAGATTATTGCTCAACTAGATTAGAAACATGAACAACTGCATGATGGAGAATGTGGCCATGTAGAGAAACTTCAATAAACTGATGTGAGAGCATATGTGGCTGCTCATTAGACTTGAAATTCATAATGAAATCAGATCCAAATGAGTCTTGATATTCTTGTGCCAAAAACTTTGAACCAAAGGTGGAGAAATCAACATCAAGCAAAACTGAAATTTCTTGAAACTTTGAACCAAAAACTCTTATGGAAGCTCCAAGAATAATTAACAATAGTTCCAAATGATATTTGGAATTGAAATCTGAAATAAAATCAGATCCAAAATAGGTATGATCAGGTCCGAGGGAGAGGAACAAAGGTTCAATGCATGCCAAGACAATGGCAATGTCTCCTTCTTCAATAAAATTGTGAGAAAATGTGCTAGTCACCATAGAGGAATAGGTAGAAGGCTTTAGATCAGAATTGGTGAGTGAATTTGCAGAAATATCACACTTTGATGTAGCCTTCAAATAATCCAAAATATCAGAAAAATTTTCACCGTCATCTAGTGAAGCATGCAAAGGATCTTCAACAACTAGCTTATCATCCTCAAAATCAGCATTTGAAGAATTATTGGAGAACAATGACTGTAGAGATATCTCTTCTTCAACAATGGCTACTCCATTTGTTGTATATTCATCATTTGCAGAAACATATTGTGCAATAGATGATGTCTCTTCACATTCTACTTCATAACATGTAGAGGAAGCATTCAAATCAAAGATATATGTAACAATAGGAACATGGGTTGAAGATTTTTCCATTTGATCTTCATGCACAGCTTCATCAGAGAGAGGAGAGGCCGAATCAGTAGGAGGAAGAGTACATGTAGAGGTTTCCATAGGCTCACTCAATGCACCATTCTTCTACTTATCAAGAGCCTTATCCAAGTTGGACCATAGCTCAAATGGATAGTCTGTAGAACCAATCAAGTAGTGCATGCATGGAGACATGGCTAGACACATAGCTTCGAATGCTCTGTCACAATCATTTAGCCAATCATTTTTCTCTTCATAAGACTCTGGTTCACTCTCAGCACCAATGGAAAAATCATAGAGACCTTGTCTCTTGATATGTGCACACATTTTAGGCTTCCATTCTGCATAACCGAATGGAGTAAGAAGAGGAACTTTCGAATCCATGTAGAAGCTTTTGTACCTGCAATAGCAAACTCTCAATCACTCAGGAGGGATCTACACTAAAAATAGATCCAAGAGCTCTGATACCATGTAAAATCTTAGTCACAACATAACCTAGCTACTATGGATTCCTCACTAGTGAAAGATTGCAACACATTTATAGGAATAGTCACAAATATGTAAAATGAAGAACAAATGTAAATAACACATGAAATGGGTGAAATATCGTAATATTATTAACAGTCCAATAATATGAAATAGATTGGTTAATCCTTATATACAAAATAGGAGGAAAAATATCCACTTGGAGTGTCCACACTTAGCTAGCTTAGATTTACCCAATCCCCCCTAGGTTAACCAAAATGGTTTCCAAAATAACCCAAACAGGTTCAAAATATGCATTTGAACACTGAGTAAGCATGGGAAGTCATAATGAGGTTCACACATGTGAGGATAAGGTTTGGTGGAAGTTAGTTAGGCTTAGGCATGCCAAAAATGGCCTAGGGAGTGGGAATTGTCCACATACAGAGCATGAGCACCCTTGGTCAATGTGTTTCCTTAAAACAGGGAAAGAGGGTGCCTTAGGCATGCTGGGGAAATAAATGCTTGGATAAGCATGCCTAATAGCTAGTTTGACCACCTCTTGGCCCATACTTTGGCTCATACACTGTGAACTTGTTCACACTTATCCAGATAAGTCCAAACCACTTCATAATAATCAGTTTCACACCTAGGGATGTATTATTAACCAGTTTAGCACCTAATAACCATTAATTAATTAATGATTAAGGTACTAAGGTATAATATTGCTCTAACAAATTCGAATTTGAAGATCAGTAAATGGATCATCCATTCTAGAGTTCGAATCTCCAAGCTTCTTATGGATTTCTAGAGCTAGTTTCTAGTGTAGAAGAAGAGAGATTTTTCCATGATGTTTTGAGAGGTATTTCGTCCTATTTCTGATGTAATGAAAGTGAATGTAATCCTCTTATATCAGTGGTCTAATTTCAGGAATATTCTACAAGTCTGTGGTTCGAATCTCAGCTCCATTCATTGATTTATAGTGTTGTAATGTTCAATAGAAATGGAGAGAATTTTTTGTAGTGATGTGAGGATCCTCTTGGCCCATATATGATGTAATAATAGTTAAATTAATCCTCTGATATCATTCATCTTGAATAAAATTACATAACTCTTATTTCTTCTCCAATTTGTGCTCCCCTTCTAGATTTACCTAGAATTTGACTAGATTTCAGTGTTTGATTCATAAGTCAATGAGAATAAATCCAAATTAAGTCATTCATATTCCTAGAGTTATGTATCATGTAATATATCATGATCCAACCTCTTTTTCATAAATTTGAGTGCCTTTGGGCACTGTTTGGAAACCCAAAAGTTGAACTAGTTGAGCTATCCTGAATTGCCATTTTACTAGCCTACTGTGATATAGATTTCACATATAGAATAATAATTCATTGAAAGAAATCAGGCCTAAATCAAATCGACTCGATCAACGAACCTAAAAGAAAACATAAATACAGTTAGACAACTGAGTAAGGGATGGTGAGTAGAAAATTTAACAATTGTTAAGGACTGAATCAAATCAAGCCAAGAACAGTAATTTAATCTGGAGACTGAAGCTATATAAAGATAATATTTTAATTCCCTAGATCCAAAACAACACAATGACCATTATGATTTACAAAATTTCCATCAACACATATAAACAAATCTTATATATATACCGACAACAGTTTTATAAAAAAGTAATAGAGTCACTATTTGCATAATAGTTTCATCAACCCCCTTGAAAATTCCCATTTCAATAGTTTGGGGTGATCTATTTATAATAAAAGTCAACACCCCAACCAAAATCAAAGATGAGCTAAATAAGAGGAGCATGGATCCAAAAATTTAGGATATTAAAATTGTTTTGTCCAAATTTGTCTTATGTATTTGGAAAACAATAACTTATCCCAACTATATAAATCTACTAAACGATATGGTATACTCAAAACACTCGATCAAGGTGTAAATCATTGTCTTACATGTGTACAGTCTTGAGATGTTCCCATATTTGCGTCTAGTTTGTGCCATCTAGAACCGTTTTAAACTTGAAATAGAATCTTCCATGATATTTAGTCTATAATACAACTTATACACAAGCTACATAATTCTCCCCATACCATTTAAATCAATTTGAAAACCTAAAATGCAATTCAGACTTTAATAAGCAAAAATGAAAGATAGACATACATAATAATATATGATGACCTATTTATATTAATTACTTATGAATTCCATGCTTTCAGTCATGGAATTTAGAGTTAATCGTTATCATGCGAATGGCACAAATTTCAAATAATTAATATGTTCATTAAATCTTGGTGACATGAAGTCTCAATCAGTTACAAGATATTGAAACACAATAATTCACAACCTATAAGAGGAATCAAACTCAATTGACGAACCAAATATGTAAAACAGACTGAAAATTTAAAAATTTAAGTTTGAATGAATAACTAGACTTGTAGCTAGAGAAATATAATTTGGAAATTTGAATAACATTTTATATTGATTAACTCATCGATATGGGGGAGAGGGTACCTAGTCATTTATAAAAATGATAAGGTGTTAGTTGGTACAGGATAACAGGTTTTTATCTCATTGTCTTTTTCTTGAAGCTTGTTTGTCAACTCTTCTTCCTTATTTTTTATATCTTCTAGTTGACCCTTGAGCATAGTGACTTCTTTGGATTGCTTATTGTTTGTTACAACTCTCCTTTCTAATTCATATTTTAAGAAGACAGTATCAGCCTCTATTTCTTGGAAAACTTCATTCTTCTCCTTTAGATGACTAGTTAGATCCTCCTTCATTCTTGTAGTTTCTTCAACTTGCAGGAGTTTCAGATCAATAATAGTCTTTGTGGTCTTTTCATGCTCTTTATGTCTCTCTTGCTCATAATACTTTTTTCTGCAACACATGCTTCTCTTTGGATTTCTTTAATTCATCAATAACATGCTTAACCTTTCTTTCAATCTTTTCAAGTGCATCCTTAGGTACTTTAATATATGAATTATCTTATTTTTCCTCATATCTTAGTAGTTTTTCCTTAAGATGCTCATTTTCCTTTCTTGACTTGTATAATTCTTCTAGAGCACAAGTGTGTTCTCCTTCCCATTCAATATCTCCTTTTAGGATTCATCATACTCTTCATCTTCATTTCCATCACCTTTACTGAGTAGACATATCTCTTCTTCATTTTTATTAGAGCAATGAATAGTATCACATTCTGAGTTATTGCAAGTAAAATTTTCAGGAGAGTTCTTATCATAGTGGATTGATTCTTCCATCAAGTCTTTGGTGGAGATAGCTTTTGTTTCCTATATCTTCTCTTATTTTTCTTCATGTGTATCAAAAACCTTCTCAACTGAATAATTGTCCTTTAATTTGTCCTAAAGTTCTTTAACATAAATGCATTGTCCCATTCTTTCTTTTATGGGGCCTAGTAGTCCTCTTGAATGGACTCCATTGACATTGAGTTGTTCTTTCTAGATTATTTATGAGCTACATATTTTACTTTCTTTGGTCGAGTGTAACCAAATATTACTTAGTTCCATACATCAAAACGTACTGAATTCAAACATACCATCATTATTATACACCATGAGACATAATTGGTTCCATCAAACAATGGTGCTCGATTCATGGAAATAATTACTTGTCCATCCATTGTGTGTGTTCAAGGATCTCCTTCAAGTTAGTTAGACTTATGTGAAGGAACGAATCGGATACCAATTGTAGAACACATCAAGATACTGAGAAGGGGGGGGGGGTGAATCGATATCTCCACTAGTTTTCACTTTTACTTTTAACTATTAGCTATACAATATAATTTACTTCAATAGGTAACTCAAGCACCAATCTATAAAAACCAATAAATTACACAAGATACATGGTAAAATTAATTATATTGTAAAGATTAATTACACCAACTTGTTGGAGGCTCCAACCTCCTTGGTTTATTAGCTACAACTGATGGGATGCTCCAACACCCCTATTCTCCAGCTACAACTGGAGGGGATCCAACCCTCTAGGTTTCTTCAACTCCAACTGAAAGGATGCTCCAACACCCTACTTCTCCAACTCCAACTGGAAGGAGGATACAACCCCCTAGGTTTCTTCATCTCTAACTGAAAGGATGCTCCAACACCCGGTTATGTAATTTCTTCAGTGAGATATTAATTGTCCACCAAAGCTCAACAAATCTACCTCCAGCAAAGCTAAACAAATCTACCTCTCAATTGTCTTCTTGCTGCAATATTTCTTTCTCCTCTCAAATCTGAACTTGAACTCTCTATCAAGCCTCTTATATTCTATACTTGAACTCTTAGTCAAATCTCTTCTCTCTCTCAATCAAAAATCTGTTCCAAATCAACAGTTAATCTTCTCAAGTAAGCTTTGATTCTAACTTCCAAACTATGGTCCAATTGATTTCTCAATTTTTCTACTCGCACAATATTTTACTCTATCCAATGTTGGTCATACAAACATCCCTTGACTTAGGTCACACTTTCCACATTGATAGGTAATATACTCACTTGTTCAATATTTGGGTTTATCTAGTAATGAAGATCATCACGATGCCCAAAAAATACAATGCTAGCATGCACCACTAATATTTATACTAGCACCTCAATCCTCAGACAATTCGTGGCATCATGCACTTCCAGAAATTTCGGTAGCTCATATGTGTCTACAATTCTGGTAGCACTGCAGTTCTGGTAGCCAGTAGCTCTATAGTTCCGGTAGCCAGTAGCTCTACGATCAGGTGGCCTTTTTGGTCTATAGTTCCCTTAATGATACTTAGAAATTCTCTATCTTATTTGGAATCAAAATTATATGTCACATACTTCATCCTTTTAATTCTACGCACTTCTTTTTATTTCAGAGTTATCCCATCTTTTTCTTTTCACGCACACTCCTAATGGACCCCTTGCACATCACCCCATTTTAGATCCCACAATATTCCTCTTCCTCGGCTTCTTCCAGATCAACAAGTAGTTGATCTCACTGATCCACTCCTATGCTTATTCTCAACTAACTCATTTTCTCACCTCCATCTTTCTCAATCAAATGACCATATATTTATATAGTTCATTTTTTATGATCATGTACCTAATCGCTTATTTGATTCATCGGATTACTCATTCATAAGCAAGTCCAAAAGGTCATCTCAACCATACAATGAAATTCAAAGTGGACCTATGCGCTCATACTTCATCCTTTCCATTGTTACAAGAATTCCTATAGCTCTTCATTCTTCTCGTTACCAGAACTTGTCATTCTAGTAGCTACATAATTCTTCCATTTCGTAACTTTAGTTACCGGAACTTGCTACTCTAGTAGCTTAGTCATTTTACACTTTCTGGTAGTTAAAGCGAGTTTTTTCCACACTATGCGATTAATGGAACTTTGAGTTCCTATAGTTACATCTCTATGATTCTGGTAGTGTCATATTAATAATGCACCATCATCATCCTCTCAAGCCTTGTGACCTACACCTCAAATCAAGTCTACTTCAAACCACAACATGGGAATTCCAACCAATCTTAGGGGTTGCATGGATCCTTGCAAAGGTCTCGGTCTTCCTTTGATACCTTAAAGTCTGATATAGACTCCCTCAACACTTTCTTAATGGATTCTCTCAACCTTGCTCACAATGATGACCTTAACATAAACCACTTTGACATCAATGAAAACACAATTTCCAACATATACAAGATGTAGGGATCATTTAGATATTTTCAAATCAAATTTTACAGAGCAAGATCCAAAAACTATGGAAAATGTTATACAAAAAATAGAAATTATTTTGAGAGTGTTGGTGGAACAATCTCTATAAAGTATTACAAGAAAAGGATGAGAGTTCTGATGAACAATTTACATACAATTGCAGAAAAATAATCATGGATGGAAAAGAGAGGACAAATCCTCTCTAACTCCCAGATAGTGGGTGGCATTGAAGGAAACTATGTGTTCCTCGGATCGAAGAGGAACAAAGGAAAGAAATCAAAAGATACTGTGAAGGCTACATATTCATTTGGTCGAGGTGGGTTGCAGGACAAAAAAGAAAATTTGCAGTAAGTGTATGGATTTTTGGTTGAATTTAGGTCATTTTATTTACTTGGATTTGTTTACTAAACTGGTTGTGTGCTGAAGCTTGACATTGTATTTTAGGTGGAAAATAGTAGCAGAGAAACAAGTGCAGAAGATATTGTCAATTATATGGAAGCATTAGGTTTTAGTAAATATGATAGTAATATCAAGTATAAATCTGGATCATCGCCAGATATTTTGCAGCCATCTGTTGGAGTTGAAGGAAGTAGTAAGAGCCACTGTAAATGATGTCAACCCGAATTATGGGTACCAACATGTAATGCATTGCATATACAGGATCAATGATACACTTTCATAGTTTGTTGTCTCCATTAATCCTATAGTTTGTGCATGGAATGATCATAGTTCCATTGATTCAGATGAGGTAAGATGATCTATTGATCTCATTTATTATTGTTTGACCATGTGTGTGCCAAGGTCCATCAGTCAAGGTCCATCAGTCATTTATTATTGTATTGATGAAGTGTTGAAGCTTGTTTTCATTTCCAAACTAAGGCTCAATACCTGTAATCAATCTTAGAGTTTATACAATATCAATAATCATTAGTACTCTGATCTAAAATAAGATATACATATTCAATGACGTAAGCTAAGCTGTAACTCATGTAGAGGACCCAAATAATCTTAAATAGTTCGAATATAATTTGCTGTAAGATCTAGGTCCCAAATAAGGTAGGTGGTCTCTTTTTGGAAATTTAAAATTGTAAGAATGGTCAATAAGGAAATTACAGAAGGGATCCGATACTTAATTTGATGTTTGGTTGATGACAAATCAAAGTTTTTCTTGGATAGGGACTTACATTATGATCCACTTTTCTCTTTTTTTTTTTTCATTTGTAGATAACTGCAAGCTATTTTTTTTCCCAATATTGTCTCAGAGTGTGTTTAAGTTGTGTAAAAGGCTAGCATAGTCACTCCACTATTAGAATACACATCATTCATAGATTGAATGTTTTGACTATTTTGGTTCCCAGTATATTTTAGTCCAAATTACCTATTCCTTGCTTGGAAACCCCAAATTTTAAGAAATCTGCCTAAAGAAAAAAAATCACTTCTATGTGAGGATCACACCCAGAATTACACCTAATAGATTCATACTCTACCTCCAATTCCTGTGGAATTTGTATGGATATATTTAAATTTGAGTTTGAAGTACATTGATTCCTAAGCAAAAACATATTCCAATTGTTCTTATTTCATTCCTTTTCCTCTCACAATGGCTTTGCCTCAAGTTTTGGAGAGAATGCTAATATGCACCAAGTGTTTTTCTTGGCATCCCATCTATCTAACAAGATTTGAAATGATTTTATTGTTAGAATATTTCCCTTCCTAAAATGGAAACCCCTTGTAATTTTCTCAAACACACAGTTACAACCAATAGATCAATTAGATCAAAACATTTCAATTGAATGGTACATATGTTTCTTGACCTTCTTCTTTTTCCTAGTTTTTACCTTGGCATTAGTCTTTATCTGGGTAGTTTTATTCTATGCCTCAAGGAAACCCATTTTCAGCACTAGTAGTTCCATTTGTTGCAAATCCAATTGCACTTTTGGTATCATGCATATTAACATCAACATTGCCACAAGTTGTATATTTTCTTCCAACACTCCAACCATTCCCACTCTCTATCAATATTATAAAGATAGTAGTATGTTTCCTTTATCAAATACCAATTTTTCTGTCTCATTAATGTTAGGCATAAAAAACGTGCCCATGTTAGATGTGTTTCACCACTATCAACAATTTATTTTTAATGCACTCAATATGCATGCAAGAGATTGCCAATGTTGGCAACATACCATCATAACCAAACTGTGGAGTTTCATGAAAGCAAGAGATCATCCAAAAAATATATTTGTTTAATATCATGAACTGCAGCCAAATCATGTAACCCAACAATAACCTTTAAAGTATTTGGGTCTATAAACACTTTTCCCAATTTAAATGTACAACTATTAGCCAAGTCACATTGAAAATAATTATTTGTCGAGTAGATGAAAATTGGTTCAATATTATGAAATTATGGTTTAGATTTCAAGTCAAGCATTTGATCTGCTTCATCCAATATCACAAATGAAACCTCACTAATGTTATAGAATTCATTGTTCATTTTGTCCTTCAAACACCCCAGAGTATCAACACCAATGTCCATTGTAGACTTCATATCATAATTATGTTGTTCCTTAGAGGTGCCACCATACATGCAAACATAATTCACTACACATGGATCTATAACATTAGAAAAAAGATGTGCAAGCTCTCTCGAAGGTGAAAGAACAATACAATATGGAAAATAATTTTTAGTTTTATTTATGTTAACCTTTATTAACATATGTATCAATGTTGGTGCACGAAATGCTATTGTTTTTTCTAATCCATTGGTTTTTATGCCAATGAAGTCTCTTCCATCAAGAAGGAAGGGCCAAGCATGTACCTTATTGGGTGATGGCCAGAATCCTAGCCTCCACATGTGGACTATGTCATTATACATACTCAATAAAGTGTTGTAAAGTATCAAATCTTTTCCCCATCCTTATTTCATGCTTTCCCGCAGTTGCATACATTGCTTGTGTAAAATTTTGTACAATAGATCTAGAGACAAAAATAATCCACACTTAGCCTTCATAGAGATGCACAAGAAAATATAGAAGAAAACATGTTCTAGAACACAAGATATTTGGAAATCAATTGGAATACTTTCCATGCATCTATTATTCATCATTTTGTGTACATTTATAATACATCATCAATAGAGAAATTCGTGATCCTCAGGAGGCATTTGAAATCCATACATGTGGCAGGATTAATTTGGAAGATTCACATCACTAGACATGAGATCCAATTTCCACTCCTATCAAATGGCCAGTTAAACTGATGGTAGGTGGTACTTAACTGATGGTAGGTGGCTTGTAGGGCGCATGAGTCAGTTAACTAACAATAGGTAGACCTAGAGGGCGCATTAGGGAGTTACAGGATAAAAATATCTGAGAGAGAATATCTAGAGGGCACATTAGTTAACTGAAGATGTCATAGCTACTGGTGTAGCTCCAGAATTGCATGAAATCAAGGAGGGAACTCCAGACCCCTAAACTTAAGGAGAGTGGTGCATTATATCCCAATATCCATGCATGTGTGGATAATGAAGGCTAAAATGACAGATAGGTATTCCAGACAATGAGAATAATGAGGACTATGCACTAGGAGGTAAACTAGGGTGTCTATGCACTAGGAAAAAAAATTTATATGCCAAATGTCTAGATGGATAATATATCCCAATAGGTTGCACACCGAGATTTCTGATAAATCTTTGTAAGGTAAGTTAGAGTTTCCTAATTGAGATCTTATTACTTTTTTCATAAGTCCAAATGGAGATTTAAGCGTTGATCGTATATCTACATTTTCCAATGATGATATAGGAATACACACCTTGACATCAAAGTGGTAATCATGGCATCCTCTGGTGACATTGTAGGTTACCATGTTTATTTGAAAGTCCTTGTCGTTATTTAGTTGTTGGAATATCAAGTAGGATTTTTCCAAACATTTAATGTCATCCATAATAACCATAGCATCCCTACATTCATATAATGGATCCAATACTTCAAAATGGACCTTCGTTATGCCTCATAAGCATTCATTTTTATAATTCCCAGTGTCCATATATCATATGTATTTTTCCTACTAATATAACAACCATGGCAAGGTAGATAATATAGCTAGCAAAACAATGGTGGAGGCTATAATATCACACTTTATTTCTATAACACCTAGTGTATATGAAAAAAATTTGTTTAAGGGCAATGTTGATGGTGATTCAAATTTAGGGTACAACCTCCACATCTCAAAAAACTAAGTGTGGACTGATGGTGAATAAAACATCTCATGTAGGAGGCACAACAAGCACTAATTTGAATTGTGCTTTCTTTTATATCAAAATCCCGTTGTAAAGTCAATAAGTTATTGGTTCAACAGTAAAGTAGAGATGCTTCAAAATTCATATCCCCACTAAGGTTTAAATTCTCAAGAGACATTTATCCCTTTGTGGGATGTCTTCCCTATCAAAACAAGTCATTTCACATGGTTGGGACAAGGTGAAAGTCCTAGTTAATTTTGGAAAAACAGATACCCTGTTAACACCTAAAAAGTGCTCACTAGCTCATTTCCTTATTCACATGACCCATTTGTCCACTTTTTCCACCATCTAAGCCTCTAAAGCCAACAAAAGGTCACCAAAAGACCTTAATACACCCCTTTTCCCACTCAAAAAGATTATTTTTCCTAAAAAAACATAAAAAACCCTCAAAAAGGGTCCAAAATTCCCAAAAATATTAAAAAGGGAATAAAAATATTAATTTTATTCAAAAAAGGAAAAAGGAGGGAAAAGTACCTAAACCATGTTGGTCAATACCATTGGTTTCCACAAAACCATAATGGTATTCCCCACCACCAAAACCTATAAAAAGGTGGTAGGGGCTCCTCACTTTAGATCCATCCATCTTCCTATCTTCATGCTGCCAAAATCTCCCTTGAGCTTTTGGCCATTGTAGCAACCTTGGAGAAAGGACCCTTTGGAGTTTGGAGCTGCTCACCCTTGGAGCTTCTCAACTATCTTCATCACTTGGAGGTATTATTATTGCAAGCAATTGCTTGCCCCCATTTTCAATACAAGTTTATTTTTTCTATTTATTGTTCTTGTTTTTTAATTCAAAAGGTTATTATGATCTGCACATGTTAGTTTAGTTTAGATTTAGATTTAGTTTATTGTTTTTGCTTAATATTGAAAATGCTGCTACTAGTTAGCAGGTGCCCATTGCACTAAGCTTGGTTGCAAAACCAAGCCAACAGTTTTTGGCGACTCCGCTGGGGATCGAACCCAGAATCTCTGGTTCGGAATCTTGTCATCCATCGGTGCATTATCGATGAAGGGGCCTCTACATGCATTATGTCCACATTCATTTGGCAGAAGTTGGGATCGGCAGAAGTTGGGATCTGCTACTCTCCAGCAGTCCACCACTGCGTTGCGAGCCTATGATGGTTGTTCGGCTCAACCCCAAGGTCTCTTAGCTAATGTCCCCGTCCAGCTGGCGGGTAAAACCGTGCTCATTGACATTGAAGTCATCAATTCCCAACTCGACTATAACCTCTTACTTGGTCGCAGCTACATGTATGACATGCAGGCGGTTGCCTCATCCGTTTTCCGTACCATGATGTTCCCCCATGAGGGACGCATGGTCAAGGTCGACCAACTTACCTACTACGATCCCAAGGCCCCCGCCACACCTGAAAATGTTCTCCCCATGGTTGAACAACCTGTTTGTGGTGCAACTACCTCGTTCGTTTCCTTTGTGGGACCCGTACTTTACTCCGAGGCACCGATGACTGCTACATTTCAATCCATTCCACCATCGTCACCGAAGCCCACGTCGCTGACCTCTGTACTCTCTCCCACAATACACAAACACCCAACAATCAGCCACCCTTGTTCCCTAAACCACCATTGGTCTCTAGTCACGTCTGTGTTACACCCATCCACACAATCCCCTTTCTATTTCCTCCCTCAGGTGTAGTAAGCGCTCCGGTTATGGCTACCCTTAGTCTCCCCGGGTTAACATTGGGATTACCCGTGTGGTATATTTCGCCTCTCGTTCCCCCGCCGACACCAAATGTCATCCTGCAACCAGTGCAACCCATTGTTACTTCTACTCAACCACCTCCCGGTATCACTACTCCTTCGTCATCGACGAATCCCCCTCCTCTCATCAGGCCCACTGGGGGCAGAGGCCCACAACCATACACTGTGGTACCCCCACCCAAAGCAGTTAAACCTCCCCCCGTGTTTCGTGCTCCTCCCAAATGCTCATTGTGTGATGAGTTAGGCCATCCAACCCATCAGTGTCCACAGTTACCTGCATTACAGGAACACATGCAAATGCTGGACGACGACCCCAACATCCCGGTGGTCAAACTCGACCCAAACCCCAAGCCTCATGATAAGTCACTGCGCACCAACCACCCTTGTGCCATATGTGGTGTTTACGGTCATTACTCACATCACTGTCCTGACATCCCAGATTACAGAGCAGCTCTCTATGAGATGAATAATTTGGACCTTGAGACGGAACCCCCCACAATTGAGGAGATCTTCCCTCCTGTATCATCCTCATTCGGAGAGATTAACACCATTTATATGATCTCTTCGACTACCCAAACCTCGTCAACTGACTTGACCACTCACAGCTTCCGCAATGATGAAGAGATTCTCGAGGCTCCTACTGCTCCTGATGCCTCTCAAGTAAATAACATGGCCAATATTTCTCCCATCATCCACATCGACATCTCTGACCCACCTGGTGCCCTTCATACCGTTACGTTAGGAGCCCCCCACAGTAAGCATGAAATTGGAGAATACAAAAAACTGTTCCAAGAATTCACTGATGTCTTTACTTGGACAGATACCGAAATGCCTGGCCTTGACCCCGCCATTTATACGATCTCCACTGGATACCCTTATGTCCGGTCGACCCCTTCCATTGATCCCGTTCACACACATGTTCCACTCCGCTACTTCGGTTTCACTAATGGTGCAAGCCGTTGGTCCCCCAATCTGGCCTCCGCAGCTTGGGTAATATATTCCCCTTCACATGAGTTGATCCACATCGACGGAATCTGTTTAGGTGCTACCACCAACAACCAAGCTGAATACGACGCCCTGACCGGTCTCTTGGCCGCAGCTCTCCAATTGAGCATATGTCACCTTAACATTTTCCTCGACTCACAACTCCTTGTTTCCCAGCTCAATAATGATTACCACGTACGCAATCCCTGTCTTTTCAGAAAATTCCTGCGCACTAAACAAATGGTTAGAGAGTTTGAATCAATTTCATTTACACACGTCCCAAGGAACCTCAATAGTGTAGTGGACCATATGGCCAACAATATTCTAGACTGGCACACTAATCACATCATACCATAAACAAATAATGCATCCACGTGCATAACATGTGCCTCCACGAGCATATACCAAAAAACAAAATGTGCATCCACATGCATAAAATGTGCCTCCACGGGCATATACCAAAAAACAAAATGTGCATCCACGTGCATAACATGTGCCTCCACGGGCATATACCAAAAAACAAAATGTGCATCCATGTGCATACCCTGTGCCTCTACGGGCATATAACAAAAACAAAATGTGCATCCACGTGCATACCATGTGCCTCCACGGGCATACAAAAAATCAAACATGCCTCCACGGGCGATCGAAAAGACAACAAGTGCATCCATGTGCATACACGACTATATACCAACATCAAATATATATAGATATACATCACCGTATAAGTCAATACATGTCAGAGGTGCCCTCAGCACCCAATATACAAAAACTACATCAGCCGTACAAAAAAGGTGCTTCCCCATATGCTCATCAGCATTTGGGGGCAAGTACATATCATCTAGTCATCAAGGTCCCTGGGTTCCTCTGGCGCCTCCTCCGTTGGTCCCGCCGGATCATGCCGAGCCCGGACTCGCCTCTCCACCGACCCCGCTGGATCATCCCGTAATCGAATCCTGCCCTCCGCCGGCCCTGCCTGCTCTCGTCGAAGCCTATCCCTCAACTCGGCCGCCATCACTGCCACTCTCAACAACATCGAGCGCCACTCACGAGGCGCCTCGAAACATCGCTCGACGATGTCCCGATCCAGATCCCTCCACCCATCCTCTGGGAACCCTGCTACAATCATACCTAATGTCTCTCGGACACCAGTGATATCATCATCTCGAGGGCCAGCCCCTCAACCACGGGCCCCAAATCCTCAACCAAGTGGAGGCGGTACCGTTGCGCGAGGGGGGGAAACCACCATCGCTCGTCGCCTACGAGCCACATAGTCAGCCGGTGGTACAGGACCAATATCTGCACAATGCAAGTAAACCATCATATACATATCTAACTATAATCATAGCCAATAAATCTACAAACACATGATATAGTAGAGAATAAAACGTACCATCTAAACCCCAGGCCTATCCCTGGGCTCGCGACATCTCAGGATCGCCTCGATAATCCATACCAGCGTATGGATAGTCCTCAATCACCAGGGGCATCTGCTCCCACTGCTCATACATCTCCTGCGTGAAGAACCTGCGGATACCACCACCACCGCGAGGCATCATCTGCCCCCACCGCACCATGCGCGGCTCGCTCACCAAACCATCATGAATGGGCACCCGTGGTCGCAAAGTCAACACCCGCTCAAAGAAAAAAGAACACAGAAAGGAGGCATAACAGAACTCACCCCCCTCCCGACTGGCCTTGTCCAGATCTCTCCGGACACCAGCTAGAAACATATGACCCCATGCATAATAGGTCCCCCTCAACACAGAATCCACCATCATCGTTTGTCCCCCTGACAAACGATGTGGCGCCGCGGCACCCAGCACCCGCAGCACACATGTCCCAACAACCCTCATGTCCCACTCTCCTAGAGATCTCAGACTCAGCGATCTGTTCTGCAAAATAGACCCAGGGACACAAAAGGTCTCCAGGAGATCCTCCATGTCAACATCTGCCAGGATCCTCGGCAGAAGATCCCCCACCTCCCCTAAGCGAGGCAACCCAGTAAGAAAATAAACATTTGTGAGGGTGATCTCCAACCTCTCACCTCCAACAACAAAAGCATCCTCTGCAGGCACCCACCAGCTCACCAACTTGTTCAGTAACGGTCTTCCTGAACGCATTGGTGGAACCTGAGCGAACTTCAAGAGTCCACTCACTGCCAGGGTCTGCTGGACCCCCTGATCAGTCCGAATCCTCTCCATCAGATCCTCGTCTATCTCCTGCTCTCGCCATGAAGTCAATGGTCTCCTCAACATCCTGCCAAAAAACAGAAGAATTTTTTAGCACCAGGAATTTTTTTTTCAAAAAATGCCATCGCGGATTTTCCATCGAAACCCGCGATGATCATCGCGGCTTCCATAACAGAACCCGCGATGAACATCGCGGTTTCACGACTGTCTCCCCCATACTCGCGATGGACATCGCGGGTTCCAGCCTGACAGTCGCCATGAACATCACGACTGTTAGCCTCAAACCTGTGATGTCCATTGCAGCAAAAGACCCGAAACCCGCGATATTCCACGTTGGAAGGCCAACATGCAATTTCGCGGCCTTCGGGGACCCACCGCTAAACAAAAAAGACATAATTGAAAAGGCTAAGGCAAATAAGGTTACCTGAAACTCGCAGAATCGAAAACCAACGGTTAAATCTCCTGGAAATCGAGAAAGAGCTCTGACTGCTCTGCCAAACTCGCACGTAACAATGACACGTCATATGGGCCCCACGCCCTATTTATAGAAATTCCACCATTTTTCAAACAGCCATTCCGGTGTCATACGACGTCCGTTTCTCAAACCGTCGGTACCGTTGGAATCAACACAGCGAGAACTTCATGATAGATCTTTCCTTTTCCTGTTTTCATCAAGTCCATTTTTTGACCATTTTTTAAATGCCCTCGTCGCCTCGATTTGCATGCCACATCGGCCGTCGTCCGTTTTCGACAAGCCTTATTTCGACGGATTCAGTTTTCCGCGCTCGTGATGATGCTTGAGATAATTTCTCGCTCTCATGCCCAGATTTTTCGGGCATTTTTTCCATGCCCCCTTGTCACCTCGGTTTGTGTGCCACATCGGCCATCGTTCGTTTTTTGACGAGCCTTATATCGTCGGATTCAGTTTTTCGGGCTCGTGATGATGCTTGAGATCATTTCTCGCTCTCACGCCCAGATTTTTAGGGCATTTTTTCCATGCCCCCTCGTCGCCTCGGTTTGCGTGCCATATCGGCCGTCGTCCGTTTTCGACATGCCTTATATCGCCGGATTCAGTTTTCCGCGCTCGTGATGATGCTTGAGATCATTTCTCGCTCTCACGCCCAGATTTTTCGGGCATTTTTTCCATGCCCCCTCGTCACCTCGGTTTGCATGCCACATCGGCCGTCGTCCGTTTTTGACATGCCTTATATCGCCGGATTCAGTTTTCCGCGCTCGTGATGATGCTTGAGATCATTTCTCGCTCTCATGCCCAGATCTTTTGGGCATTTTTTCCATGCCCCCTCGTCACCTCGGTTTGCGTGCCACATCGATCGTCGTCCATTTTTTTACGAGCCTTATATCGTCGAATTCAGTTTTCCGCGCTCGTGATGATGCTTGAGATCATTTCTCGCTCTCACGCCCAGATTGTTCAGGCATTTTTTCCATGCCCCCTCATCCCCTCGGTTTGCGTGCCACATCGACCGTCGTCCATTTTTGACATGCCTTATATCGCCGGATTCAATTTTCCGCGCTCGTGATGATGCTTGAGATCATTTCTCGCTCTCATGCCCAGATTTTTTGGGCATTTTTTCCATGCCCCCTCGTCATCTCGGTTTGCGTGCCACATCAGTCGTCGTCCATTTTTGACATGCCTTATATCGCCGGATTTAGTTTTCCGCGCTCGTGATGATGCTTGAGATCATTTCTCGCTCTCACGCCCATATTTTTTGGGCATTTTTTCCATGCCCCCTCGTCACCTCGGTTTGCGTGCCACATCGGTCGTCGTCCATTTTTTGACGAGCCTTATATCGTCGGATTCAGTTTTCCGCGCTCATGATGATGCTTGAGATCATTTCTCGCTCTCACGCCTAGATTTTTTGGGCATTTTTTCCATGCCCCCTCGTCGCCTCGGTTTGCATGCCACATCAGCCGTCGTCCGTTGTTGACAAGCCTTATATCGCCGGATTCAGTTTTCTACGCTCGTGATGATGCTTGAGATCATCTCTCGCTCTCACCTCCATACTTTTTGGGCATTTTTCCCATGACCCCTCGTCGCCTCAGTTTGCGTGCCATTTTGTCCGTTGCCCCTTTCCCTTTTTGACAATCTTTATGTCACCGGATTCAGTTTTCCGCCCTCACGATGATGCTTGAGACCTTTTCTCGCTATCATCAATCCATTTTTGTTCCGTATAATTTTATCCCTTTTTCGGGCCGAACAATCCCTTTTACGAAAAAGGCACTTAGGGAGTTTCTGTTAAGCTCTTTTCTGACTCCTAAAACAATGAAAAGATCGTCGAGCAACCTTGCTTCCTTTCATGCTCGTTAAACGGATCTGAAAGGGCGTCTACCTGGTATAAGTTTACCCATTTTCCGGACCTTGTAGACTAATTACGAAAAAGGAATACTCTAGTCACATCGGCTAGAAGAGTTCTCCATTTGCATCGTTTTATGTTTTTTCGGGCCTTGGAGACTAACTTACGAAAAATAACACCAATGGAGTCCACTTACCGCTTTCAGACTCTCTAAACATGAAAGCGACCACGAGCAATCACCATCCTGGGCTTGTAAAACCAACAGGACAGTACTCATAACCACTGCAGAGTTTTCTAATCGTTTGTAGACTCCTTAAAAATGAAAGCACCAATGAGCACGAACAATCCTGGGCTCACAAAATCCACAAGACAGTACCATTTCAGAGCACACTTTTATCCCTTCTTGGAGCTCATTAAAACTACGAAGAAGGACCCAATGGTGCTTCTCGGTGCCACAACAGATCACGTCTACTCATATGGCAGCTTCCCCATTTTGGTCGCCTTTGTTCAGAGTATTTTGCAGTATGTCACCCTGAGAACCCCTCAACAGCACCCATCAGCTTGACCCCCCCCTAGAGTCAATACATACCCTTCAGTCCCTAACAACAATGATACGAACACCTACAAGTCAGTTCCCTATGCTTCCAGGTCAACCATGTCATCATGCTCTGAACAAAGGAAGTTTGAGTCTACCCACTATATGACCCCAGTTACTTCCCATCCCCACAAGTATGTCAATCCTACCATCAGTACTACCACACTTCAGTTCTACACCTCGTGCTCCTATCAAGGAAACATCATTGCCTTGTTAGTTGCTGGTCTCCCTCTGTTGATGACAACCAAATTTATTCCAGAGGATAGACCTAGAGGTCCCTGTGTCTTGGACTCATCACCATTTATGATGAGTGCCTACGAATCATTTCGAGAAGAGTCCTCAATGCTTCTCCAAATGGTTGTTTCTCACATGCTCGACTTCAACACCTTGATCGCATCGTTGAGACTTGCACAGGGCATCGGTCCGTTCAGTTATTAGTCAAAAACCCCGGATACCATCTAACTCCTCCACATTTGAGAGTCTACCTATGAATACAACCAGTTATACTTTTCCTATAGATATCCGGGTTGCGCATGGCGACAGTATTCAGATGTACCCCACTTTTTATACTCCCTCGAGTATACAGTTACATATACTTCCCGAAGATGGCTCATAGTCATTGAGTCCCTACAGATGTTAAACACCTTCAGTTTCAGCAGTTCATCAGTTATTCCAGTGTATCAGTTATTGAGATCAGTCATGTTATGATCATGAGTACATCCCAAACTAATGTCCCCTCTGGACCATTATGATGTACCAGTATATTATTCATTTTTAAGGTCCCCCTTCTTGGGACTAATTGTTTATATATGTCTTGATACGAGCATGGGTATGCCCGCCTCGTCCATTATCAGAGATTATTCCTCATTCATATTGAGGCCATGTAATATTGTTTATTTTTTGCAGCTTCCAAGGGTCGTGGATCCAGTCTCCAATCGGTCTCTTCTCCTCCCCAAACCCCAGAAAAATGACAAAAGAACTATGATGTCTATCGGCCATACGATGAGCTCCTGTCCTCACACATCAGGGGGCAATCTGTTAACACCTAAAAAGTGCTCACTAGCTCATTTCCTTATTCACATGACCCATTTGTCCACTTTTTCCACCATCTAAGCCTCTAAAGCCAACAAAAGGTCACCAAAAGACCTTAATACACCCCTTTTCCCACTCAAAAAGATTATTTTTCCTAAAAAAGCATAAAAAACCTTCAAAAAGGGTCCAAAATTCCCAAAAATATTAAAAAGGGAATAAAAATATTAATTTTATTCAAAAAAGGAAAAAGGAGGGAAAAGTACCTAAACCATGTTGGTCAATACCATTGGTTTCCACAAAACCATAATGGTATTCCCCACCACCAAAACCTATAAAAAGGTGGTAGGGGCTCCTCACTTTAGATCCATCCATCTTCCTATCCTCATGTTGCCAAAATCTCCCTTGAGCTTTTGGCCATTGTAGCAACCTTGGAGAAAGGAACCTTTGAGGTTTGGAGCTGCTCACCCTTGGAGCTTCTCAACTATCTTCATCACTTGGAGGTATTATTATTGCAAGCACTTACTTGCCCCCATTTTCAATATAAGTTTATTTTTTCTATTTCTTGTTCTTGTTTTTTAATTCAAAAGATTATTATGATATGCACATGTTAGTTTAGTTTCGATTTAGATTTAGTTTATTGTTTTTGCTTAATATTGAAACTGCTGCTACTAGTTGGCAGGTGCCCATTGCACTAAGCTTGGTTGCAAAACCAAGCCAACATACCCCCCTCCTCCTGCACATCAAGGGAAAGTCTTGGACCCTTTATCAAAATATATACCCCACCCACTTCATTTTAAGTGCCCTCAATTCCCTCTCAATTTAGGATTCTACTTGTGCTTACCCTATTTATTTCTTTTACCATATCATGGGTCATGTTTTGGTATATTTCCCTTGAAGAACGAACTTCATGCTTCGTGTAATGAGTGACAGAAGCTTATACCCTCTCTAGATTCGATTTCCTGGTGCAAACTATACCCCCTCGAGCCATATTTTCTACCATATCCACAAAATAGACTCTAGGGTAAACATAAGGTAAAAATATGATCGCCAATATAACCTTAATTCACCCCTCGAATCCCCTTTAATTCAAGACCCAGAGGAGGAACAAATTAAGTCTCTCATAGTTAGGTCAATGGCGACTTCCCATCCATGTATATAGAGTTAGCTTAGCGAAGCACTAGCCATCATAAGCAAACATGATTTCCCTAATACTTGTAAAAACCTACTTCTTGAGCTCGTGACGAATCTTCAGTCGTCCAACGATCATCAATGGGATTATGAATACTACTAATTCAATCTTCAATAAGTATAAGATCAATTCTCTGTATATTGATCTTAAGCATTCCTTGGATGGGATCTTTGCACCCTTACTATAGGTTTTCCTTCGAATTGGTAAGCTTATTGTAGCCAATATGTGGAATGTGATAGTTCTCAGGCCCCTGTTTGAATGCTAGAGGCTCTACTGCAAGGTTTTTTATTCTTTTAACTTTCGGGAACTCCTAGAGTTTTTTGGAAATCATATGAAGGATTGGTTGGGGGAGTTCTACACATATTTTACCACCGTGTACCATGTTCTTGAATATTCTGAGCGAGACCAAGAGGGTATCATAGACCAGTGAGAATATTAATATTTACATGGAAAATAATGAGGATGAACTTCAAGAATATTTGAAGTATTTTTCTTTGGCCATCTAGAGTTTATTGATGAATGTTTCCACGATTTTGAGTCATGATAGGTTGGATGTTATTGCATCATTTTTTTTACAATTGTGAGAAAAAGTGTACATCATACATTGTTTAGAGGTATGGAAATTTTGTAACAGATTCACCAGAGTATTGTGGTGATCAGGGAGGATGATTAGGAATTTTTTTAGATGAATCATGTAGAATATATTATAATAGATATTGAGGGAAATGTTCTTGAAACAAGAAGGAATAAGGCTTGTGAATTAGTGAAAGGAATTGCAACACATTATAAGGAAGAGGTGATGAGTACGGTCTCCATGCACATACAGAACCTGCACACAAATTATGTCATTAATACATAATAGAATTGGAAGTAGAAGTATTGGTTGTTTCTCTATCGAATAAACAAACTGCTATAGACATTAATCCTTTTCTTCATTCCCTAATGACTAATCTTTTTCAATGCGCTTAAATTGCTGGAACCCAAGAGAATCCTTATGTCATGAAATGTATAATGAGAATTTTTGGAATTGCAGAACTAAATGTTGACTGAGACAAACAAAGTTAGTTTCTAAAGAAATATCCACTGTAAATAAGACAAAGAACAACAATCCATATAGTAAAATATATATTAAATATAAAATGATGAGATGATGACAAATTACAAATATGGGCTCATATATATACCCATGCAGGGTTCGCTTTCATAAGAGATGTGACCTTTCGACAATAAGGTGCCTCTTCATTACATATTCAACTATTGAATCTTAATTATTAACTTATTATTAATATGTATATATTATATATATATATATATTTTATTAGATTGCCTCTCCCTTAGAAATGCTTTGTCCTCAAAGCATTATCATGGAAGACTTTATCCTCTTTTTTTGCTCGTGATGTCTTCTCGTGATATTTTTTGTTGTGGGCTGCGATACTTGACGAGATGAGACGAGATGAGTTACAAATGCCCAAATAAAAATGTTGCGAAGTGGTCCATCCCAAGTTAACCTTCATTGGGACCTTTTTCTTATTGATTTGTTGGATGGAACTTCTCATTTTTTTCTTCCACCCAGTTTGTTGATTTTGTCTCCATTATTTTTTGAAATCATAACTCATCTTTTTATGTTCCTTTTGAACACATTTTTGTTCATATCGTACCAATGATACGAACAAAGTTCGTTTCTAAAGAAATATCCATTGTAAATAAGATAGAGAAAAAAAATCCATAATTAGGAAAATATATATTAAATATAAAATGATGAGATGATGACAAATTACAAATATGAGATCATATATATACCCATGCAGGGTGCCCTTTCGTAATAGGTGTGACCTTCCGACAATAAGGTGTCTCTTCATTACATATTCAATTATTTAATATTAATCATTAACTTATTATTAATATGTATATATTATATATATTTTTGTTTATTACAGTGACCTGGCAATTGATTTCCTTACAAGTCTAACATCCATCCTAAATGAGTTTTGTAAAAATCCAAAAAAATATAGTTTCAATCATTATTTATTTGAGTTGGTTGTTTCCCTAATGAGAACATATTGTGAAAGATATCCAGGAGTGATTGCAAGTTTCGAGGAATTTTTTTTTTTGTCTTACAAACCATTTTGGTTCATGATACCACCGAATTTGTACCATATTCTCTTCAATTGTTGTCTCGGGTTATTGAGATAAATCGGCCTCTGTTACACCCAAGGTATTTTTTAAGGATTCTAATATTATACTTTAGTGTAGTATCCTAGGTGATTATTTTGGATTGAAAAAAACATCTATATAGATAGGTAGGCGAATATTAAATGTGAAACATACAATTTACTACTTAAATGTGTAAAATTTGGAGAATATTATGATAAAAAAACATATTTTATGTAAATATAGGCGATATTAGAGACTAAAAATGACCAAATAACGAATTTATTTTTTGAAAAAAAGCCCGAAAAATAGCCAATTGGCGAAATTTCGCCCTTAAAAATTACCCTAGTTACACCTAAATATTGCTACCATGAGACTCAATCTAAACATCCCTGAAGTTTCCCATGACTAGGGGGTTTAACTGGCCTATTTGTGGAGGTCGCCGCAGTTCACCCTTTTGCAACCTGCGACGTCGCAGGTTGTCCTAATGCAACCTGCGACGATGTCAGTTATTTGGATAAAAGAGCATCTTCGAGCTTGTTCTCAAAGGAGAGTGAGGTGGATCCCTATCCCTAGCCTATAGGGGAGTTGGAATTTGGTTCCCTATCCCTTGGGTGAGATCCCCTAACCCTCTCCTACCATATCTCAACCTATCCTATCCTCTTAGTCCTATATAAGTGAAGCTCATTCCCATTCCAAAAAGAGGAAGTCTATAGTATTTATATGCCGGTGAAATTAGCTTAGGAGAGATCTCTACTCATCCCTTGAGAGATCCATCATTCCATTGGAGGATTTGGCATTGGCTTGGTTGAACAAGGATTGTTATGTTAAGTCATTGGTTGTAATCACTTCCTTCTATGTACTTTCCCTTTTATACAGTAATATAAATGCTTTCCACCAAATCTCATTGCATTGATGATGTTTTGTGTAGTTTGCCTAATTAACTGCTTACTTAGATCTATTATTGTTTAGGTGCATTTTACTACTTTTTTTGTTATGTTTTATCTTGACAAGTTTTGCAGCTGAGATCTGAAGACCATCAAGCTTGGAGCAAATATCAAGGAGAAAGGATCAACGATCTGAAAGGTAAAGCATCTATCTACTCAATCTCTAATTAGATATAGGAAAGTATTCTATATTATATCCTATTTGTTCTAGACTTACATTAAGCTAGGGAGATCATGCCTCAAGTCCGCTCTTGGTAGATTGTCTGTCAAACAAATCTGGAAACCATACTGGGGAAGATACATGGTTTTAGTTTTCAATTTGAATGCTATTTTCAGTTGATTTCTTTTGCAAGCCATATTGATTTCCTCCTAAGTCTTTTTCACCATCAGATCTTCACTTTGAAGAGTTTGTAGTCCTCCTATGAGTCTCTACTCACTATCTTTAAGCCATTTTATTGCTCATTTCTTGGAGATCTATTGATCCTAGAGTTTGGATCTCGCCCGTCGCACCTGGGCAGTGGAACCAGAGCATTGATTTGATCTATGTTCTTTGTCTTTTGGGTTGTCATCGCAACCTTCCCACTAGTGTACCGCGACATCGTCACAATACCCGCACTGGCGACCTGCGACAGTCGCTCTGTGTATGAACATAGACTGCGTCGATCTGTTAAAATTGGCACAAGGGAATACCCCCTCCATTTTTTGATATGAGTTTTGATTTGGTGTGTAGACCCCCTCTGTGCTGCAAGATCCAGTCATAGACTTATTTTTTATTTGTGTGTTGAAAGTGTTTGGTTTTTGTGTGGATTTGTATTGGGTCCCATTTTGACAAGCTTAAGTTTCATAGTGGTGGACACCTTGGTTTCCCCCATCTTCATCCGTTTGGCCTTGTTTTCCCTGCTCTCCTCACCTGATATAATACTTCCATTGGCTTAGATCCCAAACTTCCTTTGCACATGTCATTTAGCTTTGTTTGCATTTAGTTGTTTGATTGAGTGTTTTCAGTCCATATGAGTTCTTGTCATTTTCTGAGAATTTCCTGAGTGTTTAGAGTGCTACAAATCAACTTTCTTTTCAGTTTTTGTGCTTAAAAATATCATTGTTATCAAGCCATAATCTTGGCATACCATTGGAAAATTAAAGATGCATCACTTTTACTATTTTCAAGCACATTTGAAAATTATTGTAGAAACTGCTTCATGCATTGGAATTGGTCATTTATTAGTCTTTTGGAAAAGTTTGAGAGAAAGAATTAATCATTTCTGCTTTTCGGGAATTATGAATCATTCATTTTCTTGAAAAATTTGAGTGAGATCAAGTTTTTTACAAAAGTGATTCCATGTTGGGAGAGATTGTATGCATTCTTGATTTTTTTATGGTTTTAAGCCATTATAGTGAAATTGAAAAGTTAGAGTGCTCTATATAGGAAATTTCTCTCTTTTCATCTCTTAGTTTTGATTCGAAAAGACAAAAGAAAATGTTTGGATTTGGTTGTCATTCTTGTTGAATTTTTGAGTTTTGCTTGGAAAAACGGAAAAAGTGAAAATAATATTTTTTTATCAAATTTGGTAGATTTTGGGATTGTGTTGCTTTGGTAAAATCACTTGGAAAGAAATTTTCTCCCTCCCATACATAGAGTTCATCAAAATAAAAGTATATTTTTTGCATGTAGTTAGGGCCTGCATTATGTTTACATTTATGTACTCATCTCATGCATTCACCTAACTGTCCAGATAAAATTAACGGTAGAACTAGGGTAAAATTTTTAGTAACTTGTGTGTTAAGTTAGAGACGTGTTCCGACGTCGTAAAATGTGGCAGTTGTCATTACTTTCCATCACTGTATTCTGGGGGTATTGTAGTCTTCCACGTACCTATCGGTATATCGAAGCTCTTTCATGTACCGACCAGGTATATCGAAGCTCTTTCACGTACCCACCAAGTACTTCGTGTACTTGGCATATATCGAAAGGTGTTTCACGTACTTGGAATATATAGAAAGGTGTTTCATGTACTTGGTAGTATATAGGAATGTCTTGTGCCGTACGGTTGTACATTAGACAACACCACTACGTATTTGAGCTCCCACGTACCTTGCGTATATCGGGAGACACCATTAGGATTCCTGAAACCAACTGAGTTAGCCATTTGGCTGTCTTGGAAGAGCAATACACCAAGAATAGCACTCGGGGAGATCACTACGCACGTACTGTCCAGGTAGTCGGGTATTCAGGAAAGGGTACGGTCCCAATCCTCCTTGTCGTGTTTTACCGTTGGACCTTGTGGTATATAACGATTTGTGAAGCCTTGATAATCTTGTGAGGTTCCAGAATTTTGAATCCACTCCTATCACATAAGTTTGCTTGCGGCATTCATTTGTGTAGGATTTTTATGGACTGCTTTTCTTTTGTTTAGCTTACCCTAGGAGAAACGTTTGTTTCAGTCACTCTGTCTAACTTTCCTTGGAGAAGGTCTCGTAGGATTCAGAACTTACCGCCCAAATATCCCCTTAACCAGGAGGTAATTTCGAAGGTAAGGATGGACCCACAAGACACGGTCGTGTCACCTGAAGTCGAAAACCCTACTTTGAATATTGGAGCACATAAGTTTCCTCCATATTCACCTGCCCCCAACCCCCCACAGGATGAAGAGGCATAAAATTCTACTTCACAAGACCTACCTTCCATTTTACCGGGAGAGCCTGAATCGGTGGAATGGTTATATCCACCCCAAGACGACCTTGCAGCAGCTGTTGGTCCAGCAGCAGCTTATTGGACATCATCTCTAGGCCACCCAGTGGCTCATTTTTCCATTGCATCCCCACCTAGTTGGCCTACTTGTGAAGAACTCTTCGGACCCATTCATGATCGCTTGGAAAGATTACGTACCAGGGGTGATGAAATTCGAAGACAAAGTCTTTCACGAAGTGTAGAAGACTTGACATTACCTACTTATCAACCACTCCCAGGTCATCTTTTATCTTTTGATTCATAGGAATCATCCACACAACATGTGACCACTTCTGAACTTGGTCAACCATCACTTCCTACACATTCACCTATCAGGAAGGAGACCAGTTCTACACCTCAAACGATTCAACCTGTTGAAGGACAACAGTCCAACACACCTGTTACTACCTCGGTTACATTACCCATTCCTCCCCCACCCAAAAACATGCGGGGAGGATACTCTTTACCCCCTACCTTCCTCGTCGGTAATGTTAATACTGCAGTAGATAATCAACAAACTGTGTTGGGTCAACCTTTGATTAGTGGTCAGCAAGTTGTTGCTGGGGGGAAACCCCCGTCTCTTAACCATAATACTGGAGGAGTATTTCCCATCGGTCATTTCGTTGGAAATTCCTTACCTCCTTGACCTTCCACTATGGTATTATCTCATGTTGGGGGACCATCCAATTTCATTTAACCACCATGGAGTCAAGCGTATCCGGGTTATCTTAACCCTGTGTCGGGACAACTCAATCCCAGAAACGCACTCTAGGGGGTACCTTACCCAGTAAATCCATACACTCTATGGGGGTAGAAAAATGTTTTACAACATTGACCCCCACCTACAGTCCCTCAAGCTCCACCACCCCCGTTTGGTCCACCCCCACCTCCCATTGGAGGCGGTGGGTCCACACACAACTCTGGAGGAGGCAGACCTCTACCTTTTGAAAGAGGACCACCTCATTCCGGCTATCATGGACCACCCCCCCTGGTGGCGGAGGTGGAGGCCTTACCCCTTCAGGCAGAGGCAGAGGAAAACCCCCCCGGTGGTGGAGGACCATCCCATTTTGGTGGTGGTGGTGGTGGAGGACCATCCCATCCTGGTGGTGGTGGTGGAGGACCATCCCATCCTGGTGGTGGTGGTGGAGGACCATTCCATCCTAGTGGTGGTGGTGGAGGACCATCCCATCCTGGTGGTGGTGGTGGTGGAGGAACATCCCATATTGGTGGTGGTGGTGGAGGTGGTGGAGGAGGTCCTTACCCTTCTGGTGGCAGTGGCGGAACACCACCCTCTCCCAGCAGAGGTGTGGAGGCCCACCCTATTCCGGCAGTGGCAGTGGACCACCACCTCCTCTCGATGGAGGCGGTGGAGGCCCATCCTATCCTGGCGATAGTGGCAGACCCCCACCGTTTGGAGGAATCCCACCCCCTCCCGGTGGCAGAGGCGGGCCCCCACCTTATGTTAACGGGCCACTTTATTATGGTAATGGGCCACCTTATTATGGTAATGGGCCACCTTTTTATGGTGGAAGACCTACTTACGGTCCAGGAGGCACACCCCCTTACAGTCAGTTTCCTTTAGGAACACCTACAATCAGTCGATTCAAGGTCCTACTGGTCCATACATTCCTTATCAGTACTATTAGTACCTGTAGCTAAACCAACAACTGCCCTTTTTGGCTACTTTGGATTTTCCCGACCTATCTTGTCTGACAAATGATCCCATTTTCCATGGGCATAACTGGCCGCCCATTATGGTTAAGTTACCATCAGATATCCCCAAATTTGATGGAAATCCTGGTGAGGATCCTAAAAACAATGTGATGACATACCATCTATGGTGTTCATCCAACTCCTTGATGGACGACTCAATCCGTCTTAGGTTATTTCAACGACCTCTCACCGGCCCAGCTGCCAAGTGGTACATTGAGTTACCACCCAATTCTTTTCCCGACTTCCGATCTCTTGCTATGTCGTTTTTGACCCACTTCCAGTTGCCTATTCGCTATGAGACTGGTACGGACTTATTGATCTCCCTTCGCTAGAACACTTCCACTCATACTTCCAATCATATTCATGAATGGCGGCGAAGATGACGTCTTATTAAGGATCATATTCCAGACCAACTCTTAGCTGACTGGTTCACAACGTCACTTTTACCCGTCGTAGCTCGAGACGTAGCTATGGGAGGGGCCGTCACTGAGGAACAAGCTATTTCCCGTGCCCAATACTTAGAATTGGTTTATGCTCAATCCAACACATTATATGAAATTGTTCTAGACGCACCTCTCCCTACGTATGATCCCAAGAAACCACCCAAGGGACCACAAGCTGATGGCAGCATTGGTTCCCTTGCCTCCCAACCTTCTATTCAAACTGGTGGCTCGTTGAACCCCCAAGGTTCTTCCCCATCACCACCATGGGCTGGAAACAACACTACCAAGTCCACGACTCCTGCCTCCACCGAAGAGGTGAATTCTGTGCAATCGGCTTCATCTCAGAAGTCCGGTGGTAAGAAGAAGAACAAAGGGAAACCTACGAAATATTCTAACCAACAAGAGCCCAAACCCACTCAGGAAGACACCAAACATAAGAGGAAGTTAAAGTATCCTTGTTTGCTATGTGGTGGAGACCATTTCTCAAAAGAATGTCCCCACCGAGACGAAGTTTAGAAGTTTCTTAAGAGAAACTCTACTACCGCAGTTCTCAATGATCTCTTTCCCACTCAAAACCAGCAACTCATCACACACACCTCTCCTTCCCAAGGAGAAGCATCCTCTACCGCACATGTTCTCATGATGCATAGTGAGATCGTCAACTTGAACACCCATTCCCGTTCATATGACTCCATCCCGCCGAAGGAGCCCGTTGGAAGTAATACTAAAAAAGATTCCACTTCGATTCTTGACATCACCGTACCGCCCGCTTCTCTCACCATTGAGAAGCCTTCTTTCGAGTCAGTGTTGCATCCTCCCAAGAGCACGATTAGAAAATATATTTTCAATCCCAATGCTCAGGCCGCTCAGAACTATAATATTGTAGAGGACTTGGCACAAGCTCCTTGTGCTATGTCGATGCTTGAGGTCTTGCAGAACTGTCCTAACTGGTCTTGCAGAACTGTCCTAACTAGCGTAAGACTCTCCTCACTGCCATCGGTGCGGTTGATCTAGATTCTAATTGGTCATAATTGTTTTTACGCCATGAACGCGGTCACATCATCTGTCTTTCGCATAGTACAATTCCCCCACCAAGGACGAATTGTTACTGTCGATCAACTGGATTTATGTACACCTGACACTGCTACTCATCCGGGCAATAACGTTCCATTACTTGGGAAATCTTCGCATCCTTATGAGAGCGTGGTGGTTGGCCTCATCAAGGACTCATCCCTTATGGGCGCTTTTCCAACCTCGGATCCCCCAAATCATTTTGCCACGGTGAACATGATCTCCTATCGGATTTCATCTATCCCCAACTCTACTGATCAATGTCTTGTACCCGATGAATCCACGACACACCTGATTGGAGACACTGTGCCTCTTTCACTCGCCGAACTCACGTATGAGGCTATCCAGTTAGATCCAGAGGACCACTTGGCTGTGGCCTCCACTTCCTGTTCTCTACAGTGGACATCATCCCTATGTTAGGAACCCATGTCTTTACTTTGTTAGTATATTGTTGTTGGACGCATATGCTTTGTAAGTCATCCCGTAGTATTTGTTGATCAATAGTTTATGTGATTGTTGTTGGCGCATATGCTTTGTAAGTCGCCCATAGTATTGTTGATCCATAGTTTGTAGTGGCCCATGGTTTTGACCCATAGTATTGGCGCCTAGACTTAGTATATGTGTGTTGAGGCCTATGAAGTCACCATGAATTTATTTGTATTAAGCTTGCTCATAGGAGGTTTCCCCCTCAAAGTGGCCTGTGATCAATATAAAAGTGATTCTGAGTTCTGTCATTTCTGCTATTTCGCATATTCTTATTAATTAATTGTTGGAGGTGCATCACACCCTACCCGATCCTCTGCTCCAGACTTTTCATTTTGACGAGTCCATTATGGAAATCATGAGCGTCGATGATCGTCTGTGGGAAGACCTCCATCATCGTTCGTCTTTCCTTCCTTCTTTGGATACTGTGGAGAATAGAATTAGCGCCATATTTACACCGGATGTCTACCCTTGCTCTCAGTCCTCAATACTCACGTGTCAAACGTACTCTGAAGGAAACTTGGCCAACATTGAGCCTACCATTTCGATAGACATATCGGTTACCCCTGGTGTAGTGGAACACATTTGTTTAGGCCATAAGTGTTCCCCTGAAGAAATTACAACTTTCACGGCCTTGTTCAAGCAATTTTGAGACGTGTTTTCTTGGACTTACGAGGAGATGCCCAGGATAGAACCTGCTATTGTTTCACACATGATTTAAACCTATCCTGACGTTAAACCAGTCCGACAAAAGTTGCGACCGGTGCACCCCCAAAAGACTATGGCAATCAAGGCAGAGATTGAAAAGCTCTTGAAAGATGGTTTTATTTACCCTGTCCCGTTGACAGAATGGGTCTCAAACGTCCTCCCTCTAGATAAAAAACAGGGTACCATTTGTGTCTGCGTCGATTATCGGGATCTTAACAATGCTTGTCCTAAAGACAATTACCTAACTCCCTTTATCAACCAGATCATCGACAATTGTGCGGGAAGCGTCATCTTTTCATTCATGGATGGATTTTTCGGCTACAACCAAATTGAGATCCACCCGGCTGATCAACACAAGACAACTTTCATTTGTCCTTGGGGTAAATTTTCTTATCGCAAGCTCTCTTTTGGCCTTAAAAATTTTGGTGCCACATTCCAACGGGCCATGTCGTATGCCTTTCATGACGTGAAGGAATTTTTGGAACCTTACTTGGACGATCTACCTACCCATTCATGACAGCGCGAGTACCACATTGACCATCTAAAGGCGGTATTCCTCAAATGCAGGCGGTATAACATCCGCCTGAACCCTCACAATTGCATCTTCTGCGTCAAGTCTGGACACCTCCTCAGTTTCATAGTCTCGAAATACGGGATCCGCATTGATACCCTATAGGTGGCAGCCATCGTGGCTCTCCCACCTTCCACTGACATCACGAAACTTCAAAGTTTACAAGGGAAGGAAACTTATTTAAGGAATTTTGTCTGTAATTTTGCGCAAAAGACGCAGGGTTACATGAGACTACTTAAGAAAGACATCCTGTTCATTTGGTATGACCAAGCGCAACAATCTTTTGATAGTCTCAAGCATGCTATCACGCATGCCCCTGTGCTCCAACCACCCAATTACTACAAGGATTATATCCTTTATCTTGCCGCTTCTACCACCACGATCTCCATGTTCTTGGTTCAAGAAGACAACAACGCCCAGGAGCATGTGATCTACTACCTCAGTAAGGGTCTCATCGACTCTGAAACCTGTTATTCACATGTCGAGAAGCTCACTCTAGCGGCAGTCATTGCTATCCAAAAGTTCCGACATTGTATCTTGCTCCGCACCACCACTATCATTGTCGATTCGAACCCCATGTACCACATTTTGACATGTCAGGTGCTTGGGGGAAAATATTCACACTGGATCGTGATACTGCAGGAATTTGATCTCCTATTCGAAAAGGCTAAGTCTAAAAAGTCTTTGGTGTTTGCTGAGCTGATCTGTGATCTTCCTTGGGCTTATGTCGATTTTGAGCCCAATGATTCTCTTCCAAACGAATCATTGTTCCTGTTAACGGACAATCCACTCGGGTGGACACGAGCCATATCTCCCTAGTTCAAGTGAATCTAGAACAAATGGAACAAAATACAAAACTCATTTCCTAGATCTAGTTACAGATTGAGTACTTGATATCATACCTTTCAGATCGCAGATCCTTCTCCTTGTTGTTGCTCCAGGTCTCGCGGTCGTCATATCTCCAGCTGCAAGACCTGTCAAGACAATATGGAAACAATACAAGCAGTACAAGATATCTAAACAATAACTGATCTAAACTAACAGTTGAGGAAGAAAGTTCTAAACATCATCAATGAGACAACATTTATGGAAAGAAATTATATTAACTATATAAAAGGTGGGAATACATAGAAAAGATGAAGCTGCAACCAAACCCTCAACGTTGCATCCTCCATCCAACATGTCCAAGCCAAGTCTCCAAGATGGTACAAGCTTCCCAATCACCAATATGGATCCTATCAGCATAAGGGTACCATAGACCTTCCCCCCTCCCATGGAGAGAGTGGGTGTTTATATAGGGCTAAAGAGATAAGGTAGGTTGAGGATTAAGGGAAGATGGTTAAGGGATATTTCCATAAGGGTAGGAACCGAAATGCCACCTCACCTAGAGCCTAGGTATAGGCCTCCACATCACTCATATTCAAGAATGGGCTCGAAGATACTCTTTTATCCAAATAACTAACATCGTCGCAGGTTGCATTAGGACAACCTGCGACGTCGCATGTTGCACAAGGGAAGACTGTGACGACCTTGAAAAGTAGGTCAGTTAAGACCTCCAGTCATGGGAAAATTCAGGGATGTGTTTTTACTCTAAAATGGGTTTAGGTAAAATAGAAAAGAGTTTACACAATGGTCAAGATGATGACATTATCACAACGGTCAAAATGATGACACTTGGTCATAATGACGATACTTACAATGGTCATGGTGATAACACTAGGTCAGGACGACGACACTTGCAATGCTTGCGACACTTGCACAAGGGTGGCAAAATTTTGGTGTTACAGTTCCTCATCAACACGTTTGATCCGTGGTATGGAGATATCACTCTATATCTTCAGACCAAACGTTTCAGCCCCCAACTCTTGCGGGACGACCGTCGTCGAATACGCCACCATGCAAAGTATTATCTGATCATTAGTGATACTTTGTACCGCCATGGTATTGATTCTATTCTTCGACGTTGTCTCACTCATGAAGAGGCTGAACATGTCTTAAATGACTGTCACGCTGGGGCGTGTGGCGGTGATCTCTCTAGGATGGCTACAACCCAGAAAATACTTCGCGCAGGATATTATTAGCCATCTATATTTAAAGATTGTATCGAGGCCGTCAAAAAATTTCCTCCATGCTAGCACTTCCAAACTAAGAAGAGCACCCACCCAGCCTCGTTACACCCGGTTATTTCCATTGTCCCCTTCCCTAAATGGGGCATTGACTTCATGCACTGTAATCCTACCTCGGTCGGGGGGCATGGTTATGTCATAGTAGCTGTGGATTACTTCACAAAGTGGTCCAAGTCTATGCCCACATACACAGACAACGGCAAAAATGTCGCACTCTTCATGTTTAATCATGTTATAGCATGGTTCAGAGTTCCTCAAGCTATAGTTACTGACCATGGTTCTCACTTTATGAACCACATGGTTGACGAATTGAGCACTAGATTGGGTTTTCGCCATGAAAACTCAACACCGTACTACCCACAGTTCAATGGAAAAGTAGAGGCCATTAACACGGTCTTGAAAACCATGATCTAGCGCATGGTGGGTATGCAAAAATCCAACTGGTATAATATGCTCTTCTCCGCACTATGGGCTTATCGAACTTCCGTTAAGACCGCCACTGGATTCACCCCCTTCTAATTAGTTTATGGATTGGAGGTAGTCGTACTGATTGAGTGCAAGATTCTATCCCTCAAACTCGCGGTTGAACTTCTCCCTAACACTACTACTGAGGAAGAACGCTTCCTCTACCTAACTAAACTCGACAAGACTCACCGTGATGCCTCTCTTTCCAACGAGGCTCATAAGAAATGCATCAAAGCGTAGTATGACAAGTCGGTAGATCCCTGTGTCTATAGCGAGGGTGATTTGGTCCTCAAATACGACCAAAGACATGATAAGCTGGGGGCAGGAAAGTTTGAGTCCATGTGGGATGGACCCTACATAGTGAAACTCGTTTTAGAGAGGGGAGCTTACGAGCTTGAATACTACGACGAGATATCTTTAGGTGAACCCCGCAATGGGCTTTACCTAAAGAGGTACTTTGCCTGAGTTTTTCATGCATAAGTACTTTGTATATACTATACATGGCATGTGTTTTGTGTGGTGTGATGCTTTGATTTTTTGCGTGCTTAGGTCTTGTTTCGTTACTTATACCATGTTCTGTCTGCGTGTGCATATGGAAACTGGCTACTGATTCGTAGACAGTGCCAGCCGGCATACCCGTAACCTTGCTTCAGCAGCCTGGGTGCTATATTCTCCCATTGGCGAGCTTATCAGCTCAGGAGGAATGTGTCTAGGTTTCGCAACCAACAATGCTGCGGAATATCAGGTAGTCATTGGAATCCTAACCATCTCTATTTCTTTGGGTATGGACCACGTTGTCATCCATTTGGACTCTCAACTGGTGGTCTCTCATCTTAACCGGGTTTACACCATCTGTGACCCTACCCTACTCTGTCTTTTCCGACAGTTTCATCTTTTGGAAAGGTCCTTCGAATCCATACAGTACCTGCACATTCCACGAGACATGAACGTAGTTGCTGAATCCATGGCCAACTTCATCTTATATTGGTACATTGCACACACATGAGCATATTCATGAACTGTAAAAGTGGACATAACATGTAAATAATTCATCACATAAGCAAACACATAAACGATATCTCATATAACACAAATGTATAAAGCCACCAGAATGTCTGTATATATATATAATCAAGATAAAGTAGTGTTGATACAAAAATCTGAAGCACGACAGCTTTCAGTGGGTCTATACAAAATCAGAATCCTGATAGCTTTCAGTAGTACAAAAGCTGAGGCTCACAAAGCTCTCAGTACATACATAACATCACAAGGCCTAACGCCTGGCTTGTGGAGCCCTAGGTCTTGCAACTCTCGCCTTCTTACCGTGGAAGCAATCTATAGCTCTCTCTACCTTGCAGAGCATCTCACTTAAGTGCAAGGTCACACCAACTGTGTACCTCTGCATGGGCCTCGGTAACTCATGCACTGCTGCATCTAGAACGTCCAATGTCAACCTGGTGAGGTTCTCATAGACGTCCTCCATATCCACGATGGCATCATGCATGGCTGGGGCTACTAGTGGTGCCTCTCCTCTCCTCGTGAGAAACAAAACTCCCACTGGTCGTGAAGGGCCCACATATGCACACACATGTTATTAACTCATCAACACTACCCAAAAAAAATTATAAATACACAAAATGAAAAAGTACAAGGGTCATTGTTCTTACCGATATCTCCCCACTCTGCTCCCTCAGGCAGTACTAGGTCTGGATCCTCCCTGAAATCCGTACCACTGTATGGGTAGTCCTCGATCATGAGCAACTGGCCTTCCAACCAGGTGAAGAATCTGGAACTGTACCCGATGATTGGACCCCTGCCGCCATGGTGGGCCATCACCATTGTCGATCGAGCCATATGTGGATCCTTGGGATCCCTGTCATCCAAAGTCACCTGTGGGGGTAAAAGGGGAACCCGCTCCAACAAGAATGAGATCACTACTGATCCATAGCCGAATGCTTGAGCTCACCGCATCGACAATTGGTCAGCTAAGCTTGAAGGTTGGTGAGGAGTCCCTCACACCAGTTGAACACCTTCGGAGACATACAATCCTTCGCATACAACATTTGGGAATTGGTAGCTAGATGAGCCGCTTGGCTCCCTGTTATCCTCACTATAGTAAAAACTATAGCACACAATGGACGATCTCACACCTCTTTATTGGGAATTTTCCCACTAGAGGCACGAGCATGTGGAGTACAGTGCTGGTCGATCAAGTTATCCACCTTCCGGTCACTCCCTCGTGATTCGGTGAGAGACACGTTATCCCCCCTCCGGGATAATCCTGTCAAGAAATATATGTCATCAACATCTATAGTCAGTATATGCTCCCCGATCATGAAGTACTGTTGTGCTGCATCCCAACTCCGAAGCATGTGCTCCAGTAGTGGGACTTGGGCCCTCATGCCCTGGACCTGGAATAACTTCAATATTCCACAGTTCCTCAATGCCTCCACACACAATGGATCACTTGCTGCTTGCACATCTTCCACCTCATGTTCACGCTTGCGCCATTTTAGAACCATGTTGGCAGCCACAAACCTGTCAAAGGAAGCATTTAAACACCATTAGAGCTCACCCAAACCATCAGAAGTTTTTCTGGTGGACTAGGTTTGATTTTTGAGATGGACGTTTCCATCGTTGCACCCCATCTTTGCAGACAGGGCGACATCGTCGCAAGATTCCTTTATGGGTTTTGCGACGACCTAGGTTCGTCATAGTTCTCGCAAGAGAGGCCTTCGATGACCCGAGGGTGCACAAACCCCTCACAAATCAACCCCAAAAACCTAAAAAATGGACAAAAAATGAAATTGTAAACCACTAGAAAGATGTTGGCTGAGATTTAGGCGCTACCTACTCCGAACAGTTCGTGAAATGGTCACTCGTAGCTCCGACAATCGACAAATGAAATTCTACTCCAAATGGCACTTTCTTCTCCCCGAATTTGGCAAATAACAATGGTAACTATGTTTGGTCATTTTTTCTATTTTATAAACAAAAAGGGAATATTCTTTTTCAAATTTAGATGCTTTATGGGTTATTTGCTATAGTTTGGATCATTTTTATTACATTTAAATGCTCGGTTGACTATTTGACCTAGTTTTCAAGCATGCAGGAGACGTTAAGTGTTTCATTTGCGCCATTTTCACATCGTAGCGATCATCTCAGGTATGAACAACCCGTTGAATACTTTTTGTTGTTATTTTCATCCATTAGATTTCAATTATTTAATGATGACGAGCTTACTCTTTGTTCTTTCTCGTGCTCGTAAAACCATGAGAATAAGTCACCGAGTTATGATGTATCACTTTTTTGGGCTCGTTAAACTCCTACAAAAAAGGAACTCCCCCAGAGTCTATCTTTAAGCTCTTTTCAGGCTCTCAAAATACGAAAAGATCACCAAGCGAACTTGTCATGTTCACGCTTGCTAAAGTATTTGACAGGTCATATCCATGGTGATAGTTTACCCCTTTTTCAGACCAGGGGGCACTATTTACGAAAAAGGTATACTCCAACCAATCATGACTGGAAGAGTCCTCTCCCGCGTTGTTTTACCCTTTTTCAGGCGACGAGGCTAACTTTACGAAAAAGGACCGTTGGAGTCTTCTTTAGTTCTTTTCAGACTCTCTAAACATGAAATGACGACCGAGTTTACCTTCTATGGAATCGTTAAAATCTAACATTGAAGGGCCCGCTATGGGATGAACCCCTCCTCTCCCAAGTTCGGAAAACATTTGGGATTGGACTCATCTATGAGATGACCTATACCGAGCATCTGGTTACCCTCATCAGGCTCATAAAAAACACATGAGGAACTCATCACTCATGATGGGGAAAAATGAAAACTTTTATGTTACACTCTTTATCTGTGGCAGTACCTAGTCATTCTTGAACATGGCACTCATTTGCATTTGCATACAACACTTGGATCATCCATTTGTCCTCGAGTTTTTCCTACTTCCTGAGTCTTGTTACTCCTTTGGGTCATCCAAAGAATACTTCCACCATCAATTGCATTAGGAGTTGGTGTCATACTCATCATGTCAATACTGCCAAGTCATGCCATGCCCATGTTCAAGAATACTTTCACTACTTATCATTTGCAGTCAGTACACCTTCCACCATGTCGGTCTACTTTGAGTCAGTCATGTATGTTACTGTTCCATCCGATCTATTCAAAACATATGTTATTGAGTTTCGTGTCGATGATGGGGGATTCATCATGGCCCTCCTTCGACGGATTCATCCTTGTCGACTTCAACACATCATCCAAGGATTGAATCTAGAAACTAATCGAGTACCTTGGGCCTGTATGCCTCAACGGCAGATTACCTCGCTTTCGACATGAGTTTACATCATTGACTCTTGATTGAAATATTTCATTCGGCGTTCAACTTCAACTCATTTTTTCACGCTTGATGATATGTACTATGATACCTTGGGGATCATTGACATTAATGGTGATTTACCTCATGCTTGTTAACGGTATACATCAATGACCGGTAATCAAGTGGTTTCTACCATGTTTGACGTCAAGACATTTGTAATCACATGGATAGATTCATATCATTGCAGGTTCGGATTGAAGACCCTGGGGAGTCATGTTTTACCCAGGTTGCGATGGAGATTGTTTTGAGTCATATTACACGGATCCACTTTTGTCTTGGTCATGTCTGTGTTATCATCTCATCATGGATCTACGCTTGTGTCTAGTAGCCATGATTGTGTTCAGTCGGTCATTACTACCATGGATCTGCATTGTATTGGTCGGAAGCCATGTTGTGAGTCATATGAGACTGTGTACTCGGAGTCAGTTGTACTTCAACAACATCCTTCGTCCGACAAGTCCATTTCCATTCCTTCTATCAAAGCATTTCACCTGTTCATTTTTCAACAACTTCATGCTTTGGGGGGGATTGTGTTACACCTAAATCTTGCTACCCTGAGACTCAGTGTAAACATCCCTGAAGTTTCCCATGACTAGGGGGTTTAACTGAACTATTTTTGGAGGTCGTCGCAGTTCACCCTTGTGCAACCTGTGATGTCGCAGGTTGTCCTAATGCAGCCTGCGATGATGCCAATTATTTGGATAAAAGAGCATCTTCGAGCCCATTCTCGAAGGAGAGTGAGGTGGATCCCTATCCCTAGCCTATAGGGGAGCTGGAATTCGGTTCCTTAGCCCTTGGGTGATATCCCCTAACCCTCTCCTACCATATCTCAACCTATCCTATCCTCTTAGTCCTTTATAAGTGAAGCTCATTCCCATTCCAAAAAGAGGAAGTCTATAGTATCTATATGCTAGTGAAATTAGCTTAGGAGAGATCTCTACTCATCTCTTGAGAGATCCATCATTCCATTGGAGGCTTTGGCATTGGCTTGGTTGAAGAAGGATTGCTACATTAAGTCATTGGTTTTAATCACTTCCTTCTGTGTACTTTCCCTTTTATACAGTAATATAAATGCTTTCCACTAAATCTCATTGCATTGATGATGTTTTTTGTAGTTTTCCTGCTTAACTGCTTACTTAGATCTATTATTGTTTAGGTGCATTTTACTACTTGTTTTGTTATGTGTTGCCTTGACAGGTTTTGCAGCTGAGATCTGAAGACCATCAATCTGGGAGCAAAGATCAAGGAGAAAGGATCAACGATCTGAAAGGTAAAGAATCTATCTACTTGATCTCTAATTAGATCTAGGAAAGTATTCTATATTCTGTCCTATTTGTTCTAGACTTACATTAAGCTAGGGAGATCAGGCCTCGAGTCCGCTCTTGGTAGATTGTCCATCAAACAACCTCCTCTTCCTACAACCTACATGTTGGTTGACAACCTAAGAAGGTTAAAACATTGAGAATTAAGACGAGTATGTTGTTTTAGAATTTAATTTTTATTGTATCAGAAGTTGAAAGCTAATTGCTACAAGAATAATGTCATAGTTAGTCATTCCCTTAAAGAATAATATGGATAGCAGTTCTCTCCTTCAAGATAAATTCAAGTTAGTAATAAATTCCATTGATATTTAAAGGCATTTCATGGAGCCTTTTCTGAATTTTTGTGTAAAATATTGTTGCTGTAATTGTAGACCTTGCAAAACTTACCTCACCTGAGTATCCTAGGGATGAGAGGAAGTGCCTATGCATTATCCTCGGATAATTCACATAGAAAATAAACTCCTGATTTTGGGATACAAATTGTATACATAATCCCACTAACTACTTAAACCATTCTATCACTTTACTAGCATCCCATTAATGACTCCATTTATTGATTAAAATTCATTTTTAGTCTATGGGCTTTATAACTATAATGGCATATGGAGTTTACAAAAAGTGTGTACAGTTCATTCCTCTCTTTCATCCTGCATTATTTGTGTGTGTATTCTCTTTGTTGTTTGTGTCCTTATATCAAAGAGTAAGTAATATATGTAACTTTTTGATTTTTTTCTACTATCTTGCATTTTTTGCTAAATTGTCTTTACATGCAAAAATTAGTCATTGCAGTAGTTTGATTGCAGTTTAAGGATAAACTAGCCGTGGTTCTTTGGTTAAATACATTATACATGATTCTTTGGTTAAATATTATTGTTAATACTCAACTCTCATTTTTTGGACCCTTTATAAGAATATACTACTTAAGTATTAGAGACTTAGGGGGAAATATACCCCCAAGAGCAAGTCCTAGACACTTTGGGGAAATAGATTCCCCTTGTTTATACTTTATTCTATTGGTGTACTATGTGGAAGGATGCCATAATATTGTGATTCACTGTCCTGAAGGTGGCATGCTTCCCTGGGAATTCCACTTCATGAGCTCTAGGCTTCTTATGGTCATTTTTATCCTTAAAATCAAAAGTATCATCATTGTTGTCCATACAAATGCTTGTGACATACAATGGGGTTATAAAAAGACTGAATTCTCTATCAAATATTTCATAGAAAACCCAGAACTAAGTAAACCCTCTTTTTTCTGAAGCAATCTTGCCTTAGACACTTCAAATCTTCCCCTTGTGCATGTGTTTAAGAGACCTTCTAGAGCACTCTTTTCCATAGATCTAATGTAGAATGGGTTTATTCTTTCCATGGTTTAGTTCAATCTTCAGAAAACATCCTATATATTTTTCGTTCATAGTTCCTTCACATTTTTTCCACATAGTGTCAATGATAGCCCTCTTTGTGACTGCAAACTAGATCCTCATTCCATTTCAAGTCATATCTTAAATTACACATCCTTTCATGTTGTTAGAATATCCTCAAATGCACCCTACAGGAACCTTTATTTGTTGGAATATTGTGCCATAAACAACTCTTAAACTGTTGTAACATTCACCCTAGTATACCTAAGATATGCTTCATTGCTAATTGTTAAAACCCTTCATAATTACCTTAAAGGGTTGTCATCATTTTTCTATTATTAATACCTTATCTCCACACACAATAGTCCTTTAGAGTTGGTGTTAATTATGTTCCCCAAAATTTCTTCTACAGGATCCTTAGGTGGCCATAATTAATGTGACATGCACTTCAGGATGATGCCCTAAATATTCCCAGTCTTTTCCATATTTAATAGGACTAAAGGGATGTTGGAATCCATGAAGTTGGGGATATTAATTGTGTAATGCATTCCAGAAACACTATACCACTATATCCTCATCTTGGTGTACCTCAAAATATTACTCTTAAGAAATTTAGAACCACGATTTATGTGCTTTACAACCACTAGTGAGGCACCGATAAATACAAACATATTCCTACAAATAGGGCCAACCTCACTAGTTAAATTTTCATATGTTTTGGGTAGGGCCGACCTTAATATTTTTCTAGTAGGAAGCTCCAAAAATATGTGTGTATCTTCAGAACGCTCAAGGTTGAACCCTTTTCATTGTTAGTACTTCATTATCATAATTAGGGATGATAATGGGCTAGTTTGTCCACAAATCACTACAAAAGTCTTGTGATGTGAATGTTGATAGGCCCACTACAACCAAAGGAATACCAATATACAACATTCATTACTTTTGTATGCAACATATGGTATCCCAATTCAAATAAGGTGAATGCTAGGGGAAATATATGGTTAATTAATAATAGTTACAACATACATTGAGTTTCAGACCTGTAGCACATGACCACAAGAGAATGATTGATTGATAATTATTGATAAAGTGTTCTTACAGCTTGTATAAATTCAACTTTAGAATAAAAAAATATTGTAATTTCAAACAATATTTTTTGCATGTTTACTTGTACTTTTGTACTTGCAATAGTATTGTATATATAAAAAAAATTGAATTGATTTATTCCATTGTTCCTGGACTAGGAATTGAAGATAATGAATATATTTTTATGCATGATGATTAAATCACATGCAAAGCAATTATATCAAAGCAACACAAAAAGGAAAAGGTCTTGTCAACATAACTCTCAATGATGCACTAAGGTGTTTTTGCATCTTTATGTATGCTCTTAATACAGTTGTTTTGTTAACTGTTGTGCTTTTAAATGTTGTTTAACAATATTGGTATTAAAAAAATTTATATGATGAAACCACATGCAAAACAAAATCAAATCTTCACTATTGGTTGTGGAGACTGATCTTTCCGATTCAAAGGTCATGTTTCAGTCGTGTTTGGATCCCGGCACCTGACGGGGGGTGTGGGGGGGATTTCCCCCCCGCTATAGTTGCCACGGGGGTCCAGGGGAGGGGTGGCGACTAATTTGGGAGCCCCCTCTAGCGTCTCCCAAATGGGTGATTTGCAGGCCCATGGTATTGGGTATCCCATGGTAATCCTTCTTTAAAAGGAAGGCATTGTATTGTGGCTATGTAGTATTGTATTGTATTATAAAAGAATAGTCTGTCTGAGAGAGATTGTGAAAGAGTCAAGAGAAAGTTGTAGTGGATGTGATGCAGGTTGTATCCCTTCATTTTGCTGGACAATATAATAAAAGGACTATCTATTTCTCCGTAGATGTAGCCCATATTGGGTGAACCACGTATATTGGTGTCTCTCTTATGTTGTGATTTTATGTGTTTTATTTATGCATTCTCGTTTATGTTATTGCTTTGCGATCCTGTTTTTCTAGCATTCACCACTTAAAGGTCCTACAACTATCAAAAGTGGTGTTGAACACAAATTTACATTGGATGACAGTCATATTAGTAGTGATCATCGAATCACTAATATGAAATCTTTAGTGGGGGCATCAATTGATGTTGTGCAATTAGCGTTGCGTATATGCGACAATACTCCAAATGTTAAAATGGTGAATGTTAAATGAATATAATTGTTGTTTCAATAGTTAATATGTCCCAATGTTTTGTCATTCTTAATGCTTAAAATGTTCTTTTGGATAAAAAAACATTGCTTGAATTCTTTACATGACTATTGAATGCTTAATATGACATATTTCATACTTTTAATTAATGTTGTATATGTTTTTTCATGATGAAACCACATGCAAAGCAATTATATCAAAACAACACAAAAAGGAAAAGGCCTTGTCAACAAACCTCTCAATGTTGCACAACATGATGCCAATATTGATAGTGATCACGATGAACCCAACGAGCATGGGAAGGACATTCATAGTGGTGCCAAACTCGAGGTGAGTGCAATAATATGCTAAATATTAAAATATAGTTGTTGTTATAACATTTTTCATATCTCAATATAATGACTTTATGCTAAATATTAGAGTATAATTGTTGTTGTAACAACATTTTTCAAATTTCAATATAATGTGTGGTTTTTTTTTGTAGAAATGTATTGATAAAATCCAAGAAGGTGATAAAGTAAAAGTTTTGGATCCATATGACAATGTTGATGTGGGAATTGGGAGGATTGGCTCACTCTCTATTATACATGGACTCAATTTGAGTGGATCAAGAGATGCAAATGTAAATATTTTAAAGGTGAAAAGTAACCTATCCCTTCCCTATGAAGACGAAATAGATGGATGTGCCCGTCTAAAAGAGAAGGAAGGAATCTTCATACGGTGACCACTAAAATATTTGCAAAATATGACATAGTTCATGTTTATCATGTACTAGCTATTAGACAACTTGGCCCACTTATTTATGCAATAGTTTGAATGCATGTTGTTCATGGATCTTTTATTATGGTGTAGTTGCACTAGAGTTGGAAACTCTCAGTAACAGTGTTGTACTAGTTTGACATTTTTCATTATATAAATATATGTGATCATCTTATAGTTTATATGGGTTTATAGAATTATTATTGTTGGCCCGGTTTTGCAACCAGGCTTAGTGCTATGGGCACCTGCTAACTAGTAGCAGCAGTTTCAATGGAAATAAATAACAATAAACTAATTAAACAAGACTAACCATGGATCTATGCAAAGATATTAAGCAAATAACAAAAATAATTTAAAATCAAGAACAAGATAATGTAAAATAATGAATTTGTATTGAAAGAATGGGGCAAGCAAGTGCTTGCGGAATCAATACCTCTAATGATGAGGTTGAATGGCTCCAAGGATGAGCAACTCCGATCTCCAATGGTCTCTTCTCCAATGTGGTTTGCAATGGCTAAAATGCTCAAGGGAGATTTCAGCAGCATAAGGATGAGATAATGGATGGATGGATATGAAATGAGGAGCCCCTACCACCTTTTTATAGGTTTTGGTGGTGGGGAATACCATTTGTGGTTTTGTGGAAACCAAATGGTATTGACCAACATGGTTTAGGTACTTTTCCCTCCTTTTTCCTTTTTTGAATAAAAATAATATTTTAATTCCCTTTTTAACATTTTTGGGAATTTGGACCCTTTTTTAGGGTTTTTTATGCTTTTCAGGAAAAATAATCTTTTTTAATGGAAAAAGGGGTGTACTCAGGTCTTTTGGTGACCTTTTGTTGGTTTCAGAGGCTCCGATGGTGAAAAAGTGGACAAATGGGTCATGTGAATAGGGAAATGAGCTAGTGAGCACTTTTTAGGTGTTAACAATTATGTTGAATGAATATTTTATCTTATGTTGTAGCTTGTTAGTATATGTAATGTTTTTATTTGATTTCATGTTTTAATTCAAGTTTAAATAAACTACCACTTGATGACAATTGAAATAAAAATGACTAAATATACTACTTGTTGACGGTACTAAATGACTAAATAAGTGACCAGTTAACATCAATCAATGATTAAATAAATGACCAGTTAACAACAATCAATGACTAAATAAATGACCACTTAATAGCAATCAATGACTAGTTAAGTTATGGCCACTAAATTTCTAAATCTCGATTCTCGAATTGCTCAACTCTCTCTTTCAATGCATGAATCACCATTGCGAAGTTCCCACTAGACCTAGGTTTATCAACCGAAGATCTATCAACCGCGTCGAACCCTCATAAAAAAATGCATCCCCCTAAATCCAATAATCGAGCTTTGGTACAACATGTAAGTTTTAAACCTGAGAAGAAAATCAATGCATAAATATTCTTAAGCAAAATATATATTACATGATTGCATACACACAATACTGACAGATATTTTCCTTGGAAATCCTTAAAGGGAAAAATCAATAAAACTTAGAGTTGCACCTCTATATTTCTCATTGTGTTTCTTAACCATTCACAATACAATATGTAGGTTTTCCACATCATTCAAAACCCTAATCCATTAAGCCGAATTAGATATAGAACACAATCCATTAACCATAATTAAATTACATATTTTGATAAAAAAACCCCCAAAATAGCCCAAAAATTATGCACTCCCCTTTGGCTCATAATGGAAACGAAATTTCATCCATTTTCGTTGTTCATTTATAGAGAAAAGGGAGGGGTGTTAGTGTGCCACCCCCACCTTGAGCCAACGCCACACACAATGCCTAATGCATATGGAAAAACACTAGATGGGGGTGGATTGTCAAACGACAATCCCCACACCCACATACAAAGAATATAACACATACCCAACAATTTGTTGAACCTTGTGATCATCCTTACAATAAAGTTGTCACCACACAATACCACAAAGTATAAAACTAAGGTGCACTAACCCTTCAAGCATGGTAATCATATTCTTATTCATTACTCCATTATTATTTATATTTGTGCTTTATGGATTTTAACTTAATGTATTTATTATATTGGATATTCAATTATTATTTATATTTGTGTTTTATGAATTTTAACTTATATTTGTGCTTTATGGATTTTAACTTGATGTATTTATTATATTGGATATTCAATTATTATTTATATTTGTGTTTTATGAATTTTAACTTAATCTTTTTATTATATTGGATATTTAGAAAATAAATATGTCCATATTCTGAAAATGAACTTTCATTGGTATCAAAGTTTCGTTTCCAATTTCGGACATTGGCCACTTTGTTTTAAACCCTCTTTGATTCAACTCTTAACCGCACATTTACTAAATTATCAGAGTTTTCCTATCCCATAAAGCTTTGACAAAAATTCTAACCCTTAGCCATTCATTATTTAAAATTTCCATAAAAAGGAAAAAAAATCAATGCATGCAAATTTGAAGAAAAGCTTAAATTAAAAAAAGAAAGGCATTTGAATTCTAAAATTCACACTACACAGTGAAATATTCTGCTACCAAAAATCACCCTCAAGAGAAAGTGCGTAAAATTCATTTCAGAGGAAAGAGTTAACTAGTCATATTTAGGAAGAGTCCTAACAATTTAGAAATTAACAAGTCCTTTTTCCCTTGAGTTGAGCTAGTATGAATATAACTATTAAGAATACCACATTAAATACAACATATGGGCGGATTACCAAGTCGAGTTTTAAGAGTCAACGTATTACTGAAACATATTATTCAAGCCTCACTGGAATCGAAGAGGTGGAAATAAAAAATTCATTTGAGTTAAAATTGAAAGTATAAAGTGCATGAATTTTATGAGGGAGTTGGGTCTATGTTTTAGGGGCTTGGAACTATGGTGCATAGGTTCCAATGTTTTGTCCCTAATGTGGGTAGGGATGGCTGCACCTTGGGTTTTTCCTGCTTATAGGTTTGGAGAGTATCTTCCTCTATTCTTATTTGCCCTTTTTTCTGACCTAAGTTGGTGTATGTGCTTGTATTAGTCTTTTGTCAATCCCTTTGGACCCATCTATTGGTTCATGTGATGATTTGATGTTTTTATGCTATGATGTCTTTTCTCTTGGAGCTAATTTTGTCTCTTCTTGCTAAGGAGGTTGTTTCAGCTTTAATGAGAGGAAATTTGGAATTCTTATGATGGATGTTGTATTTAATTCAACGGCACTTTCTAGGGTTGGGGAAGAGGTATTGTTATCCCAGAGGAATTCACTCTAGGGCCCTTATGAAGTGTTATTTAGTAATCCTTCTAGTGACGAGGAGGGTTTTACCTCTTTTCATATCCTCACTAACTATTTTGGTGGTGGTTTAGTGTCTCTGAGAGTTAATATGCATATGTCCCTAGTTTCTCGGCTTGGACATCCTGCAAAAGGGTATTATGGCTTGTGGATCGAAGTTGTCTAGGGAATGGGAGACTCTATCTATTAAGTGCTTTGAGCACCGATCGTCTATAGAAGATACTCGCCAAAAGGGTAAGAAATGTGTTAAATGGAAAGCTAAGCAAATTTGTTTGGCTTTAGGCGAGGATGTATAGACACAAGGTGTTCTTGCTTACAAAGACTGTAATGGTGGGGATATTCTGGGGAAGAAGTATGTATGCCTACTTTTAGGATCTGGGTGTTTGATCAGAACTGGGCCGATATTTTGGGATACACTCATCATTGTTTCACATTAGTGAAGGTTTGGCTAGGGTTCGTTCTAATATCTGCAAAGAACGTGAAGTTGTTGTTTGAAGGTGTTTGGTTGTGGGATAATGAAACTATTAAGTTAACAAGGTGGGTGCCCTCCATTGATGCCCATAGAGAAAAGATTTATAAGCATCCCACTTGGTTAAATTTTCCATGGTTTCCACAAGAATTGTGGACTATGGATATATTTGGTTTGATAGGCTCTACATTGGGGGATTTCCTCTTTGCAGACACTAGTTTTTTGGATTCGGGTATTATGTATGTTGCTAATATTCTAGTAGATATTGACATGCAAGATGGGTTTCCTGAGAAGATGATCATCTATAAAGGTATTTTATCACACACCCAACTTCTGGACTACATTACCTTACCTTTTTACTGTAATAAATTCCACGTCTATGGGCTTGTGCATGATTTCCCTAAAACATTTTTCAATTTTTTTTGGAGAAATAAGTTTGATGGGGGGATTTCAATTGATGATGCAACTAGGGTTTTGTCTCCTCATGTGGAAATGAGCCAAGGAGACTCTATGGATACTTTTTCTTTGGTGGGAGTTTCAATTATGGCTAGGCTTGTTTCAGTGGTGAATATGGATGCAAAGAAAATTACAGAGAAGTTAATCCTTTCCAGGTCTTCTTTATTTTCAGTGGATGAATGTGTTCAACCTATTTTGGATGGCTCACTGACAAAGAACTACTGGTCTCGTCTTCCCTGTCGTCTCTTTCTACAAGTATGCAATTATTTCTTAGCCTTGATTCTCTTTATCGTGAGATTTCTAAGATTTCTACCTTTGATGGTTCGATCTCTAGTTCTATGCCTTTGATCGATTTTCCAGTTGTAAAAAATCCTTTGATCTCATCTTTCTCTTTTTAAGGATTTGGTGCATGTCGATGTTTCAAATTTACGGGGGAAGGCTAATTTTCATAGAAGTATGTGGATTTTTACTCTATGATTATATGTGTCCCCACTGCTTTCAGTCAAACGTGTTTTCTCTTTTGATGGATCAAAGTTTCTTTTGCCTCTGGTGGATAGGGGTTTTGGGTCTCCTTTTAATTATGCCTCTCCTTGTTCAAAGAAGGTGCCTTCAATCTGTCTTCTAAGGGGAGGGATTTTCTGTTATGGGGTTGATTTCCCAAAGTCTCCTTTGTCTATCGGTTCTTCTTTTTATTTGGAACCTGGGAAGGGGTTTTCTTTGGAGCTCTACAAGAGGACTAGTGGGATTATGGATCCTGCTCTTATAGGAAGTGGGTTGGGGTAGGAGTTTTCTAGTCTATTCAAATCCCTCCTTGATCTGGTTTTTGTCAATTATATGTTTCTGACTTCTAATTGTTATAATCATCATGATTTGCTTCATTTTTCTAGCGATGACCTGGAAAGTAAGGGTTCTAGTGGTTTGAATTTCTCCTCAGATGTTTCCTCGATAATTAGGTCATGTGTTAATTGTGAATTTGGTGTTGATGGGGGAGGTAGTAAGGTTGATTCTTCTATTTGTTAGCTAGTAATCTAGTGCCAAGTGCATTGAAGTCTTCTCCTGCTAAATTGGGTTTGACTTAGTATATACAGGATACTCCCCTACAGTAACCCATTCAATAGTATATGTTGATGATGGAGGGGTTATTTCCTTTGGTCATAAATCCTCTTGATATCACTTAAGGCTAAGGACTTCCTCTAGGCCATCTTTTGGCATCAGAGTGGGAGGATGTCTATATCATAATGCTTCGACAATTTCAAATAGATTTTGGGGTTGTAGGTTTATTATGGCCTCTATTAGGGATCAATATGCCTTGTATGTGAGGGATCGCCGTCAAAGGACTATTAAAGGGACTCTTAGAGCAAGTTATCCTTGCATCAAATTTATTTAATGCTTGCGATATATTTCATTTGTAGAGAGTTAGGGCACCCTTCTAAGAAACTTTCCCTTAAAAGGATGGTACAACTTCATCATCCAGAAGTGATTCTTCTAAAGGAAAATCTTTCTATTGGGGATTCTATTTTGACAGACCTCAATAATCTCTTGCCACGATGGGATTTTATTTATCAAGCTGCCATAAGAATATATGGGGGCTTAGTTACTGGATGGCTCTCCAGATCTTTCCTCTGTACTAATAGTTGGGGGGTGTTTTTAGGTTTAGGAATTGTCCTTTTATCCAAATAATTTAGATAGGTTGTCACTCTCTTAAATATCTATGGTCCTGATCATCCATCATATGGCCGATTGGGAGAAGATTTTCAGTTTCAGCTTTTGGACAGATTTATTCTCGAGGGAGACTTAATTTTTTTCTTTGGGAGAAGATGAGACTTGGGGAAGTAATATTCACAAAGACCCTCTTTCTAATTATTTCATTAAGAATATTGAGGAGGTATCTCTTTATGACTTGCTTCATGTTCTCTTTAGACCCACTTGGAGCAAAATGTGTGCTAGTTCACACAACATTACCAAAAGGTTCGATCGTTTCCTTGTCAATTAAGGTATTTTTCATTTGGATCCATGCATCAAGAAATGGGTAGGTGAAGGTGGGGATTCAGATCACTTGGACCATGGAAAAACACTATCCCCTTCAAATTTAATGCTACCTCAATGGAAGATAAATGATATCTTTAGATGGTTAACAGATTATGGATCCCTTATCATGAAAATGGACAGGTATTTGTTGTAGTACAATTTTTTAATAACCTTAAAAGTCTCAAATTTCATATCATCACATGGGAAGAGGTTAGAAGAAGGAAACATGGGTTATAACTTGGCAGGATTAAAGATCGGCTGGCCTCTTTTCATTTGGATAATCCATAAGGATTCTCTTCTATTAATCAGAAATGAATAACTATGGATCTCAAAACTAGGAGGAGAAAAATCTTAAATGAAGAAGAGGCATCTCTCAAACTTAAGAGTAAATCCCTTTGGATGCAAAAAGGGGATGATAACACTAAGTTTTTTCATAATTTCATTAGACACGGATGAATGTTAACACACTTTGGCAGATTGAAGAGGAAGAAGGAAAACATGTAGCAAGTTTTAATAATCTTGATAGAGTTGGCATGAATCATTTTTCCAATTTGTTTAAGTAATATGTTTGGTTTCTTTTTGTATCGATGCTTGGTATCATTTCTCAGTACCCCTCTTTTGTAAGTGATGAACATAATTTATCCCTTAGCGAGGAAATGACAGTTGAGGAATCAAGAGGCAATTCAGTCTATGCAGAATGATAAAATCCTGAGACTAGATGGTTGGCCGGTGGAATTCTTCACAGGTCTTTTGGAGCTTTTTTAAAAGGATATGTTAGGAGTCACAGAATAATAAAGGATTAGAGGAAGAGTTTTGGTTTCCTTCAATACCACTTTCATAGCTATCATACCCAAATTTGACAAAGTGGTCAATATGAAGGACTTCAGGCCCATTTCCCATGTAATTGTATCTACAAACTAAGTACAAAGATTATTTCCAGAAGAATCAAAGGTATCATATCTAAGGTTGTTTCTCATGAACAATTTTCCTTCCTTGAGGGTCGATAGATCCATGATGTTATTGGGATAGCACGGGAAGTGATTCACTCTACAAAATTGAACTGATTACCTATTGTTTCATCAAAGTTGATTTATCCAAAGCATACAATCGAGTTAATTGGACATACCTCAGACTAGTTCTCCTTCAGGTGGGATTTAATTTGCCTTTTGTTAACTAGATTCTCTCTTTTGTTCGATTTTTCTCATTTGCAGTTTTGATCAATGGATCCACTTCAAATGTTTTAGGCTAGGGAGAGTGTTGAGAGAAGGATGCCTCCTTGCTCCTTTACTTTTTTTGTTAATATGGAAGGTTTAAGCCATGCTATATCTCATGCCAAGAATAGTGGGACTCTCAAAGGTATTAAGACTGGGGTTATTGTTTTTATTACTCATCTACTTTTTGTATATGACATCCTGCTTTTTACTGATGGGTCAAGAAGGGAAATTGCTAAGTTAAAAAGCAATTAATGTTTTATTTTTAAAAGCTATAGGAATGGTGCGTAGCTAAAGTAAATCTACAACTTCCTTCTTGAACTTGGGTATTCAGGTGTCTGATTGGATATCATCACAGCTTTATTTTGTTATTGATGATCTTACTCAGGGTTTAATGTACTTGGGATTTGTCATTAAGGCCAATGATTATCATCGGAGGGATTGGGTATGGTTCATCAGTAAAGTTGAGAAAAAGATCCATCTTTGGTGCAATAAATGGTTTTCTCGAGCATGCATAATGATATTAATGAATTCTGTGCTAGAAGCCATACCTGTATATTGGGTCTCTCTAGCACATGTACCCATAGGTATTATGGAAAGCATCAAGAAGCTATTTTTCATTTTTTATGGAGAAGGAATCATGAAGATAAGTCATTTCCATGGATTTCTTGGAGAAAATCAACTCTCCCTAAAGAGTTAGGTGAGTGGGGATTGAAGCATAATTTGTGTTTCTCCAGAGCACTTGTAGCAAGAGGTATATGGAGAATTCTAAAAGGAGAGGTTTTATGGGTCAGAGTTGTCTATTAGAAATACATATTCCCCATAACCACATAAGAGTTGTTTAGAATTAGACACAATTCCTATAGAAATGTCTCCATTATGTGGAAGTATTTAATATTGGCTTTTAAGGTCATTGGGGATTGGCTTGCTTGGGAAATATGTAATAAAATAAGGGTCGGAATGGGACAGGATCTTTGGATTGGGTGCTCGGATTCACACAGGTTACCTAGGGTGATGGTTGATTCCTTACTGGATAGAGGTATCCCTTTATTGAGATAGATTCAAAACATTCATAATTCTACTCCCTTGAGACAAGTTTGACTATCTGACTATTAATTTGGAATTTGCAGATGATGAAGGGATATTGTGGGATGGATATAGTAAAGCTCTCCAAGATAGTCACATTCGACTGGTGGATCATGAAGCTAATCTTCTCTGTTCAAGGAATGCTTCTAGTGGTAACTATCTACCCATTTTGGGTTACAAGGTCGTTAGAGAAGAGGAGGATATTCCTGATCCTAAATGGTGAGCACATGTGATTTGGAATTCCAGTATCCCCTGAAGACTAAATTATTTATGTGGCTTTCCTTGTCAGGGAAATTCCTTGTTTTTTATATTTTGATTAAAAAGTATAGCAGTGGACCAAGTAGATGCTCTTTAGGCAGATAAGCTGGTGAAGATATCAACCATTTTTCATCACTTGTCCATATATGAATTGCATGTGGATTTATTTCTCTCGGATTAAAAGGTATACAATTTATTTGGAATGGAAATGAGCTCCAAGAGGCACTTCAGGGCTGAATGAACAATGCAACTTTTTCTGATTTTCAGGCCCTTCCAATTCTCTTGATATGGGGGGCTTGGTTGGTAAGAAATAAGGTGGTTTTTTAGGACATCTATATCCCTCCACAGGTTTATGCAGCCAAAATTTTGGCTATACTTAACCAATTCCCATAGAAAGTTGGCCCTAAAAATTAAAGAAGGATTATGTAGAAGATTATCGACAAATCTAGAAGCTAGTGTTACTTTGATGGAGCATCACAAGGGAGGCCAGGTATGGGGGGGTGCTAATGGGATTTTATACTTAACAGATTCTCATTATTTCATGTTCTTTGTTGGTCTGGAGAGATCTACAAACAATAGGGCTGAGTTGATGGTAGTGAATTTAGTTCTCCTTCTGGGTCACTCTAAAGGGGTCCAACAACTTCAGATTTATGGGGACTCCCAATTAGTTATAGATTGGTTGAAATTGAAAGGAGTCCCTAAGAATATCTTTCTAAAGCCTCTTTGTGATGAAATTATAAGGATTATGGATCTTTTTCAAGAAATTTCATGCCAACATATCTACAGGGAAAAGAATGTTTTGGAAAATCAACTTTCCAATATGGGGCTACATGTGAGAGATGTCTTATAGCACTTATGGGAGGTGACTAATGATACCATCAATGAACTTGATCCAAGTCTTCATACTCGATAGTTTTCTATGTTATCGTCTCTTTGAGTTTTAGGCTTTTCCCCAAAAAAAATTATGCACTTTAATGTTTATAAACAATCCAGTTATATATATTTCAGGATTATAGGGAAACTACTAAGCAAGAGATATATTGGTAGCATTTTTTTAGTGTTAAATATTTTTGGTGGCTAGCCTCCAAGGGTTACAATTTGTTGAAGTATTTTATATGTATGTACTTTTAGGTTTAATGAACAATGTGGCTCAATTTTAATATTAAAAATAGTTATTATTTTTTGGTATAAAATATTTATATAATTATATTTAAATTTTAATATAATAATAGTTTTATTAGGGATATGGTTATTAATTATTATAATAGTTTTAATAATTTTGATGCACTCAGGATTTATGGACCAAGCGGATGTGGCGTTAACAGGTTGCAAGCCTGTGATGAATGCATACCTAATCTTTCGCACATGAATACCATTTCTATGCTTCTATAGCATGACTGTCCAAATATATATATATATATTTTGAGATACTCACATTTTTTTAATTTTAATGTAAAGATGTTTTGAAATATGTCAACAATATTCTTTATATGTTAATTATCAAAATTTAATGATTTTGGTGAAAAAAAAATTCACTAGCAGAACTCGAACATTATGTGTTATTTATTTGTAGCAGAACTGGAACATTATGTGTTATTTATCTGTGTGCCAGAGATAAGGAAGGCTGATATGAATTATTTTAATTAAAGTGATTTTGGGATTTTCAAAACACATTATTCTTTTGTGTCCAATAGAATTTCGTTGATCGAAGATTTATGCATTTGATGCGAGTATTCAGTAGCTACTTTCTTTCAACATCGCAGGTCAGGAAGAACACAAGTTATGTGAAATATAATATGATCTGTACATACATTTAATACTTTGACTGTGATTCTTTTGAAACCTAGAATATTCACAAAGTCAACAAAGTAGTGTGGAAAAATTCAAGTATTGAGGACTTGTTATGGTTACCTATACATACAATATCTAATAAAGTTTGTAGTGATATTTAGTAGACAAGTTCCATCTTACTTTCAAATTGTAGTGACCAAAATGAAAGAAAGTGAAAGATACTTTCAAATTGTAGTGACCAAAATGAAAGAAAGTGAAAGACAACCAGTTGGGATCATTCAGGGATGTTAATTCGTCCACATATGGATTTCCATCATTTGTGAGAAAGAAAATTACCCATGAGTATAGATAATGAGGTGGCTCACATAAAAAAAAATGGAATATTTTAATATTTTATTTTTTATAAAAATTATAATTTATAAACCTTAGATTTATATTTTATTTTATTAGTAGTTTATTTTAAAATGACTTATACTTTTAATCATCATTTATTGAAAATTATTTGGTTAGAAAAACTTTATCATTAATATTAATATTAATGATGTTACAATTATTTTCTTAACCGACTATTCTCAATTATAGTTGACCACTATCTATCATAGTTAATCACGATCAATATCTCATAAAATATTACATAATAACTCAGGATTAAGCATAACATATACATTATAAATGTGATTTAATTTGAACTTATTACAATAATATACATATACATATACATTTCTTATATTAATGTTAATGATGTTACAATTATTTCCTTAATCATTATCAATCAATCATTGTGAATCATAGTTAACCACGATAAATGTCCCATCAAAGATTACATAATTACAAAGGTGATTTAATTTGAAATTATTAAAACAATATTTTCATTTCTTATATTGATGTTAATGATGTTGCAACTATTTCCTTTGACCACTATGGTCAAGCAACTACAATCAACCTTACTCAACCATGTTCAACAATAGTTAGCCAACTAACGTCAACCAAAGTTAACTAAAGTGAAACATAGTCAAACAAATTCAAGTATAGTCAACCATGTTCAACCTAAGTCAAACAATAGTAGAATTATAATCAACCATATGATTATAAAGTCAACCCTTATGTCACCCATAATTAAGCCAACAAGGCAACCATATGGTATTAAAATCAACCAAAGTTAACCAAAGCCTACCATACACCAACCATGGTCAACCATAGTCAATTAGCCAACCAAAGTCAACCACAGTCAAACAAAATCATACATACTAGTCAACCATATGCAACCAAAGTCAGCCAAATTCAACCATAGTTAACTAAAGTCAACCATAGTCGACCAAATTCAAAATCCAAACAAGGTCAACCAATAGTCAATTATGGCAAAAAAAGTCAACCATAAACGACCATGGTCAACCATAGTCAAATAATCGAACATAGTCAAAAGTCAAACAATGTCAACCAATAGTGGATTACAACCAAACAAAGTCACCCATAGCCAACCACAACCAACCATGGTCAACCATAGTCAATATGGGTCAACAGTGGTAAAAAATAGTCAACCAAAGTCAATTATGGCCAACCAAAGTCAAGCATAGTCAACCAAATTCAACCATAGTCAATTACTCAACTAGTGTTAGCCATAGTCAAACAAAATCAACCATACTCTACCATAGCCAACCATCATCAACCATGGTCAACCAAAGCCAACCATTGTCAACCATAGTAAACCATGGTAAACCATAGTTAACCATGGTCAACCAATAGTCAATTATGGCCAAACTAATTCTACCATAGTCAACCATAGTCAACCAAATTCAACCATGGTCAACCATGACCAACCATAGTTAAGCATCATCAATCATAGTTAACCATAGTCAACCTTAGTCAACCATAATCGACCATAGTGAATTAGTCAACCTTAGTTAAAAGTCAAACAAGGTCAACCAATAGTCAATTACATCCTAATAAAGTCCCCATAGCCAACCATAGAAACCATGGTAAACCATAGTCAACCATCGTGAATTAATGAACCAAAGTCAACCATAGTCAAACAAAGTCAACCATAGTCAACCAAAGTCAATTATGGCCAGCCAAAGTCAACCATCGTCAACCATATTCAACCAAAGTCAATTATGGCCAACCATAACGTCAAGCATAGTTAACCATGGTCAACCACTCAACCATAATGACGACAGTCAATTACTTAACGATGGTTTGTCATTGTTAAACAAAGTCGACCATAGTGAACCATAGTCAATTACTCAACCAATGTCCACTATAGTCAATTAAAGTAAACCATAATCAACCATAGCCAACCATGGTCAACCATAGTCAACCCTCGTCAATCATAGTCAACCATAGTCAACCTTGGTCAACCATAGTCAACCATAATGAATTATTCAACCATTGTCAAAATTCAAACAAGGTCCACCAATAGTCAATTATGGTCTAACAAAGTCACCTGTGATCAACCATGGTCAACCATATTCAACCATGTTCAACCATAGTCAACCATGGTCAATCAATAGTTAATTATGGCAAAAATAAGTGAACCGTAGTCAACCATGGTCAACTAAAGTAAACATAGTCAACATTGGTCAACCATAGTCGACCATAGTGGATTAGTCAATCAAAGTCAACCAAAGTAAACCATAACAAACCAAATTCAACCAAAGCCAAAAGTCAACTATATTAACCAATTATATTAACCATATATGTCAACCAAATTTCCATATTATTAATTATATTATAATAATACTTATTATTATGCATTTAAATACTTATTATAAAATTTTGTTATTATTAATCATCTTAAAATAATTGTAATTATTTTATTATTATTTATTCCAAAATTATTATATAAATAATAATTATTACCTTTAATATTTAATATGTTTAATTTGTCATCTCTCACAATCAACTAGTCCTCAGATAGCTCGCTTAGGGTTTCTGGAGTTTTGCGTTTCTGAAGCCTGTTGTTTTCGTGGATCATGGCTACGCCTCCGGCAGCCATGCCAGGGGATTGTCCATCCTTGGAAGAGCGTTACCAAAGATCCATCGCTTCTGCTACTGCTGCGACTCCTAAGGTTGGGCTCTCTTAGGACTCGCGTTTTGTGAAACGGGCCTTAGTGCCAGAAGTTAAGCTCACCTCCTCCGCCTCCAAGCATACGATTGTTGCACTCTCTGAAAAAGGATTGATTGGGCACTTTACTAGCATGTGTCCATATCCAAAATCAATAGAGGTCTGGTTAAATAAAAATTGGAGACCGCTCATAAAAGGGGAATTCATACAAAACTTATGTGGGAAAGGGTTCTTCGTTTTTCTTTTTGAGCACAAGGAAGATAGGGATCTGATCTTCCGGAGCGGCCCTTATTTCCTTGGTCCAAGAGGAATGTATTTGAACCAGTGGAATGCTTCCTTTGACCCTGAGAAGGACATTCTATCCGCTGTTACAGTATGGTTCAAAATCCCTCATCTTCCCCTCCATTTTTGGGGAGATGAGGACTTGAGATCTATTGGAAAATCATTAGGAAAATATATTGACAGAGCGGAGCCCAGTCCTCGTCTTTTCTCTTGTGCCAGAATCTGTGTGGAAGTAGACCGGGAGAAAGGAATCCTGGAGGAAATCAATATCTCTATGGATGGCTGGAACCACCTGCAGAGAGTTGATTACAAGCAGATTCCCTTCAAATGCAAATCCTGCCATGAGTATGGCCACTTTTCCAAAGGATGCCCAAAAATAAAGGAGCAGGAAGGAGACCAAGAAGAGGAGGGGGAATGGAATAAGGTATCCAAAAAGGGAAGGAAAAGACCTTCCACGATGGTGGCCCAATCTCAGGAGAACCGGACCTTCAACCCTGGTGTCCCCCCTACAATTTGTACCAACAATAGTTTTCAAGCCCTTGAGACGGAAGAAAATGAGCTCAAAGAAGAAGAAGAACTAAGAGAAGCACCGGAGGAACAAGAAGAAAAGGAGCAGCCGGTGCTGGAAGACATAACCCAGAAGGATAATTATATTCGTAGTTTTCCTAGGAAACCATTCATAGAGATGAGATCGGAAAGTACTAGATCAAAGGCTTCCAGATCAGTTACCAGGTCTAGATCTAAAATATCCCAAGAAGAGTCTTCAGACTATCAAGAAGAAGAAAGGGAACCAATAGAAGAAGGGGAAGAAAGCCAAATAAAGCTCACAGAGAAGAATATGATGAAAAGGAAAATACGAAAGGGATTCAAACCTGCATTGACCAACATCTAAGACCTTTATTCAAACACTCAGAGGTTGCACGAGAGAACCTGAAGGTCAAGTATGGCCCCTTAATCAAGAAATAATGCGGATAGTCTCCTGGAACTGCAGAGGACTTGGAGGTAAGACAAAATCGGATTCAATAAAGTATTTAATTAAAAATGAAAAGATCTCCATCCTTTTACTCCAAGAGACTAAGATGTCAGAAGAAGATAACTTGACTTGTATGAAGAAAATATGGAAAAACGGTGAAGGAGCCTCCGTAGGAGAAACATGGAACTCAAGAGGAATCTCCACTTGGTGAGACAAGAATAAGTACAAATTTATAGTGGAAAGGAGGCATTCAACCTGGATACTAATTGATTTAGAAGATAAAGAAGAAGATAGGAAGATTATAATTCTAAATGTTTATGACCCCACTATCTACAATAAGAAGCTCGATTTATGGATCTCTTTTGAGGATCTAAGAAGGCATAACCTACACCCAAAATCCATAATAGCTGGAGATTTCAATACCACAGTCTCTGGGGAGGAAAGACACAGAGGATCCAAAGTCAGAGACCCCTTTGGGGAGCACCTTGAGGACCTTTCTACCTCATGGTATCTTACATACGTCAAACCTAAAAAAGGCATTTACACTTGGAATATCCGAAGAGTCGGTCCTGGTCACATAGCCGCTCGTCTTAAAATATTCTTGGTCAACAACCTCCTTTCACTCAATTTCCCTATCCCCTCCTTCAGAATTCTACCCTCTATGGTCTCTGATCATAAACCTATCATGCTGGAATTCCTTCTCCCCTTAAATCTTGGGCCCCTCCCTTTCAAATTTCTCTCCCCTGGACCAAATAAGAATTAGTGTTAGCCTAGGTCACGAATTCCTGGAATGTTTTTATTCATGGGTCCCCTAGGTTCATTTGGGAATCCAAACTTAAGGCTGTCAAATCAACTCTCAAAGTATGGGCTAAGAACAAAATATCGTCGGGGCATTTGAAAATTTTGGCTTAGAAGGAACTCAAGGATTTACAAGATAATATGGAAATTGGGGATATTTTAGATCTTCATTTAAAAAGAGAGAATGAGTTACAGGAAAAAGTTCATCAATATGAAAGCAAAGATGAGGAGGAATGGAGGATAAAATCTAGAAGTCTCTGGCTCAAGGATGGAGATCAGAATACAATTTTTTTCACAATCAACACAAGGAAATAATAAGGAGGAACACCATTCTTGAAATAGATTGTGATGAGGAAGGGGTTATTACTTCGGGACCCCAGATAAAAAATGCCATCTACTCTCATTTTCAATCCTTGTTCATAGAAGAAAAATATTTGGTGGAGTTTCTCTCTGATTTATTTTGTTCAAGCATTCCAAATCTAATCAACAATAAAACAAATGAGACTTTGCTTCAGAGCATCATAGAAGAAGAAGTTAAAAAATCCATTTGGTTCCTGCATCCATACAAAGCTCCTGGACTGGATGGTTTCCCAATTAGCTTCTATCAGCGATTCTGGCACACCATTAAAAGAGATCTTTGTAGGATTTTAAACTATTCCATGGGCAGGAACACGCTTGGGGGAGCAACAAATTCAATATTCATCACACTAATTCCCAAAGACAGGAAGCCAACCTCTCTGGACAGGTACCAAACTATCTCCCTTTGCAATGCTTCTTATAAAATTCTAATTAAAATCATCTCTCGAAGGTTGAAAAGGATCATTCCTAAGCTTATATCCAGCTTCAGAAGGAAAGAAAAAGGGATGGCCATAAAGCTCAATCTAGCCAATGCCTACGACAGAGTAAGACACAACTTCCTCTTTAGAGTCTTACAGGATTTTGGGTTCTCTACTCTCTTTATAAACTGGATTAAGGCTTGCATTGGGGAACCTTGATGTCCCCCTCTTTACAACGAGAGACCAACTGGATTCTTCAAGTCATCCTGTCACATCCCCTCCCATCGATCCAACTCAAGGAAGGGGACATGATTGTAGATCTTGGGCCTTTACATAAAGTTAGCCCCATTCATTAGATTCATACAAATAAAAACATATGTGTGTGCAGATCTATCAAACACAGCGGAAGTAAAATTCTTCTATGCACATATATCATGCAATTTCCAGCATATTGATAACATTCATAAATAAATAAATCTCCAATTTCCAGCAATTTGCAAAAGTGAAGCACATAAATAAAAAACTTATCTTCATGGTGAAATTGTCACAAGCAACTAGCTATGTTGTTGCAACATTCCACCCAACCATAGGCCATTTGTGTTCATCAATCTCTCAACACAAGAAAAAATGGACTGTCAAGCTCAGCATAGCCCAAGCAAACATCACATCTAAGGCAAGCTAGTCCACAACTGGGTTTATCAAGCTAAATCTGAACCCTCTTCATTTCTGGATACTTGCACTCAAGCTCAAGCCAAAATAATGGATACCCATAGCCCATACCCAAACATACTCTTTCTACACACAAAAAACACAATCATTGGGCATGGATACACATTTTCAACAAAGGAATTTACAAAACAGGGTCCATGGGTTTTTCCCAAATCGTGGTCACACCAAAAACGGATTGTGGGAAGAGGAAATCAACCACATGTTGATGTATATGTAACTTCAGAATGTATTTCATCTATATTTATTGTACTCCTATAGAGATGTAATATTCCTCTATACGGAAGTGTCGTCATTTGTATTGACAAGTGTCACAAGTGGTGTAACTTGCTGATGGGTTATTAGACCACCTAGTAGAGGGGTTGGCCCAGAATAATGTAACCTGGGGTTATTAGGCTGAGTTAGATAAGTCGGCCCCATAGGTTTATTAGGCAACACGAGACAAGTATAAATAGAGATCGGAGATATCTATTTCATTCACTTCATTACTCACTTATCCATCACTCGGAAAGTGGTGCACATGTGAGGAGGAGGATCATCTACTAGGAGAAGACTATCTCTTGTACTTGGGTTGTACTTTGGTTGTATCATTCCTCTATCTATCTCTGACGATGTTGTGGGGTTTTTCACCTTAGGGTTTTCCCCACGGAAACTCTATGTATCTATTGTCTCTTATGTTTGCCTCTTGTTATGATTGACATGATTGACATGCTTGATATGATTGATATGTTGTACATGTTATTCTCTCAGTAAAGATCCTAGAGTATATTGAATTAATGCTCAAAATTAACATGGTATCAGAGCTTCTCTGAGAAGAAGACATTGTGCAATGGCTAAAACTAGGGTTTCTTGTTTATTGGGTTTCTCTCCACATTGTTTGGAAAACAAGTAAGGTATATTGATTCTACTCATCAAGGAGAATCTATCTGTCCAATCAGAATTCAATTCTGAGCACTTTCCGTTTTGGCCCTAAAAATTAGGGTTTCCTCAAAAATAGGAATTTATGAAATCTGAAGACATAGCTGGAAGCTCCTTGGAAAAATCGAAGTTTAGAGCTTTGGATCGAGATTTTTGGTTGGGTGAAGCTCCGGGAAACTCAAACCCTAATTCAGGGTCCTCCCTAGTGAATCTAGGAGATTGAAAAGCATTTCTGAAGGGTGAATCTTTGTAGTTTTCAAATTCTGAATATACTAGGCTGATTAGCTCATCAAGTTTCATCTTTCTATCCTTCTAGAATTTTGAAATTCACATTTTGAATTTTTAGGGTTTCTCTGACAAACCCTAATCCGGGACCAGATCCAGTTTTCAACAAATCAAGTGGTAAGACCTATATATTTTCTATTTTTATTTGAAGTACTCTTTAAAAATGTCTCACCACACCAAGCTTGAAGATAAGCTTGAAGGGGCTGATAACTTCCGAGCATGGAAGTATAGGATTGGGTTAACCCTGGAAGAAAATGAATTAGATACTTACATAAGGGAAGAGGTCCCTGTCCCAGGGGAAGAAGAGGCTAAAGCCCTCCACAAGAAGAACTTGGTCAAGGAAAAGAGGATCATTGTTGATTATATCAAGGACCATCTCATCCCACATGTGTCATCTCTAAAGACACCCAAATAGATGTTTGATTTCCTGACCAAGCTATTTGAAGGGAAGAACATAAATCGGAAGATGACCCTGCGGAACCAATTGAAAGGGGTAAAGCTTCAGAATGGAGAAACCATTCAATATTATTTTTCTAGGGTCTCTCAGATCAAGGAACAACTAGAAGCGGTGGATGAAATGGTGGAGAATGGTGAAGTTGTCATGACCACTCTGAATGCCCTACCTAGGTCATGGGATTCCTTTATTCAAGGAATTTGTGCAAGAAGGAAGTTGATCTCCTTCAGCAGACTGCGGGAGGAATTCTCTCAAGAAGAAGCAAGGCTTGTAGCCCAAGAAGAGAAGATGGGAAATGAAGATCAAGTTCTCGCATCACACACCAAAAGAAGCAAGCCTAAGAAGGAGCACTCTCAGCACAAGAGATCCACTCACTATCATCAAAAGAATAAGAATGATCTAAGATGCTTCACATGTAATGAGAAGGGTCACTTTGCTACAGATTGTCCCAAGAACAAACGGGACAAAAACAACAACAAATTCAACAAGAAGAATAAGAATAACAAAAGGAAATATCATGCTCATGCTGCCGAGGATGATGAATCCCCCAGGAAGAAGGCTAGAGCAGAAAGTGATGACTCATCAAGCGAAGATGAATATGTTTTAATCTCCGCTCTCACAGGTACTATATCTCATTGTTGTAATGATTGGCTTATTGACAGTGGGGCTTCCAAACACATGACTGGGTTTAAAGAATCTTTTGTAAACCTATCCGAACATGAGTCATCCCATAAGGTGAAACTTGGGGATGACTACCAATATCCTATCAAAGGAAGTGGTGAAGCCTCCTACAATCTATACTCTGGGAAGTCTTTGAAGATGAAAGAAGTTCTATATGTACCTGGGCTCAAGAAGAATCTACTCTCCATATCTGCACTGGATGCAAAAGGTATGAGGGTTGCATTTATACATGGCCAAGTACTTATGTGGCCAAAGGGTAAAACTATTGATGATGCAGTGGTGATTGGATAGCAAGAGGGAGGATTGTACAAATTGAAGGGACAACCTGAACATGCCATGGTACATGAATCCATGGAGCCAAGTGAACTTTGGCATCGAAGGCTTGCACATGTGCACTACAGAGCACTACCAATTGCAAGCAAAGCTATAGAAGGTCTTCCTGAAATCAAGTCAAAGCATGAAGGTGTTTGCAAAGGATGTGCAAAAGGAAAGAACATTAAGAAGGCATTTCCAAGCAGTGAAAGCAAAGCAAAAGGGATCTTGGAAATTATCCACTCTGATGTATGTGGTCCAATGTCATCCAGTTCACTAAGCGGGTATGTATACTATGTCTCTTCATTGATGATTTCTCCAGGAAGACTTGGGTCTACTTCTTGAAAAACAAATATGAAGTATTTGATAAGTTCAAGGAATTCAAAACCTTGATGGAGAATCAAACTGACAAGAATATCAAGACATTTAGATCCGACAATGGTGGTGAATTCACTTCAGGTGATTTCAAGAAACTATGCAGTGATTCAGGGATTAAGAGGGAGTTGACTGCTGTAACATCCTGATATTTTCATAAAAATTTAAAAATTTTGAAATCGTCATTAAATACTAATAATTGTAAAATGAGGAAATAATAATGTTTAATACAACAGTAATTAATAATTACGTCATTATGTAGGAACAATTTAGCTGCTATGTTTTTTTTTTGTTTTCTGATGGTGTTTCGTGTTGGCAACACGTCATGAATCCAATTAATAATTATGACATTTATTTATATGATAGAATGATTGAAAATTTCGATGCATTTGGAAAACAGAATTCTCCTCGACAAGTACTGATAGTTTAAATTTTCTGGATGATGATGAAAGGGGTCCCACGAGGTGCCCCGAGGCTTACTTAGCTACTCAACTAAAGCATTGTACTCGTCCTTCATGCACAGATTCGCATGTAAGAGATAGCGATAATTTTCAGAGTGTTTAATAACCTTTTTTCAAAAATGATAACTACTTGTACTTCGACGCCACAGATATGGTTTCTTTTTAATTTTTGTAAGAAGTAACTTAACTAGTTCAAAACTGCAGAAGTCGACAATTTCGAGGTGTGGTTGTTATCATTTTTCTGTACCAAGAGTTTATGGCTTCTCTTGTTATCATTCCATGAATGACTTGCGGCTTTTAAAAACAATCTTTGTATAAAATTCGACCTGTGACAATTCTAAGGCAAGGGCACATGGTCGTATGCACATCATCGTGAAAGTGGCAAGGTGATTCTAAGTTCTTTATTACCCTGGAAATTACAATGATAATGTTAATACATTGATCTCCTACCATGCAATTTATACAATGGTTCCTTGGGTGGCAACTATAACCTAAGGGTGTATCCATATAAATTATGACATGAGCTAGGCTTGAAGAGCCTTTATAATGAGCTTTATGATGCATTTTATATTAAGTTGGGGCGGAATCAATCCATACCTTAGGGTCGAATGCGACCTAGGTGGATGTTTTATACTATGAGTGTACTTATATCGATTTAAATGGAACATACGAAGTCTTTAATACATACTACCGAATATATGTTCTAACCTTAGCATGAATCATATAGTTGGTTCCATAACGTCGAACTTATGGTTGGAAGGTGGAATGATGGCGTTGTATAAAGTTTGCGTACAAAATCAAGGGTGTCTTAAATGATTGGGTTTGTAATCAATTCGCCTGGCCACAACATTCAAGGTAATTCTACGTGCACATTGTAATGGGTGTTCAACATGTGAGGAGGTTTGTCGATGTTGAGTTGTAATGGGCCTCCTGCCTTGGTGTCAACAGAGTTGGAAACTTCATGGCTTGGGAGGTGGATGGGAGAGTTAATACCGCATCTACCACCCTCCATCGTGGATTAATGAAATTAGATCTCCGTCGTTGATTGTTGTGAGTTGGGATTGTGGTGAACTCTAACGTAACTTACAGGATCTTGTAACGTTTTCTTGGTCATTGTTTCGGTGGTAGGGTTTGGGGTGAGGCCAATTGGCTGTGAGGCACTTAGGTTTTTGACGTTTTTAGCCTCCCTCAGGCTCGAACCTGAGATCGGAAGCAACCTCCAAACTGTAAGTGAATGCGATCAATGGAGGCCGAGTCTGGAGTTGAATAGTGTAGCAATCCACAGGTTGGATGAGTGCGTCTGTTTGTGGCGTTGTAGTGACTTGAAGGTTTGAGGTTCAAACGGGTTGAAAGTTTCACAAGTGTCAACATAGTGTGTCCACGAGTTGGGTCTTTCTCCTTCGAAGTGAATAGATGGCTTCATCATTCTTCTATCAACGATGCATGTACAGTAATGTTGCAAAGGTTTAGAGTTTTTTGTTGTTTCATGCATCAATATTTTATGAAAGATATCTAACTCTGAGCATATTTGTTTGACAGGTAGCTCTCGGCGAAACAATAGTGTGTCGAGAAAGTTGACGGGAAAAAAAGGAATACAGCGAACCCACCGGTAAGCTTCGGTGGTACCCCTACCTCGTGGTTCTCCTGGATTCATACTTGGTGAGCAAGGTGTTGGAAATGTATCTTCTTTGGCAATGGGCTTTGCTTCGCCTACAACTATGGGAAAACATTATTGTTTATGGTTTTGTTGTTAGTGTAGATGATGTAAATGTTTCCTAAATGTATGGCTGGCCATCCCTTGGCTCGACGAGCTTGATAGGGTTTGAACCCTCGTTGTTGCAAGGGATTTCACAGCATGAAAAGTTTTATGTTTATCGTTTTGCGTTTCTAAATCGATGGAAGAAACAAATGTGGAACAGTGTTGACTATGGTTTAGTTTCGGCAGTAGTTGTGTAGTGTAAAAAAGGGAATGGGTTTTGAATGGAACCCTCAGTAAACAATGAGGCGATCTGTAGGATGCTGCTATCGTAATTTTAAATGGAAATGTTCATTGTTAGGGTTTAATGTTTACATATGGTGTTTTGAACTCTCATTTTCGAATTTGTTTCAAAAGAACGAAAGGCATGTTTTAAGTGTTTATTCCATGGATGGCTGTAAGCCAATAATGGAATGCCTAGCTTACGAAATGTTTGTGCATACTTGAGTTAAGCTGTAAACAAAAGGGTATTAGTTTCGGTTTGAATACAACAGTGTTTGATGATAAACCCTAACCTGTCAATGATAATGAAAATGTGTTGGGCTATAATGATATTGAAATGCAAGCATAACAGTTCTTGTTTCCATAGTTAAATATCCATGATAATGAAAAACATTGATTTTGCAGCTGTTAAATGTTTGTAATTATTAGTATGATAAGAACAGATCAAACCCTGGTTTGGATGTAGAGATGCAGTACCTACTCTGTCAGTTGATCAAATAATTACTATCTCCTTCTTTTATTTAAGAACATGCTATACTGTAATTTAAATTTTTCCAAGTACAGTGGATGATACAGAATCAAGAAATTTACAGAGTATTCGTAAGTTAGTTTAATTTGCCTATGAATTTAACATTTTGTCTACTTTAATTCTATCTCCCTATTTTTGTCCAATTTGGGCCTCTGGAGAAATGAAAGAGCAATACAGTACCTTTCTTTTGCACAAAAAAATTAATACAGTGATGACAATAATTTCTATAAAGGTCATTCAGATTCAAATAACGATAAAAATAAAAGAATGGGCACGGGGTTAAATAGAATGCATGACATTGGTTTCTTCTTGAAGAAATAACTGATGATCAGTAAACCCTAGATGCTAACACCATGACTACTTTCAGAAGTCAGAAAGGAAAAATATTGTCATAACTAGTTTCTGGTAGGTTGTTTCAGCATTAGAGTTTGAACAATATAATCAATGCATGCAGAGATCTAATCTACAGCTGCTAAAATATAAGATGCATGTTAGGTTTCACTTTTAAATGAGCAGATTTAATGCTACCTCTCTGTACTGGAGTACTATGCAGCTTCACGCATGGGGAAAAATGCAGAGGAGTCATTTTATCAGTTTAAAAATTTAAAATCAATCAGGATCTAACATTTTACTGCTAGTGGTCATTAATAATATTTCTAAGCCATTTTCTGAGAGCATTCATAGGATTGGAAACATAAAAACAAAAGAATAGAACCTGAGTGTGATAGGAGGAACAAATCACTCAAGAAGCATGTTCCACCCAACCTGCTCCTAAGAAACCAAGATGTCTACCTTAGGACCCCGAGCCTATCCATTGATCCACCAGGAGGAAGGAAGTTCAGAAGCTTAGGGTGTTTACTTGCAACAACAAGAAAATTTATCCAGCCTTACAGGCTTAGTAGTCAATGGGACCTGCACCAGCACCTCTGGTCTGTCCTTCTCATAATATTTGCAAACTTATACTTGCACTCTCCACAGCCTTCCTATTCGAATCTCTCAGCCATCACCTGATGCACATGAGGAATGTTTCTGCAGAAAACATTGTAAGAGCTCCCTGCTCAATTCGAATTTCCTTTTATAGGCTGCCTAGGTCTTTTTGTAATTAACTGGTCATTAGTGAGATACCTGCTCACCTCCCTCCACCTGGAGGGGGAAATGCCACAAAATTAGGGGGAGTTGTCCCATACCAACAACTAATGGTAGAGTGCAAATGCTGCCATCTGTCCCAATCCTTCCAGCAGCTTCCATTCCTCCTAGTGGGCCAGTGGACACTCTTGTAACAACTTTTCTTAGGTGTTTGTCTCCCATTTTTATTTATTAAATAATAATAATGAGTCATTACATTCATCTTTGACCTAATTGGTCATAATTACAAAACTTGTAATTATAATTTAACACAAATTATTTTGCAAAAAGGATAATAGTAGTAAATAATTATTCTAAAAAATTGGGTAGGTGACAACTGCTCCCTACAATCCACAACCAAATGGAGTTGCAAAAAGAAAGAATAGAACAATCATGGAAGTAGCACGGGTAATGCTACATGACCAGGATCTGCCTATGCATCTATGGGCAGAAGCAGCTAGGACAACTGTGTATGTGCAAAACATAACACCTCACAAGATATTGGACAACAAGACACCAAAAGAGGTCTTCTCTAGTAAGAGACCTGAAGTCAACCATCTCAGGATATTTGGTTGTCCAGTATATACACATGTTCCAAAGGAAAAGAGGACAAAGCTAGATCCTTTAAAAGAGAAGGGTATCTTTGTGGGTTACAGTGAAAGCTCGTAGGATTACAGAATATACTTTCCAGGGTTCAAGAAGATTGATGTCAGCAGGGATGTAACATTTGATGAAAACTTAGCATTCATCAAATCAAGGAAGACACCTGTTGAAGATCATGAAGAACCAAAGGAAACCAAATTTCAAGACACTACCATGACTGAAGCAATTCCAGATGCTGATCGTGAAATTGAAGATCTGCAAGAACCTGTAGATCCACCTCGTGAGAAGGACTCTCACAAGAGGAAACCTGCATGGGCTAGAGATCTCATTCAAGATGCAGAAAGATATGGCATTCCAGAAGAAGAACATAGAGAAAAGAAGAGAACTAGATCACATACCAGCTATGTTGCTTTACTCTGTGATATTATGAACAAAGAACCTTTCAGTTATGAAGAGGTAGCAGAAAAGAAAGAATGGAAGGATGCCATGCTCGAGGAATATCAGTCGATCATGAAGAATGATGTTTGGGATGTGGTCCCAAGACCTGATGGGAAGTCTGTTGTGACTTCCAAATGGATCTACAAGATCAAGCATGCTGCAGATGGCAGCATAGAGAAATACAAAGCGAGATTTGTAGCTCGTGGCTTCTCCTAGAAAGAAGGAATCGACTATGAAGAAAATTTTGCTCCTGTAGCCAGATGCACTTCCATTAGATCAGTACTTGCTATGGCTGCAGTGATGAAATGGAAGATACACCAGATGGATGTCAAGACTGCTTTCTTGAATGGTGTAGTCGAGGAGGAAGTATATGTGGAGTAGCCACTTGGTTTCGAGACACATGACAGGAAGTCATACGTGTGCAGGTTGAAGAAAGCCTTGTATGGCTTGAAGCAAGCTCCTAGGACTTGGTATGGTAGGATAGACAGCTTTCTATCTAGTTTGGGATTTACCAAGAGTAAAGCGGATTCCAACCTTTACTACAAGGTTGAGGAAGGCAATCCTGTGATACTAGGGTTGTATATAGATGATCTGTTTGAAACAAGTAATGATAGTTTGATTGCCGATACCAAGAGGAAACTTGCAGCCGAGTTCGAGATGAAGGACTTGGGGATGATGCACTATTTTCTAGTCATGGAGTTGTGGCAGAGTATAGTTGGAATCTTCCTTGGACAAGGGAAGTATGCAGTGGAGATCCTGAAGAGGTTCGGGATGATGGACTGCAAGGCCATGGCCACACCTATGGCATCAAACCTGAAGCTTCTGTGTGATGCTTCATTGGATCCAGTTTATGTCACAATGTATCGTTAGATGATTGGGTCCTTGATGTACCTGACGAACATGAGACCAAATATTTGCTTTGTGGTGAACACATTGAGCCAGTTACTGACGGATCCCAGAGGTGGTCACATGGTTGCTGTAAATCATATTTTGAGGTACCTGAAGGCACAATTGATTGTGGGCTCAAGTATGATGCAAATCAAAAGTTTAACCTGTAGGGTTATGTTGATTCAGATTGGGTAGGCAGTGCTGCAGATAGGAAGAGCACTTCTGGGTGCTGCTTCAATATGGGATCAGGTGTGATCTCATGGTTTAGCAGGAAGCAGTCTTGCGTAGCACTGGGTACAGCCGAAGCAGAGTATGTTGCAACTTGTTCGACTAGTTCTGAGGCAGTATGGCTTCAGAAGCTACTGTCTGAGTTATTTGATCTCCTGTTGGATGCTACTGGTATCTTTTGTGACAACCAGATTTGTGTGAAGCTGTCTGAGAACCCGGTGTTCCACGATAGGTCGAAGCACATTGAGATCAAATATCACTATATCAGGGATATGGTGCAGAGAGGAGCAGTAAAGCTCCTGTATGTTGCGACGGATGAGCAGGTTGCGGATGTGCTGACAAAACCACTAGCCAGAGTGAATTTCGAGTACTTCAGAGAGAGTCTTGGTGTTCTTTAGATTGACAACACTTCGAGGAAGAAGTGTTGGACACATTTGTTGAAGCCATTCCAAGCATGGTGAGAGGAGGATCCTTCCCATGGCTGTGGATATAAGTGCTAGATGATGAGCATCAGGATGATGTTCTAGTTTATGCTCTATATGATCAGTTGGATCATTTATATGTATGTATGTATTCATCATGTTGGATGTTGTATATGATCAGTTGGATCATTTATATGTATGTATGTATGCATCATGTTGGATGCTAGATATGATCAGTTGGATCATTTATATGTATGTATGCATCATGTTGGATGCTGGATATGATCAGTTGGATCATTTATATGTATGTATGTATGCATCATGTTGGATGTTGGATATGATTAGGTAGATCATGTATGTCGATATGTATCAGGTATGATCAGGTAGATCATGTATGTCGATATGTATCAGGTATGATCAGGTGGATCATGTGATTGTATATGTATCAGGTGGATACATTGTATGATCAGGCAGATCATGTATGATGATATGTATTAGGAAGATGCTGTGTATGCATCAAATGGATGCCTTGTATGATCAGGATGATCGTAGATGATGAGCTTCAAGATGTTTCTCTAGATGATATGCATCAAGATGATGTTATGATGATGATCAGTTTGATCATGTGATGATGTACATTAGGATTATGTATAATGAGTATCAGGTTGATACTCTGTGGCCGTGGAACAGGTTGTGCAGATGAGCATGTCTGGGAGATCCTATAGGTCGGATTTGTGTACCTGTAACAGCCTGGGATGCTCTTTCAAGGCATTTCTCTGGGAGGACATATAATAGCGCCCTGGGAGATCCTATAGGTCGAAATTGTGTGCCTGTAACAACCTGGGATGCTCTTTCAAGGTTTTGTCCTATGGCATATAATAGCACCTTCGGAGATCCTATAGGTCGGAGTTGTGTACCCATAAAATCCTGGGATGCTCTTTCGAGGTTTTTCCATGACCACATATAATAATGCCCTGGGAGATCCTATAGGTCGGAGCTGTGTGCCCGTAACATCCTGGGATGCTCTTGAGAGGTTTTGTGGTGGAGTCACATGTAATCTGTCCCTGGGAGATCCTATAGGTCAGAGCTGTGTGCCCGTAACAGTCTGGGATGCTCTTGCAAGGTTTTGTGACGCACATAATAAGTCTTGAGAATTCCACAGTATGGCCAGTGATGATGAAGACTTGCAGGTGGTGGGCCTACATCCAGTATGAAAAAGGACGAGCTCTGTAGAACTTCCTATGATGAGTAGATTAATAGATTGATTGAGATAGCAGCAACAGTGATGAGGACGATGATTCGCTAATGATGATCCAGAGAAGAAGACTTGTGCTAGCAGATCTGTGTCGAGAAATACCTTCCTAGTTAAGAGGGAGTGTTGATGTATATGTAACATTAGAATTTATTTCATCTATATTTATTGTACTCCTATAGAGATGTATTATTCCTCTATACGAAAGTGTCACCATTTGTATTGACAAGTGTCGCAAGTGGTGTAACTTGCTGATGGGTTATTAGACCACCTAGTAGAGGGGTTGGCCTAGAATAATGTAACCTGGGGTTATTAGGCTGAGTTAGACAAGTTGGACCCATAGGTTTATTAGGCAGCACAGGACAAGTATAAATAGAGATCAGAGATCTCTATTTCATTCACTTCATTACTCACTTATCCATCACTCGGAAAGTGGCGCACATGTGAGGAGGAGGATCATCTGCTAGGAGAAGAGTATCTCTTGTGCTTGGGTTGTACTTTGGTTGTATCATTGCTATATCTATCTCTGAGGAAGTTATGGGGTTTTTCACCTTAGGGTTTTCCCCATGGAAACTTTGTGTGTCTATTGTCTCTTATGTTTGCCTCTTGTTATGATTGACATGCTTGATATGATTGATATGATGTACATGTTATTCTCTCAGTAAAGATCCTAGAGTATATTGAATTAATGCTCAAAATTAACACCATGGGGAAGCAACCGATTCCTTCCACGAGTATGTGAGCATTCAGATGGCCAAAAACAATCTCTATGGAACCCCCAAATCAATTTCCCTTCTTCCCCACTGTTACACAACACAAAAACACCCTTCCCAGCTAGAAAAATGAAGGAAACCACATCATTTTCATGGAGAAAAACGTACAACAAGCTCCCAACTCGTGAGAGAGCAAAGGAAATGGTGAATAATGGCTTGGGAAGCAAATTCCTGGCACCTTTCTTGCCCAGGAATCCAAACACGTTTTTCCAAAATTGATGGCTTTCCCATACCCGAATCTAGACAACCATACCTCTCCATTCCGCAAGGAATTAACTACCTCAACCAACTATTGGAAGAAATAAATGATTGGGTACAAAGGTCAACATGGTAGTTGAGTGTTTACAGGTTCTCTCATTGACACTTGGATTGAATTGATTGGCTCCAAGGGTTTTAATATTTCCCTCCCAATTCCTTGTAAAAATCATGCCCCCATCTCTTGTTGCATTGCATAGTTAGTTGTGGTTATTTTATTAAAATGCATATTTACATGATATTTGCAATTCCATTGTGCCTGGATAGCATGCAAACCATATGCATCACTAAATCGATGGCGGGGCCTTGGCCTTGAGCTCCTCACCATGATTTTATAACAATATTACATCCTTTACATTTTAATGTAATGGGTTCAAAATCGGGATATTACACGTCCATAGGCTTAAGGAAGGGGTTTCTTGTATCCCGCTTTCTTTACATCATTACTGCCGAAGGTCTCAACAAGAAATTAAACAGCTTTGTAAGCTCGGGTGAGTTTTCAAGAATCAACATCGTCAGAGGAGTAAATCCAGTCAACCATTCTCAGTTCGTAGATGGCACCATCTTGTTGGGTAAGGCCACCATCGAAGTCACCATGAACGAAAGGAAAAGTTGCACCTACACTTGGAATTGCTCTAGTAACATGAACTTAATCATATCCAGAATCTTGGACTTCAAAGTAGTAGGGAAATGGAACTCTTTTAAGTACCTAGACATACCTATCTCCCTTTAGGGTAAGGCCAAAGGCTAGAGATAAATAGTCACTAAAATCAAGAACAAAGTTCAATCCTGGAGGGTCAAATGGTTGAATTTGGATGGAAGAATAACTCTCATCAATTCGGTTCTCAGCTCCATCCCCATTTACCTCTGTTCCATTATCCTTTCCCCGTTGGGAACAATGAGCGAGATAAGTAAAGAAATCAAGAAGTTTTTGTGGCAAGGAGGACTCAATGGAGAAAATAAATTCCACCTAGTCAAGTGGGAAACTGTTCGATCAGAGAAAAATAATGGTGGGCTAGCTATAAGAGAACCTAGACTAAACAACATTGCTATGGGTGCCCAAATTTGGTGGAGGTTCGTTACTGGTAACAACAATTGGTGAAAGGAGATTTTGGTCAAAAATATATATAATAAAGAGCAGGTTCAGGTGTATTGATCAACATTTATCTGGGACGAGAACCAAGATATGGAACCTTTGCAAATATTCGATCTCTCTAATTAGAGAGAATATTTATTGGACCACCGAAAGCGAAAAAAGAATTGACATATGGGAAGAAAATATTTTGGGCGACCCTCCTCTAAAATGTACAGAGTCTCTAAACGGTCTTAGGCAATGGCTACAGGAGAAGAATATAGTCAAGCTCCATTATCTTTCTTCTTGGGATGAAAAGGGAAACTCCATCAGTTGGAAACTCCTCGAACCGCCTACATAACTTCAAGGGAAGTTGTAGGAGCTTCACAAGCTGATAAATGGGAAATCCCCCATGAATATAAGAGAGAAAGAATCGAGAGGTTGGGGGGGAAAAGGTTACTACAAAGTAAAGGATGGTTATAAGCTCCTCCTAGCTAAACTCCTAGGGCCTCATAAGGACCAGAAATGGAAGAGAGTTTGGCATTGATATTTCCCTCCCAAAATTTGCGCCTTCTCCTGGATACTAACTCAGGAGAAAATATTAACAGCTGAGAAATTAAGAAAAAGGGGAATTATTGGCCCTAGTAGATGTGCCCTCTGTAAAAAATAGGAAGAATCAATGCTTCATCTCTTCTTGAATTGCAATTTCACTCTTCAAGTCTCTGCAAAATTGGTAAAGGACCTTAGCATTGATATCTCTCTTCCAAATAATATTAGTGGCTTCTTCAAAGGTTGGGGGCACCATTAACCTGGGACCTTTCTCAATAAAAAAATTCTCGCCAAACTTGGGAACGCTCTCCCCAAGTACATCAATTGGTAGATTTGGATTACTAGAAACATGGACATCTTCGAAGGGAAGAATCCGGAGGTGAGAAAAACAATAAGAATTTTTTCGTCTCAGCTCAAAGAGTTCACAACAAGCCTCGGTTGGCTTCCTCATTGGTGAGCTCTTAGAATGGATTCCTAATGAGGGAAGCTAGACTAGGATCCTACTTTAATTATCAACTCAGGGGACGTACAAACTTTAGAAGTGCAGGCACTATATGTGCTCTTATAGGATAGTCTTTGTCGTGGTTGGGTGTTGGTATCAATGTTTAAAGGTTTGCCTAAAAAGGAAATTGAATAAGCTGCGAAAGGATTACCTAATTTATGGGTGAGAAATATTTATGCTAAGAAGTCTTGAATGCTGAAAGTAGTAAATATATGTTAAGAAGTTTAATTGCTGAAACAGTAAATCTACCTTAAGAATTAACTTGCAGAAATCAGTAAACCTATACTATGAATTTAAATGCTGAAACTTAGCAGACCTATTCTAAAATACCAAAAGTTGGATCTCTAATTGAAGAAGTAAATACTACAATTTAAATACATAAACTGGAGATCTGATCTAGAATATTTAAATGCCAAACACTAAGTTCATAATGCAATTATCTAATGCTGCGAATTAATCATCAATTAACCAAAGTACTAAAAGTAATCAATCTTCATGAGCAACTATAATAATGGGAAAGTGCATGAGCTTCAAGATTTGGATCACTGTTTCATAAGTAATGCAATCACACAGGAAAACAAACTGTTGAAATATGTCTTGGCGAAATGCTGCTACAGGACTACGGAAACAACATTAACGAACTACAGAATGCGCTATAACTAACTACAAAACCATAATGGTCGCTTTACTATAGAAATTAAATCGTGTTGTTTAAATGCTATCAAAAATACTTTCACATGCGATATAGATTTAAATCAATACAGAGCACGTAATGAAAAATACCTGAACAGTAAAATATACTGACCCAGGTGTTGGAGGGGCCCTCTCCAACCCGTACTCAGGACTGGAGAAAAATTATAGATGCCGAATCGAAAGCAACATCAAATATTCATTCAAAATAGTAATTTCATAGTTTCATAAAAGGTCTGTAACACGAATTGTCTCAGCAGTAAAAACGTAAAACAATGGTTCTAAAAAATGGCAACAGGACCCTTTCGCTAGCCGAGAGGCCCATATATATATGCCTCTAATGCTTAACCTAACTATATGTCTAATTGCCGATTTTGTTTTGAACAAGAGTTTTCTCTAGAAATCAGGGAAAAAGGCGTTGAGCTTTGTATGATCTTCAGTCCTTTGCTTGATGTGTGTGTTTGTCCCTTAGTGTGCCTGGACCTGCTCAATCATACTCGATTTTCATATAATTAGTTATTGAACACGCTTTCAAACATACAAGAATAATCTTTAAAACAACTTCATTAAATAATCAAGGTAAATCATTTCTCCCACAAAACAAGTGTATTTATTCACCCTTTCTTATGCTTTACTATGGGGAAAAAGGCTATCAGATACCTGTAACTTGGACTCATCATTCTCCCCCATACTTGAAGGATTCACCCATCCTTGGGTGACATATTCAGCTCTTCGACGACTTCTCTGATGTCCCATGCTACCACCCTGGGGGTCCCTGCCTGCCTGTAGTAACCCAAGCTCTGATCCTCCTTGACCCATGCTCTCCTCTCTTCTTCCTCATTAATCTGTCCCTTAATAATCGAGGGAAATAAAAATGGGGGATTTAGCCTCATTCCAAGCCATCTGAGCTGATTCTTTACCAAGGATTCCTTGTACAGTTTAGCTATGACGAGAGCAGCTTCAAGTATGAGAGGGGAGTGAAGCTCTTTTCTTTTTAGATCACTTGCTACTCTGTTCCATATTTCAATAATAGACTCATGAACTTCTTTATGTGTGCTTTGGAGAGTAACATCAAAGTGTGCCACAACCTCTTGCTGCTTCCCAAGGAGAATGGGGATCAACTCCTCATCCTGGGTGTTGTTCCTATGGTGGTAAATTATTCTTTCAGGGTGAGTCGCCTTTGCCCTGACCCATAATGGAGTTTTCCATTTTGATGCAACGTAAATGTGGTAGTCCCGAGCTCGCTCAATTTCATGATTCATCCATGAACATAGTGCCCTCAACTGGAAATCGCCCATGTAAGGGTTTGGCGACCAGTTGGGCGAGCTAGAAACTACAAAATTATGCAAGAAAAAATCACTTATCTGTTCCTTCTCCAACTCTGTGGAGTCTAGAGATGTATCCACAAATTCCTTGGGGGAGTTTATCTCTATCGGGAGTCCCTGTTTTAACCTTTGGAGCTGGAATTTGCCCCATTTTTCTTGTAGATAAACTGCATAAATTGCTGATGGTGGCCTGAGGTGCAGTAGTTTATCATATATTTTAGTGGTAGTCGCAAAAACATCCCTCAATTGAACAATATCCTGGTCCTTTTTGGCCAATTCCTCTTGTGCCTCAGCCAATTTCTCCTTAAGTGTTGAATTTTTCTACTAAGCCAGTTTTAGCTCCCCTGCATGATGCATTTTCAGAATTTGTGTCTTTTCAGGTGAAAACAGTGGAGACGTTTGCCCGCATTTCTGCATTCTGGATTCAGCTTTCAATGTTTCCAGCTCCTCTCTGATATTTTCTAGCTCTTCCCTTGCCTCAGTGAGTTGGTCAGCGACCCCAGGATTTTCATTGTGCTCAGGAGGGTTCCCCTGGAAGTCATCTTGTTGTGCATTCTGTTCTTCTTCTTCATCCTTCTCTTCTTGTTCATCCTGTTATTCTTCTACATCCTGTTCTTCTTGTTCATTCTACTCCTCTAGTGTAGTGGGATCTTCCTGATCTACCCAATCATCATCAGACACATTTTGAACTAGGGGGTTGGGTTCCCTTTTCTCCTCCTTGGTAATTTGGATTCTAGATGCTTATGTGAATCTTTTACTTCGTCTCTTCGACCCTTGATTACTGGTGGAAATCCCTGGTTTCATTTTGGGGGACTCATCTCGTGAATGCTTTATATTCACCAGCGTATCGGCCACGTTTTCTAGGTCTATTTTCCTCTTAGTCCCTGATGTAGAGGTGGTCTTGCTCTTTGATCTAGGAGGTAGGGGTATGCCAACTATGGGTGTACCCTTCATTCTTTGAACATCCTCAGCAGATACCAACACGAATTCTTCCTAGGAAATATCTGGGATCTGCGCTTTTAATTCCTCACAAACGATTAATTTGATCATCCCATGGTGGGATAAAGCATCCTCTTTCCCTTTAATCACTTTCTTGCTCATTTCTTCCAGGGATAGGAGGAGATAGTATGGAATTCTATTGTTGTTGTTCGGTGGAAGATGGCTCCTATGCCTTAACAATTCCAGAATTCGAAAATGAAAAATAGGGACATAACTTAGCCTACCAGTGCATGTAATATATTTATGGACGATTGGGTCCATTTCATCCCATGGTGCCAGCATGGAGAGTCTTTTGACTCCATTTTTATCTTCGTCGTAGACCTCTCCTTGCTCAAAAAATTCTTCCTTTGCTTCATGGTTTTCCTCCTAGTCGTCTCTGCTCCAATGCAGACCCCTTTCTAGACCAGTGAATTTGGCAATTGATTCATCATACAACCTTATACGTAACCCCTTCACTCGGGTGACAAACTGTTCATCCTTTATATGCTTTAAATTTCTTGCAAACTCTAGAGCCACCTTTGTATTGTATCCTTTCAATCCTAAGATGAAAGGCATCCAGCCTGCATTGTGAATGATTGGCAGGATTCGCGAGTTCTGATAAATAGCGTTGTGTTCCTCTGGTTCGCTTTTCTTGAAACCTTTTGTCATCCTGAAATCCTTTACTATAACAATAAACCAACACTTGGAGTGTGGCTATATTACCTCAAATGGTTGAGGTTGATTACAGGTTCGAGGGATGGATTGCTGGCTGCGTGACCACACTAACTTCCAGTCCCTTGCTTCTGGAGAGTTCTGAGAGGTTTCGTATATGCAAAACTAGCTTTTTGGGAGATTATGCAACCTTACTTAACTACCTTTCCGCACTTATCCTCATCAACATTTGTTGTACGTGTTGCTTGATCAAGCCCTGCATTTCGTTCCATCATTGTATCTTGCCCCATTTGCCCTGATTATTTGGAAGTATGGCGACTAGATGCGGGTTTATCATTTGTTGACATGACGAAGGTAATAATCATGATTCATTGAGGCTGATATGAGTTTAGGTAGAAATCGTGATTTATTGAGGTCGTTCTGAACTGAACCGTGCCACCGAATGAAGATGTAAGTTGTCCTCAGCTTCAGATACAAATGTCTTGTGGGATAATGATTTGGCCTTAAAAATAAAACAAAGATGTTTAGAGATTACCTCGTTATGTTTTAGCATACCCGAGTTGACGATCTGGCTCAATGTTTATGTATGGCGGATTTTGTAGTAGATTTGGCATAGTCTGTAGTGAATTTTGGCATGTCAGTAGTTACGTGCGCTTGTTGCTTTTTCCTTTGGTTTGTTTGAATTAGCTACTTTTGAACTTCGTGCCATTTTTTTTATTTGATTTTGTGATGATGCTTTTGCATTGGGTTGCTGATTCTTCCTTGTATTGTTGTAATCTAGGATGGTTGTCTTGAATAGATGGCAGGCTCACATGAAGATGTTTCAGATGTGATTGAATAGCTTGTTTGCTAGTAATGAATTCTATAGTAGTTGATACCTTTGTTGTCTTCCTTGAATACGTGGCTGGCTCACTTGGTTGTTGTAATGTTGATAATTTTCTCACTCACTTGAATAATAGCAGGCTTGCTTGAATAATAGTAGGCTTTTGAATAATGTTAGGCTCACTTGATTGAATTCTGTAGTGATTGATATTTATGTTGGTTGACTTGAATACAATTGCTTGATATCTGGCTCTCTTGTTTTGATTCACCTGCGTGGGACTTTATGATGCCCTGCAATTTTACCTATGCTTACCTGAATTCATCATGTTTGCTCTTTATTTCAGTAATGTCTGGTTTTCATTTTTCATTCATTTTCCTTTTTTTCATATCTTTTCTCTTTTTGTCAATTTTTTTCATCATTTTTTTTACTTTGTTTTCTCTCTTTGTTTTCTTTCTTTTTTTTTTCATTTTTTTTAATATTTTCTCCATGAACTAGATTTCAATGGTCTTCTATGTTATCAGCATCAGTTGTTGCTAGTAGAGTACCTGTGTAAACTCCTCCTTCGACTATGGCTTCTTGTAGAGTTTGAGCCGACGTCCATTTACTATCATGGGGAACTCTTCTTCATCAATTGTAATGATCCTTACAGCTCCATTTTCATAGATCTTTTGAATTATGTAAGGTCCCAGCCATCTGATTGTTAGCTTTCCCTTGAATGTGTGAAACCCGGAGTCATAGAGTAGTGCCCAGTCACCTTTCTTGAAATTTTTATCCTTTAGGTGTTTGTCATGCCACTTCTTCCTTTGCTGTTGGATGATTTAAGTATGGGAAAGTGCTTGCTGGCATTGCTCATCCAGTTGATTCAATTGTAGCATGCATTCTTGTTGTATCGTTGATAGTTCCATATTTAACTCTGCTGCAATTCTTAATGTATTTATTTCAAATTCAATTGGCAGCATGACTTTCTTTCCATATACTAGTTCATAAGGTGTGAATCTTGTTGTTGTCTTCCATGTGGTATTATAGGCCCAAACTGCCTCACTTAGCCTATCTGCCCAATCTCTTTTGTGGAGTTGGACAGTCTTTGTCAAAATCCTCTCTAATTCTCTGTTGGTTACCTCAACTTGACCATTTTCTTGAGGGTGATAGGAGGAGGACTGTCTGTGCTTGACATTGTTTCTTTTAAGCAAGTCTTCTACTAAATTTGATGTAAATTGTGGGCCTTGATTAGAAACTAGTTCTCTTGGTACTCCAAACCTGTGAAAGATCTGCTCAGTGAAGAATTTTGCCACATTGGTTTCATTTGGCTGCAGCAAGTGCTGCTACCTCAGTCCACTTTGTAAGGTAGTCAGTGCATACTAGGATGTATCTTTTCTGATTAGACTGTGGGTTGATTGGACCAACGAAATCAAATCCCCATTTTTCGAATGTGTCCAAGGAGATTTGTGGATGGAGTGGCATTTCTTCTTTTTGTGGAGTGTTGGCCAATAATATATTGTTTGCAAAATTTTATAGGCTGTCCTTTTTGCAGCATAGTGTCCTCCACATGGTTCATTGTGAGTGGCATGCATTATGTCATGCACTTCATCTTCTCTAATGCACCTTCTGAGTATTTGATCTGGTCCTTGTTTGAAGAGCATACCTTCTATCCATGTGTATGTGGCACCTTCTTTGTAATTGTAATGTTCTGGAAATTTCCCAGACACTAAATAGTTTGCTATGTCATCAAACCATGGGCTTCTTGTTGATATGGAAAAAAGGTGCTCATCTGGAAAACTATCATTCACCACTTCACTGTCTTGTCCATGTCTGAGCCTAGATAGAAATTCAGCCAGTACATTGTGTTTTCCCGGCTTGTCTATAATTGTGATGTCAAACTCCCGCAGGAGGAGTAGCCACCTAATGATTCGAGCACTTGTATTAGGTTTGTTTGTTAAATACCTTATTGCTGAATGGTCTGTATGGAAAAAAACTTGGTAACCTGTTATGTAGTGTCTGAACTTGTTAATGGCATGGATGATAGCCAAAAATTCCTTCTCTGTCACAATATAATTTAATTCTTCCCCTGCCAATTTTTTACTAATATAATATATAGCATAGGGATTTTTGTCTCTTTCTTGTCCAAGGACAGACCCAATTGCCTTATCTGATGCATCTGAGTGGATGTGGAATGTAAGTTCCAAGTCTGGTCCTTGGAGTATTGGAGCTGTAATTGTCTTCTCTTTAAGGTTATCAAATGCTGCCATGCAATGGTTTGTCCATATGAACTCGATGTATTTTGTGATAAGGTCAAACATTGGCGTAGCATTTCTACTATAATTTTCAATAAATCTCCTGTAGTACCTTGTTTGTCCAAGGAAACTTCTCACATCCCTTTGTTTAACAAGTGGTGGCAGCGTTCTGATTACTGAAACTTTTGCTTGATCAACCTCTATCCCCGTCTGTGATATATGGTGCCCTAGAACGATGCCTTCCTCCATTAACATTCTGCATTTGTCATTGCTCAGACATAAGCTCATCTCAATACATTTTTTCAATACTAATTCAAGATGGTTCAATGCTTGATCAAATTTTTTTCCATAGGGTGTGAAGTCATCCATGAATACTTCCATTTGATCATTTATGAAATCAGAGAATATACTTAGTATGGCCCTTTGGAATGTTGTTGGGGCGTTACATAACCCAAAGGGTAGTACTCTGTATGCATAAGTACCCCAGGGGCATGTAAACGTTGTCTTATCTTGATCAGCTGGGTGTATTAAAATTTGGTTGTACCCACTGAAGCCATCCAAAAATGAGAAATACTTGTTCCCAGCTAATGTGTCCAGCACCTGATCTATAAATGGGAGTGGAAAGTGATCTTTCTTGGTTTCTTTATTTAGCACTCTGTAGTCCACACAAATTCTCCATTTGCCTCCTTTTTTAGGGACTATAACCAGTGGTGAGACCCATTCGCTATCAGAGATGGGATATATGAACCCGACATCTAATAAATTTTGTAGTTCCACTTTGACAATGTCCTTTAAGGCTAGGTTCAGCCTTCTTTGTGGTTGCCTGATAGGGATAGAACCTTCTTTGATGTAAATGTAATGTTTGCAGATATTAGGATGTATGCCTTTCATGTATGCATATGTCCACGCAAAAGCTTTATTTTGTTCTGATAGCACTTTCATTAACTGCGTTTCTTGCTCTGGCTTGAGATTGGAATTAATGTTGACTGTCTTTCCAGGCATAATTTCCATTGTCTTTGCTTTTTCTGATTGTTCTTCCAGAGATAGCACTTCTGTCCACATTTTATTTAAGTTATGGTTTGAACTTTCGCCTGGTTGTTGTTGTTCTGTGTCAAAAAATATTTCAAGACCATCACTCTTAGAATATGCATTTTGTTTAAACCTATCTATATGACCATCTTCATCTATTTCTTTTAATGATAGTGCAACATCAATGGTTAGGAAAAGTCGTAGGTTTTGATTTGGTGTGTCGTTATAATCATCAGTCCAATTTTGATATTCTAAGTCTGAAGATTTCCTTGCTGGTGGGTAAATCATGATTTTCTTCCTGGCATGTCCACTAGTATAGTCATGTTTCCTGATCTGCGACCTATGTAAGTTTTCGCAGTTGCCAACCAAGGTCTTCCTAGTATGATTGGATAAACACTAAGTTTACTTTTTACTTCTATGACTATGAAATCAGCTGGGTCTTCCCAGGATTCTATATTGATTATTATGTCTTCGAGCATTCCTTCAGGTCTCACTGTGGATGTGTCAGCTAGTTGGAGTACTGTGGTGGTTGGTTTGACCATTGATTGGAGTCCTAGGTGTATCATAGTATCCTTGGTCATTACATTTATAGCATCTCCCAAATCAATTAAGCTTCTATCTATATGTCTGTTATTGATGCTGACATTGACCACTAGGCACCCTGGATCTAGATATTTGGGGTTAACAACTATACCTAGCATTAGATATGCTAACTGACCCACTACATTGATCGTTGGTGGGTCACATTTTCTTCTTCCAGGACTTTTTAAACAATTTTATTTAATGTATTTCTTGCAGATAGGTACATCTATGATGGCCTACAAGATCGAAATTTGGATGTTTAAGTGCTTCAATTCGTTTAAAATTGCATTTTATTCATCCTCTTTTGTACTGCGTATAAGTTTCTCTGGAAATGGAGGGTTTTTGTTTCGTATGAGTGGTTGAGTTTCTTCCTCTTGAGGGTTTGGTTCATCCGGATGAAGAACATGGGGTTGTGTTGTTTGCTCACGGGCCTCATGTTCGTGGATATTCTGCATGTGTGTATTTTGCAACGTTTTTCCAGATCTTAAGTTAATTTCATTTATCTCCAGTGTATCTACAACATAGGTTGGGAACTGTACCATCTCAGTATTGTAGGCTTCTTTTTGTGGTGGCCTGTTGTTGTTAGGGTTGGGAATTGGCTGGGAAGGAATTGGTGGAGGTCTGGGGGGTGGTTGATTTGGTGGTAGCGGCATGATGAGTGGCTGCTGCTGTTGTAATGGAGCTCTCGAATTTGATGATGAATAAGGATATGGATTTCCATAATTTGTGGTTGGTTGAGCAAAAGGTGGGGGTATGAAGAGTAAGATTGTGGGTAATAAGGTTGTTGGTATGGTTGGTTTTGCTGCCACTTATTTGGATTTTGCTGAGATGGCCATGGGGCTGGTACAGAGTTCCAATTCTACTGGTTATTTCCCTGGTTGTAGTAAGGTTGGTTTTTGGGTGGGTAAGGTCTAGGAAAATTATTCCTCCTTTGATTCACAAAACAAAGTTGTTCTATTGCACCCTCAGTTGTGGGCTCTTGAATAGCAGCTTTGCAGGAGGGAAATATAGGACACTTGTGAATAGAGTGATCATCAGTGAAGAGGCCACATATTTCGATGGTGTTTAGTGTGCACTTCCCCTTCTCATGCTTCTTTCTACAACAAGGAAAGAATACTGCCAAGGCTTGGTTAATTTCATCCTGTTTCTTTTTTATTTGAAGTGCATCAAGTTGTATGGCCAGAGATTGTAAGATGTCGGTCTTCATGTCATCTAATAGGTTTCCTAAATCAGTTTTTGTAAGGGTTGGTCCCGAAGATGTTGATCCACCAGTAAATGTGTGTGTATCCCTTGCCCTATTTTTACTTTTCCTAGATCTAGAATAGTTTTTGAAGATTTGTAGGATTTGGTCAAAAGATTTCTAGAATATATCTCCATCTCCCAGAAGGTTTAAGACTTCAAAATTATCTTCTTTTACACCTCTAAGAAGGACAAGTTTTAGTGATTTAGGATCTAAGGTGCAATGACTGGCTCGTTTGTAGCTGAGCTGAAATCTTTGGGCATAATATTCTAATGATTCCCTTTCTCCTTGTTGCATCCTAAATATTCCGTCCCTTGTATCCTTTGCTTTGCAGTAGTCCCTATATTTTTCTAGGAATGCTTGTTTCATTTGGTCCCAGCTGAAAATACTATTTCCTTCTAAACTCATGAACCATCTAAGTGATAGACCTTTTAGTGTGGAGGGAAAAAGCCTCAGTTTTTGTGCATCAGTGGTGTAATCAAAAGATCTGCAAACTACCTCAAACTCAAACAAGAATGTGTCAGGATCTTCTGAATTCAAACCATGGAAATTTGGCAGATTGTTACGATTGATATTCTTCATCCTGGCATCTCCAAGAGGTATGCTAATGGGAAAGGTGAACAACTCTCTAGGTTCCTCTTCTTCATCTACCATAGTGGTGTTTGAGCTAGATTCAACAAAGAAGTTGTCTAGGTTTGGGTCGTAGCTTGAATCAGTTTCTTCTTCTGAGTTAAGGAATTCAAATTGAGAGTTATCAAAATTGTTGTCTCTCATAGGACGGGCAGGTAGGAAGCGTCCAAATCTATCTCTCTGTTGTCTAGGCATTCATGGTAGAAATTTTTTATGTTTGTTTTTTTTCTTGTTTTTATGTATCTTGTTTTTTTTTTCTTTTTCTTTTTGTTTTTGAATATGTCTCCTAGAAGATTAGCACCTCCCTGGCAACGACGCCAAAAAGTGGTGAGCTCTTAGAATGGATGCCTAATGAGGGCAGCTAGACTAGGATCCTACTTTAATTATCAACCCGGGGATGTACAAACTTCAGAGGTGACGGCACTATATGTGCTCTTATATGATAGTCTTTGTCATGGTTGGGTGTTGCTATCAATGTTTAAAGGTTTTCCTAAAAAGGAAATTGAATAAGCTGCAAAAGGATTTCCTAATTTATGGATGAGAAATACTAATGCTAAGAAGTCTTGAATGATGAAAGCAGTAAATCTATGTTAAGAAGTTTAATTGCTGAAACAGTAAATTTACCTTAAGAATTAACTTGCAAAAAGTAGTAAACCTATACTATGAATTTGAATGTTGAAATTTGACAGACCTATTCTAAAATACCAAAATCTGGATCTCTAATTGAAGAAGTAAATACTACAATTTAAATACATAAACTGGATATCTGATCTAGAATATTTAAATGCCAAACACTAAGTTCAGAATGCAATTATCTAATGCTGCGAATTAATCATCAATTAACCAAAGTACTGAAAGTAATCAATCTTCATGAGCAACTATAATAATGGGAAAGTGCATGAGCTTCAAGATCTGGATTACTGTTTCATAAGTAATGCAATCACACAAGAAAATAAACTGTTGAAATATGTCTTGGTGGAATGATGCTATAGGACTATGGAAACAACGTTAATGAACTACAGAATGTGCTATAACTAACTACAGAACCAGAATGGTCGCTTTACTACAGAAATTAAATTGTGATGTTTAAATGCTATCAAAAATACTTTCACATGCGATATAGATTTAAATCAATACAGAGCACATAATGAAAAATACTTGAACAGAAAAATCTCATGACCCACATGTTGGAGGGGGCCTCTCCAACCCGTACTTAGGAGTGGATAAAAATTATAGACGCTGAATTGAAAGCAACATCAAATCTTCATTCAAAATAGTAATTTCATAGTTTCATAAAAGGTCTGTAACACGAATTGTCTCAGTAGTAAAAACTTAAAACAATGGTTCTAAAAAATGGCAACATGACCCTCTCGCTAGCCGAGAGGCCCATATATATATGCCTCTAATGCTTAACCTAACTATATGTCTAATTGTCAATTTTGTTTTGAACAAGAGTTCTCTCTAGAAATCAGGGAAAAAGGCGTTGAGCTTTGTATGATCTTTAGTCCTTTGCTTGATGTGCATGTTTGTCCCTTAGTGTACCTAGACCTACTCAATCATACTCGATTTTCATATAATTAGTTATTGAACACTCTTTCAAACATACAAGAATAATCTTTAAAACAACTTCATTAAATAATCAAGGTAAATCATTTCTCCCACAAAACAAGTGTATTTCTTCACCCTTTCTTGTGCTTTATTGTGGGGGAAAAGGCTATCAGATACCTGTAACTTGGACTCATCACTCATCAAGATTCTCTCTCTCCTCCTGAATCTCTATGGGTCTCAAGTATCTTAGATTTGAGCTCTCTTCAGTCCCAATCCCCTTCAAGCCCTCAATGGGCTCTCAACTTATCCCCCTATGATTTTCACGTATGGAAGGAAAATCATTTGGGGTGTCTTCTCTTCTTTGATGGAGCATCTAAAGGATATCCTGGGGTGGCAGGTGTAGGAGGGGTCCTTTACAAACCTGAAGGAAATAATTTATTCCAATTCGCTTGGAGATTAGGAAGGAGAACCAACAATCAAGATAAATGGACGACCCTCCTTCAAGGGGTTGAAGTTATGAACTCACTCCATATGGATCACTTATCCATCCTTGGAGACTCCAATATTGTTATACAGAAAATGATTAGTATCCAAAGAGGCCATGAAAATACTATGAGCAGAATACAAAAACGAATAGTCTCCATCATCGGTGACATCTCTCAGGCCCAATTCTTTCACACTCCCAGGAATAATAACGTGGAGGCATACATCATGGTTAATCAAGGGGATAATATTATTGAAGGGACAATCATTCTAAACCAATTACTATTCGTGTTACACAAATAATATTATTGAAGGGACAATCATTAAATCATTTAATGATTGAGTTTACTGAGACAATCATATTACACGAAGACCATTTAGAATGATTGTCCCTTCAATCATTCAATAATATTATTGTCTTCATTCAAAATAGTAATTTCATAGTTTCATAAATGGTCTCCATGCTTCTAATCCTTGGTCCTCCCCATGGGGACGTGCATGCATAGATCCCCCTCCTATTCTTGAACAAGTGGATCACACCATAAACTAAGCATTAAAGCTCGGCCTTGGGATTCTCCATGCATTAATGAAGCTCGGTGTGAAGGTAAGATGGAAGCATGCAGTTTAATGGTGAAGTTTCGAGGTTCTTGCTTGCACGATACTATACAGCGGGATGGTACCTCTCTTCATTTGGTGGTATTGGGAATTGAAGCTCTCACTTGTTCTGAAGGATTTCTCTCGACTGGTCTGCACTCTTCCTCCCGGTCTGTCTATGCTCTCAGAAGGATGAATACTGAAAACATGCTGAAGGAGCTCAGGGAAATAAAAGGTGTCTATCAGGACATTAAAAATATTGTTCATAATGCCTTTGAAGCTTCTAAGGCCGCTCTTGATGAGAGAAGACTCATAGCCCAAGATATATTTTGGATGGAAGTGCGCATTGAAAACGTCGAATCCAAAGCTAGGGTGCATGTGGGCGAGCTAGAGGAGATGCAGAAGGATGCTAAAGGCATAAAATATTTTTTGCAGACCAATTTCGAAGGACTGAAACCGTTTCTGTTCTCATTGAAGGGGAAACTCTTTGACACTCTGCAACTTGGCAATGATAGGATTGAGGCTTTCCTGGCCCAATTGGAAGCGTCCCTGAGCAATTTGAAGGAGTAATTCGAGAAGCAAACTAGACCTGCAGGACCTAGAAAATCAGCACGAAGACAACTCTCTGATAAAAGATGACTCGTAGACTCATGAAGGAATTCCACCCGCCTAGTTTCAGGAATGTTGAAGTGTTTCATATTTTTTTACTGTTAAATGTTTTTTTATGCCTTGTTATGTAATGAGTATGTCAAGATTTATCCGACAAAAAATAGTAGATATGAACAGTTAGGAAGAATATCTCTCAGGGATGAAAAGTTGGAATTCTTCATTTCTGAACAGCGCTTTATCCGTGCTATGGTTTACCCTTCAAGGAAGGGATTTTGTATCTTATCCTTTGTTTTAATATAAGATATTTCACATTCTTGTTAACAAAAAAATATGATTAATAATATAACATTTTAAGATTAATATTATTACTATTATTTTTAAAATTAATATCACTATTATTAAAGCGGAATAATTGACCATATATGTCAACCAAATTTCAATATTATTATTATTCATTAATATTTGTCATATAGTTTATTATTATTAATTATATTGAAATAATTATAATTATTTATATATATTTTTCCAAAATTATTATACAAACAAGAGTCAAAGCTGCAATGCAGCTAATTCCCTTCCAATGTCAATGTTATAAAAGCGGGGAAAGCTAAACATTAAGCCATCAAGACGACGGAAGCTAAAGATTAGGTCGCACATTTATATTGATATACTAAAGATTAAGTAACAAAACCATTTTTGTTTTACATCGGCAAGTTAAAGATTAAGCTGTCCATTACATCAGTGCATTAATTTTTAAGCCTCTGATATGGTTGCGATGTAGTGCTTATACCTTCATTATGTATCTATTGGCATGTTAATTATTAAGCCTCCACAATTGTATTCGATTGGTATGTTAAATAATAATATATCAGTGCATTAAGTCTTCTTCCTTCTCTATGTTATCTGAAAGCATTATTTCATCGGCACATTAAAGAATGTGGTATCAACGCACACCTACGATATTTTATCGAAAGCATTATTTCAGTGGCCTTGATTTTTTTAATAATGTGCATTGTAAAGTACCTTGGGAATTATAAAATCTCCTCTCCACATTAAATAACAAAATAAAATATAACAAACTTTACAGAACATTATAAAGTCACCGATGTGTTACATCTACAACATAAACTGCATATTGTCATGGTACCCCAATATTTATGAAGGGACCTGGAGACATTGTAAAGTTCAATAATAATTAATCAAAATTGCACATAATTTATAATATTATATGAAGGAATGAAACTCAAGGAATACCTGGTAACGCCTCTATAAATGGAGCTCTTTCCTTAGCTAGACTACCAGGTGACTCTCTCTAGCTTGTCCTTGCCACTGATCCTCCCGTTGGCTTGTCACTTAGCTCCGACTTTCCTCATCCCTCCCAGGAAGGGACTTAGCTGCATTGCTGCTATTGGCTTGTTTTGTAATATCATGTGCATGTTAAAATTGGATTTATATAAATGAATTTTATATATTTATATATAATTACATGGGGTAATTATTAATCTTTAGATTGTGAAGCTATTTTGTAATGAAAATTATATATTGAATGGTGATGGTGCTGTATATAAATGAATTTACATTTTTAATTACTACCATATGTAATCATCTATAATAAATAAATGGATTGTATTTCTCCATATTTATATTATATAATAAAGTTGCATTGGTTATCTTAAAGATTTGGGTCAATTACAATGATAATAGAATTAAATGTGTATTAAAAGTGAATGGCTATCATGCTAGCATAAATGCTTTGGAGGATAAGTGCTTTTCTGAAAACACTTATCAGAGAAATGTCAATATCATAGGGCAAGTGCTAGTTAATTTAAACATGAACATGAAGCTGATCGTGATCGAGAACTGGAGAAGGAATGCAGACAACCTACCGATTTCATCCATTCTACCATTGGAGAACATTTTCTTACTTTCTCTGCCTTGGAGGTAGTAGTCTCTATTATAATATCTGGGTTTTGTATAAAAAATATCCAATTGTAGAGTTGTGTTTTGTAATTCAAGTGATTCGAAGGATTGAATTGGATTGAAAATGTAGATCTCTTCAAACATCATGTTGATGTATATGAACACAAAAATGAAGGTTTTTTGGGGAAAATCTTTTGAAATCGCCATTATGTCAATGTTAATTTTTGATGCAGCCGTGTTTGTGTCAATCAGACCTTCTGCTTTCTCTAAATACAACCGACCCTTTTTTATCACTGAATTGAAAAAACGTGTCGATGAAAACTAATCCCAAGCGATCTAATCCTCCTACCCACTGCGGGCTTGGCTTGTTCATTCATGTGTGCACTGAATTGCAATCTAATTTTCCAATTGGTATGGAAAGAGGAAGTTGCATCATCGTCAATGGATAAATATGATGCGCATGTTGTTGCTTCTTCATTGCATTTTTCAAGGTGATTGTTAGAAAGTTTATTGCTTGCTTCTTTTTCTTTTTTTGATTAGTTGTGTATCATGTTTTGCAACATGCAATAATGGTTTGAATTTTAATGCCATTTTATTAATCATTATAAAATTTCCATATAAGAAATAACGATGAATTCTTTATTGGTTAATTGCTTTATATAAATTTTTTGAATTTTAATGTCATTTTATTATCCAATCTCTCAAATTAGGGGGAAATTCAATAATATTGAAGAGCTCATATGCTTCCTTGACCTGTTTCCATCTTTGTTGTAGCTTGCCATTGTCTCAGCCTTGAATGGCATCTTGGATCAACTAATTCATATGCCATTAAACTACACTCCTTGTTTATTAAACCCAAACACACCCACTAGAGCGCAAGAGGACTAAAATTTTCCTTTGTTGAATTCCAATTAATCTTCAACTAATAATTGGATCAATAATTCAGAGAATTTCTATGGAAGACAAAGCAGATGAGCGAGTGACTTGGAAGATTGTACAATCTCATCCAGTGCAAAGAAAAAGTTGTAACAAACATAAAATACAAATAAATGTTATATAAAATTAACAATTAGTTAGGATATTATTATTATGAAAGGTGTCTATGTAAAGACACAACCTATTACGAAAGGTTGCCTTAATAGCCTATAAAGTCCAAAGCCAATTTTCTTATTGTAATCATTCATTATCTTTTATTCAATATCATATTATATATATTTATATACTCTTGTATATTTAAGCACTCAGCTATATGTTTCCGCTACAGTGGTATCAGAGCTTTGGAATGTTCTCATGGAAGAAATTCAGAATTTCATTTTACAAGTAAAAGAAAGCTTCGATGAGGCATCAAAAAGGGAACATGAAGCAAGCACAAAGGAAGAAAAAGTCTTAGGCAAAGTTCTTAATGTAGTAAAGGAAATAAAAAATATTAATAGTGTAATAAAGAATCGTAGATATCCAAAGATGGAACTGCCAAGGGCTGAACCGGTTGTTGTGAAAGAAACCACCAACAATCCGTTAGAAATACCTTCAGCTAGTTCAGCCAAATCATTTAATGAATATTTTCAATGCTCACAGTATGTTATTGTCAATGATGATGATGGATTCATAGAGCTGGAAGATAGTAATAACAACAGCAACACAGTGTCCCTACCTAAGACAAATAACTTCAAAATTCTGGACGATGATCCACTCGCAACATGTCATGATAAATGTGATCAACATCTCTCCCTAATACTTTATGACGAAGACTATAAATATGTTTCCAACAATGAGGATGATCTCTCCACAATAGTTTCTAGCAGTGGTCTGTTAAACACAGTTGACATTGAACGGTTCCCTCTGATAAACATTTCAGGGAACCATATTAATAATAATAATACTAATATCAACAACCACTTAAGCCATCCAACTTGGGAAGATGATGACAATTCTAAAAGTCACACATCAGCGGTCCTAGGGAAACCTTCATCGGACCCTTTAACTATTAATGCAGTCACTCCTACAAATTATGACATAGGTTGCAGTGGTGGAATAAAACCTGTGTTACTGAAGACACAGATAAGGTTTCCTGCCATTAATTGTAGTAAGGCCGATTCTCTAGAAAATGAAGACTGTCAAATGGTAGACCTATTCAGTATCTATCGAATACCTAGAAAATTAAGTGTCACTATCAAAATTGACCCTGGAGTGTCTGCAAAAAAGATTAAAAGGACTCCAAACCCTGAAGGAGAAGCTTAAAAAAAACTAATGTAGACATTCACATCATTGATGATGAGTTCTCACATTTAGATACATCTGGAGTTCCAGTTATAGAGACCTCCACAAAGGTACCGCTTGATTCATCCCAAACCTGGTTGCGCCATAAGGGTGGAATGGAGAAAACAATTTGGACGTCGATATCTTACTGCCATTTGTTCTACTATACAAGGAACTACCAAAATTGGTTAAGTAATCCCACAACAAACATTCAAAGAAGGAAACAATGTGCACATCCATCATCCGTTAGCTCTTTGGGTGATTTCCCTACCATATATAAATTACTGAGTTTTGCAACAACGAATATCCATAGTGAAGACTCCCATTTTTATATTATTCTTTTACTCATATATTATCAAAAAACATGTTGCATTTATCAGATCCTGTTGAGGCCTGCTGCAGAAGCCATCGTCGTCCACACTCCTTTGTCGCCATCCAACCAGCCACCATGGTCCACACTCCTCTGCCTGCTGCAACCGTTTCGATGCCTCCCTCCTCATCTCCGTCTCCACTCTTCCTTCCTACGCTGTCGTCCCCACACCCCATCTCTTCCCGCTGTCTCCTTTCGATGCGTCCACAACGTCCACTTCCGCCATCAGTTCCTCCCGCCGTCTTCTCCCCCTCCATCCCCACTGGACCCGCCTTCCGCGTGTCCTTTCCGCCCACGCCTTCTGTTAGTTTTTTAGAATTTACTTCAATCTGATATAGGATCTTAACTGAGAGAACAACATGTGCAGCATATCTACAACATATCAATCATGGACACAATAATGCAAGCACACAAGAGACACAGAGTTTACTTGGGGAAAACCATAAAGGTGAAAAAACCCAATAACTTCCTCAGAGATAGATAGAGCAATGATACAACCCAAGCATAAGAGATAGACATCTCCTAGCAGCAGCTTCTCCTCCTCCACAAGTGCGCCACTCTCCAAAGAGTGTGTGAGAGAATAGAATGATAAAATAAAGTGCCTCCTGCACTCTATTTATACTTGACTTGACTTGCCTAATAACCTTTACTAGGTCAGCCTCAACTTAACCACATAACAAAAAGCTGACTGGGCCGACACCCAATAGGGTGGTCTAATAACCCTTTGACCCACATGGTCGACCCCCAATAGGGTGGTCTAATAACCCTTTGACCCACATGGCTTATACAGGGCCGACCCCAACAAGGTGGTCTAATAACTGATCATGTATAAGTTACAACACTTACAATATAAATGACGACACTTTCGTATAGAGAGATAATAACATCTCTATAGGAATACAAACACATCCGTATAGAGGAATAATACCATCTCTATAGGAGTACAATATACATATATGAAATACATTCCGAAGTTACATATACATCAACACTCCCTCTTAAATAGGAAGGTATTTCTCGACACAGGTCTTTTAGGTATTTCTCGACACAGGTCTTTTAGCACAATTATTCTTCTCTGGATCATCGTCACTGGATAATCGTCATCGAGTCATTGTCATCGTCACTGCTGCTTCTATCTTAATCAATCTCTGAATCTACTCATCATAGGAATTTCTACAGAGCCAGTCCTTTTTCATACTGGATGTAGGCCCACCATCTACAAGTATTCATCATCACTGACCATACTGTGGAATCCTCAAGACTTAATAGGTGCGTCACAAAACCTCGAAAGAGCATCCCAGGACTGATTACGAGCACACAGCTCAACCTATCGGATCTCCCAAGACTTTTTACATGCTACTACACAACCTGTCCACGGCCACAGAGTATCACGAAGCACAACCTAGATGCACACACACATCTCTTACACTCACCGGCATGGGAGGACCAACCTACCACCATCCGTGAAAGGCTCACAACACTTACATCAACGACCATGGGAGGACCAACCTACCACCATGTCGGAATGGCACAACACTTATATTGCAGCCATGGGAGAACACATCTACAACCATGCTCAAATGGCCCAACACTTATATCGCAGCCATGGGAGAACACATCTACAACCATGCTCGAATGGCCCCAGCACTTATATCGCATCCATGGGAGAACACATCTACAACCATGCTCGAAAGGCCCCAGCACTTATATCGCAACCATGGGAGAACACATCTACAACCATGCTCGAATGGCCCTGGCAATTACATCACGACCATGGGAGAACACATCTGCCACCATGTTGGAAAATCCCAGCAATTACATCGCAACCATGGGAGAGCACATCTACAACCATGTCCGAAAGCTCATGTGCATCTGTGTCTTCGAAACTCATCACACATAATCCAACTAATTATGTAATGTATTCACCTGATACATGGCATCACATATGATCATCCTGATCATCATCACTGCATCAACCTGATGCATGTCATTTGGAGCAACATCCTGAAGCTCGTCATCCATGATCATCCTGATCATATAATGCATCCACCTGATGCATACCAAGTATCTACCTGATACATATCATCATACATGATCCACCTGATCATATAATGTATCTACCTGATACATACACAGATACATGATCTACCTGATCATACAATGTATCCACCTAATATATATCAACATACATGATCTACTCGATCATACAATCATATCCACCTAATACAGATACATGGTCCAAGCATCCAACATGATGCATACATACATAAATGATCCAATTGATCATATCCAACATCCAACATGATGCGTACATATACATACAAATGTAAATGATCCAACTGATCATATAGAGCAGAAACTAGAACATCATCTTGATGCTCATCATCCAACGCTTATATCCACAGCCATGGGAAGGATCCTCCTCTCACCATGATTGGAATGGCTCCAAAAAATGTGTTTATCACTTCTTCCTTGAAGTGTCGTCAATCTGAAGAACACCAAGCCTCTCTCTGAAGTACTTGAACTTCACTCTGACTAGTGGTTTCGTTAGCACATCTGCAACCTGCTCATCCGTCGCAACGTATAGGAGCTTCACTACTCCTCTCTACACCATATCCCTGATATAGTGATATTTGATCTCAATGTGTTACGACCTGTCGTGGAACACCGGGTTCTCAAACAGCTTCACACAACTCTAGTTGTCACAAAAGATACCAGTAGCATCCAATGGGAGATCAAATAACTCAGACAGTAGCTTCCGGAGCCATACTGCCTCACAACTAGCCAAACAAGCTACAACATACTCTGCTTCAGATGTACTCAGTGCTACGCAGGATTGATTCCTGCTAAACCAAGAGATCACACCTGATCCCATACTGAAGCAGCACCTAGATGTGCTCTTCCTATCTACAGCACTACCCACCCAGTCCGAATCAACATGACCTTCCAGGTTAAACTTTTGATTCGCATCATACTTGAGACCATAATCAACTATACCCTTCAGGTACCTTAGAATATGCTTTATAGAAACCAGGTGAACACCTCTGGGATCCATCAGGAACTGGCTCAATGTGTTCACCGCAAAGCAAATATCCGGTCTCGTGTTCGTCAGGGACATAGAGGACCCAATCATCTGACTATACATTGTGACATCAACCGGATCAGATGAAGCATCACATAGAAGCTTCAGGTTCGATGCCATAAGTGTGGACATGGCCTTGCATTCCATCATCCCTAAATTCTTCAGGATCTCTATTGCATACTTCCCTTGTCCAAGGAAGATTCCATCTGCACTCTACCACACCTCCATGCCTAGAAAGTAGTGCATCATCCACAAGTTCTTCATCTCGAACTCGGCTGCAAGATTCCTCTTGGTATCGACAATCAAGCTATCATAACTTGTTACAAACAGATCATCCACATACAGAAGTAGTATCACTGGATTGCCTTCCTCAACCTTGTAATAAAAGTTGGAATCTGCTTTACTCTTGGTAAAGCCCAAACTGGATAGGAAACCGTCCATCCTACCATACCAAGTCCTGGGAGCTTGCTTCAATCCATACAAGGCTTTCTTCAGTCTACACACATATGACTCCCTGTCATGTGTCTCAAAACCAAGTGGCTGCTCCACATACACTTCCTCTTCAACTACACCATTCAAGAAAGCAGTCTTGACATCCATCTGGTGTATCTTCCATTTCATCACTGTATCCAGAGCAAGTGCTGATCTGATGGAAGTGTGCCTGGCTATAGGTCTAGAAGTCTCTTCATACTCAATCCCTTTTTATGAGAGAAGCCATGAGCTACAAACCTTGTTTTGTATTTCTCCATGCTACCATCTACAACAAGCCTGATCTATTTGGAAGTCACAGCAGACTTCCCATCAGGTCTTGGGACTGCATCCCAAACATCATTCTTCATGATCGACTGATCATGGCATTCTTCCATTACTTCATCCCAGATACTGGGAACTTCAATATCTTCAATGGATATCTTTGTTGCTGGAACAAATGTTGTAGTCCTTCTTTTGTAGGTGAAGGTATACGATCTTTCCTACAAAACAAGTTAAATTGCATGATTAGAAACATCTCATAGTTTTCAGAACAAATTCTTACACATAAAGAAATATGTCATACAATCATGCAATTAATTTAGCCAATGCTTCAATACAACATTTATCCATATCCCGTGACTTTCTAGATGCCTTCCAATCTCTACCAGAACATTGTTAAGAGTGTGCACAACTCCCAACATGTCAGCAAAGAGGTTTCATTCTAGATAAGTAGCAATGGAATGTTGTACAGTGCCATAGGCCACTTACCCATTAGATGCATATTAGTAGTATACTATTCATTAATGCAATTATTCTAATATGAATAATACACACCCTAAGTCTAGGAACATAAGGATATACATCATTGGACAACATTATTTAAACAAACAAATATACAAGAAATGACAATTTCAAATACTTATCTTTGTTTGGTTGTTGGGTGGACTCCCTCTGAATCTTTGCAACTCCATTCTGATGTGGATTATGAGAAGTGGTCAACTCCCTCTGAATATATGCATCCTTGCAGAAACTATTGAAGTGTGCTCCCTCTTGATCTTTGCCTCCTGGATTATCTGTCCTTGAACTTATATCCATCCTTAATCACTATGCATGCTTACAAGTATCATTATTGTGATATCCTCGAGAACTCATACATAGTCATACATTTATTAGTATATTCTCAATACTATCAAGACACAATAATCTTAAGCATGTATAGTCATGATCATTTCAAACAGAAATAATAAGCATTAGTATTCAAGGACTCTTATGGTTAGTCATATCATAAATTAAAGTAAGAAACATAATATGCCTAAACCTGTGATTATTCAAACCTATACTTGCATGACTCTTCTGGTTAGTCATATCATCAATTAAGGTAATAAACATAATATGCATAAACCCATGATTATTCAAACCTATGAATAGTCATTATCAATCATGCCATGTATCCTTATATAAGAGATCCTATCACAAGGTAGGATTCTAACTTGATATAGGAAAAACATACTTGGATTAGTAGGTTGGCTAGTTATGTCTAACATACCCACATCATGTCTTATTGTTCTCTTCGATGACTTGTGCTAGTAACTTGCATATCTCATAAGTTAACCATTATAGAACCAAGTTATACATACCTCGTAAATAGATCTTCTATGTGATCCATGACAATGGATGAATCTTTGTCTTTATGTCACCATGATCATATGTTCTTGAACTAGAACATGATTTGTCTTTCTTGGTGTACCTTTCATGTTAGCGGACAACATAAACCTCATACAACACCATAATGCATTAGTACAATCATAAGTGTCAACACCCTAATCAATAAATATCTTCTATCATGCATTCATAACTTTATTAAGGTGATATGACAAGTCTAAATTTAATCAAGATTGTACTAACCTTAATGAAGACAAACATACCATAAACTTAATTATGAATAGAATTCGAAACATACCTGTATGAGTCATACCTGTCGAGATTGCTTGTAATCTTCTTATGTAAGGCCTTAGCCTTATCTCCCTTTGAAACAGGAACTTCTTCACTTATGTAGGTGACCAATCCATTCTCTTCTAGGATTAACCCAATCCACTTGATTTGTAGGAACTGGATCTAGAGCTGGATTAGGGTTTGTCAGAGAAACCCTAAAAATTCAAACTTTGAATTTCAAACTTCTGAAAGGGTAGAAAGATGCGCCTTGATGAGCTGATCAAGCCGGTATATTCAGAATTTGAAAGCTGCAAAGTTTCACCCCTCAAATTTCCCTTTGAAACTTCCAGATTCACTAGACATAACCCCAAAATAGGGTTTGATAAAGCCCACCCTTCTGCCCAATAAAAAGGTTCGATCCAAAGCTCTAAGATTCTATTGTTTTGAGGAGATTCCAGCCATGGTCACAGATTTCAAAAATTCCCATTTTTGCAGAAGCCCTAATTTTCCACTTTTCCGATTAAAGTCCCGAACTAGGGTCTGATCAAGCCCGGCCTTCTTCCCAACAAAAAATTCTGATCTTGGTCTCTACATTTCGATTTTGATGAATAGCATTCAGCCGTGGTCCCCGATTACAAAAATTCCATCTTTCTCCGAAACCCTAAATTCCCGAAGCCATGAATGAAGGTGCTAAAAAATAATTCTTTTTTGACAGAAATATGTACCTGATTGTTTCTGGTGTAACTCCGAACTTTCCAATCCACTAGGTCTGAAACTTCTACCTATGGAATCGCGACCTGTCATATTTCCAACCCCATAGGTCTGACCTCAATTGGATTCTCTGAGAGAGAGTTATGCCAAGTGTCGCAACGTGATCTGTTTATGGGATAAAACAGGAGAGTGAACTTGTATGGCGTGCCACGTGTCATGGTTCAGTTTCGGCCTATGAAAACGTTACCTGAGAAAGTACAGTCCGTGGAATACCTGTCAATTTTTACGAAATTTAATTTGGAGCTTCCTATCCCAAGTTATGACCTTTTTTCCTAGGTCACCTGTTTATGACTCAGATCTGGAAGAGGCCAAAACCCTAGATTGTACAGATCATAAAACACAAAATACAACGAATTAGAATTTTTCCTTTGGACACAAGGTACATGGGGATCTAATATTCGACCTGTAAAATTTTTAGATCCGAAAACGTTGACAAAATGGATTTATAGAGAAAGTTCTACAATGACTTGCTTTTGCTATATCAAGCCCTAGCATCGCTAGTGCAACAAGTGTCATACATGCCATACCATGCCTTCTTTCAGGCTAGCTCTGATACCATGTTAGTTTTTCATAATTTACTTCAATATGATCTAGGATCTTAACTGAGAGAAGAACATGTACAACATATCTACAGCATATCAATCATGGACACAATAATGCAAGCACACAAGAGACACAGAGTTTACCTGGGGAAAACCATAAAGGTGAAAAATTCCAATAACTTCCTCAGAGATAGATAGAGAAATGATACAACCCAAGCATAAAAGATAGACATCTCCTAGTAGAAACTTCTCCTCCTCCACAAGTGCGCCACTCTCCAAAGAGCGTGTGAGAGAATAGAATGATAAAATAGAGTGCCTCCCGCACTCTATTTATACTTGACTTGACTTGCCTAATAACCTTTACTAGGTCAGCCTCAACTTAACCACATAACACAAAGCTGACTAGGCTAACACCCAATAGGGTGGTCTAATAACCCTTTGACCCAAATGGCCGACCCCAAATAGGGTGTTCTAATAACCCTTTGACCCACATGGCTTATACAGGGCCGACCCCAACAAGGTGGTCTAATAACCCATCAAGTATAAGTTACGACACTTACAATATAAATGACGACACTTTCGTATAGAGGAATAATAACATCTCTATAGGAATACAAACACATCCGTATAGAGGAATAATACCATCTCTATAGGAGTACAATATACATATATGAAATACATTCCGAAGTTACATATACATCAACACCTTCCACTGTGCTGCTACTCTGCCCGCGCCGTCTCCCTCTTCGTGCCCCCGCACCTCCTATGTCTTTCCAAGCAACCACTTTCGGCCACGACCTCAAAAGAATTCTTGAGATCCCAAAAGACGTCCTGCTTCGCATGGCTTATATACGTAATGGACTCCTTCGTTGTACACATATTGCTCTCTCTATAGCACGATATGTGATACCGTTTTTACTGTTCTTGGTTTCACTTCGTGGGTCATAGCCTTACTGAGTAAAGTCAAAATGTTTCCTTCAAGGGAATTTGTGACGGTTGGCCTTTGGATTTCTACTTAATAACCAATACTAGAAAGCATTTATAACACGGCAAGCAAAACAATAATTAGTAAAAAGTTATACTAAGGTCCAAAAAGATTAAAAAGTCCATAAATACTAACTAAAAATAATAATAATAATTGTTATTATAAAATAAAAAGACTAAGTGTTAGTGTGAAATATTAAAAGAGGTGGTGATGTCCTTTTAAGGTGGGATAATTTATTTTATCTTCACATATTACCTTATACATGGAAGATAATAAATATATACTAGTCTAAAAGTGGACGATAATTCCAAAGGAGTTTTGAAAGAGTTTTGCATCATGTCGTTATTGAAGGGAAGGGGTAATTACTAATAGAAAGTGGAAGTGGAAATGAAGAGAAATATTGTCCTTAACCTTTATGTCGTAATCGAAGATGAAGATAACATTCATAATCCTTCAAGAGTCTTCCAAAATAGAAAATGAATTCATCAATGTAGCAGACAAAAGGTTGTATTATATTGATAGGATGGCAAGCAACATAATAATTAAAATAAAGGTTATAGTAAGGTGCAAAATGTTAGTGGCAGACAAAGAAGTGGATTAAATATTAAAAAGTTGTATTATATTAATATAATATAAAAGAGAAAAAAGTTAAGTTTGCATTGTTAAAAACTCCTAATTTGAAAGGAGATGCTCCAAGCTCTTCAAAATCAAAGGATTCTAGAAGTGTACTAAGACACCCTCCTTCCGCACATAGAAGGGCTCTTTTCTCAGAACAAGATATTGAGAAAGAAACTATTCCGAGAGCTAGTGCACAAACACTGGAATTGGAGCAGAACAAGGTCGAAATCTCTAAAGAGAATGATTATTCTGAAACTCACGTTCAATATTTGTCTGAAAAGCGTAACCTTGATGAAAAATTCCAGACATTCCAAATAAATGTATCAGTTCCACGTAAAGGTGAGGAACATCAGCACTGTAAATTAGCCACAGAGGATGTGGAAATAAGTGGGGTTGATGTATTAGGAAATAACCTCAAGATCAACAACTATATAAAAGATATTTCCAAGGTAGGCAGATTGATGAAAAATCCAATGGCAATCAATCATGAACAGACTAGTGCAAATGGGCAGAAGCCTGTAGAGTCTGAAAGTGAGAATGATTCTCCAACACAATGTGATAATGAGAATGATACTCCAAGTGAAGACGAGGCCAATAGCCCAAAATCAGAAGACAATGAAGCAAGTGACATTGATGTTGACGAACAAGAACTGGGAGAAGGTTCGCAGTTGAGCGCTATAAATGCATTTTCTCAAATAATGTCATCATTTACTGTGCTATCACAAGTAATGACACTTCCAACTACAAGTCCTCAAGTTGTATTGCCATCAATGGCATTATCGCAACTCCCCTTGCCAAAGAGCACATCTTTAGCATTTGCAAGCATAGAGGACACAAAAAACACACCAATGAGGGAAGTTTTTTTGTTTGGGACAGCTGATAAATATGAACCAAAAGTACTAACAGAAGTGCTTGCTTTAGAATCTTTAAGATCGTCATCCGCTGCATCAATTACAACCATGTCCATGCATCTACCTTTCGGAACTGTAGCAGAAACGTATAGCTGAGTGCTTAAATACACAAGAGTATATAAATATATATAATATGATATTGAATAAAAGATACTGAATGATTACAATAAGAAAATTGGATTTGGCCTATATAGGCTATTAAGGCAACCTTTCGTAATAGGTTTTGTCTTTACATAGACACCTTTGATAATAATAATATTCTAACTAATTGTTAATTTTATATAACATTTATTTGTATTTTATGTTTGTTACAAAAGTGTATTTGGTGGGTTTCTTGAGTTTGCAGTTACCAAAATTTGTTGATTTTTAGCTGACTCTCGATGTGAAATATTGGATTTTAGTTGTTCAACATTTCAAAGTTCAAACGACAAGAGTATTCAGGTGCAGAAATGACATTTGAGAATCATTGGCATGAGAAAGATTGTGAACATGAAGTTGATCGTGATCAAGAGCTGGAGAAGGAATGCAGATATCATGACATTGAAAGAGATGAAGAAGCTAAAGTAGTCATCGAAAACCCATCTCATTTGCAGTGTGGATTGCGGAGGTCACATGCAGAAGAAGCTAATTGTGATGGTTACAATCCTCAAAATTTAGCGGCTACTATTAATTCCATCATCCAAATAAGATAATTTTGAATAATATGAGTGGACAGGTCACTACCATTCCAATGCGTCCAATCTCAACTGCTCCCATGTAGTCTCTAGGATTTACTCAAGTTTAATTTTGTAGCAGATTGTTTTTCAGTCATCTAAAACTGTGACTCAAAGTAGAGTCATAGTTATGGGAAAGCCTACCCAAATTTTAAATAAGCTAAATAGACTGAATATTCAAAATAAATAAATATTTTACAAACATGATTGAGATTCATAATAAATAAATCTTCTAAAAACATGATTCAGATTAAATAAATATTTTACAAACATGATTGAGTGATTCGCTTAACCTTAATTATGATAAAATGCTACCATTCTGCATGTTGCCACTATATTCTTATTCGATGTATTCTTATTAGATTCATTCTTGGTAAATAAACTGAGACGCTTTTGGCATGTCCCACTTACACTGTCAATGTGACCTGTAGAGCATGAAGTCAACACTTGTGTCATGTGAACAACTGCCAAGTAAGTAAAAATACACGCACCATGCAGAACGCAGTCAAGAGGTTCCAATGCTTATAACTATTCACATTGCACAACATATTTTCCCATCCATGTCTTCGAGCTGTCAGAGAATTCTCGCTTTCACATACTAACTCACATTCTCTTCTCCTGCAAATCTAATCCTGATACTTTGGTGGAAATCCATTTACAAATACATCATTAATATCATGCATTCCATCAGTTAATCAATAGTTTTGGACAGGTGCAAAAATTTTCAATTTTTAAATTAATTTTAGTTTTTGAAAATTTAATTCCTCCTGTAGGGATTTATGTCAAATCCCAAGGGTAATTCACCAATAGAAAAAACATATTTTCATTTTTCAGAAAATAAAACATATATTTATGAAGGCAAAAGTTGGAAACTTGTTTGTATTTAAAAAAAAACAGTTTAATAAACCATTTTTTTAAAACATAACAAAACATTATAAAAAATTAAGCAAAAATTAAAAAGTAATAGTAAGTCAACAAGGGTTGACTTTCCAATGGAAAGTATATATCCTGCATTGGCAGAGAATAATAATAATAATTATTAAAAAAAAAATTATGTAATTAATAATTTGACATTTTAAAGATTAATATTATTGTTATTACTATTACTATTATTTTTAAGATTCATATTACTATTAATAAAGCATAATAAAAATTATTTCGTTCTTTTCTATTTATTTTCTTTTAATATTAATATATAAAAGTATTATTGATTTTATTATTGTAATTTTGTATTTATATTTAAATTTTATTAAATTAATAGTTTTATTGCTCGAAAGTCGACCGTCAACTAGCATAACCATATTAATAATAATATGGTTGAAATACGTCAATTGGTGGCATTATTTAAGGTGGGGAAATAATAATAATGTTGTCGATCGGCGTATTTCAACCATACTATTAATAATATGGTTATGCTAGTTGACGACTGACTTTCGAGCAATAAAACTATTATTATATTAAAATTTAAATATAATTATAATTATATAAATATTTTATACCAAAAAAGTAATAACTATTTTTAATTTTAATATTATGTAGGGTGGCGATGCCGTAATACTTATGTCACATTGCAAACATTGTAAAGTCTTAGGTTCCAATGTGACATAATTTAATATTATTAAAAATTAATTAAATGTTAAAATGTCAATAATTAAAAATAAAAACTATGGTTGATTATGGAGTGTCATGTATGATTATTGTTGAGTTTGGTTGACCAAAAGAGACATATGTCTTGCCATGTTTGACCATGAATAATAAAGTTGTTGACCATGTTAGATTACAGTTGAGCCTGGGTCACTGGGTTAACAATGGATGACCAGGTTTGAGCACTGTTAAAGAATGGATGAACATGTTTGACAATGACTGACCATGTTTGACAATGGATGACCATGTTTGACAATGATTAACCTTTTTAAGAATTGTTTGAACATGGTCAAGACCATAGTTGAATTTGTTTGACCATGTTTGACAATATTTGACCATGTTTGATCATGTATTACCATGTTTGATAATGATTGGCCACCGTTTAAAGAATTGTTTGAACATGGTCAACACCATAGTTGAATTTGTTTGACTATGGTTAACATTGTCTAGCCATAATTGAAAATGGTTGACCATGTTTGGAAATGCTTAACATGGTTTACTATGGTTGAATTTTTATTATGGTTTCTATATGGAAACCATGGTTGAATATGGGTGACTATTGGTGCATTATTCAACCATGCTTGATGATAGTTGACAATGACTGGCCATGATTAAGAACTGTTTGAACAAGCTTGACCATAGTTGAATTTGTTAGACTATGATTAAATTTGTTTAGGCATAATTGGTTATTAGTTGACCATGGTTGAATATGGTTGACTATGATTAACCATGGTTGGATTTGGTTGAGTTTGGTAGGCTTTAGTTTACCATGGTTGACCATTGTTCACTTTCATTGACTGTGGTTGACTTTGGTTGACCTTGGTAGAGTATTCCTGGCCACGGTTGACTATGGTTGAGTTTGTTATTCCATAATTGACTATTGGTTGACGTTGTTTAACTTTTGATTATGGTTCGCTGTGGTTGTATTTTGTTGACTTTGGTTGAACTTGTTTCACTATGGTGGACTTTGGTTGAACTTGTTTCACTATGGTGGACTTTGGTTGAACTTGTTTTACTATGGTGGACTTTGGTTGAATTTGGTTGGGTATGGTTGAATTTGGTTGAATATGGTAGACTATGGTTGTCTTGGTTGACTATGGTTGACTTTGTTCGAGTGTGGTTGAATTTGGCTAACTAATTCAATATGGTCGACTATGGTTGATTATGGTTGACTATGATTGACCATGGTTGACTATGGTTGGCCGTGGTTGACCATGGTTGAATTTGGTTGACTTTGGTTTACCCTAGTTGTCTTTGGTTGACTCAATTTGGCCACAAGTAAATATTGGTTGACCATGGTTGATGGTGGTGGAATATGGTTGACTATGGTTGACCATGGTTAACCTTGGTTGGCTATGGTTTACTTTGTAAATGATTATGACTGACTTTGGTTGACTAATTGATTGTGGTTGACTATGGTTGACCATGTTAGACTTTGGTTTACTTTAGTTGGACATATTTGACTTTGGTTGACTTTATTTTACTATGGTTGACTATGATTGCTCATGGTTAGCTATGGGTGACTTTGTTTGGCTATAATTGACTATTGGTTTACTTTAGTTAGACATATTTGACTTTGGTTGACTTTCTTTTACTATGGTGACTATGATTGCTCATTGTTAGCTATGGGTGACTTTGTTTGGCTGTAATTGACTATTGGTTGACCTTGTTTAACTTATGTCTATGGTTGACTATGGTTGACCATGGTTGACTATTATCGATTATGGTTGAATTTGTTTGGCCACAACTGACTATTCATTAACCTTATTTGAGTTTTGACTTTGGTTGACAATTATCGATTATGGTTGAATTTGTTTGGCCACAACTGACTATTCATTAACCTTATTTGAGTTTTGACTTTGGTTGACTTTGGTTCAGTATGGTTAACTTTGATTAACTATGGTTGACTTTGGTTGGATTTAGTTGACTATGGGTGACTATTGTTGAATTTGTTTGACTAATTGACTATGGTTGACTATGGGTGACCATGTTTAACCATGGTTGGCTATGGGTGACCATGGTTAACTATGGTTGATGGTGGTTGGGCATGGTTGACTTTGTTTGATATTAATATCATATGGTTGATTATGGTTTACTTGTTGGCTTGATTATGAGTGACACAAGGGTTGAATTTTAAATCATATGATTGATTATAATTCCACTATTGGTTGAGTATGGTTGACAAAATGGTTGACTTTAAAATCATATGGTTGATTATAATTTAATTATGGTTGACTTTGGTTGAATACGGTTGACTATGATTGACCATGCTTGACTTTGGTTAACTATGGTTCACTTTGATTCGCTCTGGTCAACTATGGTTGACCACAGTTGACTAAGGATGACTATGGTTGAATTTGTTTGACTAATTGACTATGGTTGATTATTACTGACCATGGTTGACTATGGATGGTTATGGACGACCATGGTTGACTATGGTTGACAGTGGTTGGGCACAGTTGACTTTAGTTGATATTAATATCATATGGTTGAGTATGTTTTAATTACTAACTTGATTATGGGTGAAAAAAGGGTTAAATTTTAAATCATATGGTTTATTATAACTCCACTATTGTTTGACTATGGTTGACATAAGGGTTGACTTTAAAATCATATGGTTGATTATAATTCCATTATGGATGACTATGGTTGACATAAGGGTTGACTTTAAAATCATATGGTTGATTGTAATTCCATTATGGATGACTATGGTTGACTATGATTCACCATGCTTGACATTGGTTGACCATGGTTGGCTATGGTTGGCTATGGTTGACTTTGTTTGACTATGGTTGAATTTGGTTTACCATGGTTGACTATGCTTAATTATGATCAACTATGTTTGATTATGGTTGACTTTGCTTAACTTTGGTCGACCATGGTTTCCTATGGTTGACTTTGTTTTTCCATAATTGACTATTGGTTTACCTTATTTGACTTTGGTTAGTTATGGTTGATTGTGGTTGACTTTGGTTATCTTCGGTTGACTTTGGTTGACTAAGATTGACTTTATTTGAATATGGTTGACTTTGGTTGAGTAATTGACTGTGGTTGACTATGGTTGGCCATGTTTGACCTTGTTCAGTTCAGTTCACTTTTGTTGAATATGGTTGAGTTTGGATGACCATAGTTGATTATGGTTGACTTTGTTTGACCATAATTGACTATTGCTCAACTATGATTGACTATAGTTAAGCATGGTTAAATATGGTTGACCATGGTTGGCCATGGTTGACTTTGGTTGACTTTTGCTCTCCTATAGTTGTTGATGGTTAACTAATTTAACAATAATATTAATGCAATAATTTAATATTAAGAGTATGGTTGACTAATACAGTTGATACTTAGTAAAAGTATATAATGACATACTTGAATACATAGACTATATTCACTAAGTAAAAGTTTAAGTTAACAATATTAATATGGAATTTCAATTTGACCATGGATGAATATGGTTGATCATGGTTGACCAAAGATGTGTATGGTTGATTATGGTTGTGAATGGGTGGCCATGGTGGTTGTTTATGGTTGACCATGGTTATTCATGGTAGACCATAGTTAACCATGGTTGTTCATAGCTGTTCATTACTAACCATGACTTAGTATAATTGGCTAATAGATAATATTAGAGAATGACATTATTAAAAAGTTTAATAATCATTTTCATGATTATTAATACTAGTATTAATATTAATATCAATATTGGTATTAATGAGAAATTTCCAATCTTAATATTAATATTGGTATTAATATTAGTATTAGTTTTAAAATTAATATTATTAATATTTTTTATATTAAAAAAAGTCCTTATATATTAATATTAACCTTAAACATTAATATTATTCTATATTATTAAACATTATTATTTATATTAAACATAAATATTAATATTAAACAAATGCTTTTCTACTACTACTAATACTAATAATAATGATGATGTTATTTTAATATTAATATTTTCTTAGATTAATATTAATATTAATTTATTAGTATTAATATTTGTTTATATTAAAACAACTGTGTATGCTTTAATGTTAAACATTAAACATTAATTTTATTATGATTAAATAATATTATTATTTTATTTTCAAATAATTGCTTATACATTAAAAGTATAAATATAATGCTTTATAAGATGTTGTGTGTTTCCTAATCAATGGTAATTGTAATGTTATAATACATGATTTTATGTCATGCCTATAAACCAGCATAGATCCAAATCCTAGGCTCTATCAAGCGTCGTGAGGGATCAAATCTCCCTAAGTGCAAACCTCTCCTTGAATAGCTCCTTGAGTGCAATACCTGAGCCACCTAATCGTAAGCTCTAAAGTCTCTAGTTTAAGTCTCCTATTTACTTTTTACTTTGTATTATTCTTTTTTGTTTATGGCCAACATAATATTTATTACTTTTACTTTGTATTATTCTTTTTTGTTTACTTTGTATTATTTTGTTACTCGACAAACTCGACAAAGACTCTAAAATCTCTCATATTTACTATTTACTTTGTATTATTATTTTTTGTTTATGACCGACATAATATTTATCACCTAATCCTAAGCAAAGTCTCTAGTTTAAGTCTCATATTTATTTTTATCACCTAATCCTAAGCTCTAAAGTCTCTAGTTTAAGTCTCATATTTACTTTTTACATTGTATTATTCTTTTTTTGTTTATGACCAACATAATATTTATCACTTTCTACTTTGTATTATTCTTTTTTGTTTACTTTGTATTATTTTGTTACTCGACAAACACTCGACTAACAAGATATCCCTCATACAAATGTTACTTATGGCCGACAATATCGACAAACACTCGACTAACAAGATCTCCCTCATACTGGGCTGTAGAGCTCCTCTCAATTCAATAACCAAGTGAAAATGCATCAAAGATCAGGTTCCAGATTTGAGCGCATCCAGTGAAAAACGTTTAGGGCTTCTGTCGGCATGGCTCCAGGGGGAGGAACTGATCCTCCTCCTTCACTGAGTCCACTGAGATCTCAGCTTTCAAGAGACTAATCGCATCACAAGGAAAGATACCAACAACATCGACTCAACAAAAATTTGTTAAAAAACTCGCAGGGATTCCCACTGTGGCACTTCCAGCTAAGCGACCATGCAGAACAACTCTGAATCTATCAGAGAGAGGCCTCATTGGCCAATTCACGGGACTATGGACATCTCCAAAATCCATAGAATCATGGGTGCAGCGGAACTAGAATCCCCTTATCGCTGAAGACATCAAAAGTTATCTACTAGGCAAGGGATATTTTGTGTTTGTCTTTGAGAGAACAGCGGATCGGGACCTTATTTTCTGAAATGGGCCCTATTTCATGGGACCACAAGGCCTGTATCTGAACAAGTGGACCCCAGATTTTTATCCTACCCAGGATATTCTTTCGGCAGTCCATGTCTGGGTTAGGCTCCCCCACCTTCCATTACATTGTTGGAATCTCGAATCACTACAGGCCATAGGGAATACTATGGGACAATATATAGATAAGGCAAAAAAAAATAGCAATATACCTGCGCTCGGATATGTGTGGAAGTGGATATTGAAGTAGGATTTCTGGAAGCAATAAATCTAACCGTTGTAGATTGGTCTCACATCCAAGAGCTATACTATGAACAAATTCCCTTTAAATGTAGACACTGTCGTGAATATGGCCATTTTGCTTGTCATTGCCAAAAAAACCGAGGAAGATATAGAAAAACACAAAGGAGATAAGTGGAAGCAAGTTCAGAAATGGGAAACGACAAAACCTACTTCCAAGATAATAGGGAAAGGAAATCCTTCTGGGACTATGAATCCCTCAACAGAGAAAGGTCAACCTGAAAATTCCCATCCTAGGGTAGAAGCTTCACGAAACCAATTTGAAAACCTAAGCACTTCGGATGAACATACTGCTTCCGAGGAGAAGGAAGAGGGAGAGCAACAAGTTGAGGGGGAGGAAAAACAACTGAATCCATCCTCTCCTCAGAAAGAGGTTTTCTCTTCGCCTTCATATGCTAAAATGAAAAAAAGAAATCCTACGGAAGTGGTTTCCTCCTCAGAGGAAGACTTCTTGGAGAGGTCCTCGAAGAATGTAGGGAGGAAATCTAACAAAGAAATAAGAGAAGAGGAGCTTGAAAGACATAAGATGCAAGGAATCCAAGGAACCATTAACACGGCCTATGGCATAAATACCATATACAGGACACCAAAAGGTGGTCCACCTCCATCAACCGGTAAGTAATGAATCTGGTCTCTTGGAATTGTAGAGGATTGGGGAATCATTCAAAATATGACGCAGTTAAAGATATCCTCAAAATTGATACACCATATATACTTATGCTCCAAGATACCAAAATAGAAGAGGAAACTATTCTCTCTATGAGCAGATCCAAATGGAAGAAGAACACTAGAAAGGAAGTGAGCGCAAGAGGGTCATCTGGCACTTACTTCCTACATTGTGGTCCGAAGAGAAGTTCACCCTGGAAAACTCATTTTCAACACAGCATTGGATATTTACTGAACTCCATCACATTCAAAGAAAGCTAAATTTCACTTTATTCAATTTATATGTCCATGTCCACTACTCAGAGAAAAAATATTGTTGGAAAACCCTAACAGATTTTCTGGAGATCTACACACCTTTGAATATTATTCTGATGGGGGACTTTAATATAGTTATGAGCCCAAAAGAAAAAGAAAAAGGGGGAAACAATGGAAGAGATCCCATGCTTCACCTGGTTGAAGATCTGATTCAACAATGGGATCTTGTTGATATAAATCCCAAGAGGGGACAATACATCTAGAAAAACAATCGGAAGAGATCTCAACACGTTGCAAGGCGCCTTGATCGATTCTTAATCCAAAGCTCTCTTCTTCTTGAAAATAAAATTTTCTCAAAAATAATGCCCAAATTAGTATCTAATCATAAGCCAATTCTCCTTCGCTTGAATGATGTGGAAGATATAGGACCAATCCCCTTCCAATTTATTCCACTCTGGATCAGGAAGGATTTTTGGAAGAAGTGTCCAAAGCCTAGGACATTCCTATCATAGGATCCCCGAGTTTTGTTTGCGAGCAGAAGCTCAAAAACACAAAATACGCATTAAAACATTGGATCAAAAAAGCAACAAAGGGCCCCTCTGCATATAGAAAGAAAGCATTCCTGGAGCTTTCTTCTCTTTAGATATAGCTGGAAGAACAAGACATCTCTCCCTCGGATTTGATTAAGGAACAATAGGTCCAAGCCAACCTTTTCCGAACACTCCGCCAAGAGGAAGATCATTGGAGATTGAAATCTCGCAGCCTGTGGTTATAGGCAAGTGACTGCAATACTTCATTCTTTAATTGACAAGCCAAATCCAGACAATCCTGAAATCATATCTCAGAGATCACCCTATAAGAAGGAGAAACTATCAAAGGGTTTGAAAAGATAAAAAAGGGCTACAAAAAATCACTTCCATGCCTTGTACACGGAGGATAGCCATCATGATGAGGAGACAACGACGGATTTCCTATCTCATATCCCCAATATAATTAACTCTGTCGAAAATCAAATCCTATTGAAACCTTTTTAAGAAAAAAAGAGATCATCAATGTGATATGGAATATGAAGTAGGATAAAGTTCCCAGACTGGACAGTTTTACTATCCATTTTTACAGAGCATGTTGGTATATTTAAACTTTGTGTGCATTTTTAACAGAATATGTTATTGTTCCACATCAAAAGAATTGTGCAAAATAGAGCTATTTTTATTCTACAAACGAACATTAACAGACTCTTCAAGACTATCATTCCAAAAAAATTATATCCTTACAGAGGGAAACGCTTGCAATAATTAGAAAATAGGCACGAAGCAGTTGCAATTATTGCGAGATGAAACGCGGAGCAATTGAGATGTTTCCCGAACACAAAAATTGTATGGGTGAATGGCATTATTGATTAAAAAAAAATAACATTAATTTTCAACTAAACATTAGAAAATGTAGCTATTGCAAGATGAAACTTAGAGCAATTGAAATGTTTCTGGAACACAAAAAATGTATGGGTAAATGGCATTCTTGATTAAAATAAAAAAATTTAACATTAATTTTCAACTAAACATTATAAAAAACCCGATCATATAAGTTGAAAAGTATAGTGCACATAAACATATCTAAATGCTCTAGCTTTCCCAGCAGTCCACATAAACTTATATGGAAAATAACCATATTATTAATAATAACCATAAACTGAAACATACTTTCCGATATAAGGTTTCCAAGCAGTTCACATAAACATATCTAGATGCTCGGGATTTTCGATTAGTTTTTCAAAGAAAGCCTACATTACATTTCCCCAATACAGTTGTATCACACGGGTATTTGTCCGATCATTTCATTTTTCTATCACAGATCCACCATGAATCCAAAAATACAACCCTTGCAGAATCCCTAGGGTTCAATATTTTTGAAATAAAGAACATCGACTACGGATCCGAGCTTGGCCTCCCTCATAACTCATATATGTTTAATCTTCTTAAGAAACACCAAAGTATTTTATTCATTAATCAATATAATGATGGTAAATTGAAACGACCACCACTTGTTCCTCTATTAATGTGTAATTTGATGCCATTTCTAAAAACCTAGCACACATTATAATTTGGTTTCTATGCTCCATAATGTGAATGTTAGAAAAACAGGATCGCGGAGCAATAGCAATAAACAGAAATGCAAATATAATCACACAAACACATTACAAGAGAGACACATATATATCGTGGTTCACCCCAAGATGGGCTACATCCACACTGAAATTGCCAGTCCTTATTATTATACCATCCGACAAAGTGAAGGGATACAACCTGCAGCATAGCCGCTGCACTTCCTCTTCATTGTCTCATGGTCTCTCTTTCGATCTCAGAGATCTTTACAATGCATAATACCTAATACATCAACCCTATGAGACTGGAACATCAGGCTCCACTACCAACAATCTCACACTTGGAGACTGATCACATCAACTACACCGTTGCTGCACTTGCTGGACTTGGACTTGGAAAATTTATCCTCTTCACCTTCATGCTAGAAGGCCTACTGAAACCAAGCAGGAACTTAGTTTCTCTCTGGCCACTACCTTTGTGAACATGTCTGTAGGATTATGGCTAGTGTGTATCTTTTCCAGCTTCAACAATTCATCTTCCAGAATATAGCGTATGAAATGGTACTTGAGATGTATATGTTTAGTCCTGGAATGGAATGCTGAGTTCTTTGCAAGATGAATGGCACTCTGGATGTCACTATACAACCTTCTATCCTTCTACTTCTTACCCAATTCCTCCATAAACCTCTGCAACCAAATCATCTCTTTACTAGCCTCTGTAACAACAACATACTATGCTTCTGTTGTTGAAAGTGCAACAACCTTCTGCAGTTTCGAAATCCAACTTATTGTTGTTCCAACTACAGTAAACACATACCCTGTGGTGCTCCTCCTGCTATCCTTATCACCTGCCATATTTGCATCAACATATCCCTATAGAACAGTGTCTGAATCTCCAAAACATAATGCATGAGTGGTAGTACCTCTCAAATACTTGAGAATCCATTGTACTGCCTTTCAATGTTCTTTACCTAGATTGTTCATATATCTGCTCACAACTCCCACTGCTTGTGCAATATCTAGTCTTGTGCACACCATGGCATACATCAAGCTTCCAACTGTTGATTGATAGGGAATCTTGGACATGTAATCTGTCTCTTCCTGTGTCTTGGGACACATTTCCTTACTTAAACTGAAATGGCTGGCCAAAGGTGTACTTACTAGTTTTGCATTCTTCATTCTGAACCTCTCCAACACCTTTTGTATGTACTCACCATGAGACAATGTCAATTTGTGATATTCCCTGTCTCTTGTTATTCTCATACCAAGGATTTGCTTTGCAACACTCAAATCCTTCATCGCAAATGAATTAGCTAGATTCCTTTTGAGTACATTTATATCCTGCATGTTAGACCCTGCAACAAGCATGTCATCCACATACAATAACAAGATAATATATCTTTCATTGTCTAGCTTCTTGAAATAAACACAGTGGTCAGAATGACATCTACTATAACCTTGTTCTATCATAAACTTGTCAAATTTTAGATACCACTGCCTTGGAGCTTGCTTCAAGCCATACAATCTCTTTTTCAACTTGCACACCAAATTCTCCTTACCTTTAACCTCATACCCTTGTGGCTATTGCATATATATCTCATCTTCCAAATCCCGATGGAGAAAGGTTGTTTTTACATCTAACTGTTCAAGATGCAAATCTTCTACCGCCACTAGACTTAAGATAGTCCTAATTGAAGTCATCTTAACAATAGGAGAAAATATTTCATCAAAATCTATACTTTTCTTCTGTGCAAACCCCTTTACAACAAGTCTGGCCTTGTATCGCTTCTTGCCTCCTTCTTCTTCCTTCAACCTGTAAATCCATTTGTTTTGTAATGTTTTTTTACCAGCGGGCAACTGAACTAAATCTCAAGTCTGGTTTCCTACCAATGAGTCCATTTCCTCATTCATGCCTTGCTCCCACTTCTTTCTAGTTTCCACCTGCATTGCTTCTTCATAACATTCTGGTTCACCAACATCAGTATCAATAGATAATACATTGAAGGAGAGTATCGTTCAGGGAGTCTACTTAACCTGGTAGATCTTCTTGCAATTACAGGAGTTTCAGGTACTTGTTGCTATTCTTGATTTTCTGGCACCTTTGGAACTTCATTTTCTTCAATTTCATCAAGTACTGTATACTCTGTCTTTTCCTTTTCCTGTTTCTTTCCCTGCAACTAATCTTTATACGTGACCTTTTCATTAAATATTACATCTCTAATCTTAATGATTTTGTTATTTTCATAATCCCATAAACGATAACCAAATTCATCAACCCCATATCCAATAAAGGTACATTTCTTGGATTTAGCTTCAAGCTTTGTTCTATTTTCTTTATCAATATGGACAAATGCTTCACAACCAAACGTTCTCAGAAATGAGTAGTTTACCTTTTTACCTGTCCATGCCTCCTTTGGAATACCACCATCCAAAGCACTTGAAGGTCCTCTGTTTATTAAATAAACAACAGTATTTACAGCATCCGCCCAAAACTGTAAAGGCAACCTTGCATGCAGTCTCATACACCTTGCACACTCCATGATCGTTCTATTCATTCTTTCTGACACACCATTTTCTTGTGGTGTTCCTGGGACTATCTTCTCTCTATGAATCCCATGGTATCAACAATAACTATCAAAATCCTTTCCGCAATACTCACCTCCATTATCAGATCTGAGACACTTCAACCTTTTTCCCGTCTCATTCTCAACCAAAGCTTTCCACTTCTTAAAAGTAGCAAACACATTAGATTTATGTCTAATGCAATAAACCCAATTTTTCCTAGTTGCATCATCAATAAATGTAACATAATAATGAGAGCCACCAAGAGATTGTACCTGAGTCGGTCCCCATACATCTATATGCACAAGCTCTAACTTTTCATTCTTCTTTTGTTTCCCAACCCTAAGAAATCTGACTCTCTTCTGTTTTCCATAAACACAGTTTTCCAAACTTACCTGCTTCAAATCTGGCAGCAACTTCCTTGAGTGGAGAATCTGCATCCCCTTCTCACTCATGTGGCCAAGCCTATGATGCCACAATGTTGTATTTGTTCCTATGGAAGCTAAAGAGATAGAATGGTCAGTATTATGAGGACATAAATACAACCTACCTACTCTAACTCCTTTTGCTATCACCATTGATCCTTTAGTGATCTTCCATCACGTTTCTCCAAACGTAGATAGACAGCCGCCATCTCCCAACTGCCCCATTGAGATCATATTTCTTTTAATAGCAAGAATATGCCTAACATCCTTTAGCATCCAATCAGTTCCATTCTTAAATTTTATCCATACCTTACCCATTCCAACAATTTTACATGGCTCATCATCACCCAATAAAACATGTCCAAAATCGCCTGGAACATAATCATGAAAATATTTCCTATGGGGTGTAGCATGACATGAAGCCCCTGAATCTACCACCCAATAATCACTTGTATTATCTAATGCAAGAATCAAAGCATCTTGTAACACATCACCTGCTACATTTGCTTCCTGGGTACCTACTGTCCATCTCCTTTCTTCTTTAGAGATCTGCAGTCTTTCTTCAGATCTCCTTTCTTTCCACAATTCTAACACTCTATCTTTCCCATTCTGGACTTGGATCTGCCCGTTTTAGACTTGCCACAATTACCTTGGCTCTTTCCTCTCTCATTTTGTCTTCCCCTACTTTCCATGGTCAACACATTACCTAATGTCTCACCTATACTTTTTTTTCGCATTTCCTCACTAAGAATAACACCAATAACATTATCAAATTTCAAGGTGTTTGAACCAGAGACAGAGTTACTTATAGCCATGACCAAGCTATTCCAAATTTCTGGCAATGAACACAAGATTAGAAGAGCCCTAACCTCATCATCGAAGTTCACACTTACAGAACTTAGTTGATTTGTAACCGTATTAAATTCATTTAAATGATCAGTAACAGATCCACCTTCAGACATCTTCATATTAAATAAATGCTTCATTAGAAATACCTTGTTGGAGGCCAAGGGTTTTTCATACAGCTTACCCAGTGCGCTCATCAAACCCTCCGTTGTCGTTTCTTTTGAGATATTGAAAGCCACCGACGAAGCCAAGGACAGTCGTATTGTTCCTAGTGCCTTTTTTGTCAAGAACTTCCCATTCTTCGTCCTTCATAGTTGTCGGCTGCTTTGCTCTTCCTCCCAACAGTAGGAATAAATCCTTCTAGTACAGATAGTCCTCCATTTGCATTTTCCATAACTGAAATTTTTGGCCATTAAACTTCTCCATTAAACTTCTCGACCTTAAACTTTTCTTCTTCCGCAATTGCTCCCACTCGAACAAGAAACCCTAGCTTCCTGCGGTTTTATCTTCCAAATAGACCTTTGGCTCGGATACCAATTGTTAGAAAAACATGATCGCAAAGCAATAACAATAAACAGAAATGCAAATATAATCACACAAACACATTACAAGAGAGACACAGATATATCGTGGTTCACCCCAAGATGGGATACGTCCACACTGAAATCGCCAGTCCTTATTATTATAACGTCCAGCAAAGTGAAGGGATACAACCTGCAGCACAGCTGCTGCACTTCCTCTTCACTGTTTCACAGTCTCTCTTCCAATCTCAGAGATCTTTACAATGCATAATACCTAATACATCAACCCTAGCCATGTTACAATGTCTTTATTTTATAAGAGAAATACAATGGAAAAATACCACGAGATACCCAAAACCATGGGCCCAAAAACTGTTGGCGAAAACAACCCCAAAAATCAATATCATCTATGAGACTGGAACATTAGGCTCCACAACCAACAGTGAATGCCAGATCAATGCAAACAATTGGGCAATCGAAACAATTGCCACATGTTACTCGATTCATAGGTAAATTTGATGCAGCTATTCCTGGCGCGACATTACTTTGGTTGTTTGTGGCCGTTATAATTTCCCATGTTATACACAACCCCTCTTATACGTGGTGGATGTACAGTGTGGTGGATGTACAGTATGGTGGATATTAATATGTTAATCAATGTGTTAATAAAAAAATTAATCTGTCATTAAAAAAACGCTCGACATTTATCTCATTAAACCTTTTCCACAGATAGTTAATAGACGAAGAAGGAGAAGAAATGATAGCCATTAATCCCTAATGTGAGATTAAATGTTGGAAAAGTTGAGATTAAATTTCAATTATTAATATGGTTATTAATTATTATCAATTGTATAAAAAATAATTGGTGTATACAAATCAATTGGTAAGTAAAGGTGATTGAAAAAAATAAAAATAAAAAAGTGTTATGTTTTAAATAAAATAACAAAATTAAAATTAAAATATATTTAAGTAAATAAGTATGAAATGTTTAAATTTTATTTATAGCAATATTGTAAAGTTTCAAAACCTGAATTTATATTAATGAAATGGATTTTTTACACCTCATGCACTTACATATTAATAAGGAATTATGGAATCTTTTTAGGTAAATACATTTTTTATTTACAAAATCATAGTTAAAAGTTGAACAAATTAAGAGAAAAATATACAAAAATTGAAAATTACAACAAAATCTTGATTTTGGGAGGAGATTTGACAAAAGCTTGATAGAAAGAGATGAAGAAATTAATCACTTACAAACATAGTGAAACATTTCTCTCACAAATCAAGAGATCAAAGGACACAAAGCAATGTAATCATAAATTAGAACAGTAGCATTAAGAGCTCGAGGAGAAGTTATCAAAAAAAGATGAAAAAGATTTTAAGATGAGGAATCTTAATCAGAGTACTTGAACAAATAAAAATAAAAAGAAACAAAAAAAAAGAAATGAAAAAACCAAAACCTTAAAGATAAAGTAAAAAATCCAAGGAATGATGAAGAAATCTCATGCTTAAGGGTTCCTAATCAAATCTTACTTATCCAAATCAAGAAGTTAAAGAATGATAAGAAGTCACTACAATGAAAGCTAGAGCAATTTATCAACAAAGAACCAACAATCAATAAAGAAATAATGACTAACCATGCTGAAATACAAAAACCTTCAAATGTAAAAATCAAGATGTTAGAAAGGATACATACCCAATCGGATTTTTATTAAGCAATAAATCACTAGAAGTATCAAAAGACTAAGGTTTCAAAAGCACGACTCATGATGCAAGGACGTTTTATCATTATCCTAATTATATAGGTCATTGACAAACTAATCAAAGACAAAATTAATATTCGAGGACAAGATCCTACTATATTAGAAAGAAGATCAGGCATTGAAAATTTGATTAGGCATGGATTTTGCTCAGTGATTAGAAGATCATATTGTCTTGTATCAACAACTATCATAGTGACAAGTATATATGAGTACGTGAAAGCATTACAAGCAAGAATAGGCATGATAAACCATTTTCACTATTACATTTGACTACAAATTCCAACATTACATTGTCACACAAGCAACACAATATAGAAAATAAAAGCATCAATATTTTTGGTTGAAAATTCGTCAAAATATTTTTTCGTTAGAACAACCATCTTTTCAAAGAATCATATTTTTTTCGAGTTCTCTTTCGTAATTCCGACATTTTAGTGACAAACATTTATCCATAATTTAGGCAAGGACAAATCTACAATTTCTTAGTCTTTTTTAAGTATTTAAGGCTAATTTTTACTCTTTAAATTAAGTGATATAGTTGTAATGTTTTACTCCATTAAAATATGAAAACAAGTCAATGAACATAAATATTATAGTTCTAATATTTGTTTTTTAAATTAATCAATATAACTATTTTTTTTATTCTATTAAAATATTAAACCATAAAAATATATATATATAAAACCATGTTTGTGATTATTGACATTATGAGCATGGGTATATATATATATATATATATATATATATATATATATATATATATAATAGAAATTAGTTTCCCATGTGGAAGATGTGGAAACAAGGGAAATTTTTTTCTTTTTGAACGTTTATGGGCCTTTTTCGAATAGAAAACCCTTATGGGAGTCCTTCTTCTTTGGACTTCTAGATTCCAGGAATGTGGTTTTGGGAGGAGACTTGAATCTTTCTTTATCAGAGAGAGACGTATGGGGTTCCTCAGCAAGAAAGGACATTTTAAGTAAATTTTTCAGATCCATCTTTGAATCCAACGGGCTGGTGGATGTCCAACCTTTAAAATTGGAACCGATTTGGAGGAATAATAGATGTGGAGAACATGCTATATCCAAACGTCTGGATAAATTTTTGGTTTCAGAAGATGTGGTCTATGGCCCTATGTCAGTTAAATCCTGGGTTGAGGTTGGGGGCTTGTCTGACCATAGGCCAATACTTATGTCTTTAGAAAAAGCAGGAATCAAACCTCCTCCTCCTTTTAAGTTCAATCCTTCGTGGCTCAAAGAAGAGGATTACAAAATTCTAGTCGAAAAGTCATGGATCCCTTTACAAGAAAGTTCTTTTGTTTCCTTTATGAAGCAATTCTCTGACAATATCATAAGAACTAAAAAGGTGTATAAAATTTGGGGAAAATATTATATTGAAAAACAACAGGAACAACTAAAAGAAGTGGAGGCAAGGTTAACAGAAATTTATAGTCAAAATAGCTCTAGTACATTTTCGGAAGAAGAACTGAAAGAAGCGAAAGATTGTGAACTTAGGAGGGAAGAGTTGTTAGCAAGAGAAGAACAACTATGGAGACTTAAAAGTAGGGCAATTTGGATAAAGAAAGGAGATAACAACACCAAATTTTTTCACAGGTTTTCCTCCCCAAGGAAGAATGTAAACACGATTCCAGACTTTAAGGATGAAAATGGTAATATTCTAAGGTCGTTGAAAGGAAAGGCAGACGCAGGTAAATGTTTTTTTAAAAACCTTTTCTCAGAACCTGAAGGAAGTCCTATTCAAGAGATTTTACAAGTTATAAGTATGTTTCCTACCAAGGTCTCAAGAGGCAATGAACAAAGACTTAGCAAAGGAGAGAAAGGCAGGAGAACTGGAAAAGGTATTTTTCTCCTTTCGTAAAGGTAAAAGCCTGGGTCCGGATGGTTTCTCAATCGAATTTTATCAGGGCTTCTACGAGTTGATAAAATCTGATTTACTGAAAGTTGTCAAGGAATCACAAAGCTTAGGAAAGGTTCTAGGTGCGCTCTAATAAATTCTACCTTTTTGGCGCTAATTCCAAAAAACAAAAAACTTCTTCCTTTGAAGATTTCAGACCAATCTCGTGTTGTAATGTAGTTTATAAGATCATCACCAAAATCATTGCACAACGGCTTAAACCAATTCTGAGCAAAATCGTCTCTAGAACAGTTTGGTTTTCTTCTCAACAGGCAGATACACGATGCAGTCTCACTTGCTCAGGAGGCTTTGCACTCAATTCATAAGAACAAAATTCAAGCTCTTGTTCTCAAATTAGACCTTTCTAAAGCCTATGATAGGGTTAGTTGGACTTTTCTAAGGTTGATTTTAGTTCAGCTTGTTTTTTATGTGTACTCAGTAAATTGGATAATGGGATGCATTCAATCATCCTCCTTTGTTGTGCTCATCAATGGATCACTCTCAAACTTCTTCAGACCTACTAGAGGCTTAAGACAAGGTTTCCCCCTCTCACCCTTTTTATTCCTTCTGGTAGCAGACACTCTAAGCAAATTGGTTATTCAAGCCAAGCGGTATGGATCTTACAAGGGAATCAAGGTCTCTAAGAGTGTAGAATTGTCCCACATCCTGTTTGTAGATGATGTGCTTATGATGGGGAAGGGCTCTTTGGACAATTGTCTTGAGATTAAAAATATTTTAAATTTATACACGAAGGCCACTGGGATGCATATAAATGTGGAAAAATATGTTTTATTAGAAAATTCTATTCCAATGGCAGTTAAAAACATATTAGAGGTCGAAGTTCCTTATACATTAAGTCCTTTATCAAAAGGGTTTAAGTACTTAGGCTTCTTCTTAAATCCTAACTCCTACTCCTTTAAAGACTGGCTCTAGTTGTACAAGAAGGTGGAAAGTCGAATTGGAAGTTGGACAAACAAATTCCTTTCTAGGGGAGGAAGATGGGTACTTCTGAAAGCGGTTATTCAAAGCATCCATGTATATTGGGCTTCAATAGCTTACATTTCCAAAGGGATTCTTCACAAAATCCAGAAGAAGTTTTTCTCTTTTTTGTGGTCTACTAGCAAGCGGGATGAAGGTATTCCTCTTGTCAATTGGAAAACTGTCGCCAATCTGAAAGTTCTAGGAGGTTGGGGTGTAAAAATCCCTTCTTATTTTGTCAATCCTTGACAGCTAAGTCTCTATGGAGGTTGGTAAAAAATCCTTCTTCATTATGGGGAAAAGTCATGTTGTCTAAATATTGTCTGAATGCTTCCATTCTAGATTGGATAAGGAATCCGGATAAATCTTTTAAAAATGGTTCCATAGGATGGAAAGCTTTTGTACTCTCCTATCCCTTGATAAGAGAATGGTTATCTTGGAGCATTGTGAATGGAAGAAAAGTATGGATTGGAAGAGATCCTTAGATCGGTGCAGCTCGGTTACCATTGAAAATCTTAAGCTTCAAAGAATTAACAGCTTACATGATGTCATTTCTGGGTCTTCAGAAGGTATAAAATTCTCATGTTGGAAATCCGCCACAGAACTCAGACTAGAAGTGGACGCTACTTATGAATGGAATTCTTACACATCGTTGTTGGACTCCAATTTTATTTTCCTAGAGGAGGATGCTGAGGACAAATTGGTCTGGTCGAAAAACGTTATCACAGGGGACTTCAACATGAAACCTGGCTATTGAACAGAGGCCATGGCCTCTTTCGTTGGTGTAAAAGAGTGGTGGTGGATTCCTGTCTGGTAGTCTGTTGGATCCTTAAAAGCAAAGCTAACCCTATGGCTTGCACTCAACAATAAACTTCTTACTTGGGATAATCTCTTAAAAAGAGTTTGGCATGGTCCAAGTTGGTGCGTTTTATGCTACTCTCAAGAAGAATCTGGACCTCACTTATTTGTGTTCTGTCCCTATGCAGTAGTTGTTTGGAAGGCCGCCACTGTTGAACTAAACTCCCAGGCTATTCAAGAAGTTACATCTCTGGAACATACATTTCATTCTTGGTGGACTGATAGATCGGTACAATCCTATAGCGCCCTCCCTTCCTCTTTTATTTATGGAGTTTGGTGGGCTCTAAACTTAGCAATTTTCCAGAATCGCACTATTCCAGTAGAAGTAACAATAGCCTTGGTTGTCCAGTGGACCAAAGAACACAAAATTATGGAAAAATAAAAAAAGCCAAGGATGTTAGTGCCCCCAACAATTGACAAATCTATTCCGTGGGATTTTTTTGACGATGCGATTCAGGGAGAACCACATTTGGGTGGTTCTAGAGGAGTTTTATATATGGCTGAAAATCATAAATTCCAACTGAAATTTGCGCCAAGGCATTGTACAAACAACAAAGCAAAAATTGCAAATTTACATTTTGTGTTGAAATTGGCCATTACTAAGAAGGTGACTTGCATTCAACTCTTTGGAGACTCAAAAATGGTTGTCGACTGGGTCAGCAACAACTTGCATATTAGAGCCCCTCATCTACAACACCTCCTTCAGGCCATCCAAAGGCTAAGAGATATTTTCTCTGTTTTTACTATAACTCATATCTACAGAGAATTTAACACTGAAGCTAACCTGTTATAAAAAATTGCCTTGCTTTTAGTTCCAGGTTAGACAAAGGTTGAAGAATTCCATGATGAATTGTAATTTTTTGGTAATGTCCATATCATGTACCAGATTAGACAGAGAGTGAAGAAATCTTGATGAAATGTAAAATTGATGAAGGATCCGCATCATGTATTTTTGTAACATTTTGAACATAATTTGGTAATTTGGAATGTAAGTCCCTGGAGGACAATTCATGATCATTCTTTATTTAGAATGACTGATATTTTCCATATGGAAGATATATTATAGAAATTGATAAAAACATAAAGTAAAAAACAATAAATTTTTTAAGTAAATTTAAAAATTAAAAACCAAAAACATATTAAAAAAATTACAAAAATTACAAAAAAAATGGGGACAAACAAACCCTAAAATACAGATAAGGACACATTTATTATTAAAAAAAATAAAAATAAATAAATAATGCTCAGGGGGGTAGAGCAATTGATAATGAGTAATTGAGATGAGAAATTGTAATTAGAAGGTCAAGTTCAAATCCCCGTGGGTACTAGCTTACAAAAATAAATAAATAAATAACTACTTAAAAATAAAAAGTAAAAATGGGGCTAGTTACTCAGGCCAAATCCTAACAAATCAGCTTAGAAACCTTGGCTAAAGTCTAGTCACAACCATGAGGGGTAGGGGGGGGCGGGCAAGTTGTGGCTTGTTCAATCACGACCAAGCTCCAAGGGTCCAACCATGGTCGCCATGGGGGCTATGGCCAACCCATAAGAGCATGGTATTGTCGCCGCAACCACAAAGGAGGGGGTCAAGCCCTAAGGGTCTACTCCTAAAAAAACAATAAAAAATGCTTTAAAAAATCTTGAAGATAAAAAATAAATGTTGAACATTGATTAAGAATAAAAAATATAAAATAATTAGGCAAGTCTCACTAGTATGGTTGGTTTCTAAGGGTTCCATTTGTTAGGCGGCCCAGGGTTTGAAACTTTGTGGTAGTGGGAGGAGACACCTAAAATCCAACCATGCTAAGGGTTGGTGTGGCTCAAGCCGAGTGCGATCCCAAGGTGATTTTGATGGCTTAAATGCCCCTAGGTCGTGCTTTCTTAGACCATATGTTAGGATATTCCTATACTCCATCCTAGTCCCACCAGTATTTTGATCATTTACATTTTCAGTCATGCATGCACTTTTAGGGTTTGCATGCATCCCAGTCATCAATCCAGCACCTAGTCCTCAGTTAGCCAGCCCCCAAGAGCTTCTCACTATTCAGTTTTAGCCCTCCAATTTCTTAATGCGCCCTTCTTCCTTGATTTTAGGAAGCAACTCGCCCTTCTTCACCTACCAGTCCAGTTGTCTTTAGTTTATACTTAGTTACACTCAGTTACACCTCCCAGACTCAGTTTGACTGATGGTTGACAGTTACTTGAGCATTGATGACTCCACAGATGATGATGAAGACTTCCAGTTGTGCTCCGATGATCATGAGGACACCTAGTTGTGCTCCAATGACACTCTATTGATCTTATGATCACTCTGAGAGGCTAATTCGAATTGCCACCTTAGGCATTCGAATCCTCTCTACCATTGCACTATTTATTTGTCCATATTGTGATTAATTGATTAGTGTGAAGTATTATTACTTCTATCCAAGTTCTACTGTATTATTATTCTGTTGCTCATTATACTGCATTGACCACTCTTCTTCTATTTTCTTGCTTAATCAATTACTTTCTTGTGAGGTATACATCATCTCTTAGATCTGCTGTGAGGATTTTCACACCATAGGCTAGTCCCTTGAGTCACAAATACTCTAACAAACAAAAAGAAAAGAAGATAAAATAGTTATAAATTTAAAAGAAAAACTTGGAAAAAGAAAGAAACAAGGTAGGATATTTTTTTATTATCTAAGTTGATTTGGATTTGAAAGCCAAGCTTAAGACCTCTAGACCATCTAAAAAAATGCAAAACAAGGATAGTGATTACCTAAAAACTTGAGAGCTTTACACATGAAAAAAAGAGAGGTGACCACCACTATAAGCTTAAGCAGAAATGAAAGAAGTAGGTGTTAACAAAGACAATAGCTTGAAGCCATAAGACCCTAAAAAATTTAATAAAGAAAACAGAACAAAAAGATTCTTATATTCCTCTAATGGATTTAATTAAATAATAGTTTTGGGAAGGACGGATGAAATCAAGGATTTTTTTCTTAGCTTAAATTTATTTATTTAAAATTATTTAAATTTAATTTATTATATTTGATAAATTAATTTATAAAAATTATTTGAATTTTATTTAAGCATATTTTTTAATAATATTTTGTATATATTTCACATTCTTAATAAAAATAATTAATTCACAATAAAATTGAATATTATACATCTTCACAATATATTCAAATAACAATAAATAACAACAATAATGAAAAAGATACATCTTACTTGATGAACCTGACTTATAAACCATTTCACAATGAATATTAATAATAAACAATAATAATGAAAAAAATGCATCTTGATTGACAGGGCATGACTTATCAACCATTATGACTAGCCAATACTTATATAATTATACAATCCAATGCCATTGTAATCATATTCTTATTCATTACTCAATTCTTATATATATTTGCCCTAAATGCATTTTAACTTCTTGTCCTTATATTGAATAGCACATGTTATTGTAATCATAACGCATGTTCCATGTTCAATACAATATGCTTATTTATATGGATTCTTTTATGTTATTTTATTTATTTTGAATATTCAATTGATAAACCGATGCAGTTCATTACAAACCCCATATCATGTAGTTCATTACAAACCCCATATCTAATTGGGTGGTGGGCACTAAGAGATGTTAAATACTGTTAGTTGCTTAGATGGAAAAGATGTGCAAGAGTAAGGGACAAGCAACACTATAGAGCATATCCTAGAGAAACCATTACAAGATGAGCAAAGTCAAGCATTGGCCTCTACATCCACTGTGAAATTCTTGTACACACCAAGATCTATTCAAGCAATTACAAGCTTTCACAAATTGCCTTGCTAATCATAGAACACTAAAAACAGTCATGAATTGATGCAAACAGTATAACTCTATTGAATAAGTCTACATCAGCCAAAATTAGGCAATGTAATGGATGTCCATATATATAATTACATCAGAGATTTGAAGGCTAAAGATGCCATTCAAAATCCTCACAAAAGCAAAGCCTACTAAATCTATGAACAACCCCCCTAGGTGCAAAGAGTGCTTTCCAAGTCACCTCTAAAGCTCACGAATTGGCAAATTAATGATTGGATGGTGATGTATGATGGAAAATAATCCTAAGTTCAGAATTTAGGAAGTGGAAACATCATGGAGGATGAGTTGGCCAAAAAATAGTTAAGGCAAGTCAACTAGCTTTCACCTTTTCACAAAAAGTAGTAAATATCAGTAAAAAATAGAAATGCGCCCTTCTATTCCAGGATAGGATAAAATCTACCAGAATCTTATCAAATCTTATCAAGAATCTTAGGATATGCGCCCAGGTGACTCATGAAGGCTTGTGGTCCACACAGTGAGTGATTTTGGCCAACTACCTAGTCTAACACCTAGGAATTAATAAAAAATGACTAATTAATGCTATCCTAAGTATTGAATGACATGGATGGGTTTTAAAATACTCCAACACCCCGCCTTAAGCCTAACTTTATGTTCTAAAAATCAGAAATAAATAGGGCCCAACAACTTGACACGGTCACCCTTTAACATACTGCCTTGTCCACAAAACAAGGAAAGAAGGAAAACCTCATGGGAAAAACCTCCCCTCAAAAATGGACATGACCAAAATTGAAATATTGTTGATCAATCCTTCACTCCACCACATGTTCAACCATCCCAAGCAGTGATCTCAGATGGCTGAAAGTCTTCTCAGTAAAATATTTGGTGATGTCTGCAATTTGCGTAGCTGATGGGCAATATTGCAAATCAATGATGTGATCATGCATTAAACTCCTGATGTAGTGCATATGGATCTCTATATGCTTGGTTCTTTGCCTCTGTATTGTATCAGTTGAGACCCTTATAACACTCTGATTGTCACAAAAGATGACTGTGGGAGCTAAAGGAAACCCCAAACTCTGAAAGAATACCATGCAACCATGCACACTGAGTTGCAACATTCACTGCTCCTCTATACTCGACCTCTGCCGAAGATAGTGCAATTGCATTGTGTTTCTTACTTCACCAACAAACATGGCCTCCTCCAAGCATGAAAACAAATCCAAAAGTGGACTTCTTATCTAGGCTATCACCATCCCAATCTGAGTCAGTTAAGCCAAGAAGATCTAGAATAGAATCTCCAACATAGTGAATCCCATCAGAATTGGTTCCTTGCACATAATGCAAGATTCTTTCCGCAGTCCTCCAATGAAGCTCATGTGGCTGCTCCATGTATCTTGAGGCCACACTCACAGCATAAGCAATATCAGGTCGAGTATGAGTCAAGTACAACAAGCTACCAACTAGCTGCCTATACAATGTGTTGTCCACCAATGGTGTAGAATCTACTTCTTCAAGTCTGACTCCTGAAAGGAAGGGAGTCTTTGAAGGCTTGCAATCAACCATATTGAACTTTTTTAGAAGACCTGAAGCATATTTTGACTGAGATACCTTAGTTCCAGACTTAGATTGTGAAATCTAAAGCCCCAAAAATTGCTTAAGAATTCCCAAGTCAGTCATGGAAAAATATTGATGCAGGGAGGTCTTTAATGAAGCTATTTAGCTACATGTGATTAGTAGGTCATCAACATATAACACAATAATCATGATGGAGTCATCAATCCGCTTCATGTACACATTTGGATCAGACTTGCATCTAGTAAAAAAATGTGACAAGATGAAGTTGTTTATCTTGGCATACCAAGCTCTGGGAGCTTGCTTAAGCCCATATAAGGACTTCCTCAACCTGCACACAAGGTTAGAATCTGATGTATACCCTTCTGGCTGCTGCATATAGATCTCCTCCTCAAGATCCCCATGGAGGAAAGCACTCTTGACATCCATGTGATGCATTTCCCAATGCTTGGATGCAGAAATTGCCAGAACTAGTCTTATCGAATCCTTTTGTGCAACTAGTGCAAAAGTCTCATTGTAGTCAAGGCCATGGACTTGGGAGAAGCCCTTTGCCACAAGCCTTGCCTTATACTTCACATCTACACCATCAACTGCAAATTTCGTCTTGAAGATCCACTTACACCTTACTGATTTTTTGCCTGGGGGAAGCTTGACTAGCTCCCAAGTTTCATTCTTTTGCAGTGAATGAAACTCCTCATCCATGGTTGGATGCCATCTTGGGTCATGTGAGGCTTCCTCATTTTCTGCCTGGGGGAAGCTTGACTAGCTCCCAAGTTTCATTCTTTTGCAGTGAATGAAACTCCTCATCCATGGTTGGCTGCCATCTTGGGTCATGTGAGGCTTCCTCATATATGAGGATCTGATTCCACCATCAAAAAACACTTCTCAGGTAGATAAGGATCATTTACAGTAAGAGCACTCTCAAATTGTGATCTAGTCCTCCTAAGATCCTGAGGATTTCCCACAAGTTCACCAACTACTTGAAGGGTCTTGGCAGCCCACCAAGGCCTTGTAGGTGAACTTGGATTGCAATAAGATGGTCTTCAATATCAAAAATATCAGAATCAAAAAAATCAAGAGGAGCATGACATACACTCTCAGATGGTGGTGTAGAAGGTTCTCCAATTTCAACAGATTGCAAAGGATTTTCTTCAAACTGAACACTCATCTCAATGAAGGCCTATTGAGAGGGCATGTTCAACAACTTATAGCCCTTGGAGTCTTCTGAATAGCCAACAAAAAGGAATGGTTGGCTTTGGGGCTGCATGGCCCTCCTCTTCTCAAGTGGAATTCTAGCCCAAGCCTTGGGGCCAAAAATCTTGAAATGAGAAACATCAAGTTTGTGCCCAGTCCAAGCTTCAAAAGGAGTGGGTACTTTCAATGCTTTTTGAGGCACTATGTTCTATATGTAGGGTGCACGGTTTACAACCTTAGCCCAAAGTCTTGGAGACAAAGACTTGGCCTCAAGCATGCATGTAGCCATCTCTTTGAGAGATCTGTTTTTCCTCTCAACAACACCATTTTGTTGAGGTGTGTAGGGAACAATGTGTTGCATCTGAATTCCAACAGAAGCACATAATTGTTGGAAATCAGATTTGATGTATTCCCCACCATTATCAGATCTAAGGATCTTGATATGTCTACCAGACTGTTTCTCAATTGAGGCTTTGAAAAGCTTGAACAAATTGAACACTTCAGACTTTAACTTGAGGAATAAGATCCAACAATATCTGGAAAAGTCATCTATGAAGGTTAGGATGTACTTTGCATGGTTCAAAGACTCATGGGGAAATGGACCTGATATGTCACTATGGATAAGCTCAAGGGGTGCTAAGGTTTGCTCAGTTTTGGATCTTTCAAACTTATGCTCAGGGTGTTTTCCTAGGATGCAGCTTTGATAGACTCCTTTAGAAAACTTGATATTGGGCATCCCTATGACCATATCCTTCTCATGGAGTTGAAAAAGATGTAATTTAGATGACCAAATCTCTCATGCCACAACTTGCTTGATTCATTAGCATGAGTAAGTATAGCAAAAGATGATGGGAAAGGCACAAAATGAGAAAATCTATAAATCTTTGAGCTATGATCAGCAGTACCTAAGGCAACAATTCGACCTGTGGACATCTCACAGATTTCAACATCATTAGGTGTAAAGATAACCTTTTTGGGAGACCCAATGAGAGTCATCTGGTAAACTGACAAGAGATTTGCACTAAGACCTGGGACATACAACACATTAGTGAAGGAACCAAACTCTACATGAACATTGCCTTTACCTTTGCAAGTAGTTTCAGAATCATCACCCAACACAATGGTTGGACCACCAAAGGAATCAAGAGAGGAGATTATCTCTCTTGCAGACACCATATGCCTTGAAGCTCCAGAATCTATGATGAAGGAGGTAGGCTTGGATGTGCTTGCCATCAAAGCATGCACTCTCTCCTTGTCTTCAAAATTGTATCCTCCTTCCTTCTTTCTTGCACTCTCAGGAATAGGGATAATTGCTTTCTCAAAGAGATGAGCCATTTGATCAATGGTCTTCTTCATGCATGAGCTCTCATGATGAAAGCCCCTATTGAAATAGGTGCACTTAGCCTTCTCTTGCTTCTTATGAGGATTCTTTTTGAAATTTGAGGAGTCTTCATGAGCTTTTTGTTTGTCTTTCTTCTGATCAGGTGGCTTCTTGAAGCTGCCCTTCTTCTTTCCTTCTGAATTCTTTGAATCTCCAGCAGCCAAACAATGATCTTTTGATGGATTTTTTATTGCTCCCATCAAGACCAGCTTGTCTTGTTTTTGTGTGAGAGATTCCATGAATTCTGACAGAGTAGGACTCTTCCAGTTTCGAACTGCTTTTCTTGTAGCATGAAAGGTCGAAACAAAGATTGAATAATATGGGCCAAGCTTGGAGAGGATGGCCAAGATCAATTGCTCATCTTTCTTATCAGTTCCACATTGCTTCAATTGAAGAACAAGAGACTTGAAATTTGAAAAGAAGTCTTGTAAGGTCTTGAAATTATTTGGACCCAATGAAACTAGTTCATTATCCAGTTGGTGGCCTCTCAATTCATCTGTCTTGCCAAACAAGTTTTGGAGCTTCTCCCAAACTTCATTGGGAGTGGTAAGACCATCTAGATGGAAAATAAGATCCCCGGATGTGCTGAGACACAAGAGACCGTAAATTTCATCTCTTCTGTTGTGCCACTTTTCCTTCTCAATGATAATAGTAGGCTCTGTTTCAGTTAGCATAGTCACCCTATAGAGGCCTTTGCTCCTCAACAGGATCTCCATCTGCGCCTTCCATTCAAAATAATTGAATGGAGTGAGGATGATTTGGTGTGATTGATCCATGGAAGCTCTGAAATAAGCTTTAGAGTGGTTTGGGTGCGCCACTGGATGCTTCATTGCGCCCTCTGGGTGAATGAATGCACCTTCTGGATGACTGGTTGCACCCTTTCTCAGACTGGTTCGATCTTGCAGGAGAAAAGGAGAATAGAACAGCTTGATAGCTCTGATACCATGTGAAATTCTTGTACACACCAAAATCTACTAAGTAATTACAAACTCTCACAAATTGCCTTGCAAAAACTAGTCATAGAACACTAAAAACAATCATGAATTGATGCAAACAGTATAACTCTATTGAATAAGTCTACATCAGTCAAAATTAGGCAATGTAATGGTTGTCCATATATATAATTACATCAAAGATTTGAAGGCTAAAGATGCCATTCGAAATCTTCACAAAAGCAGACTTACTAAATCTATGGAAAACCCCCCTAGGTGCAAAGAGTGCTTTCCAAGTGACCCCTAAAGCTCACGAATTGGCAAATTAGTGATTGGATGGTGATGTATAATGGAAAAGCATCCTAACCTAAGAATTTAGGAAGTGGAAACATCATGGAGGATGAGTTGACCAAAAAAACAATCAAGGCAAGTCAACTAGCTTTCATCTTTTCACAAAAAGTAGTAAAAATCGGTAAAAAAGCAGAAGTGCGCCCTTCTATTCCAGGATAGGATAAAATCTACCAAAATCTTAGCAAATCTTATCCAGAATCTTAGTAAATGTGTCCAAGTGACTCATGAAGGCTTGTGGTCCACACAATGGGTGATTTTGGCCAACTACCTAGTCTAACACCTAGGAATTAATAAAAAATGACTAATTAATGCTATCCCAAGTATTAAATGACATGGATGGGTTTTAAAATACTCCAACATCCACAACAAGAAGTTTGACTTCAAGCATAGGACCATCTTCTTCGATTACAAAAGAAGGAGCCAATACATACACAAATACCCTGAGTTAACATATGAATCTATTATGTATATTCCAAATATCTTATTTATGCATCTTCTTTTCCTATTTGTGTGGCAATGTGATTTTTCGTTGTACATATAGTTCAATTTCATTGAAAAAAAAATATAATTTATATATTTTATTACTGTTTTTTCCCAAATTCAAAATTTTAACCACTTACTAAGTTAATCCTAATTCTGGTTTTTACAACATTGGAAAATATACACTTCCATATGTGCACTTCCATTAGAATAAAACTTTACAAATTAAAATTAATGCACTAAAAAAAGCAAGATGCACTCTACAACTCAATATTGAAGATATCATGACATTTGTCCCATATAAAGTCCATCCCATCAACACAATAAAACATGTTTTACAAAACTAAAATATAGTAATAACAAATCTCCTAAACTAAATAATAATTATTTACAAATCTTTACATGTATAAAAATTAGATAATAGAAACAAAATCAGATCAACTACTAGAAGAGGAGGAATCTGAGACATGTTTAACTTCATTCTTGGTTGTTCTTTATCAGCCCTCATTATCAACAGTGAACTGCATGAAACTAAGTGTGTGTGTGTGCATAAAGCACACCAGTGTAGATCCATCTTAGCTCGGGAACTTTTAAGCACCAATGGACTTCAATATTAAACGTTTTTTAGGATCTCTCTTTATACTTAATAAAACTGGAGTTAAGATGATTCTACACTGATATTTTCACACTTCACTATAACCCATCAACATATCTGCTTTGGCTTTCTAAGCAAGAGAAGTATTTTCAAATTTGCAACTAAACCTTAAACATATCTGCTTTGGCTTTCTAAGAAAGAGAAGGATTTTCAAATTTGCAACTGAACCTTAAACATATCTGCTTTGGCTTTCTAAGCAAGAAGGATTTTCAAGTTTGCAACTAAACCTTGTATTAAAGATCGGGGAGAAGACTACATCCAAGTACTTAACCATGCTCATAACAAGTTGTGCATTGCACAAAATGTTGTAACTACATTTTAAAGTCCATTATCATATACAATGAGAAAATATGGAAGCAAATCCGGTTTTACTTCCTCCATATTTTATTGCATGCATTCATAAGAAAACAGGGCAGAAAGCTCAGACTTTTTAAGTATCATTCTATAACCAAAAGCTATATATTAAGACATTGTACATTGTATACAACATAAAAGCATAAAAGCCATATCATAGAACATTGTACATCATATACAACAAGACTGAATACCCCAACCAAATAGATTGATACAGTAGACTCGAAAAGAAACCAGGAATGCAAGGTAATTCCACTTCTACATGGGAATTAGATTATAAATCCTGGGCATGCACAAGCGACAAGGTTGCAATCATAATGAATGCTTGCCTTGCCATTTGTGGCATTCAATGATGTTTAAATGGTCGCTAGAAGCCTAGGCATTTCAGAAATGGATTTGCCATCCCTGCTTCCCAGTTTACTCAGTGTGAACCTAAACTTGAGGAACTGCACACTTGAATGCTTCCATTCTGAGATTTCAATCACAATTAATAATGAGCACGTTCCTGAGAAAATAACCAAGTTGACACTATCATGGCATTCTATGACAGGCTTGTTTTGCTAAACATTATTGATCCTGTTTAGAATTTCAGGCCTGATTGATCAATTAGGAATAATGCAATATCCATCCTTCATCAAGGACAACTTGGTATAATAACAACTTAGAGGTCCACAATGAACTGCACCTACCCATTGTCATAGAAAGTTGTCTCATATGGGATTTTACAGGATATACAGGAATAGATAATTGCATCCTTACCAATACCTACATATACATATTGACAGATCTTACATTGCAACTTGGATGAAAATTACTGCATTCCTTGCATGAAACAAATATTATCTTGTCCTTGTTAATCATCTTCCCAACATAAGGAAGAGGGCTGGGATTCCTGGATGACTGCATTCCAAATACTTTACTAGAAACTAATCTTACAAGATGAGCAGACTGCCATAGAGAATGCTTTCATGCTGCAATATCAAAAAATGTAACAGTTAATAGTAAGGGAATTAGGAAAACAGATAACTAAAGTCCTTGAAGAATCTGAAGAGGATGATCTAATAGTAAATTTGTATGAGTTTGCAGGGATTATTAATTATTTATCAAGCTTAAGATTATCACACAAGTGGCCAAGCTCTGGCCTAGCTTGCATCCAAGCAGCAAATCCTGTCTCTCCAGAAAATGTTGTCCCACGAAGTGCCACACGACTATACAGGTATGACCTAAAAGAAATTAGAAAGAAATATCGCCTGCCATAAAATGGTAAAATCATAAGTTATTCAATTCACTAGGAAAAGTAAAAGCTGTGATATTCTCAATTTTCAAAACACTCAACATAAAGTGAGCTACAGCAATTTGCATAGTAATCAATAAATAGTAAGAAATGCCAAGCACCCATGCTCCTCTTCTTGTATCCAAAATAAATGCTATATATAGTCATTTTCTCACTTTGAGCTCTTAGGAGAGAAAACAGTAGGCAATAGAAGGGAATGCCTTTACTTGATGGACATATATCAATCAGCGTGAACAAGCAGAATACAAACCTTTTAGATAGCTCCAAAATTAGAACAAACGAAAGAGAAAGTACTATAGTTTTTGCAACTAAGCCTCAGATAAGCACTGATTTGGCATCATGCGCCAAGTAATAAAGGTCAACAAAATTCTTCAGAGCAGAAATAATACTTATATAAGAGAGGCACAGACCGAATTCATTGATAAAAGCCAACCCTAACCCAGAGATGCAACATTGTACCATAGGATTCACGCTTGTGTGCATTAGGAAGGGAAAATGGCCAGTAACAACGCTTGGACACTACAAGGCCAACCCATAACAAGATATATATATATATATATATCCCCAGGTTTACATGCAGTTTTAAGCATTTCCACAACATTTATTCTCAGAAATTGCACCTTGTTCCTCTATATGGACAATGACTTGAACTCCAAATCCCTATCCCTTGTTGCAAACATTTCATTTTGAAGCTGCAACTTGTTGATGATTATAGCTCGAACAGGAGCTTCTGCATAGGCTAGGTGTCAAGCATGCAGAACTTGTCCATTTACTCTCTAGGTACTTGCTTAATTATTGAGTGACTTAACTTAATGTTGGCTATGTTAAAGTTAGTGCAACTGCGAGACCGATTCTCAGAGAGGATGGTACCCTAGTCAGTTAACTAGGGTTCCTGGTCAAGTTAACCAGGCAGAGTAAAGAGTAAGACCCTAGAAGGTGCCCTAGGGCCCCCAGCTGTCTCCTGGGGTTCTTGGTCGGGGACGAAGCAGGTTAATGCCATGGCAAAGTCCCTAGCATGTGGCTAGGGCCCCTATTGTCTCTAGGGTATTTTGGTTTGGGACCAAACAAACCCTGCAGGTTGAGATAGAGACCTCCTGGTCTGAGACCAAGGAGATTCTTGGTCACGACGACCAAGTAGGTCCTGCAGGTGGTTGATCAACATTCAATCTAGGACTGAAAGCTCAGCCCGGGGATGAGAGCCATTCTTTAAGAATGGAGGCACTTGGTCAGTTACCAAGATGTTGACTTCGGTCAACCTTAAGCCTGGGGCTAAAGAACCTAGTCAAGGACCAAGTGGTTGATCAACATGATTCAGTCTGGGACTGAAGCTCAGCCTTAGGATGAGAGCCATTCGTTGAGAATGGAGGTTCTTGGTCAGTTACCAAGATGATGATGTGCAATGTCTTCTTCTCCTAGGTCTTCGAGATGGTTGAGTTAGATGGTCTTCTCAAGGGACTGGCCACCCCTTAATGGAGCCACTAACATTTGACCTTAGGAACAGTCTAGAGGACCACATGATCACATCATCTAGTGTGGACCCTTCCTTATACAGTGATGATAAACTTTCAGGTTATATGGAACATTTGTACCTTTGAGAGAGAGATGACTGGTTGTACCTACCCCACCTTGGTTGCTCATTCTTGGTCTTTACACCTTGTTGATTATTGGTCTTATGGTATCTTGTCTTTGACTTGTGGTTAGTAAAGTCATCTACCCATCTTTAGTTGTTTTGATTTATACCATCTTGGTGTTTTTGGTCCTATGGGTACTATGGTTGTTTGTCCACTTTGTGGTATACCCTTGGTCCTAGGGTTTATGGGTCATATACCCTTTCTTGTTTTTTAATGATTTGAATTGTACCATGTGTTGGTACTTGTACCCTCACCTAACTTAACTATATGACCCTAGTACCCACCAAAGACACTATTTATATTTTTTATTTTGTGGCTTTTATTTTTGACCTTCACTCATTGGTACCTACCCTGTTTTTATGGAACCCTAAATTTAATTAAAGAATCATTTTATGATTCTTCTAGAAGTCTTTAATGTTCTATATAATGAAGTCTTACCTCCTAATTTTGTCATTTATTCAAGGCTTTACATTTTAGGTCTGACTGATCTCTGCTTGACGTCACAATTTGTGAGGTTACATGTTGATTGCCGGTTCACTTGTTGAGGCCGCCCACCTACTATAGTCCCATGTCTTATTGATATGTTGATTTAAGGTTGACGTGAAGGCCCTAATATTGCTGCTACCTTAACCATGACCCTGTGAAGACTCGATCTACCTGCTACAGTCCTGTTTGAAGTTCGGTTTGCTGCTAAAAGGACCCGATCTGCATGTTTGAGGCTCAATCGGCTGCTAGAAGAATATGACCTGCTTGTATGTGAACCGATCTGCTACTAAAAGAGCCCTATCTACTCCTTTGTGCCTTGACTATGACCTGATCTGCTGAATGTGATCTGGTTGGTGTCTGATCTGTGTGTTAAAGTCTGCTTGGAGGTCCGATCGATTGTTTAAAGCTTGCTTGGGGTTCCAGTTTACTATTGTTGCTCTACTTGGAACCCGATCTGCCCACTGCAATCCTGTTTGGGATTCGTTCTACTGTTGAAGAGGTCTCATTTGATATATAACTGTTTGTTATGAGGCCATGACTCTAATCTCAGTTGTAAGCTCCTTTATGATCCTCGATCTGCCTGCTAGTTACTTATTTATGGAGGCCATGAGGCCCCAGGGCATAATCTATTCTACAGTGTGTACACCTGTGGAAATTGTGGGTTTCTAGACCTGTATGTGATCAGATTGGTATTGCTGAGACTTGCCTCTAACCATATCTTTATTATTGAGACCTGAACTATTTGTTAAGACATTGTTTAGGATCAGATCCTTGTACTGAGATTTATCTGTGACTTAAACCCTATGCCTTGAATTTGATTGTGGTCAAACCTATGTGATGAATCTTGTTTGAGACTATTACTGTTTCTTGATTGTCATTGACCATTCTTGTTTGACTGTACCTCACCTATCATCTCTCTCTCTGGTTTGTACTTACCCTTTAGTAGGGTCAGTTGGTTCATGGTGTTGACTGGCCTCTGAGAGGCACAACTTTGTCTGAAAGTAATATTTCTGAGTGTAAAACAGGAAGGGTTCCATACCCAAGGTAAGTACTCTAACTTGTTATTGTTACTGTTAATCTCATATTGTTGGTTACATGTTACTGAAGATTATTTTAACACGGTGACCAAATTGATAGTATTAAAGATGAAAAGTGAAAGAGATAAAAATTATGTTTTACTTCTATTTACTGCTCTACTATTTTGTTTCAGTATTAGTTTGTTAAAAGTGATTTTGCATTAAAGTACATTGATTGTTTCTTTTCTGCATTAAACCCTAACCCTAACCAACAATTTAACAGGCTAATGACTAAAAAGTGAACATAAGATTAAGTCACAGTCGTTGGATCTTAAGTGAGGCTCAAGTTCTAATCTTGGCCATCCATCACTTTAGAGATTGAGGGATAGAGTTTTGGCCATTGAGATGCTATAAAAAAAAGTCTAAGGAGAGGAGAAAGAAACAAGATCATTAGATCATTTCAGAGAGAGATTTGTTGAAGAGAAGAGCGAGAGACTCAGTGGTTGAGGAGAAGAGAGAAATATTTTGCAAAGTTTGAAGATCCAAGGCAAGAGAGAGAGGCCGATCTCACAGGGGCTGATCATACAGTTATGTCAAGGGCCAAAAGGCTGATGCAGGGGCGTACAAAGTAATGCAGGGCCGTATGAGCAACGCAGAGGGCCGAGAGGATGACGTAGGGGCCTATTGGGTGACATAGGGCCATACGGGTGGCACATGCAGACGTTTGGGAGCAATCTCGTATTGCGCGCAACGGGGAAATTTTTTTCGCTCCCTGGCTTTGTCTGAAAGCGATGAGGGACAGATTGGGAGTGTTCGCTCCTGGAACGCTCTCTCATCGCTCCGGCGATTTAAAAATCGCTCACTCGAATGCTCCCTCAATTGCTCCCACATCAACTGCGTGGATTAGGGAGAGGAAGTCGACTTTTGAACATTTTGGGGGGGTTCCTTGGGCTTTAAAGCACCCCCCAACCTCTTTTCACTTCATTGTTGCCATTTGACACAAGTTTCCAAGGGTTTGTGGAGTTTGGAGTGATTTTGGAGATTTGGTGAGGAGTTTGGAGAGCAAGAAGGGAGATTGAAGGGTGCCAATTGCAAGAGCTTACAGGGAGATTGAAGGCTTCCATAGGCTTCAACTTCAAACACCATTGGAGAGCCAAAAATGTAGGACACTAAACTCTTTCTTGTTTTTTCTTTTCAACATAAACTTGTATTTGTTTATGGCTTGAAATTTTGAACGCTTGTAGGTTTCTTCTCCTACTGATTCCCATTCCTTCTCCCTCATTCCATTGCAGGCAAAGAGTTATTCTCTAAATCTCTACAACACTACAAGCATGGTGATGGGTATGTCAATGTGGTTTATCCTTCTGGTTCCATTGTTTATCATGATGGTGTTGATTGGAAACCGGAGGAGAAATGATGAAGAGGATGAAGAAGTGGGTAGTAGCACATATCATGGAGAGGTGGGAGAGGAAGAGGAGAATGATAGTGACGGTGGTGATGGAAAGAAAACCAAAGACAACCAAACACCCTCGTGGAAATATGTCACAAAACTTGGAGGGAGAGGGGGTGGAACCACAAAATTTCCACGCCCCCATTGTGGAGTAACTTACACGGGTTCATATACCCGTGTGAGAAAGCAATAATGTGGGGTTATGCCATGGGATGAAAACAAGACTATAGGAGTCAAAACCTGTACACAAGTTCCATCAAATGACAGAGCCAAATATAAAAGGGAAGATGAGGAAGCACAATACCTATGCAAGAAAACAAGGGTTGAACATGAAACCGCAAACTCACATAGAACATTCAGTGCTCGATCCCCATCCACCCATGGCAATGGATTCTCTCCCTCGCATTCAGGGCGTAGAACAATATCAAATTTCCTTGACCAAGGTGGTAGGGATAATGTGGATGCAAAAGTGTTTCGATTTCTCTATGCATGTGGCATACCATTCAATATTCTTCGCTCACCCTATTGGCATGAAATGGTTGAAGCAATCTGAAGTGCCCTTGTAGGATACATGAGCCCAGGGTATGACAAAGCTAGAACCGTGGGACTTGACAAGGAAAAAACCAAGATCCAAAATGCTTTGGGGCAATTCACGAATTCTTGGAATGAATATGGGGTATCCATTGTATGTAATGGTTGGACAAATGTAAAGGGAAAGCCATTGATAAATATTCTTGGGGTGTCCTCCAGTGGTGCAATCTTCCTTTCATCCCATGACTACTCGGATCGGTTCAAGACCGGTATCAACATTGCAAAAGCCTTAATTAAAACTATTGAATCTATTGGGACATACAACATCATCCAGGTCATTACAGATTATGCTGCTAATTGTAAAGCAGCGGGAGCAATCATTGAGGATAGATACCCCAACATATTTTGGTTTGGGTGACTGTCAAGTATGTGTTGCAATTCACCAAGCCCATTTATAACATGATTCGGTTTGCAGATACTGATTAGCCGGTAATTGGGGAGGTGTATGAGCAAATGGATACAATGCTACGCCAAATAAAAGATATTGTTGAGCCAAAAGATCCCATCTTATACGAGCATACTCAAAAGCATGTGGTCAACACGTAGGATAAACTTAATGTTCCACTTCATGCCTTAGCCTATGTCCTTACACCAAAATATTATTATCCATCTTGGTAGGCGAAACCAGTACCTAGGGGTGGGGTCAGGAGAAAACCCCACACGGATCCAGAGGTACAGGCTGGGTACATGCAAGCTATAGACAAGTTGGTCCCTGATGAAGAGGAGAGTGCGATATTGCATGCTGAATTGAGCAAATACCTTAGTCAACATGGGGTGTTCGCTAGTTTGCATGCAAACAAAGATCGAGATAGATTGGTTCCTATCGAGTGGTGGAACATGTATGGCTCCACCACCACACAGTTGCATAAATTGGCCATCAGAGTGCTTTCACAGGTGGTTAACAGTTCTTCGCAGAGAGGTGCTGGAGCACCTATAGCTTCATTCACAGCATCAAAAGAAACAACCTTAATGAAAACTAGGCAGAAAGCTTGGTTTTTGTACAATACAACTTGAGGTTGTTGTCTCATTAATGTGAACATGCCAAAAGCAATAGAACATATCTCACTTGGGACAAAAACCCGAAGGAGAACAATTTGGACGATGGAGCCATGGTTTTAGAGCGCTTGGAAGTTGAACTTTTGGGTGATGATGATGGTGACCGTGCAGCAACAGCTATAGAGATGCCACCGCAGCCACCCCCCTCCAGTAGTAGTGTTCCAGTCCCACCTGTACCAGTTTTTCCTCTAGCTTCACAACCTCCATCCTCTCGTGGGGGTCGTGTAGCTATTGGACATGGTTCACGACCACTTCCACATACTCAAGATGAGGAGGCTAGCAGTGCTCATAGATCACGGGAAAAGAAATTAGAACTTTCCCGTGGCAAGAGGAAAAATTAGCACTTGTCTTTTTCTAGTTTTTCAGTACTTCGAAGTTTGGAAATTGTAACTATTGACTCTTTAATATTTCTTATGGTGACTCTAGATGACTATGAAATATTTTGAAAACATTATATGACAATTTAAGTTTGATGTTTGATGTTGAAACTAGAACGGTGGCCGTGAACCTACCTTTGAAGTTCATTGCTTGCAACTTTGCACTATTAGTATTGAGTCATTGACTACATAATAGCATATTATAATTGTTTGAAGTTTTGAACTGTGGTCATTAGTAAATACTAATGAATATGTGCTTCATGAATCATTTCATTTCATGGTTGATCATTAAATCATTTGATGTTGTGACTTGTCTGTTATAGTTTGGTAACTTTGGTTACAAGAGATATGAGTTTGAAACTTTGATGAGTCATGACAAATATTATATATTGAAAATGGTTGATGATTAATTAATTGATGACAATGCTATATAGTTTAATCCATGTTTTTATGTTTTTTGTAACTAATTTGACATTTTAAATGGTTTTGATGACATATATGCATGAAAATATATAAAAATATATATTATATAAAAAACGCTCCCGAAAACGCTTCGACCTCGGAAGCTTTTGAAAATTTCGCTTTTCGCTTCGCTCCCACCTCCCGCTCCCGCTCTACACCCCCAAAAACGTAGCCTCATTGTAATTCCTGATTTTCTTTGTGAGCTAATAAAAGAAGAACATTAAATGCTGGTTTTTCCCCTTTGGGGTTTTCCAGGGTAAATAACAGTGTCAAATGTGAGAATTAATTCTTGTTTTTATTCCGATGCACTATTGGTTAAAAATATTAGTATTTCTATTTATAATTTCCGAGTAAAACAATTATTGAGAGCAAAAATCAGAATTGATATTGGGAGCGATTTGGTAAAGCGCGCTTTGGGCAAATTTTTTTCGCTCCCTGGTTCTGTCTGGAAGCGATGAGGGAGTGATTTGGGAGCGTTCGCTCCCTGAACGCTCTCTCATCGCTCTGGCAACTTAAAAATCGCTCCCTCGAACACTCCCTCGATCGCTCCTGCCAGTGCTCCCACGTCAACCGCGTGGATAAGGGAGAGGAAGTCGACTTTTGAACTTTTGGGGGGGGGTTGCTTGGGCTTTAAAGCACCCCCAACCTCTTTTCACTTCATTGTTGCCATTTGACACAAGTTTGCAAGGGTTTGTGGAGCTTGGAGTGATTTTGGAGATTTGGTGAGGACTTTGGAGAGCAAGAAGGGAGATTGAAGGGTGCCAATTGCAAGAGCTTGCAGGGGAGATTGAAGGCTTCCATAGGCTTCAACTTCAAACACCATTGGAGAGCCAAAAAGGTAGGGACACTAAACTCTTTTTTGTTTTTTCTTTTCCACATAAACTTGTATTTGTTTATCGCTTGAAATTTTGAATGCTTCTAGGTTTTCTTCTCCTACACTTTCCCATTCCTTCTCCCTCATTCCATTGCAGGCAAAGAGTTATTCTCTAAATCTTTACAAGACTACAAGCATGGTGATGGGTATGTCAATGTGGCTTATCCTTTTGGTTCCATTGTTTATCGTGATGGTGTTGATCCGAAAGCGGAGGAGAAATGATGAAGAGGATGAAGAAGTGGGTAGTGGCACATATCATGGAGAGGTGGGAGAGGACGAGGAGGATGAGGAAAATGATAGTGATGGTGGTGATGGAAAGAAAACCAAAGACAACCAAACACCCTTCTGGAAATATGTCACAAAACATAGAGGAGGGAGAGGGGGTGGAACCACAAAATTTACATGCCCCCATTGTGGCGTAACTTACACGGGTTCATATACCCGTGTGAGAAAGCACTTATGTGGGGTTATGCCATGGGATGAAAACAAGACTATAGGAGTCAAAACCTGTACACAAGTTCCATCAAAGGATAGAGCCAAATATAAGAGGGAAGAGGAGGAAGCACAATACCTATGCAAGAAAACAAGGGTTGAACATGAAACCGCAAGATCACATAGAACATTCAATGCTTGATCCCCATCCACCCATGCCAGTGGATTCTCTCCCTCACATTCAGGGCGTAGAACATTATCAAATTTCCTTGACCAAGGTGGTAGGGATGATGTGGATGCAAAAGTGTTTCGATTTCTCTATGCATGTGGCATACCATTCAATATTCTTCGCTCACCCTATTGGCATGAAATGGTTGAAGCCATCCGAAGTGCCCCTGCAGGATACAGGAGCACAGGGTATGACAAAGCTAGAAGTGTGGGACTTGACAAGGAAAAAGCCAAGATCCAAAATGCTTTGGGGCAATTTACAAATTCTTGGAATGAATATGGGGTATCCATTGTATCTGATGGTTGGGCAAATGTAAAGGGAAAGCCATAGATAAATATTCTTGAGGTGTTCTCCAGTGATGCAATCTTCCTTTCATCCCATGACTACTCGGATCGGTTCAAGACCGGTATCAACATTGCAAAAGCCTTAATTCAAACCATTGAATCCATTGGGCCATACAACGTCATCCAAGTCATTACCGATTATGCTGCTAATTGTAAAGCAGCGGGAGTAATCATTGAGGATAGATACCCCAACATATTTTGGTGTGGGTGTTTGGATATTATTAAGGTAAAGGAGAATGATTATAAATGGATTGGTTTACTATACAAGAAAGGAAAACGCATGATAAGATTTATTACCAATCATAGTAATGCCCATCACATTTTCCACACTCATTCAAGGTTGGATCTTTTGAAGCTTGCAAAGACTAGATTTGCTAGCTATTGCCTTACCTTCAGGCACCTTTTGAAAGTAAGGGAGGCATTGGCTAGTATGGTATCAAGTGATTCATGGCAGGTATTGAAAGAGAGGGCTACATCAGCATTTGAGGGGCGTGATTTTCAAGAGGTGGAGGACATAGTTTTCGATGGTCAGTTTTGGGTGAGTGTTAGGTATGTGTTGCAAGTCACCAAGCCCAGTTATAACATGATTCAGTTTGCAGATACTGATCAGCCGATAATTGGGGAGGTGTATGAGCAAATGGATACAATGCTACGCCAAATAAAAGATATTCTTGAGCCAAAGATCCCATCTTGTACGAGCATAATCAAAAGCATGTGGTCAATGGGTGGGATAAACTTAATGTTCCACTTCATGCCTTAGCCTATGTCCTTACACCAAAATATTATTCTCCATCTTGGTTGGAGAAACCAGAACCTAGGGGTGGGGTCAGGAGAAAACCCCACACAGATCTAGAGGTATAGGCTGGGTACATGCAAGCTATAGACAAGTTGGTCCCTGATGAAGAGGAGAGTGCCATATTTCGTGTTGAATTGAGCAAATACCTTAGCCAACATGGGGTGTTTGATAGTTTCCATGCAAACAAAGATCGAGATAGATTGGTTCCTATCGAGTGGTGGAACATGTATGGCTCTGCCACCACACAGTTTCATAAATTGGCCATCAAAGTGCTTTCACCGGTGGTTAACAGTTCTTCTGTAGAGAGGTGTTAGAGCACCTATAGCTTCATCCACGACGCAAAAGAAACAACCTTAATGAAAACCGGGCAAAAAGCTTGGTTTTTGTACACTACAACTTGAGGTTGTTGTCTCATTATTGTGAACATGCCAAAAGTGATAGAACATATCTCACTTGGGATAAAAACCGGGAGGAGAACAATTTGGAGGATGGAACCATGGTTTTAGAGCGCTTGGAAGCTGAACTTTTGGGTGATGTTGATGGTGACTGTGCAGCAGCAGCTACAGAGATGCCACCACAGCCACCCCCTTCCAGTAGTAGTGTTCCAGTCCCACCGGTACCAGTTTTTCCTCTAGCTTCACAACCTCCATCCTTTCGTGGGGGTAGTGTAGCTATTGGACGTGGTTCACGACCACTTCCACATACTCGGGATGAGGAGGCTAGAAGTGCTCACAGATCACGGGAAAAGAAATTAGAAGTTTCTCGTGGCAAGAGGAAATATTAGTACTTGTCTTTTTCTAGTTTTTCATTACTTCGAAGTTCGGAAATTGTAACTATTGACTCTTTAATATTTCTTATGGTGACTCTAGATGACTATGAAATATTTTAAAAACATTATATGACAATTTAAGTTTGATGTTTGATGTTGAAACTAGAACGGTGACCGTGAACCTACCTTTGAAGTTCATTGCTTGCAACTTTGCACTATTAGTATTGAGTCATTGACTACAAAATAGCATATTATAATTGTTTGAAGTTTTGAACTGTGGTCATTAGTAAATACTATGAATATGTGCTTCGTGAATTGTTTCATTTCATGGTTGATCATTAAATCATTTGATGTTGTGACTTGTCTATTATAGTTTGGTAACTTTGGTTACAAGAGATATGAGTTTGAAACTTTGATGAGTCATGACAAATGTTATATATTGAAAATGGTTGATGTTATGGTTGATGATTAATTAATTGATGACAATGCTATATAGTTTAATCCATGTTTTTATGTTTTTTGTAACTAATTTGACATTTTACATGGTTTTGTTGACATATATGCATGAAAATATATAAAAATATATATTATATAAAAAACGTTCCCACCTCGGAAGCTTTTGAAAATTTCGCTTTTCGCTTCGCTCTCGCTCTACGCCCCCAACAGTGTAGCCTCATTGTAATTCCTGATTTTCTTTGTGAGCTAATAAAAGAAGAACATTAAATGCTGGTTTTTCCCCTTTGGGGTTTTCCATGGTAAATAACAGTGTCAGATGTGTGAATTAATTCTTGTTTTTATTCCGATCCACTATTGGTTAAAAATATAAGTATTTCTATTTATAATTTCCGAGTAATAGAATTATTGAGAGCAAAAATCAGAATTGATATTTGGTAATTAAAATTTAACATGGTATCACAACAAGGTTGGCTCTAGAAGGAAATCATATTGGAAGAGGGTTTGCAGTTTACACACAAAAAAGGTATCCTTTGGTCAAGGTTATTTGATTGGACAAGATGTCAACAACTGAACTGAGATTTGAGGATCGATTGGAGGGTGCATCCAACTTCAGTCCCTGGAAAAAGAGAATAGCATTAGTTTGATGGAGAATGAAATTTGGGAGTTTACAGATAAAACTATCACATTTGCTACTGATGCTACTCAGTTGGTTGAGCATACCAAGAAAGATGTGAAATCCAGGAGGATCATTGTAGATGCAATGAAGGATCATGTGATCCATCATGAGTCATGTCTGGAAAGAAGATAGCTGGGGAAATGTGGGAGGCTATAACAAAGCTATACCAAAGTGATAACCACAATAAGAAGATGGTGCTAAAGGAGGAACTCAGAAGCACCAAGATGTCCAGATCATATACAATGGCTTCTATTCTCACCAGGATCACACAGGTTCGTGACAAGTTGAAAACAGTTGGGTAGATAGTGGCACATACGAAGTTGGTAAGGATAGCACTAAATGGCATCACAAAGCCATGGGTTCCGTTGTTAAAAAGTTAACCAACGAAGTTATTCTGTGGAGGGCATACAAAATTTTGCATGCTCAAATGCATGCAAAAGTGAGTTTTGCATGCACCTAGTTTTAGGTTTTTGGTAAACCTAATTTTTTCAGTGAGTTGATATAAGGAGACAAAAGGTGTCTGTCAGGATTACCGAGCCAACTAATCTGAGATAGATCCAATTGAGAGGTGGGCGATTTTCCTTGGGAAGGAGGACACATTCTTTGAGGAGTGAGAAGCTCGTACCGCATCCGGTTGAGGAATTGAGTGTGAGTTTTTCAAAGTAGCCTTGCCTCAGTGTTTGAGGAAGGTCTGTGACAATCAGAGCTCAGAGCTGCTAAGATCTAATTCAGTACAAGCATTTTTTATCTTGAGGGAGGGTGCACTTATACATGTAGAGGAAGACGCAATCAGCAGTTGGCCTTCTTCCGTTGCAAAGCAGATCAGAGCAGAGGTTTGATAGAGGAAGCACAGTCAGGGCTACCTGTAGAGTGACTCAGATCAAGATTGACAATTAGGGCACACTTCTCTAGTGCATACATCAACTGATGCATGCAGATCTAGGATTTGACTCGTTCAGGACTAAGTGTTACATATGAGGTAACATTGTTGTATTTTCCCTTTTCATATATTGCTCTGTACTTGAGATAGAAGAAAGCCCCACAGGATTGATGGTTTTCCCCGTTTGGGGTTTCCAGGGTATATATAGTGTCATATGTGTGATTGATTGTTTAAAGTTGTAAAGAGATCTATAGTTGTTGAGTTTTACTTCTTTAGAGCATTATTGATTTACGAGACTCAAACCGCTTGAGATCTCAGGGTTGTCCAAAGGGAGTAGTGATCTCTGGATTAAAATTTACATGGTATCAGAGCTCTGGTAAGGGTTAGGGAGAGCAATCACACTTAGATTTGCAAGTTGTATACCAGATTTGTGCGGTGAACTTTGTTGGGCCTCAGATCTGTTGTTGCAGGAGTCAGATTTGTGCCTTCAGATCACCATGACCACAAGTACGAGGGATGATCAAATTGTTTGCACTTCTTGCTCCTCTATGGACATAGATGAGTATTCTACGGATGAGATTGACAGAGAGATGGCTCTCAACACAGGTCAATATTTGAGTGCTTCCACTTCTACTATATGGTACATAGACAGCGGAACTTCCAGCCATATGATAGGTGTTCGTGGGAACTTTACAGATCTAGCCGAGGATGAGCTAGATCTTGAGATTGTACTGGGAGACAACTCTACTGTCAAAGAAGTAGGACGTGGAACCGTGTCTTTTCAGAAAGAATCAGGAGAGTATATGAGAGTTCGTGATGTTCTACATGTCCCAGGTCTTGAGAAGAACTTGATCTCTGTGTCTACTACTGAAGATCGGGGATTATGGGTGATGTTCAGAGATGGAAATGTTCTAGTTCATCCTAAGGGATCCAGTGATACCTCAACTGTGAGGATTGGAGTCCGCGACGGAAAACTGTAGAGGCTTAACTTTCAACTTCATCGTGCCCTGAGTCATAGTAGCCAAGATGATGATTGTGACACATGTGAGCTTTGGCACACGAGGATGGCTCATCTAGACCATCCTTCCCTGAAGATTCTGAGGGAGATTGTGAAAGGAGTACCTGAGTTTAGCACAGAGCACAATGATGTGTGCAAAGGGTGTGCTCTCGGGAAGTACGCAAGACAATTTTTCCAAAGAGTGACAGCAGAGCTATAGGAGCCCTTGATTTGATTCATTTTGACCTCTGTGTTGCGATGTCCACTACATCCTTGAAAGGCTACAAGTATTATGTGTCTTTCATTGATGACTACTCTAGGAAAACGTGGATCTATTTTTTAAAGAATAAGGAATCAAAAGAAGTTTTGCAGAAGTTTCAAGAGTTCAAGGCTCTTGTGGAAAAACAGAAAGAAAGGAAGATCAAGATCTTCAGATCTGATAATGGAGGTGAGTAGAGCTCCAAAGAGTTCAATGAGTTTTGCATTCAGGAGGGCATCAAGAGACAGTTGACTATGCCCTATACACCTCAACAGAATGGGGTGGCTGAGAGGAAAAATAGGGCTATTGTTGGGGCTGCAAGATCTATGTTGCATGACCAGGGGTTGCCATTTTTTCTTTAGGCAGATGCATGTAACACTGCAGCTTATATACAGAACGGGAGTCATCATAAAGTTTTGGGGGACAACTCCAAAAGAGGCTTTCTCTGGAAAGAAACTCGAAGTTGGGCATTTCAGGATTTTTGTATGCCTTACCTACTCGTATGTTCCTTCAACGAAAAGGACAAAGTTGGAACCTACAGCCGAGAGGGGAATTCTTGTTGGATATGATGAGACTTCAAAATCCTATCGCATTTACATTCCTTCTCTCAAGAAGATTGCTGTGAGGCGGGATGTGAAATTCGAGGAGAAGTCATGTGAGTCAGAGAAGGGAAAACAACAAATTGCTACATCCTTGCATGACACAGGTCAGAGCACCATTCCACAGCCAACAGGGTCCCAAGCATCTGAAGTGACAGATGCCCAGGTTATGGGTTCCACATGCACAGGAGCAGGAACTAGCACAGGATCTCAGGTTGGTGATCAACCCGGATAAGGGTCCTAGATTACAGGTTCTCGAGCTACAGGATCGATGACTGTTAGCACCTCTACTGGACGTACTCATTCTCATACAGGTTATTGGGACGAGGATGAGGAGTTCTCCTCACAGGATGTCACTTCAAGGAAGAGGAAGCCCAAGTGGCTTCAAGATACCTTGAAGGAAGCTCAGGTAGTAGGAACTCCTAAGAAGGATGTAAGAGAGAGGAAGGCTCCACAGAGATTATGCAGTTACTTAGCTTTAGTAAGCAGTATCAATGTGTCAGAGCCATCCTCATATGAGCAAGCAGTAGGTGAGCAGGCTTGGAGAGATGCCATGTTGGAAGAGTATGCTTCCATCATGAAGATGATGTCTGGGAAGTTGTACCCAGACCAGAGAGAAAGTCAGTAGTCACCTCCAGATGGCTCTATAAGATTAAATATGCTGCAGATGGCAGCATTGAGAAATACAAAGCCAAGTTTGTGGCTAGAGGGTTCTCACAGATAGAGGGAGTTGACTATGATGAGACGTTTGCTCCGGTGACCAGGTATTCTTCCATCAGGATTGTGATCTCTATAGGAGCAGAGATGGGATGGAAGATTCATCAGATGGATGTCAAGACAACCTTTCTCATTGGACTCATAGAAGAGGAGGTGTACATTGAGCAGCCAGAGGGTTTCGAGGTACTTGAGAGAGAATCTCATGTATGGAGTCTAAAGAAAGCTCTATACGGCTTGAAGCAAGCACCGAGAGCTTAGTATTCTAGGATAGATACCTACTTGCAACAGTTAGGTTTTCAGAAGAGCAAAGCTGATCCAAACCTCTACTTCATCGTAGTGAAAGGAGATCCGCTTATCCTAGTACTATATGTTGATGACCTATTCATTATAGGGGCAGAAAAACTCATCAGTGATTGCAAGAACGACCTTGCTTCCGAGTTTGAAATGAAGGATATAGGATTGATGCATTACTTCCTAGGCATGGAAGTCTGGCAGGAGGATGGGCATATCTTTCTTAGTCAGGGCAAGTATGCAATGGACATCCTGAAGAGAATTCAGATGCAAGATTGCAAGCCCATGACTACTCCTATGACAACCAACTGGAACAAGCAAGTGGCTTCTACGAGTAAGTCGGTAGATCCCACCAGGTATCGACAACTCATCGGTTCCTTGATGTACTTGGTCAACACCAAGCCAAATTTGAGTTTTGCGGTCAACACCTTGATTCAATACATGGTAGAACCTAGAGATGTGCACTGGGTGGCCTCAAAGCATGTTCTGAGGCTATGTCACAGGGTTCGGCGAACTTCAAGCATCAGGTTCAAAGTTCGTCAAACCTCAAAAAAAAAATTCAAGTTTGTTTGGTTGTTGAACCTCATAACAACAAAACTTGTTGGATTTTAAAGGCGGATTAAATTTTTTTACGATCGTCGAATTCACAGTTTTTAGGTTTTTTTTGTTTTCTTTTCGCCCTCACCCTCCGAGTCTCCAACCACAATCTATATCCACTATTTCCGTTTGAGTCTCCGATAGGCACACCCCACAATGCAGAGTTGGAACCCTCGCTCGCAGGTGATGTATTGGGGCTTCGACACGGCATAGCCCACGACGCTCGACCTTCGACCCTCGACCCTGGACGACGGAGTCAACGCTTGACCCTCGACCCTAGACGGCGGAGTCCCGACTCTGGACGGTGGAGTCCAACACGATTTTGGACAGCGGAGTGTGGACGAGTTCGTAGACACTAGCCCCCTACGATTTCGGCCTACGATATTATAAAAGGCTAGTCTATGTTTATTTTTAATTGTTTTATATATATGTTTATTTTTAATTGTTATGTATAATATATATAATTTAATTGGTATATATATAGTTATAAATTTATATATATATATATATATATATATATATAAATTTATAACTATATATATACCAATTAAATTATATATATTATACATAACAATTAAAAATAAACATATATATATATATATTATTTTTTATTTTTTTGAAAAATGTATATAGTTGAACCTATGCCGAACCTCATCGGAAAATTCGAACCCGAATCGAACCTAAAGGTCGCCGAACCCAAACCCGAACCCGAACCTTGTGACATTGTTTTGAGGTACATCAATGGAATAGCAGAGTATGGGTTGAATTATGTGAGGCGGGGTGGAATTCAGCTTGTTGGCTTTACAGATTCAGATTGGGAAGGGAGTGCAGGTGACAGGAAAAGTACCTCTGGGTGTTGCTTCAGCTTAGGTTTGACAGTTGTGTCGTGGTTTAGAAGGAAGCAGAAATCTGTAGCATTGAGTTTTGCAAAGGCAGAATATATGGCGGCTAGTTTAGCCAATTGTGAGGCCATTTGGCTTCGCAAAATGTTGGTAAGTCTATTTGATTAGCAGTTGGAGCCTACGGTGATTCACTGTGATAATCAAAGTTGCATCAAACTCTCTGTGAATCCAATTTTTCATGATTGGTCCAAACACATTGAGATCAGGTATCAGTTCATTCAAGATCACGTTCAGAGAAGAGCAGTTGAGCTCCAATACATATCCACGAATGAGCAGGTTGCAGATATTCTCACAAAGTCCTTGATGAGAAATAAGTTTGAGTACTTCAGGGAGAAGATGGGAGTGGTTCAGAATCCTTTCCTCGTTGAGAGGGAGTGTTAAAAAGTTAACCACGGAAGTTATTCTATGGAGGGCATAAAAAAATTTGCATCTGTGCATGCAAAACTGAGTTTTGCATGCAACCAGTTTTAGGTTTTGGTAAACCTAATTTTTTCAGTGAGTTGATGTAAGGAGACAGAAGGTGTCTATCAGGATTACCGAGCCAACTGATATGAGATAGATCCCGTTGAGAGGTGGACGACTTTCCTTGAGAAGGAGGGCGCATTCTTTGAGGAGTGAGAAGCTTGTACCGCATCCGGTCGAGCGATCAAGTGTCTGAGTTTTTTAGAGTAGACTTGCCTCAGTGTTTGAGGAAGGTCTGTGACAAGCAGAGCTCAAATCTGATTCAGTACAAGCATTTGTTATCTTGAGGGAGGGCGCACTTATCCATGCAGAGGAGGACGCAATCAGCAGTTGGCCTTCTTCCGTTGCAGAGCAGATCAGAGCAGAGGATTGATAGAGGTAGCACATGCAAGGCTACCTGCAGAGTGACTCAGATCCAAATTGACAATTAGGGCACACTTCCCCAGTGCAAGCATCAGCCGATGCATGCAGATCTAGGATTTGACCCGTTCAGGATTGAGAGTTACATATGAGGTAACATTGTGGTATTTGCCCTTTTCATATATTGCTCTATGCTCGCGATAGAAGAAAGCCCCACAAGATTGATGGTTTTCCCCGTTTGGGTTATCCAAGGTATATACAGTGTCATATGTGTGATTGATTGTTTAAAAGTTGTAAAGAAATCTATAGTTGTTGAGTTTTACTTCTTTAGAGCATTATTAATTTACGAGACTCAAACCGCTTGAGATCTCGAGGCTGTCGAGAGGGAGTAGTGATCTCTGGATTAAATTTATAGCCCTTTGTCAAAGGGTTCATTGCTACAGAAAATCTTCTTAACTGGGAGAGATTATGGGATGACTTCATCCAGGAGGAGACTCGAAAGGAGTCCCTATATGAAAGCCAACAAAAGGGTGATGATGAGGAGAACATTTCTCTTGCAAGTCATGCAAGGAAGGGCAAAGTGAAGGCAAAGAAGAATATGGTTGGAGAGGCTTCCACTCAAGATGGCAAGAAGAAGGACATGAGCAAAGTCAAGTGCTTTGCATGTCACAAGTTTGACCATTATGCAAGTCAATGTCCAAACAAGAAGGGCAAGAGTAAGACACAGATTACAGCAACAATAGACACATAGGTGAGTGAGTTCACTGCAAAGTTTGAGAAGGAATTCTCATTAATGTCTTGTCTTTCTGGCACCTTAGTGAAGGATGCATAGTTCATGGACAATGGGGCTTCTGGTCACATGATGAGGATGTGAGATGTCTTCACAAGTATTATAGAAGAGGACTCAGATCTACATGTGGAGCTTGGAAATGATGACAAGTGTGCAGTAGAAAGGGTTGGATCTATTCAGTTTCAGCTAGAGTTAGGAGATCCTATGGAGGTGAAGGGTGTGCTATATGTACCAGGGTTAACGAAGAACCTACTATCGATTTTGTCTATTGAGGACAAGGGATATGTGATCTACTTTCAGGATGGACAAGTACTTGTGAGGCCGAAAGGCTCCAATTCAGAGATTGGACGAGTAATAAGAAGTAGAGTGGGAAACTTGTACTTGTTGAAGGCTCAGCTGATATGTGCTTTGGTTCATAGTGATAGTGACAATTTGTGCGAGTTATGGCACAAGAGGATGGGTCACTTGCATTACATGAATGTATCGATATTGAGGGAGATTGTCACTGATCTTACAAAGTTCAGTGTAGAACAACAAGGTGTATGCAAGGGATGTGCACTTGACAAGTATGCCAAGTCGAACTTTCCTAGTAGTGAGAGCATGTTCAAGGGATATTGGATCTGGTGCACTCAGATCTGTGGTCCAATGTCAATTGCTTCATTGATAGGTTACAACAACTATGTGACATTCATAGATGATTTTTCCAGGAGGGCATGGATCTACTTTATGAAGACCAAGGATGAGGTCTTCAGTCGATTTCGAGAGTTCAAGGCTCTTGTGGAGAACCAAACAAAGAGGAGGATCAGAGTCTTGCGAACAGACATTGGAGGTGAGTATACAGATACCAAGTTCAAGGATTTCTACAAGGACGAAGGAATCAAGAAGGAGCTGACAGTACCTTACAACCTACAACAGAATGGGGTCGCAGAGAGGAAGAAAAGGGCCATCATTGGAAGGTCCAAGGAAATGATCCATGATCAAGATTTTCCCATGTTTCTTTGGGCAGAAGCATCCAACACGACAATGTGCATTCAGAACAAGAGACCTAATAAGGCTTTAGGAAATAAGACGAGCGATTGGTCACTTTATTATCTTTGGATGTCTGGTGTATGTGCATGTACCAACAAAGAAGAGGACAAAGTTGGAACCTTCAGGTGAGATGGGTACTTTTGTAGGATACAGTGAGACTTCAAAAGCATACAAGATATGCATTCCAACACAATGGAAGACAATTGTGAGGGATGTTCGGTTTGATGAGAGCCAAGCATTTAGGAAGTCACATGATACAGTTCCAGCAGTTGTAGAGGATGAGGAGCAAGAGGCTTCGAAGGTTGAGGTGAGACCAGCACCAGCGGGTATGGAGACTCAGTCTTTAGATCAGTAAGGAGTAGGAAACACCTTCCACTTCTGTCAGGAGGAGGCTAAGATGGCTAGAGCAGACATTGAGAGATTCTTAGTAGCATGTGGAGGATCCTAAGAATTGTTTCATGTTAATTTTCTATATATCTCTGTGAGCTTATCTTTCTAATCTACTACTTTCAATACTAATCCCAGATGCATATAAGAAAGTAAAAATCAGAACTGATAGTATAAGCCGCAATACATAAACCCAATTAACTTGTCTCTTGAATGCACAACGGAACTAGAAAACATTCACACACATAGCACAATCATATACCCTACAAACCACAATGGGGAAAACCAACAAACTTGGCTTTCTATAATCCGAGCTAGAGAAATATGAGAGATTACAATCAATGTTATCAATTACAAAGAAGAACCTGACCTTGGAAAGACGTGCTAAATCTCTAGGTGAAAACTTCAACACTTGAACTGCCTTTGAAGGAATGCACTCCTCTAGCACACGTGTGACCAATCTGGCAAGTGCGCCCTCTGTCTGCTTTGATCTTTGATGCACTCTACTATGGATCACTGTCTAGGGAAGTGTGCCACCTCTCAGTCTCTGAAAGATGGGCCCTAGTCTTCTTTTGCTCTCTCGGCCTCAGAAGAATGCACCCTCTCTACTGCTCTCAGTCTGCTCAATAGAAATGCTCTGGCTGTCACTCAATATTTGAATGATCAAGGCCCCCTCTCCTCAATCTTTGAAGAATATGCCTCACTGCTCTCATCCCTCTCAACCTCAATTGCGCCCTCTGTCTCAGAAGTGTGCCCCTCCACAAAAATTGTGCCTCCTCTCTCAGAAATGCGCCCTCACTCTTTCTCTCTTCAATCTTTGAAGAATTGCTTGAGTTCCTTTACTTTTACCCCCTGCCTCCTTTTAATAACAATAGTGACTGATTAGGGTTCCAAAACCCTAATTTGACTTGCACGCAAAATCACACTCCCTCATTAAAAAACTAACACTACCACATTAAAAAATCTCGCATGCAAGAGATAGAAGTCTCAGGACTCTCTGCATGCTTCAACCACTGAAGCCATGCTGACCGGTAGAGTGTTTCTCACACACTACATCCATGCCTACTCTCCTAATGTCCCTCCATGTTAGGAAGGAGTGCATGAAGGACATCCCTAGATACAAATCTCAACACTCCCTCTTAACAAGGGAAGTCCTTTTGGCACCTGGATCTATCACTCTCTCTGCTGCTGCAGCTACTCCCTCAGTACTAGTTGCATCTGCTGTACTCTGATCTAATAATCCGTGAGCCTCCCCATCAATGTCTTTTTTAGGAAAACCTCATGCTCTCCTACTGTCACTGATCCATGCTCCAGACTCCCTTTGGATCTCTGCTCCAAACTCCCTCTAAATTTGTCCACGGGTTGATACACCACCCTGTGTTCTGAGATGTCTCATCTCACTCATGAGCCTCCACTAGAGTTAAATTGTAACAATTGATCCTCTTGCCAGAACTGGAAGAAATAACCTCTCGCTGACTCCCTTGAACTAAGGATGCTCCCTCGGTTTTCTGAATTGTGGATCGATTTCTCAACATCACTTCAATCCTTGGATCCTTTTGCCCTCTGTCTATCTCAGACACTGATGTAGATTCTAATATCCACCAAAAATCTCCTGATGTAGGTTGTCCATGCACTACATACCCCAAATCCACTCGATGACCCACCAACACTGGCTCAACTAAATCCACTCACAATACATAGGTAAAGATGTGTCCGCTCTTGAACAACACCACATACCCTGCATCCTCCAAGGATGGAATTGAGAGTCGATTTTCCTTCATTCCTGGAACATAGAGTACTCCCGATACCTCCAAAAGCTCTCCAAACTAGAGTAGGAACCTTACTCGTCCCACAGCTTTGACTACATGCACTTTTCCCTCTCCACTCTATACACGCTAATCTAGACTTAACTCTAAAATGAGGAATGCATATCACCTCCCTGTCATGTGGCAAGATCATCCACTATCAACCATCCACTTCTCATCAACCTCATCCTCAAGTTGATTACTGTCACAGCCTGATACAAAAGAACAAAGGGAGAACTTTTTATCGAGCTTTGTAGTGAACTCTTCCATCTGGGAAGAGACACTGCAACCCGTCCCTCTTTCTCCTTCTTGCTCTTACTCTTGTGAGGACATTGACCTGCATAGTGGCCAAACTTGTTGCATGCATAGCAACGGATCTTACTCAGATCTTTCACACCCTTCGAAGTAGACCCTCTTCCAGAGTTCTTCTTACCTTTTCCCTTGCTCCTACTCACAAGTGTCGTGTCCTCCTCATTGCCAGTCTTGTGGTCTTACTGACTCGACCCCAATCTCAACTCCTCTTGAGTGAGATCATCCCACAAGTTGTCCCAGGTGAGAAGATTCTCCTTGGTGATTATACAACGCACAAAGGTCTCCCATGGCTTGGAGAAGCCTTTTAAGGATGCCCTCACCAACTATGCATTTGCAATCTTAACCTCTACTGTAGCAAGTTCATAACGAACTTGTGTCACTCTGGTCAGATATGGGCATGATCTTTTCCGCTCACATGTGGAATCATATGATCCTTCATGGAATAAAAAAGGATGTGTTTGGCCTTCACCTTCTTCTTGTTGTACGCAGCCGAACCCGCTGCATTTGTTGGAACTGTCATAGGTTTTGTTGTAGTGTTGTTCACTATATCCCATAACTCTTGCTCTTCCAACAACAACATGATTCTTTCCTTCCATGCACTGAAGTAGATTAACCCATCCAACCTATCTTCAAACCTCAGTCTAGTTTCCATGACCCTATGGATCTGAAGGACTATGATTCAAACCTCTGAAGCAAACTGATATGATCTCTGCTCTATAGATTTGCCACATATCTGGACTCTACTCTCACAAATCTGATAAATTGTACACTCTCTGCAATACCACTGTGTTGATTTCTTTCAGAGATGATGCTCTGATACCATGTTAATTTTCTATATATCTCTATGAGCTTATCTTTCTAATCTACTACTTTCAATACTAATCCTAGATGCATATACAAAAGTAAAACTCAAATTTGATAGTATAAGCAGCAATAAATAAACCCAATTAACTTGTCTCTTAAATGCACAGCGAAACTGGAAACCATTCACACACATAACACAATGATATACCCTGGAAACCCCAATGGGGAAAACCAACAAACTTGGCTTTCTATAATCCAAGCCAGAGAAATATGAGAGATATTACAATCAATGTTATCAATTAAACAAAATAACCTAATGCCTTGGAAAGGCATGCTAGATCTCAAGTTGAAAACTTCAACAGTCGAACTACCTCTGAAGGAATGCGTCCCTCTGGCACACATGTGACCAATCTGGTAAGTGCATCCTCTATCTACTATGATCTCTCATGTAATTTGCTCTGGATCTTTGTCTAGGGAAGTGCGCCCCCTCTCAATCTCCGAAAGATGTGCCCCGATCTTCTTCTCCTCTCTCAACCTCAAAAGAATGCGCCCACCACTCTCTGGAATGAGCCCCTCTCTACTGCTCTCTGTCTGCTCAATAGAAATGCTATGACTATCACTCAGTCTCTGAATGATCAAGGCACCCTCTCCTCAATCTCTAAAAAATATGCCTCACTACTCTCAACCTCAAGCCTACGCCCTCTATCTCAGAAGTGCGCCCCTCCTCAAGAATTGTGCCCTCCTCTCTCATAAATGTACCCTCACTCTTTCTCTATTCAATCTTTGAAGAATTGCTTGTGTGCCTTTACCTTTACCCCCTGCATCCTTTTAATAACACTAGAGACTAATTAGGGTTTCAAACCCTATTTTTGACTTGCATGCAAAATCACACTTTTGCACTACCGCATTAAAAAATATCGCATGCAAGATGTAGAAGTCTCAGGACTCTTTGTATGCTTCCGCCACTGAAGCCATGTTGACTGGTAGAGTGTTTCTCACACACAGCATCCATGCCTACTCTGCTAATGTCCTTCCATGCTAGGCATGAGTGCATGAAGGACATCCTGAGATTCAAATCTCAACATTTCACGTAGAGTAGACCACTGAGACAGTTTTAGAGTTACATGGCACTTATGAGTGACATCATTGATTCAGAGCCTACCATTTTTTAGGAGGCAGTAGGTCATCAAGTTTGGAGGGATGCCATGATGGAGGACTATGCATCCATCATGAAGAATGATGTATGGGATAATTTTTTTTGTAAGCTAGTAGCCACAAGGATTTGAACTTGTGACCTTCCATTTACAACTTCTCATCTCAATTACTCGTTACCAACTGCTCTACCCCCCATGGGCATGATGTATGGGATATTGTTCCAAGGTCAGAAAGAAAATCTATGGTGAGTTCTAGAAGGATCTTTAAGATCAAGCATGTTACGGATGGTAATATGGAGAAGTACAAGGCGAGGTTTGTGGCTAGAGGGTTCTTCTAGGAGGAGTGGACTATGATGAGACATTCACTCCAGTAGCCAGGTATACTTCTATTAGGGCTGCTAGTCTATTGCTTCAGAGATGGGGTGGAGGATACATCACATAGATGTGAAAATGACCTTCCTTACGAAGTGATTGAGGAAGAGCTATACATTTAGCAACCTCAGTGCTTTGAGGTACATGGGAGAGATTCTCATGTGTGCAGGTTGAAGAAGGCATTATATAAACTCAAGCAGGCACCGAGGGCATGGTACTCAAGGATTTATGGGTATTTGTTGGTTGTGGGCTTCAAGATTGATAACATACTGCAGAAAATTCTAGGTATTAAAATCCTTTATGTGTGAATAGATGAAGATCGACATGAACAGGATGTATATGGGTTTGTATATTTTAGGTTAACAGCTTTTGATATAATGAATTATGGATGGCTGCTTGATAGAAACTTGACAAACTCTGTTTTCTCTGTTAGGAAGCTTCATAAACAGGTACATGATATATGGCAAATGCTGTACATTATTGTGATGGATCAAACTTTGCCCAAGATTGGTTCAAATAAGCAACAGAAATCACTCTCAGCTGATCGCCAAAACATCAAATCGTGTTTGATGCATACAAGTCCTACAGGCTATTCTGTGGAGTATACAGGCTAATTAGCCTAGCCAAAAATGGAAATTCATAATATACGGTGTCGGTAACCAATACAAAGTTCAAACAAAGAAAATCTCTACAGCTCCCTCTGCCATTATCTCATCAATGCATAAAACCCAAATTTAAATATTAAATAAAAGGAAATGCCATCATACTTCACTGTTGACCTGATAGTCTCAATTTCTATGTTTAACACCGATGATATCAAACATCAATTCACATGTTAACGACAAGACTCCCAAACATTAAAATCTACATGTTACAGACAACACGTTTCCTTCTACTATTGACATATGCCAGAAAAATATGTGCTTTAATTTTGAAATGTATGGCCTCTTTCTTTCCAGAGAGGTAACTGACGATTGAGAAATAAAAGTCTAAACCTTCGAGGGATTATGTAGGATTTGTGCAGACCTTAGAGCCTTGATGCCCATATCAAGAAGATATGACCTGCGTTCCTCATCAGCACATGTTTCTAATTGCTTTTTATGGTACAATATATCATCTCGTAATTGTCCAGCTCCAGCACACCTTGAATCACATAACATTAGATCAGCTTCTGAAAATGAATGCACAATAGAAATTAATTGCCATATCACTTGCATAAGGAGAAAAAGTTTCAGCAATAACTTATCTTTATTGTATAACTAAACAGGCAAAAGTAAGAAAGTTAATATTTTAATTTTTGCGTATTATTCGTGCTCAGTAGAAAATACATTATAAGCAAACCAGATCATTTTCATTCAATTTGTTAAAATGAGAAGCTATTCATAAAATAATATGTTATCTTTTGTATGTAAAGGAACACAACCAAAAGAATGTCATTCATGCTATCAAAAACTGGATGGAGTGCCACGGAAATCGAACACATAGAGAAACCGAGACTAACTTGAAAGGGATATCCGTGTTGTATTACATTAATGAAAAAGTGAAAGCTTTCTTACAAAGGATTACATGGGTCAAGTCAATCCACGTTCTGAATGTGGAATAGACTGAGAAACACAATAAAGAGTGCAAAATAACATAAAGTCTGGTGTTACTTTATTAATGCCTAAGTCTAATATCCAGTGTTACCAGGACCGGACCAGTTATCGAACCAGCAGAGCCCAAAAATCTGAACCAGACCTGAACCAGAAAAAAAAAAACGGTCGACCAAAAACTACATACAATATTCAAATTTTGTAAAAAAACACATATATAATATATCCATGTCCATCAATATGAATCCAAACCCTTGTACACAAATATGCAAAGTTTCTCATGTATATTGTAAGTATGGGTGCATATAGCCAAAATAGCACCATGTGCAATTCATCTCTGAACCAAAATACATCAGAAAAGAAGCTCTAAATGGCTGCTAGAGTCCAAAAATAAGCATAGTACTAATCAATAACTATAGTCTAGTGTCTAGAATTTGATCATATGGTACTACTAGTCCAGACTCTAATTGTGCATAGTAGACACCTTACAACTTTGAGAAACCTCCTAATCCAAGCAATAAAAATAGGTAGGAAAAACTTCACATGTCTATTATGTAATTTTGCTTAAGTGAAGGACACATTTTTACTATGTTGCACAAGTTTCTGGAACGCGGGTACGTTGGGTACATGGGTACGAGTATCCGGTACAGCTAGAAGCTTCGCCCAAATTTGCAGGAAACGTCGGGTTGGGAGCGGGAATAATATATATTAATTTTTTTAAATATATTTAAAAAAATTAAAGAGTTAACAAAACATAATTGATTAATTTCATAGCTTAAACTATTTTAGCCTCTTAAGCCTCTACTAGTGTCGTGAAATTCAATCCTTTTAAATTTGCTCACTCCTCTAGGGCTGCAATATACAAAGATTGGTGTGTGACCTGAAGTAAACCCTAACCATGCATGACTCTAGTGCCATGGTATGTTTTGTAAATTTGGCCTGCAACTTTATCCCATTGTACGAGTTTGTAAAGGAAAATTGCATATATATGTGTGTGTGTGCGCGTGTGTACGGAGCACAAATAGCTTCATAAATCATAAGATTCAATCTTTTTTTAATTCCTTGTTCCAACTCCATCTCTATTATTGCTCCTACGAGTGCTTAGTATCTTGGTGCCTCTGCATTTTTTTTATGGTAACCACTACTTAATTCTGATGTGAATGACCTTGATTGTTTCTAGTTCAACTAACAAACTTTCAAAGCCTTCAGTATTTAGAGTTTGAGGTGGTTTATGATCCTAAATTGCTATATTAATCAATATGAATAACGTAAGCTAGCTATAAACGTTTGGGACATGAATTAAAGTTGTTCAATATCTTAGTATTGTAGAAAGATTCATGCTTATACACTTAAGTACACTGACAGCTTATTTTTTGAGTGTGAATGGATCTAAACATTTAAGAGGTGTGAGCCCTCTTAATTTATGTAACCTTGACAATTTTAAAATTGACATTATTGATAGATTCAATTGAGATTTTTATTATTGGTGATTTCTTGGCACAATAAACAACAATCTTTCAATTGATTTTCAACACTTTTCTTTTGGTTTTGGTCTCTACATGGTCGGGAGATTGTAGAAGCTCCTAAACAGACAGGGAGCTTCTACAAGGTCCCAATAAAAAGGGAGCGGCTAAAGCAAGTTCCCAAAAAGCTCCCGAAAAGCTCCCAAGCTCCCACAGAAGTTGCCAACAAAAAGGGGACGTTTCGTACCAGCTCCCAAGCTCCCAGGAGCGGGGAAACATCGAGTACAGGTTACCAAAATTCCAGGAGCGGTACCCATGCAACTATGCATTTTTACTAAGGTCACGACAAAGGAGTTAAACAATCAACACCACCAACATCAACGTACATAGAGGGGTTGATGCGCTTGATTAAATGCCAATCTCCTACCCTCATACATGATAGAATCCAATGGAAATGTTGCAATCCTGAAACCATGAACACTGTTAAGTCTGTTGAATTATAAATGGGATCTAAAATTCTACTTTTTGCATATGAAGTCCGATGAGGTTGGAACCACTCTCAAACATCTTGAAACAATTAATGGTAATGTTAAAAATTTAAGTAACTCTTAGTGGGCCTTTTTTTGTTTTTGTTTTTTAAATGAATTTTTACAGCCTAGAGCCATGATGGTACAATGCAGTATGGAGCCGAACGGTTTGGTATGGAACCAATCGGTCAGGTGAAAAAAGGTCGGTATTGTACCGAACTGGCCATTTTCGGTTCAGCGTGGTGGTTTAGACCGGTTGGGTGCCTAAACTGGTCAGACCGGCTGGTTTTGCAGGAACCAGGCCGGTTCTGATAACACTGCTAATATCTAATTAATCATTATAAACTAAGTTTTACTTTAACATGGAAATGTTGGTGTACATACACATCCAATTGCATCTTTTTTTCATTTCTAGGGGACAAGAGTGCACTAGCTAGGTCAAACCCCCTTTTTAGGGTCAAAGGCACCCTTACAACCACTTAACCCCCTTTTTCTAGGGATTAGGGTGTTCTTGCATGAGTTGCCCCCATTTCTTAGGGTTTTGTGCACTTAAGTTCACAGTGATCGACTAGTTACCTGCCTAATGCACCCTAGTTGGCTAATTTGGCCTAGTTAACTACCTAATGCACCCTAATTAACTAATTTGGTCTACTTGTACTGCAATTTTACATGCAAGTCCAATTAAACATCAGTTACTCATGCATGACTAAGTTAACTACCTCATAAGGAAGCTCTAGGTCCAATTAACACTAGTTGCACATGCATGACTGAGTTAACTACCTCATGAGGAAGTTCTAGGGCCAGCTAACCCTAGCCACTCATGCATGGCCAATATTACTTCCTAAGGAGGGTGCACTTGTCTAATATTGGCACAAAAGCACTTAACTTATCAATTCTAGGCCTAGTTAAACCTAAAAACACTGGCATAGTCAACATCATTTCCTAAGGAGGGTACATTTGACCATTTAAGGTCATTGCTCTTGAGTTTCACTTGCTTTTATGCTTGTGCATGTAAATAAGCCTAGCATGGTTACCATTATATGTAAGCTTGCATCGCATTGATCACGCAATTCATTGATGCATTCTATTGATTAATAAAGACTACATAGATTAGATATTTACTTGAATTCTCTTGATTTCTACGCAATTGTATTGAAGTCTCGTCTTTGGTAAGCTCCTTTTGTTAAGTTAATGAAGATTATGTCACTCTATCACCTTCTAATCTTCTATGAAATGCTAATTGTATTACAGCTCAATTTAACTTTTAGATGCATTGATTTTCACCCTTCAAAACCATTTATATTATTCAATATTGTTAGAACCTACTGCCCCTTGATCAGGGGTGACATATTAATAAGTTTTGGTTTGTGATCCTATCACAAACATTGTCCCAGAGATGAGATATGTGGTCTTCCATAGATCATTGGTCAAAGATTGTTCTAGCATGGTCAAATTCTTTTTGTGCCTTGATGTCGTTGATGGATATGGTCTCAAATGTGCTTGTGCTATGATTCATTCCTCCATTGTCGACACTTGGAATGTTTTTCATTTATGTTGATATGATCATGGGAGGTTACTTTTATGCTAGGATAGTGGCTCATAGACACTTAATAATATTTGGTTTCTAAGGTATGTCACAGTGTTGGTCATAATGTTCCCTTAGACAAGTGTGTCATCCCGAATGTTGAGTTGTACCCTTAGTGAACTATGTAGGTGTTTCATTCATTTAACAACATTTTGCATAGCGATTTTCCATTTTAGTAGCAATTTCATCCATTAGACCATTTGCATCAGTTTTCCCCTTGTAGGTGGTCTACCAAATGCATTTTTAAAGGTCTACAAACTATTCCCATGTATGAATGCCTAAATCAAAGTTAAAAGAGTCTAGTACTCTAAGGTATGTTAGATTATGGTAACTTTGGGATGTCCTCCATGACTCAGATGCCTTGCATGGAGGGACATTAGTACCATAGGCATCAGGATGGAGTAGAGAGTGAGATGCACTCTACTCAATGGCATGAGCCCAGTAGGGGCTGCATGCGGAGCTTCAGGGGAGATTGACCTATGCATGCATGAGTTTTGCATGACCTGCCAGCATTCAGTGAATGCATGCAAAAGTGACCTTTTGCATGCATGCATGCAAAAGTGACCTTTTGCATGCATGCATGCAAAAGTGACTTTTTGCATGCACCAGGAATTAGGGTTTTGGAAAACCTAATTCATCAGTGAGATTATTTATAGAGGCAGGGGGTCCCCAGATGGGGTTACTCAATTGCATTATCAGAGAGAGATACTGCCAGAGTGGGGGACGAATCTGTCCATGTGGGGCGACTTTCTGAGATAGGGACGAGTTGCTGCAAGAGCTAGGAAGGTCAGATCTGAGCTAGATCAGTGACGTTCAGTTCCAGAGAGACTAGATCCTCAGTACAGTGAGTTGAGAGAGCTCCACAGTGTGATTACTGATTAGACTGGAGGAGGCCGAGTTTGCTTGGAGGAGGACTTTTTCCTGAGGAGGAGAAGCTCGTTGTGAGTTGGATTGACCGAGTTGGAGTCCGAGACTTTCAGGATAGCCTTGCCTTGAGATCTGTTGAGATCCGGAGCAGTACGAGCATTTGACATCCAGAGGAGGAGGGCGCACTTGTGCATGCAGAGAGGGCCAATTTCATCAGTGGGCAGTCTTCAGAGAGAGCAGATCAGAGCAGGGTGATCAGTAGAGGGCAGATCATTCAGAGGCAACGTCAGAGCACTTAGATCCAAATTGGCAGTTAGGGCACACTTTGTCAGTGCATGCATCAGCTGGATGCATGCAAATTAGTGTTTGCCCTGGTCATTCTGTATTGTACTGCTTCTTTATTCTTCTATAAGCTTTGGGCTCAAGATTGAGAAGATAGCCCCATATTTAGTTTGTTTCTCTCGAAAGGGTTCCAGGGCATATCTGTTGTCTATTGTGGTTGATTGTTGTTATATGTTGTTGGTAGATGTAGATCTAGAGGTTTGAGTTTATTTCTTTATGAGCATATATTGATTTAGAGACTCATACCACTTGAGGTCTCAGACTGATACAGAGGAAGTAGTGATCTCTGTATCAAATATTTACATGGTATCAGAGCCCTGTTGAGGATCAAGGTGAGTAGTCACACATAGATCTGCAGTGGTGGTGACTAGATCTGAGATAGATCTAGTAGATCTATGGAGGTAGAGACTAGATCGACAAGATCTGAACATTCCCGTTCAGATCTGTGGTTGTAGAGGTCAGATATATCAGTTCAGTTGGGTTGTGGTCAAATCTGAGATAGATCTACCAGATCTGGGATCAGGAGAGATTCTTGCTTACTGTGGGTTACAGTTTTCCAGTTGGGTGAGTATGGCTACTGGTTTAAGAGTGGAGGAGCAGTTGGATGGTGCCTCCAATTACAGTGCATGGAGGGCACGCATTACTCTCTTGCTGAAAGAGAGTGAGTTATGGGATGTTGTGTATAGCACGACAGCAAATCCCGTTACTGTTCCGTCAGATGCCATTGCCAAAGTAGTGTATGAAAAGAAGAACATAAAGGCCCAAAGCATCCTGCTTGATGCGATCAAGGATCACCTTATTCCACATGTCTCTGCCAAAGACAATGTGTATGAGATGTGGGATGCATTGACTAGTCTGTACCAGAGCTCAAATAAAAACAGGAAGATGGTTCTCAGAGAGAAGCTGAGAAGCATCAAGATGGGGAAGGATGAGAGCATGGTTACCTATCTCACCAAGATCTCTCAAGTGAGAGATGAGTTGGGAGCAGTCGATGAGAAGGTAGAGGACAGTGAGTTAGTTCGACAGGCCTTGAATGGCGTATCTATAGCATGGGTAGTGTTTGTTCAGTCCATCATAGGTCGAGAGAACCTTCCCAAGTGGGATAGACTGTGGGATGACTTCACACAAGAGGGGACCCGGAGAGGGTACATTCAGAGTTCAGCTTTTTCCATTCCTGAGGAGGAGGATGTGGCTCTCGCAACAGGCGGGAAGCAAAGGGGCAGACAAAAGAAGGATCTGAGTAAGATCAAGTGTTTCGCTTGCAATGAGTATGGACATTGTTACCAACTTATTTGTACCATAGTTGGATTATCTGAAGAGTTGTCAGTTTATTGAACATGATTCATGTTCATCATCAGCATTCAGAAGTTCAGAAGACAATTTTAGGGCAATTTTGCCCCATTTGTAATAACTGCATGTTCATACCCCCATGGGGTATTTGTAAAAAGTCGGTCTAAACGAGGTCCTTTTATAAAAGACTCGGCTATCCGTAGGTTTAGCCATTTGGGGGATCCCCTAGAGTGTTTTTTCCTTAGGAATTATGCGCTACTAATCAGTGACGTATAATCCCTGAGTTTTTCACTCAAACCTCCAAAGCTGGAGTATTTCCCATGGTGATCAAAACCTAAGGTGGTTATTAGAGTCTTGTGTCTAGGATTTTTTACGTGTTAGCCATCTCGATTGAGTCGTATGAACATGCACTAGGTCCCCTAGGAGTTTCGTTTGATTCCGGCAAAAATAATTTTTTCCATAAATTAGACCATTTTTTAATGGTTTAATTAAAAAATTTCAAAAAATTGATAAAAGTCTCATTCGGAGGCGGATTTGGGCGTGGGGATGCTCGTTTTGACGCTCAGAATGTCCTCTTTACCCTAGCACCCTCGTTTGTCAGTTTACGAGAAGTTACATCACCCCAAGAGCAGTTTTGGCTAAAAATGCATCATTTTGGGTAAAAAATGATAAAATACAAGTGACAAAAATTGAAAAAGTCAAAAAAACATTATTTTAATGTTTGGAAAAGGTTGAAGTGATTAAAATGGGATGTACGACTACATTGGAAGAATAATGCACATGTTAATTTGAAGTATGGATTTACTAATTGATTAGAGAAGGATGACGTGAGCTTCTTTTCACGTGGGGTCTTAGTGGCCGAATAAATCAATAAGGATGGCCATGTATACTATTAAAATAACATATGCCATGTTAATACTCTGGACATTCGAGTAAACCAAAGTGATTACGTAAGAAGCTAAACCATGGTTTCCTTTCACGTGGCCCTTCATGCACGGATTCATGAATTCGTCATGTGGCATCAATTTGGTGGTTGGTTGAGTTGCATTGAAGACTGTGGTAGGCGCAAAGCATTGGATCCTCCAAGTTTCGAGTTACCTTCACCCATTGCACTCCAAGCATCCACACGTGTTCCCTCATACACGTGTTCTCTCATATCCCTCACGTCAATCTAGGGTATGGGCTCGAGTTGCTATGTGGCAGCCTTTGTTCATTGGGTGATATAAACAATGAAAGATGGGGGGCGCCTTGCCAAGGTGGAGGCCACCTCCCCATCTCCTTAATTGCAAATCGAGTGGTTGGATGGAGTTATCACTCCAAGCTACGATTTGATTGATCGTGATTAGGAGTTCAAACTTGATTGTGTCATTGGCTCCCTTCTCAATGCCAACTCAAATTAGGGTTTTAGCTCTTAGTTTTGTTATATAAGAGATGCATTTAGGCTCTCTTCTCATGTTTTGTTGATGCAAGAGAACTCTGCTGAGAATTGTAATATTGTTATGCTCATATTGGATTAAAGATCAAGACTTTGGAGGTCCATGTGTTTTCAAATTTGTGTGGTGAATATGTCTAATGCATTGAGGTGATATCTTCCTATAACCTTCCTCTTATTTATACAAGTGTTTCTTTCATTATTGCTAGCTCAAGAAGGCTATCTTTAGTCCATGAGAATAGTCATTTGTTGTATTCAAGTTGATTATGTGTGTGATGCTTTCCAAAGATTTAAATGAGCAAGAAGTATTCGGTTATACCAATGTTGATTTAGTCTTGGTTATCTAACATACTAGCATTTGATTTCACTTGTATGTTTGAGTGTGTTGGGGTTTTTACAGGTATTTTCGAAGGTGAAGACAAGCGTGAGCTAGGTTGCATCTAGCTTGACTTCACAAGCAAAGCTTTTTCCACTATAATCTTTTGTTTTGCAGGATCTTCAAGCTCCTTCATCTTTCTTCAAAAAACGAACTAAAGAGAGATTTCTCATCCATCAAAACTTCAAAAATTCACATTTTTTCAACTTGGTTACTTGATCTACCCATCTAAAGCTGTGGAAATCCAAAAAAAAACCATCCTTATCCAAGCTTAGATCTTGTCTTGCTTGCCTTTGGATTTGTGGTTAGCTCGACCTTGCCTCTCTCGTTTTCCTCCTCTTACCACTTTTCATCATCTTCTTCTCCTATTCGTCTCCCTTCTCCCTTGCCACCTAGCTTCCCTCTCTCCTCTCGTTTCTTCCCTCCATCCTCCTCTCATCCACCTTCTAAGTTACACTAAAAAAACATACAAAAGGCAAAAACGATTGGACTCTTTAAGGTTTGGATTAATGGTAGTATTTTTATGCCTTTAAAAGATTTGTAGTTAGTCATTAGTGGATCTAGTTTTCTCTTTTTCCATTAGCTAGTTGCTTTTGCATTTATATTTAGATCCTTGCATCGTAGATTGCATTTGAAGGTTAGAGTTGGATCTTAAGTATTTTATCATTCCCATGCATTGAAAAGGTAGTCTTAGAAGCATTCTAGATCTTAATCTATTACACTAGTATAACTTGCATAGTTTAGTCTAGTTTCCATTTTTTAAAAGATAGAATTTTTCATGAATTTTTCCTAAAAAATTTCAAGTCTTAGATCTCTTTCCCATCATGTTTTAGGCTTTCATTGTTTGCTGGTCCGTTTGCATTTTTACACATGTTTTGAAATAAAAATCTCATAAAACATAGTTTTAAATTCCTTTTTAGGATTCTAGGTTCAATAGTTTAAACTTTTGTTTTTTTTATCCTAATGACTAATGGGTGCCTTGTTTAAGAAATCTTTGAGACTTGTGTAGGTATTTCAAAAAGAAGACAACTTGAAAAGCTTTTAAAGAAGCAAGATCCAAGAAAGAGCCAAAGAGAAGCTCAAGTGAAGTTTGAACCAAGGAAAAGTGCAAACCATGAATATCATTTGAAATAAACCACTATCCTTTGTACAAACTCTTAAGAGGTTTAATCTTTCTCATTCAAGTTTTATTTCTCAAAAGTCCTTCAAAGGTTTTAAAACCTAAGTCACTTGTAATAATCAATAAAATTTCAAGTGGAGGGGGTCCTCCACCTTTTTGGTTTTTTTCCCCATTTGGGGAAGAGTGTTGTGGCGTGATTAGCTTAGATCTCAGCTTTCCAAGTTCTCAGTTTAATTTTTCATTTTATGCTTTGAATCAAGTATTTTATTTTCATCTTGTCATACTTCTCTTCCAAGTTTTGACCAGAAGCAGTATCCTTGGGATTTCATCTCAAGGGCAGGACCACATAATTTTGTGGTTACTCTTCCTTCCCCGTTAGTTGCCTTGGTCGAAATCTCAGCTAGCTGGGAAGTTCTCAAGTGCTAGCGGTTCTTAGAGGTTGACCTTGTTCGGAGGTCGATCCTACCTTAGAGTAAAACTGCTTGGTAGAACACTAGATTTTACTTTCGGTTATCTTCAAAAGCATTATAATATCTTGTTGTTAGTCATTTTTCCATTTTATAGTTTCATTTATTTCTTTAAGTTTCACAATTGTTTCATTTCTTGCAAATAAAACAAACAAAGCCTTTTGAACATGGCCAAATCCAAGTCAAGAGCACTCTCTGTCGGAGAGCATCTTAGATTTGCATTCTTCCCCTTGCATTAGGCATTTTAGAATAGAAAGTCTCTTGAACTGTGGTCTTAAGACTAAGTCAAGAGCACTCTCTGTCGGAGGGTTGAACAAGTGCTCTTAATTAATAAAACATTTCAACCCACATTTCCCCCTAATTAATTTATTTTTGGTTGAGTTGTCCAACACCCGTATGCTCTGCCAACCGGAAACGGTTGGACTAGTACTCAGAAAGGTGAAGGACTTGCTAAGCTCATAAGTGATAACTAATTAAAACTTTCACCCCCATAACCAACGAACCAGCATTGTTCAAAAAGTATTCAAAGTAGTTCTCAGGGGAGGCGTCGGGTTGCCCATTCTGTGACACGGTGATTGGTTAGCATTGCGCGCCTCACTGTGATCCAGATAGGTCTGTCATGTCTCTTAAAGGAACCTCTTAGAATATCTTTTCTGAACACTCTTTGATATCCTTGGTTTTAGCCTTAATAATCAAGACCATTAAAATATTCAATTTACCAAGATAATTCTCAAAACGATCTCACAAACAGTATTCTTTCAAGACCCACACATTCATCATCACAATCATTTTTTCTATGACTCCATAAGGCACTGGTATTTACATTTTACATCTTAAGCAGGATCATTTGTCCTTGTGCTAATTTTCATGTCGTGAATGCTTTATTTAATCTTAAGTCTTGAGGTATACTGTTAGCCTTTGTTATTTCATTATAGCAACATGGATTGCTTTGTTATCTTGTGCTTATCTTATCTTTTAATTTGGTCTCATCACATATAACTCCTAAACAACACCCATCCGCATCATTCACACTTAAAACCTAAAAAACATAAGAGCCTTAGTGAAACTCTTCGTAGGGACTACCCCTCTTGGCTTCGTTAGGAGTTAGCCTAAACGGAGGAGTTGGGATTCAGGTGACAGTACCTGGCTCATTGCTTGCCCCCAAGGCCACACCTCTCTCACTTATAGTGAAGAGACAGCTTTCGAAAGATTTCTGCTGCTGGTGTGCAGTTTGGCGGACAACATCTTTGGCGCCGTTGTTGGGGACAAATCTTTTTGTTCCTGGATGACCTTAATTTTTTCTAGTGTGTTTTACCTTCTTTTTTTTTATAGATTCTAAATCTATCGGGCGACTCCACTGCCCCTTTTAGTTTTACTTTTGGTAGATTTTTAGTTTAATCACTCTCTGAAATTAGATTTGGATCCACCTGGCGACTCCACTGTCAGTTAACACCTCAAGGTATTCAACTAGAAGAAATTCTGAAGGTTTGCTTAGTTTTATCCCTGAGCCTGAAAAGGTTTATAGGAGAAGGCTAAACAAACTTGCTTCTCGTAAAATCCTTGACGAACTTAGATCTAAGTCTATTTTAGACATCCATTCTTTATTTCCGGAAAACTTAGAAAATCTTGAAAATATAATAAATCTTGAAAATATAATAAATCTTCCTTCCAATACAATGGGCGATTATTTTACTCAGCTCAACATCTCTCAGATAGTAGGTCAACCCCATCGGCTTCCAGATAAAGTTGTTGACAAACTTCCAACGTTTACTGGCACTGATGCCACTACTGCCGCCCAACATCTCAAGAATTTCTCCAAATGTATTAATGCTTATGTCAGTGACCCTGACCATCAACATGACGACGTTTACATGAAACTGTTTGCTCTTTCCTTGGATGGAAAAGCTGGTGATTGGTATAGCAACTTACCAAACAACTCATTTTCCACCCCGACTACTTTCAAAACTGCTTTCACCAACAAGTTTGGTGAGAAAAAGGAACCAAGGCATCAGCTGAATGCTTTGACCAACATCAAAAAGACGGATAATGAGACGATGGATGAATTCAACACCAGGTTCACCGGGTTGTCGAATGCTATTCCTGTTACCCATGCACCGCCTACACCTTCCATCTTGGTTTACTACATTGAAGCACTTAGTGGCAAGATGCAGTATCAGATAAGAGATAAGGAACCTACTACTGTGCTTGAAGCTCAAAATATGGCTCTCAAAATTTATTTAAACATGCAATCATTCGGTGAGTCCAACATTCAGGGTTACTCAAGATCTTCAATACCTTTGAAAAGTAATGAACCAAAAGATAAAGATCCCTTATCAATCATGAAAGAGACTTATGAAAAACAAATGTTAGAAATGAGAAATTAAATGAAGAGAAACATGGAGGAAGTTGAAGCAAAACACCTTGCTCAGCTAAAAGAAATTCAAAGTCGGGTTATAAATGTTGAAAGGACCCAACCTCAACCTCAACCTAGGGTTTTTGCTACAAAGCAGAATTGGCAGAGAAAACCTCCCAACCATGAACAGAGGCCTCCTAATCAATTAGAGGCTGCTAACATGGTTGAGTCGTACAAGCCATTTTGTAGGGCATGCAGAGATTTCCACGAGGTATCTGGTTGCCACTATGCATGTTTTGTTCAAGAGCATGGATATCCTGAGGGTTGTGGCCCTAGTACTTCATCAGACGAGCCTGTTTTTATCAACCATGTGGGAGACAACTATGAAAATCTTAATGTGACTCAAGCCAACCAGGGTTATAAACAGACTGATTATATGACTCAAATCTATGGTGAGATGCCACCCAGTATCAACAACAGCCAAAGATTCAAGGGAAATACATATCAAAAGAAACCGAAGGAAGGACCTTCTACTCAAACTGCTCCTAAGGTAACAGTTCCTCACATTACTCAAGAAATAAATAATGAAAAGGAGTTTGTTGCTTTAAATTTTGATTTAGGTAATTGGTTGGCCAATACTAAAGTTCCAGTCCCAATACTTGAACTATGTAAGATGCCCGGTCAGAAAGAAAAGATGTTGAAAATGTTAAAGCCTCAAGTAGATGATACTCCTCCTTCTATTACAAAGCCCATAGCATCTGAACAGGCCCCTCCACCTGCAAAGCAGCCTGCCCCTAAGAAGGTAGCCTTCTCAGAAACTAAAGATAAGCCTTCAACAAGTTGTCAAAATGATTTTAACGATCCTCCTATAGTCCTACATACCAGGGAAACAAGAAAAGAAGCTCACCCGCCTTTTTACATATCATTGATGATAGGTGACCTTCTTCTACACAATTGTTTATTGAGCCATTAGAAGGCTATAATAGTTTATCATTTCGTGTGATATCTTCAGATTTGGAAGCATTTCCTAGTTAGAGTTGGGATGACCCCCTTGGTACATTGCCATCTTAGCATATTAATGTATTTCAAACGTTATGTTTCACATATTAATGATGCCTAGCACATATTGTGTGGTTCGTCCCTTTTATTCTTTAGATTTCAAGGGGCATGTGGAGCCTAGAGACTTCTTCTTGAGATCGTTCCACTTCTTCATTAGACTTGATGGCATTCCTTGGCTTGTGGGAGTGATGTGGCACTCCATTACCTTTTATTTGCACTCCTTGGACCATCAACACTAGTTCTAGAAGACATTGGCATGTGGGATTTTCTTGGCACAAGTTGAGGAAGAGTTAGTTGTACACTCGGCATCGTTTGCTAGCATTTATGATGGGACCTCTCACACGTGTGGCATGATTTGGGGAGTTTGTTACATATTCCCTTGGAGCACTCTAGGGTGTTGACCCATGTTGGACACTAGAGACACATAACACATGGTTCTAGTTGGAGCGCTCTACTTGAGGACTCATGCATTAATGGTTTGACCATGTTAGGCAAGGACATTAGGGTTTTGGTGCATATTGAAAGAGTTTGTTGTGATTTTGACATTATCTTGAGGAGCACAATAGGGTTTTGGTTTATATTGATGGAGTTTGTTGTGATCTTAACCATGTCCTAAGCAATGCTCTCCTTTATTGACCTTTACTGTATTATTTTATTCTTTTTGAACTTGACAAAGTATAACTTCTCTCTCCTATACGTGTGCTCCCCCTTCTAAAGGAGGATGGTTAGGTTTTTGAGCATTATTTATGTACTTTTGATCTCATCTACTAGCGTGCACTTGCTCTTTGACCGTGTACTACCATGATTTATGGCATTTGTTAGTTATTGAAGCATATTTGACCATTCTCTCACTAGATCTAGTAGTGCAGCCCTTTCACTTTGTTGATTTTTCTGAGCAGCTTCGAGTGCCATTCTCTGGGAGAATGGAGGCACCTGGTCAGTTACCAGGATATTGACCCAGTCTGGGACTGGGAACTCAGCCTGGGGCTGAGAGCCATTCTCTGGGAGAATGGAGGCACCTGGTCAGTTACCAGGATATTGACCCAGTCTGGGACTGGGAACTCAGCCTGGGGCTGAGTGCCATTCTCTGGGAGAATGGAGGCACCTGGTCAGTTACCAGGATATTGACCCAGTCTGGGACTGGAAGCTCAGCCTGGGGCTGAGAGCCATTCTCTGGGAGAATGGAGGTACCTGGTCAGTTACCAGGATTTCACTGTAAGCCCCAGACCGGGTCTGGGCAAGTGGTGTACTTCTCCACTTGGACTTGTTGACCACAGATGGGTGAAGTAAAGAAATTAAATATCTTCCTATGATGATGTACTTGGAGTGGACATGAAGACCCTGAAGGACACCTGGATGATTTATAGAACCCAAGCACCACTTGGCTTGGTCCGTGAACCCACCAGCTAGAAGAAGGAGAAGGAAAAATAAACATGTATTTATTTATGTATTTTTTGGGTCAACTCATTATTGGTGGAAAGTCGAATTAAAAGATGAATGATTAAAATATATATGTTATATATATATTTATTGAAGGTCGGCCTCAATGGTTAAATACAAAATTCAATGGCAAATAAGCAAGTCGGCCTCATGATTTAATGGCCATTCAATGCAAGTCGGCCCCACTTATTTTGTGTGGAATTATTCCACTATTAATACAAAAGAAAACTCATTATTCTATCCAATCAATTCGTGTGAGTTTAAAGATCAGCTCTAAACAGTTCGGTGGTATTTAGAGACAGTTCGGTGGTTCAGAAAAATAGCTTGGTGGTATCCAGAAAACAATTCGGTGGTGTTTGCTGGTTTTATATTTCTGGTTATTATTAATGTGCTACCCGAGCCTGCTGTGCATTCAAAAGTGACCTGGTTATCTCCATGTTATTGCTGGTTATCTCCACGATTTGTTGAGTTCTCTCTATTGTAAATGCTGGGTTATATATACACTGTTTCTTATTGCTGAGCTAACCCGAGCCCTATTAGGGCATTATTACTGTTACTGCTGGTGTGTTCTCTCTGCTGGTTACTGCTGGGTTCTTTCACACTAAAGTTACTGCTGGGTTTTTCTTTTTTTTGGTTCATGGTTCAATACAGCTGAGGGTCTGTCCCTAAACTCTTAACAGCCATTACAAACATCTACTAGCCACTACAGCTCCTGGAAAAGGCCATATCAGACTTCAGTAAACAGTGAACAGTATAGGATTGTTGTACAAGTTTGAAACTACCTCAGCTACAGCAGAACAGGGTTATTCTTGGTCATTGTAACTATTCTAATTGTTGGAAAGGCTTATTTAGCCTGCTGTTGTAAAACTCAGACATCTCATAAGGAAGATATTTTTGCTGGGGTTTTTATACCTTAAAAGGTTTTCCCCAGGGTAAACAGTTGTGTTCTTGTGATTGCATATTGTTCTACTTTTATCTACAGTTAGCTATCTCTGCATTTTTTATTACAGTCTGCTACTGCTATCAGTTTTAAATTTTTAACACACTTTGGGCATTTTGTTAGGGTTTTTAGGTTGGTTGATCTAACCCTAGGTTGCGGGTGAGCGACTCGCCCCCACACACAAAGCTTGCTTTTGAGTAGGGTGTTTTCGAAGCACCCTTAAAGCACGCTCCCATTTCGCTCCGACCCAGGATCGGTTTCTTGATGAGCACTCCGGTGGGTGAAAAAAGCACTCCATGCCTTTGTCCGAGAGCGACGAGGGAGTTGTTATCACATATATAGTAGCCAATCTACCATACATTATTTTTCCAATTCTAGTACACTATTCAACCAGTTCCCTTACATTGAGATGTTGAGACGAGCATCTATTATGGATCACTATTAGATTTTGGACAGTAGTTTTATTCCCCATGCCATGACTGAGTTTCAGGACACCCAGAGAGATGACCAATGTAGCTATTTAGCCATTTGTACAGAGCAGTTAGTAGTGCCCAGAGTTACAGCAGCAATTTTAGAGGACAAATGATGGTTCAGATGATAATCTTTCAGGTATATGACTCAGCAGGTATATTATGATGTTACGGTTATATTGCTTTTATTTCCATTTTCTTAGCATGTCTTACCATTTAGTATCATGATTTGGCGATCATATAGATATGTGGATCTAGTTGTACTATATATATATATATATATATATATATCCCTACTCAGACTTAGAAGTTCTTGGTCTATACTCATTAGTTTTACCCTCCCTAGGGAGAATAGAGGTGATCATTCCCGCCATACTTTGGCCATACTTTGGCTTGCTAGTGTTGGTTTCATTATTCACTGTCTTCATCCATCCATGGCTTACCCAGTTTGTTCATTACCTTGACTTACTACTTGACTAGCGGCATGGAGGACCTTCCCCCACTGTAGCCTCTATATTGGATAAGTTTCCTGTTTATTGTGTCTCGGCTCTGAGTTGGTGACAAAACTTGCCTATGGTGAGTTGGTGTTCCTTGTGAATTCCCCCTAGTCACTAAAGATGTAACCTGAAACTTTTAGTGCTGCCATGAATACAAAATATGGAAATGAAATGTTATATCTTGTATGAAAAGGCAAGCCAAATGAAAATGGCTATGAAATATCAAATGTTATATCTATTGTGAAATGTAAATACCTAGGTAAACAAGCTGTCTATGACACACCTAGAAGTGCTCAGGTAAACAAGTGACTTAAAAACACACTTGCAGTAAGAAGCCTAAATAAATGTAAATCTATGCAATGTGTTTGTAAACACACATAGCTCAAAGGCTATGGAAACTCTAGACCAAAAAAGCAATGGAACTTAAACTCTATATCAAAAAGATTGTTGGCCTCATTTGTATTATGGATTGTGCGCATCAGTCAAGGTGAATAAACACTCTTTGAACAACTTACCCATTTGTGAGACACCGCCATTCCCTGTGTTGTTGCTCATTCAGTATATGATATGGTATGTATCCCCTTTCCATTTCCAAAGTGTCACAGTGTTAAGTCAGTAAGTCATTCCTTCTATCCTAGCCTTTGCAGTACAAATCCTTCACCCTTCACTAGCAAATTGATCACAACTATAAAGTGAGTATGACCTTGAAAGTCTTGTCTGAGTAATAAATAATAATTATGACTTATTATATTTGGATTTAGATCGCAGGTAATGACTACTTGTTATAATTGCAATTTGAATGGATTGTAAAGCATGTTTTAACATTTGACACCTTGCAGCAACTTGATGACAGTTATATTTTGACCATGTTGACTTGGTCAAACCCAGTTTGACCAAAAGTCAACCACAGGACATGAGGTGGTAGACCTCAGATGTTACAGATAGATGATATATGGTCTGGTACAGGTCACCATGGTGGGCTTATACAGTGGTTTCAGGCTTACGATGATGATTTGTGCTTTCGAGCACTTTTACAGATTATTATTATTTGGTCTGCCGGATATGATGAGTATTTATTTTGGACCATGCAAAGGACTATATGGTGTATGAGTACACACTTTAGATGGATTTGGACCTTTTGAGTCCAATGAGACAATCTGTTTTCAGTTCCGGGCTGTTACAGTGATGTTTGAGCCTCAGTTGGCTATCCTAGTGCAGTTTTGGCTTATCAGAGGCCCTGTTAGAGCAGTGATGAGATTTATTTGGTTCATCTAGGGCGCTGTGCATGGAGGGGGTGGTCCAGCCACTTGTTATTACCATATTACCACCCTCCCAGACTCATTGGTGAGCTCACATTGACAGCGCAGGCACTCCAGGAGGAAGTTTGGGCAGTTTCACACTTCCCGAGGCAGTCCATAAATGGTAAAAATGGTTATAGAAGAATTCGATTTGGGCTACTGAGGCAAGGTTATGGCATGGGATGATCAGTGATGATGAGTGGGATGTCTTCCACACCTTGTCCAGCAATTTCAGCTTCATCGGGACCCACACCCATCACTTATGGCACTTTCTGATGATTTTTGGAGCCTCCCAAGGCTCACGATTTGTCCATAGAGGCACGATTTGGTACTTTGATGATTATTTTATTCATATTGTGCTATGGGGATTGACCAAGGGTGTCTAAAATTACCCCTTGGACCCACCATAAGCTAGATCTATTATTTTATCATCATGATTTGGTGTGATCCCCTCTTCTAGGGTGAGTTTGTCCACTTATCGTTATATTTTATTATTGATCCATGTATTGTATTGTTGAGCTCATCTCAACCATTGATTAAATCTTTTGATCTTTTAATCTTAGCCACTCATCCAAAAAATGGTTAGATTGTGGCCTCTCTCCATTCTATTTAAAGGAGAGAGCTTCTCATTGTAAAGGGGACTTTTGGCTCTGGATTATTGGAATAGAGAATTATTATTGCATCTACCTGTTGTGTTGTGGTGAATGCTTTTGGAGTTCGTTCGTTGATTCTTCCTTCGCACTGGGATCTTGGAGATTTTGTCTTGCTATATTTTTGTACCACGTTTTTGTATCTACAGGTGGAGGCCGGATTCATTTGAGGAGGACGTATTGGTAGGGGACGACCCTCCCTACTTCTTCCTTGGGTTTGTTCGTTGGTAACAGGGAGTATTACTGTCCTAGGACCTTCTATTTCATGCTATCATTGCATTTCGCTTGTATTTCCTCCATACTTGATCTGACTGATTGAATCATTTTTCCTTGGTTTAACAGGTAGAGGAGGTCACACTTGTGGGCTAGGGCATCATTTCGACAAGCAAATTCAACAATTTCTCATTTGATCTCTCCAGGAGTCTTCCTCAACAACAAAGCATCTCATTTCATCACTCAAGTATGATCTCAAGGTAATTTCTTTTTCCAGGATCTATCCATTTGTCTAAATGCTTCAAACCCTCATAATTTCAAAACCCCCGTTTTTACATTTTCTCAGATCTAGAAAGATCCACTTGGTTTTTGGGTATAAAATTTAAAACCCACCTCTATAGCATCCACGTCGATTCGGAACTATAGTTTGGTGTGGATTGGCCATCGTTTGACCCATTTCCCAAGGCAAAGAAGCTTCTCCAAGGGAGGTCGCACTTCCTGGGAGAGGCGAGTTTGCTAGGATCTAGCACCTGGGTACGTGAGATCCCACTTGATCCTTCATCTACACATTCAATAACCTACCCCTAGTGTGTCACTTCAATGATTTTGACCTTGTGGGCCCCATTCCTCATTTTGAGGGTTGAGCCCCACTTGGGTCACTTTGTGGCACATTTCAATATCAGATCTACTGAGATCTAGCCATTGGATTATCCTAATCTTTTAGATCCACCTACCTCAACACCTCAACATTCCTGATCTACAATTTGGTGGACATCCGACTCCATTTGGTCCACTTCCCAAGGCATTGATCTTTCTCCAAGCTAATTCAACTTTCTTGGACTGTTGAGTTTGCATGTGGTTTGATCATTGTTTTGGTTGCTTGAACCCCTTGACATTGTCATATCAATCAATCAAGCTCACTTTTGGTATTGGTTAGCCCCAATTCAGTCCTTAACTACCCTACATTAGACACGCTTCCCAAGGAAGTGGATTTTCTCACAATTGACTAGTACCCTGATTCTGGATCTTATTCTAAACCTCATAAGTCACTTGCATAAACATGTTGGACCAAATCTACATTGTCTAAACCCCTTGATCCAACCTATTACTTACCTTGTGACTTCATTCATAGATCTAGAGTCTACCATACACCTTACGTACTTCATCATTATTTGATATGATCTAGTGTCTTGGTCTGATCTCTCCTGTCGGGAGTAGATCTGGGTCTCCCCCTTTGTTGTCTTGGGCTAGATAACATAAAGTGAAGATTGGCTCGATTAGCATGAAAACCATCCATTGGGAGTCGAGGCTATCTTGGTTGCACCTCTTTGGTTGCCCATCCCTTCTGCCATCCATCTTGGTTCCATCTCTAGGGGCACCTACAAGTTTGGTGATAACATTTTGGCGTCGTTGCCGAGGAGGGCAAAAGCCTACCTAGGTTCGACATATTATTTGTCACTTATTCTCTCCTACATTTTAAACAACATATATCTTGGTAGAAGAATTTAAGGTCTACCTGGCGACTCTGAATCGTGACTCTGCTGAGGAGCGAGCTCATTTGCATCCTTACAATACTAGAAGTAAATCAAACTTAAATCAAGTTGAAGGAACGCCACTTACCTATCACAAAAGACATCCTAAAACCCAATCATCTAACTTCTTTTGGAAACTTGTTAACTCAGATTCTCCAAACCGTGTATTGGGATCTCCTTTATTTAATTCGGTTCCTTCCTCGTCTCCTAATTCGAACTTAAACACAAATCCACTAAATCCAAGGGCTGGAACTAACCAGAATGTTCCTCCTCCACAAAATCCTAGGATCTTCGGAAGAAAGGCTAAGCCATCTCCTTTAGACTTTTCCCAAATCCAGAGTGCACCCCATGACATGCCTTAAAAATACTTTGAAAAGGTTCCCAGATTTGATGGAGTATCTGCTACATCCATTGAAGATCATATTGATAAAGTATGGGAACACATGGAAGCATATGGAGCATCTGAAGAAGATGTTTTCATGAGGGGTCACCTGGCATCTTTAGAAGGAGATGTTAGGAAGTGGTTTGACAGGTTGCCTGCTTCATCTATTGATGGGTATGACAATTTTGTCAACAAGCTTAATAGTGAGTGGTCCTGTAAGTTAGATGGTAAATTTCTCTTACATCAACTGTTTGACATTAAGAAAAGAGAAAATGAATCAACCCATGAGTTTAATGTAAGATTTGATAAGACCGTGGTTGCTATCCCTGAAGAGATTAAACCAAAAGATCAAGCGATTGTTATTCATTACTTGAATGCATTCGAAGGATGGCTTGGTTATCACTTGAAGGATAAAAACCCAAATAACTTAAAGAGCGCCCAATTCAATGCAAAGATGGCACAATGCAGCAACTATGGGGAAACAAAACTTTTTCAATCAATTTACCCCATCCACTTCTAGATCTGACCCCAGAATCCGAAAGCCCAAGGAACCTGTGAGTGAGCCAAAGGAATCAAAGGACACGTTAGAAACAATGCAAGAAATGATGAGACAATTAACTATCCTGACTAAAAGTGTAGCAAGTTTGAATGACCCTGAGAGACACAGGAACCCTTATGGCCCTAAACCTTATTGGAATAACAACAGAAGGCCTGAGGGGGATAGAGATAGGCGACAACCTGAGTACCCAGAAAATTCTGAGAAAAAGAATGTTAATTGGTGTGATGAAACTGAAGAAGAACCTTTCGACACCATTAGCCCTGATGATCAACCAGACAACATCAACTTTATTAATGACTTATCCTATGATGAGGATTTTGGAGAATCCTTCTAGAAAAAGAGCCATGGGAGCAAGAAGAAGAAATAATTGAAGAACCTAGCTCCTCATGTTGTGCCATAAATCTCCCAGAACCTAAGAAACAACCAAAGTATAAAATTTACAAACGAGGAAGCAACTCCCAACCTTCTTTCTTTGACAAACATAATAAGATTAATAAAGATAAAAAGGAAGAAGAAGATCTTGTTGTGAATGATTATGATCTAAAAATTGACATTAAAAAAGAGTTAAGCAAGATAATGTGTAATATCCCTGTCACTAAGTTAATGAAGGTGCCTTCTGTTAGAAGCCAAGTAGAGGAGTTCTTTGATGGCATTGGCCAAGAGAAAATTCCTGAGACTATCTTTGAATCCTGTAATATTCAAAACCTTAGTGGAACACAACTTAGTAAGGTCGAGAAGGATCCACTAATAAACATCCATTCTGCAATTTATGAGAGAAAGAACGGTGGTCACCCTCCCTTTTACCTTACCTTACACATTCAGAACATGCTCCTTCATAATTGTATGTTGGATTCCGGAGCAGCTATGAATGTTATGCCTTTACATGTCATGAAGGAAATGGGATTGGAAGTGACTAGACCTTATGGAAATGTCTGTGGTATAGATTCCCGTCGAGTATAGCCTTATGGTCTAATTAAAAACCTTAGAGCTGATCTTTTTGCATGTTCAAACATTTCTACCATGATGGATGTAGTATGGAATGCTTTTATCTAGGAAGTGGGCAGTTGGTTTAGGTGGATACCTTGTGTTGGATTTATCATATATTTGTGTTCCAAACTCTGATGGAGCTTTGATTAGGGTGAACAGAGAACCTTATTTATAACGAGCATTTGGAATCATTTGATGAAGGGATAAAAAACACTTATGGTGATGAGTTGTTGAATAATGAAAAAGCTAACCTTGTGGAAAATGAAAATGAACTTTGGTAAGATGATCAAATTGAAAATATGTTCATGGTAATGGAAGATTTTGATTCCTCTTGGGAAGAAGAGCAGATAACTGAACTTGCTAGAAGGATAAATTTGGATTTACTTAGAAATGAGTTTTCAGAAGAAATAGATGAATTGAGAAGAAGTGAGAATCAACCTCAGGTTCAAGAACAAAATGATGCAATCAATCAAGAACCAACTATTGAAAATCAAACACTTGAGGAAGTTGATGATGGCTTGAGTGATATAAGAAGAGGTGAGCGTTTGCCCAGATCTGTCATTGAAATGAATGCACTTATTGATAGTAACATAACAAGACAAAATCAAGGTCTGGAACTGATTCTCCCACAGCAAAATCATCTTGAGCAAACAAATGTTGAAGAAAATGTTATTGAAGATCATGTCCTTGTAGTTGATGAATTTGATGACATTAGGAGGGGAGAAAGAATTCCTTTTATTGTTAGAGAGTGGTTTGCTTTAACTGATCATAATAGAGAAATGGAAAGCCAAGGGCGTCCACCTATTTATCCATGGGAAAACCGTCCTGCCGCAGCTGCTGTAGTTGAAGTAAACAATGAATCTGATGTCTCTAATTATTCTGATGTAGATGATTCCTTATCCCACCTATCTATAGAAGAGGATAATTTAATTCAAGTTCATGATAATTCTTTAAGTTGGGAAGAGGATGCCTTAATTAATGATGCACCTGAAGGAGACTTTAACTTAAACAATCTTTCTATTTTTCAAACTCCTTTAGATTCTCAAAACCATGCTTTATCTACATATCCTCATGTCCCAGATTTTCTTCTACCACCTGAGTCATCTAGTCATCATGCTCATGATCCTTCTCAAATTCCTAGCTCTTTTGTATCTCATTATGAGTCAGTTTCCACCGGTTTGGAAAACATGGTCATTCCAGTTCCTTCAGGGTAAGGCTCCAATCATAATACTGTCATATCCCATGAGCCACCTCTCTTGGAAGAACATAGAGATTTATGGACTGTAGGTGAAGTTGTTAAAAATATTGTGTCTCTGCACAATGAAGAGTTGAATGAAGTAGTCCAAGAAACAAGAAGAGAGATTAGAGAAGTCCTTATTGGCAGGATTGTTGTTTCCTTAGATGGTGCCCCACCCAGAGTCAATGCAGTTCCTTCTAGAAGGAGCTCAAGGATTGTCACACCTCAACTGCAGAACCATACTGAAATCCACCCTATGCCTATTCGCAACATTGGAGATATTCCTGAGTCCGTTAATAGGAATAGATTTCCCACAGGAAGTCAAGTCATCATTCCCAACCATTTGTTGCATATTAGATCGGGACAGGCTGATGACCTATGGGTTGGACCTTTCACAGTAGAGCGAAGCATTGGTGGCATGTGCTTTCTAACTACTGGTAGTGCGCAACGTATTTTGTATCCTGTAAATCAGAGGGATTCAAAGGATCATATCCCTGATCCCACCTAGTTGGGTCTTCCCTGCATGCCTTGCCTGGTAGTAGAGAGTAGATAGGAACTGAATAAGCCTACTTGGGAAGTAGTTAGTCTTTTTAGCCATTGAGTCTGGCACCTTTTGTTTGTCTTCTTCTAAGCTCCTTTTGAAGCTCCTAGTTAAATTGAGTACCTGTCATTTTTCTTTTCCTGCACAATAAATTTCAAACTTTGCAAGTTATGTTAGTAAGATTAATTTCCTTTTATGCATTTTAAATTTCTGTTATAAAATAGATTTTATTTTAGTTGGATTTTATGTTTTTACCATACATGCTACATAAGGTATTTTGATGTTTGAGGACGCAGATACAGGTGCAAAATAAAATAAAAAGCAAAAGCAAAATGGTAGAGTGCCTGATCGGGGATTCTAATAGCAGAGTTCGAGGACTAGAGATTCTGAGGTTCTCAAGCGCTCTTTTCAGCAGAGCACTTGTCCCAGCCGGAGCCAGATGTTATCACATATATAGTAGCCGGGCTACCATACATTATTTTTCCAATTCCAGCACACTATTCAGCCAGTTCCCTTACATTGAGATGCTGAGACGAGCATCTATTATGGATCACTATTAGATTTTGAACAATAGTTTTATTCCCCATGCCATGACTGAGTTTCAGGACACTCAGAGAGATGACCGATGTAGCTATTTAGCCATTTGTACAGAGCAGTCAGTAGTGCCCAGAGTTACAGCAGTAGTTTCAGAGGACAGATAATGGTTCAGATGATGATCTTTCAGGTATATGACTCGGCAAGTATATTATGATGTTACGATTATATTGCTTTTATTTCAATTTTCTTAGCATTTCTTAGCATTTAGTATCATCATTTGGCGATCATATAGATATGTGGACCTGGTTGTACTATATATATATATATATATATATATATATATATAGATATATATATATATATATATATATATCATATTTGTCCCTACTCAAGCTTTGAAGTTCTTTGTCTATATTCATTGGTTTTACCTCCCTAGGGAGAATAGAGGTGATCATTCCCGCCATACTTTGGCTTGCTAGTGTTGGTTTCATTATTCACTGTCTTCATCCATCCATGGCTTACCCAGTTTGTTCATTACCTTGACTTACTACTTGACTAGTGGCATGGAGGACCTTCCCCCACTGTAGCCTCTATATTGGATAAGCTTCCCTGTTTATTGTGTCTCGGCTCTGAGTTGGTGACAAAACTTGCCTATGGTGAGTTGGTGTTCCTTGTGAATTCCCCCTAGTCACTAAAGATGTAACCTGAAACTTTTAGTGCTGCCATGAATACAAAATATGGAAATGAAATGTTATATCTTGTATGAAAAGGCAAGCCAAATGAAAATGGCTATGAAATATCAAATATTATATCTATTGTGAAATGTATATACCTAGGTAAACAAGCTCTCTATGACACACCTAGAAGTGCTCAAGTAAATAAGTGCCTTAAAAACACACCTGCAGCAAGCAGCCTAAATAAATGTAAATCTATGCATTGTGTTTGTAAACACACATAGATCAAAGGCTATGGAAACACTAGACCCAAAAAGCAATGGAACTTAAATTCTATATCAAAAAGATTGTTGGCCTCATTTGTATTATGGATTGTGCGCATCAGTTAAGGTGAATAAACACTCTTTGAATAACTTACCCATTTGTGAGACACCGCCATTCCCTGTGTTGTTGCTCATTCAGTATATGCTTTGGTGTGTATACCCTTTCCATTTCAAAAGTGTCACAGTGTTAAGTCAGTAAGTCATTCCCTCTATCCTAGCCTTTACAGTACAAAGCCTTCACCCTTCACTAGCAAATTGATCACAACTGTGAAGTGAGTATGACCTTGAAAGTCTTGTCTGAGTAATAAATAATAATTATGACTTATTATATTTGGATTTAGATCGCCAATAATGACTACTTCTTGTTATAATTGCTATTTGAATGGATTGTAAAGCATGTTTTAACCTTTGACACCATGCAGCTGCTTGATGACAGTTTGAGTTATATTTTGATCATGTTGACTTGGTCAAACCCAGTTTGACCAAAAGTCAACCACAGGACATGAGGTGGCAGACCTCAGATGTTACAGATAGATGATATATGGTCTGGTACAGATCACCATGGTGGGCTTATGCAATGGTTTCAGGCTTATGATGATGATTTGTGCTTTTGAGCACTTTTACAAATTATTATTATTTGGTCTGCCGGATATGATGAGTATTTATTTTGGACCATGCAAAGGACTATATGGTGTATGAGTACACACTTTAGATGGATTTGGACCTTCTGAGTCCAATGAGACGATCTGTTTTCAGTTCCGGGAAGTTACAATGATGTTTGAGCCTCAGTTGGCTATCCTAGTGCAGTTTTGGCTTATCAGAGGCCATGTCAGAGCAGTGATGAGATATATTTTGTTCACCTAGGGAGTTGTGCATGGAGGGGGTGTTCCAACCACTTGTTATTACCATATTACCCCCCTCCCCAACTCATTAGTGAGCTCACCTTGACAGCACAAGTACTCTAGGAGGTAGTTTGGGCAGTTTCACACTTCCCAAGGTAGTCCGGAAATGGTAAAAAACGGTTACAGAAGAATTCGATTTGGGCTACTGAGGCAAGGTTATGGCATGGGATGATCAGTGATGATGAGTGGGATGTCTTCCACACCTTCTCCAGCAGTTTCAGCTTCATCGATACCCACACCCATCACTTATGGCACTTTCTGATGATTTCTGGAGCCTCCCAAGGCTCACGATTTGTCCATAGAGGCACGATTTGGTACTTTGATGATTATTTTATTCATATTGTGCTATGGGGATTGACCAAGGGTGTCTAAAATTACCCCTTGGACCCACCATAAGCTAGATCTATTATTTTATCATCATGATTTGGTGGGATCCCCTCTTCTAGGGTGAGTTTGTCCACTGATTGTTATATTTTATTATTGATCCATGTATTGTATTGTTGAGCTCATCTCAACCATTGATTAGATCTTTTGATCTTTTAATCTTAGCCACTCATTCAAAAAGTGGTTAGATTGTGGCCTCTCTCCATTCTATTTAAAGGAGAGAGCTTCTCATTGTAAATGGGACTTTTGGCTCTAGATTATTGGAATAGAGAATTATTATTGCATCTATTTGTTGTGTTGTGGTGAATGCTTTTGGAGTTCGTTCGTTGATTCTTCCTTCGCACTGGGTTCTTGGAGATTTTGTCTTGCTATATTTTTGTACCACATTTTTGCATCTACAGGTGGAGGCCGAATTCATTTGAGGAGGACATATTGGTAGGGGAGGACCCTCCCTACTTCTTCCTTGGGTTTGTTCATTGGTAACAGGGAGTATTACTGTCCCAGGACCTTCTATTTCATGTTATCATTGCATTTCGCTTGTATTTCCTACATACTTGATCTGACTGATTGAATCGATTTTCCTTGGTTTGACAGGTAGAGGAGGTCACACTTGTGGGCTAGGGCATCATTTCGGCAAGCAAATTCAACAATTTCTCTGTTGATCTCCGCGAGAGTCTTCCTCAACAACAAAGCATCTCATTTCATCACTCAAGTATGATCTCAAGGTAATTTCTCTTTCCATGATCTATCCATTTGTCTAAATGCTTCAAACCCTCATAATTTCAAAACCCCCATTTTTACATTTTCTCAGATCTAGAAAGATCCACTTGGCTTTTGGGTATAAAATTTAAAACCCACCTCTATAGCATCCACGGCGATTCGGATCTATAGTTTGGTGTGGATTGGCCATCATTTGACCCATTTCCCAAGGCAAAGAAGCTTCTCCAAGGGAGGTCGCATTTCCTGGGAGAGGTGAGTTTGCTAGGATCTAGCACTTGGGTAGGTGAGATCCCACTTGATCCTTCATCTACACATTCAATAACCTACCCCAGTGTGTCACTTCAGTGATTTTGACCTTGTGGGCCCCATTCCTCATTTTGAGGGTTGAGCCCCACTTGGGTCACTTTGTGGCACATTTCAATCTTAGATCTACTGAGATCTAGCCATTGGCTTATCCTAATCTTTTAGATCCACCTACCTCAACACCTCAACATTCCTGATCTACAATTTGGTGGACATCCAACTCCATTTGGCCCACTTCCCAAGGCACTGATCTTTCTCCAAGCTAATTCCGACTTTCTTGGACTGTTGAGTTTGCATGTGGTTTGATCATTGTTTTGGTTGCTTGAACCCCTTGACATTGTCATATCAATCAATCAAGCTCACTTTTGGTACTGGTTAGCCCCAATTCAGTCCTTAACTACCCTGCATTGGACACGGTTCCCAAGGCAGTGGATTTTCTCACAATTGACTAGTACCCCTGATTCTGGATCTTATTCTAAACCTCATAAGTCACTTGCATAAACATGTTGGACCAAATCTACATTGTCTAAACCCCTTGATCCAACCTATTACTTACCTTGTGACTTCATTCATAGATCTAGAGTGTGCCATACACCTTACGTATTTCATCATTATTTGATTTGTTTTGGTGTCTTGGTCTGATCTCTCCTGTCGGGAGTAGATCTGGGGTCTCCCCCTTTGTTGTCTTGGGCTAGATAACATAAAGTGAAGATTGCCTCGATTGGCGTGACAACCATCCATTGGGAGTTGAGGCTATGTTGGTTGCACCTCTTTGGTTGCCCATCCCTTCTGCCATCCATCTTGGATCCATCTCTAGGGGCACCTACAAGTTTGGTGATAACAGGAGTGATAGGGAGCGTTCGCTCCCTAAGCGCTCCCTCATCGCTCCTGCACGCTCCCATCATCGCTCCGATAATCGTTCTCGTCGCTCCCAAGTACACTCTTAGTTACCAACTAATTTGTACATTAGTTGGATTTCTTGTGAACCGCCAGAGTTGTGAACATTTTCAATGTTCATCATCAAGTTCAGAAGTCCAGAAAATATTTTCAGGGCCAATTTTGGCCCCTTTCTAATAATTGCATGTCCATACCCCCTTGGGGGATATTGTAAAAATGTATTAGCAAGACTCTATTATGTAAAGAACTTGGCTTCCTAGGACTTAGACATCAAAGGTGATCATTCCATAGTGTTTTTTTCTTGTCAATTATGCAATGTTGAATAAGCGTTGCATAATCGATGAGTTTTTCACCGCTCCTCCAAAGCTGGAATGGTCGTCTTGAGCTATGTTGTTGGGAGCGTGGAGCGGGAGCGCAGCGAAAAGCGAAAATTTCAAATGCTTCCGTTTTTGGAGCTTTTCAGGAGCGTATTTTATATAGCATATATTTTAATACATTTTTATGGATTTATATTTAAAAAACATGTAGGATGTTCAATTAGTGATAGAAAACATGGATTAAACCATATAACATCAATCATCTAGTAGTTATAACTTATAACATTATCATCAAATGATCAACCATAACAACTTTTATAGGAGCTTGGCAAAGAAGGGAGGTACCATAACACCGTCATCAGATGATCAACCTAGTAAAGGAGCTTTTAGTATAGGAGAGGTAGGGAGCGCCTCGGGAGCGCCATGGGAGCGTGCTCCCAAAATTGGGAGCATTTTGGGAGCGTTTTCCGAAAATTGGGAGAGTTTTGGGAGCGAGCTTCGGGAGCAGGAGCGAGGGGGTAAGGGGCGCTCCCACGTAGCCTAAGTCCTGAGGTTTAGGCCTTAGGAGGTTATTAAAGTTCATGTGTCAATGTTTATGAGCTTGGTAGACATATAATTGAGTCAATATGAACATGCACTAGGTCCCCTAGGAGTTTGAGTCAGTTCGTACAAAATGATTTTTTCCCATTTTACTGGCCTTTTTAATGATTTTAATTAAAAAATCAAAAATATGATAAAAGTGTGGTATAGGGGTTGTTTTTTCCATGGGGGTGCTCGTTTTCTAACTCGGAACACCCATATAACCCCAAAACCCCCCTTTTCCTAGGTTTTAAGTGATTATTTATAACTTTAATAAAATTCTCTCCAAAAATATTAAGGAGAATTATTTAATTAAACTAATAAAGATATGAGAAAAATCATTTTCTCTAAAAAAGAGGGAAAAGAGCCAAATAAAGTGCCAGTACAGTTGGCAATCAACATCGGAGGGAGAATCCATCATATCCCATCACTTTCAGTCAAGTATCAAAGCACTCCAAGCATATCTTCCTTGGGAATTGCGCCCTCCTTATAGCTTGGGTGACTTTGCTTATGTGCTGGGCTCTCATTTGATGAAGGAGTTTACAATGCTAAGAGGGGCACCCCTCTTGTGAGGTGGTTTCCACCTCCTCAAAATGCATCTACTAAGGCTCAGTTAGATTCTAGTTCAAGGCTGAGTCAAGCCTCAATCAATGGGATGCACCCTCTTGCCCTAGGTTAACTTCTAGAACTCACCCTCTCTCTCATTTCTTCTATATAATGAAGGCTCTTGCTCCATTGTCAATGGATGCAAGGAACCTCTGCTAAGATTGTAATGCTTTTGCCTTCTGTGCAAATATTTGAATAAAATTGAGGCTTTGGAAGTCCATGTGGTGCATGTCTGGGATTGGTGATTTCTTATGAGGTAATATTGTTTAAATTTATGCATGCTAGTTCAAAATTGGTAATCAGATCTAGCTTAGAGGGATTTTCTTAAGCACATAGGGCAAGTATTTGTAGTCTTCAAGTTACTTGTTTATGTTTTGCATTTGAAAAAATTTAAAGTAGCATGCTTTAGACAATTATAATTCATGTTTTTTCAATCTTTTGTATGTTAATATACCAGATCTAAGCTTTGTTTGCAAGTGCGTATAAGTTTCAGGATTGCTTTGGAGTAAGGGGTAGAACTCAGCTGCATCTTCCTCTTCTTCAAGTTTCAGAAGAGTCATTCGTCAGTTTGTTCCCATTGGTTTCCATAGCTCTCAAAGAAGATTCATGCTTGAGCAGGATTCTCCTTCTTCCTCATTTGAAAATCTGAACTCTCTCTTCTTGGTTAATATTTTCCTGCAAGAAAATTAGGGCTAAAAGTCTTCATCATTTGTCATTTACTTGTTTAAATTAGATCTAGAAGTGCTTTAGATTCATATTTTTAAAGTTAGATCTAAGTGTTGCTTTCCTTTAGTACTTCTTACAATTTGCAAGTACTAGGTTGTACGTTTTATGTGATTATACTAACAAATACTAACATTCTAATAAGTTTGTTGTTCGTTGATTTTTGTCCTTTTGTCATAGAAAAGCAAAGGAGCAAAGCGATTTGGGAGCTTGAACCACTAAAGAAGATCATTTTAAGTTCCTTGTACTTATTTAAGCTTCTTTTAGTCTAATAAAGTCTCTTGAATCTCGTTTGTACAGATCAAGAGCGCTCTCTATCGGAGAGTTAAGGATTGTAATAACTTAAGAAAAAAGCAAGTGGGATTACGGCTCCCACACCCCCTACCCTCATTTGGGGGAAACCTGTATCTGTCCCCTTTACTTTTCCGCTTTAGAGTAGTGTTTTTTGCTAAGTTAGTTTCAAGTTTTCGTAGTTAGATCTAGTTTAAATTTCTTTCAAGTTTCTACTTTAATTTATTTTGGAAAAAGTTGAATACTAACCCCCTTGCTCTCCCGAGTACAGTCTTCTGACCTGAAAGAGATTCTTGGATAGATAGTTAGATTAATTTTTTCATGGCAGATTAGTTGTTTCTTTCTATTTGGCTTTAGTTTATTTTTCACTTTTGGCGAAACTGGATACTCACCCAGCAGTGCTCTACCGAAGTACTCGAAAGGGGAAAAGATATTCACTGCTGTAGTAATTAGAAAATATTTCCATTTCAGTTTCATTTTACTCTTTTGGAATTAACCCCCTTGCTCTCTTGAGTACATTTTCCGACCTGAAATAGATTCTTGGGTTTAATAATCAAGAATAGATTGTTCTAAAATTTGTCAAATTTGGACTCGTTTTCGTATGCTTTGCACCCCTGCAGTTCGTCCGAACAATAAGGTGCATTAAAAGGAACTGGAAGTGTCTAGTAATTAGTTTAACAACATTTTAATTAAGTTCCCGTAACGAAAATCCGGAGTTACTTCGATTTGATCAAAAGTGGACAAATTTTGCAAAGGAAGCGGGAACTATTGGAAAGCGACCTTAGGGCACCGTTAGACTACATCCTTGTTGGTGTAGTGTTGAACACACCCTTGAGACTCCATTCCATCCCACATGTTCTTGTGCAAAGCCACTTAGACCAAAATACGGGCATATTCCCCATACCGCAAGGTATATCGGGAATTCCCTTTTTCCCCCTAATCAACTCATTGTTTTCATCGAACTTAAAATAAACCAAGTACACTCGCAAAACATTTTATATTTTACAAACAACACTATTTACAATTACACGACTCCATTGGTACTAGTTAATTATCTCAATACTTACTTTCAAGTATTTACAATTATGGATACCATGTATCTCATTTATGTTGTTGATGCCTAAAGAATAATCAATTTTTGCAATTGCTTGTTTTAATCACAATTTCATCTAAAAAAATCCTAAAACAACATTCATCCCATCTGTAACAATTAACACAATCTAAGAGCCTTAGAAAACTCTTTGATAGGGTCTACTCCCCTTGACTTTGGTTAGGACTAGGAGTTTGCCTAAATGGAGGAGTTAGGATCAGGTGACAGCACCTGACTCGAGACTTTCCCCCAAGGTCGCATCTAGCAGCTTCAAAATATTTCGGCTGCGTTTCCCCCCAGGTGTGCTTTTCGGTGGCAACAAGGAGGTTGGAGTGCATTTGGAGATTTGGTGAAGAGCTTGGAGAGCTTGGAAGGGAGATTGAAGGGTGCCATTTGTGACAGTTTGGAGGGGAGATTGAAGGCTTCCATAGTGTTCAACAACCATTGGAGAGCCAAAGAGGTAGGCTCTAAACTCATTCTTGTCTTTTTCCATATAAACTCATATTTTTTATGGCTTGAATGCTTGTGCCTTGTATGTTTTCTTCTCCTACTCTTTCCCATTCCTTCTCAGTTCTCCCTCATTCCATTGCAGGAAAAGGGTTATTTTGTAAATCTATACAAGCAAGATGGGTATGTCAATGTGGTTTGTCCTTTTGGTTCCATTGTTTATTATGATGTTGTTGATTGGAAACCAGAGAAGTGGTCAAGAGGATGAAGTGGGTAGTGGCACATATCATGGAGAGGAGGGAGAGGAAGAGTTGGAGGAGGAAAATGACAGTGATGGTGGTGATCGAAAGAAAACCAAAGAGAACCTAACACCCTTATGGAAATATGGCACAAACCTTGGAGGAGGGAAAGGGGGTGGAACCACAAAATTTACATACCCCCAATGTAAAATAACTTACACAGGTTCATATACCCGTGCGAGAAAGCATTTATGTACGGTTATGCCATGGGATGAAAAGAAGACTATAGGAGTCAAAACTTGTACCGAAGTGCCAACAAAAAAAAAGCCAAATATAAGAGGAGAAAGCACAATACATATCCAAAAAAACAAAGGTTGAACATGAGACCTCAAGCTCACATAGAACATTTAGTGCTCGATCCCCGTCCACCCATGGTAATGGATTCTCACCCATGCATTTAGGGCATAGAACAATATTAGATTTCCTTGACCAAGGTGGTAGGGATGATGTGGATGCAAAAGTGTTCCAGTTTCTCTATGCATGTGGCATACCATTCAATGTTCTTCACTCCCCCTATTGGCATGAAATAGTAGAAGCCATTTGTTTTGCCCCTAATGGATACAGGAGCCCCAAGTATGACAAAGCTAGAAACATGGGACTTGACAAGGAGAAAGCCAAGATCCAAAGTGCTTTGGGACATTTCACAAATGATTGGAATGAATATGGGGTATCCATTGTATCTAATGGTTGGACAAATGTAAATGGAAAGACAGTGATAAATATTCTTGGGGTGTCTGCTAGTGGTGCAATCTTCCTTTCATCCTATGACTACTCAGATCAGTTCAAGACCGATATCAATATTGCAGAAAAATATTTCTTGGTATGCTTGCCAAGAGCACAAACTTTACAGACACCATCATGCTCATAAGGAAATCCAGGCATACCTGTCACCATCTTGTGTAGACCAAGAAGGGCTCTGTAATGAAGGTATCCAAAACTTCGATGCCATAACTCACATGGGTTGATTGTTCCATGGACCAATGCCTGAATGGAGTGCCCGGATGCTTTGTAAAGTCCTCCCTCTCAAACTCCAATCGTCATAGTTGAACTCAACTCTTCATTCTTTGTCCATAGTAGAACTTTCCTATCCATGAAAATTAATATGTAACCTTTATCTTCAATGCATGCAACTGAGAGGAGATTCTACTTTAAGCCAAGAACATAAAATATTTCTTCAAAATGTAAGATAGTCCCTGAGTCAAGCTGGAAGGATGTTGAACCAACTCCTTCAATCTCATAGCTGGTATCGTCCCCAAGTTCCACCCGAGTAGTGAACTTCTTCTTTCTGAAGTTGGTAAGAGCCTCTCGAAATCCTATTGTCTGGAAGCTCCACTGCGTAACAACCAAGACTTGGCACTATTTGTAATGGATCCTGAGAGGACTGAAACCAAATGGTACTCTCTCTTTGGTTCTTGATCTTCGGTAGACGTATTATTTTTCTTCCTCTAGGTTCTTCTTCTTCTGCAGCAAATGCTTGAAATTTCCCTTTGAACTTTCTCTTTGGTTGCTTACAATCTTTGGTATAATGTCCCATCCTGTGACAATTGTAACATTCAACTTTTGACAAATCAAAGCACCTACCTTGAGGCTTCTTACCCTTGTTCTTCTGATGAATGAATTTCTTACCTTTTTTTGTCTTCGCGGAAAGAGCAAGATTCCCTTCCTTAGAGCCACCATTTCTACTTTGCATTCTTCCTTCTTCTTGTAAACAGCTGTGCCATAATCTTTCAAAATCTGGCTGGACTTCACAACCATTTACAACAAATAGAAATGCTTTCCAAGAGCTAGGGAGACCATCAACAGCAAATTGAACAAGAGCGTCATCATCTACAGTAATACCAATCGCTAGGATTTAATCCTTTACCTGAGAAATCTTCGAGAAGAATGAAGAAGTTCATCCTTTTCCATCTGTTGTCCGCCAATCTGCACACCAGCAGCAGAAACCTTTTGAAAGCTGTCTCCCTCACTGGAAAGTGGGGAGAGGTGTGGCCTTGGGGGCAAGCAATGAGCCAGGTACTATCACCTGAATCCCAGCTCCTCCGTTTAGGCAAAACTCCTAACGAAGCCAAGGGGGGTAGTCCCTATTAAAGAGTTGTCTAAGGCTCTTTGTGTGTTTAAATGTTTTTTGTGTTGTGATGCGGATGGGTGTTGTTTAGGAGTTTTTTAAATGATGAAAAGAACAGAATTAAACACGCAATCCACGTTGCAAAATTCACAAGATACAAATTCAAAATATGACAATATACTTTGACTTCGAAATTGAAGTAAAGCATCCACAAGATAGATATTAAGCAAATGACAAGGACATATGGTCCATATTTCAAAGATATATAAATATTAAAGACCAGTGCCAAATGGAGTCAAATAAAACTTGTGATGCTAAACTAAGTCGAAAGTAACTGTTTGTGAGGACGTTTTGCAATTGTTCTTGGTAAATTTTAAGTGTTTTAGATGTTCTTGATTATTAGGCTAAGACCAAAGGTATCAAAAGATGGTGGAACCTTACCCAAGGAAAATACTGGCAACCCTAAGTGATCTGTCGGAAGCACCCAGATTCAAAAGGATAGGTGTCCAATGTTTGAACTGCCCTTGAGTCTGACAGTGGATTCCCGGCACCACCTCTCGTGGGAAGAACAGTAATTTGCCTTGGTTGAGGTTTTGGGTAAAAATTTTAATTAAGTTATCGATCGTAAATTATCAAGTCTTCCACCTTTCTGAGTACTAGCCCAACCGTTTCCGGTTGGCAGAGCATACGGGTGTAGGACGAAACCAAGATAAATTAATTAAGGGGTGTATGAGTGGAAATTTTTATTATTAGAAAACCTTGTTCAACTCTCCGATAGAGAGCGCTCTTGACTCGATCTTATGACCACAGTTCAAGAGACTTGCTAAATTTAAAATGCCTAATGCAGGGATGATGCAGAAAACTAAGATGCCCTCCGACAAAGGGTGCTCTTGACTTGGATTATGGCCAAGTTCAAGGAGACTTTGGTTTATTTTAAAGAAGCAGAAAAATTGTAGTAGCAGTATATCTTAGATTGAAAGTAGATCTAAACAATAAGATTGATCGACAAGATACGAATTACCACTAACAATAATGCTTGCAAGATAAATAAATCTAGTGTTCTACCACACAAACTTTACTCTACTAGGTGGGATTGATCTCCGAACAAGATCAACCACTAGAACCGCCTGCACTTGAGAACTTCCAGCTAGCTGAAAGCTCTGCCAAGGAAACCGACGGGGAGGGAAGAGTAACCACAAATTATGTGGTCCTGCCCTTGAGACGAAGTCTCAAGGATACAACTTCCAGCTGAAGGCTTTGGAAGAGAAGCAAGATAAAAATAAACGAGAAATAAAGCTAAACTACCCAAGAATCTCTTTCAGGTCCAAGACCCTACTCGGGAGAGCATGGGGGTAAGTGAAAATGGAATATAAACAAAATGACTTATTGAAGTAAATTTTAAACTAAGAGCATAAAACCGTAAATCTAAGCTAAATCAAACCACAAGACCCAACACCCTTCCCCAAATGGGGAAGAAGACCAAAAAGTGGAGGCCTCCTCCACTTAAAATTTTTATTAAACAATTACAAATGCCTTGGGTTTATAACCTTGCAAGGTCTTTTGAGATGATAAGACTTGGAAAACAAAGCTAACTCCTATAAGCTATTACAAAGGATAGTACAAGATAATGTCATGTTTTGGATCGTCCTTATGGTTTGCTTGAGTTTTGCTTGTTTGGACCTCTTCGCTTCAAAACTCTCTCAAGCTCTTTTCCACTTCAAAAGCACCTACAAGAAAAACAAAAACTCAAGGCACCCTTTAGTGTTAGAAAAAATAAAATCAACTTTGAAACTAAGTCTAGATTTGCAAAATGAAACCTAAAACATAAAATGACATGAAAAATGGTTCAAAAAATTTAAGATGGGAAAACAGACCAGCGAACAAAAAGTGCCCTAAATATGCTAGAAATGAGATCTAAGATGTAAAAAATTTAAGAAATTTTTATGAAATTTTTTCTATCTTTAACAAGGAAAATTGGAAATTTAAACTATGCAAGCTATACTAATATGGAATGTGATCTATAATGCTTCTAAACTAACCTTTCAATGCATGAGATTTGATTTATAAAAGAGATCTAACTACTAACTTTTCAAAAATGCAACTAGCTAACTCTAAACAAATGAAAACTAAATGCTACTGATTAATCTTTGTTTTGTTTTTTAGGGCTCTTTTGGAGAGGGACGAGAGGGAGAAGTGAAGGCTTTTTGGAGACAAAAAACGAATGGATGAGGATGGCTTTGAGGAGGAGGGACGAATGGAGAGAGGAGAGAGGGAAAACTAGGTCCAAACGAAAGTTGATGAGGGTGGCAAGAGGAAAAGGGCTTAGCAAATCGAGTGAAAAAAGGACTCAATGGAGAAAACTAGAGAGTTGGAAGAGGTGAACTCATAGATCCAAGTAACCGAGATTGATAGAAAACTTTTGTTGATGGTGGAAGAGGCAAGTCTCTTAGAAGTGTTTCTTTTTTCGAAATAAGGAGCTACTTGAAAACCCTGCAAGATGAAGGTGTTAAATGGTAAAAACTCTTGGTTTATGAAAACAAGCTTGCTTCCAAGCCAATCTCCACCCCTGCACAAATATCTGCAAAACACTAATCTCAAGCCAACAAACTAGATCATATGCCTATTGTACTAGATTGTTAGTCCTCACAAGGCATAAAATGAATAATAATTTGCAACAAGAAATATAGAGTGAGAGAATGTCACCAAAGTACAAGATGAAACCACAATGCCAATAGCTCCAGCATGGACCTCCAAAGTCTCTTCTATATTCCAAACCTTAAACAAATATTACAATATAATTTCGGCAGAGTATTCTTGGACCAAAATTCCATGAGAAGAGAGCTCAAAGAGCCTCTACTTATACAAAAAACTAGCCATCCATTGAGTAAATTCGAATTGGCAATCAAGAGTGCCAAATAGCAATCAAAGGAGAGTCGAATTCCAATTCATGATGAGCTTAGAGTGTGATCGAACCAGCAACAAAGAGTTGAAGTAATGGTGAATGGGGAGGTGGCCTCCACCTTGGCAAGGCGCCCCCATTCTTGCATAGTAATCTCCACCATAACATAAGAATGTACATCAACCAAATGCGTGAGCTCCATGTGGCATACGTGTGAGCTTCATGAGGGAGTGCGTGAATCCTAAGGAGATAGCTTAGAGTTGATGGTTGTTGAAACTTGCGATGTGGCCACAAATTTGAGGAATCCACCCACCTTTTAATTTAATGCATGACCACCAAACCATTCAACGTTTTCCACCTCACAAAATCATGAGAGCTAGCCGTACGGCCGAAGTGGCTCACATCACCTCTCTTTCATTTGTAACTTCAAGCTTTAATATAACATGTGCTCATTACTTTTAGGTAGTCGCCCACCATGTCTTGGAACCCTCACTTACAATCCACGTGAATTGATGCCCATGCTAACCATGCTCGCGTCCTTCATATTTAATAAATCGTATATCCAAACTATGGCTATATAACACATGCCTTAGTCACTTAAGTGGGTCGCACAACCTTATGAATTTAATATTCAACCTTTTCCATGGTTAAAATAATGTATTTTTGACTTTTTCAATTTTTGGACTTTAGTGCTTTTTGTCATTTCTTGGCAATTAAATGTCAAAATGATGCATTTTTAGCCAAAACTGCTCCTGGGGTGATGAAACTGCTTGGAAACTGAAGAATGAAGGTGCCAAGGTGAAAAGGATGCTCTGAGCGTCAAAACGAGCCTCCCCACGCCCAATTCCGCCTCCAGATGAGGTTTTTATCACTTCTTGAAATTTTTTAATTAAACCATTAAAAAATGGTCTAATTTATGGAAAAAATTATTTTTCTCGGAATCCAATGAAACTCCTAGGGGACCTAGTGCATGTTCATACAACTCAATCGATGTGGCTAACACGTAAAAAAATCCTAGACACAAGACTCTAATAACCACCTTAGGTTTTGACCACCATGGGAAATACTCCAGCTTTGGAGGTTTGAGTGAAAAACTCAGGGATTATATGCCACTGATGAGTAGCGCATAATTCCTAAGGAAAAAACACTCTAGAGTATCCCCCAAATGGCTAAACCTACGGATAGCCGAGTCTTTTATAAAAGGACCCCGTTTAGACCAACATTTTACAAATTCCCCATGGGGGTATGAACATGCAGTTATTACAAAAGGGGCAAAATTGCCCTGAAATTGACCTCTGTACTTCCGAATGCTGATGATGAACATGAATCATGTTCAATGAACTGGCGGCTCATCGGAAGTTCAACTATTTGTACAAAATAGGTGATAACACCATCTTCAAGGTACGAAGCTTGTTCTTTAAAACTCTTTTCTAGCTAGGAGCTTTCTTTTCATACACTTTAGTCAAGGATTCAAAACACTCTTTGGCAGTCTTCAACGGAGTTATGATAGGCATCAAGGATTCTTTGAATGAATCATAGATGATTCTTCTTGCCTTGGCTTGCTTCTTCTTGAATGATGTCCTCCCTACAGCTCAGTTAGGTTCATCTACAACATGGGTGACTACATCATCCAGATCATTCTCTTCTAGTGTATCCAAGATCCTTGCCTTCCAGGAGCTGAAGTTAGATGACCCTTCAAGTCCGTCTCCTAGCCTGAAAGAGACTGAAGCCATTGGTGTAGATTGCTACAACAAGTCTGCAAACAAATCTTAACCTTCTCCAATCTATATTAGGATAACGTAGGCAACAGTAACCTGCTCCAAAACTATGCTCTTCACGTCCAAAGCTCTGATTGTAAATCTTCGATTCAGAGATCACTACTCCCTCTGAATCACCCTGAGATCTCAAGCAGTTTGAGTCTCGATATCAATACATACTCATATAAATATAAACTCAACAGCTAGATCTCTTTACCAAACTGAAACACATGCAATCACACATAAACACCAAATATACCCTGCAAACCCCAACCGAAGAAAAACCATCAAACAGTGGGGCTATCTTCTATCTTGAGCCCAGAGCATTTATATAAATGGACAAGTACAATACAGGATTACCTCAAAGGTAACTCAATCCCTGAACCGGACAGACTCTAGATCTGCATGCATCAGCTGATGCATGCACCGGAAGAGTAAGCCCTGACTGGAAAACTGGATCTGAGTATCTCTGGAGGTGCCTCTGACTGATCTACCTCTCTGTATCACACTGCTCTGATCTGCTCTCTCTAAAGACAGCCCTCTGAAGAATGCAACCTCCACTGCATGCAGAAGTGCGCCCTCCCCTCTGAATTCAAAAGTGGAATTTGAAACTTCTATCTGGATAGAAAGATGCGCTTGACTGAGGTGAGCAAGCTGGTACACTTGGATTTTGAAAATTCAAAAAATTGACCCCTGAAAAATGACTTGCGAAATTCTGATCTGCAATTTCTGGCTTTTTCTGGTTTTCTGGTCCAAAGTCAAATTAGGGTTTGACTTTTCCGAAGTTTCACCCAACCAAAAACTTCAATCTTGGTCTCTAAATTTCGATTTTGTTGAGGAGCTCCTTCCTGTGCTGATTGCACTCCAAAATTTCACTTCCGTGAAAAGCCCTAAATTCCCGCAGCAGTGACAGGCCAAAAATTGAAAATGCTCAGAATCAATTTTTGTTTTGACAGAAAGATGCGCCTTCCTTGGGCGAGTTAGCCTAGCCTCCTTTTGCAAATGATTTGTGGAGAGAAACCCAAAAATTAAGAAGCCCTAGCTTCTGCAGCTGCACAGTGTCTTCTTCTCAGGTTAGCTCTGATACCATGTTAGATTTTCACAATTTAATTCAAGATTATTTAGGATCTTATCTGAGAGAATAACAAGCACAGCATTTAAGCACAAGAGACAAGAGACACAAAGTTTTTCTTTGGGGAAACCATAAAGGAAAAAACCCCGCAACTTCCTCAGAGATAGAATGAGCAACAATACAATAGCACAAATATAAACCCCAAAAGTAGAAATGGTCTTCAGCAGCTTCTCTCTTCTCCACTTGTGCGAACTTGTCCTTCTCCTCACTAATGCGAACTTGATGAGTGAGTGAATGACCAAATAGAGAGGAGCACCCTCTCTATTTATACTTTTACTTTCACTTGACCTTAACATCAAACAGGTCGGCCCCTAGGTGTAACTGATTGGGCCGACTTCTCTAGGAGAGTCTAATAACCCAATAATGACTCAACTCTGGGGTCTAATGACCCGACATACAATGGAGGGTTAACCTCACTGACTTTACATGACTCAAGTACAATAATGACTCTCCCAACCGGAGGAATAAACATCTCCGTCGGAGGTACAATAATAAAATACAAATACAACATAAAATATACAAGTGAATATCTTCCGAAGTTACAATTACATTAACACACTGTGAATAGATAAATTTAGAAATCAACACTAAAAAAGTAATACTCAGCAAATTGTTGCATAGAGGCCAAATCGTTCCTCTCCAATTTAATTGTTACAACACATAATATTTTTGTTTGAGGGTTGTTAACCCCCAGATTTGCTGCTTAGCAATCTGGATGGGTTAAAGAGCCAGTGCATTCTGTTAGACTGGTACTTAGACAGCATCTCAAAAGACAGTTTGTTAGAGCCAAGGTTGGTTCCTTTCACGGTCCCTTTCAAGTGCACGGTTATTTCTTTTTATCAATTCTTCTAGTAGGTCTTGGACCTCTTGTATTACTTCCATTGGAATTGTTACGCTCTGATACCAATGTAGCAGATAGCGTGTAGCTGAATGCTCAAAAGTATGATATACCAGGTAAATATATTTATATATATATATAGAATAAAAATGATATGATGTGTTACAAACTTACAATAAGATTGGCCTAGCTTTTATAGGCTTGGGGTGACCATTCATTAAAAGTCACATCTTTTCAAATACATCTTTTGATAATATCCTAATTTACTATTTAAATCAAATAATACAATTAAATATTCACAACATTGTGACGTGTATCATGCCCAAGGATGAGGGAAGGCCAAGGTTGATTGATGTTGCCACTCAAGTAAGCATTCTCCTTGCAAGTGGGTGGTGTGGTGCCTGGAGGGGATTTCTCCTTGGCATGCTTTATTTCGGCACCAGTTGATGGCATCTCAACATGTTCGCATGTTTTGGGGGGGTTTGACTTGTGTGATATTATCTCTTCCCTTGACATGTTCCAGGTCTCGAGTTTGATTATCTTCAAGAGAATTTGGACATCGTGGAAGTCTGTTTTCGGCCTAGGTAGCTGGAATTCGAATGGAAATGGGGTAGGCGGGGATTTGGTGAGATACCCTATTTTGAGTTGGAAGTCTCATGGTACTTGTATTACACAAATATTGTGCCTCCATGCTCATCATTTGAATAAGAAGGGCATTTTCTTTTGGCAGGACTTGTGGGATATAGTAGTGCAATCCTGGAAAAAACAGTGTACCTTGGCACATGAGTATAGCTTTATTACCTATACAAACAATCTACTATGGAGCTTGCTGGGATAATTCCAAACGAGGGCATATACAAAATAAATATTATGATGCCAAAGTCATATTGGAGGGATTCGGGGTGGAATTTGGTCAACCTTTGCAGCAGTATGATTCACAGAAGATTTATTCAATGTTGCATCAGCAGCATGCATTAGCTCCTATTCTCACTGCGAGGTGGGTTTCAGTTGATTCGGAAGATAGACGGGTGCACAAACTCTAGCGTCTGGTCTGTTTGGATTTCCTATAAGATAAGGGTCTTTGCATGGCTTGTCATCTATCAAGGGATCGCCTCTAAGGCCAGGTTGACAAAGAGTGGGCTTTCTGATGTATGCAACCCTGTTTGCCAGTGCTCCAAGAAAGTGAAACATATCTTCCAGGATTGTCAGTTGGCTAAGAGTTGTTGGAAATATATGCAGGATCAGTATTCAGTTCTCCTTTAGGGAAGGATTCACTGGTGGGAAGACTCCTTTGGTGATTGTAACTATCTGGTTTGATCCTCTTTCATTGAGATTTGGTAGTGCCTGAGAGTTTCTGATCTATTTACCCTTTGGAAGATCAAGTGGAGCTTTGTTTTAGCATGAGGTCAGTTTTTGGCCTGCCTTTTGTACCATGTAGCATGTGAGGCATGTCAACAGTTGTTGGCCAAAGGCAACTTACTGATAAAAGATGCAAAAGCATTAGATGCAGTAGCTTATTGTGATTTTATTTCTGCATTAGTAGTGTTAAGGAGAGGATATAAGTTCCCTTGTTTATAATATTCTTCTATTTTGACACAAAAAACCCCGCCCAAATGAATCCCAGTCTGATGGGAATATTTGGGAATCTTACACATACTTGCATGGAAGTAGATCGAAATATAGAAACAAGAGTTTTATTAAGAGTCTCACACTACCCCAAAACGAAGGCCTTTCTCTTATACACATCTTATCATTGGGGCTATTGACATAAACAATGAAAAGTCCTTTTCTGTTTGTAAATACCTTTATGTAAATATATGACATATTTTTAAAAAAAAATGGAGCAGATGGAGTTGCACCTTAATAAATTGTGCCAGACTTGATTTAGTCAGTTCAGAGTGGATGTTTACCACAACAGTCCCTACATTCTACTCAACAATAAAGTGATCTTAGTGTCTTCTACAATTGGCCGGTATTAACACTTGGAGTGGAAGCCTCAGTGGAAAGGTAATAAAGCATGAATACAACCATGGAGAATAGAACATGAGACAGTAGATTGCTCGCATCATGAAAACAGTATACCATCAACTTCTAATTTCATTTTTTATAAAGAATCCAGTTCCAAGTCTATTAAGGGAAGCTATTATTAAGGAATTTCATCAATACATAAAACTTTCGGCTACAAGAAGGTGAGAGAGGAGAGATGCCAATTACAATGGACGTCAACCTCAATGAACAAAGATTTGAAAATAGACACTTGATTTAAATAATCATCTTGCTAACAGGTGTGGATAAGAGTGCATACTTGTCAATAACCATGTCAACCTCGGCCTTGCTCATGGGGCCATAGGCCAGAACTCTGGTAAGACTCAAAATATCCCTGTAGTCTCCTTGTTTGAAGGCCTCTTCATCATGCAAAGGTCTTATGACTAAAACACTTTCAGGAGATGGAATGCCTGTGCAATATGTTGTTCCCAAAGATGATCCCTCACAAGCCAGCTGTGCTTCTGCTTTAAGCCTGAGACAAGTGATAGCCATTGCATATGCAACTCCTCCAAATCCAGTATGGGAGACAAATAAGTATTGTGCTCCTTTTTCACTGCTGCAGTACAAGAAAGTACAAGTTGCATTCATCCTAAAACTGTAGGAAAATGTAAAAAGAAAATGCAAACCGATTCTACACAACACCTGCACTCTGACTCACTAGAGGGCACAGGTACCACAGTTTACATACTCATCAAGTTGTTGTTGAATAGCATCCACATCTGTGGCAAGGGCTTCTCTTTCTCTTGTCAATGGTATCCTTTTGTAATCAATATTGTACCCTTCAGCTTTCAGAGCAGCATAAACTTCGACTGGTGTCTTAACATTTTCACACGAGATATTCTCCCAATATCCTATAATGTCTGACTGGCCTGTGACAGGATTAACCTCCTCCCAATGCAAAAGCACGCACCCCCCTGATCGTTCAGCCTCAGAAAGAATATCTTCCTTCAATCTAGCCTCCATATGTTCAACCTAAAACAAACATATGATATCATTGAAAGAGGAAAAAATTCGGAAGTTTCCATAGTATGGGTATATATTTTCATGAATAAATATGGTGCATCATTGGAAGAACTTTGACACTCCAACATCAGTGACAATACAAGTCCCCAGACTAAATTAATTTCTAAGGCTACTGTATCTAATTGCAAAGAAATTACCCACCACAGGGCCTTTAATTCCAACATGTTTCAGGGTGTCTACTGGCTGATAAAGCTCTCTCAGCACAAATGGTTTGCCACAAATATAGACCACCACTTCCTCTCTCAGATCTGTCACAATAGCTTTGTGGGATAGATACCCAGAAGATTTAGGCTCAACATGCAAACAAGCTAACATTGCTTTAGCTCCATCAACTGTCGGTGTTGCCATGCTGTAAACTGGAAGATCATCAACCTGGCATATTTATACATCAGGAAAACAAACAAATGGAAAAAGGAAATAACAGATGCAACACCTCAAACAGAAAATGCAAATGGCAATGTGCACAGAAAGTACTAAACAAAGGACCAATAAATCCAACAAACAAGTTTTTGTAAAACATTATCAAAAAATGGGAACATCTTAACTCTGTGATATAGTGCATAGTAGATAGTGAAAACAGATCTATTCCTAGAATCCACTTGCAGCATTTTGATTGTTTATGCAATAACTAGAGTAATATCCTACTAACTATGCAATGCGGTTTCTTATAGACACTGCCTCACCTATTACAAAATTAGACATGTAAACAAAGTTCTTTATTATATAATATCTGCTGAAAATAGAAAACAATATTCAAAATACAATGGAAATAGAAGAAAGAAAATATCTCCTTAATCAGCATAAATGTAAAATGATACAATAATCAAACTACAGAAAATTTCTCCTTCTTCAGCATAAATCACACATTAATCAACCAAGAGACAATAAGGACTGAAGGTACAATTGAAACATTTGAATGGATGCATCATTCCAAGTTCCAGACTGGCTTCCCTATACCTGAAACATATGAAGGCAAGAATCTTCGTTTTATAGGGTTATCATGAAAGCAAACCTAACATTAACGGTGTATGATGACCAAGCTCAACATTATTTGTGCAGTGGACAGACTGGCCTGTAGAGAATGTTATACAGCCAGCTAAACATTCCCCAGACTCCAGTCTCTCCTCTAATGGTCAGAGCCATATCACCCTAGCACATTACTTGCTGAAAACCATGGCAATGCCTTAGATTTTGTTATTTTTTAGTGCAGCTTAGAGACCCATTCTCAGAGAGAATGGTACCCTAGTGATTTAACTAGGGTTCAAGTAAAGAGTAAGACCCTAGAAGGTACCCTAGGGCCCCCAGCTGTCTCCTGGGGTTCTTAGTCGAGGACCAAGCAAGTTCATGCCATGGCAAAGTCCCTAGCATGTGGCTAGGGCCCCTATTTGTCTCTAGGGTATTCTGGTCTAGGACCAGACAGTTTCGTGGTCATGTGGACCAAGCAAATCCCACAGGTTGAGACAGAGACATCTTGGTCTAAAACCAGGCAGATTCTTTGTCAAGGACCAAGTCAGTCCTGCAGATGGTTGATCAACATTCGGCCTAGGACTGAAAACTCAGCTTGAGGCTGAGGACCATTCTCTGAGAGAATGGAGGACTTGGTCATGGACCAAAGGTTGATCAACATGACTCAGTCTGGGACTGAAGCTTAGCCTTTGGCTGAGAGCCATTCCTTGAGAATGGAGGCACTTGGTCATTTACAAAGATTATGATGTGTGATGTCCTCTTCTCCTAGGTCTTCGAGATGGTACAGTTAGATGGTCTTCTCAAGGGATTGGCCACCCCTTGATGAAGCCACTGACATTTGACCTTAGGAGCAGTATAGAGGACCACATGATCACATCATCCGTGTGAACCCTTCCTTATACAGTGATGATGAACTTTCAGGTTATATGGAACATCTGTACATTTGAGAGAGAGAGATGACTGGTTGTACCTTCCCCACCTTGATTGAGTTATTATTGGTCTTGTGGTCCCTTGTCTTTGACTTGTGGTTAATGTGGTCATTTACCCACCTTGAGTTTTTTTTTTTTTTTATACCACCTTGTTGATGTTTTTGGTTTTATAGAGTACTATGGTTGTTTGCCCACATTTGGAGCATACCCTTGGTTCTAAGGGTCATGGGTCTTGTACCCACACCTATGTTATTTATTTGGGACATTAAACCCTACTCTAGATTTATGACCATTGTTTTATATTTTCTTATTCTATTTTTTTATTTTTTATTTTTTATTTTTTATTTTTTATTTTATTTTTATTATTTTTATTTTATTTTATCTTTTATTTATTTGTTATCTTTTATTTATTTTTCTTTTATTTTTTATTTTAAGGTGGCCTTTCCCTAATTTAATGAAATCCTATTTTTTTATTATTTTAACTTTTAATTGGTAACTTCCCTAATTCTAAGGAATCCTAATTTAAATGATTAATTTATTAGACCACAATGCTATATATTGGAGTCTCTTCTCCTCTCATTATTCATCCTTACGAATTCATTCTCAGCTCTGCTGCTGGCCGTACACCTGCTGGAGTTTTTATTTTTTATTTTATTTTATTCTTTTCTTAGATCAAATCTGTTCTTTATTGCTGCCCTAGCCGTGATCTTGTAGAAGTCTGTTTCTGCTCCTTGTGACAAGTTCGGTCTTCTGTTGGAGTCCTTGCTGAGATCCGATTTGTCTTAAGGTTGACTTCCTGAGATCCGTTTTGTCTTGTGGCTGACTTGCTGAGATCTGGTCTGCTGAGTGGTTGTTGCTGAGGTCTGATCTACTTTATTGCTGAGGTCTGATCCACTTTATTGCTAAGCTTTTATGTATTGTTGATGTATTGCTGAGGTCTGATGTATTGCTGAGGTCTGATTTTCTTAAGACTTTGATCTGCATTTTTTTGATAGAGGCCGTGAGCCTTGTTTTGTTCAGATTCAGTCTGCTACATGTAGATCTGTGGAGGCCGTGAGGACTGTACAATCTGATTTATTTTATTAAGTGCATATGTTGAAGTCTTAAATTCCAGTGGTTAAGTCTTTTATGAAAAGACCTTATGCAGATCCGATCTAATGAATTTCAGACTTGGCTGTGATTATTCTGTGTTCAGACCTTTGTCACTTGTGCTGAGTCTTGTGCTTATTCTTATTGGACATCTATTATTGTGACTTTAATTGTGCTGAGTATTGTACTGTACTTGACTATCATTTGCCTGTACCTTAACCCCAGTCATATCTCTCTCTCTCTGGTTTGTACATACCCTCTTTTAGGGTCAGCTAGTTCCTAGAGTTGACTGGCCTCTCTGAGGCACGGTCTTTTCTGAAAGTAACTCTTCTGAGTATTTTTACAGGAAAGGTTTCACACCCAGGTAAGTATCTTCGACTATATCTCTCTTATTGTTATATGATCAATATGTTTATCTTATTACATGTTACTGAAGATTACTTTAACACAGTGATCTAACTGGTAGTGTTAAAGGATTGAAAATAACTTTAACACAGTGACCTATCTAATAGTGTTAAAGGTGTGAAGTTGAAAGAGATGAAAATTATGTTATGTTAGAAATTACTACTGCACTATTTCATATTCAATTTTTGTAATTGTTTATTAAACGTATTTTTTGCATTTAAGTATATTGAATTGTTATTCTTCTGCATATGACCCTCACTTGATGAAAAATTAACAGATTTGACTCTGAGTCCACCCAGTCTTTATATAATAGCAGGTACAAAATGTCATGAATTTGCTACACCAGTACACCTGATATCTTAGAATTTATCATTGTACTTGGTGTACAATTGTCATAATGTCATTTTATGAGATAAAGTAATGATGGGGTCAAATTTAATTATGAGTTGTGTCTTAGCTTAAGTTATGTCATTAATTGAGGGGTTATGAACTGGGCACTATGTAACTTACAGTGTATGCCCCTCTCACCAATCAATTATATCATTACATCATTGAATAAGATCAGAGTATCTTTCTTCTATTTTTTCTATCGTATCTAAATTTTTACCTGCCATCTTATCTGTTAAGCCCTAACAATAATAATAATGGTCTAGTTTAGCATTGCCTCAAATGGTTTTAACCCCATTTCCTAAACATGAATACTAGATGGCAAAGGGTATCAAGGATTGGGGCTGCATGAATAGAACTTTTAACAGCAAGAAATATAATTCTTAACCTGCACTAACACATTAACCTATGGATGATGGCCAATAAACTAAACTGTCAAGGACTATCAATTGCCACAGATTAAAAACAAAAGGCAATAAATTCTCACATTGTGAATTTTCACTAAGATAAAAAATATGATGATATTAACAATACACTTTCCTTACCTTGTACACATGAGGTGCACCAGGTATATCTGCATAGTCTGAAGTCTTTTTCTGTCCAGGAAAAAAATACATCTTAAGTATTGACCGTTTTCCAAGAACAGATCCATTACGGGCCTTCACAATAGCTTCCATAACTGTATCGCCATCATGACTATCAGTAGATATCCTGAATTCCATCTGCAATTTATATAACATTAGACAACATTCACCTGTCATTATCATGTAAAAGCGTAACTTAAGGATACAGCTATCAATTAATAATGTTTCCAAGAATATAAAACTTGTGTCTTTCCAAAATATTGACATTACAGGAATTGTGAAGAACCGTGCAGGCCGTAACCGTATACTCCATTTCATTTCTTGAACCTCTGGTCTTTTATGCAACCATGGCTTAAATGGAATTCCAGAAGATCCAGGTTGACAGAAACCATCAAATGCTTCACTTCCAAGATATGCTGCAAAAGCAATTAACATGAAATAGCGCTCCAAATATTCTGCACCACGATTTAGTGCAACACGTCTCTCTCGAGGCTCGATCTGCTGTTGATTGAACACTTTTCTATACTGAAGCACAGCCTGTCGAATATTCTGTAGTGCTGCACAGCAATCAATAACTGCATCTAATGCTTCCCTGCATTCTACACCATTATCAAACAGCCTAGTAATCTTCCGTACCAGTGGAATATCATCTATGCCAAAACTAGGGGATAAATATTGTGGCCCCATTTTGGCTTCAGGGGATCCAATTGCAGCATCACTACTCTCATTGCTTGCTTCTTCTCCACTAGTAAAACCACTGTCCATTTCTGAAGTTGCTGTGTGTGCTGAAGGGAATCTAAGAGGTCTACCATAATCAATGCGAAGCTTGACAAGGCACGCAATCACAGTTCCTGTAGTGGTTCTACCCCGGCCCATCTGAGAATTAACACAACAGTTACATTCAAAACGAAATACAGGAACTGAGGAAATAGGTTACCACAGAATCATGCAACACAATAAGTCTATAAGAGAATTGCAAGATGACAGTGCAAAACAAATGGACAAGAAATCACACCTGACAATTAAAGACAAATGCAGTGTTTCTGGAAGCTGAGGCAATCTTCATGGCTAATGCATCAAAATCAGAACTCTTGGGGGCTTTTCCATCAGTGATAGGAACTCGTGCATACTCTATAGGAAATCCTTCAAGCTCCAAACCTTTAAACACTTCCAAAGGCGTCTGAACAACTTTTGAGTTCACTGCTTCCCAAGCATCATATATTTGGCCATCATCTGCCTCATGAATAACCATTATAGCACCCCCATAGCGTTCTGCTTCCCTCAAAATATCTTCTTTAAGCCGAGACTCCATCCTCTCCACCCTCTCTCGCTCTATACCCTATGATCCAGTTTGGCAAGGTTTCAAAGTAAAGAACTTTTGTGAAATCAAGATTTTCAATATAAGCAATGTTCATAATCCATTATTTCAGTGGAAACTCATTCCATTTAGAGTACAAACATTTCAACTATGCAAAAAATGAAACTTTTCATGTCGAAAGAAAATCAATTTACTCATACAGTATAATATAATATGCCCACATAGTACAATCAAGATAACATGAAAGAATCTATGGTCCAACCATCTATAACCTCAGGTAAAGATCTTCGGAAATGGAAAATTAGCTTAACAGTAACTGGAACCAAGTCAACTAATGTTTCATGAGTCATGACAAACAAAATTTGATCTAAAATCAGAAACGATCTAGCAATGTAAATCCTGTGCAAAAGTTAAATAAAATCAGAAAGGAATAACTTAACATTACAATTTTATTGAATGGCAAGCTGAAGCCCCTTACCGTGTATTCCAGCATATTTTTATATGGCCTTTCAACCTCACGCAGTACAAAAGGCTTTCCATTTATATAAATTACAGGTTCTTCTCTCATGTTATGCCATAAAACAGGCCGGCTGCCCTTTGTGCCTCCAATTCTCTGAATAACATCTCGCATACCATCAACAGTCGGGTTAGCTACACCATATACTGGAAATCCAGGTACTTCTCTGAAGTTGGGGGCACCCTCAACTCTTTCAGGTAGTGCTAAGTTTTGGCAACCAGGACAGTGATCACTTTTGAGAACAGTCTGCCTTCCAAGAACCTCCCCATTTCTCTTGGCTGCCACAGTATCCATATCTAATGGCCGGCCATCAGTAAAAACAGCATTTTTCTTCATTAGAGATGGCTTTAATGTACCACAGGTTAGTGCACCCATTGGATCCCTCCTTAGCAATCTATAAAAGACAAATATAAACCCAAGTATTTATCAGACTTTGTCACATGCTCCATAGTTACAGATGGCATAAAGAATCTTAATTTCTATCGCCACAAAATATTCAAAACTCGCTTTTCCTATTTTTTTATTTTATCCTCATCCTTTGTTTTGTACAAAATAGAAATGGAAGAAACAATTGTTGGAGCAGCAAACAACAAGCTGTAATGTTAATGTAAACCTTAGTATATCATGTGTTAAGTGACCATATTCTTAATACCATGTTAGTGATATAACATAGTATTTAGTGTGGTTAGTTAGGTGGTTGTACCACCTTAACCATCATAGAGCACCATAACTAATGTAATGTGTGATCATATAGGAGAGAGTGATACATGGATTCAATGTACACAGATAGCCTACTTCTGGATAACCTTCTGGTGTATTGCTAGAGTATTATTAATTTATTAGTAATATATAGCATTTATTATTTTTTCCACCATAACTTGTGTTTATTTTCATGTGCATATGCAGTTATAAAATCTTATATGGTGTCAGACCTGGTGTTAGAGCATTTGGGAAATCCTGTGGGGTCCTCGAATTGAAGACATGTGAGGACAAATCATAAGCAACCATAAGCGAATTCTATGAGGTAGCAAATCACATAGGAGGTAGAATGAAGAGCATTGAAGAGGGAAAAGATATACCCCACCAAAAAAAAAAAGTATTACTGTCCAACAAATGACCACAAAAGTAAGGCAATGGGACTAAAAGAGCACATCCAATGTATGTATAAAATGTTAGTGTGAAAGCAACTACTAGATCAATATTGAAATCAGAAAAAGATAAAGAACCTAGTGTTTACCTAAGAGAAGATATAAAATAAGGTGTGAGTACAAGAAAGATGCTAGAAAGTGACAACCTCGGTGATGAACAGAACAAGGTTGCGGGGAAGCATCCCCCCCTCGCCCCCGCTCCTGAATCGTGGTTCCTAAGAAATCATGGTGGAATCGTGAGGGGAGCGTGATTCCAAAAACGCTCCCTGAATCGCGCTCCCTTCACTGATAAATATGCTCCATGGTCTGTGGAGGGAACGTTAGGGGAGCGTATGGGAGCGACGCTCCTCCAACGCTCCCTCCATGCTCTCTCCACACTCCCAGATAGCTTTAAAACGCTCTCCCGAACGCTTTTGTATGCTCCCCGTCAACCCGCGGAACAGGTAAAGGAGGAAGGGGGATGGGTCCACGGTTGGACTTTTGGAGGGAAGGAGGAGGGCTTTGGGGGATAAAGCCCTCTTCTCCACACTCATTCTCACTTTGCTTTGCTTGAGAAGAGAAGAGAAGAGAGGAGAGAAGAAGAGGAGAGGAGAAGTGGAGAGGAGAACAGGAGAAGGCTGCCATCAAGCTTGGGTTCTTGGAGATCGAAGAAGTTTGTCACTACCATTGGAGAGCCAAAGAGGAAGGCTCTAAACCCTTTCTTCTTGATTTGCTTTGTTTTTGAACTTTGATCTATATGTTGAATGCTTGGAATCTAGATTCTAGAATGTAGATGTTCCTCTCCTACTCTTTCCCACAATTCCTCCCTCATTCTATTGCAAGAAACAGGTTGAATCTCTAGTTCCAACAAACCTGATGATGGGTATATGGTTTATTTTGTTGGTTCCATCTGTTATTTTGATGATGGTGATTGGAAACTAGAGGAGGAATGAGGGAGAGGAGGAACAACTGGGTAGTGGCACATACCGTGGAGAGGAGGAGAAGGAGGAGGAGGAGGGAAACCGAAAGAAAACTAAAGAGGACCCAACACCCTTGTGGAAATATGTCATAAGGCAGGGAGGAGGCAAAGGGCGTGGAACCACCAAATTTGGTTGCCCCCATTGTAAAAAGACTTATATAGGTTCATATACCCGTGTGAGAAGACAACTATGTGGGCACATGCTATGTGATGAAAAAAAAACTATAGGAGTTTGTATTTTCCCACATGTGGCATCAACACAAAGAGCCATCTATAAGGAGAAAGAATTTGAAGCACAAAACAAATCAAAAGGATCAAGGGTTGACTAAGACCCCTTAAGCTCACCAAGAACCGAAGGCTCATCCACTCAAGGTAGTGGATTCTCACCCATGCAATCATGCAAGACAATATCAGACTTCCTTCGCCTTGGTTGTAGGGATGATGTGGATGCAAAAGTGTTCTGGTTTCTCTTTGCATGTGGCATACCATTCAATGTTCTTTGCTCACCCTATTGGCATGAAATGGTAGAGGCCATCCGCACTACCCCAGTAGGATACAAGAGCCCCAGTTATGACAAAGCTAGAAACTGTGGAGCTTGACAAGGAGAAAGCTAAGATCCAAACTACTTTGGGTCTCCAAGCATTGTAAAGCTTGAGCCTTAGGTCTCCAAGGTTTGTCTTAACTAGGGCCTCTTAAACCAACTTTTGTAGTTGTTGAAGAAAACCCTAGTTTGCCAAACTTGGCAAGTACCATCTCAAGAGGAGGGCCATCCTCCTTGATGCCCTAGGGTTAGGGTAAAACATTAGAACCCTAAGTTTGTTCATTTTCTCTACATCAAACCCTAGTTTGTATTTTTTTGTAAATATTATTGTTAGGTTAATTTTGCATTTTCATGTGTAAATCTGCATTTTCATGGTAGAATTAGGGTTAGATTTAAGTCTGCAATTTTATGACAAAAACACTAAAAATAAAAAATAAAATATTTTTTTCGATTTTTTGGCCTACCTAAAATTTCGGCCCTCTCTCCTACAATTTCGCCCTGCCTTCTTTAGCCCTAAAAACCCTAAGGCGAAATTTTATGAAGCCCTAAAATTTCAAAAATATCAAAAGGTCCAAAAAAACCCTAATTTCTGACTTTTGTACTTTTGTATATATTATTTTGGTATAAATTCTTTTTCATTTTTGTATTTTACGTTATTTTTACTTTTTATTTTACATAAAAATCTTTTTCTTAAAAACCTAAAAAAAAGCACTAGTTTTCTGTATTAAACCCTAACTGCAGATCTAAGTTGCCCTAGCGGCCTCCTCATCCCTCACCTTCTACTCCTCAGTTTTTAACTCGGTTCCCTCTTCTCTTCTTCGCTAGATCCTCGCTCTTCCCTTTTTCCCACTCGCTCTTCCCTTTTTTCCCACTCGCTCTCCCTTCTCTCCATACCTCTCCCACTCGTTGCCCTCTACTCCTCTATTCTTCCTCACACCCTCCTTCTTCCTCATCCCTCTTTCTTCTTCTCCCTTTGCTTCTCCTTGTTCCTCCCTCTTCTCTTATCTCCCTCCATCCTCTTCTCTTCCCCTGTCCTTCCTTGCTCCTCCTTACAAGCCCTCGCTTCCCTAACATCTGTACATGCATACATAAGGTCTAAAATTTTACTACAGAGTTGGGGACTTTTGATTACAGTTTTCTGTACAAATTCTTGCTCTGATTTTTGGTTGAAATCTGCTTAAATTTTCTAGTTACAAGATCCAAAACTTGCTCTTTTTAATAGATCAACCATCACATAAATAAGATGTCAGTGATAAAGATCAGATGTACTCCAGTTCAATTAACCCAAATGGATATTTCAGATCACAGTGTAACAGCAGATTGTGATATCATTAACTTGTAAGTCAACATGTAGGTAATATATCAATGCACCACTTTAGAAAACGAGTTGTCATGTACTTAATGTCAAGATAATTGCTACAGGTGATATTACTTCCCAGTTTTGAGCAAACAGAAATAAGCATAAGCAACTAGTCAAAGTATAATCCCAATTACCACTCCAAAGAGGCCTTCAATCACTGTATAATGTGACAAGGAATAACAAATATCAAGTTCAAGGGATGAGAATATAAATACCAAAAACCAAGGTAATATCATTCATCTTCGTTCACAATTCCCATGCATTAGATTAAGAACAATTCTCTGTAAGTAGAATTAAATTTTCAGACCTCTGTTTTGATAAATTTCAGACCTACTTTATATGGCAAGTCCACTTTAAGAACACTTGTAAGAAATGCACCAAGTCAGAACTGAACTTTTGAACCCTTTAGACTATGACAATGAGGGAGTGCACCAATTTCGTTGATAAGTTTATATCAGAAAATTAGTATGGTAAAGATTAATGTTATAAAAACCGGCCCTGAACCGGCAAAACCGGTCGGTCCAACTGGTTCCAAGGGTTTTCCGGTCCGACCGTTTGATTCAACCTGTTTTTGACCCGTTATCTACAGAAGCGCCCGGTTTCCACCAAGAACCGCCCAGTTCCGTACGGAACTGACCAGTTTTCTCAAACCGGACGGGTTCCGTAAGGAACCGGCCGGTTCCATACCGAGTCTTTCTAGGGAAAAAAACCACCTTTTGAAAAAAAAGTTCAAAAACCAAAAAAATTGGGCACATCGGCCACAAATGTTAACCTAATTACCGTACAATCATTATATATTGACGCGGGGACCCTCAATTGCAATCATGATTCAAAATCATCTTTGGATTTTTCTAGGTTGAGCATACGAATTACGGAGTCAGGGCAGCAGGGCATTCGGGAGTCTGAAATCGAATCTCAATTGTGGACCATGGCACAACCGAATTTTGGTTTTATACACTCTTACTTGCTATGTACATGAGAAAATTTGCAGATTTGTGTATAATGGTTTGAATTCACATGGATGCACATGAATATATATTTATTTTTTGAAAATATGAATATTTTATGTATTTTTGCTCAACCAGTTTTTTGATCCAGTTTTTGTCCGGTTCCGGTCCAAGTCCGGGTCTTGGGAGCGACCGATTTGACCACCAGTCCGGTTCTGATAACATTGGTTGATCATTGATGCATAACCTTACTGACCTCAATAGCATTGTATGGGTTCAGTGATCGATTATAACGCTACTTACATAATATATTAATGTTAAATGCTAAATATCATTGTGATTATTGGATGTGATTCTATGGTTTGTCTTGTCCATTCGACTCCATAAGGCACTGGTCATTTGGTATCTTTTGCATAGACATATTTGTATTTGGCCATCTAGTCCATTTCAGGTGATCTATCTAAGGGCTCTACCCTTGGAGGTCTTGGCTTCCAAAGAAGTAGAACATTGTATCCATGGTGACATTGGGATACACTAGTGCATTTGCTTATCAACGAATCGACCTGCTAATTCATCTGGTAACACTCCGTCTATGCTTACTAGCGAAGCCAAGGGGGGTTGTCCCTATAAAAATATTTTAAGGCTTTTAAACTACAAAAACAAGTAAAAAGCTAATCTAGGAGTTAATGTGATGAAAATGGAAAAATAATACAAATAAGCACAGTTTGCAATTTAAAACAATTAATTAACACAGCGAATGATAGATATGCATTCACGACATTTTATGATTGAAACTTGAAACATGGAAAATTAAAGACCAGTGCCGAGAATGTGAAATGCGATTGTTGTGTTTGTGTCGTGAAACTATTGCAAGACGCTTGTTGTATATTTTAAAATTATTAGAGTGGGTATTATGGGAGTGGGTAAATTCTTGGTTTGGCCCAAAGAAATCTAACCTCTTGAACTGAGTGCTATAGCGGCTTAACCAAGTGTCCAACAAGGCGAGGATGAACCTGCTTAAAGTAGCCTTCTGACTCTATGTTGTACACCCACGCAACCTCCCAAGTTCGTAAAGTTATATTTGATTGGATTTTCCTATTTAAAACTAGTTGCTCTATTTTTTTTCTGATTGACCCAACTGTTCAGACTAGGCTAAAGTGGTCAACAGCATACTTCAGGCTTTGAGCGTTGGTAAATTTTCTTAAAAGTGTGAAGTGGATTGTTAAAACTACACTACACCCCAAGAGTCTCTTTTCCACACACCACAGAATGGTGCAGTACTTCGGGAGAGCAAGGGGAAAAATTTATTAAGTAAATTTTAGGAACAATTGTAGTTGTTGAAACACATAAGCATAAAAAGATAAATTGATTGAAAATGGTCCTTTGAGGACGTTTGTGTGCTTTAGTGTTGTTGTTTAAATACTATGAACTTAAATGAAACTAATCTAAGCAAAAAAAATCAAAATCAAAATAAAATCAAAAACGTGAATCCCCCCTGGGGGGATGGGGGCAGGCGCTGGAATAGCCTACTGAGCTCTTTTTATTTTTTATTACAATCAAGATATTTGGAGAACTACTGCTAGCCCTTTATCATTAGGGAACAAGACAGTTTACAATAAAAGATAGAAAGTGAAGGTGCTTGAAGGGGGTTTCTCCAAATGGTCCTAGAAGATCCAAATCCAAAAAAGTTATTAGACTTTTATTTTTCAAACCTACTAAGCATGCAAAACAGACCAGCGAACTTAGTTTATCAAAAAACGATAGCCAAAAACACTTTAAAAGTGCTTTTGGCAATACTACAAATTGCCTGAAAAAATTGTAAATGAACTAGTATGTTAAGATAAGCTTTCCGGATGATCTCGGAAGCTTCTAAATCAAATTTTTATTAATTTTAAATTGCAAACTTGCTAAGCATGCAAAAAAGTCCAGCGAGCTCTTTTTGTCATGAAATGGCCAAAAACACTCAAAAAGTGATTTGGCCACACTTGCAAAATATGCCCAAAAATTTCTATGATAAACTAGTTAAAACAAATGAAGCAAATAACTAAGTAAGGCATGCTAAAAAGCTTTCCTTCTTAGGATCTTTACTTGCCTCTTTAAGAGATGGCAAGTAAATGTCTAAGCACTTAAACTTGCTTGATAAAAACCATAAAACTCAAAATTTCTCTTTTATTTGACTCTTTAGATATACACTTTAAAACTTTGCAAAAGAAGAGAAGCAACCTAGATCTAGATTTATCAAATGAATCTTTTATAATTTTTAGATTGCTACTATTCAGATCTAATTGTAAGAATAACTTTAAATCAAAATCTAAAAAATAGGGACAGTAACCAAGAAAGAATTGAAGAAGTGGATCGAGAAGTTTAAACCCATGGGGGTTGAGCACTGAAGATGGGTAGTGGAGTCTCTTTCCTGTTGCACCGGTGGAATCGAGTGTCTTGATCAGATCTACTGGATGGAGTATAGAGCTAACATGCTCACCACATCCTCTAGCTTAAGCAACCTGCAGAATCACAACACAACCAGCAAAGAGGATTAAAAGCATATGTGTAAACAAACAATAGAAAACTTGAGAAATAATATATTCAAACAAGATATCATACTACTTCTAGCATTCTAATATCATTTACAAAAGTAAGCAACCTATAAAGCATTACTCACTATTCCTTATGCAAGCTAACTTCCCTTTAAAGGACAAATGAATCCCAACAATTGCAAGCATGAAATAGAAGAGATATAGGTTACCTCATGTAATCAAAGCACACCACATCCAACCAAGGACAACAACAGGGTAAGCCTCCAAAGCCTTCTTATTACTCAATGAAAAATATTACAATACTCTGCCAGCAGAGATTTCACCTTTCGACCAGAAATAAGGAGCAAAGCTCATGTTTAAATAGGAAATTAGATGCAGAAGAGGGCGCATTGATCAAGAAGGGCGCATGAGCTGATGAGGGAGTTAACTGAGCTCTTATCGATTCTGATTGAATACTTGATTGAATGCTAAATAAAGGAGATTGCACCGCCTGTTGATCTGGTTGGTCACTCCAACCTCGAGATTATCACCACAAATCTCCACCCTCCATCTCAAGAAGTTGCCCATGCAGAGAGAGGGCGCATTTCCCAAGGAGGAGGTAACTAGAACTAGCTCGGTTCTGATTGAAATCACCTGTCCAATGTCTGCAGTGATTAGGAATTGATGCCAGTCACTTTAGTCTAACTCCATATCAACTCTGGACATCTCCCACTATTTTAGGAAATTGTCATTTTTACTAAATATGTCTTTTTTGACATTTATTTTGTCTTTTTGGGAGTTTTTGAGTAAATATCAATTTTAGAGATAAATACTTACTCAAAACTTAGGAAAAGTGGGTTTATGGGTTAAATGGGTGCTCTAGCATAGAAAAGCATCCCATTGTCAAATTCCACCCATAAACCACTTATTTATTACATTTTGAATTTTTTCAATTAAACCATAGGAAAAATGGTTTAATTAATTGAAAAAAATAAGTTTTTTAATAAAACCAAAAACAATGGTCCACGACCGTGAAAATAAAAAAAATAAAAAAAGTTGAACTAAACCACCTAAGGACCTAGTACATGACCATATGACTCTATATTAGTATCTAGCATGTTTATATATGTTAGAAAATGGACTCTAATAACCCCCCAAGGCCTAACCACCAATTTGGGCATTCCAGCTTTGGAGGTGTAGGCGAAAAACTCATCAATTATACTCGGCTAAAGGAAAAGCATAATTGACAAGGGAAAAAACTCCTTGGAATACCTTCTTTGGTTGTCAAGTCCTAGGGAACCGAGTCACTCAAAGACAACCATGCTAGCACACTTTATTACAAACCCCGTGGGGCATGGTCATGTATTACAAAAAATAAAAGGGAGGCCCTGAAAAGGCCTGATTTGGAACTTCTGAACTCTGAAAAGCACAAGTATTTGTGCTAACTTTGGCGGCTCTCTAGAAGTCCAACTGAAGTGCAACTCAAGAGGTAACACTCTCCTAACAGTGAAACTTGCCCTAAAGTATTCCATGAAATAAGCTTGCTTTTGGATGTCCTAAATGTTAATTTTATCTCTTAGCTTAACTCTGATTAACTACTTTGAATAAAATTCCCAGATGCATACACAGAATTAAATCTCAAATTTGATTTTATAAGCAGTAATACATAAGCTCATTTAACTTGTCAAACATGCTCAGCGGAACTGGAAACCAATAACACAGCACACAATGACTTTGATCTAAAGACCCAGCAAAAACCCCAAAGGGGAAAACCTGTGAGAGAGAGTGTCTTCTTTTATTATTACAGAAAAAAGAAAAAGAAAAACTCAAAAATTGTCTACAATAATAAATGCAGCAATAAACTTTATCTCTTACACAATCTTTCTTCTCGAAACTTGTACCCACACATGCCAAAATAGGTGTATGATCTACAGTATGGCCCCAGCAAGAAGAGACAACATTAAACTATCTTTCTTCTTGGGAATCATACTAAGCAGTCATTGCTCACTGTATACAAACTATATAGTTAAAAACAATAGATTTTTCCTTTATTCTTGTGCCCAGAATCTACCTCGATCTGTGTGCTTCCCTTCCCATCCTGTATGATCTGTTTTAGCTACTGTACGGATTTATTATTGCAACAACTTGCCTTCGTTTCCTTGCCTTGGAAACTCCTTGGTAATCGTACCACTCAAGTTGCTTTAAAACTTTCAGCTTTATTTCACTCCTCTTCTCTCTCAAACTCAAGAAGTGCGCCTCACCCTCTCAATGGTGCACCCCTCTCTTTGACTACTCAATCTCTGAAGAAGTCTCCTCACATATATCTCACATATATCTATGCTTTTACCCCCAGCCTCCTTTTAATAGCTTCGGTGCCTTTGAGGGATCCAAATCCCTAATTTTCTTTCTTATGCAAAATTACACTTTTGCATTAAAAATTACACTACTACATTAAAAAATGCATGCATGCAAGAGGTAAAAAGTCTCTGGAATCTTTGCATGCTTCCAACAGTGAAGCCATGCTGACTGGTAAAGTGTTTCTCACACAATACATCCATGCCTACTCAGTTAATGTCCCTTTATGCTAGGCATGATCACATGAAGGGCATCCCAAAATACAAATCTCAACACTACAAAGATCTGATTACATAGCTAGAAATTTTTTTGTTTTCAAAAAATGCATCTTATATAAACAAAAAAAATATTTATGAACAGAAATGCAAAAAATGGAAGGGTCTATACAATGATTTTCAAACCCTCATCCTGAGAATGACTAAAGTAGAAATAAAATCAGAATATTGAGTGGGATCCAAAGGCTTGGTGTTTTTTATCAACAAAGGTCCTTTGGCAAAAAGTTGGTGTCGTGCCTCATCATTCTACAAAGAACTAATCTCTTGATCAAACACAAAGTTACAAACTGACACTCTATCCTCCAAAGCGCAAAAAGCATAGTGATCTGCAAACAATACCAAAGACCAACAAAGGCATCACACACAAAAAGCAAACAACCCTAAACAAACCAACACGCTAATGAACCCTACTTTGGAATAGTGCAGCATGTTGATCCTCGAACAAACTGCAACAATGCTTGGCAAATGAACACACCTAGAAAATATGCGTAACAATCTCAAGTTGTTGGAACACTGGGCAAAGGCCATCAGAAAGACCACTCTTAGCCAACATGGCTTTAAATGGAATCCGCTGATAGATGACAAGCCAAGCAAAGAAGTGCAATTCATAATAAATCCATACCGTCAATACACTATGAAGATGACGGACACAGTGGTCCTCCAGATCATTCGAGGTGCACCTCACGATGAGAAGAGGCGAGAAAAGGTGTCCAACGAAATGTTGAATAGAGACAATGGGAATCATATTGAAACAGAAGGAAAAAAATTCCACTATCAATGCCTCCTAAATGACCTAGGCATACCAATGTTCATCTCAAACATCTTAGCATCCAAAATAATGGCATGCAGTGTTAATATATCCAGAGATCACTACTCCCTTTGGATAACCTGAGATCTCAAGCGGTTTGAATCTCTATAAATCAGAAATGCAATAATGACTTAAGATACAAACACTATAGATCTCTTAACACTTTCACAATGAAAATACACAACAATCACACAATAACTTAGGATGTACCCTGGAAACCCCAAACGGGGAAAACCAACAATCTGTGGGGCTATCTTCTATCTCGATCCCAGAGCAAAGTAAGTAGAAAATGAATACATACAAATACTTCAGATGAAACAACCAAACCTGGCGGGTATCAACAACACTAGATCTGCCTGTAAAGACTGATGCATGCACAAGGAAATGTGCCCTAACTGTCAATACGGATCTGAATCTCTGCAAGTCAATCTCTGTCTGTACTATCTCTCTCACTCAACAGCTCTGATATGCTCTGCCAAAGAAGAAGGCCAACTGTCTAGATCTAAAAAATGGGCCCCTCTCTGCATGGAAAAGTGCACCCTACTCCAACTGTCGAAAACTCGTACTGACCCAGATCTTAACAAATCTGAGCTCTGATCGTCACAGATCTTCCTCAATCAGTGAGGAAGGCCTACTCTAAAATTCTCAATTGCTCAATCGGTCAACCGGATGCACAACAAGCTTCTCTCCTCAGAAAGTGCGCCCCTCCTCCTCTGAAAGTCGCCCAACCTCCAATCACTGAAGAAACCTCACTAATGAGCTCTTTCTGCTCATAGTATCTAGAAGCCAAGTGCCTCTGATCAAGTGAGGTCTAATCCAACTCAGATCCCCTCATTCTCCTCATGGCATCCAACATGCAGATCTTATACCAGGGGAGAATAACTTCACAGCATATTCAATTAAGATAGGTAATTAAGAAACTAGTAATATTGAGAAAATTTTCAGTCAGAGAATTCTGCACCTATATTTGCTTGATAAAACATAATATGCTTGCAATTTAGTTTAATATTCACCTGCGCAAAATACTGTATAGCTCAGGCCTTGCTTTCATCCAATCTGCAAAGCTGCTTCGTGTGGATGAATAAGAACATAGAGCTGTGTGATCCGTGTGGATAAACACGGCAAAGCAAATAAGGAAATAGTAGCGCTCCAAGTATTCAACAAAAAATGAAAGAGCCGATTCCCTCTTTTTTTCATCTGGTTGTCGTTGAATACTGTTTCGATAAGCTGAAATAGCTTCTCGCAAATTCTGTACCAAAGGTTCAGTAAAAACATGTAATATTTATACATGAAAACAATGAACTGAAAAAAAAACAGTAAATTTTGCATAATATTTAATCAAGCAAATTTTGCATAATATCCTCTCGGCATATAATACTGTAAAGCCTTCTTACCTGCATGGAAGAACATTTATCTATAACTTTATCAACTTGTCTTTTTCCTTCAACACCACCCTGCAAAATTTTCCCAAAAAACATGAGGATCCAATTTATCTGTGGTGCACAATGAGATACACAATGTGGAATAGAACCTGCATATGAAGTATACCTCTAATACCCGAATAAGGCTACGTATAACTGTATATTCACCTCTTCGCAGTGCCTCTTCAGAATCTGGAATGTCATCAATTATATCTGATCCACATTCCAACACTTTTCCCATAGAGTTTGTTCTTGGAATACCTATGTAGTAAATAATAAGACAAACAATGTGATCAAAATTGAAAAAAAAATTGACATAGTTTGTTCTCAACTCTCAGCAATAACTGAATAGTATAAACATAAACTACAAGAATATGTTGGAATGTGCTGATGGATATGCATACTCAACTTCAAGTAAAATTATGCAGGTTGGGAGTTTTCGAGCAGCAGTTAAAAATAGACTGGTAAAGTATTTCAACAAGCAGTCGACTCAACTAGGTCGGTCGACTGAGAACCATCAGGGTGTGAGCATGTACTTGACTAGGCGACTAGGCACAAAATAAAGCCAAAATTGTGGGCTATCTAACCATCTGGATTGATCTAAATGTAGAAATTGTGAAAAAATTGCATATGGAGATACAATGTCCAATGTCTATCAATGTTTGCTATCGCGGTATAATTCAATAATGGTACCACTAAACACAACCGCTCTCAACATGCTCTGTTTTCTACTTTTGCAACACCCATGTGTTTCTAAACTGGCGTCAAAGCCTGGGTTTTGCAGATCCTAGCTTGGTTCTATTGCTGAAAGGGTTTTCAGGGGGTTGTTGCATCACAAGAAGGCCATGGATGGTATTTGCACTCCCACGAAGTCAAATATCTAAAAACTTCAAGTTTAGACTTCCAAGGTCTTCAATCAAGGTGTAGTAAGGGCATTTTGGAGGCTCTTGCATGACAAGAAGACCATGGATGGTAGATGTGCTCCTAAGAAGTCAAATTCCTAAAAAGGATCAACTTGAAGTTTAGACTTCCAAGGATATAGATAAAGGTGTTGAAAGGGTAATATGAGTTCAAGGTAGGAGCTTGTTCTGCTCAATGGGCCTAAATTGCAGGAAACACCAAACTAGGGGCGGTACCCTGCACGTTTCCATATGGAAACAGTATGGCCTTGAACTGCATTTCCAGCCATATGGACACATCCCATGTTTCCATACATAAATGTTGAAATGTGTCTAGTAGGGTATTGAAACACATTTCTAGCCATACTGGCACGTCGCACATGGGAAACTCATTCCGTATGGCCAAAAACACATTTCCGAGCCCTACAAGCATCAATATGACATGTCTCCTTCTCTTAATCCACTGATTTCACCATTGTTTGGCTCTTGGGACCCACAATTTTGGTCTTAAACCCAAATTAGACATTAAATAATGATTAATGAGACTTCTAAATGCCTCTAAGAACAGAATTTGTTTTAAAAAGAAGATTTCACTCTTATTTTTTCCACACACAATTTAAGCAAGAGCGATTGGAGCAAGGACAAGTTGACAGGCAGTTTGAGCAAGGGTGTTTCCAGCAAGAAGTGTAGTCTTTTGGCTACTATAACAACCATTCAGAATTTAAGTGGTCTTTTGGGTGACTACAGCCATCACTGTGTGGTGTTTTGTGGTGTTTTGTGGCACCTATAGCGATCATTGTGTACTGTTTTGTGGTGCTTTTGGGCAGCTAAAGCTACAGCTACGATAAGCATTTTGAGGTGTTTTTGTTAGAAAGTGACAACAAGGGAGGTCTTACTGCATTGCATGTGTTCTTGCATGCAGAAGACTTAAATAATGAATCCAATTGTATTTAATATATTTATTCTAAGTTTTACTTTGGAAAATATATTAAAGTGATCTAATTAGTAATTATTAATTGACTTAATGGAACATTTATTTTTATAAAGTGAAAGTGAGAAATATTAAAGTGATGGCTAATCTAATCTTGGCCATTGATCTCACCAGAAGATCTCATCCATAGATCTATAGTGAGATTAGGTTTTTTGCTTAGCCAATGAGTTATAAGAAAGATCAATAGGTGGAGAGGACACACACATTCCGACAGAGACGGAGAGAAAAGTTTGAGAGAGAGAATTGAGAATTTTGCAGAGAAGACGGAGAAGTTGATATTCAGTGTGATCGACAGAGCATCCAGGCAGGAGTGACTGTACGGATTCGCAGAGGAGAGAGCCGAGGTCGAATTGCAAAGGTGGATCGTACAGCTGCAGGTCGTACAGCAGACGGTCGTATAGACCGTATGGATTCTGTACAGGCCGTACAGTTGCGTTAGGGACCGTGCTATTCCACAAGTTTTCTCAGTGGGCTTTGTTGTGGTTCGATTTTGCCAGGTTGGGCATAAAATGATTTTCTGAAATTGTAAAAGCTTCATATCTTCTTAATCAAGTATCCTCTCATACTACTGCACCAGTTTTCCCATCTTGGGTTTTGTTCGGGGGTTTATACCCAAAAAGATTGTGTTGTCTTTATTGGTGTGATTGATTGGTATTTCTTTCAGTATTTATTTTCCGTTGCATAGTGAAGAAATCCATGTGTAGTTATCAGTATTAATTTGGGTTTAATTAATTAATCCAGCATACTCTAGATCTTTCTTACTGAAAGAAAGCAGCAGGTTGGTTGGATAGATTATTGGCATATCTATCCAAGGGTTTACAAGCACTATTCACTATGGACGTACGGTTGAGAGTTGAGGATAGACTCCAGGGGACACAGAACTTTCGTACTTGGAAAGAGAGGATCACCAGGATCCTAGATGTCGGTGATGTTGAAGAGCACATTGATGATCAAAAGTCTGCTCCCACAAATCCGGCAGATTTGGCTAGATAGAAGAAGATAGATTCCAGAGCTATGTTGATCATCTTGGATGGGGTGAAGGACCATATAGTCCCTCATCTGTCTGGGAAGAAGACAACATTATAGATGTGGAAGGCTTTGGAAAGTCTTTGCCAAAGCAAGAATGAAAATCGGAAGATGGTGTTGCAGGAGAGATTGCGCAGTACCAGGATGGCCAAGGGTGAAGGAGTGGTGCCTTATCTTACAAGGCTCACACAGATTAGGGATGAGCTTGGAGCAGTGGGCTCTAAGACTGAGGATGAGGAGCTAGTTCGTATAGCTCTCAATGGCTTCTCTAAGCCATGGGACGTCTTTGTTAAAGGCATGGTGGCTAGGGAGAAGCTCCCTGACTGGCAAAGATTGTGGGATGACTTCGCACAGGAAGAGACCCGGATGGGTCAAGGTTCAGCTTCATCCAACGGTACTACACAGATCGTGGATGAAGAGGCTCTAGCCCTAACAAGCAAAGGTAAGGGGAAGGCAAGGAAGAAGATGGGTGGCAAGAAGAACGTGGACATGTCAAAAGTCAAGTGCTTCATATGCCACAAGCATGGACACTTTGCTTCCCAGTGCCCAGAGAGGAAGAAGAAGAAGAACATGCAGATGGCAGGTTCTGCAGAGGTGGATAACTTCAGCAAAAGTTTTGATGAAGACTTTTGCTTGATAGCTTGCATGGCAAGTTCCGTCGACAACAGTATCTGGTATGTGGATAGCAGTTCATCTTGTCACATGACAGGACATAGGTCGTTCTTCAAGAGCTTGAAGGAGGGTGGAGTGAATCTCCATATTGAGTTAGGAGATGATGCGTGGTATCAGGCGCAGGGTGTTGGTACTGTTTTGTTTCAAAGGGAGTCTGGCAAACCCGTCAGCCTTGCTGACGTGTTATATGTTCTGGGGATGACGAAGAATCTCATATCAGTTTCCACACTAGAAGACAAGGATTTTCTAGTGACTTTCCAGGATAGGACAGTATATATCAAGCCACATGGGTCAGATCAGAGATTGGATAAGATAATTGGGGTCTGGAGGAGGAAGGTTTACAGACTACAGTTTGAGCCTGCAAAGGCTTTGGTTAGTAGCAGCAGTAGTGATGGTGAGTTATGGCATAGGAGGATGGCACACTTACATCATGGTGCACTGAGGCATCTGAGACAGGCAGTTATCGGAGTTCCTTCAGTACAGGATGAGAAGCACAACCACTACAAGGGTTGTGCGTTGGGGAAGAACATCAGGAAACCTTTTACACATAGTGAGCACAAGTTTGAGGAGGCCTTAGACTTGGTGCATTCGGATGTATGCGGACCAATGAGCATCCATTCTTTCAGTGGTTACAGTTATTGCGTCACATTCATTGATGACTATTCCAAGAAAACCTGGATCTATTTTCTAAAGGCCAAGTCAGAGGTCTTCGATCGGTTCTGAGAGTTCAAGGTTCTCGTGGAGAACCAAACAGGGAGAAAGATCCGGATATTGAGGACAGACAATGGTGGTGAGTACACTGATAGAGAGTTCATGGAGTACTGTGCATCAAAGGGGATCAAGAAGGAACACACGGTTCCTCACACCCCGCAGCGAAATGGAGTGGCAGAGAGGAAGAACATGACACTGGTGAGTGCAGCTAAGGCCATGTTATTTGATCAGGGATTACCACTATTCCTATGGGTCGAGGCATTTCGGACTGGAGTATATGTCCAGAACAGGTATCCCCACACAGCATTGGGGAGGAAGACACCTGAGGAGGTATTCACAGGTACTAGACCAGATGTGAGTCATTTGCGCATATTTGGGAGTATCTGTTATTGTCACATTTATGCTGACACTAGGAAGAAGTTGGATCCTTTTGGGGAGAAGGGGCTTCTAGTTGGTTACAGTGAGACTTCCAAGGCTTATAGAGTATATGTCCCAGCACGCAAGAGGATCATTGTGAGCAGGGATTTCCAATTTGATGAGAACAGAGCCATGAGAAGATCTATGGACTTACTAGCAGAGGAGCAGCCAGCTGAGGACTCGACATGAGTCAAGTTGGATGAGTCACAGGTACAGGTACAGACACAAAACACGGGTTCTGGTAGTCAGAGGGAGTTAGTTGGACAAGATCCTCATATCATTGATGTGGAGGATGAGCAACAGCAGTAGGAGGATATCCAGAGCCGCATCAGGCAGACACCAGGCCGCCGCCTAGGTGGAATAGGTCAATTGTTAAGGATTCCAGACAGGTGAGCCTTCCACAGAGATCCATAAGGCAGAGCAAACCACCAGATAGATTGAGCTATATGGCACTAATGACAGAGTTGATTGACTATGAACCTTCTAGTTTCAAGGAGGCTACACAACATGATGTGTGGCAAGAGGCCATGGTTGAAGAGTATGACTCAATCATGAAGAATCAGGTATGGGAGGTTGTTTAGAGGCCAGAGGATAAAAAGGTGGTGGGATCCAGATGGATCTACAAGATAAAGCATGCAACAGACGGAAGTGTGGAGAAGTACAAGGCACGCTTCATGGCGAAGGGGTATTCGCAGAAGGAAGGTATTGACTATGAGGAAACCTTCGCCCCTATCACTAGGTATTCTTCTATTCGGACTATCATGTCATTAGCAATAGAGATGGGTTGGCACGTCCATTAGATGGACGTGAAGACTGCCTTCCTCAACGATGTTATTGAGGAAGAGGTGTATATTGAGCAACTAGAGGGGTTCGAGGCAGAGAGCAGAGAGTTGCATGTATGCAGGTTGCAGAGAGCTCTGTATGGGCTCAAGCAGGCACCTCGAGCATGGTACTCAAGGATTGACAGCTATCTACGAGAGATGGGTTTCCAAAGGAGTGAGGCAGACCATAACCTTTACTTCTTGTCAGGTCAGGTACCTCTCATACTGGTACTATATGTGGATGATCTCTTTCGTACAGGAGACGAGAGGTTGATTAGGGACTGCAAGTCCAATCTTGCAGTGGAGTTTGAGATGAAATACATTGGGTTGATGCATTACTTCCTAGGTCTGGAGGTTTGGCAGAGAGATGGGTGCTTCTTCATTGGACAGGGGAAGTATGCAGTAGAGATCTTGAGGAGATTTAGGATGGAGGACTGTAGATCTATGGCCACACCTCTAGTTACCAACTGGAGGAAGATTGATGTATCGGGATTAGAGGAGTTTGATCCTACACTATATAGGCGGCTTATCTGGTCGCTTATGTATCTGGTCAACACTCGACCAGACATCAGCTTTGCGGTTAACGCTTTGAGTCAGTTCATGGTGAACCCTCGAAGAATGCATTGGACAGCTACAAAGCACATACTTCGCTACATCAAAGGCAGTGGAGTATGGTTTGGATTATGAGCGCAGTGGGAGTATACAGTTGGCAGGTTTCACGGAAGTTGACTGGGCAGGATGTGTAGAGGATCGGATGAGCACTTTAGGTTGTTGCTTCAGCATTGGATCAGGGGTTGTCTCTTGGTTCAGCAGGAAGCAGAAGTCAGTTGCATTGAGCTCAGCAGAGATTGAGTACATGGAAGCCAGCATGGCTGCATGTGAGGGGATGTGGCTGAGGAAGTTGCTCTCAGGATTGTTCGAGAGTGAGTTGGAGACTACTATAGTTCACTGTGATAATCAAAGTGGTATCAACCTTTCTGAGAATCCAGTGTTCCATGACAAGAGTAAACACATTGACATCCGGTATCACTTCCTCAGAGATTGTGTTCAGAGAGGAACCATTCGGTTGGAGTACATTCAGACAGATGAGCAGGTGGCAGACATATTCACCCAGGCACTTTGCAAACTCAAGTTTGTAAAGTTCAGAGACAAGCTGGGGTTGTTACCGAATCCCTTCCTCATTGAGAGGGAGTGTTAGAAAGTGACAACAAGGAAGGTCTTACTGCATTGCATGTGTCCTTGCATGCAGAAGACTTAAATAATGAAGCCAGTTGTATTTAATATATTTATCCTAAGTTTTACTTTGGAAAATATATTAAAGTGATCTAATTATTAATTGACTTGATGGAACATTTTTTTTTATAAAGTGAAAGTGAGAAATATTAAAGTGATGGCTACTCTAATCTTGGCCATTGATCTCACCGGAGGATCTCATCCATAGATCTATAGTGAGATTAGGTTTTTCGCTTAGCCAATGAGTTATAAGAAATATCAATTGGTGGAGAGGACACACACATTTCGACAAAGACGGAGAGAAAAATTTGAGAGAGAGAATTTTGCAGAGAAGACGAAGAAGCAGAAATTCAGTGTGATCAACAGAGCATCCAGGTAGGAGAGACCATACGGATTCGCAGAGGAGAGAGTCGAGGTCGAATTGCAGTGGTGGACTGTACAACTGCAGGCCGTACAGACCGTACAGCAATAGGTCGTACAGCTACGTTGGGGATCGTGCTATTCCACAGGTTTTCTCAGTGAGTTTTGTTGTGGTTCGATTTTGCCAAGTTGGGCATAAATCGATTTTCTGAAATTGTAAAAGCTTCATATTTTCTTAATAAAATATCCTCTCATATTGTTGCACTGGTTTTCCCATCTTGGGTTTTGTCCGGGGCTTTATACCCAAAAAGATCGTGTTGTCTCTATTGGTGTGATTGATTGGTATTTCTTTCAGTATTTATTTTCCGCTGCATAGTGAAGAAATCCATGTGTGGTTATCAGTGTTAAGTTGGGTTTAATTTATGAATCCAGCATATAGCCCTAGAGTGGATTTTAAGGAAATTTACAGTTTTCAGTAGATTCAACAACCATTTCTTGTGTGTTTAGGTGAGAAGTAATCTTGAAATTTTTTGCTTGTTATTTAGTGTTTTCTTAGGGCTTATGCTTCCATTATCCATTTTATTTATTCCAGATCCATTTTCTAGTTTTTTGTAGCAACAAAGTCTTCTAACCAAACTTCTTTTCTTCCTCCAGTGCCTAACTCTAACAAGAGGAATAACTAGTATCCTCTTTGAAGGCATGTTACAAAGATTGCAAGAAATCCCAATGGTGGTTCATGGAAATGGCGGTGCAATCTTTGTAATAACTTATATAAGGGCTCTTATCCAAGAGTGAAGGCACATTTGTTGAAAGAATCAAGAAAGGGTGTGGATTGTCGCACAAAAACAAGTGACCTAGCAAAGAAGAGGAAGTATGAGAGCAAGAAGGAAGAAGTCAACAGCGTAAAAGAAGACATGAACAGCTTGTTAATGCTATTCCTTAGGCTCCAAATGTTAGATTTTAATATATAGCAATATAACTTTCATTGTTTTGCAATGGAAACAAAACAGCATCACTGAAAGATAACCATGCACAGAAACAAAGAGACAAAGATTTTATCCTGGGAAACCCTTCTACTCAAGGGAAGAAAACCCAACAACCTTTCTTATATAGAGATTCAGTTCAAAACACAAAGTACATCTAGATACAAGATACATCTCATAGACAAGCTCTAGACAAACCCTAGAGGAAAAGAAAAAAGCCACCAAAGATAGCGAACCCCAAGAATTTGCCTCCTCCTTGCTTCGTCCTTCTTCCTCTCTTGCGCACTTGTGGAGCAGACTTGAGTGAATTGCTTGATTGAATGAATCAAGCATCACCTTTATTTATGTTGTTTTGTGGTTGACCTTTTCCACTTTAGTTGGGGTCGATAATAAAATAATAAACGTTACTTTATTGTTTCTGTTTGGGCCAACTTGAGAGGATACCTCACACAACTATAACATCAAAACTCCCTCTTAGCCAGGGAGGTATCATCATGGTGGAATGCATTTGGAGATCATCTGAGCATCACAACTTTCCTCGAACATCTCATCATCATAAGAAAGGTCTTCTGACACAACTCAGTCAATTGAGAAGTGTCATGAACTCAACTCAGTACATTGAGGAGTCAACAACTCAACCCAGTCCATAAGGGAGCCAACATTCAACAGCATGTAACAACTCAACTTAGTCCATCCAGGAGTCAACAACTCAACCCAGTCCATCAAGGACTCAACATGCAACAGTATGTAACAACTCAACTCAGTCCATCGAGGAGTCAACAACTCAACCCAGTCCATCGAGGAGTCAACATGCAAAAACATGTAACAACTCAACTTAGTCCATCAAGGAGTCAACAACTCAATACAATCCATTGGAGAGTCAACATGCAACAACATCTAACGACTCAACTCAGTCCATTGAGGAGACGACAACTCAACCCAGTCCATCGGGGAGTCAACATGCAATAGCATATAACAACTCAACTCAGTCCATTGAGGAGTCAACAACTCAATCCAATCCATTAGGGAGTCAACATGCAAAATCATGTAACAACTCAACTCAGTCCATCGAGGAGTCAACAACTCAACCCAGTCCATCGGGGAGTCAACATGGTAACTCAACTCAGCGAGAAGTGTGCCCATGCATCTCATGGTAACTTAACTCAGCGAGGAGTGCGCCCATGCACAACATATCAGTCCGTTGATATATCCACAATAGAGATCTCTCCCTCACATGGAGAGTTTTACCATCCTCGATCCATGGAGAATATATCACCGATGCTGCAAACTCCCTCTCAACGAGGGAGACATTCTCCACCACTCCAAGCCTGTTAAGGAAGTACACAAACTTTGCCTTGGGAGGAAGCTGGGTGAGAATGTCGGCAATTTGATTATCTGTAGGAATATAAAGGAGTTGGACTGCTCCCCTTTGCACCATAGCATACCACTGCATTGTTGAACATTGTTTCAACTTCCTCAGTGTTATCTCTCATTAAGTGAGTCTACTGAGATGAGTCTCCCACTCTCTCAATAATACTCGATGGCAATCCAGACTCCCTCTGGATCCCTATTGCAGACTCCCTCTACAAATTTGTAATCTAATCTCCCTCTGGAGCAGCTCACTAGCAAGTCCATCATCTTGTATGAGGTGTCATCTCGAATGCCAATCTAAACTGCATCCTGAACACCAGCTCTCATAGAACGAATAAGCACAGCTCCTCATGAGAGTATATTGGTCTAGCGTCACCCAGATATATCACAGATCAATCAACTGCCTATACATGGTGTGATCTACCAAATCTTAATCAAAAGCACACTCAGCTTCTTCATATTCGTTACCATAGGTGTAGACATGGACTTATAGTCCATCATCTCAAATCTCCTCAAGACAAGAATAGTATACTTCCCCTGACTCAGGAAGATCTCATCATGTCTTTGCCACACCTTTAATCCCAAGAAATAATGTATCAAGCCAAGGTTCTTCATCTCGAACTTAGAGACTAAATCCCTCTGCATTTGTCAATGAATCTCTCTGTCTCTGTGGGGAACTGCATCACAATCAAGGAATCATCATCAGCAATTTGTGCCACTTGCACATGCTGAATCCTGAGTCATTGCTCTAACTAAGCATATGTATATTGCACCTCCTCAGAGTTCAATTGAGAGGTTCTCTTCCTAGAGCAATCCGGACATGCAAGCACAAGTAATGCTCTAACCACCTCTAGAGTCTACCATGATTCCAATTGAAAGCCAACTGCTCCTCATGTGGTCCCCACATCCCAGGTAGCATGTTGAAGTAACTAAGGAACTTCAGAGAACTCATCAACTGCTACTAGCTGCAATTCCCCATGATCATTGGAAGGATGAACATTTGTAGTAGAGAGAGACCAACATTCGTTGGAGCCTCCTGCTTCCAACCATCAATCTCCATATGAGATCCTTTGGACCTATGGGTTGCGACTCCATCTAGTGTCTGTATCCGGTTACACTAGAATAATGTCCAAAAGAACAAACCAATAGAGAATAATTCCATATCGGAAAGACAAATAATATTTGAATAAGAATTTTTTTTATGATCTTACATTTACAATAGGTTGGCTTTTAAATAGACCATCATTCGTTTTCAATTATAAAGATACGACTGTTGACTATTAATTAATAATTACATATTTATTTATTATTATTATTCATTTATGTTTGTAACATTGCCTTCCTCTTCAGCAATGCTTTATCCTCAAAGCATATGAATGAAGAAGATTTACACCATATACTTATAATGTTGTCGAATCGTTCTTTGTGGTCTCGTAGTTGATGAAACATGTCGATATGACTTGTTGAGTATGGAACATAACTTCCAAAATGTAAAAGGAACAATCCATCCTAAATCGATTCGGTGTTGAACGTTATGCTTCCACAGTGAACTATCGTGATGGGCTTTGAGTGCACTGGTATTAGTGTCTTTCGTTACTTGTTCACAATTTTTAGGATATATACTCTTATGATGTGGATGTCGATAAGGAATTCTTGTAACGTTATTTCCCTTGATCATGTTTGTAGTGTCTTCTTGTTTAAACTTTCGCGTGTTAAATTTTGTTTAGGGTTTGATGCAGAAAAATCAAAACTTATATACTTTAATGCAAAATTCAATATATCAAACTTATGTTGAAGCAGAATAGTACAGCAGTAGCTAAACACAGTAATCAGACTGTATAATTTAAAACATAATTTTCATCTCTTACAACTTTAACAATACCAAGAGGTCCTCGTGTTAAAGTAATCTTCATTAACATGTAATCAACAATATAAAAACTAACAAACAATAACAAGTCTAATTAACAAGTTAGGGTACTTACCTGTAGTGTGGGACCCTTCCTATTTTACACTCAGAAGAAATTACTTTCAGAAAGGATTGTACCTCTCAGAGGCCAGTCAATTACTAGGAACCAGCAAACCCTGCTAGAGGGTAAGTACAAACAAGAGAGAGAGAGAGAGATGACAGGTTGACGTACAGTCAAGTAGGGATAACTAATGACTGTCAAAAACGGTGACAATCTCAATCAAGTCCCGGCATAATAGAATTCCAATAGATATAAGCACCAAACGTTCGAACCCTAGCAAAAATAAGACCTCAATCAGAAGTTTGAGACTATGCACTCATACTTCTCCAGAGTGTCCCAGATCAAAGAACAATTAGAAGCTATTGGAGATATGGTGGAAGATGTTGAAGTTGGGATGACCACTTTGAATGGTCTTCATAGAGATTGGGAACCCTTTGTTCGTGGAATATGTGCTAGGAAGAGATTGATCCAATTCAGACAATTGTGGGAAGAATGTGTACAGGAGGAAGAAAGAATAGCAGTAAGAGAGGAGAAACTAAATGACAATGAATACCAAGCTTTGCAACCCATGCCAAAGGTGGAAGGAAAAGGAAGAGTGATGGACGTACCTGTTATCACATATATAGTAGTTGGGCTACCATATCTTTATTTTCAGATTCCAGTACATTTTTCAGCCAGTTCCTTACATTGAGATGCTGAGATGAGCATCTATATTGGATCACTATTATGATTATGGACAGCAGTATATTCCTATGCCATGACTGAGTCCCAGAACACTCAGATTTGATGACTGATGTAGCCATTTAGCCATTTACAGAGCAATATGTATTGCCCAGAGTTGCAGCAGCAGGTTCTCAGTGGACAAATGATGGTTCAGATTGTTTATGCACAGGTATATGACCCAGTAGGTATTATCATGTGTTTATGGTTATTATTGCTTTTATACACATTCTTGTGGCATGTCTTAGCACTTAGTGTCATGATCTAGCGATCATATAGATATATGGACTTGGTTGTATTATTTATTCATTTATGTCCCTACTCAGACTTAGAAGTTCTTGGTTATACTCATTGGTTTTACCCTCCTTAGGGAGAATAGAGGTGATCATTTCCACCATCTTTTGGCTTGCTAGTGTTGGTCTCATTATTCACTTTCTCCACCCATCCATTACCTTCCACTTATTGTTGTTACCCTGACTTACTACTTGACTAGTGGCATGGAGAACCTTCCCCCACTATAGCCTCTTTGTTGGCTGAGCTTCCCTATTGTATTGTGTCTCAGCTTTGAGTTGCCTAAGCTATGTTGGCTAAACCTGAAAGAGGTAGTGCTACCATCAATACAACGTGTATGGAAATGAAATGTATATCTCTATGAAAGCCCATTCATGGAAGCGTGTTTCTGAACACACATGAATGAAAGGCAAGCCTAATGAAATTGGCTTTGAAAGTTAAATGTGAAATGTAAATCCATGGAATCGTGTTTCTAAACACACATGGACCATAAAGCCTCATAAATTAAGTTCCAAGAATGTGTTTCTCAACACACACGGACAAAGGCTATGTAAATTTGAAAGGCCCAAAAAGCAATTGTTTAATAAATGCTATATCTAATGATTGTTGGCCTCACTTGAATTGATTTATTCCTCACTATCTTGTGAGTTATCATGTGAGATGGAGTAAGGGACAACTAATTCTAAGAGTCCCCTAGAGTCTCAAGTTACGGTTTGTCAGGCACCCAGTCATGGCGGCCCTAGAAAAGATCCTCACGGAGTTGTATCAGCTTGGATGTGAGTTGTAGGCATCTGTCAAGGTTGAATAAGCACTTCTGAAACAGCTTACCCATTTGTGAGACACTGCCCTCAACTGTGTTACTGCTTGTCCAACATATGATTTAGTGTGTATCCCCTTTCCATTTCCAAAGTGTCACAGTGTCAAGTCAGTTGTCATCCCTTAGCTTAGCCTAATAAGTCTTTAGCCTTCACCCATCACTAGCAAAATGATCACAGCTATGAAATGAGTATAGTCTTGAAAGTCTACGTCTAAGTCATAATAATAATAATATTGAAAACATTTAATATTTGGTTTTAGATCGCCAGAGAATTGATTACTATATGTTATATTGCTACTTGAATGATTTGTAGAGCATGTCTTAGCCTTTAACACTTGCAGCAGCTTATTTTCAGTTTGGGTCATATTATTGGTCATGTTGACTTGGTCAAACCTAGTTTGACCAAGGTCAACTACAGGACATGAGGTGGATGGACCTTAGATGATGCAGATGGATGATATATGGTCTATTACAGGTCACCAAGTGGTTCCATGCATTAGTTACAGGTTTATAATGATGATCTGGCATTTTATTATATTTGATCATTTACAGATTATTATTATTTTTATCTGTCCGAGTATATGTGAGATATTATTTGATCATGCAGAGATCCATATGGTGTATGAGTACACACCCTTGGTAGATTTGGGCTCTTTGAGTTCATTGAGACAGTTGGTTTTCAGTTCCGGGCAATTACAGTGGGTATTTTCCTCGGTTTAATATTCTGGTGCATATTTGCCATTTTAAATGGCCTGTCAGAGCAGTGTGATGATGTGATTGGTTTGCCTATGGCGCTATAGAGGTGACATGCAATGTAGCCACTTGTTTTTACTACATTGTTGTGTTCCCGGAAACATTGGTGCAGTCAGATTTGGCCCCAGGTGACTAGGCAGAGAGTTACAGGCATTTTGATGCTTTCCAGAGGATTTACAGAGGATAAAAAATGGTTAAAATGGCTACTAAGGAAATCGATTTGGGCTAATGAGGCAAGGAATTGGCATGAAAATTGTTCTGATGATGTATTTGATGTCCCCCACGCCTTCCAAAGCAGTTGTATCAGTCAGTGGGGCCCTCACACATTTCTCCAGCATATTTTGAGGTTTTCTGGAGCCTTTGGAGGATCACAAGTTTCCTAGAGGAGCACAATTTGGTGCTAGGTTGAGTCATATGATGTTGTGCCATGGGGATTGACTAGGGAGGTTGGATATCACCCCCTAGACCCACCATGTGCTTTAGTTCATGTTATTTGGTCATGTTGAGTGGGACCCCCTCTCCTAGGGTGATTTTGTCCATGTTATGTTATATTTTTGAGTTGATCCATGTACTTTATTGTTGAGCTCATCTCAACCATTGATTAGAACATTTTGATCTTTTAATCTTAGCCATCCATTCAAAAGGTGGTTAGGGTTTTGGTATCTCTCCATCCTATTTAAAGGAGAGAGCTTCTCATTGTAAAGGGATTGTTGGCTCTTGGAATCTTGATAATAAAAACTATTTGCAAATATTCTTGGATCTCCTTTGCATCGATATTCTTAGATGGTGATTGGAAAGTCTATTGCATCCTAGCATTTGAGAGTTTGTGGTGATATCTATATTTTTAGTGTAATACTTTGTCTTGTCTGCAGGAGGGCGACTTCACTTGGGCGTTTTTGCAGGGCTTCCTCAACTCGTTGTCTTGGCTTCGCTTGTATCAAGGGGTTTTCATTAGCATCATTGTGATCTATGATTTCATCTTGTTATTTCTTCTGTTACATTACTCTATTTCTCTTGATGCATCAAATCTGATATGGTTGACGTTTGTTGTGCAAGAGAGAAGGCGCATTGGCTTCCTTGGGAAAATCGATTTGCATTGGATACTCACTCAAATCTCTTCAAATTGATCGGGAAGGCATAGATCATCATCATCAAGGTATCTACAAGGTTTTCCAGGTAAGATCTACAGCTTTGTTATTTATTTTGGGGTTGCAATCCAGTTCCTTACATTGAGATGCTGAGATGAGCATCTATATTGGATCACTATTATGATTATGGACAGCAGTATATTCCTATGCCATGACTGAGTCTCAGAACACTCAGATTTGATGACTGATGTAGCCATTTAACCATTTACAGAGCAATATGTATTGCCCAAAGTTGCAGCAGCAAGTTCTGAATGGACAGATGATGGTTCAGATTGTTTATGCACAGGTATATGACCCAGCAGGTATTATCATGTGTTGATGGTTACTATTGCTTTTATACACATTCTTGTGGCATGTCTTAGCACTTAGTGTCATGATCTGGCGATCATATAGATATATGGACTTGGTTGTATTATTTATTCATTTATGTCCCTACTCAGACTTAGAAGTTCTTGGTTATACTCATTGGTTTTACCCTCCCTAGGGAGAATAGAGGTGATCATTTCCACCATCTTTTGGCTTCCTAGTGTTGGTCTCATTATTCACTTTCTCCACCCATCCATTACCTTCCAGTTATTGTTGTTACCCTGACTTACTACTTGACTAGTGGCATGGAGGACCTTCCCCCCCACTATAGCCTCTTTGTTGGATGAGCTTCCCTATTGTATTGTGTCTCAGCTCTGAGTTGCCTAAGCTGTGTTGGCTAAACCTGAAAGAGATAGTGCTACCATCAGTACAATGTGTATGGAAATGAAATGTATATCTCTATGAAAGCCCATTCATGGAAGCCTGTTTCTGAACACACATGAATGAAAGGCAAGCCTAATGAAATTGGCTTTGAAAGTTAAATGTGAAATGTAAATCCATGGAATCGTGTTTCTAAACACACATGGACCATAAAGCCTCATAAATTAAGTTCCAAGAATGTGTTTCTCAACACACACGGACAAAGGCTATGTAAATTTGAAAGGCCCAAAAAGCAATGGTTTAATAAATGCTATATCTAATGATTGCTGGCCTCACTTGTATTGATTTATTCCTCACTAGCTTGTGAGTTATCATGTGAGATGGAGTAAGGGACAGCTAATTCTAAGAGTTCCCTAGAGTCTCAAGTTACGGTTTGTCAGGCACCCAGTCATGGCGGCTCTAGAAAAGATCCTCACGGAGTTGTATCAGTTTGGATGTGAGTTGTAGGCATCTGTCAAGGTTGAATAAGCACTTCTGAAACAGCTTACCCATTTGTGAGACACTGCCCTCCCCTGTGTTATTGCTTGTCCAACATATGCTTTAGTGTGTATCCCCTTTCCATTTCCAAAGTGTCACAGTGTCAAGTCAGTTGTCATCCCTTAGATTAGCCTAATAAGTCTTTAGCCTTCACCCATCACTAGCAAATTGATCAGAGCTATGAAATGAGTATAGTCTTGAAAGTCTAAGTCTGAGTCATAATAATAATAATATTGAAAACATTTAATATTTGGTTTTAGATTGCCAGAGAATTGATTACTATATGTTATATTGCTACTTGAATGATTTGTAGAGCATGTCTTAGCCTTTAACACTTGCAGCAGCTTATTTTCAGTTTGGGTCATATTATTGGTCATGTTGACTTGGTCAAACCTAGTTTGACCAAGGTCAACTACAGGACATGAGGTGGATGGACCTTAGATGATGCAGATGGATGATATATGGTCTATTACAGGTCACCAGGTGGTTCCATGCATTAGTTACAGGTTTATAATGATGATCTGGCATTTTATTATATTTGATCATTTACAGATTATTATTATTTTTATTTGTCCGAGTATATGTGAGATATTATTTGATCATGCAGAGATCCATATGGTGTATGAGTACACACCATTGGTAAATTTGGGCTCTTTGAGTTCATTGAGATAGTTGGTTTTCAGTTCCGGGCAGTTACAGTGGGTATTTTCCTCGGTTTAGCATTCTAGTGCATATTTGCCATTTTAAATGGCCTGTCAGAGCAATGTGATGATGTGATTGGTTTTCCTATGGCGCTATAGAGGTGACATGCAGTGTAGCCACTTGTTTTTACTATATTGTTGTGTTCCCGAACACATTGGTGCAGTCAGATTTGGCCCCAGGTGACTAGGGAGAGAGTTACAGGCATTTTGATGCTTTCCAGAGGATTTACAGAGGATAAAAAATGGTTAAAATGGCTACTAAGGAAATCGATTTGGGCTAATGAGGCAAGGAATTGGCATGAAAATTGTTCTGATGATGTATTTGATGTCCCCCACGCCTTCCAAAGCAGTTGTATCAGTCAGTGGGGCCCTCACACATTTCTCCAACATATTTTGAGGTTTTCTGGAGCCTTTGGAGGATCACAAGTTTCCTAGAGGAGCACAATTTGGTGCTAGGTTGAGTCATATGATGTTGTGCCATGGGGATTGACTAGGGAGGTTGGATATCACCCCCTAGACCCACCATGTGCTTTAGTTCATGTTATTTGGTCATGTTGAGTGGGACCCCCTCTCCTAGGGTGATTTTGTCCATGTTATGTTATATTTTTGAGTTGATCCATGTACTTTATTGTTGAGCTCATCTCAACCATTGATTAGAACATTTTGATCTTTTAATCTTAGCCATCCATTCAAAAGGTGGTTAGGGTTTTGGTATCTCTCCATCCTATTTAAAGGAGAGAGCTTCTCATTGTAAAGGGATTGTTGGCTCTTGGAATCTTGATAGTAAAAACTATTTGCAAATATTCTTGGATCTCCTTTGCATCGATATTCTTAGATGGTGATTGGAAAGTCTATTGCATCCTGGCATTTGAGAGTTTGTGGTGATATCTATATTTTTAGTGTAATACTTTGTCTTGTCTGCAGGAGGGCGACTTCACTTGGGCATTTTTGCAGGGCTTCCTCAACTCATTGTCTTGGCTTCGCTTGTATCAAGGGGTTTTCATTAGCATCATTGTGATCTATGATTTCATCTTGTTATTTCTTCTGTTACATTACTCTATTTCTCTTAATGCATCAAATCTGATATGGTTGACGTTTGTTGTGCAGGAGAGAAGGCGCATTGGCTTCCTTGGGCAAATCGATTTGCATTGGATACTCACTCAAATCTCTTCAAATTGATCGGGAAGGCATAGATCATCATCATCAAGGTATCTACAAGGTTTTCCAGGTAAGATCTACAGGTTTGTTATTTATTTTGGGGTTCCAATCCAATGGCCATTTCATTTTACTGTCAAAACCCTCATTAAAAATAATCTAAAAATTCTCTGGGTCAAACCACTTGGTATTTTGGCAAATCTTTTCTGGGTTTTTCACCTTAGGGCAAAACCAAGGTGGGTTCTCCTGGACGTTATGGTTGGAGGACTCCACGAGGCCCAACTCCCTAGGCACTGGTCTCCTAACCCTTGTGCCTGGCCATTTTTCTGTGGTTTGATCTTGTTTCTGAGACTTGTGTGTTTTGATACTGTCATACCTTCTTTCAAGTCTATCCAAAGGTACTAGATAGCCCCAATCTTGTTCCTAACCTCCCTGCTTTGGACACAGTTCCCAAGGCAGTGGATTTTTATATCATTTGTTGGTACCTTGATTATGGATCTTTTACTTAAGCCTATAAGTCACTTGTATAATCATATTGGATCAATTTCATATCTCATAAGCCTCTTGATCCAACCCATAACTCACCTTGTGACTTCATCAGTAAATCTAGGGTTTACTATACCTAACACCTTACGTACTTCACTGTGTCTGATTTGATCTGGTGTCTTGGTTTGATCTCTCCTATCTGGAGTTGATCTGGGTCTCCCCCTTTGTTGTCTAGGGCTTAGATAACATCAAGTGAAGAGTGCCTCGATTGGCATGACAACCATCCATTTGGGAGTCGAGGCTCTCTTGGTTCACCTCTTTGGTTGCCCATCCCCTCTACCATCTTCACTGATCCATCTATAGGGGCAACTACAAGTTTGGTGATAACAGTACCCGTAACCACTCTCCCAGAAGATCTCAAGGATCTCAAAGGAACAAGAGGTTCAAGAAAGACCTCTCCTCTATTGAATGTTACTCTTGTCACAAGACAGGATACCTAGCAAGAAATTGTCCATCCAAATCTGGACAACATAGGAAGCAGAAGAAGAGATTTCATGCTCATGCAGCGGAAGATAGTGAGTATGATGATGAAGACAAATCCAAAGAAGATGAAGACTCCAGCGAAGAATATGTGCTAATCTCAGCACTCACTGGTTCAGTATCTCATGGGAGTGATACTTGGCTAGTGGACAGTGGAGCCTCAAAACATATGACGGGTATAAAGAATCCCTTGTACATCTCATGCAGAAAGACTCTCCACATAAAGTAAAGCTTGGAGACGACTACCAATATCTTATCAAAGGAATGGGAGAGGCCACTTACAAATGGGACTCTGGAAAGTCCATGAACATGAAGGAAGTGCTATATGTTCCAGGTTTGAAGAAGAACCTTCTATCTATTTCAGCATTAGATAAGAAAGGTCTTAGAATTGTATTTGTAGATGGTGAAGTTCTTATCTGGCCAAAGGGGAAGACTATCAATGATGCTGTCGTCATTGGAGAAGAAGAAGGAGGACTCTATAAGCTTAAGGGCCATGTAGATTCAGCACTAGTGTCCAGTACCATGAGCCCTTGTAAACTATGGCATAGAAGACTAGCTCATGTACACTACAAAGCCTTACCAATAGTAAGTAAGGTGGTGACTGGATTACCAAAAATCTAGGTTGATCATGAAGGAGTGTGCAAAGGATGTGCACAAGGAAAAAGTAAAAAGAATCCATTTCCAAGCAGTGACAGCAAAGCAAAAGGTATATTGGACATCATTCATTCCGACATTTGTGGACCCATGTCTACCACTTCACTAAGCGGGTATGTGTATTATGATTCCTTTATTGATGATTATTCCCTCAAAACATGGATTTACTTTCTAAAGAGTAAAGATGATTTTTTTGGAAAGTTTAAAGAGTTTAAGGCTCTTGTAGAAAACCTCTCTGACAAAAAGATAAAGATACTAAGGACAGATAATGGAGGGGAATACACTTCAGGTGATTTTAAAGATTTATGTAAACAAGCATTGATTAAGAGGGAGCTTACTATTCCCTATAATCCACAACAGAATGGTGTAGCTGAAAGAAAGAACAGAACTATCGTGGAAGCAGTGAAGGCCATGATCCATGATCAAGACCTACCCATGCATCTATGGGTTGAAGCAGCTAGGACCGCAGTCTATGTACAGAATAGGATCTCTCACAGTGCTCTTGGAAACAAGACCCCAGAAGAGATGTTCACCGGTACGAAACCTGAAGTCAGTCATCTAAAGATATTTGGATGGTCAGTGTTCGTTCACATTCCAAAGGAGAAGAGATCAATACTGGAACCTTCAAGAAAGAAGGGAATATTTGTGGGTCAGAGTGAGCAATCAAAGGCTTACCGTATCTACATCCCAGGATTTCGCCAATCGAGCATAGCCGAGATGTTACATTTGATGAAGACACAACTTTCAACAAGTCTAAGTAGACTCATGAGGATGTAGAGGAGCATGAAGCTCCTAGAGTTGCAGATACTAATAATGTACCAGATAGAAACATTGAAGAGGAACCTATTCCAAAGGATCACGACAAGGCAAGGTTCGTAGCTTGGGGGTTCTCTCAGAAGGAAGGAATTGATTATGAGGAGACCTTTGCCCATGTTGCCAGATATACCTCAATTAGAACCATCCTTGCCTTGGCAACTAAGATGAAATGGAAGTTAGATCAGATGGATGTAAAAACGGCTTTCCTGAATGGAAAGATAGAAGAGGAAGAATACATCGAACAACCAGAAGGATTCGAAACAAAAAACAGAAAGACACATGTATGCAAACTGAAGAAAGCATTGTATGGGTTGAAGCAAGCACCGAGAGCATGGTATGGAAGAATTGATAGCTTCCTAATGAGCTTGAGCTTTACCAAGAGTAAAGCAGATTCAAATTTTTACTATAAGATCATGAATGATGAACCCATGATATTACTTTTGTATGTGGATGATTTGTTTGTTCCTAAAAGGAGAAGACAAGCACATCACTAAATGTAAGAAGAGACTTGCTGCAGAATTTGAGATGAAAGACCTTGGGATGATGCATTATTTTCTAAGTCTTGAAGTATGGCAGTTTCCAGATGAGATTTTCCTGAGTCAAGGAAAAATACACAGTTGAAATCCTGAAGAGATTTGGGATGTTGGATTGTAAGGCCATGACTACTCCGATGGTGACAAATTTGAAGCTCCTAAATGATGCTTCATCAGATATAGTAGATGTCATGATGTATAGAAAGATAATTGGGTCATTGATGTACTTGACCAATACCAGACCAAATATATGTTTTGTTGTGAACACCTTGAGTCAGTATATGGTGGAGCCCAGAACTATTCACCTGATTGCAATAAAACATGTGATGAGGTACCTAAAAGGTACGATAGACTTTGGACTCAGATATGCTTCTAATAGTGAGTTCAGACTGTACGGATATACAGACTCGGATTGGGCTGGAAGTGTCGAAGATAGAAAAAGCACTTCAGGATGTTGCTTTAGTTTGGGATTAGATATGATCTCATGGCTCAGTAGAAAGCAACCCTGTGTTGCTCTCAGCACAGCAGAAGTTGAATACATAGCAGCATGTTCATCTTGTAGCGAAGCAGTGTAGCTCTGCAAGATGTTGGTTGGATTGTTTGATGCAGAGATAGATGTGACTAATATTCTCTGTGATAACCAGAGTTGCATCAAGATGACAAAGAATCTAGTGTTCCACGACAGATCGAAACACATCGAGATAAAGTTCCACTATATCTGGGATATGGTGCAGAAGGGAGCTGTGAAGCTCAAGTATGTTCCTACAAAGGGACAAGTTGCTGATGTGTTGACTAAGCCTCTATCTCGCATAAAGTTTGAAAACTTTCAAGACAAGCTTGGTGTGGTCCGAAAGGACCTACCTCGAAAGAGGGAGTAGATTCCAGTTCTTAGGAACTGATGCCAGTCCTGGGGATTGAAGATCGGTATTGGCAGACTGATAGAGTTCAAGTTCTTAGGAACTGATGCCAGTCCTGGGGACTGAAGATCAGTACTGGCTGACTGATAGAGTTCCAGTTCTTAGGAACTGATTCTAGTCATGGGGACTGAAGATCAAGACTGGCCGACTGATAGAGTTCCAGTTCTTAGGAATTGATTCCAGTCCTAGGGACTGAAGATCAGTATTGGCTGACTGATAGAGTTCTGGTTCTTAGGAACTGACGCCAATCCTGGGGACTGAAGATCAGTACTAGCTGACTGATAGAGTTCCAGTTCTTAGGAACTGATGCCAGTCCTGGGGACTGAAGATCAGTACTAGTTGACTGATAGAGTTCCAGTTCTTAGGAACTAATGCCAGTCCTAGGGACTGAAGATCGGTACTGGCTGACTGATAGAGTTCCAGTTCTTAGGAACTGATGCCAATCATGGGGACTAAAGATCCGTACTGGCTGACGGATAGAGTTCCAGTCCTTAGGGATTGATGTCAGTCCTTGGTGACTGAAGATCAGTACTGGTTGACTGATAGTGTTCCAGCAAAGGACGTGGCTGATGATGATTGTCCAGCAAAGGACGTTGCTGATGGTGATATTCCAGCAAATGATGATGTTGTTGATGATGATCCAACAGAAGATGTTCCAGCTGATGATGTTGTTGATGATGATCCAACAGAGGAAGTTCCAGTTGACGATGTTGCTGATGATGATCCAACAGAGGATGTTGCTAACGATGATACAGAGGATGTTGTTGATGGTGATATTCCAGCAAGATGATGATGTTGTTGATGAGGATGTTCCAACAGATGATACCCCAGACATATGATGATCCAAAAACTTCCTACGACATATAGAGATTCACAAGTCGGTTGTGCAACTATTGATGTGGCCCGTAGAATAAATTCCTAGTTAAGAGGGAGTGTTGAAGAAATGTAACTGCGGAAGATATTCAAGATGTATTTGTCTATTGTATTATTGTATTCCTCCTTCGGGAGATGTCATTGATGTAATTAATAACGTATTTCTCCTATCTCATATATTTTGCCCCTTGTTTTTGCAACATGCTCTCTAAGATAAGGCAGTGTCATTCTTTTATGTTTAATCTTTTTTAGAACATCCTTCAAATCCATGCCCTAGTGCATACAAAAAACGAGCCCCTACATAGGTGTAAGGAGTTAGGACCCTTTGGTAGGAGCTTTTGCTTGACTCGTTTTCTATCTTTCGCATTGGAAATGCATTAGGCAAATCTTTTCAAACTAGAAATACCATGCAAATGTTACAACGGCATTTAGCCCTCGCTCACATCCAAAAACAAATTCTACAATGGGATTCAAGGGAGAGGCACAAAACTTCCTATGACTTTATTGCATGTTATTTAAACAGATTCCTTTTGTGACGAAAGTACAGCAAGGGTTTATGATTTGTGACTATTTCAAATCAATTAATATCTATGCAGTACTTTAACATCTTTATGGAATGGATTAATGTTCAAGGTTCCTACTCAAAGATGGGGTTATCTATATTAATATCAGTGATTGATATACTTTTGGATCATCATTGCTTGTTATTCTATTTAAATGTTCAAATGCCTATTATTTTTCCTTCTATTCAACTGTCTTCTTTAGTAGTTCAAGTAGGGAGCTTATTATTGGGTTCTAGATCAATTTGGTATTCAACTATCTTGCACAGGGACCCATCCCCCCTAAAATTTCACACGTTTCCTGCATTCCCACGTTCCGGGGACTTGGGGACTCCTCGGAAACATCCCCAAATCGTCGAGGACTCCATCGGGGACTCGGGGACTTTTTGGACGTCCCCTTCCAAATCAGGGACTTTTCGGGTACGTCCCCAGCGTCCCTCGCGCAACAGGGGACTCACAGACGTCCCTCGATCTCTGCACATGAAAATAAAAAATTAAAAAATAATCAAAATTAAAAATTAAAAACCTAAGGCTAAAAGTAAAACTAAAAAACTAAATTCTAATTTCTGAGTTTCTAACCTAACCCACGGCCCCCTACATTATCTTTCCCCTCCATACTCTAGCGGCTACTGTTGAAATATTGTAACTTCTAAGGATATTATATTTGTACTTTATTATTTCGGAGATGTTTCATTCCTCCGTGGAGACCCTATTGTATATCCGGAGATGTTTATTCCTCCGAGAGAATGTGGTAACTAGGGTTATTAGATCCCCCATGTGGGGTCAGCCCTGAGTTAGTTGTTTAGGGTTTATTAGACTCTCTTAGGAGAGGTCGACCCTAGGGTGAAAAGTCAGTTAGAAGATGAGTATAAGTAGAGGAGTTGTGTTCCTCACTTATCACTCATTCACTCAATTGTGATTGGCACATAGGAGAGAGAGAGAGATCTGCTATGGAGGAGAAGGAGCTCATGTTTGGGGGATTACATCTTTGTATTTCCTAGTTATCTATATTGAGGAAGCTTTGCTGGGTTTTCTACCCCATGAGGGTTTCCCAGGATAAATCTGTGTCTCTTGTGTTTATGTTGTGCTTGTTGTTCTTTCAGTGATCCTGTATATGCTATTGTTGTGAAATTGAATGTAATATTGATGTTATCTATCTTAGCATATTGAATCTTAACATGGTATCAGAGCTACCCTGAAGGAAGGCAATGTATGGCGCTTACGACACTTGTCTCACTTGCGACAATTTGAAAGTTAGGGTTTTGTATGGCAAAACCTAGTCATCGTGGCACTTTCGCTATAAATCCATTTTGGCGAAGGTTCGGGATCTGAAACTTTTACAGGCCGAAGATAACATCCCCCTGTACCTTGTGTCTGAAGCTCAACCTCAGATTCGTTGTACTTTGTGATTTATGATCCGTACAAGTTAGGGTTTCTGCCTCTTCCAAAATGCAGTCCTAAACAGGTGACCTAGGGAAAAAGGTCATATCTCGGGCTAGGAAGCTCCAAATGAAATTCTGTAAAAAGTGGCAGTTAGGGCACGGACTGTAGTTTGACAGGTCCATTTTTCAGAGGCCGAAGTTGAAACAGCAACACGTGGCACTTCGTACAAGTTCGCTATGTTGTTTCATCCCATAAACAAGTCATGTTGCGACACTTGGCATAACTCTCTCTCAGAGAATCCATTAAAGCTCAGACCTATGGGGTTGGAAAGATGGAAAATCAAGCTACCACAGGCCGAAGTTTCAGACCCTGCAAATCCGAAATTTCAGAGATACACCAGAAACGACACGACACATCTGAAATGGCTCAACGGAGGAAATCTAAGAAGAGGAGGAAGAAGCTCTCACTTAGGGTTTTCAGGTTTTAGCTCTGGAAAGACTTGATACAATGTTGGAGACACCTGATACAACATTGGAAGCTTTGATAATGGATTTGAAATCCATTCATCTTAGATATTGATCCTCCATCAAAATGTTGTGGGAGGAAGGAGATTGAAAATTAGGGTTTCCAAGTAAGAAGAAACCCTACCAAAGTTGAGAGACTCATAGGGCAGCAATAAAGGAGGTTTAATGGCACTGCTATTTATCATCCTAGCACCATGAACCTATACAAGATGTTTTACAAGTACTCTACCTTGGATGGTTAGGGTTTTACCCCTATAGAGAAGACTACTCGTCTGGTATGACTTGAGAAGACACGGGTATGTTTTGAAATCTGATTCATGATTAAGTTCATAATATGTTTCTCATCATTTAAGGTTAGTACAATTATGATTGTTTGATAATGAATGCATGTGAGTGATAGAAGACATTCATTGATTAGGGTTATGACACTTATGATTGTACTAATGCACCTGTGGTGTTGTATGAGGATGATATTGTCTGCTAACAAGATACAGGTACATCAAGAAAGACAAATCAAGTTCTATGACCATGATAACATGAAGACAAAGACTCATCCATAGTCTTTGACCACATGAAAGCTCTACTTACGAGGTATGTATGACTTTGTTCTACTATGCTTAACTTATGAGATATGCAGGTTCTAGCACAAGGTCTCTAAATAATTGAAGAGAACAAAGAAGATATTGTTTGGGTATGATAAGACATAACCAAGCATGATAATCCAGGTATGTTTTCCTATATCAAGTTAGAATCCTACTTTGTGTTAGGATCTTAGGTAAGTATACCTGTGTATGAAATAATCATGACCATACATACTTAAGATTATTTAGAATCATAATGTTTTGATAGTATTGAGATTATACTAATGAATGTATGATTATGTATGAGATCATGAGGATGACACTAGTGCACACTTAAGCATGCATAGTGGTACAGAATGGATAGAAGTTCAAAGACATATAGAGATCAAGCAGGAGACAACCACACAAATATAAAAGATAAGTATTTGAGTTGTTATTTGAATCTCTGAATAGTTAATGATATTGCTCGTAATAGTTGTATGCATATTTGTATTCCTAGAATATATCATGCATAGTGTAAGCATTCATATAGCATTGAACAGTATACTACTAATACGCATATGATGGATAAGTTGGACAAACATTCCATTGTTACTTGTCTAAAATGAAACCTCTTTGCTGACATGCTGGGAGCTGTGCACGCTCTTGATAGAATGTTCTAGTAGAGATGGAATGCATCTAGATAACCATTGTATGCATACAGGATATGGAAAGTGCTGTGCCAAAGTATTGGTCAAGATAGTTGCATGACTATGTGAATCATATCAGTATGCATAATAGGTTATCATGTCAACATGATTTGATGATTATGAAGTATTACTAATCATGTAATTAACTTTGATTTGTAGGAAAGATCATGAAGAATGGTGAACACCGAACAAGTGATGGATGTTCAACAAGAAGACTTACAAATCAAACATACTATAGAAGGCTCGTGGCTAGAAGATTCTCTTAGAAAGAGGAAGAGGATCATGACGAGATGTTTGCTCCAAGTGGCTAGATAAGACCATTCTCTTAATGGTGTAATTGAAGAAGAAGTATGAATCGAGAAAACTCCCAGGATTCAATTGAAGAAAGCTTTGTACGAGTACCCAGGATCGATAGTCATTTGATGAGCTTAATGATCACCATGGGTGATACAGATTTCAACCTTTGCTACAAGGTTGAAGATGGTGTCTATATACAGATGACATTCTTCTCTTAGATGGATGCAAGAAGGAACTCACTACAGAGTTCAAATGATCTTGAGGCTCATATCAGTAGACACATCTGACGAGAGATGGCATGGATAGATAAGCAGAAGATCACTCAATGCAGAGTGTGAATGATGTTCAGTCACAGAGGGAGAATTGATAGCTTCTTGACAAGCTGATCCTAACCTTTGCCTTAAGGTTATGATGAACCTGTCATACTATTACTATATGTGGATGATCTCTTTCTGACAGGGAATGAGAAATAGATCATGGAAAGCAAGAAGAAGCTAGCTACAGAATTTGAGATGAAAGATCTCGGATTGATGCATTACTTCCTAGGTCTGGAAGTATGGCAAGGCCCAGAAGGAATCTTTCTCAAACCAGAGAAAGTATGCTCTTGAGAAGATTTGATATGTTGGAATGAAAAGCCATGACCACTCCCATGGATTCCAACTTGAAGTTGTTAGCCAATGACTCATCAGAGTTAGTGGATGTAACTCTGTACAGACAGATTACTGGGTCATTGATGTATCTGACGAATACCAGGCCAGATATATGCTTTGTTGTGAACACCTTGAGTCAATATCTAGTTGAGCCCAAACATGTTCACCTGATAGCTGCAAAGCATGTGATGAGGTACCTAAAGGGTACGATAGACTTTGGTCTATATTATCTTGGAGATCATGACTTCAGATTGTATGGTTACACAGATGTCGATTGGGCAGGAAGTGTGTCAGACAGAAAGAGCACATGGGGCAGATGTTATTGTCTTGGATCAGCCATAATCTCCTGGTTTAACAGGAAGCAATCTAGCGTGGCTCTCAGCACAGCTGAAGCGGAATATATAGCTGCTTGCTCTACTAGTTGTGAAGCGATATGGCTTCGGAAGCTGTTATCAGGATTGTTTGACTTAGAGATGGAACCCACTGTGATCATGTGTGACAACCAGAGTTGTATCAAGATGACAGAGAATCCAGTGTTCCATAATAAGTCAAAGCACATAGAGATCTGATATTTTTATATACAGGATATGGTGCAAAAAGGAGCTATCAAGCTAGAGTATGTGAGCACTGACGAACAAGTTGTTGATATATTGACCAAACCTTTGTCTCGAGTAAAGTTTGAGTATTTCCAAGACAAGCTTGGTGTAGTTCAGAAGGACCCTCCTCGAAAGGGGGAGTGATATGGTCGATGATGATATTTGGATACTGGTATCGATGTAGATACATGTATCGATGATGAGATTGCCTATATCGACGGTAAGGTCGATGATGAGGATACCTATAATGATGAGGATACTGTATCGATGATGAGGATACCTATAATGATGAGGATACTGTATCGATGATGAGGATACATGTATTGATGATTAGGATACTTGTATCGATGATGAGGATACTTGTATCGATGATGAGGATACTTGTATCGATGATGAGGACACTTGTATCGATGATGAGGTCACCTGTTCCGACGATGAGGTCGATGATGAGGTTACATGTTCCGACGATGAGGTCGATGTATGGTCCTTAGAGTTTGTCTAGTGGACGAGAGGGATTGTATCATCCCTGTACTTTGGTCACTGAATTGATCCGTGGACAGATGTCTTCAAGAAGTGGTCCCTAGTGGACAAGAGGGATTGTATCATCCCTGGTCTTTGGTCCCTGAATTGATCCGTAGACAGATGTCTTCGAGAAGTGGTCCCTAGTGGACGAGAGGGATTGTATCATCCCTGGACTTTGGTCCCTGAATTGATCCGTAGACAGATGTCTTCGAGAAGTGGTCCCTAGTGGACGAGAGGGATTGTATCATCCCTGGACTTTGGTCCCTGAATTGATCCGTGGACAGATGTCTTTGAGAAGTGGTCCCTAGTGGACGAGAGGGATTGTATCATCCCTAGACTTCGGTCCCTGAATTGATCCGTAGACAGATGTCTTCAAGAAGTGGTCCCTAATGGACAAGAGGGATTGTATCATCCATGGACTTCGATCCCTGAATTGATCCGTAGACATATGTCTCCAAGAAATGGTCCCTAGTGGACGAAAGGGATTGTATCATCCCCGGACTTTGGTCCCTGAATTGATCTGTAGACATATGTCTCCGAGAAGTGGTCCTTAGACTTTGTCTAAGTTGACGAGTGGACTGCATCGTCCCTATACATGATATGGTGTCTTAAATGGATAAGGATTGATCATCCCGTAAATAGATCATGTGTGTTGCAGGGTATGCTGCTATGGTGTTGTTGATGTAGAGATCCAGATGATGGTGTTGATAGAGAGATCCAGACAATGAGGCTGTTGATCTAGAGATCCAGATGATGCTGTTGATAGAGAGATCCAGACGATGAGACTATTGATCTAGAGATCTAGATGATGTTGTTGATAGAGAGATCCAGACGATGAGGCTGTTGATCTAGAGAACCAGATGATGTTGTTGATAGAGAGATCCAGACGATGAGACTGTTGATCGAGAGATCCAGATGATGATGTTGTTGATCGAGAGATCCAGATGATGATGTTGTTGATCGAGATGATCCAGATGATCCAGATGATGTTGTTGATCCAGATGATGATGTCGATCGAGAAGATCTAGATGATGATATTGTTGTAGCTATTCGGATGCTGCAGAAGATGAAAACTCAATACTGAAGATGTTCTAGTATTGAAGATTTGAAGATGTTCCAGTAACTGGTTGAGTTACTGATGATGTTAAAGAAAGCTTCCAATGATTTATAGATGTATCATGTATCATGTAGTTGATGACTCCTTGCTCCTGCAGATGTCGTTATAATATCCTTCTCGTTAAGGGGGAGTGTTGAAATATTGTAACTTCTAAGGATATTATATTTGTACTTTATTATTCCAAAGATGTTTCATTCCTCTGTGGAGACCCTATTGTATATCATGAGATGTTTATTCCTCCGAGAGAATGTGGTAACTAGGGTTATTAGATCTCCCATGTGGGGTCGGCCCTGAGTTAGCTGTTTAGGGGTTATTAGACTCTCTTAGGAGAGGTCGGCCCAGTTAGGGTGAAAAGTCAATTAGAAGATGAGTATAAGTAGAGGAGGTGTGTTCCTCACTTATCACTCATTCACTCACTTGTGATTGGCACATAGGAGAGAGAGAGGGATCTGCTATGGAGGAGAAGGAGCTCATGTTTGGGGATTACATCTTTGTATTTGTTGGTTATCTATATTGAGGAAGCTTTGCTGGGTTTTCTACCCCATGAGGGTTTCCCAGGATAAATCTGTGTCTCTTGTGTTTATGTTGTGCTTGTTGTTCTTTCAGTGATCCTGTATATGCTATTGTTGTGAAATTGAATGTAATACTGATGTTATCTATCTTAGCATATTGAATCTTAATAGATACCATACTCGCGCGGCTACAGCACTCTTCCTACAGTGGCTACCATACTCGGCGGCTAAATTTATGCTTAAATAGACCCTTCCTTAATCATCTTTAGACTTTTATGTATCATGAATGATTCATAACTCTAGACTTCTAAATTTAAATTTTAAATTTTAAGTTCTTCAGTTTTATGATAAAGTTTACATGGAAGATATTGTGTTGCAAACACGTTCTGATTTTTATGATTTATCTCAAGATGTGATAGGTAGGTGTTCAATACTTGTTCTGTTGACAGGCTCCTTCCTGGCAAAAGGGTAAAGGGATCCGTGTTGTACCAGGTTAGGCGGCATCAAGGATGCAAGCATGTTTTGATGTTTTCTGATAAAGTTACATGGAAGCTATTTTAATGTTTTGCTGCAAACATGTTCTAATTTTTATGATTTCTCTCAATCAAAGACTGTTCTGATTTTAATGTCATGTGTTTATAATTAAAATATATATATTAAATTTAATATAATTATTAATTATATATATTTTTAATTATATATATATATATTATTATTATTATTATAAAATTGTCGTCCCCAACCTGCCGTCCCCTGAAAAATTGGGGGTGCGCTTTAGGCGTCCCGGAAACTCATCCCCACGTCCCCCACGTCCCCCCGTCCCCAAGTCCAATGCAACATAGGTATTCAACATATATTTTTATATGTACTCCTAGAATTAGATCAATGTGGTTGTCCATTATTGAACTTACTCCCGTGCAATACTTATACTGTATAGGAGTAGGGTACCTTAGAGGTTTGGGAAATGACTTTTAATGCAAATATTTAGATATTAACTTATGGATGAAGCTTGAATATCCTAGGATTCATACTTCATGTTTGATATTATTTCACAGAGAAACTTAATTTGAAAGTATCTATGAATTGTGTTCTTCCTATGTTCTTTCTTTATAGATTATGCTTATATTTTGAGTTTTAATGCTTGTGAATTCTAGATCAATGATTATTCTTTCGTTGTTCTTGATTTCTTGTTTCTATTTGGAATTTGTTGCTGAAGTTAGGTTGTGAACACAGTTTACATTCTAATGTTATTCAACTTAAGAATTTTCTTTTAAACAGAGAGTTTCCAAAGAGTGGGTTTGATTGGTTGTCCTTGTTTTCAAGATTTCCATCTTTGTGTGATGCTCAACACTCTAACTGGTTTTTTTCCTCTTTTAAGTACGACGCTAATAGCCTTTCATAACTCAGCCTCAACACAAATCAAAATGAATCTAGACACTTAGGTTTCAAGACAAATAAGTTTTTAAAAATATGTCAAAGGCTTTCTACTAGTACTTACAAAAAGTTGAATGACCAGCCCATTGGAAATCAATACCAACATATTTTGATCTAACAAATAAGAAACCATCCAATATTTTCTTTTATAATAAAAACCTATCACTTGGTTTCAATTATTGTCAAAACAAAGAAAATTCTTAGTACACACTAAAGTAAATGTGGATCCACTATAATTAGACATAGATTGGCCACTATACAAAATAGGTTTCTCAATGAAGACAATAAATATGTTCACCTGATGCTCCAATGCGATTAAGGTAGACTAAAGTTGCTATGACCATGCCAGTGGTCGTTCTCCCTCTACCCATTTGACAATTGAACACTATCTCTGTGTTGACATCTGCTTGTGAAACTCTATGGACCTACAAAATTCAAGATGCTTAAGAAAAGAATTATGTTTTACTCGAACAGCAACCAAAAAATTTGTACTCTGATATATCCACTTGACAAACATTTGTTTCAACAAAAGCACAACAAATATTACAATAGAGACACATCATATCCACCATGATAATTTCCCTATATAAAAATCATATAAAATTGCACATACACATACACAAAATATTGCAGAGAAAAGAGATGCTTGATATATTATTCAATGTGTAATGATGAGATACATGTACAATAATATGTCTCGTGAGATAAAATTGAACCACCTCCACTATGTAACCATAAAAGTCATGCCTAAATTAATCACTTAATTTTAACAATACTCCTAGCTGAATAATAATTCTAAGACAAGGGTGGTTTAAAAAGAATTTCTCACACCAAAAGCTTTACCAATCCAAAATCTGGTTTTGGGGTGCAGGTCCACAACTTGATGTGATAATATCTTCCCTCACTCAAATACTAACATAACCAACTATTTCGTTGTCATGCCTTGTAGGTCCTCTTTGCCCTGTGGTCGTTATGTATGTGATACCTATAATAATGATCAGTCTTACTACAATGGTGGCATATCCCTACCTGAGGACTTTGTTCCACAGTATGACTCTTATTCTAGTTCTGTATTTATGTGTGGGGTCTGTGTTGTGAATAATCCCACATGCAAGTTGATGTGATAACATCCTCCCTCGATCCGATATAACATCATCAATAATTTGATGTCATGCTTTATGGGGACTCTTTGGCTTGTGGTTGTTATCTATGTATGTCCAATAAAACGAAAAGTCTTACTTCTATTGTGGAATATCCCTGTTGTCATATCCATAGTAGTCGGGACTACCATGATTACAGACCAGTATTGAGCATATTTCCGAGCCAATCCTTTGCTATGCTATGCACGAGATCGGCAGTTGATGAGCAGTTTATTTATGATCACTCTTATATTCAGTGGACCCCGAGCATATACACTTTCAATCTCATGTCAGGACTGAGACTCATGACCCCAGGTCGATGACTGAGTTAGCCATTCTTCTTCCATTCAGAGCAGATATGATGACAGTGCCCATGATATATTCAGTAGCAATGTTCCAGTGTCATTCAGATGTACAGGTTACAGATGCAGGTATATGACCCAGCAGGTATATGGTTTGTGCACTTGGATTGTTATTGTGCTCATTTACTTATCTTGGTAGCTTGGCATGGTGTATGGTGGTTATGCATTGGCAATGTTTTATATCGTTCTTATTGGCTGTTTAGAGTAGAGATGATTCAGTTACTGTGAGTAAGAGGTTCTTGTGTATACTCATTGGTCATGCCCTTATCAATAGTATGGACTTGGTTATTTCTCCATAGGGTCTTTGCTAGTCATGGCATCATTTTGTCACTTTCCCCATCCATCCATTATCTTCCACTTTTGATATGATCCCGACTTACACCTTAACTAGTAATATCGAGGACTTCCCCCACTTATGCCTCTGTGTTGGATAGACTACATTTTGTGTCTCAACTCTGGAGTGTGTGATTCTAGTCATAGGGATTGTTCTCCTTTAGTCCTCGAAACCAAGTATGCCTAACAAAAATGTCTTTAGACACTAAAGCATCGGATCTTAAATGTATTATCTAAATCGATGCTAAGTCAGCAAAAACAGTATTGCTAAACACTACATCAAATAAATTAAATGTCTACTATAGCTAGTCAGTTGCCAAGGGACGAACACTCTATCATTTGTATGATGCAAGGTCGTTTGCCTTTACAGGGCAACAGGGTCGTCACTCCATCGCACCTATGGATGATGGTGGGCAATGGAGGTCATACCGAGTCATTATCTGAGACCTGCAAGGCTATTCAGGGCACTTGCTCTTAGAGGATGACTAGTGAAAGTTGATCAAAAGTTAAAGTTAATTGTTAAATCTTAAAGTGTGCAAAGCTAACTGTGAATTAAATGCAGTAAAGGTTGCTTGTCTAGAGTCTACTGGAAACACTCTCATCACTCTACCCATTTGTGAGACACCGCCATTCCCTTTGTGTTTCTCTATCCAGCATATGTATAAGTGGTCTCCCCTTCATCCTTTATCCGAGAGGTCACAATGTTGAGGTTGTCAAGTCAAAACCTTAGCCTAGCCTTGTTTCCTTCCACCTTCACCCATTGCTAGCAAAATGGCCAAGTCTGTAAATGAGTATGCACTTGAGGTTCTAGTTTGGAGTGATTGGTTACTTTGATATAGACTTGTTATTGATGTTTTATATTCATGATCGCCAGTTAAATGCCACTTTACACTTTAGTCTTGCTGCCAATATAAATAAGGGAGCATATTTTATCCATTTGTACTTGCAGCATCAGTTATTTTGTCTGGTCATTATTTTGATCATTCTTGACCTGGTCAACCCAGATTGACCAAGTCAACAGCAGGTTTTGGGATGAGTTTGGTTGATGATGTTCGATATTGATTAGCTATGGTCCTTTGGTGCCCATTAAATGGTTCCATGCTTCAGACAGTGGTTTCATATGATGGTTTGTGGTATTTTTATTATTATTAGCAGTTACAGGCCATTATTTTTATTTATCCGAGCATGGATGGACTTACAGATGCATCTCTTGATAGGCACAAGGTGTATGAGTACTCATTCCTAGTTCATTTGGACATTCTCAGTCCATTGGCACACTCAGTTTTCAGTTTCGGGCACATATAGTTGATGTTATGGTTAGTTCATCATCTAGCAGCAGATTGCCATGTAAAAATGGCCTGTATAGGACTCACAGAGATCAATATTTTTCTCCTAGGGCGCTACAGAGGATATATGGGGTACAGCCACTTGTTATTACCATATTCCCATGTCTAGGGATGAATTGGTGCAATCAGATTGGTGTCAGGAGCACTTGGCAGTGAGTTACAAGTATTGTTATCTTTTTGAGGTGATGTTCCGACAACAAATTAATGGAAGAATGCCTAGCAAGGAAATCGATTTGGCTCATTGAGGCAAGGAAATGGCATGAGATTGGTCCGAGACTTGTTGATGATGCTTCCTCCATCCTCCGGCATAGTCTTCATCATCAAGGAGGTCCACACGTCCTCTTACTCATCATTTGGGGCCATCATCTTCTATTATTGGGGGCATCATTGTCGAGGACATTTCATAACACTTGAGGTGGTTGACTCAAGTGTCAACCACCATTTAAGGCTGTCCGCACCAACTCACTGCTCGATATGATCTCCCCAGCAACTGCTTGAACAGTAACATGTTTTGGCATCGTTGTCGAGGACATTTCATGACACTTGAGGTCGTTGACTCAAGTCATATTCCTCACATTCTTGGAAAGAATGACATACAGTAAGTCCTTGCTTGGTATTTACAGATATATATTATCAAGGACTAACCTTGCAAATCTTATCTAGCGACTCTAATCAAAAGTAATTCATTCAAGAAGGATTCCTGGACATTCTCTTTTCATCTCAAGTACGTTCTTGTTTTTGTACTTTGGTGAGATTTGTTGGTTGTAACTTGACAAGTCTTTCCTGGCGACTTCCATTGAAGAAAGTAAGTTAAGGAAGTGCAATCTAGAGTAATCAATAAGAAGATGATATGGCTTCCATTGAAGAAATATGGATGCATAATCCATATGCTCCATTGGATTTTTCAAGTATTCCGGAATATCCAAATCAGTAAAATAAACATGGGCCAACCAAAGCCATCTTGATATTCCATTGACATGAAGATACAATTGCAGAGCATATTCTGAAGTTCAGAAAATATCTTATAACATGGGATATTATGGATGTGAAAGTTTTAGAACCAGGTTGGGGTTCTAAAACTTTCATGGTATCAGAGCATAGTTAAAAAAAAATCACAAATTTAAACACTCAGAAAATTTTCAGATTGGAGAAAAGAAGTGGGTTTGTGAAAAACAGGTCTTGAACAGATTCTTTGAGAAGAACAAGTACAGGTTGCAGTTATGGTGTCTGGACTTAGAGTGGAGGACAGATTAGATGGGGCTGCAAATTTTAGCCCATGGAAGGCTAGAATCATGTTGATACTTGAGGAGAATGAGCTATGAGATATAGTCAATAGTACAACAACAAATCCTGTGACTGTTCCTACCGATGCTACTGATAAGGAAGCCTTCATGAAAAGGGATGTGAAGGCAAGAAGGATCATACTTGATGTCGTGAAGGATCATGTGATCCCACATATTTCAGCAAAGGCTTGTTCCTTCTAGATGTGGGCAGCTTTGACTAGCTTACACCAAAGCTCCAATGAGAACAGGAAGATGGTGTTGCAGGAGATCATATCGGGCAATGAGTTGGTGCGGACAGCCTTAAATGGCGTGACTCCACCATGGAGTGTGTTTGTGCAGACAATGGTTGCTTGTGAGAATATGCCTTCTTGGGATCATCTTTGGGATGATTTCATACACGAGGAGACACGTAGATGATACCTACAGGGCAGTTCATCACATCACAAAAATGATGAAAAGGATGCGGCATTGGCAACGAAAGGTAAGAAGAAGAAGTTCAAGAAGGGTCCTAAGAGTGGGGCCAAGCAGCATACAGGTGAGCAGAAGAAATACTTGAGTAAAATCAAGTGTTTCGTTTATCAGAAGTTTGGACACTATGCTGGACAGTGTCCGAACAAGAATAAGAAAGGACAGCAAATAGCAGCTACAACTGACATGGATGACTTTGCCTCACGGTTTGAGGGAGAGTTTTCTCTCTATGCTAGATGTACAAAGAGGACATCTTTCACCAGCAGTGATATGGAGAGTGATATGGAGGATCAGGTGCAGTGTTCTTTATTGGTTGGCCATTCTTTGAGTGCCTCCGCCACTACTTCCACCTGGTACATTGATAGTGGGGCTTCGAGCCATATGACAGGTGTTCGAAATGTGTTCACCGAGATGACTGAGACAGGCTTGACTCTCGAGGTAGTGTTGGGTGACGACACAGTTGTGAGGGCAGTTGGACGAGGGACTGTTGCCTTTCAAAGGGAGTCTATGCAATCCATGACTTTGAGGGATGTCTTGTATGTCCCCGAGCTGAAGAAGAACCTTGTTTCAGTTTCCACTATTGAGGACAGGGGTTTTGGAGTATGCGTCCTAGATGGGAAAGTGCATATCTTTCCCAGAGCAGCAGGACCATCTACTTCATGTGCCATTGGAGTTAGATGTGGGAAACTGTACAAGCTTCTCTTCCAGTCTCACCATGCATTGGCCCATACTAGTAGTAGCATCGAGATGTGTGAGTTGTGGCACAGGAGGATGGGCCACCTTCATCATTTAGCTTTGAGATTGTTAAGGGAGATGTCTACAGGTTTGCCTCAGTTCAGCACAAAGTAGGGTGGTGTGTGCAGAGGGTGAGCATTGGGAAAGTACACCAAGACTGCTTTTTCGAGCAGTGACACGAGATCAGGTGGCATATTGGACTTGATTCATTCAGACTTATGTGGAACTATGTCTTCAGCCTTGTTGACAGGATTTGAGTACTATATCAGTTTCATTGATGATCACTCCAAGAAGAATTGGATCTACTTTCGGAGAAGTAAAAAATATCAGGAAGTCTTACAGAGGTTCCAAGAGTTCAAAGCTCTCGTGGAGAACCAAACAGGGAGGAAGATTCAGGCACTCGAGTCAGACAATGGGGGTGCGTATACCTCCAAGGAGTTTGATGAGTTTTGCAGATGGGAGGGCATCAGGAGGCAATTGACAGTTCCATATACTCCACAGCAGAATGGAGTTGCCGAAAGGAAGAACAGAGCGATAGTGAGAGCAGCTAGAGAAAAGTTTTAGAACCTCAACCCGGTTTCAAGCTTAGAAGCTTCTCTGCATATGGTTTAATGCCCAAACCCCAGTATGCACATTTTTATCATAAAAATGACTAAACTTGAAACACATGAAATCCTTTTTCAGATCTTTATAACTCAGAAATTTAACTTTTCAGCCAAGAAACTCAAACTCAAAAATTTATGACAGTTATTAACACAAATTTTAACACAGAGATTTTTGACCAAATTGGTCCAGGACAAAACCCTTAAGGGAAAACCTGACTGAGAGAGAGTGATTTTATTTCTTCAAATAAATTAAACAAAAATTACAGCAGTACTTATCTCCTTCATTTCATCTCAAAAACTGTGCCAGCATCTCACTAAAAACCTATTGTACGGATTCCTAGAAAAGTGTGTTGTACGGTCACCTCGAAAATTGTGCAGTACGGCTTCACACGTGTGAACAGTTTCCTTGATTTCTGTGCCTGTACGAACTGTCCAAAACTGTACCTTTCTGCCTCGAAAATCACGTTGTATGGACTGTTAAAATATGAACTACTGCCTCGATTTCCATGTTGTACGGACAGCAATAAATGCAGTACGGTTGTCTCAAAAACAGTGCCCAAGTTTTGTTGTATGGATTCCCAGTACCTTCTCGAAAATTGTGCCCAACTTCTATTGTACGGATTCTAGGAATTTGTGTTCATTATCTTGGAAATCATGCCTAGCCAATCCTCTCGATTTTTGTGCTAGGTTTTTGTCTCCTTTCTCTCAAAATCAACTTCTCTTCTCTTCTTCTTCTTTCTCTCCAAAACTCCTCTCTTGGATGTGAATAATGAGTTAGGTTTGCCTTCCCCAAGCCTTTTTTGTTCATGGCAACTTCCACTTTTCAATCTAATGGTCTAGATTAGATTAGATGGAGGGCTCACAATAAATGCTCAATAAATAATTAATAAATGACATTTAGTGGACTTCATGTCATGTAATAAAGTGAACATCTTTTTAATTAATCACTCACTTTGACTTTTCATTAAACATGAACTTAGGATAAACCATGACTTAACTTTTAATAAAGTGAATTTATAAATATAAAGTCCTTCTCACTTTATTAAGTAATGGCTAGGGGTCACATTTTTAAAGTGTCCTTGTCCACCCCAAGGCAACACAAGGGGAACAACACTTCCTTGGTAACATTTCAACACTCCCTCTTACCTAGGAAGGTGTTCTTCACCACTCCCAACTTGTCTCTGAAATAGACATGCTTCCCTCTACCCAAAGACTTCGTGAGAATGTCTTCCACCTGCTCATCAGTAGAAATATACTTCAACTGTACAGCTCCTCTCTAAACATAATCTCTGATGAAGTGATACATGATCTCAATGTGCTTTGACCTGTCATGAAATACCGTATTCTCAGCGAGCCTGATGCAACTTTGATTATCACAATGTATCACTGTAGGTCTCAGCGCCTGACCAAATAATTCCACCATCAACTTGCGAAGCCACAAGGCTTCACAACTAGCCTGACTGGCTGCCATGTACTCAGCCTCTGCAGAACTCAATGCAACGGACTTTTGCTTCCGACTGAACCATGACACAACTGCCGAGCACAAACTGAAGCAACAACCGGAAGTGCTCTTCCGGTCTGAAACACTACCTGCCCAATTTGAATCCGTGAAGGCAACCAATCCCACTCCATCAGACCTCTTGTAGTCCAAACCAAAATATATTGTGCTTGCAAGATATCTCAATATGTGTTTTAATCCTAGATCCTATTTCACAAATCATAAGTCACTCTCACATCAACAATGAACTAAAGCTATACTCATTGAACCCCTCACTTGTCTTGTGACTTCATCCTAAGGTCTAGGATAAACCATACACCTTACTTCACTTAGAATCAACTTGATTTGGTGTCTTGGTTTTGATCTCTCCTCTCGGGAGTAGATCGGGTCTCCCCCTTGTTGTCTGGGCTAGATAACATAAAGTGAAGGTTGCCTCGACTGGCGTGACAACCATATATTTGAGGTCGAGGTGATCGTGGTTGCACCTTTTGAGTTGCCCTTCCCTATTGCCATCCATGAGTGGATACATCCATAGGGGTAACTATAGCTTAGGTGACAACAAGAACCTATTGGAATAACCCCCAAAGAATGTTTCACTCCTCTTGTCTTACCAAATGGTTTAAAACAGTTACTAGAAGGGTTCATGGCAGAATTTTGTGACAAAGATGACGATCCCCTATACTTTGTCAAAGATTTCATGCATATGGCTCCACGTTACGTTGTTCAAAAAGATGAGAAGACCTACATGAAGGCATTTTCCTGGCATCTAGATGAAGAGGCACTTGATTGGTTTAAAGACTAGGGAAAAGGTATGATATCCTCTTTAGCAAAGTTGATATAGGTATTTTGCAGTGGTTAGTGCCTAGAAAAACACAAGCAATGGATGCCCTATGTCGAAGAGGCAAAGATCTTATTCCAGAGAGTAAACAATGAAGAACATGTTGAAAAAGTCTCAAAGAAGCATGAAGCAGTCCTCGCTGAAGAAATCCATAATGAAGATCGAGTCTCAAAAAGCTTACTTAAAGAAACCATCAATCGGGATATCATCGATAACATTCTAAGGCTCGTGTCTAAAGAAGAAGGTACTCCTACAGGGAAGGATAATGAGGTTCGAAAAATGAAGACCAAGAATCCCTAGTTGAAGAAATTGAAGAAAAAAGGAAATGTTGAGTTCTACTTACTCTCAAGTTACAACTTCTTATGATATCTCGAGCCTTTTTGAAGAAAATGACAGGATTCTTGAAGACAATGATTATTGGAAGTTCATGGGTCTGCCAATATATGATTCTTCGAGACAAAGAAGCATTGTTTCCAAGCCCTCCAATTGCACATACTTTGAAGAGGAATTCAATAAACATTTATTTCCATTCATAGGAGAACAAGAGGTTAGTATGGATCAGTCTAACCAGATTATTACTTAAATTTGAATTGATATTAATAAGTCTTGATCATCTTGAGGAAGAACATCGAAGACATAATCAGTAAAAGCTCCATTGACAAAGATATGATTATTCCTTCTCCTCGTAGTGTCGATGGTGAAGATTGGATCAATCCTTTTGCGACTACAGTCGATGATGAAGTGCCTCAAGATGTGAGTCGTCTTGCTATTACAGACGATCACCATATGCAGTTGTTCCATTGTGATAAAGGGTTTGAAGGTTTTGGAAGCTACATCTCCAATGAGATTTCTTTCGACTCATTTCAGTCATCCCTACTCAACATCAAGGACAGTGTAGCATGCCATATAGAGAGTTACTTTACAATCATTCAGTCGATGGTGGGCTCAGATTGTCATTCCCAGCATCACTCTCAGGAAGTATTACAGAATTTGATCAGCCCTTTCTATCCACTGCTGGTAAGTTTTCAGTGATGCATTTCAACAGAACCGATACAGGTATGTGGACAGGTATAGTATCAACTCCCCCTTTCTGTGATATTTGTTATTTATATTTTCGCTTAAGACTTGAAAGTATGAATTTTGTGGCTGACAATTTCAATTTTTTTAAGGATTATTGAGGGTACCAACATGATTATTACAATGATGAACAATATGCTTGCATGTCCAGAAGAATGCTTGAGCAGGTACAGGAACACATTACAATTGATCCTCAAAGATTCTGCAAGCTTATCTTTGTGAATGGTATCCCAAGTTCAGAATTAGGCAGCCAATTTTGTGCAAGAAACTTTCACAAAAAGGATAAATGATGGCAACAATGTATATTTGAGCCCAATGCAAATATGGATAGATAAAGCCTACGAAAATAATCCTTCTCCTTGACAAAATTTTCAAGGCTCTCAGGTTCCCAAGTTCATCCATCATTATATCTCCATTCCATAAAAATAACAGTATTTACTTGTAAATCTTTGATTCAGAGATCACTACTCCCTCTGAATCACCTTGAGAACTCAAGCAGTTTGAGCCTCGATATCAATGCATACTCATAAAGATATAAACTCAACAGCTATTTCTCTTTACCAAACTGAAACATACATGCAATCACACATAAACACCAAATGTACCTTGGAAACCCCAAACGGGGAAAACCAACAATCTGTGGGGCTATATTCTCTCTCAATCCCATAGCATATATATAAATAGACAAGTATAATACAGGATTACCTCAAACGTAACTCAATCCCTGAACCGGACAGACTCTAGATCTGCAAGCATCAGCTGATGCATGCATTGGAAGAGTAAGCCCTAACTGGTAAACTGGATCTGAGTCTCTGCAGGTGCCTCTGACTGATCTGCCTCTATGTATCACACTGATCTGATCTGCTCTCTCTGTAGACTGCCCTCTGAAGAATGCGACCTCCACTGCATGCAGAAGTGCGCCCTCCCCTCTGGATGTCTGATGCTCGTACCGAACTGGATCTCAGCAGATCTGAGCTCTAATCGTCCCTAACCTTCCTCGAATGCTGAGGCAAGGCTATCCTGGAAGTCTCAGACTCTGAATCGGTCAATCTGGCTCCAAACGAGCTCCTCCCTCCTTGGGAAATGCACCCTCCTCCAAGGGAACACGTCCTCCTCTAAACTGAGTAGAATGCTCTCTGATGGACTGTCTTAGTCCACAGACCTGGGTGACTAGTGACTCTGGAGCTAAAGGTCATTGATCCAGCTCAGATCTGACCTTCCTAGCTCCTGCAACAGCTCCTCTCTCTCTCTCAGAAAGTTGCCCTGCATGCACAACTACGCCCTCCTCTCTCCAGCACTATCACTCTCTGATAATACAACTGAGCAACCTCATCTGGGGACCCCCTGCCTCTATAAATAATCTCACCGATGAATTAGGTTTACCAAAACCCTAATTCTCGGTGCATGCAAAAGTCACTTTTGCATGCATCCAACAATCGCTGACAGACCATGCAAAACTCATGCATGCAAAGGTCAAATCACCCTGGAAGTTCCGCATGCAACCACCATTGGGCTCATGCCACTAAGTAGAGTGTATCTCACCCTCTACTCCATACCGATGCCTATACAGCTAATGTACCTCCATGCAAGGCATCTGAATCATGGGGGACATCCCGAAGTTACCATAATCTAACATTACTCAGCTCATTTTTTATATGATCTTGTCATGGATTATCTCCAAAGGCAAGGAAATTTGGTATCAATCAATTACTCAGGTGGCTACACTGGTGGTATGATTTAACTTGACCTTTTTTGTTATCATGATTAGGGTAGGTAGGTTTAGTTTCATTTGAGTTCAGCATTTGAGTTACCTATGCATAGCATTTGTTGTTCTTTCATTTATAGAACATTTTGAACAAGGCAAGACGGAAGTGTCTGCCTCCGATGCATTTGATGCCTTTGTTATTTGACAAGTGTGCAGGTCTATAAGTTCCTAGAAGATTCTACGGGATTCTCATACACTCCCAGGAAGAGTGCATGTCCCACAGTTGGAGCCAGTGTTACACACCAGAGCTACTGTGGTATTCCAACAAGGCTAAGCCTAGGGCAAGGGGTCAATTTTTTTATTGTACAGGCCAAAGTGGGTTTTACAGTATGGATATTTGGATTGGGCATTGTTTACCCCCTAGATTGGTCATGGCCATCCCCCTTGGTTCACTCTCAAAAGTACTTGGCTTAGTGGCTTTGCTGACTGCCCCTTCGATGTGTAGATGTTCCCACCATGCAGGGGCTTTAGCCCGTGGATTGGTGTTCCGTGGCTTTTGGGGTGACCCACTCGGGCACATGACCATCCAAGTTTATTTATGCAAAGGTGATTGCTTGTTGTAAAAGGTTGTTATCCCCTATTAGCACAGCTTCTGCACCCACTTGGACCTATTTTCAGCATCTAGGAACCCTTACACTAATAGTACTAGCCTATGATGTCATCCTTCCAGCAGATGAGCCTACAAGCTCTGAAAGGAGGGGCATTAAGGGACAATCATCATTTTGGGGTTAAACGAGGCATGGCATCCCCCCTGGGCTCACAACTTCATCCAGTGAAGCCTTTTCTCAGCTTATTTTAACATATTTTTACTATTTTTGTCTATTTTGGGGTAAAATTCTTTAATTGTGCAGAATTTATTGTAAAAATATTATTATTTTATTTTTAGGACGTGTAGGCTCAAAATTAAATATTTGAGGATGAAATAGTATAAATAGACATCCTCCTCTCATTGTAAAATCATAAGAAAAGGGTTCAAATATGTATTATTTTCTCTTTCTCCTACTCTTTGAGTCTCTTTGGTGATGCGCACTTCTCTTGGGATTATCTATCTTGCTTGATGGTGAATAGAATGATGTTCTAGGGCTTCTTCTTGCTCATGCACATGGTTGATGTTAGAATAGTTGGAATGACTCATGCACAAGTGTGACCTAAAGGTTCTTCTTTGCTCACCTCATGTTGAATGTTGGTAAGTTATGCTCCTAGCAAGGTTAAATGGTGGTTTATGCTGCATTCTTCTGAATTAGGGATCTTATCAATATTCTATCAACTTTGTATGAAGGAAAAGTCTTGCATAAGGGTTTCCCATTGCTTTTGGGACTTGAAATTCTCCATTTTCCTTAGTTAGGCTCACCTACCGAACCCTAGAGATTGTTAGGTGATGCCCTAGCTTGCAACTGCTAAAGGGACATTTCAAGAGAGGGATGTTAACCATAGATCTCTCAATGCCCTAGGGATTGAGACAAAAATCATATCCCCTTTCTTGTAATTTTTACTATATTTTTCAGCATTTGTTGTGTTATATTTTTTGTTGCAAATTTATACATAAAAACCCTAAAAATCTGAAAATTTTCAAAAACCCTAAAACTTAGAAAATTCATAACTCCAAAAATAGACGTGAGTTTGTAATTTTGGTCCTCCCTACAAATTCGCCCTAGTGCAATTATCCACGGATCTTGAAGGGCATCCCCATTTTGTGTATAAAAAAACCCTAAAAGTCATATTCTGAAAAAAGCCCTAAAAATTTACATAAATTCAAAAACCTAAAAATATTTGGAATTTGCTATATCTTGTCCACCCCTCAATTTCGGTCTAGTTGAATTGTCCATGGATCTTGAAGGGCATCTTAACTGAAGCCACCATCTTGGGAATCGTGAAAACTCTATATCTCCTAAACCCTAGGCAACGTTTTCCTTTTGAGGCCTCCTAGGCTCTTGCCTTGCCCTACTTGGCTGTCTCCTCCTGAGGGCACACTTTTCTAAGGTGTCCCTTGGGTTGTGTGAAATTCATTGGTAAACGTGAAATTGTGTTGGAGATCATTGATATTGGTTATCTTGGACAAGTAGCTGCTTGAATTAAACCATTAGTAGATCAAGTAGTCTTCTTAATTCATTGATTGACTCCATATAAGGCACTAATCTCTACTATAAAGGTTGTAGATAGGTATCTGCTTGTTGGTGTTTGCAAGTATCTCAAGAGGGGCTCTCCCCTGGGTTCAAGAGTTACCGAAAGAAGTTGAGATTGAGCTGAGGTGACATTTGGGCTTATTTCTCTCCCATGCTTACCATTCACTAGCATGAATATCACATTGTGCTACAAATTCGGTACTGTTAGTTTGAATGATAACACCATCCAAAATGTCACTTTTAAGAAAATAAAATAGTTTAGGCCTAAGTGACATCAAATATCCACTTGGACTGATCACTTGGAAAGGGACATCACAATCCTCCCATCCCGAGATTGCTTGTCCTCAAGGATTTCCACTACAACCCGTCACTCAATCAATTGAACCGGATTGATACTGGAAATGATACCAAGGTCCCAAAACAATCGAAAAGGAGTGAAGCATCCTCCGCTCGATACAAGGTCCAGCAGGATACTGACATAGGAATACTAATGAATACTGTCGACAAGTAGAGCAATCTCATACGGCAACAACTCGATCAACCCCTCAACGAACTACTCTACTAGGAACCCAACCTCGTGAGAGAAAAAACTGGCTCTCGCTTCCATGTCAATTGTTGCATTGACCCATACTGAAATCCCAGGGTCCCAAGTTAATCTCAAAAAGGGACCATCATGCTGACATTGCACCACCCTAATCATAACCAACCGACTGTCATGCCATGTCTACATGCTCCTCCCCTGGAATCCCCAGTGAAATATCTGTAAAGGCTGAACCTACCGCAAATCCACTGTCACGCTCGATCTCGAACATTGGAAATGGAAGTCTGTCCTTTCATATAGAAGAAATCTCAATATCGCCTTCACTGACATCCCAAAAATATAGTGGACCAATCATCGATAGAGCTCTGGCAACCATCTCTCCAATCTAAAGCAATCTATCGCTCGGATGAATGGTCGGATCCTACCACCAAGTAGGAGGTATGCCAAACCCAACTACTGCAGATTGATGCTATGCCCTGCTGATAATCATCGGAGTCCCACTAAGCCAAGCCCCAGGTATGCAATCATCTAATGGAAACCAAGTACCAAGAAACGACTCTGAGACTACTAGTTTGCTTGGCCCCTGCTAAACTACATTGAGATATCTGCTAACCCCGTCACTATTAATGTCCTCAAGTAACCCATGGGGTCTAAGCACCTCCCTGGAGAATAGCTCTACCACCTGTGTTACCTCATACTCATGCAAGTACCGAGGATGTCCTGCCAAGTGTGAATCGTGCCTAGCCCTCACGATCCTCTCCTGAAGTGGGGATACAGGGCCCAAACATGTACGATCCCTATAGGAGATGATGTCATCCCCTACTATGTCGACTACAATCCATGTGAACCAATCTAATATACCCCGAATATCCTCCTGTGCACCAATCCCATGCTCCAAGTGGAAGACCCCTGTCGTGGCCATAATGTCACCAGTCTCATCCAACTGATTCAAACAAACCTCCCAAGTCTTGTTGTATAACACAATAGATATCTCAGACACTGCATGTGCGACCGGAAAGTATCTAGTGTGTTGCTCAACCCCAAGGGCATGAGCCAGAACCCATAATGAAGTCTGGAAGCAGGCCTGTGAGCATCAAGCTCCCTAACCCTCTATTATCACATCCATAGTAGCTGGGATACCATGATGTTGATCATCCCGTCAAATGCATGATCCAGTCTATGTTACATGAGATGAGCATTCTATATTCACAATGATCATCAGTGGTTGAGCTACATTCCCGAGCTTATCAGAGCATACAAAGCAGTACCCCAATATACCCTTGTCATTTTTGAGCCTTGCATGGCCCATGAGATGTATTAGTTGAGTCATGGTTCACTTGGTCATAGTAGCAGAGCCAGGCAGCTAATATACTCCCTTCACCCCTATGCAATCACAGTTGGTCTTCATGGTTACATTCAGAGACAGGTATATGGCTGAGCAGATATGCATGCTGCATTCAGGTGTTCCCATTTGTCTTTCTTATTTGTATCGGTAGCTTAGACTTGACATAGGTAACTAACATTGGTGATATGGTTTATTGGTTATTACTGGGGACTTTTTATTATGAGTAGTTAAAGTGGTCCTGAATGTCAAGAGTCTAGTATATGCTCACTAGTATGGCCTACCTTATACAAACATGATCATGCCCCTGCTATGTCTGGCACCACTTCTAACTCCCTCCGTCCATCTGTTGCTTACATTTTGACATTTGCACCCTTGACCTGGACCTAGACTTGTGAGATTTGAGACTTTTCCCCCACCCTGACCTTAATGCACTCCATGTTTATTGTGTCTCAGCTTTCCAGTGTATAAGGTGTCTCTTCTAGTCCTCAAAGCAAACTTTCCTCATATGCAAAGAAATTCCTCATAAGCAAGCCAAAAGCTAATGAGATGGGATAAGAGTTTGCCAATTCAAAGAGTCTCCTGAAAAAAATAGTAGTTCCTCATAAGCCAATACAAGATAATGAGATGGGGCAAGAGGCTGCCAATTCTAAGAGCTTCGAGAACCCGGATGAAATCTGCAACTAGTTGTGTTTTTAAGCACATGTGAAATCCAAAGGTTCTAGAAACTGATTATGATTCCTCATGGAGCCCAACAAGGCTATGAAGTCAGATGGGGCAAGAGGCTGTCAATTCTAAAAGCCTCAAGAGATCTGTTAGAGTCTACTGGATGCCTCCCAAGCACTTTAGCCATGTGTAAGACACCCCCCTCCCCTAGTGTCATCTATCTTGCACGTGTCACTGTGGCTCCCTTTTTCCCACCTTTCTGAGAGATCACATAGTCAAAGTTAAACAAGTCAATTCCTTCTAAGCTTAGCCTTGTTTTACTCACCTCACCCAACCTAGTAGGATGATCAATTTTGTCAGTGAGAATATGTTAGGGACTTCAGGAAAGATTATGCAACTGTTCTAAATCATGGTATCCTAAAAATAATTTTTTTTAAATAAATTTATATGACTTCTTGTTATTTATATATAAATTAATTGAAATTGATTTAAAAACTTGAAGTCACTTTATATTACTTTTATAAATTTATATTAACACGATTTAAGGTGACTTGGTTAATATAACTATATTCCGTAGTGAGTTCTGAGACTGAGCATACATAAATTAAATCCGCGTTAACATACATTTAAATCCACAGACCTGCACGACGGTAATCGCTCCTGAATTCAAAGCGTCATGGTGGCCATATCCATAGAATTGGATATGGCATTCTGATGCAAGAGAGTGTAGCCAGATAATTTAAACTAGTTTTAACTATTAAAATTGTTTTATAGAAAACAATGTTCATTTTATTTGGCCTAAATAGTTGTTTTTATTATCAAAAACAAATTAATGACACCTCATATTCAGATTTGGGACAACCCGATGCATCTATTGATCCAAATTATCCAATGAAACAAGAAGGTAAATAACCAATGCAAGTGAGAAACCAAACCCATAAACCAAATTGACCCATCTCATAATAAAGGATTATCTAAGTAATGGAAAAGATAAGAATGATGAGATACCAGTAAATCAAAATCTTGTTCTTTGGGTGATTTTTCATCTGTGATAGGGACTCGCTCATAGACAACAAGGTAACCTTCACCTTGTAATTCTTCATAAACCTGAAAAATGTGGAAGAAGTTTTAAATGTGAAACTAAATTCAAATGCAACAAATAGAATAGAAAATAGTCAAATGTACCTCCAAAGGTGTCTGCACTGAGTCTTCACTGATTGGTTCCCACTGGTCTACCATTTGACCATCTGGCAACTCATCCGTGACAAGAATTTTGTTTGCATAACTGTCGAAAAGAGACCATGGATCATTTTCAGCTTAAATTCAAAGAGTATTTCAAAATTCATAGACAAGCCTTCAAAAGGAATCTACCGTGCTGCTTCACCCAGTATGTCCTCTTTCAAGCGAGCTTCCATTTGCTCAACTCTAACTCTATTGATTCCCTGATTGGCAAAATAATGTACTAGTTAAATTTGCCAGAATAGACAGGTGAGTCCCAAAACCAAATAAACATAAATACAATTAATGGCATACCATTCAAATGTAAAATTCATTGTATTATTTATGAAAAAAATGTCTAGCATCGGAATTTTACTTAAATTTTTACAGCTCAGGAAATAAAGTGAGGCTCCTTATGCTCCTAAGCATTTCAAATAAATAACAAGCTCTTCAATTTAGAGAGCTTCCAGTTAGTAAATGAACTACTTGAATTCAAAATCATGATTAGTAGACAAGGAAAAAGAAGTTACAAAGTTAAGACACAGCTTTTGTAAAACAAGCTGTTAGGGATATAAAATATGTAAGCAATAAAACATTGCCACGCTTTCTTTCTACAATAATAGATCTACAAATGCCCACCATTCCTGCATCTAGAAACATGGCCAAAAGTGCAACATCCATGTGAAGAAGTTTGTCGCAAATGAAAAAGATATTAATAATTAATTTATATTAATGATTCACATATTGATAATAATAATACTAGATATTTGTGGCAGCATCTAGACCTTCAGGATCGATGTTTCTGAGTCACGATTCTGGTCCAGGACCAAGTGATAGGATTCTATGTTGTTTATTCTCCTAAACTCGGTTTGAAGAATGGTCAACTTTAAGATTGGATAAACTCTTCTCTTCCGGCTGCGAGTGGATTGCTGGAGGGGTTTTCAATATGGTGGAGTGGAATGATGATTGTTGTCGAGGCTCAAGTTTTGTGATCAGTGGTCTAGAGAAGCAGGCTTGGTGTCATTGTAAAGACTCTCTTCATATATTTGACAGCAATTGGAAATGAAAGTGGCTTGACTATCGTAGTTTGTTCGCTTGGACCACTTATAGACGGGGATGGGACAGGGTTCAAGCTCGAATTGATAAATTCTATGGTCCTCGAGAGAATATCACCTTTGTAGGAAAAATTCACCCCGTGGATGTGTTGTGGATGTGGCATGTTCGAATCATCTACCGATTCAGACTGTAATCTCCTTGGACCAGTTGGTTGATTCCCCTCCTTGTTTGTTCGAGTTCAATGTGTCCCATTTGAAGTCAGAGGGCATTCGAGCCCTAATTCAAAGAATTTGGAACCTCTCCCCAGGCCAATGGTCATTCAAGGGCGGATCCTTTGGTGGGAGTTTGTTATTTGTCATACTGCTAAGTTCCTAAGAGGTTGGGGTAGGATGAAGGCATGGAAGCAGAGAAAGAGTTGTGGATATCCCAACAATGGTTCACTGATTCATGGTTAGTTGGTTCCAACACCCTGCTAGTAGTGTGCTCTTCTTTGCCTTGACCATCATCCACAGCACCGTGAATCCCTGTTGTAACTGGGTCTACGAAAGGTGTCACTCTCATGGACGTGACCTTCCCAACTTTCCACGGCTTCCTCACAGTCCACACTATGATAGGGTCATCTCGTGAAAGAATTGCAAAGCACTCCAAATGAGGCATGGGCACTGCCTTGTCCCTCCTCATGAACTCTTGCCCAAGAACAATGTCAAAGTCATCCATGGGAACGACTATGAAGCTCCCTTGACCAGTACATTCACCAATCCTCAAAGGCACTTGATTGGCCACTTCAACCACCATTTTCATACTTCAGTTCACTACCTTGAAGGAAATTTTCCTAGGCTCAATCTGCAACCTGAGCCTTCCAGCTACCTCTTCCTTCATGAAGTTGTGTGTAGCACCACTATCAAACAAAGCAACCACCTGTTATCCATTCACTTCCGCTGGCATGTAACACAGCCTAGTGTAGTCTAGTTCTTGTGTGGTTGTTGGTTCCTCAAGAACGATGTTCAACACTTGCAACAATCCTACTGTAGGATTCTTAGCATGCCCAACCGCAGACACCTTTGTGGTCTCCACACACAATTCTTGGCATAATGGTCCTTCGCACAAATATAACATGAAACGGTTTTTTCCCTTCTCCTTGGGTACGTCCGCACTCTCAGTCATTTCATGCTCACACTTTCCAACCGTTTTGGCTTACCCTTTATCTTCTTCTTGAACCTGCCTTGAGCTCTCTCATGGCTATCTTCATCTCCTTTGGACTCATCCTTGCCTTCCACACAAAAGTCCAGTAGCTTGTCATCTACCAAGATCGTTGCTGCAAGGGTCTGTACACCTTGGCGTCGCAGATCCGTCTGCACCCACGGCTGTAATCCCTTCTTAAAGTGATAGTTTCTATCCTCGTCACTCATATCCTTTATTTCCAACATGCTTGAGCTTCATGAGCTCATTACAAGCAACCCATCCTTGGTTCCCAAGCCCAAACTGAGATTTCAATGCAGCCTTCATTTGGTTCTAATTCTCAGTTTGTTTTGTTTTTCTGCCCTCTGCCACATCTTCTACCCTGTTCCTCCACCACATCTTAGTTGTGGCAGTGAGGAACATCACAGCAGCATTAACCTTGGCTTCATCCGAACTTTCATTCAACTGTTACAAATACTACTCGATATCCCAATAGAATTTTTCAAGCATTTTGGCATTTTGGATCCCGTCGTATGATTCAAGTACTTTCATTCTTATCTTAATGGGTGTTGTTGAACCCTGCCCACTTGCCACAGTTCTCTTGAGCAACATAATGGCCTCGTCTTGTTCATGAATGAGGAGTTGAAGCATTTGCACAACGTCTTCCAACTCCTCCACTTTCCTCACAAGTCCTTTCAACGGCAATTCTCCCACCAAGTCAATGGCTTCCTGCGCCTTGTGCGTAATAGTAGTGAGAAGCGTTGTCGCAATCGATCCATTTACCCTTCCACAGTGTTGACTTTCTCCCCCTACTTGCAAAGAGCTACGAACATCTGCTCCGCGTTTCTTTCAAGTGCTGTGAGCCTGGTCTTCACCCTAGGAGTCTTTGGCACTGTTATCACACCATAGTAGCAGGGCTACTATTCTTGCTTAGCAGATATCTGCACATTCTAGAGCTTAGATTTTTCAGAGCTTGGCTATGATATTGATGACTTTATATTTTGAGATCACTCATGATCAGAGCAGTGTATTATTCAGACTTATGTGAGACCTTGTGTCAAGGCTGAGCCTTGAGAGTTCGGATTTGATGACCGATGTGACCCTTTATCCCATACAGTTTCAGTTCAGTGCCTAGAGTTGTATTGCAGCAGTGTTTCAGATGATATATGATGATTATTCTTGTGATGATATTGTATGACCTTTGGGGCTCTGGAATATTGGAATAGAACACCTCTTTGTGGAGCATATTTCTCTTGTCTTATGGATTCTCTTGCATCTTGAGTATACAGTATATCTTCTATGTATCATTGTGGATCTTGGAGCTACATCTTGTTTTCTTGCAAGAAAGTCGAATTGGTGGAGAGGAGGGCGATTTCTTGAGGGTTATTGTTGGAGGGATCCACATATTCTCTCTTGGGTTGATCTTGGTGAAAGGGAGTATCATTATTGTATCTTTGTGACATAGTTGATGCTTTCTATTACATCTTTCCATCATTTTCATAATCATCTTACTTGGCTTGTTTCACTTGATCTTGTCTTGTAGGAGAAGGACGATTTGGCAATCTTGGAGGAGGACGTTTTGGCTTGGAGCTCTTGGATCTCACTCTTGAATATACACATAGGGGAATGCTATCAATTTGCAAGGTGGCCATAAGCAATTGAGGTAAGTTCTACAAGGTATGTGCCTAGATCCATCCATTCTTCTTCATTGGTCACAAACCCTTAAAAGTTAAAACCCTCATTTTTTGTTTTTCTTAGATCTACTTGGATCTAGCCTAGCTTTTGAAAAGATATTGAAAACCCACCTCTATAGTATTCACGGCAATTCAGATCTATAGTTTGGTGGTGATTGGGTTCCATTTGACACACTTTTCAAGGCAAAGTAGCCCTCTTGAGGCAAATCGCACCCCTTGGGAGAAGCTAGTTGGGTTAGATCTAGCACATGGGTAGGTGAGATCCGACTTGATTCACACTCTCCTCACTTGATAACCTACCCCTAGTGCTTTACCTTGTTGATTTTTTCCTTGTGGGCCCTATTCCTCATTTTGAAGGTTGTGCCCCACTAGGGTCAATTTGGTAATGCATTTTCAATCTCATATCTATGGAGATCTAACCATTGGATGCCCATGATTTTCAAGATCCACACTAATACTTGCCTAAACTACTTGGATCTACATTTTGGTAGCCATTGGACTTGATTTGACACACCTTACCATGCTTTTAGTCTCCCTTGGGCAAAGTCGTAGTCCTTGGGAGATTTAGTTTGTCCACTTCTACAACCTGGGTAGTTGAGATTCTATTGGATTTGGCAAGAGCATACCTTAAAACCTACATCTAGTGTCTCTTTTGTGAAGATCTGCCTTGGGGGTAGCATTCCTTGTTTTAGGGGATTGTTGTCCACTTGGGTCACATCATGAAACATTAGATCTAGTAAGATCCAACCATCACATCTCAATTAGACCACTTGTTTTGCATCCTAGGTGTCCCGGTCTACAAGTTGACATCTCTTTTGACTCCATTAACCCATCCATCAAGGCACTAATCCACCTAGGGTAATTCGCACTCCTTAGGAGTTGTGTCAAGTACTAGATCCCATAAGTGGGTATCTCTAATTTCAACTTAGATCCATAGATCTACCTCTTGCATACCCCTTGGTATCATTTGCACCTTTAACTTCACCTTGTGGGTCCTATTTGAGCCATTTTCCATATCCCAAGGAAGTGGGTCCCACTTGTGTACTTTCATGATACTAGATCTGTCTTTTTGGTCCTCATAGGTGGCCCAACCCATTCATTGGTTGAAACAATTGTCACTCCTTAATCCTTTTCAACCACTACCTAAATTCTTGGGCCCACCTAACCTTGCATTGGTTTCCATAACTTATCATTTACATATCCCTAGGAACCTTTGTCTTGGTCCAATCACTTTTGAGTGATCATAGGGTCTCCCCTTTGATCTTGATTCATCTCGATCTAAAGTGAAGAGTGCCTCGGTTGACGTGACTCCCAGCTTGCATTGGGAACTATGGCATCTCTTGGGTCACCTCTTTAGTTGTCCATCTCCTCTACCATCCCGAATGGGATACCACTAGGGACAACTACAAGTTGTGTCATAACAGGCACCGTGCTCACCTCTTGGTCCTCACGGAAAGACACATCTTCCAAATCTGATCCCATTTCTAGGTCTGCTTCAACCTCCATCTGCTCTGCAGTGCATTTGGCCATCGCAGACTTGGTCATTTTCCTGAACTATCACAAGGCACTTACCTTAGTGCTAGGCACATTTCCACTAAAGTGAGCCTTTCATTTGGCCTGCGACGTGCCTCCTTGCCAAATCTTCTCCTTTTGTTTGGCAGGCTCAATACTTGTCTTCTGCAAGTAACTGCACCTATCCAATTGATGAGGATCCTACAATGTCTTAGGCGCCTCCAGCAGCTTGAACCTCCAACACCAATAGCCCTAGTTTGCCTAACATCTTCAGAACCGATTAGGCTGCATCATTATTGGGCGCACCAGTTCCTCTCAATGATCTGCATTTTGTCCACGCTCTATAGTACTAGCTGGGCGCACTGTCACACAGGGCACTCCCAATTAACTGTCTTCTGCATCTTTGCCAAAAGTCTCCAACACTCTTCCTTCAGGATCCGCAAGTCCTGACGCACTTCACCCACACGATGTTGTCAAGCACTTATGTCGCCTGTCAACCTGCTTTGTGGGTGTTCGGCTGAGTGGTGAGTGCACTACTGATTAGCGCCAACTCCCAACACACCAACACTTCCACTTCTTCCTTCAACCTATTGCAAGATTCACACATGCTCAACGTCCAAGCAAAGAGCTTCCAAAACGATTTGTTCCTGTACCACTATTTTGTCACTTCATCACCAACTGCAACTGCAACCGCAATTATGGTCACCTGCTTTGGCCAAAGCAGTGGTGAAGAACCCAATATTTGCTCTGATACCACCTATTGCAGGGGTAACCGGCGCTAGTCAAAACCTACCCCTAGTCACCCCTGCGGCACTGACTTACCTACGGAAATAACCTTAACACTTATACTTATGTTACTTGTGTTACTTCTTTGCGTAGTCGTTTTACTTGTTAAGCATTAACATCCCACGGTCGCGTTCAACACAGCCGATTTTACACAAGACACAAGATATAGAAGTGGTGGCACCCCAAAACCGAGCGCTCCTGAGTTCTTATATAATATGTGCAAGTTACAAAGATTACAATAGTACAACAGTTCAGAGGGCGCCCGCAAGCTAACCCAACCGAAGGAGAGCCCAAGTTGGCTAACTCCCAAGAAGAAACCCCAAGATTCTTCTCACAGGACTGTACAAATACTGCCTAGACATGCCGCTTACGGCTCAAAAAGTGCCCAGAATTAGTCTTCATTGCTGCAGGATATTGGGAAAACTTCTCAGAATGACTAGAGTGCTCAAATTGTTGCTCATATCCATACCCAGATTTGAAAGAAAACATCCTAGCTCTATTTGGAGTATGCCCCAGTGAACACCCTATGCAAATAGGGGGTAACACTATCATCTTTGCACTCTTTAATCTTGTTCTCTTGGGGTTTCTTCACATGAATTTCAACTTGGTGGCATAATAATTTGAGGTAAGCTTGTTCATTTTGGCATTGAAAAATTTTATTTATCTAGTCCATAAGAAGGGTAGTGTTACTCCATTGATTTATCATACTTTAGTTTTCAAGATTGATTGAAGTATTTGGCAACTGTAGGAGGGGTACTCTTCAATTTCCATAGGCTAAGGGTGAGCTACAAAGATATATTGAAGGTGTAAGCTTAGATGCTACCCTTCCTTGGTAGAATTTGGAAATAGCCTTGAATTGTTTGGGATAGGGAACTTGGCATGCTTTTGCAGTGGTTCCGATCAAGCACATACACGCAAGGTTTTTCAAGGAGAACATCCTAGGACTCCATTTGCCCAAGAATTTGAAGGCACTAGTCCATATCTTTCTAACTCCACAACCAAAAAAACAAAAAATATTTCTCCTTTTGTTTTTAATTTTGTTTAAGAGTTAAAAATAAAATAAAATAGATTTTTTTTTCCATTTTGTCTTTAATTTTATGGTTTAGTCTTACTTTCCCAGACTTGAATCACTTCTATTTCGCTTTAAGTGAAATTAAATTTTATGGCATCTATTTTGGCAATACAAACAAACAAAGTATTGAAACCAAATCTAAACAGAGAACAAGAAGCATGATCTCAGCTTGTTCATGAATTGCATGTTGATTTGAGTTGCAGCAGTGTTTTAAATTGTCTGAAAAATATTGTTATAATTTCCAGCCAACCAAAACTGAGCTGAACATTAAACTAAATAATATTGACATTAAAACCAGCAAGCTGAAAAACTCAAAAAATCTACATGGTATCAGAGCGAGGTTGGGCAGAAAACTAAAATTTGCAGACAGTTAGAAATTTTCCAGATTTCAGTATTTTCTTTTGTTAGTGGGCAGCAACTTGTTGGGTTGAAAGAGAGATGGCTACAGGACTTAGGTTGGAGGATAGGCTAGATGGGACAGAAAATTTTGTGCCATGGAAGGCTAGGATTTTGCTGATTTGAGAGGAAAATGAATTGTGGGAGGAGGATTCGGGTCCTAAGATCGGACAATAGAGGTGAGTATACCTCTAATGAGTTCAATGAGTTTTGCAGACAGGAGGGCATATAGAGACAGTTGACAGTGCCATACACTCCTGAGCAGAATGGAGTAGCGGAAAGGAAGAACAGGGCTATTGTGGGAGCAGCGAGAGCTATGCTTCATGATCAAAGTCTTCCTTTCTTTCTTTGGGCGGAGGCTTGCAGTACTACAGTTTACCTGCAGAACAGGAGTCCCCACCATGCCTTGGGGAGGAAGACTCCTGAGGAGATGTTCACAGGCAAGAAGCCTAAGGTTGGCCATTTTTGCATATTTGGTTGCTTGACTTACTCTCATGTCCCTTCTGAGAAGAGGACAAAGTTTGATCCCACTGTAGAGAGAGGCATCTTTGTGGGATATGATGAGAGTTTGAAGCCAATCCTATTGTTGAATCAATTATTATTCAAGCTTCCAGTAAACTGTCGGTATCCGGAGATGACCCCTCTTGCCCAATTTCCTTTGAGGATAAGTTTTCTACTTTTGAGTCAATCGAAAGTCAAATCACTAATATAAATCGTATGTTTTCAAATTTCTTCTTAGGTAGCCCTAGTCCTGATCCTGAGGAAATTTCTGAGGATGAGCCTTTAGTCAACAAGTCTATTGAAGTTCCTCCTTCGGAGGAACTCGTTGGTCATTCTGGCTTTATTGATCATCCAATTCCTTATCACCTTGTTGAAGAAGAAGAAAGTGGAGACATTGACCAAGATCCTTTAGTGGTGATTTCACACGATCATTGTGCAAATAATCGGGATGTTTTAAATGAACTGGCTAACTTTCTCCCTGATAATTTAAATAAAAATGATCATTTATCTCCATATGAATTAAATGATGAATCAATAGAAGGTCAATCTCAAGATGAAGATGAAATAGTGAATCACACTAGATGCTCTAATCTTTGTTCCACTTCTTATAATGAGTCTTTAAATTTTGTCATCTTTAGTCAAGATAGTTTCATCCATTTATTAGAATTAGAATCTTGTCCTCGGTCTGTAAATATTAGACTTCATTTAAAATTTGTCATTTCTAGAATAAATAATAGTACCTTAAAAGGCCTTTCCTCTTGTCAAATTCCAAGGCCAAATTTTTCTATCCACCTAGGACAAAATGCATCCATCCTCCCTGCACATCCTTTTCAATCTTTTTGGAGTTGGAGGTCTAGTGAATCTTTTGTTTTTGAAATTTTCAATTGGAGGTATAAGCATGATTACATGTTTGGAGAAAAAACACTTCATTTCCCTTTTCAGTCACTTTGGAACCATAATGCTTGTTGTCAAGTTATCAATCATTTTTGGTGGCTAGAAAAGGTGTTTAAAGATCAATTCCATCTTTTCTCCATTTTTGAGCATCAAGTGGGTCTGACTCTAATTTTTCGTCTTTTAAGCCTTAATTTGTCCCCACTTGGTTTTTATTTGATCATTAGTCCCAGGGAGAAGCAAATTGAATCTGTGAGAGAAGTGAATAAGGACAGTAATTTGTGCAAAGAGAAATTGAATCAAGTGCCATGTGTTTTCCCTCCATCAATTCTAAATAACAGTGAAGCACCACTCGCCGGGGACTCGCGAGTCTCCCCGAGCAAGCTCCCACACCGCGTAACCGGCAGAGACTTGGCAGAGGACTCATGGACTCGCCCCACTCGCTGGAACCGGCAAGCAGGTGGAATCGTGGAACTCGGTCTCAAACTCGCGCAAAGGTTCTGTTGATGAAGATCAATTCGTCGGGTTCAATTTCGGTCTATGTTCAGTTCCGGTCTCAATTATGTCTTCGACGTTCGTTCTCAGTTCCAGTATCGGGTTCAGTTCAATGTGGGGTTTAGTTTGGTCTCAATTCCGTTCGGTTTCGGTCTCACTTCAGTTCGGTCTCAGTTCAACGACGTTCGACGGGCTGCTGTTCGACGACGTTCAGGCTGCTCTTCGACAGCGGGCTATTGTTCTACGGCGTTTGACGGGCTGCTGTTCTACGGCGGGCTACTGTCCTACGGCGTTCGACGGGTTGCTTTATGTCATATGTGTTTTATAATAAAAAAAATTATTAAATTATTATATAGTTTTTTTATTTATAGTTTCAAGTTGAAAGTTTTAAAACTATTTTTTCGTTTATTTATTATATAGTTTTGTTTTTTTAAAGTTGAATAGTTTAAAAAAAAACTTTTTTTTATTTATATTTTATGTTATATAATTTTTAATTACATATATAATTTTTATATTTTATATATAATATATATTAAAAATTTATATATGTAATTTTTTATTTATATTTTTTATTATATAGTTTTTGTTATATAGTTTTGTTTATTTATATTTTTTTATAAATTTTTTATTTTTATTTTATTTAATTTGTGATATTTTTTATTCTAAATTTTTATTTATGTTATATGTTTTAAATTCATATTTATTAATTTTTTGTTATATATTTTTTATTTTTTATTTTATTATATTTTGTTATATATTTTATATATTTTTTTTGTTATATATTTTATATTTTTTTTTGTTATATATTTTATATATTTATTTTTTAATTTTATTTATTTTAAAATTGATTGTGTTATATAGTATAGTGATAGTTTATGAATAATGAGACAATGTTATGAATTATTGTTTAAATTGTAGGTATAAATTGTAGTTTTATAGCTTATATGGATTGGAAATGTTTTTAACCTCTTTTTGTACCCAAAATGTACAATATTTTTATTTTTTTCCTATTTGCCGAGTCTGTCCCGAGTCTTCCCCGAGTCCACGAGTCATATGCCAGCCGAGTATTTGCCGAGTCCGAGTCGTGCAACATTGCTAAATAACAACTCGCATAATTTTTATGATCCCATCAATTCTTTGATGGAGGATGTTTTCATCAATCATTCTTCTCCTTGGCATGATTTCTTGTTGCACCATTCAAGCCCTTTTGCAATTTTTGAACAAACCAGGAGGATTGTCCTATCAAATTCTTCAATCTTTAACCCAATCCTGGCTTGTTTTATAAATACAAATCGAAGAAAAGTCATTAGCTTGTTTGATGAATGGTTGCACTGGATTTATGATTTTACCTAGCATTTGTGCTAACTGGTTAGAGTAGGGTAGGTAGGACTTGAATAAGCCTGCTTGGGCAGTAGTTAGTCTTTTCAGCCATTGAGTCTGGCACCTTTTTGTCTTTTCCTTAAGCTCACCTTTGAAGCTCTTAGTTAGCCGAGTACCTGTTATTTTCTTTTCCTGCACAATAAAACCAAACTTTTTAAGTTATGTTAGTAGATTAGCTTTACTTTCCTGCACTTATATTTTATGCATTTCAGTTTCAACATTGTTGTTTATTTGATTTATATATATATACATGCGACGTTCTGACATCCGATCTGTGAGTTAGGTATAGCTCTGGCCATTTTGCGGATATTAGGTGATATGCTGGTAGCAGTTGCAAAGGTAGAGTGCTGGATCGAGGATTCGAGTAGCTGAGTGCGAGGACCAGAGATTTTGAGGTTCTCAAGCGCTCTTTTCAGCAGAGCACTTGTCCCAGCTGGAGCCAGATGTTATCACATATATAGTAGCCGAGCCACCATACATTATTTTTCAGATTCCAGTACACTATTTAGCTAGTTCCCTTGCATTGAGATGCTGAGATGAGCATCTACTATGGATCACTATCAGATTATGGACAGCAATTTTATTCCCCATGCCATGACTGAGTCTCAGGACACTCAGAGAGATGACCGATGTAGCTATTTAGCCATTTGTACAAAGCAGTCAGTAGTGCCCAGAGTTATAGCAGCAGTTTCAGAGGACAGATGATGGCTCAGATGATGACCATTCAGGTATATGACTCAGCAGGTATATTATGGTGTTGTGGTTAGATTGCTTTTATTCTCATTCTTTTAGCATGTCTTAGCATTTAGTATCATGATCTGGCAATCATATAGATATGTGAACCTGGTTGCACTTTTATATATGTGTCCCTACTCAGACTTAGAAGTTCTTGACCTATACTCATCGGTTTTACCCTCCTTAGGGAGATTAGAGGTGATCATTCCCACCATACTTTGGCGTGCTAGTGTTGGTTTCATTATTCACTATCTTCGTCCATCCATTACCTACCCAATTTGTTATTTACCTTGACTTACTACTTGACTAGTGGCATGGAGGACCTTCCCCCGTTGTAGCCTCTGTATTGGATGAGCTTCCTTGTTTATTTGTGTCTCGGCTCTAAGTTGGTGACAAAACTTACCTTTGGTGAGTTGGATTTCTTCATGAAGTCCCCCTAGTCACTAAAGATGTTGTTGGCTAAACCTGAAACTTTTAGTGCTGCCATAAATGCAAAGTACGGAAATAAAATGTCGTATCTTGTATGAAAGCCCATTCATGCAATGTGTTTCTCAACACACATAAATGAAAGGCAAGCCAAATGAAAATGGCTATGAAATATCAAATATTATATCTTTTGTGAAATGTAAATACCTAGGTAAACAAGTTGTCTAAAGACACACCTAGAAGTGCTCAGGTAAACAAGTGTCTTAAAAACACACCTGCAGCAAGAAGCCTAATGAAATGTAAATCTATGCAATGTGTTTATAAACACACATAGATCAAAGGCTATGGAAACTAAAGGCCCAAAAAGCAATGGAACTTAAACTCTATATCAAAAATATTGTTGGCCTCAGTTGTATTATGGATTGTGCGCATCTGTCAAGGTGAATAAACACTCTTTGAACAACTTACCCATTTGTGAGACATCGCCATTCCCTATGTTATTGCTCATTCAGTATATGCAATGGTGTGTATTCCCTTTCCATATCCAAAGTGTCAGTGTTAAGTCAGTAAGTCAACCCTTAGCCTAGCCATTTTACTTTTAGCACCCTTCACTAGCAAAATGGTCACAACTATGAAGTGAATATGGTCTCGAAAGTCTAGTCTGAGTAATAATAATAATTAATGACTTATTATATTTTGATTTAGATCGCCAGTAATGATTGCTATTTGTTATAATTGCTATTTGAATGGATTATAAAGCATATTTTAACCTTTGACACCTTGCAGCAGCTTGATGACAGTTTGAGTTATATTTTGGTCATGTTGACTTGGTCAAACCCAGATTGACCAAAAGTCAACCACAGGACATGAGGTGGCAAACCCTAGATGATACAGATAGATGATATATGGTCTGGTACAGGTCACCATGGTGGGTTTCTGCAGTGATTTCAGGCCTATGATGATGATTTGTGCTTTCCAGCACCTTTACAGGTTATTATTATTCGGTCTGCCAGATATGATGAGTATTTATTTTTGACCATGCAGAGGTCTATATGGTGTATGAGTACACACTTTAGATGGATTTGGACCTTCTGAGTCCAATGAGACAGTCTGTTTTCAGTTCTGGGCAGCTATAGTGATTTTTAGCCTTAGTTGGCTATCCTAGTGCAGTTTTGGCCTGTCAGAGCAGTGATGAGACTTGATTGGTTCACCTAGGGCGTTGTACATGGAGGGGGTAGTCCAGCCACTTGTTGTTACCATATTACCCCCCTCCCAGACACATTGGTGAGCTTACCTTGATAGCGCAGGCACTCCAGGAGGCAGTTTGGGCAGTTTCACATTTCCCGAGGCAATCCAGAAATGGTGAAAATGGCTACTGAGGAATTCGATTTGGGTTACTGAGGCAAATTTTTGGCATGGGATGATTAGTGATGATGAGTGGGTTGTCTTCCACACCTTCTCCAGCAGTTTTAGCTTCATCGGGACCCACATCCATCACTTATGGCATTTTATATGATTTTCTGGAGCCTCCTAAGGCTCATGACTTTCCCAGAGACTCGAGAGGCACGATTTGGTGTCTAGCATGATTATTTTTGGATATTGTGCCATGGGGATTGACCAAGGGTGTTAGAAATTACCCCTTGGACCCACCATGAGCTAATACTTATGTTTTATTATTGACATTTGGTGGGACCCCCTTATTATGGGTGATTTGTCCATTATTATATTGTATTATTGAGTTGATCAATGTATTGTATTGTTGAGCTCATCTCAACCATTGATTAGATCTTTTGATCTTTTAATCTTAGCCACTCATTCAAAAAGTGGTTAGGATTGTGGCCTCTCTCCATCCTATTTAAAGGAGAGAGCTTCTCATTGTAAAGGGGACTTTTGGCTCTGGGAGTCTGGATTATTGGAATAGAAAAATACTATTGCATCTATCTCTTGTGTTGTGGTGAATGCTTTTGGAATTCGTTCGTTGATTCTTCCTTTGCACTGGGTTTTTGGAGATATTGTCTTGCTATCTTTTGTACCACGTTTTTGTCATCTACAGGTGGAGGCCGAATTGATTCAAGGAGGACGCATTGGTAGGGGAAGACTCTCCCTGCTTCTTCTTTGGGTTTCTTCGTCGGTAACAGGGAGTATTACTGTCCTAGGACCTTCTATTTCATGTTATCATTCGCTTTTCACTTGCATTTCCTCCATTGTTGCTCAACTGATTGAAATCGCTTTCCTTGGTTAACAGGAAGAGGAGGTTGCACTTGTGGGCTAGGGCATCATTTCGGCAAGCAAAATCAAAAATTTCTCATTTGATCTCTGCGGGAGACTTCCTCAACAGCAAGGCATCTTCATCCATCACTCAGGTATGATCTCAAGGTAATTTCTCATTCCATGATCTATCCATTTGTCTAAATGCTGTAAACCCTCATAAGTTAAAACCCTCATTTTACATTTTCTCAGATCTAGCAAGATCTACTTGGCTTTTGGGTATAAAATTTAAAACCCACCTCTATAGCATCCACGGCAATTCGAATCTATAGTTTGGTGTGGATTGGCCTTCATCCGACCCATTTTCCAAGGCAAAATAGCCTCTCCAAGGGAGGTCGCACTTCCTAGGAGGGTGAGTTTGCTAAGATCTAGCACCTGGGTAGGTGAGATCCCACTTGATCCATAATCTACACACTTGATAACCTACCCCTAGTGTGTCACTTCAGTGATTTTCACCTTGTGGGCCCCATTCCTCATTTTGAGGGTTGATCCCCACTTGGGTCACTTTGTGATACATTTAAATCTCAGATCTACTGAGATCTAGCCATTGGATGACCATAATTTTCAAGATCCACCTAGCTTGACACATCAACATCCCTGATCTATAATTTGGTGGACATCCAACTCCATTTGGCCCATTTCCCAAGGCACTAATCTTCTCCAAGCCAATTCGACTTTCTTGGATTGTTGGGTTAGCTTTGGGTTTGATCTTTGTCTTGCATGCTTGAACACTTAAACACTGTCATATCCATTCATCAAGCTCATCTTTGGTACTGGTTAGCCCCAATTTGGTCCTTAACTACCCTGCATTGGACACGGTTCCCAAGGCAGTGGATTTTCTCATCTTTGACTAGAACCCTGATCCTGGATCCTGTTGCAAACCTTATAAGTCACTCACATAAACATGTTGGACCAAATCTGCATTGTCTAAATCTCTTGATCCAACCTATTACTCACCTTGTGACTTCATCCATAGATCTAGGGTTTACCATGCACCTTACATACTTCATCTATACTTGATTTGATATGGAGTCTTGGTCTGATCTCTCCTATTGGGAGTAGATCTGGGTCTCCCCCATTGTTATCTTGGGCTAGATAAAATAAAGTGAAGATTGCCTCGACTGGCGTGACAACCATCCATTGGGAGTCGAGGTTGTCTTGGTTGCACCTCTTTGGTTGCCCATCCCCTCTGCCATCCATCTTGGATTCATCTCTACGGGCAACTACAAGTTTGGTGATAACACCTCTCATTCTTTTGTTATATGTTGATGACTTGTTTATCACTGGGGAGGAACGTCTCATTGCACATTGCAAGAGAGACCTTGCTACAGAGTACGAGATGACAAACATTGGGTTGATGCACTATTATCTGGGGATGGAGGTTTGGCAGGAGCCTGGTCATATTTTCCTGGGACAAGGAAAGTATGCAGTAGATATTATGAGGAGATTTCGGGTGGAGGATTGTAGGCCGATGTCAACACCTATGATCACCAACTAGAAGCAACTTCATGCTTCTAAGGGTAAGTTGGTGGATCCTACACTATACCGTCAGCTCATTGGGTCATTGATGTATCTGGTCAACACCGGGCCAGACTTATGTTTTGCGGTGAACACTCTTAGTCAGTTCATGGTGGAGCCTAGGAGTGTGCACTGAATAGTCGCGAAACATGTGTTGAGATACCTTGCAGGTACAGTGGACTATGGTTTGGACTACAAGGGTTCGGGTGGAGTCAGCTTGGCTGGTTTCACAAATTCAGACTGGGCAGGTAGTGTGAGGGATCGGAAGAGCACTTCCGGGTGTTGTTTCAGTTTGAGCTCGGCAGCAGTGTCGTGGTTCAGTCGGAAGCAAAAGTCCGTTGCTTTGAGTTCTGCTGAGGCCGAGTATATGGCAACCAGTCAGGCTACTTGCGAGGCGCTGTGGCTTCGTAAGTTGCTGGTTGATTTGTTTGATTAGGAGTTGAGACCTACGGTGATTTACTGTGACAATCAGAGTTGCATCCAGCTCTCTAAGAATCCAGTTTTCCATGCCAGGTCTAAGCACATAGAGATCAGATACCACTTCATCCGAGATTACATTCAGAGAGGAGCTGTGGAGTTACAATAGATTTCCACTGATGAGCAGGTTGCAGATATTTTGACGAAATCTTTGGGGAGGGGCAAGTTTGTCTTCTTCAGAGACAAGTTGGGAGTGGTGCAGAACACCTTCCTCGGTAAGAGGGAGTGTTGATTTTTGTACCTAGGAAGTGTTCCCCTAGGTGACTTTTTTTGCCTAAGTCACTTAAGTGGGGAAATAAAGTGACCCTTGCATTGAATGACTTGAGATGAGCATTTAATGTGACTTTAGAGATTAAAGTCACTTTTGGGGAAAATTTAAGTGAGGTGAGTGAAATAATATTAAATGGGATTTAATGAGCAATTAATATCATCCATCTATCTCATCCAATCTCAACCGTTGGATTAGATGCCCATTCACTTATGCTAGGGTTTCACCCAAAAAGGCAAGGGAGGCAAATGAGAGATTCATTCTTGTGAAGAGAGTGAAGAGAAGAGAGCTAGAAAAAAAGAGGGCTCAGTTTTCAAGACAGCAGCACGAATTTTGAGGCACGATTTTCGAGGCAGAGTGTGTTTAGTAACAGCACGAATCCCGAGGAGAGACTGTACAGCATTTATTTCTGGGCACACAGTTCGAGGAGGTTTCCTGGGCATTGTTTTCGAGACAGTCGTCATGCATTTTGAGGCACTAAACGCAGGAACAGTTTTCGAGAAAAATAGGCACAGAAATCGAGGCCGTACAGCACGGTTTCCAAGGAAAAGACAGGCACAGAAAATGAGGTCCGTACAGACCGTACCTCTGTCTTTTTTCCAGCATAGATTTCGAGGTTAAAACAGGCACAGAAAACGAGGCAGCTTCAGCTCATTTTTTGAGACTGTCTGTGGATGATTTTACTGGTGGAGATAAGTTGTATTTTTCACTGTAATGTTGTTCTATATTTTGCTGAAGAAATAATATCTCTCTCTCTGATTGGTTTTCCCCGTGGGGGTTTTTCCAGGGCTATTGGCCAAAAATCTTGTGTCTGAAATTTTTCCTGTGTGTGCATTTATTTATTTTCTGTCATAAGATTTGAGTTGCAGCAGTGTTTTAAATTGTCTGAAAAATATTGTTATAATTTCCAGCCAACCAAAACTGAGCTGAACATTAAACTGAATAATATTGACATTAAAACCAGCAAGCTGAAAAACTCAGAAAATCTACATTGCAGAGACATTACACTTGAATTCCACAGTGACAATCTGTGCTGGTGAGATGAATGAGCAATAGGCATACCGTTTATGGATCAGGACAAGAAGGCATGCAACTCCAGTTCACCTTAAACTGTTGTGTTTTTTTAAAGTCAAATCTTTATTTCAAAAGCAAATACTAGCCATGCCAATTCAAAGTTCTGACTAAATTCTTTCGAACATAAACCCCTTTCAGTGGTGGAATGGAAATCTAACAAGCAATTATCTGAACTGTGCACAAAATGAACACTAAGATTGGTCTCAGAAGTAATCTCTATGACTGAAAACTTGAGGTTGTGGACCAAACGCTATTTTGGCCACCCTAAAGATGTTTCAACATGAAAATATCTGTCTCCATAAACAAGCAACCATCTGTTACACAATCCAGTGTGAATGAGATAATTCAGCTTGCCAGATAACTGGCATACAAACATTATTAAGCAAGCACTCTCATACTTGAATTTAGTAGAAATAAAATAACTCAAATTATCGTACAAGTTTCTAAATCTCCTTGACAGTCAATTTCTATATAGCTTAGGTTTCCCAATATGCAATGATGAAAGCATTGAGATATACCGTATACTCAAGATTAGAAAAGGGTCGCTCCACTTCTCGTAGGACAAAAGGTCGTCCATTAATGTAAACAACCTGTTATTCCATATTTCAAAAAGGAGTTCAGCTATAATGAGATACAACTTTCTATCTCTTCTATCAACAAAGATAAATTTATACTCACAACAAAATTAAGGCCCAAAAGCAATATAGTCATTGTCAAAGACAACAAGAAATTTAACTAGTTTAATTTTTGTAAAGCACCTGACCAAAAACTGAAGCAACCTAATAGGATTTTCCATAATACATTCATGCAACAAATTTCTTCATTAGAATATCATGTCATCTCAGTTGCTTTCCACACAAACAAGAAACAGAGACTTACTGGCTCCTCACGAAGATTGTGCCATAGCACAAGTTTCTGGTGCCCCTTTTTTCCAGCTCCAATGATGTCAAGCACATTGCGTATTCCGTCAATGGTCGGAATGGCAACACCATGAACAGGCAATGAACGTACCTGTAAGATGAAAAAATTTAGAACTACTAGACTATGCAATGACCAAAAACAATCTTTATAATTGACCTTGCAAAAACTTGTGATCTAGGGTGGGAAGCAGTTCACAGCTCATCTACAGAGTCCAGACTATACATCTATGTAAGAAATTCTGCAACTATGGGCATGGGTGCTAAGTTGCTAACATGACAATGATGATAGACATCTTTCAGCACACAGGATGCGTGATAGTGATGATAGACATCTTTTAAGGGCACGGATGTTAACATGACCAGCACCTTATTCCAACTGTATTCAGTATATAGACCATGTTATCATCTAATTGGAATATGGCTTAGCAATGCCCATGACAAACTTAACACAAGGCTACCTATTTCTTCATGGAAAATAGCTCACTCTCAGTCAAAAACAAATGCAAATCAGCAGATAATTTCTTTGATGTCAACTTATGCAAAAATGTAATTTTTCATGACATTACATAATCAAATTGACCAAAGAATAATCCACAGTAGACCTGACAAGATACATGTCCAGAGCAGTGTTCTGATGAATTTAACAGAACAAAATATAAGCTTAAAGATGCAGATATAAAATGGACATCATTCATTATATTTCTATACAATTCCGGTATTTAACCAGCAGAGAGTAAAGTCAACGATAACATTACAAGAGGAAGAAAGGAAATTGCAGGTCAAATTCAACAGGTAAAAAGAGGAAATGAATGAATTTTGAGTCATCAGTAGGTAAGGAAGTAGTAATACATGATACATGCCAAAAATACATACAAATCATGAAAGGAAACAGAGGAATAGAAGTATTCATAAGGTCATGGACCAAGCTTATGAACAACAAGAAATGAATCCTTGCTTTACCTCACATTGGGATCAACCGTTATGTGATTTGTTGTGTACCTAACCACAACATGATAACATCCATATTAGGTATTAGGATTTATGTACATGGGCCATTTTGTTTGTAAGCTCGTGATTTTGTACTAGTTTTATATTTGTTAAAAAAAGGCACTTTCATATAATAAGGGCCTAATGTGTTCTTTAGTCTCTTTAGTTAGGACTTTATTTGGGTTTTTGCCTCTATATGGATATAAATAGGGTATTTTCCCATCTCTTATGTATTGCTATCATTTTATCAATACAAAACAACCAGTTTCTAGCGTTTCTTGGAGATGTCTTCCTCTATTACCCGAATTCGCAGGTGCAATTCACCCATGGGTGTACAGGTCCCCCCATTCTTTCTTGCTTATTTTCTACTATTTATGTTCATTTTCCGTTTTTGTTGCAGTAGTGGCCTTATGGTTATAGGGCCCTTGCAAGTTGGTATCAAAGATTTTCACTATTGCTATGTTTCATTCTCAATTTTTTTCTTTACAAAATCAAAAACAAAAAAAATGCAAAACAATGTTAAAAAACAAAAAGAAAAAACGTTGAGGACTAGATTCCAATCTCTTGTAACGAAGGAAGAGTTAGAAAAAGATTTCATGAACCTTGCTAATGAAATGAGGCAGTGGATGCAAGAAAAGGGGCCAACCAAATCTAAAACTTCATACTACAGCCCCTTCAAGATGAAGAGGAGCTAAACCCTTGGGGAATGAAGGTTAACACACCTACGAGATCGTCGTCGCCACAAAACTTTCCCAATGAAGTCAAAGTGCATATCTAGTTAAGCAAGGTTAAGCTCGCATTCAATGTGCAACAATGTATGACCAAGAGGATAAGTTGATGTGCCACTCCAACATCTGGCTGGGGTTGCTCATACTTGACTCTTGAGGAGTGTTGCCGCCTAATACACACCTGGGGGGAACACGACAGAAATCTTCAAGCTGCTCAGTGTGTCCTTGGGGGCAAGTTAGAGTCAAGTGTTGTCACCTGATTACTCGACTCCTCTGTCTAGGATACTCCTAGCGAAGCCAAGGGGGGTGGTCCCTATAAAAATGAAACTATGGCTTTTACACTACAAAAGGGAAGAAAGCTCAATTCTAGGAGTTAAATGATGAACAGAAATTATTGATTCAAGAAGCAACTGCAACAATTAAATCAATAGCATTTGCATTTAGAGAAAACATTCACGACATTGTTGTATATTTGATAAAACAATGAGATTTGCAAATAAGTAGACCAATGCCGAAATGTACAAATTGTTGCTATTGTGATGGGAAATGCTGCAGATGTCTTGTTGTCAGTTTTAAATTATTAATGAGTGATTATGGGAGTGGGGTGATTTGTAGTTTGGCCCAAATGAGCTTAACTCTTTGAATTGAGCGCTTGAAGCGGCTTTACCAAGTGTCCAACGAGGCGAGGCATAACCTGCTTAAAGCAGCCCCATGACTTTATGGCAGTCACCCTTCGCGACCTCCCGAATTCTCAAAGATAAGATATCTGGATTTTCCTATTACTCTAGTCACTCCACCCTTTCTAATTGGCCAACTGGTCAGACTAAGCTGCAGTGGTCAAGAGCATACGGGGAAAGAGCCTTGGTAAGTTTTATGAATTTTATTGTGAGTTGATTAACTAACTAAATCCCAAGAGTCTCTTTTCCACACACCACTTACTCGAGCAAGCTCTTTCGACTGGTACAGTACTTCGAGAAAGCGAGGGTGTTTATTTTAAACTTGCAAGAAATAAATGACGAAACAAAAATAAATAAAGCAAAGTAATTTAGGTGCTTTGTGTGTGTGTTTTGTTGTTTTAATATAATGCTTAAAAAATGAAACTAAATTAAAGCAAAAAAAAGACAAAAAGCAAGCCCATGAAAAATGACACAAACCCCCCATGGGGAGATGGGGTGCAGGCACTGTGAAGCCTACTTGCTTTGTTCTTTTATCTTATTACAATCAACTCAAAATAAGAAATGTTGTTGGTCCTTTATAATTTTAGGCACCAGACAGCTTACAATGTCTCAGAAAAGTAGGGAAAAGGTAGTATAGGTTGTCTAGAAGGTCTTGAATGGTTCCAAAATTTGAAAAATCGCCAGCATGCCTTTCTACCTGCTCACTAATGTCTGAAAAACAGCAAGCTTTATTAGTGGAAAGATGGCCAAAGACACTTTAAGAGTGTCTTTGGAAATACTAAAAAAAATTCTAAGTAAACTAGTAATGAAAAAGCAAAATTTAACTAAGGCAAGCTAGAAAGCAAATGCATAAGCACTAGATTGCTGGATAAAAGATTTACTTGAACTTTTTCTTCTATATTCCCTTTTAGATCTATGTTTTAAAACTTGTGAAAGATAGAAGAAACTAACTAGATCTAGTAAGTAAAATAAATTCTTTTAAAACATCTAGATTGTAAATATTTAGATCTACTTTGAATTAAATCTTTGAGTACCAATCTAAATAGAAATAAAACCGTAACCAAGAAAGATTTCTTAGAAGCCCTTGCAAAGAAAGTGAAGCACAACACCACATGTATGGAAAACTATCAGCGTATTTTTCTACCTAAAAGTGTTTCTTTGAAAAGTGCACCAAATGAGCCCTTAAAGGTCAATGTGCTATTCAAACTCATTCAGAGCATGCTATCAAATGAAACTACTGAAATTACTGAAACTGGTTCAATCACCAGAAGCTTAAATTACCAGAGAAGTGTGGGTATGAGTTCCAAATGCAGTATGGATCATTTGGCTGGTCTGTAGGAGCATCACTGGGATATGCTCAAGCATCACCTGACAAGCGTGTTATTGCATTCATTGGTGATGTTCACGATCAAGGATGTGTCTATATGCCATCATTTTTTCTGATTAATAATGCAGGGTACACTATAGAGGTCAAAACGCATGATGGCACATCCAAATTTTATATGTCATGGAAGGTGTATGTACATAAGCTATTTGTTCTAGTTAAACTCCTTTATATAAAGGCTAAAAGGCAAGAGAGTGCCAAGTTCCTAGATCCTTTGAGAAGTTAAGTAAGGGTTTGAGCCAGTTTCCCTTATAACCAGAACCATAAATTCCATGTGCAAGTTATGCACTGGTCTGCATTTGAGGACAAAAAGTGTTTAAGGCCTTTTGGGTTTGATAGTTCCTTGTATAACCTGGGATCAATCATTTGTGTTCAAAAAGTACTATTGTTCAGTTGACACTATGGTCAGACTTTGGCTGGGATATGTGACAGTGTTAGTCCTGTGAGCTATGGGATGTGCTCATTTCCAGAGTTCCTCCCATTGTGTAGAGGATGGTTACAGCTTGACCAGAGCCTTAGAAAATGCATGATGAGACTTATAAGATCATGATTATCATGAAATCTGTTATAAACAGTCACATTCATTCTTGAGCTAGGACTGTCAGTTGTATGAGGACCAAGGATAGAATAACTCATTGTTCTATATGTCAATTATGTTAGATTTTCTACTTTTAATCAATATTATCTAGGATCTTAACTGAAAGAATAACATGCACAGCATAACACAATAGACACAAAGATTGTCCTCGGGGAAACCATAAAGGAGAAAACCCCGCAACTTCCTCAAAGATAGAATAATCACCAATACAATATCACAAAAGTAAAACCCCAAAACCAAGACGGTCTTCTGCAGCTCCTCTCTCTTTCTCCTATGCGAACTTGTCCTCTCTCTCTCACTTATGCGAACTTGTGTGAGTGAGTGTATGTTCAAATGAGAGAGCTAAGCTCTCTATTTATCCTTTACTTTCACTTGACCTTTTTCACTTGCTAGGTCGGCCCCAGCTATACCTGACTGGCCCGACTTCTCTAGGGGACTTAATAACCCTAATCTAATTGACTCTAGGGGGATCTATTGCCCCGACTTACAAAGGAGAATTTACCTTAATGACTTTACATGACCAAATGTAATAATGACATCCCCGACCAGAGGAATAAACATCTCCGTCGGAGGTACAAATAAAATACAATAATAATAACAATATAAAATACAAGTGAATATCTTCTGAAGTTACAATTACATTAACAAATTAGTGTTTCTTCTCCCATTGAACTTCATAAGTCTGGGACTCGGAAGGAGAACCTGACAGATTCCCAGATCAGATCAGATGACAGTATCTCCTGAATCTTGTGACTCTGCCTGGGTGCAGAATGAAGAGGGAGTGGTCAATTATTTATCTTTCAGAGAAATGGTTACCTCTGAATGATTCAGTGAGACTTCAGTATGCTACAGATTCTACTCTCCACAAGAAAGAGTTAGATTGAGATTGTCAGGTTGTTGTCCTGATATGTTGGTAACCTTCAGGAGGTCCAGAATCTCACCTGGAGATCAGTAATGACGAACATAAGACTTCAAGGATTTGGTTTACTATATTTCAGATTTTCACCCTTCTGTCAGTCAGAGGAGCACTCTGAGTATATGATTATGGGACTGCTGAGATCAGAGAAAGGATTGTATAGCCTTGCTTGCTGTTGTCAATAGACTTTCAGGGAAAGTTTGAGAATCTTTAGTCTCTAAGTTTATATGAAACTCATCACCATTTCTGAAGCCTTTCTGTTGGCTAGTATGGTTTGAGGAGAAGTTCATGAGACTTCCCAGATAACCTTATGAGTCTGAGTATGCAGCAACAAGCAGCATTGACAGGACTCTCTCACGGAGGGAGTGAACTATGAAGAATCTTATGTCTCCAGTACACCTTTGATGTACAATGATGAGTGGAGATTACATCCAATGGATGTGTGAACCACCTCCCTCAATGGTTTGGTTCAGTGTGCAGAGTACTAAAATATTTTGGTTGCAGATTGCTTAGAGAGTCTATTGTTGGCCTCAGAGGGAGCCTAGAAATCTATTTAATGACAGAAAGAGAGCATGAGGCTCTTCTTATCAGTTTGATCTGTATGAGATATCACTGATAGTTGAAGATCGCCCAAGTTGTGATCAAAGTTACAGCAGAGACAGTTGGTTCCTCCAGTATAGAGACAGACTTATGTGTACTTTGCAGACTTCCAAAGTATGGTATTTGAAGGTATCTATTGAATTCACCAAGAAGTAATGTGGATGTGATAATCTGTTGATCTTGGTGTTAACTTGTTCTTCTTTGGAAAAAATCAATGGGAGTCAGTCTCTGCTTATGGGATGGAGGACCATTGCCCGTTGGATCACTTGCTGAGATTAGTAATGAGCACCACACATGAAAGCCATTCTTTGGGAGAATGGAGGCAACCTAGTCAGTTACCAAGGAGATGATCATCTTTGATTCAGTCTGGGACTAAGGATCAATTTGATTCAGTCTAGGACTGAGGCACTTGGTCTGTTACCAAGATGTTGTCATAGGTCAACTTGCAGCCTGAGGGCTGAGGCACCTGGTCAGTTACCAGGACGTTGATGCAGTTTAACATGAGACTGGGTATAGGCAAATGATGTGTGACGTACTCCTCTCCTTGGTCATTCGAGATGGTTGAGCTATGGGACCTCCTCAAGGGACTGGCCACCCCTTATTGGAGTAACTAGCATATGACCATGGTGTTAGTGGGGAGAACGATATGATCACATTGTGTAGAGATGATTACATCATCGAGTACCATTCTCTGGGAGAATGGATGTAGCCTACAGCTGAGGTACCTGGTCTGTTACTAGGACATTGATGACACATGAGATGGATGCATCAATGAGTGTGCGGTGACTCAGGTTAATTCTTTAACCTATCTCTGGTTAAAACGCTTGTAGATTGCTTGACAAAGAATGCCTCTCTCGCTGAGAGGGGGTGTTAAATTTTGGGCAGTATCGAGAGCCATTCTCCAGGAGATTGGCATCAGCCTGGGGCTGAGGACCTAGTCAGGGACTAGGATGTTGATGTTACTTGATCTCCTCCAGCAGGAAACCACATCAACTTGAGAAAACATTTCTTATGAAGATTCAAGAAGACAAGTTGACCATTGAAAAGGAAAGAGGACCCAGTGTAAAGTAATTAATAAGGACTCAAGCCAGAAGCACTTTAAAGGACCCTAAGACACATATCGTGTGTTGATAGACCCCTACTCTCCTAGAGCACATATTCTAAGGGTTCTAGGGCACGTGTGGACCATGAAGACCAAGAGAAGCACTACAACATTGACCAAAGATGTCTTGCCTAAGAAGAGTGGGTTGATAGCCCAATTAAAATATCATTAGCCCTAAAAAGGTGTTAAAAGCCCATCGTGAAAATATGAAGACCCTAACTAAGCATTTTAAATTATTTATTGAATCCTTGACTTATGGAAGCTACCCCTTGGATTACTCGATGATGAAATATAAATATGAAGGACTCTCAAGTGATCAAATGTAACATTCTTCTCATCATTTTTTATCTCTGTCAAGTTTGTGAGGGGTTTCCAAGCTGCTCCAATCTCTCTTTTCAGCATTATTATTCTTTAGGGTTTGGATCAGAGCCCTAAGGGTTGTTTGAGGGGCAGCCGCAAGCCCTAGAGGCAACAGCAAAGCCCTATGGGTTGTTTGAGGGGCAGCCTCAGGCTCTAGAGGCAGCAGCAGAACCTTAAGGGTTGTTTGAGGGGCAACAACAGAGCCCTAAGGGTTGTTTGAAGATCAGTTGTAGGCCCTAAAGGGTTGCCGCAAGTGGAGCAGAGACCAAAGAGGCCACGGTACAGCAGTGTGAGGGTGAACAAGCCCTAAAGGCCACGGATCAAGGGTCTAACCTGATTGGGAGGCAGTGATTTCCTTTGTAGAGGTTGTGTTCATCATTTGTGGGATGTTTCTTCCATGTAAAGGGCTGAGTTCTACTTGTGAGGGTCATGGCATCTATTTCGGAAGGGGCGTAGACCTGTTTGGGGGTTGTTTGGAGAAGGATCATACCACTATATTCCTGTTGGACGCATTTGAGGAAGGTTGTCATCAAACCTCAGCTGTATTCACCATTTTTGGGTAGCAAGAAGGCTGCTACAACCATAGAATCCCTGGAAACCTTAGTTGTTACCTGCAGTCACATCAGGTGGATGATTTGAGAAGGGATTACGCTGTTATAACATTGTTGTGTGCATTTGCTGAATCTTGCCATCTCAACTCAACCATATAAACCATTCCCAGGGAACCAAAAGAAGGTTGTTATAGTCATTAAGGATCTGTTATTGTTTTGTTGTCACTTCATGAAGGATCTTGTTGTTGCATGCCAGGTTAGAAGATGGCCTTATGAAATGGAAAGAGAGCAGCGATCAATTCAGCTTGACTAGGGCTTGGCATTAGCCCCTTGATGAGATGGTTGATTCTACCATGTTGAGGCTAGCTTGATACAAGATGTTGATGACAGACTGACAGTGCTTCTATGTGTCGATGATGCAGCTTATGTTCTACATGAAAAGATAAGTACTTGTCTCTGTGTTTATGTATACCCTCATGTGTTAGAAGGGTTTGACAGTCATCTATCATAAGAAAGGTTGTTGAGTTTTTCCCTCGGGAGGAGAGAGGGTTTTCCCAGGGTAAAATATGGTGTCTACTATGCATACTTATTTATGTGATGTATTGTGATGTGATGCATTTTCTTTCTACTATAATTGGTTAATAAAAATATTGCTCATATGATCAATACTTTCAATGTGTAATTATGATATGAAAATTGTAAAAATGTGCACACATAATTAGCTACTGTTGAAAGTAACTAAAATTCAACATTAGCTTCATTGGGGAAAACGAATTCACTTGGAACTCCATGGATATTGCTCAAAATTGTAACTAAAGGGAAAGATCATCATTGTATTTGGCAGCCACAAGATTTCCAGGTATTTTCTTCCATGATTTTTCTTGTTTTGGTTTCTATTCCATTAGTCACTTTAAAATATACAAGTTAAAACCCTCATTCTCTAGAAGTAGTAGATCGGGTCACCTTTTGTGCTTGAAACCGAAAACCCAAGTTGGGATTCATCTAAAACCCTTAGAGACCAAATTTGATCTTAATTAGACTCCATTTTCCCATACATTGGCACTGGTCCTCTTTGGGGCAATTCGCCCTCCTTGGGAATTTGATCATTTGGCTTAGTTGGTGATGTGGGTGTTGCTTGATTTGCATCTAAAGTTCATATCTTACATCAAGTAACTAATTAGAGTGCCATCCCCACGGCGGGTGGATAGATGTACAAACGGGAGGGAAGATGAGGGGCACGTGGCTGGAAGCCCAGACCCTCGTGCTCCCACCTCATCACCCTATGCCCGTGTTTAAATCATGCCCACAGCAAGAAGTCTTTTCTTGGGCCTGCGAGTACAATTCAGCTCCTGCAAAAATATGCGACGAAGTAAATGGTGGAGAAGCCACCAGATCTCCAGCATGCACAACCATAATTGGATTCTTACTAGTGTTATGAAGCGTTGCAGAAGGGACCTGGGAACTCATTTGCTCTCCTTCACAATTCTACTCGCGTCTGCAACTCTGAAAATCGTGGTAGGCATTTGGGCCGATCTATGTGAACCTGGACTGCCGCACAGAGACTCCACCCTGGCTTTTTCCCTCCCTAGTAAGTTGTCGCTCCACCGGGTCTCCTTCCATTTGAATTGCTCAATGTTAAACGTTTTTTATCCTCTCGGGAGCTCGACCTCTCCAACCCCTCTCCTCAGTTGTTGGGGAATCAATCCTGACAAGTTCACCTCGGCAGTGGGAGACAGCTTCCTGAGCACCTTCGCTCATGAGCCTCTCCTTTTATTCGTGTTGCTCCTGTTTGTTGTGGTGGTGGCCTACAGTGGTGGTCTCTGCCCCTCCCTCCTATTAGCTACAGTGGTTTCCTTCGCCCTTCCCTCTGTTAAAATGGCTCCCCGGAAGAACACCCGTCGTGCCTCGACCTTTCCCAAGTTCTTTCTATCGGAACCAATGACTCCTCCCATTCGTTTTCAGTAGCAGTTAGTGGAAAAATGCAAGAGATACAAGAAAGAAATTCCTGCTTTTGCGCAGGATAAAATTCAACAAGCGGAGGTGGAAACAGATGTTGACAAGATCTGCAATGAGGAGGAGGAGATTAAACAGGAATTTAAGAACCTTGTCCCAGACCTTGGTTCCTCGCGTGGCCGCCTCACCCTCTACCAGAAATCCTTGGACCTGCACTTGTCGCAGAAGATGATTCTGGGTCGAACTCTAGTGGAAAAAGATGAACAGCATGGGGAAATTCTGCTCCAACAGGACGAGATGATGTTGCTCCTGCATCGCATTCTAAGCAACCAGATGGAAATCGCCAAGAGATTGGGAATGAGCCTCGAGACAGGCTCAACCAGTGGGACTCATAAGTAATCAGCCTTTGGTCTCTACACCAGGTTTTTTTGCTGTTATGTTCATAGTTTTCTTATGTTTATGACTGCTTTAAGCAACTCGTTTAGTATGGAAAACTCTGTTTTAAGACTTCTGAAGAATTCTCGAACTCTATGGTTTAGTCTCGTTTCCTTTCGAGGGAGACTGCTACTCTGATTTTCCAGCCTGTTTTCCCTCTATTGGGAGGGCTTGGTTTTTGTTGTAACTTTCTTCTTTGAGGCAATAGAAGGATCGTCTAACTTACAAAAAAAAACTAATTAGAGTTCCAATAATCCATTAAAACCCTAGTTTGTGGCCATTCTCCATTTTATTGCCTAAACCCTAGGTGGAGCAAATTGGGTATTTCTTCTCTGGCACTTAATCTCTCTAGATCTCGTTTGTAACTTTCACTGTGGGGATAAATCTTTCTGGTTGATAATCTCATTACCTCATTAAGCCTCTCAACCCGTTTTCATAACCTCATCTCATTAGTCTTTCAATAGATCTAGGGCTTAAATTCAAGACATCACGATTAAATCAGTATTTAAATCTTCTTTTGCGTGCGTGTGTCATGTCTTGTCTGTTGGCCTTCATCGGCTGACAAGGGTCTCCCCCTTGGTCTTGCTATTAGCTTGGCCTAAAGTGACAGGAGCCTGTCTGGTGTGACAACTACTCCATTAGTAGTGGACGAGGCCCTTGCAATGTCGCTTGATTTAGCTGCCTTTCCTCTACAATCCTAGATAGAATACCTTTTGTGGCGGCTATAATCTAGGTGATAACAGGAATAATGACCCTAATTTATGAACATTACTTCAAGAAGACCAAATCATCCACAAGAGTCTACTTGGGCAGGGTTTTAACGCAGCAAGACTTTGTTATTCAAACTTTTACCTAGATTCTGGACTCATCTTATGGATGATATCATCATCATATTATGGATGATACCTATTCATTGTGAAATTTTGGACATCTATTGATATCTTGCATTGTATGGACATGGTTATTTTGAATATCAATGAAAAATGCTTTTTTAATTCAAAATATGTGCATATATTTATTTTTCTATATTTACAGATTTTTTCCCGATCCAATTCAAAATGTTGACTCTTTTGCCTCACCGATTTATTGTCGATTTCTAGTCTGGTAGCTATGATTTGGAACAATGAGTGTGAAACCTTCACTAATGACAAACTGCAAAGTACAAGACCAAGTCAAAGGGGTTGATGAGGAAGAAGCAAGATGGGAATCAAACACATTTATGGCCAAGCACTCAAATTTGGCCTCATTGGCATGAAGCACGCTTTACACGTAGCCATCAACTAAAAAAAGATCTCTCTTATCTTACTTTAGATATAATAAAATTGTGTCTTAGCTCACTTAGCTGAAATAGCACTTTAATAGAATAAGCTCATGTATTATTATGTACTTGTAATTATGGTTAAGGCCATAATCTTTATTATTTTATTGTATTATAGATGTGGTTAAGGTTGACCTAGTCAAACTTGATATGTAGGCTGAATAACCCTCTTAGGGTGTATGCCTTCATATGTGATCCCATAACTCCTCTTGGGAGGATGCATTACTTGAGTTGTGTATAAATACACAACTTAAGCTCTCATTTGTATTATCTCAGCTTGTGATCTTCTTGATCTGAAATACAAAGTGTCATAAGCCTAAGGGCACTTAATTTGGGCATTTTCCCTTGTTATTGGCATCCTTTCTCTTAAGGTGCACTTGTGTATTTATGATTCATCACTTGTGATTCGCTTTTGCATTCTCTCTAGTGCACTTGACTTATTTCTCTTTAATGCACTTGTGTGGAGGTTATTTCAGAATTTGGGTGAGATTTGGTTCCATTGATTCTCTTGTTGACCCTTATAAATCTCAAAACAAATTTTGCTATCTATTTTTGGAATGACTTTACTGTAAAGTGCATCTCACTTAAGTTATAAAGTACTTGCCACTTGAGTTATAGAGTGTAAATTGGCTTTTAAGGTGCAAAATGTCAATCACTTAAGTTTTGAAGTGCACTCCACTGGTTGCATTTTAAAGCTTTGAGGGAAAATCTTTTTCTATGGGGTATGGTATGTTGTGTGTCTAAGCACAAATCCATGTTAGGTATCATGCTTTATGTACATGAGCTATTTTGTTTTTAAGCTCATGATTTTGTAATAGTGTTATATTGTAAAGAGGCCAATTTGTATAAGGTCCTAATGACTTCTTTAGTAACTTAAGACTTTAGCTAGGGCTTTATTAGGATTTTTGCCTCTCTATGGATATAAATAGGGGGCTTTCCCCTCTTATGTATCACTGTCATTTTATCAATACAAATCAACCAATTCCTTGTTTTTCTTTGAGAGATCTTCATTACTTGGATTCATAAGTGGTATCCACCTATGGGTGTGCAATTCACTCATTGTTTCTTGCTTTTTTTGTTATTATTGTTTATTTTCCATTTCTGTTGCAGTAGTGGCCACATTTGGTTACAAGGCCACTACAAGACTTATACAGCATGAGTGTGTATTGTTGACCAAATTCATCAAACCTTAGGGAGACTGGACAGACGAGATTGAGTGTTGACAAATCTCGATCTCGTGGCACCAAAAATGTAATGCTCCAACACTTGAGAACCTCAAATGCCAATTTTCACAACCATTTGAAATCTCAAGTGCCATTTTTCACAACCATGTAGAAATAATTTGAATAGTTGCTACTAAAATTATAGCTCAAGGACATCATTGTATCTAATATCTATAACCACTTTTCATTTTACATTTGAAAGAAAAAAATTAATTTAAAATATCTTGTGAAAATTACAAACTAACATACATAAGATGAGGAAGAATATTAAGAAATGATATTAACAATGGTCAAACCACTATAAAACTTAACATATCCATTTAATCCCCATTCAAATTCAAACTTCAAGTAATTAAAGAGTGGCCAATCTTCTTGGATTATGGAATCAACACTTCTTGACTTGAGTACCAAAATGTTGTATTTATAAGGAGCCACTCAAAATACAGAAAAGTAAAGCACTTTCCAAACATTTGGGAGTATTCTGTGATATGCCTTGCGCTTGGAGTAAGTAAAAAACACATAGTTCTTCCTCTCCATTATTATCCAAGTATGCCACTTCAACTTGTCAATCATGATTAGATTTGTCCAAAACAAATGCATCAATAACATGGACCTTCAACAAGTGAGCCACCAAACATTGTCTACCTTTTGAAATTTGAAATTACTTGTATAATGAATAATCTCACTTCAAATTTTACAAGTGTTACATGAAAATGAACCCTTAAAACTAGCATACCCCCGAGGCGGGCAAGAATGTCGAAGCGAATCACATGGTGGACAAAATGAGTGAGGCATAAAGTTGTGTGTGCTATCTCCATTGCAGAGTTGTGAATGAAAGTGGAGCTCAAGATCAAGTTAGTGATGTTGTCGTGAGTGAAGATCTCATCTTTGGCCTCGTTGGTGACCTCGGACTTGAACTCAAACTACTTTGACAACATGTAAACATGAATGTGACTTGTGGAAAGGGATGTGGTACTAACAAGGTACTATTGTTTGAATGGAGCAAATAATCAACTTCGAAAGAGAGCATCCTCGAGTCATCTAATGCTGACAATGAGCTCTGGGAAAAGGATGGGTGACAAGCACACTTATTGTATTGCTACCTTTGTTTCAAAAGCCGATGATGAAGAAAATCCAATAAAAGTGTAAATGAAAATAACATAACTTACACTTTCTTATGCTTATGTTCTTATACATTAGATGATAACGTTAGAAAATTGATAATAGAGAAATATACACAATTTGAACCACAACCACGCCTAGAAACGATCCAAACAAACATTTAACAATGTAAACATCCGATTTCTCAAGTCCCCATTCAAACAATATATTGCATGTAATGCAGTTGAATGCAAGTTGATTACAACTAGTAGGAATGATTCTATCTAAAAAGTATAGATCGTTGCAAAGGAGATTAATGTTTGCTCATTGTTACCGCTCAAACTAGCAGTCCTTTCAAAGCAGACTAAGTATGCCCTGTGCTAGTGATGGTAAGTATACGAGAGGGGCTAGGCCCAATGTCACAACAACCTAAATCCTCAACTTCTTTGAGTAACTCCTAAACCCAAGGGAGAGTCTCTAATAGAGGAAGAACACCTACATATACCAACATTCCTGCAAATACCCCTCTACAAGCCTTATGGCTAAGATTAGTGCCTTATATGGAGTCAACAATGGATAATAAAGACACAAATCATATAAAAGGAGTTAATTCACCCTACCAATCGATATCAATAAATATCACTACTTCAATACACTTCACAAATCCCAAGGCAGGGTTTCACACTTCCCAAGGCACCACCTCAAAAAAGTATGCTCGGAAGGGGAGATGATCAAGTGGCCTAGGGTTTACTTAATGGTCCAACCAAAGCTGCAAAAAACCTACAAAAAACCTACAAAACCCTAATTTAAGCAATTTCACATCTCCCAGTGCACTACTTCAAAGTGGGACACCCTCAGAGATTTGTGGATAAATCCACTAGAACAAATTCAATGGGTAGACCAGAATTATCAAATTGCAAATATTTTTGGAGTTTTGAATTTATTTAGATTTTTAGAGCTTTTGAAACAGAAAAGATCTCATAATGAACCCATATCTTGTTGTGTTTTTACAATGAGAGGGAGGCACTATTTATATAAGACTAGCCTCACCTAATTTTAAGTTATGCGCCTACAAGATAATGTGAAAATATAAAAATTTGGGTTAGTGCACCCACAAATTTGGGGACTAAACCACACAATGCAATAAAATAACAATAAAAATGTGAAATTAGGCTACACCAAGTGCTAGGTGTACCAAAAGGAAGACATCATGCCCCAACTAACCCCAACAAATGTGTGCCCTCAATGTCCTCCTTCATTATCCTTGTAGGCTTCTTCAATAAGGAAGTACAATTTGCAGGTAACACAGCCCAGAGGAGGGGTTTCATATCACAAAATAGGTCCAAGTGAGCAAACAAGGTGTGCTAGATAAAGTACGCATCCCTTTACAAAACCCCATCACCTTTTACATGGCACATAAATGAGTGTGGTCATGCGTCCAAGTGATTAGCCCCCCCAAGGGCACCAACCCCTATAGGGCAAGCACCTCCTAGAAGTGGAAACCAAGAGGACCATCCATGACATGATTAGGGGTATTTAGCCCCAAATCAACACTCTACATACAAAAACGCTCAAAGACTTGGCCTTTACATAGCAAAAAACAACCCCACTCTAGTGGATCTATAGGGAACGTTGCAGATACTGTGAGGCATAACAACCCACCATATCAATTTTGCTCTTGTATAGAATGAAAAAGAAGGGATGATTGTTGTTTCCTTCCGATGGAATCTTGTTTTCAATTTTTGTTATGGTTGAAATAGCAATAGTGAAAGCTCTTATCCTTCCTAATAGCATTCGTTACGAAGTGCAAAGGATTTGGGAAAGATTTGCTTTCAAATGTCAAGTAATAATGATCTAGATACAAATTCTGCTACAAAGTCATGAATGAAGTAGGAGCTCAAGATCATGCCGGTGGTGCACTTGCAAGTGAAGATCTCATCCTCAATGACATTTGGTGGCCTCAAACTCAAATTTCTTTGACAAGGAGTAAATGTGAACGTGACTTGTGGAAAGGGATGTGGTACTAATAGGGTACTAAATGTGAACGTGACTTGTGGAAAGGAGCAAATAATCATCTTCAAAAGAAAAGAGCATGCTCAAGTCATTTGATGTTGGCATTAACAATAATGCTATGAGAAAAGGATGGTGACAAACCCACTTACTGTATTGCTAGATTTGTTTAAAAAGCCAATGAGGAAGAGTATCCAATAAAAGTGGAAATAAAAATGGTGTCACATACAGTTGCTTATGCTTACGTCTTCTACATTAGATGATAACATTAGCAAACTGATAGTTGAGAAATATACACCATCCGAACCACACCTAGACACTACCCAAACAAGCAATTAACAATATAAACATCAGATTTCTCGTGTCCCCATTCAATCAATACGTTGCATGTAATGTGGTTGTATGTAAGTTGATCCTAGTTGGTAGGAAGGATTCTACCCAAAAAGTACAAATCATTGTAAATGAGACCAGCATAGATCCATCTTAAACCCGTATATATCAAGCACATAGAGAGATCCAATTTCTTGAGGTGTATTTCTTTTTTTAAATTTAAACTCAAGAAATTTAATCTCTCTTGATTGATAGATCCGGGTTTAAGTTTTAAGTTTTTATTTTATAAACGAACATCTATTTTTTAATTACTTTTCATAATATTTTATTTTATGAGCCGACATGGATTTTTTTTAAATACTTTCCATAATTTTACTTTTTTTTTACATTTTAATTAATGGCCGACAATACATTTTACTTTTTTACTTTTCATTACATTTTACTTTTTTACTTTTCATTAAATACTTTCCATTACATTTTACTTTTTTTTACATTTTAATTAATGGCCGACAATAATAAAGACAAACATTACCTATAATTGTTACTTACTTTAATTGTTACTTCAATATTACAAACGTTACATCACGTTACAAGATCTCTCCCATAATATTCACTATTCACTATCACTATTACTATTACTAATGTTACTAGGCCGACATGTTACAAACGTTACTAATGTTACATCATGTTACAAGATCTCTCCCATAATATTCACTATCACTATTATTTTTTGCCGACATGTTACTAACGTTACATCATGTTACAAGATCTCTCCCATACTGGGCTGTAGAGTGCCTCTCGGCGCAATTAATATTTGCACACATATCAATTTTGTTCTTGTGTAGAATGAAAAAGAAGGGATGATTGTTGTTTCCTTCCAATGGAATCTTGATTTCAATTTTTCTTATGGTTGAAATAACAATAGTGAAAGCTCTTATCCTTCCTGATAGCATCTGTTACGAAGTGCAAAGGATTTGGGAAAGATTTGCTTTCAAATGTCAAGTAATAATGATCTAGATGCAAATTCTATACAAGCAAGGAAAGGTAGACGAGAGAGTGGACACATTGGATGAAGCAAAAAGCGAAATCTGCTATCTCCATTGCAAAATCATGAATGAAGGAGCTCAAGATCAAGCCAATGGCGCACTTGCGAACGAAGATCTCATCCTCAGCCACCTTTGGTGGCCTTGAACTGAAAGATTTCATCCTCAGCCACCTTTGCTTCCAATTTTTGTTATGGTTGGAATAGCAATAGTGAGAGCTCTTGTCCTTCCTGACAACATTTGTTACAAAGTGCAAATGATTTGGCAAAATTTGCTTTCAAATCTCAAATAATGACGATCTAGATGCAAATTGTATTAGAGTAACAGAAGGCAGATTAGGGGTTGGACACACTGGATGATGCAGAAAGCATTGTGTGCTATCTCTACTGCAAAGTCATAAATGAAGTAGGAGCTCAAGATCAAGTCAACAGCACACTTGCGAGTGAATATATTGTCCTCGGCCACCTTTGGTGCCCTTGAACTCAAACTACTTTGACAAGGTGTAAACGTGAATGTAATTCATGGAAAGGGGTGTGGTACGAACAGGATACTATTGGTTGAAAAGAGCAAATAATCATCTTCAAAAGAAGAAATATGCTCAAGTCATCTCATGTCAATGTCGGCGATAAGCTCTGGGAAAAGGATGGGTGACAAACCCACTTAATGTATTACTAACTTTGTTTGAAAAGCCAACAAGGAAGACAATCCAATAAAAGTGTAAATGAAAATGACACAACTTAGTAACTTACAGTTGCTTATGCTTATGTTCTTCTACATTAGATGATAACATTAACAAAATGGTAATTGAGAAATATACACCATTTGAACCACACCTAGAAACTATCCAAATAAACAATTAAAAATGTAAACATCAGATTTCTCATGGCATGCAGCTGTATGGAAGTTGATTAAGGTTGGTAGGAAGGAGTCTATCTGAAATGTACAGATCGCTGATTAATTGGCGCCCATACCTTCTCAGGAAATTTTTCAGTCTTATGGGCTGTAGTTTTCAAGAATTCAGGTGCTGCTACTACTGCTGAACTTTTTCTGCTGTTAGAACTCTAGAATATGCTATGAGATGTACAGTTGATACTTGATTATTGCTGGAATTACCACCGTTGTTGGAAATTGGAATTACTACTGAATTTACAGCTGTTACAGCTGATTTTCCAGCTTTGTACTTCTTAGTTCACCGTATCAGTTTTAGATCTCATATTAGCTTCCAAGTTCCAAGTTTCTGCTGTAAGTCTCTCTCAACTTTAAAACTCATATTTCCAAATTAAGCTCGTGACAGGAATAATTTGATTTGGCTTGAAGTAATATAATATATGGAAGAGCCAACCTTCGGTTACCCTCCCTCCCTGAAGAACTAGACTGATATATATTTCTACATTTCATTCTTGGTGTGGAGGGCAGATTAATATCTTAATGTTTAAACAACATAAAATTTATTCAATTCTGCCTGATTTGTTTACTCCATGCACATAATTTTTAATAATACAACCTCTATCACAGAGGGGAAAAAAAGATGGCATTATATGAGGCATAGGAATGGTCAAGCAATGTAAGAATATATTTAGCCAACTATGCCCAGATTGTTTGATGCTCTAAGATACTTCAGGAAATTATGCACACAATACTCTGATGGATAAAGGTCAAAAGATGACCTATAATTTATAATATAAAGTGAATGTTTCAATTCAGAATGAGAACATATTGTGATCGTGGCAGTTCCACAATCAAAGATTTCTTCTACTCAAATTGGGATCTGGATAGCAAGAAATAAGTCAAGACACAAGCTGTAACTGATGGATGGAGCAACTATTTTAAAGAAAACTAAAGGTGTAAATGGATAAATCCAAACTCTTAACGTTGTCAACAAAGAATAAGAAACAGATTTGTTTTTTGTTGCAATAACTATCTTATAAATGTGACACTTGTTTAGTTTTGATTTCAATACTATACAGATAGATGTTAAAGGCCGTGCTTTACTTGAACATAATGTAACAGCAAAGAAAAAAGAATGTTTTTAGAAGATTTTTTTATCTAATCCAAGCCACAGACAGAACACCTTGGGTCTAATAATCATGAATGTCAAAAGATAGTCATGAATGGGTCGTTGTAGAATCTCACAACATGCACACCTAATTCAGGCCCAATGTATCATGGTACAAGTCTACAAGGAACTGGGGTCATAATCACCAAATAGGATTTGAATTACCGTCATCCATTCCTTTCTTTGTTATGCGTTCTATATGTCATCTATTCACAAATGAAAGTCTGCTGTTGGACACTATATAACACAAAGCACTACACTACAAACACCCATAATAATCCAAGATGGTCGACCTCCTGGCCATTCAAGATCATTCAACTAATTACAACCTATAATATAACCCATATATTTTTACAAAGAAAACAGTACAGCCAACCTTGTACCTAAAAGAAAATAACACCGAACTAGTGGAACTCCCTACACTCGTATGTAAGCCCCAGTTAAGGGGGGGAAAGGCAATGCCCTACTCAGATGTATGACAAGCAAGAAATAGTTACTCAATGACCTCCTACAATCTAATCAATTTGTCGAGAAAATTGCAGCGCTTAAAACAGATACAAGGCAAACAGGAAACTTGCAAGATCATCGTATGTCGTTAAAAGATAGAGCGAACCATATTTTCTGGGCTCTCGATCTATTGAAATATTTCCCAAAGTAGCAATGGAAAGAAATGAAAAACGTTTTATATAATATAATATAATATAATTTAAACGAAAAACTGCAATAAAAAATTCAACGATGTAACATACCTGTCGATAATTGGGAGCACCCTCAACCTGAGGTCGCAATCTTTTATTCTGGCATCCCGGGAAATGATCACTTTTCAATATGGTCTTTCTTCCAAGAACAGAGCCCCCCCTGCTATTGATGACCTGCTCCGTTCCTCTTTGCAGAGACATCATCATCTCATGTTCGTCCTCACCACGAAACTCTTGGATTTCCAACTTTGTCTGTTAGAAGCCCTAATGTATAGTAACCCTTTCTGAAGGGACGATCCAATCTCGAAATTCGATGCTGCACGACCAGCTACTTTGAGCTGGCTTTATGAAATAAAAGGTGCTTACGATGAAGAATATTACTGGAGGATGCGATGACAGTTACGCGTCATATTCCAAAAGTCAGTAAATGAATACCACAAAATACGCACATATTCTTTAGTTCCTAGGGAGGCTATCCTTTGTCCAATGGTATGGAAAAAGCAGTAGATAAAAGCGCTTATTCTTCCTTTGGCAAAAAGGTGTAGTTCGATTGCCGAATTATAGCATTCGCAGGCCAAAATGGCCTGGGAATGGGGTTCGAATTGCTTAAATGGCCCTAAATTCGGTACCAAAAATAGTACAGGCAACAAGAACAGAGTCGGGAGCTAATATGGACAGAATCATGTCAGAACAGCTGAATTCGATGAGTTTTGGAAGGACGTTTGCGTTTTGAATAGGAAACTCGACTTAAAGGAGATTAAATCGCACGAATTTGGACAAATTTTCCCGTTTTCAGTCAAATAAACATGGGAGCAAGCAAATTCCGATTCAAATTGCATACTCGGGGACACTCTTCGGCCTTTTTTAAGATAATAAATCTAAGGTGCCCATAACTTGTCCAAATTGGCCGGATTTATAGAGATGGAACGAAATTTGGATTCATGGATACGATTGCAAGGTGATAAGAGACATGTGTTCGCATTTAAACCGAAGATACGGACAAATCAAGGGAGATAGAAGTTCTATGCATTATTTTGCCAGCGGATTGTTTGCCTTTTTAATGTTCCGGACCGCTAATTATTTTGTGGGAGCAAATTTTAATGTTCCGGACCGCTAATTATTTTGTGGGAGCAAATTTTATTCACTATATGTGAAGCCGGCAGCCTTTCTGACGTAATCTACACAACAAAGATACGAGGTGCGTGCAAGAAATTGCTTATCAAAAATAAAGGCCCGCCATTATCCTTTTAATGACAATATATATATATATATATATATATATTTCAAGTGGACATTCCATTTCACCCAAGGCTCCCCCAGAATGTCGCGTATTCCATTTCTCAACAGGATTCCAACATTGGGCGTCAAATCTAGCAGAAGGAATGGCTTCCGACACCGTATCTTCGAACTTTCTTATAATAATCCGCAATTTTCAGCCAGATCGCCAACCATTGATGTCGTGACTTGAAAGCGCTTGCCGTTTGCGTGCTCTTTCTTGACAGATTAGTCTTTCTTCTCACCGACAAATCGAAAAACCCCCGTCGATGAGAGCGTTGAATCGATTTTGACAGCGTCCAGCGATTAAATTTGTTACATGTATCCCTGCAGAAATGAAATTTGCCGATGAGTCTGCCGCCTGCTAGGGTTTATAATATTATAATGGTAGAAGTTGAAAACGGAATTGGCAATTGCATCAGAGATATTGTCGAGACCGGCTGAATTTCCTAATTTATGCTGCGGCCGCTGGGATTCCTCGCAATCAATCTGCGGTGATGCGAAGCGCTGAGTAGGGTTTATATTATATATCACACACGAAACAAACGTGTATCGGGAGTCGGAGGCAATTTTTTTTTGTTTAAAGAACATTCGGACCCTATTCTAGGTGTCTCCAGAGTGCAGATCAAAAATGGTGGGTGAGCTGTCGCAATCATTTGTTTAATTTTGGGCATGTGAGATTTGCAAGAAGTCATTTGTCTCTTTATTTTCCCATGTGGATGAGCAACTCGTCATTATTTTCCCGTATGGATTAGCAGCTGGTCGATTATTTATTTATTTTGTTTTGTCCATGTCAGATATTCAGCAGCATTCATTTCATTTTTTGTTTTCTTGCCTATGTGGATATTGAAGCGAGCATAAAGGAGTGGACCTGTTAGGGATTGCATTATCAAATTAGCTAATTTTGAGCATATAGAACTTGATAATTTGTCATTTATTATAAGCATTTTCAACGTGGTATTTGTGTTAGAGCCCCTAAGCAGATTGCATGGATGTTCAAGTGGATATTTTAACGCAAGATTATGTAAAATGACAAAAATTTGGGAGCCCATCAGGATATGGTCAGAAATGAATGAAAGAGAAATATGTGGTCTCAAACTCCAACTCATGATGGAACTAATAGGGCTCCCTGGCCTATGAGAATAACGCAGCATGGGCACCAAAATGGAAATGGGGTGCTGACTAGGGTGTCCCATGTTCGGTAGGCTCTATTGTTGGAATGGTGGAAAATACAGATATGAAGGGCTGACCCACCAATTTTCAACAGGTTCGACCCTATGGTAAGTTTGGGTTGCAAAAGCTTCAAATGCATCTTCACAAAGGGATGGCCTAAACCTATATGCAAGTTTCCAAATATACCAGATAAGATCGAGGAACATGCAGATCATGCTCTTATACTTGGGTAGATTTATATCAAGTATGCTCCCAGTGGCCCCACAAAAGATGATCTTAGGTGGGTACAACCAAATTTTTACAACTTCAAGGATATCTTCATTTGATGATAAAATGTAATCCAAGAAGTCATGTGAGCTGGGAGATCTCACAGCCCAAATGGGCCAAGTAACCGAATCATATTCCTCCATCAAGGGAAGATTTTGATCTGAATCTGCCGAAGTTATTTGAGTATCTTGGTTTGAAACTTCTATGACAGATAGGGGTGATCCAAATGCTTTCCAACATGGAAATGACATTATACAAGCTGAGGTCCCTTCATCTACTATGGTTAGACAGATGTTCTTACCATGGGATGCTACTTTAATCTGAAAAGCAACTTCGGGAAGGATCCTACATATTGAATGGTTCATGTCTGATGTGATCAAAGTCTCATCAGATGGATCAACAGCACCAATGGTAGACAATAGTTCCTTTCTTGGCACAGGACGACATTGCAATACCTCCAAGGCCGACATGGCACATGGTACTTGAGCTAGGTCCTCAAGAACATTACTGTTATGAGCAACTCGCATGTTAGGATTATGCATTGTTCTACATAGAACACCTTTGGGGGGGTGTGGTACTAAGTCTATGGTTGGTTTCTCAATGTAGAGATAACCATCTGGTTGTGATTCCGACTGATCTGGTGTACTAGGATAGACATCATAAGAATCAAGTCTTGTTTGAATGTTCATTTCAGGATCACACATGAAGACATTTCCATTAGGATCGTTTCCCCCTTGCAGGGGGGTTAGTTGGTTGCCCCCTGGCGGGGGTACCGGTGTCAAAATAGTGGGTTGTTATTGCCCACGACATTGAAGCATGGTTGGTGCATCTCCCTTCCAAGAGTTAGCATTTTGCTTACTCTTGTACTTCTTCTTCTTTCCTCTAAGGTTTATGGATGAGACTGTGAGGATGTCAGAATTGTTGGAAGGATTAGCAGGTTCCTGCATTGCCTGGCCAGTTGTGGGTTGCGAATTCTGAATAGAAACTTGTCCCAGATGTGGGGTAATATGTTCAAGATGGTTGATGTAATCCGTCATACCATTGACATGAGGTTCTTGTGGCAGCCTAGCTGGATCAAACGCAGGTCTTACAGGTTGGTTCCAAAAAGATTGGTTATTTTCTAGAACCTGATCACTCCAGTGCGGAATGGGGTTAATGGTTGGATTGCCCCCTTGCGAGGTTAGGCCCGAAAAAGATTGGTTACTTTCTAGAACCTGACCACTCCATTGATGTGGTCCATGGGTATGATAAGAATTCCAAGGTGGGTTTCCCCTTTGCGGAGGTTGACCCCAAGAAGTTTGGCTACTTCCTGAAACATGACCATTGGGTGGATTGCTTCCTTGCGGAGGTGGGGTCCAAGAAGATTGGTTATTTCCTAGATCCCAACCATACCATGGCGATTATACTTGGTATTGAAAATCATTCCAAGGTTGACTTCCTCCTTTTGGAGGTGGCATCCAAAAAGGTTGGTTACTTTTTGAATATTGCTCAGTCCATTGTGAACTAGGTTGCATGTATGGATTTCCCCCTTGTGGGGGTATGTTCCATTGAGATTGATGACTTGGTGGAACATTACCACTCCATTGTTGGTTGGGATGCATGGGTGGATTGCCCCTTTGCGAGGGTAGGCCCCAATTAGATTGGTTACTAGTTGGAACCGAACCACACCATTGATTGTTTCCTTGATTTGGATAAGCGTTCCAAGTTTGATATTCTCCTTGCGAAGGTGGGCCCCAAGAAGATTAGATACTTCCTGAAACCTCCCCACTCCATGGCGGAATGGGGTTGATAGGTAGATTATCGCTAAGCATTATGCTAGGATAAGTCGGAGGATAACCCCCCGGGGCATTTCCACTAATATGAGGAGCATAGCCCCAATTGGCATAAATGTTCCATGGTTCATTGCTTTCGCCAGGAATATTACCATTCCATGGTGAAGGGTTTCCCCTGAAAGTAGAATTTGGACAAGTGTTTTGTATACCATGAGGACTCTATTTTACTCCTTGTGTGTGTTGACCCTGATTAGCCGATCCATATGGAAAACCAATGTTTGAGAAAGCCCTAGGGTCCCTTGTTTATTTGTGCATGTCATTCAAACTTTCAAAAAGAGGTTTGATATCACTCAATGACTCACGGATAGTAAGTGCAACTGATCTGAAAGACTCATCAAAGGAGGAATTTCATGAGCATGTGTGTGATGTTTCAATGTTTCAATTTCAACTAGAGTAAGATTATCAACTATGTCTGTATTCAGTTCGTGATGTGACAATGAATTCTCAGTGTTGATTTGATGTTGTTCTTCTCCAACAATGTTAATTGAGTTGAAAATCAGTTCTGTTTCCAAGTCATTAGAATGTGGTTTTTGTGTCTGTCTCTGTAATGTAGCAGGGCCTTCAATTTCTAGTGACTCACCTCGCTGCCGCCGTGACTAGCGGATCGGGAGAGTAGCCACTTCTAAGAAGTTGATAAAAGGATGTGTTTAAAATGATAGTTTGAATCAAACAATCCTAAGGCAGTCTAGACTCAAAAAATGAAAAGTGTCCACACAGTAAAAATTCCCTAGAGATTTCAAGCAAGCAAACTTACTTTTCCAAAGAACCGAAGCTTAGTGAAAAGTTGGATTGTAGGGCCTTCGAAACTAGTAGCTGCTGAGGGATTTCATGTCCTCATACAATTGCTAGGAGCGAAGGTGTGAGAAACAGTTACAATAAACTTTAATCGCTAGGGGTACAAGTGTTGGTTCCTAACCACTCACCCTCCCAAGGAGTAAAAGTTCCAAAGTCTGTCTTAGGTATTGCAAGTGTCCCCCACTCACAACAGCCTATGTGATATCCTAAGAATAGCCACTAAAGTTACCACTTCACAATCGACGGTCGGGCAGACAGTTGTAAGTCGATGACAACTCTTATTACCAGAGACTCTAGAAACAGTGATGTCACCCCGAGGACTTGTCACTGAACATAGAATCCCTTCGATAAGCTCATGTCCCACTAAATAAGCAAGAAGGGGGAACCACCCTTACTTATCTAGATTGACCTCGTGATTGACGCATGTTTCAGAAGCGCTTTCCTGACAAGCATTTTTTGCGACTAGTAGATTTACTCTCTTTAATCAATGCTAGTTTCAAAGTTTTGCAGCCCAAGAGTGTTAACTCTCCAAACCTAATCCAAGGCACTAACCTAAACTTGTTGATGATATGAAAATCAAAAGTTTGTCAATTTTAGATTAAGTACCAATTTTTAGTGGAAGTTTGCTTAGTCTCAGGAGTGGAAATGAAACTAATGGTGTTTCGACTCGAAAACAAAATGAACCACACAATGCAAGATTCTCACTATGCTATCTTTCAGTTCGATGAATATCCTAACTAAAGGAGTGTTAGAGGTTCATGAGCTGCTTTCAGACATGCAAAGTTTCTAGTAGATTTCTTATGTTCATGCATAGTTTTTTCTAAAATATGGATAATAATCGATGTTTGATAACCCAAATAGATATCTCAAGTAAAAGTGAATCTAATTCTATTACACGGGGGATCCCTGTTTCTCATTCACAAGATCACCCGAAATCCCAAGTGAAGAGGATATGCAGAGCCCTTTAGAATGCTTATGAATTAAATTATAGACTGTTACACTTGAGATCCACTTTCTCATTCACAAGATCGCCCGAAGGCCCAAGTGAAGAGGATACGGTGGCTCGAAAAACTGTATGAAAAAGTAAATCTACTATGTTACACGTGAGATCTACTTTCTCATTCACAAGGTCGCCATAAGGTGCGAGTGAAGAGGATACGGTGGCTCAATATAAGATGCTTGGAAAAGATCAACTCCTAAACAACTCTCCATTTAATCAAAACTGTTCAAGCTTTGTAAAAAAATTTGTAATTTTTTTTCTTTTTTCATCCAAAACTAAAGAATTGAATTCCATTATACAAAACTTTAAACTACTTAAAAAAATTTGTAAATTTTTTTTCTTTTTAATTCAAAGCTAAAGGTTTGAATCCAAGTATAAACAAAGCTTTTTAGAGTTTGTTCAAAGATATGTAATTCTACACCTCTCCCTTTTTAAGTAAAACCTCTCAGACTTAGTCAAAGTTGCTCCAAACACATTGTCAACTTAATCGAAAATGTTTTAATTTGTTCAAAAGGTTAGTATGCTGCTTGTATTTTTTTGAAAAGAAAGTTTTAAATTGAACTTAAACAATGCTTTTCAAACTTTAATCCAAAGGCACTCAAAACACATCTCAATTTAGTAAAAAAAAAATTGAACTTTTTGAAGGGCACTCCATATACAACTTCAAGTTAATGAAAAAATTTCAATCTTTTTCAAAGGATTAATATGGTGTTAGCATGCTTTTGAAAAGAGAAAAAAATAAATTAATTCTAACTTAAACAACACTTTTCAAAAAAAAATTAAGACTTTTCTAATCTTTTTCAAAAGGCATAACACATTTATCTTTAAAATTTTTTTTCAAACCCCAAGTTCTCTTTGGCGCTCAAATTTTAGTATTTTTTATTTAGCCAAGAAACTAGTCCATCTACAGATCGCTGATCGGATTCGAATGCTGGTATTGAGAGCAAGATTTTGGGTTCGAACAACATCAACCATCAATTTCCTGGACGTGTGGCAGTGTTTTGGCTCATTCGTCTTCCACTCTTCGACGCAGAGCTTCAAACGCCTTCAATGTTTTTAGCAGAGGATGAATGACGGCTTTCAAGAAACTCAGAATTTGAAAGGAATTTTCAACGCCTTCTCACGCCAGATCGTGGCAGGGTTTCAAGCTGGAAAGAGTTTAAAAAACTCTTCAACGCCTTCTCCCTTCCCAGAGTTTTAAACTCTTACTCCTTCTCTGCGTGATCTCCTCCACGAATTTGTGGAGTAACTAAACATCAACGTTTAACTTCGGTTTTAGCATCGTGGTGATCGGCTGACCTGGAATCTACCCACCTCGCTACTACCGTTTTTCTAAGGGTACTACTCGATGGACTTCTGGGCGTGATGCCGTGGAGAAACCTCACCATAGGTGACAGGAAAAGGATCCAACACTGCGGAGGGGAAAGGCGGTCAATGTGTTGAATGGAAAATGGAAACCGTATTCAAGATTTGGAAACACCAATCCATAAGGCGCGCATAGACTTTTTTAATGGTAAATACCATTCGCACGCCAAAGGAAATGGGTACACCTTCTATTACATTATGGATCCCTGAATACCTTCAACCGTTTTTTAAAATGGAAACGCAGAGAAGGACACCGACTGTCAAGGTAGAGATACTCCTGCTTTATGTTTTGCTGATTTTATTCGTGCAAGATGCGGTGCGACTGCTCTGAAAGCGTTAGAAGGGTATAAGTTTGATGAAACTGACCGTGAGTCATCCGGTTTACGATTGCAATTGCAGAGCTTTCATAGCACGCAGAGCTGCAAAGAAGACGTAGAGCTTGAAGCTCGTCTACGCAGAGGTGTTCAAAAATCAGACGCAGAGGTTAATTGATCACATAGAGTTGAAAGAAATCTAACCTGCAGAGTTGAATGTAATTTGAATCTGATAACTGCTGGACTGTTTAGCATTAATTTATTCAGCAATCAAAATAGCAACGGATTCACCATTTGAATGCACGCTGAGGGGGGATCTGTGGACGTAGAGGTAGATGGAAACTTTACAACGCAGAGGTTCATGCTGGTTTGAATCCATCAAAGTTTAGAGATCTCAGCAATTTAATCTTTTAAATTGGATGTTAAACAGAGTTCTCACCGTTAGTTAATGGATTGGTCTCCATGTAACTCTTGAAAATTTTCACACAGGGGTTAAATGAAGGATCGAGACCTTCATCTTCACCTCTCACACAGAGATTTTAAAAACTTTCATGCAGAGCTGGAGCCACGCAGGGATACACGCAGGGTTACCAACTTTCAAATCGTTGAGATCTCAGATAATGAACTTAGAGTTAAAAATTTCAGAAATGGAGACAGGGCAGAGTTAAAAACTAGATCTCAAATACATCAAGAAGCTCAAAATTTCAGACATACCTTAAATAAAAAGTCAAGAAACTCAAATCTAACTACAGATTAAGAGAACTTGATGAATTAAAGTTCTATTTAGGTTGATCTTGAGCTTCTTAAGCTGAATCTTTAGTTTTTTTAATGATCTTTAAGCTATCTTTAGTTTTTTTAATGATCTTTAAGCTACAAAGGAGCAGATCCGAAGGAAGAACATCTAAAAACTTGAAGAAAATTCAGGAAAAATCAAGAAAATTCAACAAGTTAGTATGGTTGCCATTCTGATAACAGTATCTAAGGAAGGACATATTTGTAGAATATTTGTTTTTCCAAAAGAAAATGTGTGATTCATTAAAAATAATAAATTAAGAAAATGTGTAATTCATTAAAAGTAATAAATTACATTGTGCAGAGACATAGCCATATCTTGTGTAGTAGACAACCAGGCCTTCTACTAGAGGTAGAATCTTACAAATAGTTAAGCATAATTTTCAATTGTGAGAAGATAATTATTGGCAATTATTAAATTTATTATGGTCTTCAAAGTGGATTTTTTGAAATGTTGAACTCTAAGTTGGAAAAAAAAATCACTTTTAACACTTTAGTTGTCACGATTAATCTTTACGGTTGTAAAGTTTGGGCCTACAATATATCTAATGATACTTGAAATAAAACTAGGAAAATCCCAAAATGTTTTATACTTATAATTATAATTTTAAATTTAAATTTAAATTCAATCCCACTATCTTAAGTGAAAGTACATGTATTTTTGTGGAATCTGAAGCTATGATTAAATATTTAAAACATAAACAGAAATTTTTCAAGTTGAGAGACTACAAATTCCATGTTATTGTTTCTAACATGAGTAGCAGTCACCACATGTTTTGCAAACAGATTGGGTTAGATAATTCGAGGTTTGGTTCATTATTGGAACACCACAATAAGATAATAAAATTAATAGTATTGTTAATATTAATTATTACATTTCCATAAAGTTTAAAATCCACACCCTAACAATGAAACCATGAAGAAGAGAAATTAAAATACTACAAAGATTTTATTAAACTTGATTGGGTTGATCAAAACCATTTTTCAACATTATAACCTTAAAAAACAAAATGATTATTGTGCAAATTGGAACCAATGCTCATAATCTTCATAGTGAAATGTGGAGGGCCCTCATTTCGGCATTTGATGTGATTGGGGACTAGATTGTATGGAAGGTGGGTTATGGTGGAAGACTTAGAATTGGTCAAGACCCTTGGATCGGTAGCATTGGTGCTCATAGACTTCCCCATCACATGACAACATATCTCAAGGAGCAGGCACTGCTTCATTTATGCTAGATTGGTGATGTTGTTAATACTTCTCCATGGAATCAAGCTTGGGTTAGTGCTAAGGATCTTGCCTTTGTTGATGAAGATAGAGATCTATGGATCAATTATATATCAAACCTCCATGTATGTCACATAATCCTAGTGGATAGGGAGGATGAGCCTATTTGGTCCAGAAATGCAGAAGGAAGATCATACATTCCTAGTCTGGGTTATAGAGTTATCCGAGAGGAAGAAGACCATCCAAAACCTCCTTGGTGGACTCTTGTGATATGGAAGCGGAAAGGTCCTCTCAAATTCAAGTTATTCATGTGGTTAGCATTATCTAACAAAGTGCATGTTTGGGAAGTCATGATTAAAAGATTCTAGATTGGCTCGGGATGGGGCCCTCTTTGCAAGGAAAATAATGAAACCATTGAGCATCTTTTTATATTCTTTCCATACTTAATGAGGATGTGGGAATTTGTATCTCAGATAAAAGGCATACAATTCTGTTGGTAGGTTTATGATCTACAGGATGCTTTACTTGCTTTGATCAAGAACAAGGATTATAAGGATTTTTTGGCCCTTCCAGCCTTAATGATCTGGGGATCTCGACTAACCAGAAATAAAGCTATATTCAATTATTTAGTCACTACCCCTGTAGTATATGCAACAAACAGTCTGGCAATCCTCAGTTTATTCCCACAGGCCGATGGTCCTCCCAAAGCTCGAGGAGTGGAAGAGGAGATCATTGATAAGTCAAGTAGTTGGGCATACTTTGATGGGGCTACCCAAGAATAGCCTGCTAGAGGAGGAGCAGGGGGTATAGTCTACTTGAATGATCACCACTAGATCAAGTTCGCTACTAGAGTGGGACAAAGTACTAACAACCGAGCTGAATTGTTGGCATTAAAGTTGTTCATGCTTCTTGCTCTTCCTAAAGGAGTCCAAAAAATACAGATCTTTGGAGATTCGAAACTAGTTGTGGACTGGTCGAGAATGAAGAGACCACCTAAGAATATTCTTTTATTGTCCATCTATGAAGATCTAGTACGTATTTCTGACATGTTTCAGGCATCTAGCTTTCAACATATATACAGAGAAAGAAACTCTCAAGTTGATATATTATCAAAGCAAGGACTACAGGTGGGGGATGGAATTTGTCACCAATGGGAATTATTAATGACACTATAATGGAATATGATCTAGGACCTCATATTGGATAAAAAATCCCTTTCTGTATAAGCAGGGTTAGAAGAAGAACACTCATTTAGCTAAATTTCATAAGCTAAGGACGTATTGATTTATTAGTTTATGGGGATATTATTTGTTTTTAAAGAGGTGGCTCTGACACTCTGTTTGTTGGAATATTCTCACCATCTCATTTTGGTCTTGCATGCTTTGCATGCATCCATGCATTCCATGCATTAACAATTGAGTCTCCTAGCACCTAGTCCTTACTTTGGGCCCCCTCATAGCTTTGTTTTGGCCATCATTGGCCCTCCTATCCACTCAGAGCGCCTTGGTTACATCACTGAAGTCCAAATTCACCCTCATGCATGATTTTAGGAGTTAGCACAGCCAGTTCCATGATTTAGGGCACCTTGTCCCCTTGATTTCCTAGTTAACTGACTGTTACGCCTAGTTTCACTGCTACTGAGTGTAGGAGCACTTATTTTGACCACTACAAGTCAGTATTTCACCCCCTTGGAGTCTCATCCCCTATTTTGGTGCTCACATGATTCAGTTATGCTCAGTTCTACCTCACTTAACTGATTATTCATCATCGGTGGCCACTAAACCTTATTGGGAGATGGTTCCAATGCAAACTAAGCCTATGCTTCAGGTGAATTCGAATCCTTCCAGGAGTATTGAATTCATTCTATTGTAACACTTTTTGATTTCCAACTTACAATTGATTAATGTATCAACAACAATTTTTCATATGTGTTTCAGTTTTATGAGTGAATTGATCCATGTTTTTGTCTAATTCTTCTTATTAATTACATTGTGAAATTGTGAGGTTTGTTCAAGCTTAGTGATATACCCCTATGGAATTTCACATGGTATCAAAGCTCGTGAAAGCTTTTGAGTGCAGCAGTTGCAACAATTGCAGCAGTAGCAGCAATTCGAGCAGTAGATTGAGTATCTGCTTTTAGTAGAGCACCAAAAGCCTCTGGATTTCCACAGCAAATCCTGATGCCATTACATTTAATTCATTGGAGAAATCCTTTGAGGTCTAGCCAAGCGTGAAGAATCTGGATAAAAGTGCCTATTGTCCTAAAGCAGTTTTCAATCGATTCAGTAACAATCCTCCAGATATTTTTCCATTGTTTTTGCAGGTATTCTACAACAGATTCCATGAATCTGAAAGCAATTCCTCATCTCTCTCCATTCAACTATGATGAGTGGAAACAAAAGATGATAGCATATTTTAAGAGACAAGGTCTTTTTTATATGTGTATTGGTGTTATGAGATATTTTGCTTCCTATGAAGAAGATCCCAGGTTTTTGTGGGTATTGACCCTATTGCAGGTCTTGGGGATGGCTACAAACTACCTGCAAATGTTATCGGTGCTTTACACAGTCATAATATATATGTTTTGAAGCAAGCAGCCTGCAATATCGAAAGAGATGGATTTTATTGGATGTCGGCTTCGAATTTGGGATTGGATTCGGAGCTTCACCCTTGGTGGGACAGTTATGTATCATGCAGGGATCTCATTATCCGAGGATGAAGATAGCCTTCGTTGGTGCATTGAAAATTATAGTGGAATGGTCACGACGAGGAAAGCCTATGACTATATCTTGAATCCGGAGAAGGATACTGGCACCGAGCATCTTTACAGGTTGGTTTGGAAGGTAAATTGTTCCCTTAAGATCCGATGTTTCATTTGGTTGGTACTACATAATAAGATATTGATGTGGTGTAACCTGAACAAGTGTGGCTATGCTGGGCCAAGTCGTTGCATACTTTGCTATGATGCTAGAGAGGATGTGGATCACCTGTTTGTTCATTGCTCATTTTTCAAAAAATTGTGGGTTACTCTTGAAGCCATCTTTCACTTTCATTTCAATTGGAGGTGCGATTCTATTTTGGAGAATTTTCAGCTTTGGTTGGAGGGACATACTTTTGATTATGCGCTACCTTTCATTATGATTTGGGAAGTATGGAAATGCCGAAACCGATGGATTTTTCAGGACGTGGCTGGTTCAATCTCAGTTCTTGGTGCTAAAATCGCGGGCTATTTTCCCTCGATCAACTCTATCTCTATCCAGAAACAGCGTAGGATACTGCCTTTTTTGGAGACGGAGTATGAACTGTCCCTCGGCTATTTTGATGGGGCAGCACAGTAGGGATTCTGTGGAGCGGGTATGATTCTCAAAGTTTCCTCGGTCTTATATTTCAAGTTGCATATGAGAGCTAGTAAAGGCTCTAACACCCGCTCCGAATTGCTTTCCTTATGGGGCCTTCTGTTCTTGGCTCATTACTATGGGGTTCATTCTCTTACTGTTTTCGGTGATTCAAGAGTTATTATCTTATGGGCTAGAGGAGATCAGAGTCTTCACTCTCTGGAATTGATTGGATGGATCAAGCGGACTCGAGCTGCCATGAGAAATTTCTCTGCCATAACTTTTCACCATATCTACCGAGAACACAACATGGAGGCTAATCTTCTCTCCAAGCTGGCCATGGGGGAGTTGGATGGCTATAACCTTGCCGAAGAATATCGAAACAGAGCTCTGTATCACACTGATCAACTAATGTTCACTTAAGTATTGCATTGTTGAGTGAACATTTATTTGTTGTATGATAGACTATTCATATGTAATAGTTTTTTATCCACGCTGTAAGGCATAACATATATGTATCACTTAAAAAAAAAAAATTATGTCCGTTATAAGCACCTCACCTTATATGTAATTATCAACACAACTTTTTCATTTAATAGAAGTTGTTTTTCGTATCGACAAAAAAACGTTTACCACGAATAAAATAATTTTCTTTAAACACATTTTAAGAAACAGGTATGATTTTTAAAATTCACTTTCATTTATTTACAATCCCCTTTATATGCCTTGTCCTAGTTTACCACAAATAAAATAAAATAATTTTCTTTAAACACATTTTAAGAAACACGTATGATTTTTAAAATTGATAATACATTTTTTGAATTCTTAAACTAGAATCTTAAATATAAATGGACAATACATTTTTTGAATTCTTAAACTAGAATCTTAAGTATAAAGATGTGAATACTATTTTTAATTAAAAAACAAAAAATAATTATTATTTTTAATTAAAGATAAACAATACTATCATAACATTTTAGGACTACAAATAAAGAAAAGTGAATAGTGTATTAAATTATTTGAAGAGAAAATCATGCATTTCAGTATTTTTTTTCCAGCGAAAAAATCTACTATTGATATTCAAAGTTTGAATCAAATAGTACAAAGATATTCCAGATTCATATATTGAATCGTGCTCAATGAGTTCAACATAGCTAAGAGATCAAAATCTCATGAAAGAGTCTCAAAAAATCCCTAAGAGTCAGAAGCAGTCTGATACTTTGGCTGTCTAACATTACATCAGGAAAAAATTACAAAATACAAAGTATATGCATCCAGCCGATCAGCAGAAACATAGATATCCCAGCATAACTTAATCAAAAAAGTAAGTAGTGCCACCATCCTGGAGGCTGTTATCCAACCACTCCTCCCAAATCAGCTGTCCCTCCAAGCCTGCTAATGCTTGTTTTGATAATTTATCAGCAAGAGAGTTCTGTTCTCTGTAGATATGCTCGAAATGTATACCTTGAAGTTTTGAAATTTCTGAATGTGTTCGAAGGATCCAGTGATGTAAGCCCACAACATTTAATTTGAAATCACTCGCAGCCCATTTAATGGTGACCTGGAATCACCGAAAACCTTGATATTGACCAATCCAAATATGTTAGCAACTCTAAGTACACACCAAAGTGCCATTAATTCCACTTTCATATTTGATCCTGAACCACAGTTGAGTCTAATAGAGAAATAATGTGACTCATTAAGATAGATAACGCCCCCAACAACACAAATGCCAAATTGAGAAGCTCCATCAAAGAATAGGATAGGCTGGTCCACTTTAAGCTCAAAAGAACTGATTCTGTCAATCCTTGAATTATGAACTTTACCCTTACAAGTGGAATACATATTTAAAGCAACCATGCTGCACTGTATAGAGTTAGGAGGAGTGTTCTGGAAAATAACACAGTTTCTAGAAAACCAAATTGACCAGGGAATGCATAGAGCAATGAAGAAATGTTGCTTACACTTTCTGAACCAGTTAAGCAAGCACTTGTTGTAGTCCCCTACATTCCAGCATTGAGAGATATTCAGACTGGCTGAAACCACTTCCCAGATTTTTGTAGAAAAGTTGCACTCGACAAATAGATGCTGTTTAGTTTCTGCATTGTTGTTGCAAAGAACACATATACTAGGGCCATTCCACCCCCTTTTACATAAATTATCCCAGGTCTTTAATTTATTTTGTAATAAAAGCCAACAAAAACATTTGAGTTTTAATGGGATCACCCATTGCCACAGCCGTTTATACCACCAATCCTGAGGATATATGTACTTGTCCTGAATGATTCTATAATAGGCAGATCTAGCAATGACAGCACCTGTTGACGGATTTCCACTCCAAAAGAGCTGATCGGGTTCGTGATTCAATCTGACACCTGCAGCATTTAGGTTCGAGATGTAAGCATCCCAAGTAGTAGCTAGGAAACCAGTAAGACCAATGTCCCTTGTAGACAACCACTTAGCGTTGTTCATCCTGTCATTATGCTGAAGATAAATCTTATCCAAGGTATTCAGGCCAAGGATCTGGAGGTAACGAGATATAGAAGGTGGCAACAGAAAATTTTCTTCCATTTCGATGATGGGATCAGTACCAACTCGGATCCAAAATCCTGACCCAACCTGCCATGTGAGGTCCTTCTCTATCCAATGAAATATCTTCATGAAACCCCGCCACATGGGGGAAAAGTTCCAATTTGATAATTTAGGACTTCGAATCCAGCAGAAGATCTCCATTTTGATATATTTGTTATGAATAAGAGAGGACCAGAGCGTGTTTCCAAATAGACATCTCCATAGACTTTTAAGTCTAAGAGCAGTGTTGAAAGAACCCAGATCTTTAATCCCCCAGCCACCAAATCTATGTGGTCTAGAAACAGTGTCAGCAGCAACCATAACAATCTTTCCACCATTTACAGATCCAGACCAGAGAAAGTTGAAAAAGTATCTTTTTAAAGTCCTGAGAATGGCAGATGGGACTTCCAACAGGGAGAACCAGTAGACAGGAATACTCGTTAATACAGACTTCAATAGAACGAGCTTACCACCAATGGATAAGAACCTGAAAGACCAATGAGCAATTCTTTTCTTGACTTTTCTCAATAGCCAAAACTAGTCCTTCACTTGATAATTATTCGGCTTAAGATAGAACCCCAAATATTTAAGCCCTTGATCCAACTGCAAACATTTGTAAGGAAGAATCGAGAGAATGTCACTAATATGCCCAACATTCGGAGAAAGATGATAAAAATTAGATTTATATGAGCTGATTTTCATCCCTGATGCACGACTGAAGGTCTGGAGGATTTCGTTATAGTTAAGCCATTCCTCAATGGAATCCACACCCGCCACTAACACATCATCTGCAAACAGGATGTGTGTGATCACACAATCCTTTGAAATCTTGATGCCTTTAATCTGACCCATCATCAAAGCTTGATTGATCAGTCTGCTTAATCCATCCATTACCAGAATAAAAAGCAGAGGAGATAGGGGGCAACCCTGTCTGACCCCCCTGGAACAACTGAAGAATTCAGATGGGCTACCATTAATCAGAATTGAGATACACGAAGAAGATAAACAGGCCATTATCCATTTAATGAAAGAAGAAGGCACTCCTATTCTTATGAGAATCAGTCTGAGGAAGGACCAACTCACTCTGTCATAAGCTTTTTCCAGGTCCAATTTGAGCAGAAGAGCAAGTTTCTTATGTATCTTAATGCTATGTAACAGTTCCTGAGAAATGCCTATAGCATCGTGGATCTGTCTACTAGCCAAAAAACCAAATTGCTCAAACGAGATATGCTGCGAAAGGACAACCTTTAGTCGATCGGCTATAATTTTGGAGATAATTTTGTAGAGTAGGTTGCAGAGAGCTATCGGGCGATAATCACCAAAAGTCCTGGGCTTATCCTTTTTGGGGATGAGGGTAACAAATGTAGAATTAAGCCCGCTTGGAATATAGCCATTAAGTCTGGAGTAGTTCACTATATCTTTAAGCTCACTACCCATCAGATCAAAGAAATGCAGATAAAGCTCTACCGTCCAGCCATCGGGCCCGGGGCTTTTATCTTTGGTAAAATGCTTCAAAGTCAGTTCAATTTCTTCCAAGGAGACCTCTTCTTGGATTCTGGTCGCATCTTGCTCAGTAAAAAAGCACGGATATAGAGAGGCAACTTTAATTTGCTCAGACGGAACACAATCCCCAGGATCACTAAAGTTCTGTCCAAAGAAAGTAACAGCTTCTGCTTTAATGCTGTCAAGCCCAGAATGTAGAAAGCCTCTGTCATCCTCTATATCCCATAAGTGTTTCGAATTTCTTCTTGCTGATGCAAACGAGTGGAAGAATCTTGTATTCTTATCACCAAGCGAAACCCAAATAGCACGACTTTTAAGACGCCAGTCCTTTTAAGCCTGTATGAGAATTTCTTCTTTCTTCTTTTCAATCAGACGCATGGTTTCAAAATCTTCAAATGATAAGGTGCCAAGAACATTAGCAGAGATAGATAACTGAAGTTTATTTTCTAACAGAATTAGCTCCCTTTTATCTGCCTCAATTTTGGCTCGAATCCATTTTGTAGCGACTTCTTTTAATCCTTTTAATTTATGACAGAACATAAGTATTGGATTTGTATCAATAACCTCACAATTCAGCCAAAACTCTCTAACCATGCAGCAGAAAGAGTCATCATCAAGCCAGGAGGCATTGAACTTAAATGGGAAACCTTGATAATGGCCCAATTCCTCCAGTTGAAGCATAATGGGCCAATGATCCGAAAATATGTGCTCATACACCCAAGACCTGTGCTTCTGAAAATAGCTCAACAAAGTCGATTTGACGAGAAATCTGTCCAGCCTCTTGTGTACCCCTTCATTTCCAAAGCGACCATTGGTCCAGGTAGGGACCATTTTATATGGATGAACATCCACCAATTCAAAATGGGAATGGTGATTTTAAAAAAATAAATATTTTTAAATTTTAAATTAAAAAATTAAATATAAAAATGTGAATAATATTTTTTAGAAATAATAATATTTTTTAAATTTAATATATATATATATATATATATATATATATATATATCATCATTATAATATTTTAAGATTATTTGTCAATTGAGTATAGATTGGGTAGTTGGAAGGAATGTTGTTGTCCTCTCTACCTGGGTTCAAATCTCGTTTTGTGACACTTGTTCCTTGGGAGTCGACTTTGACTATGTAATGATTGTAATGATTGTAATGTTGACCATACCTCCTTAATTCTCTGGAATAACAAGAGTTGGAAATTTCCCAATAAATGTAGCCCTCTAACAAATGAAAATTTGAAAAAAACATTTTAAGATTATTTATTAAATTATTTAAAACAAAAAATAACATAATTAAAATTGTTTGTATCATAATAGAGATTGCAAATCAAATAAAAAACAAAATCCATACATTATGTGATCACTTAATTTGAGTTTTTGTTCTTATATAAAACATTTTAGATATTAATTGTTTCATGCAAAAGTTTTATAATATACAGGTAGAATTATTTTCTATACACGGACATTTTGTTTACTTTATATTCAATATCCAATTATTGAAAAAAAGATTTTTTTTGCATGGGAAAATAATGATTACTTTTTTTCCATGCCCATCTTATATATGGGATAGATGGGCTGCAAGACATTTGAGGTTTGAGGTTGTATCCAACTCATCTTTTGTGAAGGATTATATTGTGTAGAAAATATAATATATATAATTATTGAATAATATTATTGAATAGATTTTGGTTAAGGATGGATGATATATGTATATTGATATTATATAGAAAATCTGAAGAAAACATAATGCAATACGGGATGAAGTTAAATGTAAGGCTATTTTACCAAATCAACAATATGGTTCAAACTTTTTAATAAAATTTGAATTATGATATTTTTTCCATGAAAAAAAATGATTACTTTGTATGTACATATAACACATAAGTACGAAGTGAGCAAAACTTTTAAGAATTCATATTCATTATAATAACTCTATCTATGGAGGATGAATCCTATTTAACCATATGTTGCACACAAAGATTCATTTGTTGATTAGTATCTATTGTCGTATTAATAAAATAATCGAAACCAATTCAAGCATGATCTCATTACTAATATATCAATAAGAATCTAAATTTGTATATATGTATTACAATTAAAGCAGAAAACAAAATTATATAGCCTCATATGGATCTAAAATACACACCACAACTCTAGAAATAAAACAAGAATGTCAAAACCATAACACATAGGCCTCCTTAGATATGAATGGGTATAACGTTAATATGACTCACAATTACAATCATTTAAGCGAGCCTCCATAGGTAGCCAACATAGCTTATCATTTCCATGCTTCTTATACTTTTGTCTATTTTAATTCTAAATTTTGAATTATATAGAGAAAGGTAAAGTTGGAAAGGACGTATCAATATTATCAAAATGCAAAAAACGAAAATGACAATTACCTTGAGAACCAAAAAAATCCACCAGGGAAACGTTGTGAGTTAACATTATACCAATGACAATTTCTGTAATTAACGACACAATGGTCAATTCTACATCCAAAAAAACATATTTACTATTCATACGAAGGAACTGAACTTATACCAATTATTCAATAAATGATGAAATGCTCTCTTATACTACGAAAACAAATACCGATAGATATTTAAAAAAAATTATATTTGGCAATTCCTTGTGACACCATATTAAAAATAATCAAATAAAAAAATAATTTTTTTTTTTTTAAATCCAAAAAAATAATTCACATATAATTTTTGCAAAACTTAAAAAAAAAATCTTGATCCACTGTCAATTAATAAGAAGTCAACTTTATTGGACTTGGATCCAAATACAATATATCTTCAAAATCACTGTTTCATCTCTTTGTCCTTTTCCCTTTCACTGCAAAGGTTCGATTCTATCTGGGTGATCCATTTAAAACTTTTTTAGTGGGTGGTGATTTCTCTATTCAATGATGGTTTCACTATATTTTCCTTTTTAACCAAAAGCTGGGGTGTTTGGCGTGCTTCCTTTCTTGGGAAATCTGGAAATCCCGTAACAAACTTATATTTGAGGATCGTGTATCTAAGGCTAGCCATATTGCATGTGCCATCCATTCTTCTTCTATGGATTTTGGTTTGTCTCCTTCAAAGGTGCCACGTCTTCCTGATCGTCATTCATGGCCTCCCCGACTTCTCAGAACTGGAAACCGTGCTCGCTTTGATGGTGTGGCCATGATCTCAACTAGTATATGTGGGGCTGGCATTCATTGAATGTTCAAATGGTGATCTGATTCATCTTTGGATTCATGGCGGTGTGGGGACGTATACTAAAGGTGAATTATTGGCACTTTGGTTGGTTCTCTTCTTCTCGACAAAGTCCAACATTATTCTTGAGCAGATTGCTAGTGACTCATTATCCATTGTAAATTGGGGAAATTCGGTGGCTTCCATCAACACATTGGCATTGTCCTCGTGGCTGGCTCAGACTTGGATCCTTCTCTGTCAATGCCCTTGGACTTCTATTATACACATCTTCCGGGAGCATAATACCGTGGCAGACTCTCTCTCTCGGCGTGGTCTTGATGCGGTTGTGGGTAGGATCTTCTATGAGATCTTGGATGGCTCTCCATTCCCATCTCGTGGATGCTGGAACAATTTTTATGCATGAGTTTTGCTGATTTTTGCGGTTGCATATTTTCTTGCTTGGCTGGTCGCTGCCGGCACTTGTTATTTTTCTTTTTTGTCATTCCCTGGCTACTTAGTTCATCTCATGGGGGATTGGTATATCCCGAACACTCTTCTGCTAGTTGGGCTTGGTCTACCTTGTGGTTCTGTGTTCTTTGGTTTGGTATTGGGGTGGATTTTCTGATATATGAACTTATGGATCTATGTTGTGGATTTTAATACTTTATACTTTTAATATAAGTATTTTTTTTTGACGTGAAAAAAAATCTTCAAAATCAAGTATATAATAACATTCAAAAAATATTTAGATTCATACACTTGTAAATGTTCCTCGTGAGATAACCCACTAAAGAATGATTAAACACACACTCACTTTTTACATCTTAGTTGGAATATTAAAGTGAAACGAACATGCTCGTTCATATAGTTGTAAATGTTCCTAGTGAACCTCACTAAAGAATGATTATCCACTTTTTCACTTTTATAACTTGGAATAAAGTGAAACCAACATGATGTAATGATGTAAGTGCACTATGTAATGGATTCCAACTAGAAAAAGGGAGTGCTATGCACTATGTAATGGATTCCAACTAGAAAAAGGGAGTGCTATGATGTGACTAGAGATAATGAATTCATGTAAGGACTTCCATATATTCCAAATTTCATGGAAACTTTTTCTTTCATTCTCTTTTGGGAGTCTATGTTTATTGTTTTGTCGCAATTTTTGTTAGGACTTCCATATATTCCAAATTTCATGGAAACTTTTTCTTTCATTCTATTTTGGGAGTCTATGTTTATTGTTTTGTCGCAATTTTTGTTAGCAATTATGTTCATAATTATTGATTTCTAAAAATCAATTTTTTTTAAGGATATATTTATGGTTTTAAATAGATGTGAATAATTATAGTTATAGGTGGTTATCTTAAGTTTGTATTAGATATTGTATTATGATGTGAATAATATTAGTAATAATGATTGTGGTTTTGTGTCTTTTCACTTGTTATTGATTTTTTTTTTCCATCAGGTCTTTCAATTGGTGTCAAAGTATGTATGATTTTAAGGGTTTCTAATTGAATGGATTGCATCATTATACAAAAGCATGTCAATATCACCAAAGCATGTATGGTTTTAAGGGTTTGTAATTAAATGGATTGAATTATTGTACAAAAGCATGTCAATATCAAGGAGGATGGTGGAAATTTCCTTCTAGTGGTTTCATTAAATACTATATGGCCATGTTGCTACTTCAAAATTTTATGTAAGTGGACAAGCGTTCTTACTTCTTAGTACTTTAAGCTTTAAATGGAAATAAATCTTTTATGCACCATATCTACTATAAATTTAGGATATATAGAACATGACACAATGTATGAATAATAAGATTGCATGATTCATGTATTTTCGATTGGAAACTTTTAGTTTTGTTTCAAACTTTTCTTATTATATAAAATGCATGGCTCGTAAACCCTTTTATCTAGTGTTGCATTGTAAATTTGAATATTATTCTGAACACATTATGGACATCGTGTTTTATTTCTCAGTGGAAGTTAATTCTTTTGTTACTTATGATCGTGGCGTTCTTGAAGTTGATTGTTGATGATAATATTTATGCAACCTTGTTGCAAAATCAATGTAGAGACACAAAGAGATCAAATTTTCTTATGATGTAGTTGTTTTATGCACATGTTATGTTATGTTATGTTGGAGCTTTTGTTGACAATGACACTTATAGTGGACAAATGATTTATTTGGATGTATTTCAACAATAACAAGCAAAGAAATATAGAGGGAATGTACGATGATAGTGGTTTATATTGAAAAGTAGTAGCACAGTGTTTATATGTTTTGCAAAAGAGTTGCATGCATTAAAGTCACATGGGAGAGTACATTATAGACAATTGTAGAGGATGAGAAGTTACTCAACGAGGTGGTTAAAGAACCAACATGAACATCACAGTTAGATCTTGGTGAAGAAGAGAACAAAGAAAATTTAGATTTTCACTTCACTGAAAGAAAATAAGGTTGAATATGCTCGGAAAATCTAGACATGTTTTGATCATTGCCATATAAAAGAGTTTGTGCAAAGTGAATGGCACATGATATTTGTGTTCTCAACATTTTCTATATAAAATCACTATTTATGAAAGGGTGACCCTTCTATTTACTACAATTGTATTAACATAGTACAAAAATCATGAAGGTTGTGAACTTGTGTCCATACTTGGTCTTCCATATTGCGTGTATTTACGAAATTCAGACTAATATCAATATGCAAAATGTTTCACGAGGGATAAGTCAAAATGATCACTTCATCCATGACAATTATCAATGTTAAAACATAATGATAACTCAAAACATGGCGAATACATATCTGTACGTGGAAGTATGGAAGTCAATGCTACATGATATTTGTGTTCTCAACATTTTTTATATAAAATTATTATGCATAAAAAGGACGACCCTTTAATTTACTACAAATGTATTACCATAGTAAAAAAATATAAAAGTTGTGTTCATAATTGGTCTTCCATATTGATTGCATTTAAAAAATTCAAATTAATACCAACAATGCAAAATATTTCACAAAAAATAAGTTTAAGTGATCACTTCATCTATACCAATTATCAATGTTCAAACATAATGATAACTCAAAACATGGTAAATACATGTTCAAACATAATGATAACTCAAAACATGGCAAATATATGTTCATGGAGATATAAGGAAACTTTTAAATTAGAATGGCCCTTTAAGGGACATTGGAACTATTAATTGGCATGAAATATTGCTATTTGGTATAACGTAAGGGGGTTTTGAATTATAAGGAAAAATGGTGAGTTCAAATAATTTTTTGAAGTCTTGAAATTGTGTGTCAATGGAGATATTAAAGTTGGCGTGATGATATATTTTTTGTAGATGTCTGGCTCGAGAGGAGATGAGGGAAACCATGGTTAAATGGTAGTGTAGGGTTTGGAATTTGCTGGAAAATCCGACAGGATGATTGGATATGGAATGTAGCAGGTCTTGGAGTCAAGTTGATTCAAAGGATCAACCTAGTACCAACCAAGGGTAAAAAAAGTGGGAAAAATTATTTTGCTGTTTCCTCTTCGATTATTTTTGCTTCTAGGGTTTTTCAGCTTTTCTTTTGGTTTTCACATTCGGGTTTGCTTGGTATTTGTTTTGGGAAGGTGTTGTTATTTTCATATTTGGGTCACCTTTTTCAGTTTGAAAAGGGTGGGTCACATTGATTTGTTTGTGGGGGGCCTTGTCCCTTTCCAAAAAAGGGCTTTGTCAACTCGTGGATTGTCCATTAGCGATGGGTGTCGGTTGTACTACCGGCCCCTCTACCGGTTTCCAGGTTTTCATTCTATTTCTGGGATGGCGTATCCCGTTATTCCTCCATTCGTGCTTGAGGATAGGCCTCATCAGAATGAATTGTTATCGCAGAGGAATGTTGGGTCGGGTCGGGTCGTCGAGTAGTATACTGAGGAGGAGAGTAAGGTGAAGGGGAAGAGTCTCTGTAAGAGAAGGCATGGTGTTGAAGAAAATTGAAGGCGGTGAAGGCTAAGGAGGGTTTAGACCAGTTTATCGTTGATGCGAATACAAATCCGAAGAGAGTGGAAATGTTGGCTAATAGAGCATTGGTGGGTAGGATAGAGTTTGCTGCGGGGAATAGGGAAGAAATCTTGGATTGGGTAAACAAGAATTGGGCACCTATTGCTGGTTTTTCTCCTAGGGTTAACTTCCTGGTGAATCAATGGATACTGTTCATTTTTCCGGATCCTAAGCATATTAGGGAAATTCTAGCAAGCACCTGGCTTTTCAAAGATGGATCTATTGTGTTAAAACGATGGCATACATCATTTGACCCGGTGAGGGAGAAGCAGTCTAGAAGACTTCTGTGCATGCTCATTCTGGGCTTACCTATTGAGACCCGGACTGAAAATATCCTAATTGGCTTGGATAATGCAGTCGACAAATTTATCAGAGTGGATAAAAAATCCCTATTTGGAGTGGATAGGCGAATAGCTAGAGTTATGGTTGAATTTGATATGGAAAAAGGATTGTTGGCAGAGGTGGAAGTTTCTTGGGTTGCTTGTGCTTTCCGGTAATGATTGGATCACGTCAAAATTCCATTTCGGTGTTATAATTGCAGAAATACGAGACATATTCTGGCTAAATGCCCTTATCTTATGCGAGAGGCTCATGAAGATGAGGTCTCTAGCTCGGGTTTGTTGGGATGTTATCAGTCGAGTTAAATGATTTCTGCACCAAAGAGATATGTCCCGGGTAAGTTATCTCCAAATTCTGCTACGCCCTATAAGGATTTTTCCAAAGCTGAACTAGATTTGTATATTGCAGCAGAAAAAAGTTTTAGATAGACGTATTTCTACTAATGATGTCATTTTAAATCTGGGGTTTCTTCTTCTCCTGTTAAGAACCTTGAGGGGGTTTCGACATGTCCTGCTACTGTGGGTAGCAATTCTGCCCTCATTATGCCTTGGGGTAGGTACTCCTCGTATAAGCCCTGTCGTGGATTCGTTTACAGATTTGGAGGGACATTATGAACAAAAGTTGGGGGTTATTGTGAATAGGTCACCTTCTAGTGTTGAGGAGGCTAGGTTTTTCTCTTATCAGAAAGGAATATTCTAGATGAAAGCGGATATATCCCACCTAATTCAGTTGAATGGTTTACGTCGTTGAAGGTGTATTCTAAGAACCCCTCCTTGAATCCAGATGTCGAACCTATTCAATGTTTATGTTTTCGGAATGTCACTGTCAGGAAAAATAAAAAGAAACTTAAAGATCCTTCCGCAGTTGTCGAAGCTATTAGTTATAAACCGGTTTTTGCTAGAATTGTTGAATATGATAAGGAGAATGTTATTTTACCTTCTGTTGGTTACAATAGGGCACTTAGATCAGAGCAGACCATTATGGTGGGTGATCAATGACAATTTTATCTATTAATGTTAGGGGTTTGGGGAAGGCTTCTAGGGTTAGGGCCTTAACCAAATTAATTAAGTCTACTAGCCTAGAGATAATTTTGCTTCAAGAAACCATGTGTGATGATTCATGTGCCTTGGTTAAAATTTCTAGTTGTTTTCCTGGGTGGGAGTTTTCGGCCGTAAGTCCTGTTAGTATGTCAGGTGGATTATTAGCTGGATGGAATCCTCGATTTTATAATTTTCGATCTTTCAGGACAAGATCGGGTATTTTTATTGAGGTTTGGAGTGGGAGCCTTAATAAGAATTTGTCCATACTGAATTTCTATGGACCCTATAAAGATAGGGGTCCCTTCTAGGATTCCATTAAGTTATCTGGTCTTCTAAACATTGAAAATTTAATTATCGCAGGTGATCTCAACTTTACTATGTTTGCTTCTGAGATCTGGGGACCTTCTTCTAGAATGGATGATATGGCTGATTATTTCTCGGAGTTTTTGTGCTTATTTGAATTAGTGGATGTTCATCCCCGTGGTCTTTCCCCCACATGGACAAATGCTAGGATCGATATGGAAGGTATTCATAAAAGATTGGATAAATTTCTTATTAAATCGTCCTTTCTTCAATCTTTCCAGTGATACAGGTCATGGGTGGGGGAAGCAAAATTTTCTAAGCATTGGCCGGTTTTTCTTAAACTTGATGTTTCAAAAACCTTGTTGAAGTTTCCATTCAAATTTAACAGTTCATGGTTAAAGAATGATGACTTTTGTACTCTTATTCATAATTTTTGGCTCAATTTTGAAATAGTTGAAGACTTGAATCCAATGGATTTGATAGCTTTCAAAATAAGGAAACTAAAAGATTTAGTTACTAAATGGATAAAAAAGCAGAATGTAAAGGATCTTCGGGAGTACTATGAGCTGGAGGAACAGATCCAGGAATTACATAACATGAATTTTAATCAGAATATGGGAGAAGGTGATTTTGCAAAATTGAAATATCTGGAGCAAAGGAAGGATCTTATCCTTCAACAGGAAGAGATGGACTGAAGACTTAAAAGAAGATCCCTCTGGATTGGGCTGGGGGACAAAACACAAATTTTCCATTCATATGCTTCTCACAGGAAAAATACCAATGTTATTTGGGAACTAACTCACGATGTGGGAAATTCAATTATTGGTCACGAGAATTTGCAGTTATCTGCTAAAATATTTTTGGGTAAAATCTTCTCGGATATTGGGCAATGTGATTTGGGTGCTCAGTTGAGAATTGCCAGATTGTTCCCTAAATTCTTTGATGATCATGAAGTTGAGGAATTGGGTAAACAGGTAAATTTGTTGGAGATTGAAGAAACTCTGAATTTATTTGCTAAGGAAAAAAGTCCAAGGCCTGATGGCTGGACAATTGAGCTTTTTTGCACTTTTTTGACATCATGGGTGAGGATATTTTGAATATGGTGGAATTATCAAGAACAAAAGGTTTCATTGCAAGGGGCCTAAACTCTACTTTCATCACACTGGTACTAAAGTGCAGTAAACCTAAAACCTTTGGGGATTTTAGACCAATCGCCTTGTGCAATCTGGCCTATAAACTCATTTCAAAGATTATTTCTGTTCGAATGAATCCAACCCTTTCTAGGCACATATCATCTGAACAATTTGGCTTTTTGCAGGATCGTCAAATTTTAGATGCAATTGGAATCTCTCAGGAGATCATTCATTTCAATTAAGGAGAGAAAAATGAATTCTTTTTTACTCAAAATGGATTTGGAGAAAGCGTATGACAGAGTTGACTAGGTTTTCTTGAGGTTGATCCTCATACAAATTGGCCTTCCTCCTCTGGTTTTAAACTAGATAATTGCTTGTGTTTCTACTGCAAACATTGCAGTATTGATAAATGGTGCTCCTTCAGGTTTCTTCAAAAGCATTAGGGGCATTAGACAAGGATGCCCTTTGTCTCTGCTCTTATTCCTTTTAGTTATTGAAGGTTTCAGTAGATTGATAATTAAAGCTAAATCTGAAGGTAAAATTAAGGGTATAAAGTTCTTAACTGATTTATCTCTCTCTCACCTCCTTTTTGTAGATGATGTCTTATTAGCTGGGACATATTCTATTGATGAATGGTTGAGCTATAAGGAAATTGTAAAGGTGTTTTGTGATGCATCAGTTATGTTGGTGAGTTCAACCAAATCTAGCTTCTTCCATTACAGAATTGCGGATCCGAAGCTTGCTGAATTAAAGGAAATTATGCCATATAAATTTTGTCATCTAGAGGATGGTATTAAATACTTAGGATTTTTCTTAAAGCCTAATGATTACAAGATAAAATACTGGTCATGGCTTCTGTTAAAGGTTGAATGCAGAATTAACCAGTGGACTTACATACTACTTTCAGTGGGAGGAAGACTAACTCTTTTAAAAGCAGTTTTGACAGGGATACATGTTTATTGGTTCTCTCTCCTAAAAGTCCCAAATTCTATCATCAATTTGTTAAGGAAAGTATTTTTCAATTTTCTATAGACTGGAGGTGTAGATCGAAGTAATTTGGTTATGGCTAGTTGGGACAAATTAGCATTGCCGGAAAGTTGTGGAGGATGGGGAATAAAAAATTTGTTAACTTTCAGTTGTGCTCTACGACTTAAAAGCTTCTGGAGGGGGCTATTTGGTTCTACACTATGGTCCAAAGTTCTTTCTGTGAAGTATATTAAAGGGAATACTTTAAATTGGATAAGGAATCCAAAAAACGAACTAGAGGACTTCATCTGTTTGGGAGGGATTCATCAAAGTATATAATTGGATGGAAAAGGATCTCATATGGCGTGTTGGGAATGGTAAAGAGATATCAGTTGGTATTGACCCAATTCTGGGTAAGGAAGAAAACTACAATCTGTCAGAGGATATTCTAGGCTAGCTGAAAGACTGTGGTCTTTATACTCTTAATAATATAAAGAAGACAAGTATCAATTCTTAACATAATGCCTATTGGTTTTTGCAAAGGACCTGGTTTTAATTGGGCATGCATCTTTTGAGTAGAATCAATACATTAGCAATTTGAACTCAGCAGGATGTCATCTTTCTAATGAAAAAGATGATATTTTTTGGAATGGTAATCTAGCTACTGGCATTATCACGGCTAAATCTGCTTACAACGCCATCATAATAAACAAATGTTATTTCCCACATAACTGGTGGTATAAAAGGATATGGAAGTGGCAGATACCGTTGAAAATCAAATGCTTTATGTGGCATGGTCTGCTAGATGGTATTAAAACCTGGGACAATCTCATTAAAAAAGGGTGGTGTAGACCAAGCATTTGCTTGTTATGCAAAACTAATTCTGAAACCACAAAACATTTACTTGGTGAATGTGAGTTTACAAGAAAGATTTGGAATATGATATTGTCTACTTTGAAACTTGAACAACATTGGGGAGTGGAAAATTTTGACCTATGTTGTCTTAATTGGATCAGAAGCTATAGATCTCATCCTACTCTTCCATCTATGACTTCGTGGATAACCTGGCATACTCGTAACAAAGCTGTTTTTGAAAATCAAATTCCGATTCTGTAAAATACTTATATTCAGATATTGAACCTGGTTAAAGATTACTGTATGGAGGAAGCATTTCCAAGGATTCAAAAAGTAAGCACTTTCAATTTTCAGATCAATGGTGCCATGGATTTTTTTCGACGGTGCTGCAAAAGATGGCTTATGTGCTGCAGGTGGAGCTATCTTATTAAATCAAGATCATTATTTCACTCTAAGACTTAATTGTGGAACAGGTACTAACATGAAAGCAAAACTTCTCGCTCTTTGGTGTATTCTGAAAGTGGCAAACACTTTCGGTATTGGTGAACTCAAACTTTTTGGGGACTCTCGGGTTACTATCAAATGGGCCTGTGGTGACTACAATCTGAAGGTTACTTCCCTTTTTCATTGGTGCTACAGAATCGAGGTTGAAATACAAATCTTCAAACATCTTTCCTTTGAGCACATCTATCGGCAACATAACTCACTAGCGGATAAATTATCAAAACAAGCAATGGAAGGAGCGGAAGGAGTTATTGTATGGGAGGAATTTTAGGGCCATCATAGTTTTGACGATGACTCTGTGAATATTTTTGAATTTTGATTTGGTTCTTGTCTTTTTGAATTTTGGGACAATATAGGTGTTGAGAAAAGTTTTGCAAGTTTAATTATATGAGATAGTAGGATCGTATAAAGCTCTTTTTGATAAGTCTTTTAAAGACTTGAACAGTTATGCACTATTTGATTTGTTTCGAATATGAATAGTATGCTTTTTTCTGTTGAAAAAAAAGTTGGAGTGAAATATTGCTATTTGGTATAACGTAAGGGGGTTTATTGAATTATAAGGAAAAATGGTGAGTTCAAATAATTTTTTGAATTCTTGAAATTGTGTGTCAATGGAGATATTAAAGTGTTAATGCAGTTATAAGATACAAAGGTGTATGCTTTTTTCAAATATTTATAACATATATATAAAGAGAATTTGAAAATTTTATTATAATTAGGTGATATTGTAGAAAGGTTATAAAGTGTTTTGATGTTATTAGGGGAGCAAAATTTGTAAGAAGTTATAATTGACATTGTATGTTGTTAATTAGTGAAAACATTTCTAAGGATAATGACTCAATAAAATTAAGTTTTTGTTTTGAGTCCTTGAATCGCCCAAAATTGAATAAGGGGGTCTCAGGATCTTTGTGTGTGCGACCTAGTAACAATTTGTGTCTTATGGTGGTGTCTTATGATTGTATCGGTGCATTCTGATTACTATGTTTGCAAACAAGCACACGCTTGCAATAATATAAAGAAGTATAGGAATAAACACAACAATAGAAAGAAAGCAAGCATAAGAATCAAACAATATATTCTTAAGGAGGCAAGTAAAGGAACATAACAATTTGCACTTGAATACATTGAATCTTTGCATTTATAATCTTTTTGGAAGGTTGATTGATGTTATTAGTTAAAATTTTATGAATCCATCGTTGTCTTTGAGCCTTTAGGAGTCTTACTTTGTGATGGAGTTGCAAGAAGTCTTCACGAAGTTGCCATACAATCGGAATACCAGTCACACTTTGGAATTTCTCTTTGGAGTCATTATTGATATTGATCTATCCCGAAATTGAATAGGGGGATCAAAAGTGTCTAGAGTAAATTTTTATTTCTGACACTTGACAATTTTTGTGAAACATTGTTTTTTATACTTGAAGCACTTCTTTGGATTAGGGTGCCAAGTATCGAAGACTTGTTAATTCTCTACACACTTTAATTAATATTGCACCAGGATCAACTATTCAAATAAGAAAAACTTCAGTAAGACGTGTGGCAACATGATGTAGATAATGTATACAAAGATTGATATACTTCAAACTCATAACATATTGTGAATTGATGAAGTGCAACTTCTTCAACATCTACATTTTGAACCCACACTTCTTCAACTTAATCCATTATTTTGACTAATTGTTGTTGAAAGTGACCAAGAGGACATTAAGCATCATCCTGATATGTATCAAATAGTGATATTTGATCAAGGCGCTAAGGAGATAGAAAATGCCTTGGATGAAGACACTGGGCAATTAATGATCAGTTTGAGAATCAAGACAAAATTATTAGACCTTGGGAAGAGTTTCGTTTCAAGATGAACAAATTTGGATTAGGATATGAAAAGCATCAGTCTAACTTTTTTTCAAATTCCTAATTACTCCATACCAGTTACATTTGTGTGTACATGGTTTCTTTGTGATGATTTGCAATAAGATACCATGGATGATGATGATGATGTGGAACACGATGATGAGGATGTGGTGATGATGATTATGTTAATATTTTGTTGAGATTTTATCTTTAATTCTTTTATATGCCGAAACTTGAAACAATGAGACAATTCAATCACATGAAGTTCATATATCCATAACACAAGATATACCCTGAGGAAAATCCTCAAAATTATGAGAACAAAAACCCCAACAATTCTTCTTAGTATAATATAATGGATAGTAGAGAATGCTTTTTTTTATAACATAACATATTACTTTCGAAAGATAAGAGATCACCAAAACATTCTTGGTGAAGATACAGAAGCAATAGAGAAGAGAGATCAATCATATGTGTTTTCCAATGTGCCCAGCACATCAATAACAAGCAAGAACAATAATCTGCACAAAGAGAAGCGCCTTTCCTTCAAGGGAGAAGAGAATTCGCTTCACACTGGATTCATTAATCTCGTATAACATATTTCTACATTCTTCTTATGCATCGGCTTCTTCTAAATTTAGGATGAACTCGCCCTCAAACTAGATGTATCAATCTTGCATGAAGAAGTGCGCCCCACTTCTCATGCAATGCTTTAACTCACTGAACTGTCTCTTAGGATGAACTCGCTTCTTATCTGAAAGCTTTCCCACTTAGTTAGGTGGCTAACTTAAGTGTCGTCATGCAAGTGTCGCAACTCAATTGTCGTCTTTTAGTTTAACATACGTGTCGTCATGCAATAACACTTAGTTAACTATATCTTCTTTTTTGTCCCTTACTTAAATCTCTTTAACTGATTCTTTCTTAATACCATCACTGTAGTGATCAATTTGAGTTCTCCTTGATTTACTAAAGTGTTGTCTTTTAGATTAACTAAAGAGAAAACACTTTAGTTAACTAGTCCTTCTTATTTAACACTTAGTTAACTGAAATCATGCAGTTTGATTTACTTGTAGCGACCATTGTGATTTCTTTAGTTAATTGAGGCATACATTGTGGATTTAACTAAAGCTTGACAATTCGAGTTCACTTCTAATGTCAATATCAATTCGAATTCTCTTTTTCTATCTGCATTTATCTTTATCTCTTTATCATTTACTGCATGGTCAATATGTGCTAACTTTAATTATCCATCACATTACATTATACTAAGAAGAATTATCATATGCTATGACCATATTATATTATTCCAGACCAAATGATCATATGCTAAAGTAATTCACTTTAGAGGTGATCAATCTTTAAAGGAGACTTAATAGCAATCTGGTGATGATGGTTAATAATACATCACACAACATTAAATGCTTTTAACAAGTAAAGAATGACCTTTATATGGAAGTTCCACCTCTATATGGGAGGTCCATCCCATGGATACCTTTATACAGAAGGTTCACATGAGAATCGTGACTTGACACACAAGTACGGAGCCTTGTCCAACAAGACTTTACAACATCGTTACTAATTACCTCTATACGAGAGGAATAACCTTTACACCGAAGGCAGTCAAAGTGCTCACCTATATACGGGAGGATCAATCTTGGTTGTACAAGATTGGTTTGGAGAATGTCTCATGATGGTGTACATTTAAAATATTATGTAGGAGATGATAGTAACTTGGATGATGTACTTGAATTTGAGTATCATGATGAGGAACATGAGGATAAGGATGATGAGGAGGAGGAGGATGCACTTAAAGCTGCTAAGTTGGATGACGCACTTGAACAATGCCAATGTCGTCATTGAGTTGGCCATATTGCATTTCATTTTTTATTATATTGGTCCATGTAGTTTATGTGGGAAGTCAAATCACCTTTCATGAAGGTGATGGAAGTGAATAAAGAATTAGAGAGAACATGTAAATTTTGAATGGATAGGTACTTTGCACTGGACTTCAGAAGCCAAATTGTTGGAATAGTCTTATTGTCAAGTTCATACACATGTACATGCAAGCTTGATAAAGTTATCTACAACAAATGGACATGAACGTTTTCATTAGAAATTGATGATTTAGGGCATGAACAAGGCCCATCGGATGTAGTCTTTTGAGTTGAAGATTGAGTCTTTAGACTCCGCTCAAAGATAGTAGGGTTACTCTTTTCACTTTTGGGGGGTATATTGATGTTGTTGATTTATAGGTCCCATAAATCCTCACCTTTTAGTTGATATGGGGAATATATTGATGATGTTAGACTTCAAGTTTCAAAGTCTACTATGTGATTTTGCAAACTATGGTTTATTCAATATGATGGATTTCGAAATGAATTTTAGACATGATGATGGAATCTAGACAAAATGATGGATTAAGGTTTTTTACTTTCTATTATTGAAGATTATGATAGAGTGAGGATTGTTTCAAGACATGATGTTGGATTGTTGATGGCTTCAAGATCACTTACATATATTTTTGGATTGGTCAATTTGACTTTCGACACTTTATTTTTTGAGGTTTTTCAAGAGTTTAATGTTATCTTGATGGATTTTTAGGATATTGGTATGGATGGATGGTTTGCCACATTTTGGCAATTGCGGATACATTCAATTGCATATTTCTGACTTCCTTCATAGTTTGACAGTGAATCGAGGGATGAAGATGGGATGGCGATGGAGGCTGTTGATGGAGACTAGGTCTTGCTGAGAGGGAGGAGACTGCTGTGTAGCTCACTGTAGGCGGCAGCGATGCTTTCAGCCATGTCAGATGGGCTACACGGTTTCCGAGATGGTTTTTAATTAGGTTGTTTGAGGTTTCGGTTTTACCTGTGGTTATTTTTTTTTTACTGTTTTGGTTCAGCCCTAATCATTCCTCGGGTAGGTTCCTTGATTTACCTAGCATGGATCCGCTAGACAAGGTGGACTATGGGAGTGACAGCTTACGGCATCAGGACATTTGGAGATCACCACCTAGCGTTTTCTGGGAGTTTTCTAGCGATGGTAGCTTTGGGGTCTGTGGAGATGGAGGTTGCCGGTCGTCAGACTATTTTCCTATTCTTGGACCAAACCCTGCTTTGGACTCTGTAATCTCGCTGGTGTCGCCGATTTCCCCGCATTGGAATTGTTCAGACAAGGGTTTTGTGCTGGAGGTGAGAAGAGATAGAATTTGGGGCATCAAAGGCTTCAACACCTCTTTATCGCCTGATGCTTTGAGTGCAGAGTTTGGGGATCTACAGGAGTTTCTTAACTCGTCGGGCGGTTCATTTATCGATTCTCCAGCTCAGGGTTACAGTGTTGATTCTTTGGCAAGGTTTGATAAGGAGGAAGGGATTTTCCATTATTCTTCTTCGGGGAGTTTTGTAGCAGCAAACCTGGGCACAACCGAGCAACGGGGCTTCCGAGCAACGGGGCTTTTCTAGTCCGTCCAGGGACTCTGTGCAGAAGGATTTTGTCCGTGAAGAAGATTCTGTGCGGTCGAAGCCATATCCTTCTCGCGCAAAGAATAGGAGGAAATGGATCAAAAATTCCGGTAAGGCTCCAAATTACGCGTTAGGGGAAGACATTGGGTTTCAGCAGATTGTAGGTATGGTTAAATCTGTGTTGGTGGGTAGGGTTTATGGTGGGTCGGTGAGCCATAAGTCGGTCATTCAGTGGGCATCTGGGGCCTGGTTTGGCCATTGTGGGTACGTTCCTCATGTGGTGGCTCTTTCGAGGGGATGGTTTGCATTCCATTTCTCATCGGACGCCCATGCGCAGTGGGCTTTAAGTATGAACTGGTCGATACTCAAAGTGCCTCTCCTGCTTAAGCCATGGAACCCATTATTTGATGCAAGCCATGAACAGATGGACACCATTCCGCTCTGGGTTCGTCTACCAGGGCTCCCTTTACACTATTGGGCCGAGGAACATTTCTGAAGGATTGGCAATCTGTTGGGAACCTACCTGGATGCAGATTTATCTTATGTGGCAACATCGATTCAGAAGGTTGCGAGAATATTGGTGAACATTAATGTAAAGGAGGGGTTGTTTGATAGTACGGATTTGAAATGGGGGCCTTATACCTTTTCCCAAACCCTTGATTACTAAAATGTGTCGTACCGTTGTAGACGTTGTCATGAGTATGGCCATCCGGCTATTGAATGCACATTGCCGGTTTGAATGAAGTTTGGAAACTCTCTGAAGAGAAGAAATGTGGAGAAAGAGGTGTTTGTGGACCTGGAAGATGATGCTTTGGATCAGCCTGAGCATGAACGAGAACATTTGGTGGCGCCTTCTGGTACTTTGGAGGTAGATGGAATTTTGGGGGAGGATGGATTAGTGCCGGAATCTGCTGCTATCGAGGTCTCAACAGAGACTGAACACATCCATCTTGCGGTCATTGCTCTAGAGGGTCTTCAACAAACTCTTCTTCGATCACCGGATTTGGTAGCTGGTACTTCTTTTGTTCCCTTCTCTAACCCTTCCTTCAATTTCTTTATTAAGAACTTATCTTTTTCGGGTATTGATTGGGTGGATGGGTTTAAATATTTACATATTTCCTCACATCTGTTGTCTTCATTCTCCGTTCCTTCGTGTTATGTGGTTACACCCCTCCTGTTGAAAACCTATTACTGGATTGCCCCCGTGAGAAAAATCCGGTTGACTCCCCGGTTCTTCAGCCTGTTGCTCCTGAGCCTTCCTCTCCTTCTGGCTCCTTTGAGTCTGGTTATTTCCTTCGTTCAATGAACAAACCTTCTGCTGGGGGGATTGGGAAACAGAAGCCTAAATTGTCTAAGATCAGAGGACGAAAGTCTTTCATTTCGCATGCTAAGACTCGTGCTTGCTCGGATCTTAGGAATGGTAAACATATTTCAATTGAAAGGGCACTTAGAGCAGTGAATGCCCATAAGGAAGGGTTTCGATGAAGGTTATGTCGTTTAATTGTAGGGGTCTTGCTGGTCCCTCAAAAAGACCAGCACTGCGGCGGATGTTGGATCTTGAACATCCTGATGTTTTGTTGTTACAAGAAACTATGTGTGGAGGTGATGAAGCTATTGGAAGGTTAAAATCATGGTTCTCGGGTTGGTGTTTTGAGGCCTCAGATGCAAGGGGTCGCTCCAGTGGATTGGTGATTGGATGGAAAGAAGCTAAGGTCTGTGTTTCTTCTCTCTGGGGAATGAATTCGGTCTTGGGGATGTCATGTAGGTCTCTGGATTTTGATAAAGAATTTATCATAGCAAACATCTATGGACCTTATTGTCATAGGGAACCATTTTGGAACTCTTTTTTGGCAAGAGATTTGATAAATGGGGATTCTGTGATCCTGGGGGGGGGATCTCAACTTTTCTCCGGGACAAGCTGAGGTTTGGGGGCCACATGCTCATGTGGATCCCCTCACAAAATTTTTTATCAGGAAATTTACTGAAGGAAACTGGATAGATGTTGATCCGGTTTGCTTAAAACCATCTTGGAGGAACAAGAGGGTTGGCTTGGATAGGGTGGCGAAGAGATTGGATCGATTTCTGCTTTCTGAGCAAATTGTGGAGTCTTTTTTCTATGTCAGGCAATGGATTGGGTCTGGTGGATGCTCAGATCATGAACCTATCTTTTTGGATATGAAGGCAGGCCCCGTCAAACCTCCTACTCCCTTAAAATTTAATAAGACTTGGCTTAAGGACCCTACCTTTTTTGAGCTTTTCCATCAGTATTGGATGCCATTTCAACCAGGAATGGTTCATTCTGCAGCATTTCACTTTGCTGAGAATATCAAAATACTCAAGGATCCAATCAAAAAGCGGGTAGTTGAAAAAAGAAGAAGGGATGAAAGGGATGTTAAGATTATTGAGGAAGAAATATCTTCCATTTCAGAAGGGTTTGGAGGAGGATATAGTTCACTGGTTTCAAAGGAGTATCTTGTTCATTTGGAGGACCAGCGTAATAGGTTTTTGCAGCAGAATGAAGAGACTTGGAGACTGAAGAGTAGGGCCATCTGGCTGGAAAGTGGGGATGAAAATTCAAAAATTTTTCATGCCTACGCAAAAGGCAGGAGATCAGCCAACACTATATGGAGTGTTGAAGATACAGAAGGTAATTCACATGCTACATTTGAAGGGTTGGCTGGAGTTGGGGTTAATCATTTTCATAATCTATTCAAAGCTAGTGACAGAGTGAACATTGAGGAGGTCATTAGGGTGGCTCAACTTTTCCCTCGTTTTGTTGAGGAGGAAGACAACAGGAAGCTGATGGACAACATTACGGTAGATGAACAACTTTCAGAAGGATAAGAGTCCAGGGCCTGATGGCTGGACAATTGAATTTTTTATTGCCCTATTTGACATTATTGGAGATGATATTTTACAACTAGTCGAAGATTCAAGGAAGGAAGGCAGGATCCCAGCCAACATTAATTCCACCTTCATTGCCCTAATTCCTAAAGTGGACACTCCTTCAAATCTTAATGATTTTAGACCTATTTCTCTGTGCAATTGTATGTATAAGATAGTTACCAAAGTAATTGCGCGCAGACTCAAACCTATCTTATCAACTCACATCTCAGAGGAACACTTTGGATTTCTTGAAGGTTGTCAGATTCATGAAGCTATTGGGATTGCGGGATTGCTCAGGAGGGATTGCACAACATTAAAACCAGAAAATTGAAAGGAGTAGTTCTTAAAATTGATCTCTCAAAAGCATATGACAAGGTTAGTTGGTTATATATCCATCTAATGCTTACTCATTTGGGTTTTGAGATAGGTTTCATTCGCTGAAAGCTTAAGTCGAGCTATTAAGGAAGCAAGACGGATGGGTGATTTTGAAGGTATCAAGGTGGCTCCGGGAGTATCACTCTCTCATTTGCTTTTTGTGGATGATATTCTGATTTTTTGTTCGGGCTCAAGAAGGGATGCAATAAAACTCAAGGAATTATTGGACCTTTTCTGAATAGCCACTGGGATGGAAATAAATGCTAGGAAATCCTCTCTTACTGTTTCATTATTAAGGGAGGAGGATCTTCATACTTATACTAATCTGTTTCCCTACACTCTACTTACCCTTTCAGAAGGGTTAAGATATCTGGGATTCAACCTAAAGCCCAATGACTATCAGAAACAGGATTGGGTATGGCTTCTGGAGAAATTGGAAAAATGATTAAAAAACTGGAGCTTCAGGTGGCTTTCTAGAGCTGGAAGATTAGTACTGGTAAAGTCTGTGCTGGAAGCAATCCTAGTATACTAGATGTCATTGGCATGGATTTCTAGGGGCATCTTGGATTCAGCGAGAATTTTTTTTTTAAGATTTCTCTGGAATGGCAAGGAGGATGCTCATGTTACTCCTTGGGTCAAGTGGGAACGTATTGCAGTACCAAAGGAACTGGGAGGCTGGGGACTGAAGAACATCTTTCACTTTTCCAAAGCCTTGGCTGCGAAGTGTGGATGGCACTTAATAAAGTCTGGGGGTTTCTGGGCAAGAGTTATGGTTCATAAATATGTTGAGCCGGACTCTATTGAATCTTGGATCATGTCCCCTCATAAATCTCATAAAGGTGGATCATGCATTTGGAAAGATGTGGTATCCTCTTTTCATGTTATTGATCAGAATCTAGTTTGGGATGTTGGTAACGGTCAGAGGGTGAGGATTGGATGCGATCCTTGGGTGGGATGTGAAGCCCAACATTTGTTGTCAGCCGGCTTGATTGAGGAGTTGGGGGAGAGAGATCTTTTTTTATCTCAATCATCTGGTAGATATGGGGAATGTTTGAATGGGTAGGCCTGTTTGGAGGAGGGCAGATTCTTTTGGTTTGGGAGCGGAGATGGAGGATGAACTTGGACAGTATTTGCGAGCTCTCATCAGGGATCAGATATATTTGAATGAACAAGATGACACACTTGTTTGGGATGGGGATCCCTCGGGTAATTATACTCCAAAAGGAGGATACCAATGGATTAGTGAGAACATATTGGTCAGAGAACAGGTATGGTGGTGGAAAATATTATGGAAACTTCAGTGCCCTCACAAGGTAAGGTTATTCATGTGGTGTGTTCTGGTCAATAGGATCCCGATGTGGGATTTTTTGCAGTGTAGGAGCCTCCATGGTCCGAGCAAATGCTACCTATGTCATCAGGATGAGGAGAATGTCTTGCACCTGTTTCTTCCATGTAGATTTATTACAGAGGTTTGGAGTATTGTTTCTAGAATCCTGAATGTAACTTTCCATTGGAAAGGGAACTCTCTTGAAGATGCTTGGAGACGATGGTCTCATAATACAGCTTTTTCCTCCTTTAAAGCTCTTCCTCCTATTGTAATCTGGGGGATTTGGCTCTCTCGGAATACATGTCTGTTCTCAGACATTGATGGTCTTCCTGCTCTATCGGCTATAAACAGTTGTGGGATCTTCATAGCCTTCAAACAACTCAAACCAACTTCCTTAACAAGAAGTATACAACCTGTGGATATCGATCGCTCTCAGCCTTGGGGTTTCTTTGATGGGGCTTGCCAGAATGATCTTTGTGGGGGAGGGGCTCTTATTTACTTGTCACCTGTTCATTTCTTTGTGATGTCGTTTGGTTTTGGGAGGGGGACCAATAACTGGGCAGAGATTCTCAGCCTTAAATTACTTATCTCCTTTGCTTTGGAATGTACAGTCAGGAACATTATTGTGTATGGGGACTCTTTGAATGCGATCAAGTGGGTTGCTGGCTCTTTTCAGTGCAACATCCGGCGGATTGTTGCTGTATTGGAACAAATTAAGAATGTCACTCATACTTTTGAAACTTTTAATTGCAGGTACATTTTCCGTGAAAAAAACGCAAAGGCGGACAAGGCCTCGAAAGAAGGGTTGTTGTTGGGGGATGGTTTATGGAAAGTCATAGAATATGAAGATGGGGTGGGAAGGGAGTATTTCCATCGGCCTTGCATCGAATGAGGATCAAACACTTTTGACATGATGGTTTTACTTGAACATTTTGATGGATTATATCATGTTTTTTGTATTATACAGTTACTTATAACCTTTAGTTATGTACATGAAGGTATTTATTTTTGTTAAAGATATTAAAGTTTTGAACTCTGTGATCAAGTATACCTTTGTAACATATGTTAATGCTCACATGGTGAGAACATCAAAGTTATTATCAGACTGATGCCGGAAGTTTATCTTAAAAGCTCTAAATTCCACTCTCTATGAGTGAAGACGATCAATGTAATTTCGTACTCTTAGGGATGAAATGAAATTACGCTTTTTTTTTCCAGGAAAAAAAATATTTCTGACTTCCATGATTGTTCAACATGTTTGATCGAAATTTTGGTTTTCAAAATTTCAAGTGGTACCAACAATAAACCTGGTTTACTTCTCAATGGGTTTTTTGGCATTCACTCATTATTAAATCATTCACAGGTTTTTATAGGATATAATATTAGGATGTTGATCGACACTTTTTTATGTGATCTAGAGTATTAACAATTATTTTTATGTGTCTATATTTGAGAGTCGTTTTGTGAACACACTTGCTCACTTCATAGCCTTTGGACTTCACAACGATGGTATTTTGACCTTATAGTGGACAAAATGATTCTTCTACATATTTTGCTTGGCACATTGCATTATTGGCAATTTTCAGGATTTGGGATGTGTTGTAATTGTATCCAATTCACTTCTCATCAAGTTTTTCTCTTGTTAGTTTTGGTTTCACATCAATGGACACTTACAATATATCTAGGTCATTTGTGGCATAATGAGCTTTCTATATTTGTTTTTTGCATCCATTTTTGGTGGTGTTAAAGGCAGGGCTTCATTTAACACTAACGAGGTTTTACACCATGAGTATTGAATTGAAGACATGGATATGTTATCATCTTTTTCATTAATATGTGTTGCCTAGTTAGTACACTTGAATGAACTTACGATTAAGGGGAGATTGTTAGAAATTATGCTCATAATCATTAATCCCTGAAAACCATTGTGTTCTTATGTTAGGATATATTTATGATCTTGAGTAATATATGATTAGTTATGTGGGAAATTATAGGTGTTTATTGAAGGTTTGTACTCTATATTGTATTATGATGTGAATAATATTGACAATAATGATTGTGGCTCTATGCCTTTCCACCTATTTTTTATCTTCTTGCTCTTCAGTACGTATTTCAATTTTGTCATATTATTGAAATTACAACTACCATGTCATTTATGAGCATAAGGGTGTCATTTCTATAGGAGAATAAATTGGTTGTAGAGAGCATGAAAGCATGGGGGGGTTGTTGTTGTTAAACTACGCGAGGTGTTGAGTTCTTAATCATCTTAATTGTTTGGTGTTGGTGTTTTGTCACCAACCCATGCCAAAAGGAACTTACTCAATGGTTGTGTTGCTTGAGTACCAAATCAAATGATAGAAGCAAAATTTGAAGGAAATAACAACAATCTACACTATTATATCTTATGCATAAGTGATCAAATCTGGTCTAAAATATAACATACAAAGCATATAATAAATAATGAGCTAGTTTGTATTAATAATGAAAAGAAAATAATAAGAGTACAACACCTTTGTATTGATTCATGAAGATGGGGACTCCACATCCAACCCAAGAGAGGGTTTTTCTTCTCCACTAGTTTTCCACTCCAAGTCGTCAATGTTGTAGTATGGAATCCAATGGTAGAAATAAGAGGACAAATGTGGGAACTTTATCTCTATGTAGGAAAGCTAACAACATAACCTTACCTATTATGTGTTCTATAATGGTCTGAAGTGAATGATATTGAGGGTTTTATTTATAAGAAAAGATGCAGATATCTCTTAGAACTGACTCCCATGTGAATAATTCATTTTCATTGATGAAGTAGTGGGGTAGTGATACGTATTGGAGACCATATCAAAGGTTAATTTTAGTAATAACAAATTGATGAAGCACACTTTTAGCCACTATACCTTTTTGAAAGGTGAACAACATTAATGAATAACTATTTTCTATTTTAGGACTATGTCATGAATTTTTAGGGAAAAAGTGCAACACATTCACAACTTTTTGGCCAAAATCCGCAAACTGACTTTTGTAGTCAAGATTTAGGTCAGTTTTTGGTCACAATATTGAAGTTATTTGATGATGAAGATGATGGAAATGGAGCTAATGTTGTTGAAAGTTTATGTGCAAAGCTGATGATACTCATGACAAAGTGGGTGAGAAAAAATAAGTTGTTAACATTGATGTATGAGGTTAGTAGCATGTTGCGTGGATGAAATACACCACAATTTTATGTCTGTTTCAACCTATAGGAGAACATAACCATCTTAGTGAGGAGTATGAGAAAGAAAAATGTAAGAATTTCCCTCCAGAAGGGGCCATGGAGACCCACCTGCAAACAACCAACCACATGGGTAAGGTGTGTATGTAATCTTAGATACAAATGAGGCAGGCATTCCCACACTTGTCATAATGTATCAAGCCAATAAGGGATCAAGGCTTCATGGAATGTAATCATAGTACATGAATATATTCCTTTTGAAAACAAGGGCCAAAAGGGACCTAGTCCAAGTATATAAATGTCTCCATATCACATATGATCTAAAATACATGAGAAGCAACTATGGCATTCAACGGGATGACAAATCACGACAATTGAAGCCCTGTTGAATATTGAAGGGGTCAAGAATTTGGAGGGATCCATATCTTAAGGGATCTATCACATATGGCTCGATAAGCATAAGAAAGAGCCAAACATTTCCAAGGATCAAAAATTGAAATTGGATAAATGTTGCCAATGCAACCCATACATCGAAGGAAGTTACTAAGTATTAACCTCCCAAAAGACTCAAGAGCTAGATGGAGTCACGAATGTAAGGAGTTTTTGACCAAACTAGGATAATAAACCAAGCATAATGTACAATTCTCAATGGTGGGCTAATGTGTTGAAGTTGAGCACATGGGAACCTACCAAGCCAAGGGTAAATGAGGTCTCCCCTTGGTTGGTTCAAGTTAAACCATCAATGATGATAATGGGGTGAAGTCACAGAATGTCTCTAGACCAACCCTCTAGAATGAGTGTGTTGGATTTGATAAAGGGAAGTCCACTGAAAACAAAGCAATGAGGGAATCTTTATTTATCGGCACAAGGAATGATACAAGGATGTGAGATAAAATTGGGACTAAGACAAGGGTGATGGAGGGTCAAAGAGGGGTTGACCCAATACTATATTTGTTTAGAGAATAAAGGTATGGCTGACCTAGTAGTTAATGTATGGCTCTTTATGAAATAACTAAGGGTATGGGCAGTGATTTAAGAGGAGGGATATAATGGGATAACTAGGGAAAATAACTAAAATGTGTACTACACATGGAGGAGGAGAGTACTGAAATCAATAGTTATCAAGGGACAAACATTAGAAGGTTCCATGGGTGACTCATTAAAAAATTCTTTGAACAAAGGAGACCAAGAATGTTACCAAAAGAGATCATATTCTATTGAGCACTTTTAAAGGTGTTCCAAAACAATGGGAATGTGTCGATAGTGATATGTTGAAGGAGATAAGTGTTCCCAATGTGACCAAATGAATGAACCGTGAGTGTGATATCAAGTGGAATTAACTAATGGGGAAACACTCATGGTAATCTCCTTGAGGGTAGGTGAATGGTGGAAAAAATGTAATTTTTATAATATGAATGAAGAGGTGGGCACGTGATATGTAAAATGAAACAAACAATGCCATAATGTGGAAAGCTTGTGGGAGTTTGGGGGTGCACCACTAAGTGAGGTGAACAAGCATATGAGGCTAATTTTGTTGTCATAGATAATACCGACTCATGTCCCAATGGAGAAATAGTGGCATGGACACCAAAATGAATTGGCATATTAATATGTGGTGACTAATATATTCCAGATCCCAATAGTTAGTTTTTTTATTCCATCAATTGCAGGTTAGAGGTCTCCTCTATATTAGGACTTCTTGGCATCATGGGAGACTTAAGAAAGATGGCACCTATTTTTGCAGATTTCATGCCAATTTCTATGATGCACTCATGGAAAAGGCCCCAACAGGTGCAACACATCTATTGAAAAAAAATGTGCAACTTGACATTGTACCCATTAGGTGAAAAAGTGTGAGTTATTCATACTTTTTCATTGACTAGGTGTGCACATGGGTTGCACTTTTTATCTTTAAAAGTTCAAATTCAGGTTAAATATTTTGGTGGAAAAGGTGTGCATTGACTATTTGACTTTTATGGAAAAAGTGGCAGTAGCCATGCAGATCAAATGGTGAGAGAGAGACTTTTTAACTCTTTGGGACTAGATCAATATAGATCTAATAATGAAGGGGATGTTAGCACAATATGGACTTCTCAAGTTCCTTAAGAACCCTTTGATGTGAGTAGGTGGTCTTTTGCTGATGAAGATTATCAAGTACTAGGAGGCATACATGGGGGCGCTTAGAGTGTAGGGTAAGTGGATATAAGTCACTTACATTATGTGTAATTCATGACGGTCCTACCAATGTATGGAGTGGTAGGTGATATGCAATCTATCTGTCCACGAGAACGACTCATGGAAGATTTTGTATAGGTCCACTATGTGGATAATGTCATCATGCATGAATCCTTAATATGCATGGAGGATATTGAGAGGATATAGACATGGGAAATGGTTGCATGAGTTGTGTAGGTGATGGGATCAAGGGGACCCCATTAGATTACTAGTGGTTCGATGATGACCATAGAGTAGGTTTTGGCGGGCACCTACTTTGGATGGGCCTAGATTTTTCGTATTGTAGTTCGATGATAGCTAAACCAATGCAACGAGGCACATGGTAGGTAATTTGGATTTGACACATTCATATGTGCATGTTGTGGGAAAAATGGCTCAATGGGAAGTTTTTCCTCCTTTCCTTGCAGGTTGTAACCAAGGAAATAATAGATGTGATGATTAGTGTGATAAGTACAAAGCAGCAAAAGCAATAAATTGAATAACAACATACAAACAACTATTTTTATGATCAAACTTTCCAAAATGAGTTAAAATACAACAAAATATGGGCTTTAACCAATTGATTCATGTAAAATACAAAATATTTAAGTACAGTGGTATCACCTCGGGAATGTAGCTTCCAAGGGGTAGCCAACATTCCCTTCAGAGAGGGTCCTTTTTGTTCTCTCCAATTGTTATATGACTAACTGTAAATGATGAGGAAAATCAACTTTCTTCCCAGTAAAAAAGGAAAGGGAGCTTGAGATGCCGATGGTTGAAAATAACAGGAATGAAAGAGAGATCTTCCACTTCTAATTCCCACATAACAATGCTCTATAATTTTCCTTCTATTTGCATGTAGGGCACCTCTTTTTATAGCTCATGAAATGGGTGGTTGTTAACATCTAGTTCTGAGTGTGAATACAATCTCCCATGAAGTGACCACCTAGGTGCCAATTTGGGATAGTTGCATTCCCAATTGATTGAGTGGAGTCACTTCCAATTAACAGGTGGCATACCAAATTTAAATGGACTTCAAATTTAAATTATGAATCTATGTCGCTTTGCAAAACCATGCAAATATCATAGTTATTTCCACAATGTCATACGTGATACTCTTTATGAAGCCACGCTATGATGTCATACAAAAAATCCTATGTTGAGCCTGCACTATCGTGCGGGGATTCTTTGGTGAACCTACATGGTTGTGTCGCATGGGAGTTCCTCTAGTGAGTCCAAACCATCACATGGGTATTATTTGGTGAACTTGCATTGTTGTCTCAAAAAACAGATGATTTCAAGTTGAATTCATTTCACATGTTGATTCTTGGTAAAATGCAAAAATGGTTGAAATGTCGCATGTGTGTGAGATTTAGGTGATAACATATGCCCCCTGATGTATGAGGTTAGGAGGGACCTGTATAGCTGAAAGGCATAATCATATCTTTCCTCGTGTTGATATTCCATAAATGTGAGAGTGAGAAACCAATTGTCGAGAAGAAAGGATAACCCATGGGTGAGTGATGGTAGTGACCCATGGAGAAACAAACTAAAAGGTAACACATATAAAGTATGATTTCATGAAAATGAGATAGGAATACCTACACTCATGTTATTTTGTCGAAGTAAATTACAATGAGAGGAGACTAAGGGATTATCTCTATGAACTACTAGGGTACGACCGAAGGTGGCTTCGGTATGGGCCTGGATAAGTGTGCCCAGTGCCTAAATATGATGATGGTATCTTGATATGATGACAATGAGTTTTAAAGAGACGAATTGATGATGATGTTGAACAACCCACAGGGTTGGGGGACTTCAATAATAATGAAGGTTCCAAGATAGATCTATAAGTCTTCAATCATAACCAAGAGAGTTGAAACCACTGAAACCTATGACTCCCCATAATGTGAGAAAAGAGTTGGTGTTGAGCATAGGGAAGACTACTTAGGCAAAGATCACTAATGACTCTCTTTGCTAAGTTTGAGGTTATCCCTTTTTTGATGGAAGGGTAATTGATATGCAATCATCGACGACATAACTCTCAGAATATAATGTATTGATCTCGATGAGAGTGAAGGCCATTGCTAAGATAATGACGTTGTTGATGGGGACCAATACCATATTGTAACTGAAAGTGATGATGACATGCTAAGATGATATGAGATAGAAAGTGTGAGGCTTGTGACTTCCCTTAATTGAAGTACAAATGGGTAATTGACTCTAAGGAACAATCTTCAAGGAGTGGTGTAGGGTGAATCAGGGTCAAAAAGGGCTGATGGACCGAACAAATGTATATTGGGCATCCAAATGGTAATGTAAAATTCGAATGAGTAAAAGGATCATGTAGCAAGCTGACAATGATAACAATGAAGATGTTGACAAGTGGAAAGTAAGTGACATGATGTAAATATATCGATTAAGGGTGACCAAGGGTGCAAAAAAAAAAATGATACCGAGATTGTTCCCTCATTTTTAGTGTGTTGGGGAACATCTTTTTTACAAATGAATAAATGAATAAGGGGAAATGTTATAGATGAGAATACAAGTGCCCAATGAGTAAATACCATGCATAACATTCCTGTAGGGATGGTTCAATGTTAATGGTTTTATAATCTGCAAGTAGGGCCCCATGGTGGGTCTTCTTGGGGGTTGATGAGATGGTGATGAACACAAATGGTCTACTGATCATGGTGGGGATGAGAGGCCATTCATGAATCGTAAGCATAAAGCGCCAGATAATCCGAGGGGTGGTTAGAAAAATAATTCAAGGGAAAGATATGTGGCTTCCTTGGCGAGATGTTGAATGAATTCCCCGGTCTTAGGGAGGAATAACAAGGGTGCCTTGAAACAAGGGGTTGTAATGGCATGTGCACTGATGATAGTAAATTGCTATGGCTCGATAAAGGAATGGTGTAGTGGAAGGTATGATGCAAATTGCTGATTCATGAGAACCTTAAGGATAACAATGGGAAAATAGGATATATGCAATGTACATAAATGGGCTATGAAGCTTATATGCCAGGTTGAGAAGATATACCTAATAAGAAGGTTGTGGGTTGATAAGTGGGAAATTGAAGTTGTCTAACTAAAATATTTCACACATGAAGCATATACCACATCTTAATAGTGCACGTAACAAGAATTTCAATGATGCAAATGGTATTAAAATTGAGTAAGCCTACCTAGGGAAATGGTAAAAAATGAGGTCCACATGAAGTTATGAGGGGGACGAAACAAATGGCACCATGAAGAAGAGTTCATGATAATGATCACGATGGTGTTGAAAATGTGTCAAACAACTCTACAGGTCTCTTGAACAAGCCAACTAAACTTTGGTCCAATTGGCTATAAATAGGGGCGGGGCCCAAATTTGAAATTCATTTCTATAGTTGGAGTTCGATTTTGATAAACCTAGTTTTGTTGAATCTAAGATATTGGGCCACCAGTTTTCAGATCTACAAGCTCTAGGTAAGTCCTCGTGGCCTTCCCTTTATCTTTACTAGTTTAATTTTTAGCTTAGGCATCTTTATGAGTAGCACAAAATCCCACAAGGGTTTTCCAAGTGGTCATGCATGTATTGAGGGAATTATCGCACTGAACTGTGAAAAAACTCCCTCGACAGTCACAAGCACTATGAGAGGCGAGATGATGCCCTCACACAATGAAACAATGTGACTGTTACTGTGAACAATTGCATTGTTCTCAGGTCAAACTGTGTAAATACCACACAGTAAATTTTTGTGGCCTCTTAGTGGGAAAGGTTATGCGCCATGTGGGGACGTGGTTTTGAAGTTCACAATGTTTAGCCGACTATTATTGACAATCAGTTGCATGGTAATGTGGATAAATTGTGTAACTCTCACATGGTAAAGTCGTGCAAACCCTTAGTGTATGAGGTCATGCATCGTGCATGATATATTTTGTGAATGTTGCACTGTATATTTGTGTGATTGTTACTGATGAACAATCACGTGGTAGTGCAACCATGATGTGTGCTTGGTGCATGGGATAACCACATGACCATTTGTGAAGAATACTCGCATGGTTGTGCAAATTTTGGTGTTTGTTCCTCACATGGATATGCCTTGCAGGTTTTGAGCCTTATGGGTTCCATGACCGCGCAACTATTTTTGCAAAAAGTCACATGGTTGTGATTTTTCTCAATTTTTTAAGTTTAAAAAGTTAATTGTGATGTACTAACTCATATTTTTCTTGGTTTGTTTTGTAAGGTATACTACTGAGATGGAAATTGAGTGGTGTGAGTGCCATGTCAATGCCTTGAGAGATGAGGTGGATTAGCACATAGTGGTTCAATAGTTCCCATGAGAGGTAGGATGTTGAAGTACTAGGATTGGTTGATGATCTGGTCCAATGATCAATTTCTGAGGGAGTTGATGGGGTTATGGAGTCCACAATTGGACTATTTTGTGGTTGATTGTGACTAAATCACTCCTGACTATTTCAACATATAATTTTTGACTAGCCTGTATATCTGGGGGAAGAAGGATGAGACCCTCACTTCTTTGAGTGGTTAGCGGACCATCAACTAACTCAATGCTCAATACTATGGGGGGAACCCTACAGTGAAAATGATGGTGGCATCCTTCTTTTGTTGATACAAGACTTGACGGTGTGGGAGGTGGGAACGATAGTGGTTTGAGTGATTGGGGCCACTATGATCCATCATATTCATGTTTGGTAGCTTCTACTTGTGTAGAAGGTCGTTGGCAACAGGCTTGAAGTAACCTAGGCACACATGTTGGTTGTTAACATGCATGCCTAGTTATCCAAGTATTGCCTGAAGGGGCATGGGTAGTTATGCTATGCCTCCTTGTTATGTTCCTTCTTCTTTGAGGGGTTCCCATCTCTGAGGCTGCTCATATTTGTCCATGTTCAAGGGCCGATGAAGCCCTATATGGTGTTATGGGGCATAGTGATGCCTCATACTGGTGGTAGTCAAGTAGCAGGTGTTCACTATGAACTATTTTATCGTTTGACGATATAGGAGAGGCCCAATGGAGTGATACCCTTGGTGAGGGGTAAACTTTAGGGGAGATCCAAATCTCCCTACTCATCCTCTTGGTGATGAGTGGGGACCCATGGGTAAGTAAATTTATTCATTTTTTTCTTGTTGATTTCATACATGCTTCAGCTATGATATATGCGATATGCTAACAGTTTTATGTTTCTCATTGGGTGCATATATGGGACCTACTCATACCCTAGTTGGAGCAGCACCAGAGGCTGTAGCAACCGATCTAGCCCTAGATCAGCGTCAACAAGAGGAGGCATTACCCCATGAGGGGGAAGTAGGTTGAGGTTCAAGTGGGGGAACCCCGGCATGAGGTGACCCCATTGCGGGGTTCACCAAGCTAGAGCGATGATTTTCTGTTGCCATTGAGGGCATTGATGAGCAGTGGTGGGTTGATTTGGATGATTGTTTGGTGGCCACATGCCTCTACATGCATGATGATGTGAGTCCAAGGTGGCACACATTTTTAAGGTGGGAATGTGTGGCAGGAAAAAGTGATCGTATAAGAACTACTCAGGAGGTAGCAATAAGAGTAGGCCCAACATCAATGGTACCACCACCACTAGCAGAGGCACCACTAGCAAGAACACCACCACCACCACCACCACCAACACCAACAGTGGTGGTGGTACCTCTAGCATTGATGGCTCTCCCCTCTCCTGCAGAGGGGGATGTGTAGATATGCATGGACCATGAGCACCATTTTGTATATGTACTTTGATGGTTTCCTATGGGAGGCCGTTTTTTTATGTACCCCATAAGGATATTATTTTTTTGATGTGACCCATTAGGAGCACAATGTACATGGCATATATATATATATATATATATATGTATGTATGTATGTATATGTACATGTTGACTGTTTGTTTTTCTAAAATTTTGTTTCAAATGGATGGATGTTATGGTTTTGTTTATGTATTTATATGTATGCATGTGTCATGGTTGTAGTGCACTAATCAATGTAATAAATTCCAATCCAAAACTTCATTTGCAATTTGATGAACAAATGCATTGGAACTTATAGGGAAAATGTTGAACATGATGGTTTGAAACTATCGACCAGAAAGTTGCATGCATAGGAACTTTCAGAAGAGGCATGGATCAATAATGTGGAAGATGTTATTGAATTGTGCGACAAGTAATTCAGAATCCAAAAGGGCATGAAGATGGTGAACGTGGAAGTAAACTGTATCAATCAATAATCCAATGATGTCATCATACTTTGCTTGGGTATTAGTGGCTAGATAGAGACATGCACCACTAGCGTGGAAAAGCGTATGTGTCTTGTTATAAATATCCCAAGTAATGGTTGCTAGATTCATTGAACATTGACTTGCACCGTCAATGAAGACAACATAACAGTCCGTACTTGTAGGCATCTACAAAATAAATGAATAGGATTTGAGAAACTACAATTTAGGAAGGGGTGTTTTGATAAAAAGATATAAAACAAAGAAATGAAAAAAATGGTGTGTCTACAATGTTTTGAAAATGACTATGAGAGTTAGGGATATGATTTCTTCAAGCATAATCCATTGATAGGGCTATTGAGAAGACCTCCTTTTGGAAAAAATCACACATATGTGCCTTTAGGGAGGGATATTTTAACAATCTAGGTTCCTTTTCAAAGAGGATTGAACTTACCAGGTCTTGGTTGGTGTCCTTTTTAGAATAAAAAAGGATGACAAGATCGCCTTCACTGAAGGTGCCAAGGAAAACCTAATGGTATTAATTATATTTGGAATGGTCCTTCGTGGCCTCATTTTGTTGTACTGATACGTGGCATTCTTCATCAATATGTTCTAAAGTGAGTAGGCATTGCTCAAGCATAGGAGTGTCGACGAGTAGTTCAACGACAATTTGGAGAATGGGTATCTCATACGCAAACACTGCCTCAGCGTCATAAACGAGATGAAAGGGAGTGAACTTTGTGGTAGTTTTAACTAAATTTATATACACCCAAAGTGTTGAGAACAACATGTGATGCCAATTGGCCTTGTTCTTGTTGATCACCTTTTGAAGCATGTTTTGAGGACTTTATTGACATCCTCAACTTGGTTGTTTGGTTGTGGATAGTAAGGGGTGTAAAACTCATGGGTGAATATCAACAAGTAAGACAAATCCTAGAAGATATCATTTTGAAAATGAATTCCATTGTCAGAGACCAACTATTTTGGTACCCCAAAGCATGTAATGATGTGGTTGAAAAAGAACCTAGTGGCCATGGTGCTAGTGTTATTGAAGGTTGCATTTGCTTGGCCCACTTGGTAAAGTAATCATTTATGGCAATGATATACTTATAGCCATTGATATATGTGGGCCAATATTTTATAAATTCAATCCCTCGTTTGTATAATGGGCCGATGGTGATGACGTGGTGTAAAGGAGCTAGAGGAGATCTAGTTTTGCCAAAAAATATTTGACAATTTTCACATCTTTTGAGATATTATAATTGAAGAGAAATGGCCAAAAGTATCCACCATGCAATATTTTTTGGGTGGTGGAAAAACTCAATAAGTGGTCGCCACATGCACCGCCATGGAAATCATTAAGGATATGCTCGGCCTTGTCATGAGATAAACATCGTCGCAAGATGGTGTTAGAATCTCGTTGATAGCAAACGTCTCTAATGAGGAGATAATGAGGGGCTTAGTGACAGATGCAACTATGATCAACATGAGAGATGAAAAGAGAATTTTTGTGTGTAGATATGTGTGAGGATGTCTCTGTACCAAGGGTCTTTGGTAGAAAGTATGAAAAAAATTTCATCAGGTAATTGATTATTTACGAGGGGGCCCATTGAGGTAGTCGAGAGATCAATAATAAACTTAGTGAAAGCCAAGGCCTTCTTACTTTTAGGGCTTGAAAAATATAAGTCAAATCCCTAAAGAATAATGACCCATCGAGTGAACTTATGATTGATAAGTCGTCGGCCTAATATGTATTGCATAGTGTTTCAGTTTGCGATTACTGTCATATTATGTAGCAATATATAGCGATGAAGTTTATGCACTAGCATGATTATAGCTAGGTTCAACTTTTCGTCATGGTTGTAAATTAGTGGTGGTATAGACAATGTTTTATTAATGTAGTAAATGATGTGCTAACAATTACCTCTCATATTTGAACTACAAATTCAACAACCAAGAAGGAGGATGCCTAAATGTAAAGCTTGAAATCCTTATCGAAGTTAGGTGGTGAGACCAAAGGAGTAGAGGTAAGTTCCTTCTTTAATGCCTCAAAGGAATTTTGTGTTAATAATTCCATTAGAAAGGGATTTCCTTTCAAATGAGATGTAAGAATCCTTGCAATTGTGCTACGTAGTCAGGGAGAAAGTTTGCTTTTCCTTGAATGCTATGCAACTAACGTTGTGTCTTTGGGGGGGGTTAATTTGAGAATGTCTTAAACTTTTAGGGGATCAACAGTTATCTCGTCTGGAGAGAATTTGAAACCAAGCAAAAGTCTGCTTGTTACATAGAAGATGCATTTGAGGGGGTTCAATCGTATGGTGTACTTCCAACATTGCAAAAAGATGGTGCAAGGGTTGTTGAGATGGTTGACATACTTTTTAGACTTAGGAGTTAGGTCATCAAGGTAAGCCAAAATAATGTATGCCAATTTGTTAACCACGTAGGACATACCACATCAAAACGTGGCTTATGTGTTCTTAAGTCCAAACAACATAACATAATAGGCGAAGGTGCCCCATAGTATAGTGAAATTCGTTTTGTATTGATCTTGCTAGAGGATCTATATCTGGTTGTACCCAAAAAATTGTCCATAAAAGATAGAACTTCAAGTCCTACTCAAGAATCAACAACTTGGTCGATGAAGGGTGTTGGGTTGTCTTTTAGACAAGCCTGATTCATATCTATAAAATCAATACATAAACAAATAGTTCCCATTTTCTTGACAATGGGGACGGGTTTGGATACCCAAGACGTGTAAGCAATAGGATAAATGAACCTTGTTTGATGGATTTTCTCAATTTTTTATTTGATAGCAGGTGCTTTGAAGGAGTGGACCGACTGTTGTTTCTGTCGTACGAGGGAAGCATTGGGCCATGTGTCGATATGATGTTTGAAAATGGCAAGGTCGAGCCCTGGCATTTCTATGTATGACCAATCAAAAATATATTGAAACTCTTAGAACAATGCTTTGAAATTGAAGACTTCTTGTTGGGAACAAGAGGCTCCAAGTGAGAGGTTTTCTATGATTCCATGAGTGATGGAAATGTCTACCTTGAAGGTAGGTGAAATGTTGGTCATGTTGTGTTTTTCAAAAGCATTAGGGGTAAGGACATGATTTTTGAACCTATCAATGTGGCTGAAAAGGATAAAATCCTTGGTTTTGATGACGTATTTGTTAGTCATCGGGGTGATGGAGGTGTTCGGAGGCAAAAAGTAGAAGCGATGAAGAAGATAATCCCATGGTGTCTCAAGAGCAGTCATGGCTTCCAATATGTTCTCATCCGAGTGAAAGAGGTAATTGAGGGAGTTATTTGGAACACTGGGTTCAAAGGGAATAGGTGTTGAAGTATGGGTGCTTGGAACAACTAGATGGTATGATGGCGACATGTTGATTGAGTGATGGGATTCCATAGACTCATAGGTCACACTCGATGGTGGGGTCTCAATCAATGGGGATGTCACTGGATTATATATTGGTAATGTACCAGTGATGATGATGTATGGTCATCAGTCATAGAAGAGACAGATGATGAAATGAAAATTATGTCAACATGAACAATCGTATATTACGACGGGGACAAAATCTCCTAATAAGGAAGAACCTAAATGGTGGTCGCAGGGAAGATATGCTATGTGGTTTCCTTAAATATTCGACATGTACCATTCATTCTTCATCCAAGATGTGGCATTGAAATGAGAAGTGTGTCATCAATCCACAATGTCAACATGGGTGAGTGGGTCATGAAGTGATCAAAGTGTGAGCCAGAGACTGGGTGGTTTTGGTAGGATGAATTGTTCCCATGTCCGGGGGTAACATATGAGCACTATGTGTACATATCGAACATTGAGGGGGGAGGTTCTCCTTATACGTTGAGATGAAGCTAATGACGATAGAATCAAGGGGATTTGTCTAATATTGATGAATAGTAGTGAGGGTAGTCCAAAATCTAGGGATATCTTGGCAGTGATGAGTGTAGTGACCAAACTGAGAACAAATATTGCATGCATGATTTGTGGGGAATGATTTATTCTACAGTTTGAGAGTCTCTACTTGTGGAGTAAAGAATATGCCCATTGTGGATGAGTCCATAATTGGGCTAGTGTTTGTAGGTGTCGATAACTGGTACCTAAGCTTAGGCAATGCTAGGCATAGGTTAGTAGGATGACCTTCTGTGTTGCACAAGGCACACGACGAGGGAACTCATGTAGGTATCTCACCAAGGGAGGCTATAAATTTCATCACTTGGGGGTTGATGCCCCCAAATTTTGGATTTGTTGGGATTATAGGTCTTGCTATGGTCGTCACTATCGACCAGGGGACCTCAGATGGCAAGGCATTAATAGTAGAGATTGGTGTAAAGTTGATACACACATATGGCTTCATGGTTACATCTAGATATGGGGGTTTTAAGTACCATACAGGGATCCCCAATGTGATCCCATGCAAAGTGAGGGTGGCCATGACTGGCCTTCCCTGTATGCCTTGGGAGGGGGAAGGAACAATGCTTCTATGAATGGTGCCACTGAAGGAGTGGGGGGAATGGTTCCTTCTTCAACGCAACTCTGAGTATTAGGTGAAGACATAGACGCGGAAGAAGATAAAGATGGTTTATCTATAGAGGAAAAAATTGTCCACATGAGACCATCAATTGCTAATGGTATGGCTAGTTGGAATGGAGCATATTCCTCAAGCATGGAAGAATATTTGTGGACTCCTGGTCCTAAATCGCTGAGAGGTGGGGGATACTCAGTGCCAATGGTAGGAAAAATATTCTCAAGATTGTTTGTGGGGTGCTTCTCATAATATGTAACCTAGTCAAGAGTGACCACTTTCCCTTTACGGGGGAACATCAAGATGCAGAAGGTCGAGAATGAAATTTCATTATTTGTGTACCTAAAAATATGTCCTAAGAGGATACTATATTCCAATTGTGCATTAATGACTTCAATATCAAGCATGATCATCTTTCCACCTAGTTCAATTGGGACATTCTGGTAGAGTCATTGTGGTTGCGAAGGGCAACCATCACAAGCCCCGAGGGTGATGGTAGAAGGGACAAGATCAAGGGAGCCCAATTGTTTCAAAACTATTATGGACATGACATGTAAGTGGAAGCATATTCATTAGTGACACATCGACTAATAAGATGTTCTTGATTGTGATATATATTTGGAAGGTGATTGATGACGATAATTGAGGTTCACTACCGTCGAGGTCAAAGGTCATAAGGTGTGAATCCTAAGGACCTATGGCACCTAGTGTTGTTAGTATAGACTTCTTTTGGGAAGGGTAGGACAAGATATCCTCAAGTGTGGACACAACAATGCAGGATTGGGTCAAATAATTTACAATGCTATAATTGTGTGCGACTCACATGAGTATTTTGAGTAATATGTCGTAGAGGTGGCTTTGGTATCCTAGGGATAAGGTCACCACTAGGATATGATATTTGTAAAGATCCACTAGTGGAAGTTAGGGCATCTTCACGTTGTGTAGGCAAGTTTTCTGGGGATCCATAAGCTCGACTATAGGTCTGAAGATGAATGTATGTAGAATTCATGTAGATATTTTGGTAAGATCCCCCTCCAACTAGGAGAGGGTTAGTTGGTGTCCAATCCTCTTGTTGATGAGAAATAAATCCTTGATTAGTGAAGGGGTGTTGCAACACAACTTGTTGGGGGAAGAACACTATTCCATTAGGGAGGGTCTCCACCGGTTTGTTTCTTGGCCTCCAACATCAATTGACATTTAGGGATCAAAGAGAAATTGTGAGTGTAGTTGTCGTATTCACCACACATGGCACAAGAAAATTTGGTGCATAGATTATTATTATTTCCTTGCTTTGGTTGGTTGTTGGTACCAATGTTCTAATTTTGGTTGTTGGCATTATGATTTGATTGGTTCGGGGGATTTCCCACTTTCCCTGGGTTATGCTTGTGCCATTTGATTTTGCCTTTATTCTTCCCCTAATTTAGTGGATTAGATGGGTTTGTTCCATTCAACTATTCAAATTGTGAACTTGTTGAATGAGAGAAAGTTAAAAAAAATTCACCCTGACATGTGCTGTAGGGTGAGAACTAGGAGGTATGGGAAATGGAAAGTATGGGTTTTGTGAGGGCATGGCCCCATAAGGACTAGGTGTCCCATATTAAGTTGAGGTTGGGACTTTGGGTGTCATAGGGGTGGGATGCACAGTAATTAGTTGTGACTTGATGTTGGGAAAAGTAGGATTGTATTATCCATCCATCATTTTACCAAAAGGTGGATTTAGTTTATTTTGAGACATGCTCACAATTGAAGGTGGAGTAGGACCATCATGTAGTGGGTTTGGTGAAAAATACCTATATGATGTGGGTGTGTTCCCTGATAGGAAATGGACCCAACGACCCCATCGACAGTGTGTGAAGTGTCGAGTTCAGATTTATTTAGAGACCGATGATGAGGGGTATCAGGAATGATTGTAAATAAGTACCTTGACCAAGCATATATCAATTCAAAATTTTGGGCTTTGAGGATAGCCTCATATTCATTTTATGGCATGGCGGTGACGATGTATTTGGAAATAATGGGTAGGATATACTTATTGAAACAATCCAATAAGAATTTGGGTTGGATGTTGATTTTACACAATGTGAAGCACCAAGGCCATTCATAGATGTGGTCAGCTATGTGTGTAGATGTGTTATGTAGGAATATGAAAGAATCTCCAAGGCAAGGTTGTGGTGAACTAGGAGCTCAAAATAGGTCAATAAAGTAATGGATATTAACCCGAAGGTGGCATGTGCCTGCTGACATATTAACATACCATTTAGATGTTGTCCCTGTGGGGGTTCGAAAAAGTTTCTTCGACTATGTTGTTGTACAAACACCACAAGTGAAATGGCATCACATGATTGGAAATGCCATCCTCTGTTTGCCTTCAAAATTTGGAAAGTATAAAGGTAATTTAACTGGCATGTTAGGCCACACTGGATCATGTTGGATAGGGTTGTTGACGAGCTTAGATAAATTAGAGAGATTTAATCTAAACGTAAATGGTAAGGTGGTTGGATCAAGCCCTACCATTGTGTGAGGCAGGGGGTACCTCCAATTGAAGTAGGAGGGCTCACAACAGGTGTGTGAGGGGGAGTGTTGAGCAAGGTATGTCCAAGCACATGAATCTAGTTATAGATGTACATGTGTGAGTGGTGAGTGGTGATATCCCTCGTCAAGGAAGGGGGAGGTGTAGTAGGAACTCCTCCTTTGATGTGAGGAAGGATTTGAAACATCAAAGAATGGATGATCGGGTGGTGGTAGGTCTGTTATGAGGATAAATACGAGGGGAAATGTGCAAATATGAGCTAAAAAATCAACAAATGCAAAAATCCGATAACACACATAACTAATGCAAAATTGTGCAAGTGTGTTAGTTGTTAAGAGTGCATAAGTGTAGATTTTGAATTTTATGTTCTCAATTACACATGGTTCTTTGTAATTGATAGGAACAATGATGTGATCCTATATGACTTATCATCCTCCCTCTCACAAATAGTAGGTGGGTATTCCAATATCTCTCTTATCAGATGGTTATGAACCCACTGAAGATAAGTAGTGAAGGTATGATTGAATCAATTGCAATCAAGGTTATTGGGGCTATGTTTTGGAAGTAATGGCAACATTTCCAATAGCCAACATAATCTGAATCAGGTGAAAATGCATCCCACAAGTGCCACTCAATGATAATCCAAGGTTTTGGCCACTAAGATTCCCGCCTCAAGTGTGGATAGGGGGTTTGGCCTCAAGTAATCAAGTGTCACCTCCACAAAGTGATGCATGGCCCAATGTGGTGAAGACAAATAACCTGACCTCAACTTTAGCATCATTGGGCATTGCACCTTCTTATTATGGTTTGTTCAGACTTAGTGTAGCAGGATTTAAAATTTCCTTAAAATGATTGAAGGGCATTTTTTGGATTCCTAGCCCAACAATCCTAACATTGAATATAAATTATTTTGCGGCCTCTTGGTAGAGGAATTAAAGTTAGTTTAAGCTATGGGTTTATTTTAAAGGGTCCAATTTGAGTTAAGGTGTGATAAGGGAGGTATTTTAAACTTCTAAATATTTCTGATTCATCAAGATTGCTTTATGGGGACAAGATGAAGAGCATACTCAACAATGAGAAAAATATTGAGGTCCCTTAGTACATGATTGAAGTGGAAAAACACATGTGTGAATGAAAATGCTTGGAGTGGACATTTTACAAATATTTTATAAGAAAGCAAAGCACAAAGATATGAACATGTATGGTTCGTTTCTCTTTGTTAATGAATTCTTCAAGTGTAATTGATTTTACAAAAGATAACTAAAAACAAGCACCGTGTGAAGGGAGGTATTTTAGTCTTGTGGTATTTCCTAATTCACAAAGATCACTTTATGGGCACAAAGCAAAGAGAATACTAGGATTCCAAGTGTTTTTAGGTCGCTTTTTTGTGTGAAGAGTGGATTTAATCTAAACTACTTAAAATAAATAAATATGCAAGTGAAAAGAGTTTAAGCTATTGCAAGTTAATTCAAATGCCCAGGATAATAATTTATTATAACTTAAAATCAATGAGGAAATTTTAAAATCTACTATAGTGTAAGTGATAAGGTTGTTGGTAACCTTAGAATACAATTCTTAAAAAGAAGCAAGTGCAAATTGATTATGCCCCCTACTTAAACTAGGTGATATAAATGATTGATAAAGCAAAAAAATATTGTGTTTTGTTCTTGTTAGGTTCTTTAGGATGCGTGAGCAACCATAGGGACTACAATTGTGAAAAGATCAAACTATAAAAGAAAAAATTCTACGACAGTTGCGTGGGTTATAAACCTCACATTCGCAGTTTTGTGCGACCTATAAGTAATTGTGGGTGCACATAAAATAGGTGTGGGTAACATAACTAAGTGCCCCAAAGATATGTGAGTTCGGGCTTACATTGGTTGCGTGGAAAAATCCATGTGGTATTACGTACAATAAATCCATGCGACAATGCTGTGACAAAGAAACATTATCCATGCATCAAAACAATGCACGATACAAAACTAAAAAGTTGCACGATAGTACGACTATCAACAACAAAGGAATGTGATTAAGCTTGGAATAGATGTCGGGATCCACATGATTTGAAAAAGATTGAGATGGTCCTTTAGCCTGGTTGGGGGGATGGTTAGCAAGGTTATGATCTTGCAAGATCCCCAGATTAGTCCATCAACAACTAGACAACCTATAGGTGGAAATATAAATGAAAATTTCACCAACAATATTGTAGGAAAAATGGGGAGCTATTCCTCCTTTCCTTGCAGATTGTAACCGAGGGAATGGTAGATGTGATGATTAGTATGGAAAGTACCAAGAACTTAAAGCCATATATTGAATAACAACTACAAAAAACAATTTATATTATCAAACTTTCGAAAACGAAGTAAAACATAACAAAATATGGGATTTAACCAATTGATTCATGTCCAATGGAAAAGGTTTAAGTACAATGGTTTCACATTGAAGAATGCAGCTTCCAAGGGGTATCCAAGACTCCCTTCAAGGAGGGTCCTTTTTGTTCTCTGCAATTTCTATTTGAGTAACTAGGAATGATGAAGAAAATCCACTTGCTTCCTGTTTAAGATGGAAAGGGAGGTGTTACACTTCCAATTTAGCAACATAACAATACACTTTGATTATCCTTTTTTTTGTGTTGGGAATGTTGTATTATTTGCGTGAAATCAATAGTCGAATTCGATAGTCAACCAGTCTACAACTTGACTAGATTTGGAGGTCGACAGATACTGGAAGTTTGGTTGGCTGAATGACTGGAATAGTTGTTTGGTCGAAGATAACTACTGGTCGATGTGAATTTGACAAACATTAAAATGACTAGAAGCTCAATGGGTGATCAACCAAAGATTGACTAAGTCAAATTGATTGTAATATAATAATTGAAGTGGTTAGGAATTTATGGATTTCCATTAATGAGTAGTTGGTTGTCACTAACTTGGGTACTACAAACTAGTGTATGTATTTTATCTATAAATAATATGTAATGGCTATGCAAATAACATGAGGAGAGAGTAATGTAATGAAGTGAGATTTGATGTCTAGTAGATCCATTTGTATATGTTGGTTAAGAGTGTTGATTAATAGATGAGTGGTGAAGCTAATTGGTTTGCTATTTTTCCATGATAGAGGGGTTTCCAAGGTAATCTCTATGTATTGTGATGATGTGTTGTGTACTGCCGTTGCTTGATGTTTAATTGTGTTTAACAATATGAATCAGTATGCATGCTCATTGTAATATGTATTAGTACCCAATAATTGGTATCAGAGATATATTTGGCTTCAAGGGGATGCCTTTATCGTTGAGGGTTTGGATTGGTCCTAGATCTGGTGAATACCTATTTTAGCAAGAGTTTTCAAAAACATTGATTCATAGTTAGAATGGTTAACACTTCGAGGATAGAAATTGAAAACTTTAATGGGATGAATTTTGAGCTTTGGAAGATTAAAATGGAGGATCTCCTTGTATATTGAGAATAATGGGTCACTATCAGCCCTGGTACCACTCCAACAAGTATGTCATCAGAAGATTGGCAGAAAATCGACAAAAAAGAAAGAATTACAATCTGACTTTGTTTTCTAGATTATGTATTGCTGAATGTCTTAGCAGAAGACACTACAAAGAAGCTATGAGAAAAGTTGGGGAAGTTGTACCAATCAAAATACCTCATTAACAAGTTGTTTCTTTAGAATAAGTTATATCTTCTTAGAATGAGTGAAGGTGACTCGGTTACAGAGCACCAAAATGTGTTCAACGCTATGATTAGTCAGTTGTTGTCCATGGATATTAAAATCACCGAGGAGGAGAAATGTATTAGTATGTTGTGTTATTTTCCAGACTTGTGAGATAGTTCGGTCGTGGCTATTGGAAACAATAATACCACATTGAAGATCGATGATGTGGTTTCATCTCTATCGTCGGAAGAGATGAGATGAAAGAACATGGAAGGTTCGACCTACGGCACCTTGATGGTAAGAGGTTGACCTATAAATAGAAGAAAAATCAAAATCTCCTGCAGAATATCAAAGTCGAGGGGTATATCTAAGACTAGATCTAAATTTCTTGGCCCGATGATGAGAAGCTATTGGCAATGCGGTAAGGTCGGGAACTATAAGCAATATTGTAAATTGATGGAAGTCTGGAAAAGCAAAGGGTTTGAGGAAGGAAAATCAACTAACAGTAAGTCTTCACAAGAAGAAGAAGGAGATGCGTATTTGGCCTCCACAAGTGCACAGTTGAATCATAACTCTTGGTTAATTGACTCTAGTGCATCATATCATATGACACTACATAGAGAATGGTTCTGTGAATATGAGAAGTTTGACAGTGGTGATGTTGCTCTGAGGAGATGATTCACCAAACATGATAGTTGGATGAGGTAAATCTCAACTGCTATTAAAAGATGGAAGGATATGATCACTTCCAGAAGTGTTGCACATCCTAGGTTTGGCTCGAAACTTGATCTTAGTTAGTAAGATGTGGAATGCCAGTGTGTAGTCTGTATTTGAGAAAGATACGTGTAAGATGGTGCAAGGAGCAATGGTACTGATGAAATGAGTTCAAACTAGAACCCTGTATAAGTTATTGGGAAGAACATATAATGATGGATGTGCTAATGTAGTTTGTTCTGAATCCAACACCATATATTATTTCCTAGTCGAATCAACTATGTTCTGGCATCAAAGAATGGGACATATTGGTGAGAAAGGTATTCGTGATATGCACAATAAAGGTATGGTTGAAGGTCTCCCTAACTCTTCTAAAGAAATAGACTTTTGTGAACATTGTATTTATGACAAACAAAGTCATGTAAGTTTCTCATTTGGTGCTACTAGGGATAAGGAAATATCGGAGTTAATACATAGTGATGTGTTTGGACCGATGTCGATCCCTTCACTAGGAGGATCACATTATTACATATCTTTTATAGATTATTTCTCTAGAATGACATGGTTGTATTTTCTGAGGAAGAAATATGAGGTATTTGAGAAGTTCTAAGAGCTCAAGGCTCTTGTAGAAAATCAAACTGGTAAAAGAATCAAGGTGATGAGAGCTGATAATGGAGGAGAATTTTGTGGTAAGGCATTCGATCAATTCTATAGACAACACAATATAGATCGACAAAACACAACTCAATATACGCCTCAACAAAATGGAGTTGTTGAAAGAATGAATAGAATGATGATGGAGAAAGATAGGATCATGTTCAGTGATGCATGAATAACATAAGAATTTTGGGCAGAGGTAGTTGACATGACATGTTACATGGTAAACAGGTCGTTTTCGACGACTCTGGTCAACAAGACTCCATATGAGGCATATGTTGGTATAAATCCCTCTCTTACACATCTAAGAGTTTTTGGTGAGATTCCTATGCGCATCTCCCAAAGGAGAAAAGAAGCAAACTCGATAACAAGTCAAAGAAATGCATCTTCAACAGGTGCAAGGATGGAGTGAAATGGTATAAGCCATGGAATCCAATCACAAGGAAGGTAATTTATAGTAGATATGTAATATTCAGTGAAGTCCGAGGTACTTCCAGGGATAAAGAGGTTATAATAGAATGGAACCAAAAAGGAAAGAGTTTGAAATGAATGAAGACAAATTGGATTTAGGTGAGTTGACTGAAACCGACGAAGAGGTGTAACAACAGTCTATGGTCGTTAGGAGGTCTGGTCAAGAAAGGTAAAAACCAAAAAGGTATATTCCAACCGAATTTCACTATGATTTTGTGTTATCTGGCACAGAAGATTATCCCAGGTTGTTAAAGGAAGTGATCAACTCGAAAGAGGGTAAACTCTGGAAAGGGACATGGATGAGGAAATGGAATACTTGAGAAAGAATGAAACATGGGATTTAGTCACATTACCAAATGGAAGGAAACCCATCATCAGTAAGTGGGGTTTTAAGAAAAAGGTCAATGCAACAGGACAAGTTGGGAAATACAAGGCTCAACTGGTAGCAAAGGGATATTACCAAGTCAAGGGAGTTAATTTTGGTGAGATTTTCTCTCCTATTGTATGTTAACTTCCATTAGGATACTAATGGATTATTTAGTTGTAGCATTTGATCTTCAAATAGAACATATGGATGTAAAGACAACATTTCTTCACGGTGACCTTGAAGAATAAATTTATATGAAGCAACCTGAAGGTTTTACAGTGGAAGGAGAAAATGAGTTGGTCTGCAAGCTCAAGAAGTATCTCTATGGTATAAAACAATCGCCTAGGATGTGGTATCGAAAGTTTTATATGTATATCCAACAACTAGGGTTTGTGAGAAGTCAGGTTGATCACTGTTTATGGAAGAAAATTCGGTGATCACTTTATATATGTAGTTTTGTATGTCGATAACATTTTGTTGGTCATAAATAACATGGGTCTAATCAAGGAGGTAAAAATGCATTTGTCCTCCAAGTTCGACATGGACGATCTCGGTGCATCAAATTTCATTCTTGCAATGAAAATAAAGAGAGATTGAGTAGGTAGAAATATTTGGTTAAATCAAAGTAAATATGTTGAGATAGTTCTAAAATGCTTCAACATTCAGGAGTGCAAACTAGTCATGGTCCTTATTCCTACAAGAGTTAAGCTATCTATTGAGGAATGTCCTAAGACATAGGAAGAAATAGAGTACATGTCTCATGTTCCCTATGATAGTGTTGTAAGTATTCTAATGTACACTATGGTTCGACTGGATATTTCCCATGCAATGGGAGTATTGAGCAGGTACGTGTCGACACCTAGAAAAGAGCACTAGACCATAATCAAGAGAGTATTCAGGTACCTGCGTGGCATGATGGATTATGAAATATGCTATCAAGAGGAGCTTGAGAACATCAAGGAAATAAATGTACATGTTTTTTTCAACTCCGACTAGGGCTGTATATCTCGATCGTAGACAATCGACCAATGGATATGTTTTCAAGTTATTCGGTGGAGCAGTCAGTTGGGTGAGTAGGAAACAATTGACCGTTGCACTATTGACTATTGAGGCTGAATAGATGGTAGCTACTCATGCATGTAAGGAGATTTTTTTGTTGCAAAGATTGTGTTTGGTCAACATGATTTTAGCTTGGATTGTGACAGTCAGAGTGTAATCTTCTTGGCAAAGAACCTAGCATATCATTCAAATACAAAACATATTGATGTACAATACCATTTTGTGAGAGAAATGGAGGAGAACCATAAGGTGTGTTGGAAAAGGTAGACACTGTGAAGAATTTTGTAGACTCATTGACCAAGTCAGTGAGTATTGAGAAGTTTTCTTGGTGTAGGGAATCGATGGGTGTGTCATCCCTGCTTAAGTGACTTGAAGTTCTGAATATCCTGTTTATGCAAAGAAAAAAACAAGTGGGAGAATGTTGGGAATGTTATATTCTTTGCACAGAATTGATGGTTGAAGTCAATAATCGACTGGTTTGCAGTTCAATTGGAGTCAGAGGTTGACAGATAGTGAAAGTCCAGTTGACTGGATGATCGAAATAATTGTTTGGTTAAAGATAACAACTGGTCGTCGAACATTGAAACGACTATAAGTTGAATGGGAGATTGACCAAAGGTTGATTGAGTCAAGTCAAATATAACATAATAACTAAAAGTGGCTAGAATGTTATGGATTTCCATTAATGAGTAGTTGTTTGTAACTAACTCAAGTACTGCGAGCTAGTTTATGTATTGCATCTATAAATAAGATGTAATGGCTATGCAAATAACATGAGGGGAGATTAATGTAATGAATTGGGATTTGTTGTCTAGTGAATCACAGTTGTAAATGCTAGTTAAAAGTGATGATTAATAGATGAGTGGTAAATCTCTCTGGTTTGTTGGTTTTCCTTGGTAGAGGGGTATCCAACTTAATCTCTGTGTATTGTGACGATGTGTTGTGTGCCATTGCTTGATGTTTAATGTGTTTAACTATATGAATCAATATGTGTGCTCATTGTAATATGTAATAGTACCCAAAAATTTTCATTCAGGGGCCTCCTTTTATAGCTAAAATGGTGGTCGTTAACATTTGGTTCTGAGTGTGAACACAATTTCCCTTGATGTGACCACCTAGGTGCCTATTTGGGACAACTGAATGTCCAATCGATTCAATAGAGTCACTTCTAGTCTATAGGTGGAAGATCGAAGTTGACTTGAATGCATCGGGAAATTTATGATTCTACGTCCCTTTGCAAAACTGCATGGATATCACAGGTATTCACACACTATCATGTGGGTTACGCTTTATGAATTCATGCTACGATCTCAGGTAGGAATTGTTGCGTTGATCCCACACTATCATGCGAGGATTATTTGATAAAACCACATGGTTGTGTTGCATGGGATTTTCTCTAGTGAATCCTCACTATTGTGCAGGTACTATTTGGTTAACCTGAGCTATTGTCTCAACAATCTCATGATTTCAAGTTGAGTTTATTTCACATGTTGATTCTTTGGTAAAAGGTAAGCCTTGTGATACACATGATGTATGTTGATGATGTATTTATGTACCAAGTGATTCGATTTCATATGTGTGCGATTTTTAGGTGAAAACAATGCCTACTTATTTGAGAGGGCCTTGACACTATGGCCCCATCATGTGATTTTGGATGCAAGACGAATGGAGCCCCTCATGTGACGATGGGGAGATCTGATGCCAACTTGCCAAGGAGAGGAGGAGGTGTCATGGGAAATGTCTTCTGTCTACATTTCTTTTCCCAGTGGCATTAGCTTCTTATCATCATTGAGGTTTATCCAGATGTAAGGATGGATTACTAAGGAGGTCTAGAGCACCCATGACCACTTGGCCAGGCATGGGGACCTGATAGTGAATATGACTTGGTTAATTTTTTAAGTTGTGTTTAAATACTAGTATAGATTGTATCTAGATTTATTATGCGATACATGTTACTGATGACTCTCCTCTCATGTCTTTGTAGATGTAGGACCGATACAACTAGTGGGAAATCATTGACAATGCAACTGAGTAAGGGAGGTAGATCCTACTCCATTAGAAGTGATATGTAGACGAGGTTTTGATGCGGTCCTGGAGGATCTCCGTCAAAATATTGACAAGAGTTACATATGATGGTTGGTACCACCTTGATGAGGAATTGGTTATTATGTGATTTCGAGCTATGATAGAGTGGGAACTGATTATGTGGAGAATTGTTGTAGTGGAACATAATATTGGGGACATGATGAGATGATACCTACCCCATATCACACTTATGGATACTAACAGTGATGAGGACAATAATTTGGGGGAGGATAGTGATGATAATGATTAGGAAGTTAGTGGAACTGCCCCCAAGCTAGGCATGATATTTTTTGTCAATGTATCACATATTTTGAGAAAGCTTAGATTCTTTTTGTAAATACTTCTTATTGTTTTTTGGATGATATATATACATATGTGGTTATGTATACAAGATCCTTGTACATGATATATGTTGTGGATTTATGTAAATATGGATATAATGATGCTTATGGTTATATACATGCATGTTTGATTTCTTATTAATCAGTACAAGGAGAACACCTTGTAGTGGAATTTTTTACAGAACCTCCCTGAAAAATTTATCCCTTCTCTGTTTATAATGGAGGTAAGGAGAACACCTTGTAGTGGAGGTTTGTATAAAACCTCCCTGGAAAATTTATCCCTTTTCCATTTATAATGGAGGTTCCTAAGTTAGGTGTCCAACCAGAGGTTTTCGCGGAGGCTTTTACATTGGTGCACCTAAATCGTCATGATGTACTGGTCCACTCACAAACATAATGCATCGCTGCTGAACTAATAAGGTGAACCAATAACCGTTACTATTATAAAATGCTAAAATATAATTTTTTTAATGCATTCGGTTCTCCACTATAAATTAAGGGCACCAGTGCGTGACATGTAAAGGATGCAATGGATCAAGTTATAATAGTTGGTCATTCAATAAAAAAGATAATTTTAAAAAGCCAAAAAACTTTACCGGTCGCTTAAAAACCTAACCACATCAGTGCATATACAATATCGGTGCACCAACAAATATTAACGGTGCACTTAATAGTACTAAATATAGATTTTTATATTTAAAAAAATAAAATAATGTATCGATGCATTTTTTTACCCCAATATGCAACGATGTGTCTTACTGTCACAGGTCACATCGTGATAGGGTAAAATTAAAAGAATTTCCAAACCAAATTTTACTATCACATTTCCTTGTATGCTTCTAACAACCCACACAAGCACTAGTACTCACCCTCCTTATATAGTCACCCCGTTTGCAGTGCTCAATAACTTTGCTTCCTTAGTTTGATAGCTTCGATTGTCGATTCAATTCATTTTTGAATTTTGGAAAACAATGTACATTTTCATTTTTCTCTATAGGGAAACCATGCCTCATTAGGTGGGGAAGAGACTAAGTAATTTGTTTGTTACCTCTTTATTTTCAATGCTATATTCCTAGGGGAGAATAATATGGGGTACCTAGGGAGGTATCCCAAGCGAATAAATGATGTAGTGGGTACCTAAATGGAAATAATATATGTTATGTGTACCCAACAGGAAAAATTAATGTAATGTGGTGACACATAATGGAATATGTTCCACTAGGTGGTTGGGGTTATTTAGAGAAAATAATATAATAATATGGCATAAGCCCCTAAGGAATACTCATGAGAAAATATATATAAACATGATGTTATATACTAGGCGAGAATAATATGGGGTACCTAGGAAGGTATCCAAGGGGAATAAATGATGTAATAGGTACCCAAATGGAAATAATATATGTTATGTGTACCAAATGGGAATAATTAATATAATGGCACCACACATGATAGAATATGGTCCACTCGGTGGTTGGGGTTAGTTAGAGAAAATAATATAATAATATGGCATAAGCCCCTAAGGACTACTTATGAGAAAGTATATATACACATGCGTATCATTGTATTAGTCATGATGTTGATGATTATTATTGTACAAGCATGTTTTGTGGAGTGATTCCTTCCTTAAGGAGTATTTAATGGTGTTACCTTACCTTAAGGGTTTCTTTATATATTGGTGTTATTCTTTTTTTTTACAGAAACAGTTTAGAATTTTCATATTAAAAAAGCGACCATAGGTTACAAAATGGGGAGAAGGATTACTCCCAATGGAAAACAGAGTCCATGACTCTAAAATCATCCTTAATGTTAACCGGTGTTTATCAAGAGAGAATAGAGCTATTACATATCATTTAAATTCCCATGATTGTGCGAATTAAAACACCTATCTTACTACCCGAGAAGAGAAACAGAGCTAATACATAGAAGTGGAGTGATTATACAACAAGAGTCTGCAGAAAGGTCTACTTATCATAGCGGTAACCAAAATAGGAAGTCCTGAAACCTGGAGAAGTTTAGGGCTTCTTTATCTAAACCTGGAGTTCCAGGAGTCTGGGAAGGCTGATAACCGGTTTTTCTGAGTCTTCTTTCACCTTACCACCTCTTGCCTTCCAACCAGTGAAGAAATGTCCAATGTCATTCCTGAGCAGGTCCACTTTCTTCTCCACAGTCTTAATGCCACTATTGACATTACCAAAGATGATATCGGTGTTTATGGCCGAGAGAACGTCTGATTTCTCTCCATGAGTGTTTTCCTTTTCTTGACAGACCCGAACATCTGCTAGCGTGATTTGGATGAGGGTGAAAAGGCTGGTAAGGGCCTTCTTTGTCTCCACATTTTCATAACGGAGCATACGAAGCTATTCCTGTATCTCTTTGAAGACTTTATAGTAGTCCTTCATGTTCCCGCTACCTTCAGGGCTCAAGGGAGAGTTAGGGGTGCTGTGATCGCGTTGAGTTGTTGCAGGGTACCATTTCCCTTTGATTCCGAGAAAATCCAGAGTACAAGAGACGTTGCCAGAGGGGCTTGACAGGGCTAGAATCACTTGGCAATCCTCCTGGTTCGCAAGTGCTTTCCTTAACTCTCAAGCCGATGGGGTTTCATGTTTCTTAATGGTCTTCCTGCAATTGAGGCATTGAGGTGAGAGCGAGCACTGAGCCATCGGAGAGTCGCCCATGCTGCAGAGAGCCGATGGTAACTTCTTCTTCACAGAGCGAGCCTTCAGCGAGGTGCAGATGTTGATTCTTCTATGATATGCATTGAGCGGGTTCCTCCCTTCCTTTCGACGGTTATACACATGGCTCGTTTTGTAAACGTAGCCCGAGGTCATTAATGAGATAGTATGGGGGTCATTTAAATCCATTTGAATTAAAGAACCTTTCAAGTTCGAGCAATTCTCAATTTCTTTGGGATAAGGGGATAAATGAGCTAGTGAATCCATACTTTATTGTAGATCTTGTTATTGCTAACCATGGTGCCACAATTGAGTCGAGCTCCCTCATTGGCCATCTCATCCGCATGCTTGTTGAGCACTCGAAGCACATGCTTGAAGTCTATGGTTTTGAACTCCTTCGTGATGTAGTTAAGAAAAAGATGTGTTTTGCTGGTCGGATCCTTTCCATTCTTTGTGATCTTTCTAGCTTCATTGATGACCAGGAGTGAGTCTCCGAAGACTATCAACTCTTCGATGCCCTGAATCCTAGCAATTTCAAGTCCCTTTAAAAGGACTAACCATTCGGCATTATTGTTAGTTTTCCTTCCAATCCCCCATGCATCATCAGTCTTCTTGTTCCCTGTGGAGTCATAGATCACTCCTCCCGCACCTGCCAACCCATATATATTGGTGTTATTCTTATGGTCAACATATTTTGATTATTTTTGAAATATAAGTGTTCTATATCTTTGTTGGGATTCAATTTATGGGTTAAGTATCACTACAAGTGGTATTAGGGCTCTTTCCTTAGCACAAAGTGGAGAATTGTTTTTTCTTCTTTTTGGAAAAACATTTAGGGAAAAATTGAGCAGTAAATTTCAAATCAATTTTTGAAATAGTTTCAGAAGAAACAAATTGCATATTTGAATTCCTCTCATAAAAAATGCATAATTTAAAAAAAATCATCTCATTTGGAGTCCAGAAAGTGGAGATATCGCTGATTTAAAATCAATTATTTTTTAGAATTTCGGTGATAACTGCGAGAATTGCAGAGCGAATATCTTCTGAGAAGGTGACTAGATTTAAGTCCCGTTCATGGTGGTAGATGTAGAGTGGCTGTTACAGTTCTAGAAATAGGTTATAATAGAGATTCTGAGCAATATTGTTTGAGTTATACTCATTTTAAATTTTTCGGCTTAAAACCCTAGCTACAAGGAGGAGAAGTAAGTGATTTCTTTGAAACCCTAGCTCTATTTACGGGTTTTTGCAAGAAAAATGGGAAAAAGTTTTTTTTTATAGGAAATAATGATGGTTCTAGTATTGAAGAATGTATCCAGACTTCAATTCAAGATGGAAAAACTCGTGGAGAATTTGGATAAAATCTCATTTCAAAGGTGATGCTAAGGTATGGTGGTGCTCACTTGACTAAAACAAGATGAAAGCACTTTTTGATGAATACTTTGAACAAATATTTTTAGATAAGTGGCCTCATGCCAAGAATAAAGATCAAGTGGGACATAAGGGTCTATTTTTTATACTCTGGATGAATTCAAAGGGTCATTCATGTTAATTTGGCCAAAATATTACAAGTTCCTGCCAAGCATATTCAAAGCACACAGGTTGATGGTGATTTTTTTTTGAAGATTTGAGGATTACTATGGATAAATATGTGTTGCATTCAGATTTTTATGCTTTAGATATGGATGGTGTGGATGTTCTTTTGGGATATCCTTGGATGTAATCAGTGGGTATAGTTAATGTTAATGCAGAAAAGAAGTTTTTAAAGATTTGGTTTAAGAAAAAGAAAATTATATTGTAGGATATGTCTCTTACACACAAAAAAGAGACCTAGAAGGAGCATGATAAAGTCTCTGCGGGGTAACTAGTTTCACTAGTGAATGGCACATCAGTCGAAGAGTCTGTAGTGGAATCATAAGATACTATAGAATCCCATGAATAAAATTCCCAAGAAGGGCATGTACAAGAAGAAGAATCTAAGGAGATACATGACTCCCAACAATCACATGTTATGAAGTCAGAGAAAGAGGTTCCCATTGTTCAGGTCATGACATATCGCCGCCCACGCCACTTTGAGAAGCAACAGTCATCAAGTACAAGTTGGGAGCTCCAAAAAACCTACTATAGACTATGCTGGAACAAAAAAATAAAGTAGTATGGAGATGCATGGAGGACTACGAGCAATACATGTAGATACCAAAGAAGTGCAACAACAACTTGGAGCCACATGAACAAGAATCAAGATTATGGAAGCCTAGAAGCAGTTAGACCACGTATTCACATTCCCCTCGGATGGATGGATGCTCATGCTTGGTATCAATTGAATAATTTTCTTAGTCGATCTTATTATATGTCTTCCTCTCATGTTTCGAGGATGAAACATTTTTAAGGGGGATGTAATACTATATACCCAGGGGAGAATAATAGGGAGTACCTAGGGAGGTATCCAAGGGGAATAAATGATGTAATAGGTACCTAAATGGAAATAATATATGTTATGTGTACCCAATGGGAATAATTAATGTAATCTGGCCACACAAAATGGAATATGTTCCACTAGGTGGTTGGGGTTAGTTAGAGAAAATAATATAATAATATGGCATACCCCCCTAAGGAATACTCATGAGAAAACATATATACACATGAGTATCAATATTGTATTAGTCACGATGTTGAGGATTATTATTGTACAAGCATGTCTCATAGAGTGATTCCTTCCTTAAGGAGTATTTGATGGTGTTACCCTACATTAAGGGCTTCTCTATATATTGGTGTTATTCTTATGGTGAATGTATTTTGATTATTTCCGAAATATAAGTGTTCTATATATTTCTTGTGATTCAATTTCTGGGTTAAGTATCATTGCATTCAATTTCACTGGATGAACATTTGCAATTGGGATTAAATTTGGCCCTTTTTTACATTTAAAAAAATCTTGCAGTGTGCTTCATGGGTTCAGCTCGCACTAGACTTGACGGTGCGTCTTGTTAAATTACAGTAACCACTGCGAGTGGTGCATCTAGTGGGATGCCTCATTACCAGTGCATTAAAAAACACAACACACTAGGCTCAACGTGCATTATCTAGAAAACACACACCACATGTTTATTTTAAATATTATATTATCATATCGATGCGCTTCATGACTATATTGACACTGGCGCATCTTGTGGGATGCCATGTTAATGGTGCATTATAGAACACGATGCACTAGATCTGGCGCACATTATCTATTAAAGAACACACATATCCAATGTTTTTTTAAATATTATATTAGCATAGTGGTGTGTTTCATGACTATATTAGCACCAATGCATATGGTGGGACACCTCGTTACCAGTGCGTTATAAAACAAAATGCACCAGACTTGAGATGCATTACCGATTAAAGAAAACAAATAGTGCATTTTTTAAAATATTATATTGGCATATTGGTATGTTACATGAATTATTAGCACCGATGCATATGGTGGGACGCACTGTTACCATTGCATTATAAAACACAATGCACTACTGCGCTAAATAACATGGAGCACAGTGTAAAGTGTGGTGCTTGTTTTCTGATTTAGCGCATCGAACACATTGCATAGTAAGTATAAAAGGCGTACACATTATTTTTGTAACATAAATTAATTTCACTTTTTAATATATGCAAAATGGTTATATATGTCTGTGCTTTATAATCTCAATTTATTTTTTCTATATATATGTGCCTAAAAAGAATTGTACGTGAATCAGAGATGATGACGATGAGCATATCAACAGGGTGACCTGTACAAATTTTTACATGATGGGAGGTTAGAGATAGGGAGAGGGAGATTCTACCTCACCTTGTTACACCTTAGACTCACTCCCTTGTGATGAATGTTGGCCTCCTCAAGTTTTATGAGGAGGCTACATCCCTCAAGGGGAACTCGTCCTTTTTACAACAGTTGATCCATCGCTAGAATCATTCTAGTAAAACATTGAGGGTTGATCTTGATCTATGGTATCAACCCATGGAGGAGGATATTTATTTTATCACCAAGCTGCCTAATAGGGAGGAGGTTTAGCCCCAATCCTGTGATCTACTTCCCAAAATTTCAAGAGATATCCAAATGACACATGTGTAGAGATAAGTCAGTCAGGACATTGTTTACCCTATGGAATTCCAAGTTTCTAGTGGCCGTGTTGCAGATACGTGCATTTCGTGCAAAGGAGGTTAGGTTCCCATCCCTTATTTTCATGACACAAGCACACTTTACCTCTGATGGGGTGTATTAGTTTCCCTTCATTGCAGTCTGTAGATAACTTATTTGAGAGGCCTCAATTGATTAGGTGTTCAGAGCAATTTTTGCAACAGTTTTGTTTTACATTGGATCGTTGTTGCTCTATTTTTTATGGAAGGCTATCCTTCCCATTTGCGTCAGATCTATGTACTTTTTTTAGAGGTGTCATGCCACTTGATCAAAAGTACCTCGCTTCCCTCCTGGGCCTATGCATGATGTGCGTATGTGCATGTGGGGGTAATTGTTTCCCAAGAGGGGCCAGACGGTGTGGCGATGTACTCCAGTTGGTAGAGAGATTTTTTAATTCTTGGCTAGAGAGGACAATCCTATACTCGATCTTGTAGAATACTCATAAGTGGGGATGGATTCGAAAGGATGTTTGAACATCCTATTTACTAGATGATAGAGGTAATATTATCGTTATGTTTTGATAATTTTAGTTACATATTTTGTTGTCTTATTTAATGCACATGTAATTTATTGCATGATTTTTTTCAATTATCTAATTATTATTGTCTATTGTTTTGTAGATATTGAAACATATGTTGGGGATGAGACTCTCCAACAGGATGAGGAGATGGATGAGCTAATTTAAAAACCTCTAGTATTAAGACCCAACATGCCAAGTGTTAACACCCAAAAAGTGCTCACTAGCTCATTTCCTTATTCACATGACCCATTTGTCCACTTTTTCACCATTTGAGCCTCTAAAACCATCAAAAGGTCACCAAAAGACCTTAATACACCCCTTTTTCCACTCAAAATGAATATTTTTCCTCAAAAAGCATAAAAAACCCTAAAAAAGGGTCCATAATTCCCAAAAATATTAAAAAGGGAATAAAAATATTAAAAATATTCAAAAAAGGAAAAATGAGGGAAAAGGTACCTAAACCATGTTGGTCAATACCATTGGTTTCCTCAAAACCATAAAGGGTATTCCCCACCACCAAAAACTATAAAAAGTTGGTAGGGGCTCCTCACTTTCCATCCATCCATCATCCTATCCTCATGCTGCCAAAATCCCCTTTGAGCATTGCCCACCTTTTGAGCCTTGCACAAACCAGGAAGCATTGGAGAAGAAGAGACCTTTGGAGCTTGGAGCTGCTCACCCTTGGAGCTACTCAACAATCTTCATCATTTGGAGGTATTATTATTGCAAGCATTTGCTTGCCCTTATTTTCAATACAAAAATCTTTTCCATATTTTGTCAATCGTTTTTACTTTTCATAATATTTCCATTATTTGCTTCATAGATCCATGGTTAATGTAGTTTAGATTAATTTGTTGTTTATTTCTATTGAAACTGCTGCTACTAGTTAGCAGATGCCCATTGCACTAAGCTTGGTTGCAAAACCAAGCCAACACCAAGTAGGCCAGATCATTGAGTCTAAATTAAGGAGATAGATCAAATATGTGGTCTATTTCCTAGGAAAGGAGCGGTACCCGTACATGTTTGAGAGATATTAGGGGTCCTAGAGTTGTTTTATATATGGGAAAACATTCCTCGTGACATGACGTCACTGATGCATAATGTTTTCGGTGCCTGCAACCTCAGTCATAGGTTTAGGGATGGAGCTCAAGCCACTTCTTCTAGCTCATATTTTGAGGATGATAATTGTAGTCCTACACCACTTGGTCTTCCACCAAAATGTTTGAAATCCCCTCATCTTTGTCCACATGCATCACCAACTACACCATCCAATGATATACCTCCTCTTCCTCCTCCTTATCCACACGCATCACCAACTGCAACATCGACTAATACTCTTCCTCCTCCTCCTCCTCCACATGCATCACCATCTGCACCATCCACCAATCCTCCTCCTCCTCCTCCTCCTCCTCCACATGTGTCACTGGCTGCACCATATTCCACTGATCCAAATGCTACTTTGCTTCCTCCTCCACATGTGTCTCCAACTGCACCATATTCCATAGATCCACCAAATACTCCCCCTCCTTCTCCATATGTGTCACTAGATGTTGATCCCCTTGTGCTTCCAGTTGCATTGACGCCATATCCTACACCTATTGAACTAGCTATTGATGTTGTATACTCTATGGTAACATCAGGTGCTATACTTCCTATTGCAGAGATATATCATACCCTATTTTATTCATTTTTATATGAAATAGGTACTGATAGAACCTCTACCTCTAGTAGCGGAGGCATTGATGCAATTGACTCTAGTGAAGGTCCTAGCTAACATTGGTACTTAACATGTATATTGATTGTTGTATATTTGATTTGGGATGTATACATGACATGTTTATTTATTTTGATGAGATGTATGTTTGACATGTATATTAATATGTATATTTGATATGTATTTTTTTTTTTTGGTAAGCTAGTGGCAACATTATATTTCTATTATATAAAAAATATCATAGACTGTGGTTGGCCTACCACTTGGGAAACCATACCAACCTCATGACATGAGTTTGTCACCCTCTTTCCAATTTATCAAAGTGTCAAAGAGTTTATCACATTGTCTAAGATTGGAAAAAATAATATCAAATTGCCTAGGAGGACTAAGCCTATGATCAAGCTTGTTATTTAACCCTTTCTTATTTACTACTATGCAGTTTGTCTCTATATAAATCAAACAAAAACTGGTAGTGTAGCCATATCTAAAACTAAGGATCATATGAAATGATAATAGTAGTAGGAAACTTGGGCTTTGTTTGTGCAGAGCTAGCTTTCCCCTTTGTTATCCTCTCTTGGAAGACCATGCCTATTGTGACCCTTGCAATCGCATTCATCTTGGCATCCAATTCAACTTGACCACGATAATCAGTCGTTTAAGGGTCACGTGAACCTACCCCAACTGATAATGGATTTCATCATGCTATAACAGGATGGATTTTTTCTCTTCTTCCTACTCCATGATGGATTTTCCAACAGAGCCTTGAGCTACAAATACAAGGTAATGATTTTCATATATTTTGTGTCTCGAGTTTTGGATGAACCAACATCTTCCACCATTGGTCCCATCTCATTCTGGGTATTCTTAAACTGGTATCAATACGCTCTCCTTCAACCCTCTCCCCACTTTTCTCGATTTTTTTTGTAAGTTAGTATCTGATATTACATTAGCAAAAAAATACAGAGATATACAATGATACAATTCTATCCTTTCTTGAAGAAGATATACAGGCCTGTTCTAAAAAAAGGTCTAAAGATGTTCTTTTTCCTCCTATCCATAGAGAGTCCCGAGATGTTATCGAGACTACACATTTAAAGGCCTCCTGTAGCAAACAATAAACATGGCTAAACCAAAACATTTGCAAATAAAGTTGTTCATAACCTAGGTTTGGGATGATGCCCCACTTTGATTCACTTAGAAAAATCGATATTATGTAGCTAGCACTATAGTTGACATACATAGCGTAAATGAATACAAAAGAAGGACCCCCACTCATATAACTGACACAGACCAAAACAAGAGACACAAGGAAATTGAACTCGAAGAGTATTGGATTGCAAAGTTAGCTTCACTTCTCCACCAGTGCACCCTTGTCCATGCATTGGTGTTGTTGAGGAGGTTCCATCTTCTCGCTTGAAGCCTCTTATTGACCATGGTTGATGTTGCGCTTGATGATTCCCTTCATCTCTGTAATGATCTCTAGCTTATTTTCTATGTCCTCAGTTGTGATCGTCACTGCCGCCCCTTGTTCATATTTCCCTTCTATCTCATGGTCACCATAGATCAGAGGTTCACTGCCTAATATAGCACTAGAGACACCAACATTCTATGGTGAAGCTTCAGGCTCCAACTTAGCACCCATCAGAAAGAAAGGCATGGGTAGATTAAACATGGCTGCAACATTGACACACCATTTCCCCACCACTTGCACCCGTAAGGCCATATCCTATATCCTAGCTTGGGTATCCTCACCCAAACTGTGCACATCATTTCAAATGTCCGATTGCGTGTTAACCATTGGAACTAGGTTCCTTATAAGGCCTCTATTATCCGCTTCCTTAGTCCCCCCCCTCCTCATCCTCCATGGCGACCAGGGGCTCACTGCCTCTCCCTTACTATAGTTAATATAAATTCCACACTGTTCCACAACAGATTATCCTCACAGTTATCGCTTATAGTGGCCAGAACAACCCTTGTAGCGTCAAAATTCCATCTCCGACACCCCTTAACCCTTCGCCTGGGAAGAGTGTGGGATAATGGAGGCTGCCACCCTGGGCATCATTAGAATCACATTAAGGGCGAGAGCAGTGCAATATCACTTGTCACACAAAAGAGATTAGATTTAAATGCCCCATCTCCTCCCTCATCCTCGTTAGATTGCCACCCATTCGATCGTCATTAAATGTCTTCGTTCTTCCCACTTTCACCCCATATGGTGATCCATTTTATTGATTTGGTCGTGAACTCAACCTAAGATTGATTTATTGTAGTTGGATTTAGCTATGCTAGAATCTTGTAACACCCTTGGAATGTGAGTGAGGTATTGTTTCCTACAAGTAGTGCGCTTTTTCCGGACCATGCTTATTTTTAAAGTGGCATGCCACATAGATGGAGTCCAGAAGACTCACCCACTAGGATGAAACCTTGAAGGACAATACTAGCTATCAAGTAGAAGAGGTTGAGAGTCCTACATGACCTGCACACAACCAAACACGAAACAACACTTTGACCCTTGCGTACCAGATTCTAAGACCCTTTCACATTCACTATGAAGCTTAAGTGTTTTCAATTCTTTGAGGAACCCTCACCCTTTTGACCTAGGATTTGGGGATTATGGAGCTTTTGGCATTATAAGGATTTTCCACCACCCTTTGTGGTTTCCCTGTGGATTGAACCCAAGCTCTAAATAAGCAAACAAAGGAATTTCCAAATAGAGGTACATATTGAACCAACGATAAACACCGGTGGAGGAAGCCAGAATCGCTTGAAACCACTGCTAGTCCAATGTATTCCCACTTCCTAGTATAATTATGACTTCATGTAGTTATGAACTTGCCATTATGGTCCTTGATCTAGACCTCATTTCACATTGCACTCACTCTCTAACGTAGAACATTTCTTCACCTAGGCTCTTCATGCCATTTTTCCTAAACCAACCCTCCTCATCCCCATGCATGTCCATCATGTCACAGTGAATTCCCCCTATACCGCTTGTTCAATCGACCCAGGTGGAGTCTTAGGCTCCTCGCGTATGGATTTATCACGATTAGACACCTATCGCGGGGAATGCATATTTGATGCATATCCCTCATGTATATTATACTTTTTCGTATCATGTTGATGTTATCGTTGTTTTATTTATAATGTGCATTGTGACTGTTATCATTCAGGATTCTTCCAAGTTGCGGCAGAAGGGATCACTGAGGTAACTATTTCAACTACACTCTTATGGATGGAAACTAGCCTTTCCAAACACAGAGAGGGCTCTCTCTCTCTCACAACTCTTTCAACATGCGAAATATTATTTGAATTGGCTGGTTGCATATTGATAGTGGTGGCTAGACCTTCAGATAAAGGTATTTAGGGATTTCAATTGGTTGGGTTGAGGATAGGTATATCATAGGGCATGGAGTCAAAATTTTCAAAGGTTTTCTATCACAGATGACTGATAGAACTATAATCTTAAGGGAAAAGGCAAGATAAATGAGGTTTTTTCAAGTCAAAGAGATATGTAGCAGATGATAGTAGAAAGGGAAACAAAATCCATTACAGAATTAGAACATTAAGAATGAATTCTAACTTGCAATTTCAGAAAGAAAGGATGGAGTATCTATTCATATGAATCTGAAGCATCAAATGATGAATTTCAGACCATGTAATATTGAATTAGACACTTAGAAGAAGACAATCAATGAGAAACACTAACAAGGAAAACATGCACAGGAATTACAAACATCAAAACACTCACTTCAAGAATCTCTGCTCCAAAATCAAGTATTTTCATTATTAAAAAGGACGGGTTTCATTACATACTTAAAGTTTTTTTTATCTCAAAATCCCAACCTTGGTGTCTTATTCAAAACCTGCCTTTATAGGATTACAAAAATAAAAAAACCTTCAAGACTACTTCAGCCACATGTGGCTGTTTATTAAATTTGCAACTACAACTGTATGTAATACATCATATCTAACTATTAGTCTTATGGACTATTTATTCAAAATAAAAGTAAAACTTTAAGTGATGTGGCTTGTTCTTATCTTCTATAATCCCATTTCAGCAACAAATCTCCCACTTGGAAATTATCAACCTTGGTTCTTTTTTCAAAATTCTTCTTGACTTTCTCTTGAGATAATATAGATTCGGCATGTACCTTGTCTCTTTTTTCTTGTACTTCAATCAACTGATTGGATCTCCTTAGCTTAGGGTTTGGTTCCTCCTCTTGTTCTTGTAATAGTCTCATTGCAGGCCCTCTGAGGGAATCAAGGAATATCACCTCTGTTCCATACAACAATTTGAAAGGAGAAGTTCCAATGGATCTCTTGGAGTTAATCCTATCAGCCCATAAGGCAAAAGTCAACTTGGTATGCCAACTCCTGTTATTTTATTGCAACAACTTCTTGATGATCTTAACCAAGATCTTGTTAGATGACTTAGCTAGTCCATTTCCCTAGGGGTAGTATGCAGTCGAATGACCCAATTTTATATGAAAATCACTGCAGAACTTTGACCATTTTCTTAGATTTGAAATCTTGAGTATTATCACTGATTATTTTAATAGGACAACCAAACATGGACATGATATTTTCCTCCAAAAATTTGATGATGATTGTGTCAGTGGCCTTCTTGGTTGGTACTGTTTCAATCCATTTGGTGAAGTAATTTGTGGCAGTCAATATCCACATGTGTTGTCCAGAGGAATTGGGAATGATTTTACCAATGAAATCTATGCCCCACTGCTGGAAAGGGGCTTCTACATAAATTGGTTTTGAAGGTAAAAGCAAGAGTTTCCTTTTTCCTTCAAAGATATGGCATTCATGGCAAGTAGCTACCTCTTTATATGCATCATTGAACATAGTGGAATGATAAAACCCTGCTCTGAGAATATTTTTGACAGTGGCCTTCCAGTAATGATGTCCTCCACAGACACCTTTGTGAATCTCACTTATGGTCATTCAGGCTTCATCTTCCAACATATAGTTCAATAAAATACCTCCAGGGTCCTTCCAATAAAGGCCTCCATTTAATATGCAAAATTTTGCAGCCTTCATTTTTATTGACCTGGCTTTGCTCTTTCCCATCTCAAGGGGTGCTTGTAAGTTCTGTAAAACATATATAATGTTAGAGTACCAAGGATATGATAAGAAGTTTTCTAATACCTGTAACAGTGGGTCTTGAGCAATATTCTCTAGCATGTGTGAGACCAAGTTCACACTTAGTGAATCCCAATTTGATTCAACCATGAGTCTGGCTAGTCCCATCCCTTTGACAAGCTTTGTAGGATTGATTTCTAAGTCATAATCCAATAGTATGGCTATCCATTTTTCCCTTCGGCCTTCTGTATCAGGTTGTGTCAATATGTCTTTTATAGCAGCATTAGGAACAAAAGCAACAACATGAGAATGTAGAACATAAACTTTGAAATCTTTTAAAGTTTTAATCACGGCATAGGCCCGTTTTTCCATAATATTGTACTTGAGCTCAGCATCTATGAGAGATTTGCTAAAGAAAGCTATGGGCTGTTCAACTCCTTCCTGATTTTTCTGTAGAAGAAATCCTACTATGGAATGCTCTGAGGCAAAAGAAAACATAAGAAATTCTTTTTCAAAATCAGGACTGATTAATACTGGTGCCTCAAATATTGCCTTCTTTATATCCCCAAATGCTTGCTTTGCTTCAACAGTCAACCTGATCTGATTATCCTTTTTAAGCATGTTTGTAATTGATTTCACTATTTTTGAAAAGTTGGGGATGAATCTTCTTAAGAAATTTACTCTGCCAAGGAAAGATTGGACCTCCTTTTTACTCCTGGGGAGTTCAATTTTCTGTATGACGTCAGCTCTGTCTGGGTCAATTTTTATTCCATATTTAGATATTATATGAACCAACAACTTACCTTCTTGCATGGCAAAGTTTGACTTCTTGGGGTTCAAAGAAATCCCAAACTTTCTACATTTTAAAAATACTTGGTGTAGATATTTCAAATGTTCTGCATCAGACTTGGAATACACAGTAATATCATCCATATATATAACCACGAACTTATCTCTTTCTTCTGCAAAATCTATATCCATAGCTCTCTGAAATGTGGCTCCCGCATTTAGCATACATGAAAGTTCCCCAAGGTGTGGTAAAGGCTGTGTTTTCCTGATCTTCTGGTAACACTTTTACCTGATTGTACCCTAAAAATCCATCCAGCATGGAAATTCTTGCTGCCCCTACAACTTTCTGCAAGATATGATCCGTTTTGGGAAGGGGATAGTTGTCTTTTAGGGACACTTTGTTTAGATTTATGAAATCTATACATAGTATGATTTCTCCATTTTTCTTTCTTACTGGGATTATGTTGGCTACCCACTTTGAGAATCTTAATGAGACTATGATTTTGGATCCATACAGTCTCTTCACTTCCTTTTCTATGAGAGGGAGTAGCATAGGGTTCATCCTTCTTAGCTTCTGCTTGAATGGTTTTTCACCTGTATTTACTGGTATGGTATGTTGTATGATAGATGTATCATATTCCTTTAAGTCTTCATAACACCATGCAAAAACATCAGACAATTTTCTCATTAAGTCACCATACTCATTTTTAGTACCCGGGGTTAGGGATTTAGATAGCTTGATAATTTTAGGTTCCTCATCATCCCCAATGTTGCAGTCTTCTACTTCATTATGGTTTGTAACAACTTTAGGGTTTTTGGCCACATTATTTTCATCAAAAATATTTTCTAATGGTACTAATCCTTTGGGGATATAGTTGCTTTTCAACTAAAGGATCTCTTTTCCCCCCAATGTTGTTAGGAACTCTGTTGGATCAGGTTCCCATTCCTCATTTCCATAGTTTTCTTGATCAATATGGGTATTGGAAAACTCCTCTGTCATCTCTAGAAATTTCTTTATTTGCTGATCATCTTCAAAGATCTTCCAGTGTCTGGTATTGTTAGGGATAAAATTTCTATGCTTTATATTGATCATATAGGTTATGGTGGGATAAACAAGGAGTTGAAATCTGCTAGTAGAGATGGATAAGGTATATGCTATTGTGTTCTTCTCTCTAAGGATGAAGGAAATACTATGTTCTGTAAAGAAGTTATCGAACATATCCCAAACCATATTCCTGTAAGCCCTCATTTTGGGGTGTTTGGTTTCATATACCCCGTTGACTTGTTGGATTGTCAATTCTACATCTCCATAGATCAATTTTATTTTTTCAGCTTTCAGCTCCCTAAGTGCATTCAACCCTAGCAACAAAGCTTCGTATTCGGATACATTGTTTGAACAATCAAACATCAACTTAAAAGAATGCAACCTGGAGCATTTATTTCCTTCATCCGGGGGGGTGATACATACTCCTGCCCCCGCTCCTTCATTGTTTACGACCCCATCAAATCTCATAGTCCAGAAACCCTCCTTCTGGGATGTAGCCATAAATTCTTGCTCCATTTCCGATTTACAACCCCTTTTTACTTGTTGACCACCGTCTTTTTCGCTCCCATAGCTGTCAATGCATTGCGCGCCTTTCTTGCTATTAAATCTGACATCTGTTTCAATTTCCGCTTTCTCATTGCTGCCCCTTTGACCGCTGCCTTGTTCGCTTTCATAGATATCAAAGCATTATATGTCCATCTCATGATTAAACCCATCATTTGTATAATGGAGTTCAGTGATTTTCACGTCTTTTTCTCCTAAAGCAAGGTCATAGCAGAAAATTGAAGAGCCTATATCAGTGTCTACAACAAATATGGGATGATTTTTCAGGTTTACTTTGACTGCTTACTACATAGGACAATCTGTGTTCTCTATATAGTCTTCTGATTTATCCAAACACAAGGATGGTGGAATAAGACATATCCATATGCAGTGTTCCCTTAAGTTTAGATGCCTAAGATCTTGATAATAACATCCCAAATTTGGGTGGAATGTCTGCCACTACTACATCCATTACCACATCCTTCTTAGGGATCTGTGTCAGCGATACAACCATATCTTTGATTAGCCCCATGCACTGTACTTTTATGGAATCAGATGAGAATAAATATTTATAAGGTCTGGTGATTTCTAGCCCTAGCCTTTCTACCACTAATTTTGGCATGAGGTTATGTGAGGCCCCAAAATCTAACATAACATTATGTAGTATATGATCATGTATATTCAGACTGATATAAAAGGGGGGAACACCATATTCTTGAGGAATTTCAACATGGGGGCCAAAGAGAAGGGTGGGTTTATCATCATGTAAATTCAAAGTATCTGGCTGGTTTCCTTCCTCTCCCTTCACTATTTCCAGAATCGGATTCTTATATTATGTATTTTTTAACAACTCATTGAAGGGAATTGATATTTTGATCTTAGAGATTTCATTTTCTAAACTGAAAGAAGAATGGGTTTTTTCCACCGTTTTCACATTACTTTCACCTTTCCCTTATCGGACCCTTTTAGGAGATTCAACATTCTTTTCAGCTGTTTTTTCAGGGATAAGGGACTTTGGATCACCCTTCTTAAGGGTTTCTTTCTTTTGCTGCTGAGAAAGTAGATGTCTCTGCTGAATCCTTTCCCTGGTCTACTGTTACCTTTATATTCCTCAAATTATGTTGTCTCTGAAATTCAAACATAGCATTTTGGAAACCTATTTGATATTGTTCAGACTCTGACTCTTCTAGGCTGCTATCTAATTGCAGAGATGATTGATCATGTTCTTCTTTAGTCAAATAAAATTGGGGCTGTATCTGATCAAAGAGGTGTATATGATCTTCAGGCTGTCCATCTTCCTCTTCTTCTACCATCATGTTTTCATCAAAAGGTGGTATAATCAAATGATTTTTCTGCATTCCTAGGGACCTTTTCTCTCTTGGCCTACCTTGTGGAGCAGGAGGTCTATTGTAGTTCATGTTCCGAGCTTGAGGCTCATGATTTTCCCTACTGGGGGGTTTGTTATCTAGGTACATCCTATCCACCATTGTTTCCATGGTTTTCATCATTATTTCAAACTTGGTGTCAATAGATTGGGAGGTGGAAGGCTGGCCTATTTCGTTGAATCTCTTTTTCTCAGTTTCATTTCCGTGCCTTATTTTACCCGAGGCCATCAGATTAGCTTCTACTTCAACAACATATTTCAACATATAAGGAAGGGTAGCATATCTCCTTTCTCTCAACATGAGAGCAAATTCATTGTCAAAATAGTTAGCATAATGAAGTTTGGATGCACCCACAGGGGGTTTGATGTCCATAGGGATAGAATTGTACATTTTCATGAACCTGGATGAAAATTCTTGGACAGTCTCAACATTAGTTTTCTTCATGTTTTCATATTGAGTGAGAATTTGGAGAGGATTTTGTTTATCCTTCCATCTAGACAGGAAATCTTGTTCCAACCTCTCATAGGTAGCAATACCTCCATTTGGAAGGGTTTTGAACCATTTCTTTACTTCCCCTAAAACAATTTGGGCAAATAACCTAATTATCTTGACATCATCTTCATCCATCTCTTCAAGATCTATGAAGTTAGTAAAATGGTCCACATGTTGCTGTGCAGTACCACCCCCTTCCCCATCATATCTCATGAGGCGTTGGGCATAACCCACAGGTAGATCATGGAGGTTGGCAAGGAGGGTTAAGGGAGCAAAACTGACAGCCATTGTTCTTAGGGTTTGCTTGGATTGAAGAGGATTATTTGAAATAGGTTTATAAGCAAGGCTAGGTATCACAACAGTGTTACCTAGAGTAGGAGGGGTGATCAGGATATTGGTGTGCTTGTTGGATGATTTAGTCATAGAGGAACAAATCACTTCTTTCTTCTTTGGCCTCTAAACTCTCCCATAAAGCACTCAAACAATGGGTTTGGAAAATTATCTGATCAAATAAGGTCTCTTTCATATCTGTCTAAGATTTAGACCTAAATAAGGAGTTCTCAAACTTTAAATCAAAAGAGACAATATATAGAGTCTGGGATTCTTCTTTAGGTAAAGAAAAAAATATGGTTAATGGAGGAATACATTTTTTTTCTTTCTTCGCTTTCCGAATGATCCTTTCTAGATCTGATACGAACTATGCTGGTTCAGGATCCTATTGAATTTTGGTAGATATCCTTCGGGAAGCCATAATTATTTCAAGAAACTCACCGAGTGTCTCTTGTGGGACTTAAAATTTGAATATTGGAGTCGTTGGGGCAAATAACACAACCTTTATGTATCTGATTTTTCTGTTTTCCCTCAGATATCTAATTTGATTGCTTGTAATTCTTTTTCTGGGGTAAGGAAGTTCTCCCTCCCCAGTATGGTCTCCAGATGTTATCACTCAGGATTCTTCCAGGTTGCAGCAGAAGGGATCACTGAGGTAACTATTTAAACTACACTCTTGTGCATGGAAACTAGCCTTTCCAAACACTGAGAGGGCTCTCTCTCTCACAACTCTTTCAACATGGATAATATTATTTGAATTGGCTGGTTGTGTATTGATAATGGTGGCTAGACCTTTAGATAAAGGTATTTACGGCTTTCAATTGGTTGGGTTGAGGATAGGTATATCACAGGGCATGGAGTCAAACTTTTCAAATGTTTTCTGTCACAGATTACTGATACAACTATAATCTTAAGGGAAGAGGCAAGATACATGTGGTTTTTTCAAGTCAAAGAGATATGTAGCAGATGATAGCGAAAAGGGAAACACAATCCATTACAAAATTAGAGCATTAAGAATGAATTCTAACTTCAATTTCAGAAAGAAAGGATGAAGTATCTAATCATATGAATCTGAAGCATCAAATGATGAATTTCAGACCATGTAATCTTGATTTAGACACTTAGAAGAAGACAGTCAATGAGAAATACTAGCAGGGAAAACATGCACAAGAATTACAGACATCAAAACATTCACTTCAAGAATCTCTGCTCCAAAATCAAGTCTTTTCATTAATAAAAAGGATGGGTTTCATTTCAAACTTAGAGTTTTTTCATCTCAAAATCCCAACCTTTGGGTCTTATTCAAAACCTGCCTTTATAGGCTTACAAAAATAAAAAAACCTTCTAGACTACTTCAGCCATATGTGGCTGTTTATTAAATTCGCAACTACAACTGTCTGTAATACATCAGATCTAGCTATTAGACTTATGGACTATTTATTCAAAATAAAAGTAAATATATAAGTGATGTGGCCGTCTTCCTTCTTCACTCAGGCTGTTCGGATCGACCTCTGTTTTTTGAACTAGAGATGAGCTGGTGGGGAACTTCAGTGCACTGCCAATGTAAAATCCGGGTTGTTGAACTGCCTGTTGTTATTTATATTGAGCGATTTCATGTTGATTTGTAGGGATTGAACTCATATTGCGCTTTCTTCTGCCTTCAGATCGACTCCCATTCGTGGAACAGTTCGTTTATGCAGTCGAATCTTCCATCTTTTTCTCCTGTTCTGTGAGTTTACACAACCGCAATTTATTTTGAAATGTCAAATTCAGTCCGCAATCTGTAAGCCGCAATCCGCATGCCACAATGCGGGAGTCAGAAAGTTAGAACACCTTTTTCATAACTTCGAAGAAATCCTGCCTCCAACTTCCGCAATCCGCAATGCAGGGATCAAAATTTTGGAACTGCAAATTCACCATTTCTAAGAAAACATGCCTCCGCAATCCGCAATCTGACATACAGCAGTCAGAAGTCAGAATCCCAAATTGACAACTTCGAATAAATCCTGCCTCCGACTTCCTCAATCCGTAATGCAGGAGTCAGAAATTGAAACTATAAATTCACCACTTCGAAGAAAAAATGCCTCTGACTTCCGCAATCCGCAACGCGAGAGTAAAAAATTGGAACCATAAATTCACCGCTTCGAAGAAAACATGCCTCCGAAATCCGCAATCTGACATGCGAGAGTCAGAAATCGGAACCTCAAATCCACCGTTTTGAATAATTTACTCCTCCGCAATCTGCAATCCGACATGCGAGAGTCAGAAATTGGAACTGCAAATTCACCGTTTCGAAGAATTTACTCCTCTGCAATCCGAAATCCGACATGCGGGAGTCAGAAAGTCAAAACTCCAACGCACAACTTTGAGAAAATTACTTCCCCGACTTCCGCAATTTGCAATGCGGGTTCAGAAAGTCGGAACCTTTGCGGAATTGCTCTACGGTCGTCGATCTAGCTCGATCTCCAATATCGATCATTCAATCTCTTAAGAGAGGGAATACCTCCTTTTTTATAATTTTTCTTACTATGGCTTGCTCATTTAGTCAGAAGCGGTTAATACTTAGCCATTTTTGGGAGTTTTTGCCTCTTCTTTTGGAGTAAAACTTTAGTGGGTAGGCTTGAGATTTCGGTAGGGGGTGCCCTTTCCTTCCCCGTGGGAGTTTTTTCTTAGAGGTATTAACAGTGAGTATGCTAATGATTAACATTATTAATGATTTCTCTATTTTTAAATTAAATTTAAGATGTATCACTAATTTAAATTTAGAGTTGCCATATAATGTTTAACTTTAGTTTTATGAAATTATTTAATTTGGATCATGATTGTAAAAACTTATAACCATTAATGCTGTATAATTTTTAACTCTTCTTTCAAGGTGAATTGTTTGTTGTCTAGCAAAATACAATATGTTGATTAAATATATTTACAAACTTGATTAAATGATTCAATCAATGATTGCACGATTTGATTAAATTTTTAGATCAAAATTCTTCTATTAAATGATATTTCATAAATTTTTTCTTAAATATTTTTACTGAATATTCTATTAATATTGATAAAATTGAATTGTATGATAGTTAAATATAAGAAGAATTGTATTCCTCCAATTTAATTAATGAAAAAATCTTGCATATTAAATCATATTTTTTTGTTTGCTCGAATCTCCCTGACTTGCAGGAGTGGCTTGTGGTCTGAGAAACCACGACCCAAGGGTATCTAAGCCATCAAAATCACTCGGGGATCGCACCTAGCCTGGACCGCACCAACCTCAACTTGAATGGGTTTTTGGGTGTTGCCTCCCAACTAAGTCACCCCTAAGGGGAATTGAACTCGGGTCACCTTACTGAAGAGACCCACACCTTAACCGAGTGAGCTAGCGGGAATTGACATCCTGCATATTAAATCATGAACACAATCCTAAATCATATTTGATTAAGTTTTTAAATCAATTTGTTTTATTAAATATTTTTGTTAAATCATGAAAATAATTATACATTTTTATATGAAATATAAAAAATACCTTCAAGTAATGTGACATAGAGATAATATCTCATATTATTAACATTGCAAATAGTAATAACATCTTGCTTATTAAAACACTAAAAAAACTATAAATAAGATTTCACTGATTTTTTAAGTTTATTTATTTGATTAAGATCTTCTCGTATTAATTCATGCAAATAATTATCAATTTTGGTATCAAATATAAAAACATATTTAAAAAAACATTGAACTAAAGTGGCATTGACACTGGTTTCAATGATTTTATCATGTGTTGCAAATGTAGAAGATGGCCAAATTCCTTATGCATTCATTGATGTGATCCCATGAGCATTAAATCATAATAATCACTGTGAGGTATTCCATGAACATTAAAGCATCATAATCACTGTGAGGTATCACGTGAACATTAAAGTATCATAATCATTGCGAGGTATCCCATCTCATCCCATGAACATTAAAGAATAATAATCACTACAATGTATAGTATAAAGGACTATAATTTTAGGCTATTAATATTGATCAACCGTACAATGGTCGAGTCCACAAATAAACATAAATTAAGAATCGTTGTATGGTATGATTGAAAATCCAAGTAGTTAATAGAAGTTTCATCAAAGTATGTATATATTTTGTGTTAAATCTTCTGGAGTTTCATTGTGTAGCAAATTTTGAAACGATCTATGTACGTTTCCAGTCGACACTTCAACCATCTTCAAAATCAATATGAAGCTAATGCAATTAAAAAATACTATCACGAATTAAATAGATTTAGAAGAGAAAATAACCATTAAGGTAATCATGGAAATATATACATTAAAGTAAAATAAATAAATTACAATATATATTTTTTATACCATTTTTAAGGATAACAAAAAAGTTAATTAATAAGGAAAGATTCATTTGAATTGATAAAATAGAATAAATAATGATACAATAAAGGATGCATTATTAAAAGAATTAATATCAATATTAATTAAAATCAAATAATATATTATAATTAAATAAATCTAGAGTATTCAAGGAATGAAAATATAATAAATTAATAATAAGAAAAAAAGAAAAAAATAAGGATAATTATATTAAATAAAATAAAATGAAATATGAGAGATTAAATAAGGTTTAATTATAAAATAAGTATATGATTAATAATAATAATCGAAGAGTCTTATTATTTATTTATTGATAAATTATTAAAAGAGTAGAGAATGTTTATTTTTATTAATTGAATCACCATTTTAATATAATTACATATTATGAAATTTTTAATATATTATAATAAAGTACCTTTAAGAGAATTAAAATAAATAAGTTAAAGTAAGGTAATTGTATAAATATATATAAATAATAAAGAGAGGGACAAGTTAAGAAGGATGAGGTATCACATGAACATTAAAGTATCATAATCATTGCGAGGTATCCTATCTCATCCCATGAACATTAAAGAATAATAATCACTGCAATGTATAGTATCAAGGATTATAATTTTAAGTTATTAATATTGATCAACTGTAGGATGGTTGAGTCCACAAATAAAAATTAATTAAGAATCTTTGTATGGTATGATTGAAAATCCAAGCAGTTAATAAAAGTTCCATCAAAGTATGTATATATTTTGTTTTTATAAATCTTCTGGAGTTTCACTGTGTAGCAAATTTTAAAACAATCGACGTACGTTTCAAGTGGACACTCCAGCCATATTCAGAATCAATATGAAGTTAATACAAATAAAAAAGACTATGCCTAATTAAATAGATTTAGAAGAGAAAATAGCCATTAAAGTAATTATGAAAATAAATAAATTAAAGTAAAATAAATAAATTACAATATATATATTTTTATACGATTTTTAAGGATAACAAAAAGTTAATTAATAAGGAAATATTCATTTGAATTGATAAAATAGAATAACTAAAGAGACAATAAATGATGAATTATTAAAAGAATTAATATCAATATTAATTAAAATCAAATAATATATTATAATTAAATAAATCTTGAGGAATCGAAATATAATAAATTAATAATAAGAGAAAAAGAGAAAAAAATTAGGAATAATTATATTAAATAAAATAAAATGAAATATGAGAGATTAAATAAGGTTTAATTATAAAATAAGTATATGATTAATAATAATAATCGAAGAGTCTTATTATTTATTTATTGATAAATTATTAAAAGAGTAAAGAATGTTTATTTTTATTAATTGAATCACCATTCTAATATAATTACATATTATGAAATTTTTAATATATTATAATAAATTAACTTTAAGTGAATTAAAATAAATAAGTTAAAGTAAGGGAATTGTATAAGTATATATACAATAATAAAGAGAGGGACAAGTTAAGTAGGATTAACAAATATAAAAGAAGAACTAAAATGATGTGCTAACCAGAAAGAAGAAGGGGTTTATAAAGATTGATATTCAGCTCAACAAAAATGATGTGTTAATAAGAAAGAAAAAAGGGGTGGTTTATAAAGAATGATATTTGCAATAAATGAATTAAAATAATTTGATAGGAGAAAAAATAAGAATAAGACACAAAAATAATGAATTATAAGATAAAGGAGAGATTTAAGAGAGAAAAAGTAAGAGAGGGAGAAGAGAGAATGGAGGTAAGGACATGGATAAGAGAGATGCAAGGGTTAGAGTATTGAAGAGGGATGAATGTGATGGGATTTAGTGATTAAGATGATGGATTAAGGGTTTGCAATATTGGATTACTTTGTATCCATTTTCACAATTAAAGTTAATTGGATGTTTTTCAATTTCAAGAGCTTCCCTGAGTAGTTTAGAGGAGTACTAAGTAGTGGAGGAAAGAACTTTGGTATGATCAAAACACATTTGGTGTTTAGTGTTGAAAGAATGTTCCACTATAGAAAATTTGTTGAGACGATTGTGATGGGTGTCAATGATGTGCTCTTTGAGACGAGTTTGGATGGATCTTCATGTTTGACCAATGTAGGATTTTCCACAAGAACATGGAATTTGGTAGATGCCTTGGGATAGATACAGCTTGGATTTATCCTTAACACTTCTGAATATCTGTTTAAGGGTTTTATGGGGTTTGAAGATAGTTTTGATGTTCTTTCTAATTAAAATTTTAGAGATACAATCTATGATTCCTTGGATATAGGGGAGGAAGATTAATGATTTGAATGGGGGAGAGATATTATAGGGTCTTGGTTTTGGGTTAAGGACATGACGAAAATATTTTATTATAAGACTTTGATGGTAGCCATTGGCTATGAGGGATTTGGTAAGGTGGAATATCTTGAGAAAAGTGTTTGGGGTTAGATACACACAAAACTATGGTGATAATAGTTTTAAGGATAGCAGATTTTTGTGAACTCGAAACCAAGACCCTCCAACATCTCTTCCCCATTCGGATCATTCATCTCTCTCCCTTATATCCAGGGTGTCACAGATCATATCTCCAAATGTTTAATTAAAAATAACATCAAAACTATCTTCAAACCCCATAAAACCCTTAAATAATTAGTCAGAATTGTTAAGGATAAATCCAACCCATATCTATCCCAAGGCATCTACCAAACTATTTGATCTTGTGGAAAATCCTACATTGGTCATACAGGAAGATCCATCCAAACTCGTTTCAAAGAGCACATCGTTGAAACCCATCACAATCATCGCAACAAATATGCTATAGGGGAACATTCTTCAACACCAAAAACCAAATATGTTTTGATCAAACCAAAGTTATTGCCTCCACTGCTCATTACTCCTCTATACTAATAAGGGAATCTTTTGAAATTGAAAAGCATCCTAATAATTGTAATCATGAAGATGGGTACAAACTAATCCAATCTTAAAAACCCTTAATCCATCATCTCAATCACTAGATCCCTTTAGCTTCATCCCTCCTCAATACTCTATCCCTTACATCATCTCTCTTATCCCTATCCTTACCTACATTTTCTCTTCTCCCTCTCTCTCACCTTTTCCCTCTTAACACTCTCCCTCGTCTTATTAATTCATTATTTTTGTGTCTTATTCTTAATTCTCTGATCAAGTTTTTTTAATTCATTTATTGTGAATACCATTCTTTATAAACTTCCCCCTTTTCTCTTTATTGTTAACACATCATATTTTAATTCATTTTTGTTGTTGTTAATATCAGTCTTTATAAATCCCTCATTTTTCTTTCTTGTTAGCACATCATTTTAGTTCTTTTTTTCAATTTGTTAATCCTACTTAATTTGCTCTTCTCTTTATTATTTTATATATATTTATACAATTCTCTTATTTTAACTTATTTATTTTAATTATCTTAAAGCTAATATATCCTAATATATTAAAAGTTGGTCTCAATAGATGTTAACTATTACCATCATTATTAAGAATTTCATTGTTGGATCTATTGATTTTTCTTTTAACAAAAATGGTTTATGTATTTATATAAAAAAAAAATGCACCGAACCATACATCCTTGAATTATATCTATTGCATCCATTAATATTATTATTTTAGATATAATTCTTTTACAATTCCCTTAATTTATTTATTTTAATTTTCTTAACATTAATTTATTATAATATATTAAAAATTTCATTCTTTGACACATTAATATTTATTTATATTAGAATGGTGATCCATTGATAATAAAAATAAACATTCTCCATTCTTTTAATAATTTATCAATAAATAAATAACAAGAAATCATTTTAGTTCTTCTTTTCTATTTGTTAATCCTATTTAATTTGTCCTTCTCTTTATTATTTTATATATATTTATATGATTCCCTGATTTTAACTTATTTATTTTAATTCTTTTAAAATTAATATATCTTAATATATTAAAATTTGGTTTTAATAGGCATTAACTATCATCATCATAATTAAAAAGAATATTTTTAGATTTATTAATATTATTATTTTAGATATAATTTTTTACAATTCCCTTAATTCATTTATTTTAATTTTCTTAAAATTAATTTATTATAATATATTAAATTTTTTATTGTTTAATACATTAATATTTAATTATATTAAAATGGTGATTCAATTAATAATAAAAATAAACATTCTCCACTCTTTTAATAAATTATCAATAAATAAAGCACAACAATCTATTTAACCTCTTGAATTTTATTTTATTTTATTAAATATTATTATCCTTATTCTTCTCTCTAATTATTAATTTATTATATTTTCATTCCTGGACTATTTGGGATTTACTTAATTATAATATATTATTTGATTTTAATTAATATTAATATTAATCTCTCTTTGTAATTCATTTTTTATTCTCTCTTTATTTTATTAATTCAAATGAAAATTTTCCTATTATTGCTTTTCATGATTACCTTAATAGTTATTTTCTCTTCTAAATCTATTTAATTCATCATAATGTTTTCTATTTGCAATAACTTCATACTAATCACGAAGATAAGTGGAGTGTCTACTCAAAACATAATCGATTTTTTCAAAATATACTACAGAGTAAGTCTCCATAAAATTTAACACAATGTTAAAACATTGTGCAAACATTCATGCTCAAAAGTAAATATTTATTTTAATTTAAAAATTTTCAAACAATATAAAATTTAAGGTTTGGTTTTTTAATATCACAATTTTCTAAATAAAATGTACTTTAAAATAAATCTTTACTATTGTATTATATGAATACATCATCAACTTTGTGATATCTCAGTTAATGCTTAGTAATTCAAAAGTTAACTTAAACATATGTTAATATAATCCAACATATATTTGTTATAATAAACAATAAATATGACAATAAAAAAACCACATTTTATGCTTGTACTATTTAATGTATTTTGAATAAGAAAGTTGTAAATTGCTGTTTACTTTTTATATCCAGCATTATAAAATGAAGAAAAAAACATAATTGACCAATTATAGATACCCATAATAAAATGACACATCCACTATATATATATCGAAATAAAACATTTATGTATCACTCTTCGTTGCCATCACCTTTATTATATTCTTAGCTTGACATTATAACATTATTCTCAAAAATATGTTTTAATATTGGATCATGTCTCATTACACCACCAATCCCCATCTGACACATTCGGGTAAAAAATAATTGGTTGCAGTGTATTGGGAAAACATAAGGCTCCTTAGTTTCAACCCACAAATTTTTAGAGCTAATACATATTAGTCCACTATCATGATAATCCTTTACATTATTCCAATTGAAGGTATCTCACCACTTGCACCTAAAAATAACACATTAAGAAGACGAGAAATACACTTGCATGATCTCTTGTATATTTTCAACATAACCTAACTTCCCCTCTATTAGGTTTTGATCACAGTGGCTAGCATGAATAGATTGGTCGAACTCAACCTCCACTCCACAATCTGGTGTGATGTGGCCATCATCGACATCCTTAGTGAAAAAATGATGTCCATGTGTCCACATAGATGGGAACAAATGCACCTGTAAAAATGCGAACAAATGACAGTGTCATATGTCTAATAACTCAGATTCCCGAGGGTTATATCAAGCAGTCATGATCCAGATATGAGATCTCTTCCCCCAAAGTTGGGGAGGTTACATGCTTGACTATCTTGATTCTCTTGGGGTTAGGATCCATAATCAAGGATGATAAGTTACCCTATTTACCATCCATGAATCATGGGGAAGTACTTAGAGGGTTTTTTGAGGGGTTGTTCTTGGGAAAAAATGTCTAATAACCCAAGCATTAATAAAAACATAATGCAAGTTATAATTCAAATGTGCATTAAAAATTGAACATGGTACACATAGAGATCATTACAAAGTTGCTGCACCTGATCCCTATGTTTAGTGCATCTTCTACTCATGGGTAACGACTGGACATGCCATATTTCTTTATGATTTGGTCAGCCACCCAAGTATTGGAACAAATATTTGGCATATTTTCTTTTAGATGATTAGGACAAGGCATGCTTTTTCCATTCAACTATCTGAATTATCTACTGTCACTATCCCATTTCCTTCTTTTCTCTTCATACAATGAAACCCATGGTTGCATTCCCTCTGCATTGTAAATAATGAATTTATTGATGGCATCAATTTATGAATTCATTGATGTATACACGAATTCAAAACAAATAGTATGAGATCAAATATATATTATCAAATTCAGTTTAAATAGCTGCTCTGTACAAATTTGACAAAAAATAAGTGACTTACTCTTTATCATGTGCCTTTTTTTTGTTCATTTGGAGTAGATTCCCTTCCCTTTTGTTCTCATCCTATTGGTCATCCTAAACCACTAACCCTAATGTGTCATCAATTTGATTGATGTACTCACTGGCATAATAGAACGACTTGTATACTATGTACCCCTTCGCCATATAGCCCTATGGTTTTGCCATTTTTCAAACAAATGCCTTCAACTTTTTCATGTACCTCTCTAAGAAGAACATCCAATGACATGAGAGCACCCCAACTAATTCAACCTCATTAGCTGGGTGAATTAGAAGATGGACATCCGAGTCCATAAAACTCTTGGGAAGTTTCTTTTCACACATATAAACAATCTGATCTATCTCTCGACACCATCATAAAATGTTATCCATACAAATCTCCTTTGATGTGATCCAATGTACAAATACCAATAATTTCAATATGGCATGTCACAAGTTCTGGGGGAAGTCATAGTTCACAAACCACACACGAGCAACCAATAAAAAAACTTCAAAATAGATACACAAATAATTAATTTCCATAAAATTGTGAGTGCATAGTATATTTTAACCTACTATACATAAAAAGAATCATGTATTCGACATAAATACCCTTATAAGGTTCAAATGGTCATGTGATTTCAACCTCGACAATTGTCCTTCTACAGTGAAGCAACATCATAGATTCTACCCATATAAAAAAGGTGCCTTTGCACCCAATATAACATCCTTCACCATAGAAAGGTCATCTTTCTTCAAAATCCATAGGACATCACTTTCTTTAAAAGGCTAAGATGAACCGACCTCTCCTCTAATTTATTTTCTTGGCCAATGTATCTTTTTAGTATTCAAACAAATAAGATCTCTCCTAACAACCAATATGTCACTTTTTTCGATGATATGCGCCTCCATAAAAAAGATGAAACCTTTTTGAATATATGCATGGGATCTAGTAAGTGGGAAATATTAAGATGCTCCCAATGTGCAATCTCATAAAATACAAATTTCATTTTCATTTCAAGGGAATTTTCTCAGCATAAGTGTCAAAAATTTGAGGATCATCGAACATAGGTTCCCCATTTGACTTGAATAGTTATGCAATTTCCTTCTCATTCTTTGTTTCATATGCCCTAATCTAGTCTATAAGTGTGATTATTTTAGGTCTCCAAGTTCTCTCTAGTTTACGATTGAAATCAAATGCAACTCTTCTATATGGGTGGTGTTTTGGGAGGAATACCCTTAAGCATTCATACACTAGCTTTCGTAGGTGGTTGGACCACCCAGCCTTTATAGAAGATCCACAACATTTACATCCATGATACCCTTTTGTTACAAGACCCATGATGTTATTGTATATAGTGCACATTAGCATAAAAAGAGATAGTTTCACCAAATTAAGTATATCAAATAACGTTACAGATATGAACAAATAGATAACATGCTTACTAGAGAAGAATCCTAGTCCTGGATAATTGTGTTTGGTGTACACACATATGCCACACAATGTAAAATACCTCTCCATTGGGATGGGTCTTGATGCATCATACAAATGTATCCCTTACCATAATTTCTTGAATTCATCAATCAATGGTTGGAGGTAGACATCCATTCTATTCATCTGTTTTTTATTTGGGACTATAAGAGCCAATATAAGATGTTCATTCACAGACAAATATGGGGGGGATATTGTTATTTATCACTACCACTGGCCAAATATAATGTTGGCACGAGGTTAGACCGCATAAAGTGCGGAAGCCGACAGCCGTGAAGAAGGATAATCCGCGGAAGAAAGGACCATTCGCGGAGAACAAGGAACCGACGAAAGCGCAAAAGTTGTTTAGTTAGTTAGAATAGGTCATGTGGACCGTTTTGTAACCAATTAGTTTGATATAAATAGGAGTGGTTGTAAGCCTAAGGGAAGCATAGTTGAATCGAAGAATTAAGATGTTTTTTGAACTGTTCTGTATCCACGATAAGATGTTTTAAATTGTTTCTGCGAAGGTTGTACCGCAGTTTTGATGAATGCATGAAGATGTTCGGTTATGGTTATATCTTTTGTCTCTACTTCTGTTAAATGATGAATACAAGTGTTTGCGATATGTTTAAGGTTTTGAGGTTCGATAATTGCTGTTGATGTGAATGATCTGTTTAACTATGTTGATGCGAATGTTAATTATGTACTGAATAATGCAAAAGAATGACTAAATGCATGAACTGTTAGCATGATACGAATACATAATCTCTGGTTTCTATAGTTGTAAAGTGATATTTGATGCATGTCCTCACCCCACTCCAAAAATATGGTTCCTGCATCCCCCTTGATCATCTCGGGTGAGACTTCACTCGCTCTGCGAGTCACTAGTACATATGGTCAAATTTGCCACGATTTTTTGTTGTAATAACCACAAATTTTCGTCCGTGTTGCAACGATTGGGGTTTCATTTTTTCGTGGAATGACATTCGTGGATATAGGGACAAAAATTCCCCATTGTGGAAATAGCAATGCTTCATAGTGGGCACGTGTCAACTACACAACAGTTCTCAGATCTACGGAAGATGAATCCTGCCATGAAGTTTCATCCCTATATCGACGTACAGCTTCTATAAGTTCCACGAATGTGCGTGGAAACATTTTTATAGTTCCACGAATGTGCATCGCAGTATCCACGCATTGATTCAAAATATTTCGTGTTAGGTTTAGCACCTGCGTGGAAACATTTTTATAGTTCCAAAAATCATCGTCACAGTATACACGCATCGATTCACAAACTTTCGTGGCAGGTTCAGCACCTGCGTGGAAACAATTTTTTTATTTCCACGAATCATAGTCTCAGTATCCACACATAGATTCATAAACTTTCGTGGCAGGTTCAGAACCTGCGTGGAAACAATTTTATATTTCCATGAATCATCATCTCAATATCCACGCATAGATTCACAAACTTTCATGGCAGGTTCAACACCTGCGTGGAAACATTTCCTATGGCCTACACCAATGTTCGTTGATATATCGACAATACCTGGAAGTGCTAATTTTTTTTTTTGAATGCTCATAAAATTTAAATTTTCTTCTTGCGATATAATGCTTAAATAATCATCAAAAGAACCCAGAAAACACCTCTAACTAGGCTTAATAAGATGATAAGAAGATTGTGTGGTATTGGTTGAGAAAGTTGGTCAAATGATGCATGTGCCATCGAGATGATGATGATTATATTCAAAATTGAGTTGTAATAATTTGAAAGTAGCTGGGGATTGATTGGACCGGTACTAAAGACTCACCCAAAAGGATGATTGTGACTTGATAGTTGAAGTTATTAAGGAGTCACCATATGGCTAGTGGAAGTGGAGGTTATTCATGAGTTGTTGGCAAATATCTTCAGACACTTGTCTTCTCATCCATGTGAGAAAAGTAGCGAGGCACATGCAATTGTAAAAGGTCCAAAAGTTGCTAATATTTGTATTGTGGGGCTAATTATGTGCAAATGGTTGTGAAAGACAAGCCATGCTTGATGCCTAGGAGGCCTGTTATGTGCTATAAATATGCACATTGTATCAAGTGAATTTCAACCAAGTAATATGAAATGAGTTTGAAATTCTCTCACTCATACTTTGCCTACAATTGCAACCATATTTGCAAAGTTTCCCTAAAAGGAAGGATGACAAAAACTTGCACAAATGTACCATAGGCTCTATAAAATACTAGCTAGAGTAGGACACATTAGTACATATTATGGGTTGAAATTCATGTGCCTTATTCCAGCATTCAAATGAAGTTCAAAGCACTAAACAAGCCACCTACAACCATAAACAGTTATGAAAGGTAGATTTGGGTTACCAAGTCTTTATGATAAGCAGTAACACAAAAAAAATTGTTCAAGTAGTTTTCATACTTATCCCTTTTCAACAATCAATTCTTCAACTTCAACTTTTGTCTTTTAATGGCACAAATCTGTTGTAAAAAACTATTCTTCACTTCTGATTCAACATGCATACAGGTAACACCGATGTTGTCCCATAACATTATTCAAAATCAACTTCAATTTGGTCACAAAGAATAGGCTCAGTCTTCAAGTTATAACACAAGTCCTTCAAATATGCTATAAAGAATTATACCTTAGCTATATTCACTTCTTAAGAATGTCTATATGCTTCTATAATGGTATTTAGATGCTTAATAAAACTTTCTCAGAGTCATTTATCATCAAACTTTTCATGAGCTTGTAAACAACAAACACAGTCCTAGATAGATATCTCAAGAACTTGAACTAAATGTATAAACATGAAGAATTGTAAGCCGCAGTCTTAAGCACATGTGGATAGCAGTTGAATGGTGATCTGATCCAACACAATTTGCAGTCAGCATATCTAGATACTAGTGTCAGCCTCTGTATCCATAATTTTCTCAGATAATAGTTTCAAAACACCTTGTAGTGGGGTCTGGCCTCCTAAAAGAATGAAATCTTGTCACCATCTAAGGCTTAATACCTCATTCAATAAGACTGATCCTCCTATTGGATACCCTGTTTGTTGTTGGAGAAACTTTTACACCAGTTTGAAGTGACATTTGGACACTATTGGGCATGTCTTGGACCAAAAAGTTTCATTTGATTAACCTTTATCAAATGCACAATCAAGGACTCCAACAATTATGATAACCCACAAACATATACGAAGAATGATGAAGTTGGAATCAAGTACTCATCAAAATGGAAAAAGGGGATCAACATCTAAGGATATCCCACCGATACAATACATAATTGTTAAGCAAGATAATAAGGCATCACACTCAGCTGGTGCACCTCCATACACCAAATCACCCAAGCTCCAAGACTCTGCAATTTTATTGAATTGAGAAGTTCAAAGTTGTACACAAAAGATGATCATTTGCAGAATTGGTCTTAGCATCTTCATATTTTTAGTAGTCAGACAATTTTCTCAACATGGATGTCGATAACATGAAATTTCCATCCTTATCTCGAGTGTGGGGGATATGGAGGTGTCCGATCCATTCAGCATCTTCAATAACAACCTATTGATTCTTCCTAGAAGCAATATTTATATCATCACTCAAGCATCCTAGGATCTCAAGTGTAGTACTTGTACATCAAAGAAGGAAAGCTGGAGAAGAGTACCTAGGACCAACAACAGATCAACCTTTGATTGGGAAGTTGCAGAACATACTTTCACCAGGGACAAATATCCTAGAGACACTTGTCTTCTCATCCATGTGAGAAGAGTAGAGAGGCACATGCGATTGTAAAAGGTCCAAAAGTTGCTAATATTTGTATCGCGGGGTTAATTATGTGCAGATGGTTGTGAAAGACAAGCCATGATTGATGCCTAGGAGGCTTGTTATGTGCTATAAATATGCACATTGTATCAAGTGAATTTCAACCAAGTAATATGAAGTGAGTTTGAAATTCTCTCACTCATACTTTGCCTACAATTGCAACCATATTTGTAAAGTTTCCCTAAAAGGAAGGATGACAAAAACTTGCACAAATGTACCATAGGCTCTATAAAATACTAGCTTGAGTAGGACACGTTAGTACATATTATGGGTTGAAATTCATGTGCCTTATTCCAGCATTCAAATGAAGTTCTAAGCACTAAACAAGCCACCTACAGCCATAAACATTTATGAAAGGTAGATATGGGTTACCAAGTCTTTATGATAAGCAGTAACACAAAAAAAAATTGTTCAAGTAGTTTTCATACTTATCCCTTTTCAACAATCAATTCTTCAACTTCAAGTTTTGTCTTCTAATGTCACAAATCTGTTGTAAAAAACTATTCTTCACTTTTGATTCAACATGCATACAGGTAACACTGATGTTGTCCCATAACACTATTCAAACTCAACTTCAATTTGGTCACAAAGAATAGGCTCAGTCTTCAAGTTATAACACAAGTCCTTCAAATATGCTATTAATATGTTTCAATGCTTTGCAAATTTTTCTTCTTCAAGCTCAGATTTCACATCCTTGTGTCCTTTGAATAATCATAAGGCTTAAACAACATTTTGCAATGTACGAGTTCGGTCTTACAAAGAATTATACCTTAGCTCTATTCACTTCTTGAGAATGTCTATATGCTTCTATAATGGTATTTAGATGCTTAATAAAACTTTCTCAGAGTCATTTATCATCAAAATTTTCATGAGCTTGTAAACAACAAACACAGTCCCAGATAGATATCTCAAGAACTTGAACTAAATGTATAAACATGAAGAATTGTAAGCCCCAGTCTAAGCACATGTGGATAGCAGTTGAATGGTGATCCGATCCAACACAATTTGCAGTCAGCATATCCAGATACTAGTGTCAGCCTTTGTATCCATAATTTTCTCAGATAATAGTTTCAAAACACCTTATAGTGGGGTCTGGCCTCCTAAAAGAATGAAATCTTGTCACCATCTAAGGATTAATACCTCATTCAATAAGACTGCTCCTCCTATTGGATACCCTGTTTGTCGTTGGAGAAACTTTTACAGCAGTTTGAAGTGACATTTGGACACTATTGGGCATGTCTTGGACCAAAAAGTTTCATTTTATTAACCCTTATCAAATGCACAGTCAAGGACTCCAATAATTTTGATAACCCACAAACATATACGAAGAATGATGAAGTTGGAATCAAGTACTCATCAAAATGGAAAAAGCGGATCAACATCTAAGGATATCCCACTGATACAATACATAATTGTTAAGCAAGATAATAAGGCATCACACTCAGCTGGTGCACCTCCATACACCAAATCAACCAAGCTCCAAGACTCTGCAATTTTATTGAATTGAGAAAAGTGAGAAAAGTAGCGAGGCACAAAGATCATTTGGAATTTGGGAGAAAAATGAAAAATACTGGACTGCCTGTATAATGTAGTTTCTAGAATTCCCTACTCCTATAGTTTTCATGTATAATGAAATTTCCCAATTGCCATCGAAATTCCAACTTTCGGTAACCACCAGAATTTCCGTAGCTTGCAATTTGTAAAAGACCACAATGCCCAGATTGTTCATAAAAGACCACAATTTGATATTAATGAAGTAGTGAATACTCAACTGTGTAGAATAAGTCCTGTAGGTGACTGCTAATGTCTCCTTCGAACTCCAAATGTACAACCAATAAGTTCTTAACACAAGCTCTTTGGTAAATTCAAAACTGCCATATCAACATATTATAATGAGTTACACTGACAAGCAAACTAAAACGATAAACTAATATTCAGTATCATGTAATAAAATAAACATATATATCATATAAAAAAAAGAGAGATATAGTTGAAGATACCAACCTAGGTGTGAAACCATTCTTGAAAATATACTCAGAAGTGTTACTTTCAGAAAAGACTGTTTGTGCCTCGGAGAGGCCACTCTTCTCTAGGAACCAGCTGACCCTACAAGAGGGTGTGTACAAACCATAGAGAGAGAAATGACTGGTGTTGATTAGGTCAATGACAGTCAAGCACAGTACATAACTCAAAATAAATAAAGTCACAAAAATTATAAACTTCAACCAAGTCTCAGCATAAGAGAAGTGATTATCAGCACACCACAACTAATCACAGGTGATCAAAGTCAAGTACTCTAAAGACAAAAAATTCAACAAGGTGGTATAAAAAAAATGGAGGGTAAATGACCACATTAACCAATCAAGGTGGGAGAGGTACAACAAGTATTTAATAACTCAATCAGTAACATGTAATAAAATAAACATATTGATCATATAACACTAAGAGAGGTATAGTTGAAGATCTCCACGTCAACATTAAACCAAAAATCAGATTTGAAGTGTGGGTACAAATATAAACAATGGTCATAAAATAAGAAAATATAAACAATGGTCATAACATAGGTGTGGGTAGTAGAAGACCCATGACCCTTAGAACCAAGGGTATGCTCCAAATGTGGCCAAACAACCATAGTACTCTATAAGAGCAAAACTTCAACAAGGTGGTTTTAAAAAAGTTACTCAAGGAGGGTAAATGACCCCATTCAACACAAGTGAAAGATAAGGTATCACAAGACCAATCATAGCCCAATCAAGGTGGGGAAGGTACAACCAGTCATATCTCTCTCAAATGTACAGCTGTTCTATATAACCTGAAAGTTCATCATCACAGTATAAGGAAGGGTGGTGGGATGCCAAATAAAAATATCCCTCATTTCTCTCTATGCAATCCTGATAACATCACATAACAGATAAGTACCTTGTACTATAGAAAATAAAAGCCACCTGTGTTAACATAATTTTGATCTCTATCAACTTCAACACTCTTCTGTTGTCCCTGTGACGAAATTGGTCCTCGAGATGTAATGGGCAGTAATCTCATAACATAATTTTCATCTCTTTCAGTAACAGTTGATAAAATAAACATATTGATCATATAACAATAAGAGAGGTATAGTTGAAGATCTCCACGTCAACATTTAACCAAAAATCAGATCTGGAGTGTGGTACTATTTCTGAATAGTGCTAAAGCAACAGTAAAATATTTTACAACATAATTTTGATCTCTATCAACTTCAGTGCTCCTCTGTAGTACCTGTGCTGAAGTTGGTCCTTGAGATGTAATGGGCAGTAATTTTATAACATAATTTTCATCTCTTTCAGTAACAGTTGATAAAATAAACATATTGATCATATAACAATAAGAGAGGTATAGTTGAGGATCTCCATGTCAACATTTAACCAAAAATCAGATATGAAGTGTGGTACTATTTTTGAATATTGCTAAAGCAACAGTAAAATATTTTACAACATAATTTTGATCTCTATCAACTTCAACACTCCTCTGTGGTCCCTGTGTTGAAGTTGGTCCTCGAGATGTAATGGGCAGTAATTTTATAACATAATTTTCATCTCTTTCAGTAATAGTTGATAAAATAAACATATTGATCATATAACAATAAGAGAGGTATAGTTGAAGATCTCCACGTCAACATTTAACCAAAAATCAAATCTGAAGTGTGGCACTATTTCTGAATAGTGCTAAAGCAACAGTAAAATATTTTACAACATAAATTTGATCTCTATCAACTTCAACACTCCTCTGTGGTCCCTGTGCTGAAGTTGGTCCTCGAGATGTAATGGGCAGTAATCAAATTATAAATAGTGATGATCATCGAAGTCATGATGAACATATCTAATATAAAGAGAATCAATTTTTCAGACTAATATATCTACATGCAGCACATACATGAGTGATGATGTGTGAGAAAACACAACATTTGAATATTAAAATACAAAATAATTATAAACAAGCATACAATGACTTGTGATGACATTTAAATTTAAAATTCAAATTCTAAGAAAATAAAAGATATAAACGGGAAAATTCCTAAGAGCATCACATAAAAGATAAGTACCTCGTAACTATACCAAATAAAAGTTATCCATGTTACATACTAACAACATCGATATCCATCAAAATACAAGTCATGAATTTATGTTGCATCTACTTTTTCGTTGATTTCTGTTTTTTTGCATTGAAAAAACTTGCGAGTACGATATCACAATCATCAATTGGCGCAGTATTTACTGCGATATCTCCTATTATTGTTTGTGTTTCCATGCTCTCATTTATTCCACTTCTTATACGTCGTTGAGCAAGGCATGGAGGCAGTTCTGTAGGGGTGTGAACTGCACCAACGGAAATGAGCATATATATATATGACGTTGAATTATTATTGAAATAAATATTTCATTATTTTGGTTAAAATTACAATATTTCTCTTTACCAGTCTCTGTAGATGTGACAATTGGGGTGTTAATTGGAGGTCTAGTTGCTTCCTCTTGCATTTCATGCTCTTGAGCTTCATGGTCTTCCATTGAAAGAAGAAAATGTGTAAGTATACGTCAGGAAATATATATATCTAATCACAGTAGATATTTCTATTTCCAAAGCATACATACCAGAATGGACACTATGCTCCACACTATCATGGGACATGTTCACCCCAATATCAACTTGTACTTGCTGAGTACCGCTAGATTCACTGATGCGGTTGCATTGTTGCTTAAAAACAAACATAAATTTGTAGTTATGGGTGATATAAGCAGAAGTTCTGGATAAACTTTAATAGTATACTACAATTGGTGATATACCTGCATTTGCGTCATTGGGGAGATTGGAGTCTACCCCAAGATTTTTCGATGTTCAACCACACTTTTAAAACCAAACTTGAAACCAAGCTTTAGGTCTTCCTCGGTGGCAGCAGCTTGGAACGTGTTTCCCTTCAATGCATGATAACAAATTTTAAAATTTCCAGTATCAAAATAAGATATTTGTTCGGTACTGTTAAATAAATATTCCCAACAATTAATCATTTAATACTTACGATTCTTGCTTTTAGTTTTCTATAGCCACCCTGTCCCAGTCGATGTTGCATGTGCTTTTCCATTCTAGTCTTGGTTGCTTTGGAGGTGTTAGGTAGCCTATATATGAAAAGTTTCAAAAACCTTAGATATCAAAAATCTTACTTAAAACAAAAAAGAAAAAAATAATTGAGTTTATTTCAGTAAATAGATGATATATGTTGTACCTTGCTTTACCAGGCCGTGGTTGTTTTCCTTGTCTTTTTTGCAAGTTCTCCTTTGCATCATCATTTATAATAATTTCAACGTATGTCTATTTCAATTTCATGATTAAAATCAATAAATTAATGGATAAATACCAACAATTTTCTGAATCTTGATAGGAACACAAGAGTCATACATTAGAAAGGTGAGATCTAGTGATCCAGTGCTTTTAACTCATGCTTCTCTAGGAAAATATTCCTAGTCATCTACAATACGTTCATCTCTAGAGTCATGTGGAGTCCTAGGCTCCATCTCATCATGCTCCAGCATGGCATTCTGCTCTCTCTCATCAGTGCCGTCATCAATGGATTCGAGGCCAACCATAGGAGCGCCAAAAAGCCTCATTGGTACATTGCTTCTTTTTTGCTGCATTGGACCATCACTGCTACCTATACCTGTCTCGGCAGGTTCTGTAGTGACGGGTTTTAAAAAATACTACAAACAATAAACTTTACTTTATCAGATCACTGGGAATAATAAAAAACATTGTATCAGATATGAACTCACAACATAGCTTAAAAAAAATTGTGAAGATGCCACTTACCCCATAAGATTTTATTTGATCTTGCAGCTCTAGAATCCTTGCCTTGTTCTCCTGTGTCAAGGGCCTATTGTGAGCCAAGGCAAGCATTTCTATGTTTGACTTTTTCAAGGCTACTCTAAAAGTGTGCAGTGGGTCAGTGGAATAGAAAATCTCTTCCTCAAAACCCTCATCACCCAGATCGTGTGCACGTGGCTAAATTCATCAAACAATAAATTAAATTAAGCAATATAATTTTAACATCATTCAAATATTGATATTGTAATGAAGATTAAGTTACTATTATGCACTAACACTTACCTGACGCGGTGTTATGGCCGGTGAGTGTCCACGCTGAACAGGCGCCGTGGAAGCAGTAGGTGCCTTTCCACGGTCCTGAATGAACCAATAATCCATCATAATGTCAGAAAAATGAACCAGTAATCCATCATAACCTCAGAAAAATGTGAATGTCAATAGTGGACATTGAATGTTAACATACTAAATCAAAACATTTAGTTATTTTACTAAACAATTACTTGACGGGCCATAGAGTGTGACCTTCCATGGTCACCCTCGACCATGGAAGCAGCAGGTGCCTTTCCATTAGCGCCACACCGACACAATAAATCAATAAATAAACGTTTACCTCATACTAAATAATTGTAACATAAAGAAAAATGAGATATTGTATTAATATTAATTTTTACCTCAGAAGTAGAAGATACATGTTCTGCTCCATGGCCATGAGCAGACTCCTGCCACAGTTTAATAAGCTTGTTTTCATATGGAAATATTAACAATAAGCACGGAAAAAGCGAATGCTAACAGTGAAAATCAGAACATCTTGTTATTGTAGTCATATTTATTTACTATATTTAACATTTACCTGACGAGGCGTAGATTCTGACCTTCCACGGTCACCCTGGACCGTGGAAGAAGCATGTGCCTTTCCACTGCCGCCACCCTAAACAAATGTCAATAGTCAATAATTGCATCATAATAAAAAATGAGATATTCATAGCAGTGTAATCACCATGTAATCACATGGAAATATTCATAATAAGCATGAATAAAGCGAATGACAACAGTGGAAATCGAATGTTAAAAGAAAAAAACAAAACATTCAGTTATTGTAGTCATGTTTAGTTACTACATTTAGCATTTACCTGATGAGGAATAGTTTCTGACGGTCCACGGTTCCCCTAGACTGTGAAAGCCACATCTATTCTATTTAAGTTGTAATTGATCAACAACTCTTCACCTGCAAGTATTGTTTTTATTACACATACAAATATACGATGATGTTCGTGTGCCTCAAATTCGCAATTTGGTTGCTTATTTGTTGTCACTGGTCGTGTACTATTTATAAAGCTAACAACATTTCCGGACACTTTTGGTCTCCCATCAATATACATATTCGCCCCTTTGTTTTTATTGTTTTATGCTATTTGAATATAATTTGCGGCAACTCCATATCTCCACATACTTCGAGTATATTGGACCAAGATCAACCAGTTATTGTATCTGTATAGTGGTCCTACATACTCCATCAATTCAGTTACACTGCCATAGCGGACCTTTATTCCATCCATGGAAAATAGCCCCAATCCATGTAAGGACGAAGGAGCGATGCGATACATCCTCCCATTGATGAGGAAATCTGTGTCCACTTGAGGTAGCATATTAGGTACCCATCGTTACACTAGATGTTTATACCTCAATGGCAAATCAATGTCTCCTTTGCTCTCAGCATCATAATTACACGACCCATTGTTGGCAATAAAATATTTCATGTGTCTATGAAATCTTTTCCTTATCTTTTCAGATCTAGTTGATATAAAACTGGTAGATCTAGTACAACTCGTCTCACTTTCAACCTCTCGGAGTATATCTTCATCATCACTTGAGGAAGATAGATCTGACAAATACCTATTTGGTGGTACCTACACTCCATAAAACAAGAATAAACAAGATGATGCTTTCTCTCTTCTTTGAAAGTACACATTTACTTAGTTAAACACATTTAATTCCCTCAAATCTAAGGCTTAGGAGGGACATGCCGAACCCTAGTGGATGTAGTGTTACAAATCTCAGCTGAATTGTTTAGTATTGGGAGGATGATTTGTGGCAGGAAGAGACCAAGTTACAGTGCCATAACAAGCTGTCCATACGACACCACATTCATCATTGTAGGTTGTGAGCTCTTTTGTGGACTAAGTTTGCATATTTGGGGGTCTTTTTCTCTTGTGGGTAGAACAAAACCACCGGGGACAACAAATTAAGGAAGTGAACTAGTATATCACCCAGTTTTGGTCCTTCCAACACTGCTGGGCATATTATTGGCAGCCTACCCTCTTTCTTTTAATGGCATATTTTTGGCATCCTACCCTTCATTTTTAAAATTTACATGCTGGTATTTTATGCTAATGCATATGAAAACTATTTGTTAGTAAAATGTTTGGAAAAATCACTCAACTAAGAAACATTATTTGACTATATCATCCCAAACAAACCATAACTACAGTGAGAGGGTCCACTCAGGAGTACATTGTAGTAGTGTTCGTAACTGTTTCATGTCAATACATCTTAACCAAATAACCAGTAAAATACTATAGCAGAGAACGCAAAATACATTAGCTAACTTAGGTGAAATATTACACCTTACACATGTTGCAAATTTCAAATTCATGCAAATTGGCACTCAAATGGCCATGAGAAATTTGATTTTCAAAGACTATTTTCAGACATTATGTGTATATTGATTTTCTGACTATATCGGTTTTTATTTTTATTTTTAAAAACAAATAATAAATTTCAATCAAGAATGAGTGTATCCATCAACCAAGCAGGAGGACCAAACCAGAAAAATGTCAACCTGAGAGTAGTCCCAAGTCGGTCACTGTGTTGAAGAAACTTCAACACTACTAGTTAGGTCAATGTGCTAATACAATTTTCAGTGACATGTAATGTAAGATAAACACATTAATCACAAAAAGAGGGTAACACACAACATCAAGAGAAGTAGGCCAAATGTAGACAAGGCAAAAATATTGGTTTCAGGAAGATTTTGAACATTGGTGTTTTACTCTATAAGCCTTGGAGTACTCACTATATCCAACAAAAACACCCTTCGAAATGGAGGATTTCAATTCAGTCCTTTTCTCCTCGAGAATATGAATATATACAAAGCAACCAAAAAAACAGTAGTGTGACACCTAGGGTTTATCACTAATGAAATCTTCTTATAGTGTTTTGTTCTTCAATACCCTATGAAGATACCTATTCATATATGCTCCCATGGTTAATTTCCACAAATTTCTCTCTTAACTATTTATGGTAAATTCACTTGCTCCTAAATCTATAAAACAAGTTGTGGGTGGGTTTTCTAATGAAAAATAGGTTCCTGTAATAGCTACTAGAATGTACTTTCAGATTCAACCACACTTCTCTCTGCTGTCCCTTACCTATTCAACTCCTCAAATGCTTTTTCACCAATCCTACAATGGAAAGAACTAGGGTTTGCTCAAATATTAATAAACCAACAATTAGCAATAATTTTGTGTAAGCTATCACTAATTCACGAGTCTAAAGTGTGAATTTTCCTTTTTATTAGTTGTAAAATGAATTTTGGGCATCCCATGCCACCTGTGGACAATGGAAGGCAATGAACATGCCCTATACCTCACATCTGGGTAGTTCTGGGCCCTATAATGACAAGCTACAACATTAATTAAACATATATGGGTAATGTTTTGAACATTAGTAGACACGTTTCACCTTCTAGTAGCCTCATCATTTAGTTCTGGGCCAGTTTTGTGGATGTGAGGTAGTTTTGGGCACAAATTAAGACTATCCATGTGTTCTTACAACATGAGACGCTTGCAAAATTTGAGGTATGGAAAGGCTAAGAGAAGAAATAATGGGTGTGTTGAGTGGAGTTTGGATAAGTATGAAACTTTTCATTGGATTTGCTCTGGCTACAACAAACTCCTGCAATATGCAGTAATTGGGCATCATGCCTTCCAATACAAACTTTTAGCACAAGTGACCCTAATAATCACAAGTCAGCTACGTGGGCATCATCTCTTGCTAGCTGACTAGTGGGTTGACTTTGGGGTTTTGGAACTGTTTCATGCTATAGAATTGGATAACATCAGCGATTGAGGACTTTGAATTGAGTGTACCAAGGCTGATTTCCTCCCGAATGGTGTTATTTATTTATTTATCCTAATGGTGTCAATGACCTTTTTAATAGACTGTTATTAAGGTTTCTATGCCTCCAAATAACTACAAGATATTCCAAATAAGGGGAGCACTCTAGTCTCCCAGGCAAGCAAACAACCGAAGGATGCCAACTCAACACTTGATAGTCAAAATAATAGAGGTCATTGATACCATTAGGATAAATAATTAAATAACAACATTCGGGACCAATGTGTTAGTTGCAATTAAATGTGTGGGGAATGTTATGTAAGACCCTCAAACAACCCTTATACACCACATGTGCTTGATGCAAACATTCAAATCCTTGACAATTTAAGCCTTAACTTAAGTGAAATCAACAAGAGATATAAGTGTTGGAAACAACCAAACCATGACTACAATGATAACTGAAAATCTAATGTGCAATAAGACAATTTTGAAAATTCGAAAACACCATGCATACAAAGAAGATATGAAGTCCATGTTCATAGTCTCACGACGAATAAAATTGTCATTGATGACAACATAAAAGTAACTAACAATTATGGAAAACATATAAAAGTTTTTATGGCTTTCAAAAGTAAGGTCTAAAAGTTTTTATGACTTTCTTTTCAATCTTTATGACAATTTGAATGGACAGGCCCCACTCATAGCCAAATACTTTTGAGATATTTACAACTCATCGGAGTATGGGGGACCATATAATTCTCAAAAGACATTGGATTCAGTATCCCATGCCTTTGAATAAACAGACCTTAGGACCACGCGTCTATTCTGATGCATGTGGATGTCTATGTGGGTTTTGAAAAGCCACTATCGTTGTTTTTTAACGTAGTACCCAAGGATTTGAGCCTCAGTAATCTTTGTCTGCAAAATATATTTGACCTGTTCGAGAGATTCTCCAACTTCCCGTTTTAGATTATAAATAGTAGTTGGATCTAATGCTATCAGGTTGATGCCGAATGACCGCCACCAGTCTCTAATCCAATCAGGGACGTAGAATGCAGGATCCTCATAGATTTGTGGAATTTGAAGTCCAAACTTTAGCATGGTATAATATGTTCTATCTGTATTTTCTTTTCTCAAGAATTTCCACCATAATTTTTTATATTTTTCATAAGTGTGTGTAGTACTTGGAAACCAGAGACTATCATCTTGATGTGGCCATGCTTCCAAAGAACGTATCCGGTTAATACAGTAGTATTGTTGGTCTAGTTGTAGCTCGGGGTGAGGTGTAGAGCCCTCTATTGAGATTAAGTTAAGATCTTGGTAGAGGTGTGTTAACCAATTGCTTGCATCAGCTGCTTTTCTCAGGGAGTTGTTGTAAATCATCTCTGGTACAATACTGGATCCCATAGGCATTCTTCTAAATTCTGGCACTAGTCTAATAAAAGCATCAGATCCCTGTAAGTTAGCATCTAATACTTCATCATGTCTCAACTCCCACCTAGGTTTCCAGTCTTGCATATAATCCAACCAACTCATATTATCATTGATAGTATAGATATGATTTTTTCCTCTGGTCCAAGCAAAGATTTTCATGTTTACTTGTGGGTTATGGGCCCACTGGATTCCGCTTTGACCTTCTATGCTCGCTTGCACCAGGCTCGTTTGTTTCAGGCTCGCTTGTTAAAAATCAACAGCATTCTCCTGTGTCAAATATTCTCTTATTAGTAACCATTGTGGCACTTTGGTGCAAATGTTTTTCCTAACTCATTGTTTCTCCATATTGTGTGCCTAGTGCCACCTGTCTATGTCAATGCATAAATCAACCTCTTCTTGGTTTTTGGTTCTAGTTGGCCTTGTTTTGGGCCTTGTAGTGGTTCTCTAATGTCACATACATAGTCATTGACACATTAAAACACAAACCTAAGCAGTGAGTGCATGGCATGAGTGAGTTTACCAAGGCTGATTTCCTCCCGAATGTTGTTATTTAATTATTTATCCTAATGGTATCAATGACCTTTTTAATAGATTGTTAAAAAGGTTTCTATGCCTCCAAATAACTACAAAATATGCCAAAAATTATGGATGACAACAGGGCAACGTGGTCCACACAATTATAAAATCCCTCAACCCAACACATTAGTTAAGTCCTAGTGTGTTGTCTAGAAGCATATTTATATATAGTATGTTTTGAATTAGGCTAGTAGTGTGACTAATTGTAAAATCCAATTCTGCTACAAAAGCTGATGGAATTTTCCCTAAATCATGGTCACCTTTGCACATGAAATTTCCTCCTTTGTTGGTTCATAGTTTCCAGAAGAGGAATTTGGAAACCTTAATGAAAGTCTCTCAACCACGGACGTGTAATAACATCATCAAATACTAGGGAATCATCATCATCATTGACAATCATTCAACCAGCTGTCCAACCAATAAAACATCATGTCAACCCCACTAAAAATGTGATGAAATCACAAATGGCCACCCATGAAAAATGGGGGGTAATAGTTGGAAATTTTGTTTTGTGAGCTATCTCATGGTGGTGAACGTTCTCCTTGTTTCTCCAGGGAATTGGATAATTTGGGCATTCCTTCTGAGCAATACTGAATTTTTGTTTGTCATCCATTTTCACCAGTTTGGTAGCTTGCCTTGAGGAGGTTCATTCTCCAATTCCCTAGATCTGATGGAGGATTATGATATATGGATGGGAATTTGTTTTCATAAGCTTTATCTTGGTATGAAATGCTAAAACTAGTTCCCTAGGGATTAGAGCTATGGAAGCTTATTTCTGAGCATTTGATGGTTTTTGAGCCATTTCAACACATGGTTGGCCTTTTCTTATGGTATTTGGAGACCATTCTATGATAATGCCCTTGCTCCTTGGATTTTGGTTGATCTCTTGGCATGCTTATTCATAAATTTTGGATGAGAACTCCTTTGGTTTTGGATTTGATTTACACTTATGAATGGATTAGGGTTGAATTGGGATAGAGCACTCCCTCTTCTAACCCTTTATGGATAATATGTTGCATCCATGCATTTGATGTTAGGGCTGAGTGCAACCATCCTCCAAGCTAGATGTTAGGGCTGAGTGCAACCATCCTCCAAGCTAGATGTTAGGGCTGAGTGCAACCATTCCCATGTCTGTTATTTTTCTGCTTCTACCTCAAAAACTATTGTTTAAGGCCTCCTTTGCACCCAGATCTAACTAAAGACGCCTAGACCTGCTTCTTTCACCACTGTACCTGCCCAAAATTAATTTTTAGGCTACTATGGAATTGTTTGAGGGCATTTTTAGGGTTGCTTTGTACCCAGAATTTATAACAGTCCCAAATACTGTTGTTTATGACCTCCAAGGTTGCCTTGAATTGCTTTTCTCATGCCCTTGCTGCATAGGACATGCCCATATTTGCATTTACAACTATTTTATGACTGTTTGAGGGTTAATTAAGACTCATGTACCTTCCAAACTTCCCAGAACATGCCCAGATTTACAGGTTACTATTTTTTATGGATTTTTTATGGTCATAAATGTTATTTAAAACACCCAAAATTGATTCTAAATATAAGGTTCTACCAAGCACCAGTTGCACCAGTTGCACCAGTTGCAGGACTTAGAAAAAAATATAAGGTACTACCAAGCACCAGTTGCGGGACTTAGAAAAGAATATAAGGTTCTACCAAGCACCAGTTGCAATGTTCTAAACTTGAGAAAGACAAACTATTCATAAGAGTTATAGTCTTCAAGCATCTAGTTATTTGATTTCCTGCCTTTACATTTTTAGTTGTGTGAATTTGATATTGAAACACTGTAAACATCAGATTAACTAGAATTAACTCAAGCATAGATCAATACTTGAAATCTGGAACAGAGTACTGTGTCAGCAAGTGGATTTAGTCTACAGGATAAGGTAGCTAGTGTTTGTGTGGCAACAAGCCACTAAACAATGGGAGTGTCTAGATCTAAAACATTTATCAAATTACAAGCGATATAAATGACAATAAAAGAAAGAGAAGCACAAGAGATAGGTAAGCCATCACACGAGGGATAAATTATGGGCATGAAAACAACACTAAATTTCAAATTTGGGCACGGTTTGTGCAAGTTCTAAGCATCATCCTCCATTTATGGGCATGCTGGTGCAAGTTAGGGACTGCCCTAACCTTCAAAAATCACTAAGCAATCAGGAAAATGAGTCGAAAATCACCTTAAAATAATTTCTGTGCAAATTTGGACAAAGGCAGTTAATGCTGGGCCCCTTTTCTACCCTAAATCAACAACCTAACCTCTAAATTGGGCGAGCTTGTGATGAATAACAACAGTAATGGATCCTAAACCCAGTAAATAGGTATCATCTGTCAAATCTGAGACCCTAAACTCAATTATTTATCAGACCCTTAACATTTGACATTGGTATTGCTGCTTGCACATTAATTCAAATTACATATTTGATATTGATATTGATATGAATCTACCAATCCTAGGGCATACAGTACCATTTGTTGATCATAGGAGTGAGCCTCTATTGAGGAAGAGCAACAATATTATTTGCTGAGACTAAATACTGTAGGGTTGTGGTCATCTAGCAACCCTATTCAAGTGCATGAGGGTGCAACACTCTTGTGGAAGCAGCAATCAGAAACTTACACTTATTAAGGGCATCTTTCTCCTTCACGGGGTGCATACTATCAATGTGGGTGTGACCTCTTACAATTGGGAGTGCCTCCATTGTTTGGGAATTTATCTCATGAAAGTGCTATCCAATAACAAACGACCAAGCATAACTTGTAAAACTACTCATTGCCATATGGATTTTACCAACACATTCATAGTCAATTCATGATTGGACTATAGCTCCAACAAAAATATCTATAGTTGGCAGTAGACGATACCACACACTAAGCAACTGAAACCCGGTGCAGAATTGTTATGCCACCTCCTTCAAAACACAAGAAAAACCCTACCTCAACAAAAATCATACCTTGACAAATAATTTCAACAAAATACTTAGAAATTAAAACAAGGGACAACCCCTTACTCTGCAAATACATTGAAAATCTCCTTCTAGTAATACCATACGGGATTTCATAGGGATTGAGGGACAAACCATATCTCAACAATCAACAAAAGCAACCATTTAGGGTCTACCAATACTAGCTCTATCTCCAACATTGTTTTTTAGACAAATTTGAGTTCCATTGCTGCAAATCTGAAAATCTGGAGGGTTTCAACTTACGGGTGCCATTGAGGCTCTATGGGGATATGAAGACACGGCCGGAGGACATGGAATTGTAGCCGGTTGAAATTTCCACAGTGAAGGAGGACACAGAATTGTAGCCGGTTGCATGCAGGGGTTTCCCTCAAACCAGAGCACCAGAGCGTTTTCGCCAAGCTCGATAGGTATGACGTTTCAGTTTCCTTTTGTTTGTTGTTTAAAAAATTATAATATCATATTAATTAGATTATAATATATATTATTTAAATTATAATATATATTAATTAAATAATAATATATTTTAATTAAATTATAATATATAATAATTAAATAATATTTAGTGTCCACTTTATAGCCCCCTTAACATGAAACGACATTTTTTTTTACTTAGATTTAATCCACCTCAATATGAAAGTTCAAAATTAAAAATTCAAAATGTTAAGAACGTATATGGGTCAACTCCCATCCACTAGGTGACTGGGTCAAGTCCCATCCACTAGGTTACCTAGGTAACTCTTGGTAGTGCCCACCAATTTTTCTCGAAGAGCCATTTGAGTACATAACATATCTTCAATAATTCAACAACTATGCAAACAAGAGAAATCAAACCATTGGTGGTTGTGATAAGAATTTCGTAAATTTATTTGTGCTTCATTTTTGGTACTTAATCGTAATATTAAACTACCCCAAACATGTTATTCACTTCATGTTGCATGCATTCTTGATATTGTCGTGTGAGTATAGGAGTTAAAGTGGCTTATGGTATGTATAAATTCTAGAATACTTTCTAACCAATAAATATCATTGATGCTTCCAAACTTGAACTAGTGTGTACATTTTTCGATCACACACTAAGTAATTCAAAGTAATGTCTTAAAAGCGGTTAGGGTGGCATGCAATAAGTATTTGATGTTGCATCAAAACTATTCCCATGGTGTATCTATAAGATCCACCATGATCTTGAAGGCTTGTTGAATAACACCAAAGAAAAAAAAGGGAGTAGTTGTGCAACTCATACTTTGTCTCTTAAAATACTTATTGTTGCATGGCTTCCTACACGAACTAGAATATCTTGAAATTTAGTACATTAAGAGTGAAAACATTATGGTTTCGAAACTATGCAATAAATTTCTTAATATAGTTTTCCATTTTCATGAAATTTTATAAGTCATAAATGCTCTTTATTGATCAACAATTGACACTAATTAAATTCTTTATTGAATTAATGCTCATACCACCAATTAACACAATGAAATCTTTATTGAAACAATGGTCATATCATCAATTGTTCTTGTGGAATCGCACACACAAATTTGTACACTTATTCAACTTAACTACAATTTATCTCCTTAGAAGGATGCAAATAATTGGTTCAAATGATGCAAGTAATAATCCTAGGTATTTTTGTAAACAATTGTGTTTTCCATATACATGATTATAAATAAGTCAATACATACATTTAGCACTTTATTCATCAACTTTATAAATGCGAAAAAGGAATTAGCAATACTAAAAGGAAACAAAAGTCATTCAAATAATACATGTTGTATAGTTAAGGTGTCAAAAGGGAATTAGTAATACTAAAAAGGAAACAAAATTCATTCAAACAATACTTGTTGTATAGTTAAGGTTTTCTTCCACATGCATTATCCGGCTTGATATGGAACTAGTGGTATAGTTTAGAACTTAGAACATGAGCAAACATGTGAGGAACTTTAAGATTTGGTTGAGTTGAAATTGTGAGAAACCTTGTTTCTTAAAACAAGCATACATATTTTACATAGTCTATTTGTAACATTATTGTTTTTCCCACTTAATCTTAGTTTCTAACACATAAATCTTATAAATTCATTTTGTACCTTGCTCAATCGACACATGTTCGATTCAAACCATTACCACTACAACCTCCAGGAACACCCACACTACTGCACATGTAGAACATAATTAGATTATAAAACTAATTTTCAAATATAACCAAATTAATCAACAAAATGAACATATGGTGAGTGCATTTACTTTAACCTAATAACATTGCGTACCTCTACTTTAACCTAATAACCAAATTAATCAACAAAATGAACATATGGTGAGTGCATTTACTTTAACCTAATAACATTGCGTACCTCTACTTTTCAAGAATTAAATATCATTCATCTTCTTCTTCATCCAACTCAACATCTATATCAAGATCTGGTTCTGAATAGATATTGATGAAAGGATCATTCACATCGTCATCAGCATCAAAGTCATCTTCGCTAATATAGTCATCCATATCATCAATGAGATCATTGTCTGCTACATTTGCATGATCAACCTCTTCAAATTCTTCATCTAACACATCGACTACAGCCTGATCTGAATCATCATCATCTTCTTCTTCTTCGTGATTATCTTCATCATCTAGTACATGATTATACTTTACTGGTCTTCCTCTTGGATCGTATTGAACAACGTATGACCAACCTACTTTACCTGGTACCTCGGAGTAGTAGACTCGCTCACATTGACTTGGAAGAACATAAGGCTCTGTACCCGGTTCAAATGCCCTTGTATTAACCATGGTAAATCCATTGGCATGCTCAATAATAGTTCTTTTAGGATCACGTTCATGCATCCGTATCCTGTACCACTTCACCTCAAACAAAACTATTTTAAAGGAATTAAAATCACACTCAATAATGTCCTCCAAATGCCCATAGTACCTATTCTCGGTTTCTTCTGGATGTCTATCACTTCTACAGGAAACATTGGTGACCTTAAACACTGCAGTTATCCCACAATACGAGGTTTTCCTGTTATCATCCAACTTTTTGATACGAAATTTACGACCATTACACCACATAGCCTTGTGATGTTTCAACTGCAACATTGACAACAGGTTAAAAATATATTGTGAATTAATAAACGTCAGATAGGAGTTAGTAAATATAATTGAAAACTTAAACAAACTAAATGTAATTGGAAAAATGGATCGAAGTAACTAGAAAAAATGTGGGTAAAAAATTTACTTTCCTTTTTATCTTTTAAACCATAGGCTAAATCAACTTCCCTTGGAAACGTAAGGTCAGGAATTTGATGTCGAAGACGATGAGTTGTTTTAATCATGTTACTGACCCCTTCCCATGATAATCTACCAAAGAATTCTTCACAATCTTTTATCCAATGCTCCATCCAATCAAGGTTGTTTGCAATGTATAAATGTAAAGCATCCCACACTCGACCAACTATAGGATAAAATAACAATTCAATATAATTAATTAGATATCATTAAAGGCACATAGTTTAATATAGTTGAAAATGCGTAATTATTAAAAGAGTTAAAAAATAGTATGATAATATAAAATTGGAAAAAATAAATGTGTAACATATTAATTCAACAACGTATAATAATAATTACCTTTCACAGTCCTCAATGTACCTCCCCACAATAAGACCTCCCCTTCAAATTTGTTGATGGAGTCGAGATGCCAAATGCGAGGCACATTCATATTTTTTTCTAATTTAGGTAGATATTCACTAATGTACACCATGCATTGATATACCATATATCCTTCAACCATAGAACCCTCAAGACGCACTCTTTGTCTAACAAAATCCTTCAATTACTTCAACTGCCTCTCCACCATCCACATCAACCTTGTGTGTACTGGTCCACATAATTCAATCTCCTCAACTTGGTGTATGAGGTAGTGTTCTTGTGCATTGAAAAATGCTGAAGGTAGATACGGTTGCATTTCACACATTAGTCGGGGAATTTCTCTCTTCCAATGCCTTATATCTTCTTTATGGATTTATTTTGATGAAAGCCACCTACAAATGATGCAATAAAACAATATATCAAGGCACATATAATATTTGCGGGAAAAACATAATATGTCAATAAGTTCCGCTCCAAACCACAGACCAATTACATTTTCCAAGTAAAACATTACTTACCTCATGTATTTTCCAAGAACATAAATAATATGTTTTATGTTGCTGTCAAAGTGGTCCGGGAGAGATAAATGTAGAACATACTATATCAAAAAACACATAATTATTAATATTTATTTCAAAATAAGAGAATAAAATTAATAAAATAGTGCATACCGATAATGAAATATATTATAGGCTGATTACCTTAATGAATGTATGCCAATCATGTGTTTTAACCCCAACAAAATCACCTTTTTTCGTCAAGATATTCTTTATGTTTGATGAAAAATCCGTTGGAAACCTGATTTTTTTGATGACCTCTTTTACAATATTGCTCTGTTGCTCCGTCAAGCACCAAGGAAGACTAATATTCTGTTGACGGCCATCACCATTAGAATTAATGATCACACTTTGCAATGCGTGATTAGCTTCTTGGATGTCACTACAAATCTTTCCAATTTTTTCTTTGTCAGTCCTTCCATCTAATATTCACCATAACATTTCTGTTATGTTCTTCCCGATATGCATTGTGTCAAACAAATGAACTATTTGCAGGTGCTCGTAGTATGGCAACCTACTGAATTGAATCGGGTAAATTTTGATTCCTCGTAGAATCCCATTCGTGCGTTAACAACATTCATGAAACATCAACAAAATCAAATTAAAACTAATTAATCAATATAGGTATAACATATTGTGCTAAACATAATTCAATACAAAAAAAAATTGGCATACCTTGACGGTTTCTATTATATTCCACCTTCCATAGGTGAGGTGTCATTCTTTGTGGTTTTTTTCCATTCTCTTCTTTACCATTAAATTTTTCTTTGTTTGTAGTTCGATAACTATGGTTCTTAGGTAGAAAGTGCCTATACTCATCGAACACTTCCTTTGCTAAACTCCTTGAACGACGAGATTTTATCCTAGGACCACAAACTAGACATGCAAATTTACCCTTTGTTTGAAGACCTATAGGATATATGAATTGGTGTAGCAAATTAGAATTACAATTTAAAATAATGCATGATATTATCAACAGATGTATAAAATATTAAGGAACAAAAGAAAGTAACAACATACCACAAAAATGTGTTAGCCCGGGAGCATCATGAATTGTAAATGCAAGTATTCCATGGAATTGAAATCGTCTTTTCCCTATTGGTCTAGAAATATCATACATAGTGACGCCAACCCATAACTTCAACAACTCATCGATAAGAGGCTCAAGATATACGTTCATATCTTTAACTTGGTACTTGCTTAATTGGTCCAACATACATGATTAATTATATTTAGCGCCTATATGTCGTTATATATAAAAGACATAATTATCATGCACGAAACAAATCAATGAAATATTTAGTGATCATACTTTCAAGTAAAATTACATATTAATTAAATACACGGAACAATCATTGCCAACATTGTGTGCTCTCTCTTGATCGACATCCAAGGAGGAAGGTTATTGTTTGTAACAAAAACAGGCCACACTGAGTAGGTAGAACGAAGCTCTCCAAATGGATTGACACCATCAACTACCAAAGAAAGTTTAACATTATGAGGATCTTCTTTAAAAATTGGCCACTTTTATTCGATGTACCTCAATGCAGAACCATCTGCAGGCATTCGAAGAACATCGTCACGACTTCTGTTCTTTGCATGGAAATCCATAAACTGTGCTATACTTTGACACCTGAACAACCGCTGGAAACGTGGAATTATCAGAATATAACGAAGAACTTTTTGAGGCACCTTTTTTGTCACTTTATCGGTTCGATACCTACTTGTTTGAAATTGTGGGCATTCATTTTCTAATGCATATTGTCCATAGTATATGATATGATCATTAGGACATGCATCAATAGCTTGATACTCCATTCCAAATGCTTTCATAATGACATATATCTCTCGATATGTGTGTGGTAAAATATTTGAAGTTGGTAATAGAAACTCACTTAACAATCTACAAAATTCAAAAGAATAAATCAATGAAAACAATATTAATCATCAATATCGCATCCAAACTTTACAAATTAGATAACAATAGCAACAATATAGGAAAAAATTAAACCCTTTCTATAGATATTGTGAACATGCAGACAAAAATAATTAACAAATTACATACCTTAGTATCTGTGTCAGACAGGTGTTTGATAAACCATTCAAAACCTTCAAGTTCACTAACAACAATATAGCAGATAGAATATTTGTTTTTGAGCCTTCATAAAGAGGTTGACGTGACTTCTCGAGTAGAGGATCAACATCATGACTATCATCCTGGTCGTCCTCATCCATTGGAGAAAATGTGTCTTGGATCAATCTATGTATCTCATCTTTTTGATTTGTATCACTAATGTTATCTACATCCATATCATCAGAAATAACTACTTGATCATCTTCAATATTCTGATGTAGAATCTCGTCAGGCTGTGAATGAGTATTTTTGCTAGTACTTGGCAAATAACTCTCTGGAGGGCGACATTTTGGGGGCATTGTCTATAAATTTACAAACAACGTAGAAAAATTAGTCTGTATAGAACAATATATAGTAAAAAAAAAGACATTTTACTGAAATTCATGACATGATGAATATTACAGTGAATATATTAAAAATTGAATAACGACCTCTTACCAGGGGACGATATTCATAACCTCCTTCGGTGTGCCCCTTCTCCCTACAATGTCTTTCAGCTGTTGTTATTAAAAGTCTTCTATTTTGCAAGCCCCTGCAATCATAGCAAGGACAATAACATTTTCCATCTCCTCTCGCCTCTAATGCAGCTCTAAACTGAGCAGGCTTCCTTGCATTTTCATTCATAGTGACAAATCCTTGTAGTGGTACAAGTAATTGTCTTACCTACACCATACCAAACAATAACTTGTCAATTACATTAGATATTATAAGTATATTTCTGAATATAGTATATTATAATCCAATAATCCAATAATTTCTATAATTATAAGTGGTCACAGCTCATCTTTGATTGGACGACAACGTTTTTTGAATTCCTACACTAAAAATGGAAGTAATTTGGTAAGTAGAGTATTATACATTACATAAGAAGCATATGCATCTAGTTTTTGTATTTTTTTTCTTAACTTGGAAAGATGTTTCATTGTTAGTCTATATAAAAAAAACTTAATCGTTGGAATAATTTTACCTCTCCTCTCTCATTTGTTAGACATAAATATTTGCCATCCTTACTTTAGATTGATTTCATTCTTCTATACTCATGATTCAAGTATATAATTTACAAACAAAATTATAACATTATTAATTAGTAATAAAATTACAAGTTATAAAATCAAAATAAATTTTAAATAATCAAGTAATCATATAAGATTAAATAATATTTATAAATTCTACATAATAACTAGCCTCCTCCTTCTAGCTAGTTTGGAGCTATTGAGATATTTTTCCATGCAATATTTTGCTACTTTTTTATATTGGAATTCATATCTACATCCCCTTGCATATTTTTCCATGCAATATTTTGCTACTTTTTTATATTGGAATTCATATCTACATCCCCTTGCATATTTTATAGTCATTCTCATAATGAAATTGTTCCCAAAATTCTACACTAATATTATAGGCCACACTATTTTTTGCTCCTTCTAAGTCTTAGTCTTTTGTTGTATTTTTGTGGTTTTGGGTCTCGAACTTGCTAGAGATGACATCCCATCTCTTTCTGAGATATTTCAATGACCCTATCTCCATACTCATTTCAAAATCTACCAATGATTTTGTCCTTCGTTTCTCGAGGAATTTTATCAAACATTGTGCATATCCATCTTACTTATTCTTGGATCAATTAATTGCTTTAACACATTAAAAATGTTACCCAACTACATCATGCAATATGTATCCACCTCTATAATGTTTTAATTCTATCCCCAAAGTCCCCATTGAAAATTAATAATATATTGAATAATCAATATCAATATGAACAGTGACATGTCTAAGTTTTATAGTAAATACATCCAAAATAACATAAAGATAATTGGAAAATAATTACAATAATAAATAAATGAACCTTCGAAATCCAAAGCATCCAATGTGAATTTTTGTTTCTATCTTTTTTTCATGAATGATAATCTCACAAAAATATGAAGTCATTTTTCCTATCTTACAAATTGTCATCATTAAGACATTTATAGTTATCTTATATTAATTGATATAAATGTACATATAAATTGAAATCTAATGAAGTTTGTAAGTTTTAAGATAGCATGTTTAATGAAATTAGTTTGAGGATGTGTCACCCATATAACTTTTTATGATTGAGAATATATATAAAAATTAATATCTAATTAAGTTTGTAAGTTTGAAGATAACATGTTTAATGAACTTAGTTTGAAAATGTGTCACCCATATAACTTAGTCAAGGCTTGAACATAATGTAACTACTTGTATTAAATCGTTAAATTATGCTAAACTCACGGAAGAATGAGAAACTCAAAAAGCAATGCATCTTGCAAATTTATTTGTCAAATGTATAAGAGTACATAGGATTTTTTTAATGAAATGTTCCACGATTATATTAATATATAGAATGACCATACATGCATTTTATTAAAAAAAAAGTTATGAGGACACTCACCAGAAGCTAAAGCTGCAAGGAAAAAAGATCCAAGCTATCAAAACTTGCCATGTAAGGCATCCAAAAATATAGTCATAAAGAGCAGTAGTGATGAGCAAGGTAGATAACGCTACAACACAATTAAAATAGGCCAACCACCAGAGAAAGTGATGAAATGAGGAGATTGTTCGAACTAAACTAGCTAGAGGTACCTAAAAGATTCAATAACCAATTGTTTGTGTTGGAAAAATTCAACACTGGAGAAGAGCACATTTCCATGGCCTTAACATGATATCAATTTCCCCCATTATGGTGTATATGAAAAATAGAGAACATTTTGTAATGTCTCTTGCCATTGAGTACTATGGTATAATATGGTTGGTTTTGACTTTTTATTCATTTGACATTTGTTTACAAATCAATTTTAATTTTGTAAGCATTGCGATTTCGTTGACCCTATGCACCTTTGTTGCACTCAAGGCTTTTATGAGTGCACAACAATCAAAGTTGTTGCTTGTTATGTCATTCTTGTTCATGAACTTTGTAGTTATTTTAACATCTAAATCTCCATGTTTTTACAAGATTAAGATAATAACAACTTTTGCTAGATTTGTATGAAGAAATATCTCCACGTGGTCATTATCTTAAATGCATGGGGATATTCATGATATCATACAATATTGGAATTCAAGAATATCCCCTCCATATGTCAATTGTGATCTTTAGTACAATCACTTATAAGAGATTGACAAATACCCCAAATTGATGCATGAGAGAAAAGTTAAAATGAGGCAAATGAAAACAATAGCAAGTTCTTGAAAAAAATATTAGAAAGGAAAAATAGCAAGTTAACATGACCTAAGCCTCATTACTAAACAATATTCAATTCTAACTCTTATAAAAATATAGACAAAAAAATATACATTACTAACCTTGCAAGTTCAAAATCAGAGCTATGTAGAATATCCAAGCTCGAACAATCACCCCGCAAGTCCAAAATCCGCGCTCAATGTGTCGCAAGAATAGAAAATGTGTAAATAATGGTTAGATTATGTAGTATATATAGCTTGACATTCGTCTATATTGCAACGAAAAGTGAAACCTAAAAATTTCGTCCCTATATCGACGAAAGTTCGTGGAACATTACAAATCGTGGATATTGCCACGGTTTTTTTCGCCCTGAAAAACAAAAAATATAAAAATTCATTTTTTTAACCCACGAATGTTGAAAACGTGGAAATATTTCGTAGAAAAATCCTTCCATATGTAATAGTGAATGTTGTTGGTAAGGGTAAAACCTTTCTGGGCCGGTGTTTAAGGGAGTTTGGTTGATGTTTGTTGACAACAGTGCGAAGTGAACCCCTGTCGACAGTCGCTGTGTCAACAAATGGTTCCGTTGCCGGGACCCTGAAGAGGAAAAGAAGAGGACATGCTGTGGCACCCGATGAAACCGGAGATTGAAGAGTGGTTTGACAAGAAGGCAGAAGAATTTGCAGAAGGAGAAAATCAGAACCCTGGACAGACAGTAAGCAGTTGGTTGCAAAAGCATATTTATTCGGATATCCATGAAGTATTTTTATGCGAATTCCCGGTATTGTTGCACAAGTGGTTGGCACAGTTGACGTTTTAGAAGAACCATTGCCAAAATACTGAGTCTGACCATTGGACCCCAGAATTTATTCAACAGCTAAAGCGAGTCGACAATAAGGTATCAAGGGCCGTCGACTTCTTGGTGGATGGCATCCTAGAGGGATACATTACTGAGTTCCCAGTTGACACAATCAAATCATACAGTGACGCGGAAAGGAACTTTTTCAAAGGACCAAGGGGGATATTCCTACTATTGCTCAAGTTGTGGATTAAAATGCTTGTATGCGAAAAGGGCATATTGAGGATGACTTCCGATGAGTAGAAGATCTGTGTGCGGAGGTTGTGGGTATCGCGTGAATGCAGATCCGATAGAAAGATGTGGGGTAGATGGACATGAGCGATGACAAATTTTTAAGGGAGGTCGAGCAATATTGTGGTACCTTGAGGAGTGGGGCGATATTCCGACGACTAGAGAAGAGGAGGAGGACTGAGAGAGAGTCTCCTGAAGGGACTGGAACGAAAGACTGCAAAACAGGACCACAAGGGACAAAGCAAACTTATTACAACGAAGGAGATGGTGACCAGGCTACCCTAGAAGCAGAAGAGGGACAGATCGTACGTTACAACATACCTTCAACCCCACGCACTACTCAGAATTTCATAGGAAGAAACAAAATTTATTTGTAGAGTTGTCCTACGTGCAGCGGTAGGAGTAGCGCATCGGTAAGCAATAACAACAGGAACGTAAGAATGGCAGATGACGCAAAAATGCCCACTTTTTCAGGGGAACGAGACTGAATATCCTAAGCAGTATTGGTTCCCATGCGAAGCAGTATGGACTGTGAAGTAGGTCCAGGATGAAGATATTAAAAAGGGACAGCTAGCGACGACCCTCAGGGGACGTGCGCTAGATCGGTTCATGAATTTTACTAAGGTACTGACAGGGACTCCAGGAAAAACATTGGCACAGATCAAAGCAGTAATGATTGATGAGTTTAGAAAACCAAATTCAGCGTCACAATATGTTACCGAGCTCAAAGAAATCAAGCAATACCCGAATGAGCTGGTGTTGGAATTTGATCAAAGGTATAAAACATTAATGGAGAAAGTGAGTTTCAGAATGAATGATATGTAGCACAAGGAGTGGTTTATCCCAGGATTGGTGCCACATATCCACGGACCACTAATGCAACAGAAGGTAGCAACCCAAGCCGAAGCGCTGGAGATTGCGATGAAGCTGGAGGCTTCACCAATTGGCGAAGCTGGTATAGGAATGGATAGCATACAAGCGCAGTTGGCCAATTTGACACTCCAACTGCAAGATATGAAGAAGGGGAAAGAAAATCGCGAAGATATATGGTGTAGTAGATGCAAGACTGAAGGACACCATAAGGATAATTGCCCAGAATTTCGAGAATATTTGTAGTCAGGTGCACCGAATCCCCTCAGTCAAGGAGGGATGCCTTGGTGTCGCATCTGTCAGACCAGAGGGAATCAACCGAAATAATGTGTGTACCTACAGAGGATGGTGTCGAAGCCAGTAAATTTATATTGCAAATTTTGCCGATCGGTTGGCCACAACGAAAAAGAGTGCAGGGCCTATAACCTAATCCAAGAACGGACTGCCGATACATATTTTTTGAAAGGGGAAGAGCAACTGGTGGTATAATAGCAACCGAAGTATACCCAACAAAAGCCTCAGTATAACCAACCACTGCAGTACGATCAAGGGCAGTATGGGCAACCTCAGTATGGCTAGCTGCAATATCTGCCACCGCAATATCAACCCCCGCAGTATGGGAAACCGCCATATCAGCAATTGCAGTATGGGAAACCGCAGTACCCACCATATGGGCCATTGCGTGGAGGTTTTAGAGGAGGATTCCGCGGAGGTCGAGGTGTCGGCGCAGGGCAGGGAGGAGTTGCTGGACGAGGATGAGGACCGATTATATGTTACAATTGTGGGAAGCAGGGGCATTATCAGAGGGATTGCCCGAATCCAGCACCATAGTGCACTTATTTCAGCGCTGTGGCGTCAAAGATTGTTCGTTGCTCATCGCAAAATGGAAAGCCAAGGACCTGCCTCCACCTCCACAGAATCAGAATCAGAATACATTGCCAGCGGTGCAGAATATATCAGCGGAGGCCAGAAGCCACACTGCGACTATTGGATTAGTGACACGAGGAGGAGCTGTGACAAGATTCGACAGGTCACAGGATATCATCCAACCAACAACACGGAAGCACATCACATTCGATGTGGAAGTCGAAAGGGATGTTTTATTGAAAGCGCAGGAAGCAATGAGACAGAGGAGGTAGTCACCTCTTCAGGAAGAAGTTACCTACGATATGCCACCGACGTTCGACACGACGGAGTCACCGAGAAAGGCTAACACCTTAAGAGCCTTCTTGGAAAGTTTCCTGGAGTTGGAAAAATATCGGGACACGTTGGAAGAAATATCCAACTTGTTGAATCGACAGGAGGGTGCATGCCAGGAACGCACAGTAAATCGCATACATAAGAGGAAGATAGGAAGATAGATGTGGATGTCTACACAAATCAGAGGATTTGATGTCGACTCAATCATATTAGACCTGGGGTCATACGTGAACATTCTGACCAAGCAGGCCTGAGAAACAATGGCAAAACCACAGTTGTCCTGGTCACCGATACAGCTGGGATTAGCGAAATAGAGTAAGGTTACTCCACTTAGTTGGGTGTGCCAACTTCCAGTTGAAATTGAGGGACTCAAAACCTACGCAGACTTTGATGTAATAGAGATTGTTGAAAACACAAGCCCCTATCCAATGCTTCCAAGGATAGACTGGGCGATGGAGAACCATACAATCATCAACTTCAAGAAACAGACTATGTCATTTGAAAACCGCGAGATGAGGGTAGTCGCACCTCTTGATCCTGCAGAAGGGAAACAATATATTGAACTGACAAGAGATGAATTTACTGAGGGATGGGACAATTTATACAACATATATGAGGATTAAATTAATCCCACCACAGATGGAGAGTTGGGATGGCGCAGTCTCAGTTCGGCGTCGTCAAATTCAGATGAGGCGCTCAAAAATTGGTAGAATCAGCTATATGAAGTGTCGTTCAGGAGATGTGCACGGATTACACAGTCGCTGTGATGGGTAGCCACATAGGAGTGCACATTGCCAACATATGAGGGGTTTCCCAACCTGACTACGTTTCTCACCGAATTTGAGGAAAAAGTGGTGGAACCACAACGACTATTGGCCTTGGAGGAAGCCTTGAAGGCTACTCCTGTGCAATGGTGGGTGGTGCACAAGTCTACTATCACAAACTGGCCACTATGTCAACACCTCATGGAGGTTAGGTTCGGATACACTGCAGAAGGAATTATGATGGTAGAGGAGATACTAAGGAACATTTGAATGCATGTCAAAGCCAATGGGGCTCAAGGGCGAAACAAGAATGGGTTCATGCATTCGTTCACACACTGGATGAAGTACCGTGGAGTTGGTATGTTGCAGCAGAACTGGGACGCAGGAAAACCTCTTGGGAAAAACTAACAATTGGCTTTAGCCAAACATTCAGTTTCTCTGATGAGAACCCCTTCATCCATAATGCATTACAGGCAATCCGCGAGAAGGTATTTGAAGCAGTCCCGACAGAGAAACCATTGGAATTTCGGTGGACAGCGACACCGAAAATGCTGATGGAGTGCTACAATATCATAGGAGAACTGGACGATGAGGATGATCTGAGGGATACCTATTCTCCAGATTCAGAAGGAAGTCGAAGTGTCAAGGAACCAGAAATGCTTTCCAATAAGTTTTAGCAACCGCTGGAAATCAAGAAAGTGAACATTGGGTCGGAGGAGAATCCAAAGTTTGCGAGTATTGGGGACGATTGGGATGACTCCACCATTGCCAAGATGACTGATCTATTGCATGAGTTTTAGGATTTGTTCAAAACAAAATTCTCGGAGATGAAAGGAATTTCCAGGGACTTAGGCGAAATGAAAATCCCCCTGAAATCCGATGCGAAGCCAGTGAAGCACCGGCCTTACCGGTTGAATCCGAGGTACAAGGAGCGGGTGCAAGATGAACTTGAGAGAATACTGGACGCAGGAATTATAGAACCAGTGGAGGAATCGGAGTGGATAAGCCCGATGGTGGTCTAGGATAATAAAACTGGTGAAGCCCAAATCTGTGTCAATTTAAGGAAATTGAATGACGCCTGCCTACACGATCCGTTAGTGACACCATTCACGGATGAGGTGCTCGAAGGAGTGGGAGGTCAGGAAATATACTCCTTTACAGATGGGTTTTCAGGTTACCTCCAGATCAAAATTGCGAAGGAAGATCGGCACAAGACTACGTTCGTCACAGAATGGGGATGTTTTCAGTATACGGTGATGCCATTTGGCCTGAAGAATGCACCAACAATCTTCTCCAGACTGGTAGTTGCGGCATTCAAGGATTACATCCAAAATTTTTTGGCAGTATATATGGACGATTGGAAAGTGTACGGATTGTTTAATGATCATGTCTTGAATATGAGGTTGATGCTGGAAAGGTGTTGACAACACCAAATTTCGCTAAACCTGAAGAAGTGCATCTTTTGTGCTCCATTTGGAATTTTGCTAGGACACATTGTATGCAGGGAAGGGATGCTGGTAGATCCTGCAAAGATTGTGATTATTGTTGATCTACCGCCACCAACAACAGTAAATCAATTAAGAGCAACGTTGGGCCACACAGGATACTACTGCAAGTTTATCCGAGGGTATGCATCGATCACAACACCAATGGAAATTTTTTTAAAGAAGGATTCCAAGTTCGAATGGAATGAAGAATGCCAGAAGAGTCTTGATATATTGAAAGCAAAGATGGTTGCAGCACCTATATTAGTATTCCCAGATTGGATGAAGGAATTTCATGTCCATGTTGATGCATCATCAATCGCACTAGGAGTTATATTAGCCCAGCTAGGAGAATGAGCGATTGACCACCCAATTGCCTTTGCAAGTAGAAAGCTGTTTACTGTGGAGAAGAATTATATGACAATAGAAAGGGAAGGTTTGGCGATGGTCTACGCTCTACAGAAGTTTCGACACTATCTACTTGGAGGTCATTTTAAAATGTTCACTGATCATTCAGCACTCAAGTAACTAGTGAACAAGCCTGCGTTGGGGGGGAATATTTGTCGATGGCTCTTACGGTTAGAAAAACAGGATCGCAGAGCAATAATAATAAACGCGATGCAAATATAAAATACACAAACACATTACAAGATAGACACCAATATACGTGGTTCACCTAAGATGGGCTACGCCACACATAAATTGCCAGTCCTTATTATTATACCATCCAACAAATGAAGGGATACAACCCGCAGCACATCCGCTGCAACTTCCTCTTCACTCTCTCTCAGTCTCTCTCACGATCTCATAGATCTTTACAATGCTACAATACAATACACATCCATATTACAATGTCTTTCTTTTATAGGGGAAATACCATGGGTTACCCAAAACCATGGGCCCGTAATCTGTTGGCGAAAAACCATCCCTCGGACCCCTTGTTGCGCGTGTAGGGATCATAACCAAACCTGGGGTACAAACATGGCTGAATCAACATCATATATGAGACTGGAAGATCATTCTCCACAACCAACACTTACTTTCAAGAATTTGATTTTGAGATAATTGTAAAGCTGGGGCAACTGAATGCATGACCAGATCATCTGTTGAGGACAGAATTAGGAGAAGAACCCAAGAATATTGACGAAGGGATTCCCGACGCTCAGTTATTTATGGTTAGCATGGTTGATGACCACTATGAGCACATTATTCTATTTTTGGCGACAGGAACGACACCAGAGGAATTCACTACAAACCAAAAGAAACAGTTGGTTGTCAGGGCGGCGGACTTCCAACTAATTGCTAGGAAACTATATAAGATGGGACCAGACGAAATACTTCGATGGTATGTCCTTCCGCATGAGCAGGAAAGGATTTTAGCAGAATCTCACGATGGGATCACAGGGCGACACTATGGAGGACGTGCCACTACTAGGAAGATCCTTCGAGCTAGACTGTGGTGGCCGACGCTGCACAGAGATGCGACGGACTATGCCAAAATCCATGACGTATGTCAAAGAACAGGGAAACTGTCACGACGGGACGAAATGACTTTAGTACCACAAGTGACGTTGCAGGATTTCGACAAGTGGGCAGTCAACTTTGTGGGACCCATCAACCCCCTAGAAAAAGAACAGGGTCACGATACATAATTACTGCGACATATTATTTGACGCGATGGGCGGAAGTTGCACCAGTGAAGGACTACATAGTTGCAACTACAGCAAGGATCCTTTTTGACAACGTGGTTGCTAGGTTTGGGTGCCCAAAGATACTGCTGAGTGACCAAGGTACTCACTTCGTGAATACGACAATCAAAGCAATGATGGAGGAGTTTCAAATTCAACACAAGAAGAGTACCCCCTACCACCCTCAAGCTAATGGAACAATTGAGGCGTTCAACAAAATAATGGAGCATGCACTCACGAAGGTGTGCAACATAGACTGAGATGATTAGGATTTGAAGATTCCAGCGATACTTTGGGTGTATCGCACAAATTGTAAATGATTGACTGACCAGACCCCGTTCAAGCTCGTTTACGGATAGGAAGCAGTCATGCCGATGGAATATATTGTGCCAAGTTTGCGCATCATAGCATCCACAGGGATGAGCGATGATGGCGCACTTGAAGAATGATTGGCGCAACTGCTACAGCTCGATGAGGATCGGTTTATTGCAGGATTCCATCAGAAGGTAGAAAAGGATCGACAGAAGGATTGGCATGACCGACACATCAAACCCAAGCATTTGTAGCAAGGAGATATGGTTCTATTATACAACAGTAAGTTTTCCAAGCATCTAGGTAAGTTAAAGATGAATTGGTTGGGTCCCTACATAATAGATTTTGTTAATGACGGAGGTGCGGTGCAGTTGAAAAGTTTAGACGACATGTTGTTGCCAAAGATGGTAAACAGGAATCGGTTGAAGCCCTATCGCCATGACCAGGTGCATAGCGGATGATAAACACAGTGCAGAAGCCAAAAAAAATAAAAAAAATAATGACACAAAAGTGGAAGCATATCGAGGACGGATGCTCATCAACGGTTAGCATGCGGGAATGGTAGCATGGAAAAACTGGGCGATGGTTAGCACGTGAGAACCACAGCATGGCAAAACTGGGCGATGGTTAGCACGCGGAGTGGAAGCATGGTGCTTATCGATGTTTCACATGTAGGATCCCACTCAACACATTATTGTTGTGACGTGGGATCAACAACAGATGGAGGAAACTTATGATGACACTTGAGAACGCAATCCGTTAAAAACGTGAACGATTTGATCATCATACAATGAGGTCATGAGGGACAAGCATAAATACAAGCGACGATGAGTTGGGAGATCGAAGGATTATGAGCATTAGGCATGAAATTAATCAGTTGAGTGAGCAATTCCAAGGGAGCTATGGAAATGGTACATTTCATTTCGAGTGGAAGCACTCCAGGTGCACTAAGGGAAAGAACGACGACTATGCATGAACAACCAACGAAGGAAGCAACGCAGACACTTGGGAGGAACAAAGATGAGGTCTCACCCGAGATGTCTAAGCGAGTTATGGGAGTTAGAAGAACCATGGTCTCTGAGACCACCATAACACCAGGGGCAGAGGCCGTTTGGCTCCAGCAGCGGACGGTCAAATGTGCGAAATAGATGTGCCAGAGCGATTGGCCCGTTTCATAATTTGGTGACGTTGATGAACTTTTCCCCAGCTCGAAAAAAGCATGAAGCGCACCAGCAGGCGCAGAAGGGACATATGACGAAGGTTTCGAGAAGCTGGAGGATGATTTCGAGAAGTACATGACATTGAACCAAAGGTTGAAGGATGAGTTCGAGAAGTACATGACAACGAGCTCCAGACGGCAAGAACAACTTCAGAAGTTTAGCACAACGAAGGACGAGAACAGTACCAGAGTTGTCCAGCCTAGGTGGCTCGAGGGCGAGGCACAAGTTTGTGTTGGGGGCTTGTTGGCACGGTGTTAGACCGCATAAAGTACAGAAGCCAACAGCCGCGAAGAAGGACAATCTGTGGAAGAAAGGACTATTCGCGGAGAACAAGTAACCGACGAAAGCACACAAGTTGTTTAGTTAGTTAGAATAGGTCATGTGGACCGTTTTGTAACCAATTAGTTTGATATAAATATGAGTGATTGTAAGCCTAAGGGAAGCATAGTTGAATCAGAGAATAAGATGTTTTTTAAACTATTTTGTATCCGTGATACGATGTTTTAAACTGTTTCTGCGAAGGTTGTACCACAGTTTTGATGAATGCATGAAGATGTTTGGTTATGGTTATATCTTTTGTCTCTACTTCTGTTAAATGATGAATACAAGTGTTTGCGATATGTTTAATGTTTTGTGGTTCGGTAATTGCTGTTGATGCGAATGATCTGTTTAACTATGTTGATGCGAATGTTAATTATGCTTTGAATAATGCGAAGAATGACTGAATGCATGAACTATTAGCATGATACGAAGACATAATATTTGGTTTCTGTAGTTGTAAAGTGAGATTTGATGCATGTCCTCCCCCCACTACAGAAATATGGTTCCTGCATCCCCCTTGATCATCTCAAGTGAGAATTCACTCGCTCTTCGAGTGTTGTTGGGAAGGTTAAAACCTTTCTGGGCCGATGTTTAAGGGAGTTTGGTTGATGTTTGTTGACAACAGTGCAAAGTGAACCCCTATCGACAGTCGCTGTGTCAACATATAATCATTGGTGTTTTAGAAGGAATATGGGTTAAGTACATCCATGGATAATATCAGTTGAAGGATCCATACTTCATCCTTAAATTTATCAGTCCTTGTATCCTCTATATGCTTCATGGACATTGAATATATTAGGATTCACATAACTCCTGGCCCACTTCTATGTGAGACATGCCACCCCTGCAACACGAATAATTGTTTGCAAGGAAAGAGCCTTTGAATCCTTGGAATTGTAGGCATGTGCCTTAATATCTTATAAGAACCATGTGCCTTACCCTTGTTTCTTGATTTCTAGTACATATCATGCCCATATTCTGGACATATCTCTTTGTCTACATATTCGTCTATGTATAGAATACAATCATACGAACATGCGTGGTATGATATGTACTCAACACCCAACATTTTCTTTTCCTCTGTGCATCTATCAAGCAAGAAATTATTACTTGGAAGTGCCTTATCGTTGATTAAATTGAAATTAGTAGGTAATATAAATGTGCACTTTCATCAAGCATGTATAAAATTAACCATTTTCAATGTTCATTGCGTGACAAGGTTCTTTAAAAAATTAGGGGACTCAATGGTTAATTACCTCAAAAGTTCCAATAAACACATGTTTGACATACGGCACATTGATTTCAAATTTTACAGTAACATTGTTGTCCCTAGTTGGGTAGAACTTGACCTATGTCCAAAAACAGGGGTGGTGGAAGAAAATTTCAGGCTTTTGATAAAGGTATCGACAATATCAACATCATCCCCTTGTTCATTTTGTTGGAATGCATGTAATAACTTTCCCTCCATGGGATGCGTATCCCATAAAAAATCATATATACCAACCTCTATATCATTGCCTTTGTCCCCAATATGTGAAGAACTAGTGTTACTATAGAGTTTTTGAATTGATCACTCGTGACATACACGTGACATAGTGGGAATCAAATATGTAGTTAATTCAACCATGCTTGGTATGATTCATCTCTAAGTTGTGCTCATTTAATAACATTTTCTTGATTTTACATTGTAGTGGGTTGCAACATTAGATGGTAGGCAAGTTACTCATTGTCATATTCCCGATTGTAGAACTATTGAACATTACATCGATAATATTACTAACACAAGGCATTTAGTCTATTCAAACATTATACCAAACATTTAATAGAAGCATGTATTTTCCCCCCCCAATAATACACATGCAACCAACCACTTTATAAAACAAATATGGAATTAAGAAATACATTTGCATTAGTTCTATTGAAAATCCAAAAATATAATACCCAATGATATTTCTCTTATGCACCAAGGGGCCGTCTAATGGTAGACCCAATGCAAGGTATTTATGATGAGTGATTGTTGGTATACGAAAGTTATAGTTTATTAACAACTCATCACCAAGAGACAAGCTATGTATTGCATGGACAACAAAAAATCTCGATGCCTTCCTTTCTATAAATAAGTCTTTGTCATTGGAGTGTTCCTGAAATCAACAATTTGCACTAAATAATGAGGACCTACAACTATTTATGAACCTTGCTGTTGATGTATATGTAACTTTGGAATGTATTTCATCTATGTGTTTCATATATATTTATTGTACCCTTATAAGAGATGTGTTATTCCTCTATAAGGAAGTGTCATCATGTGGATTGACAAGTGTCGCAAGTGTGTGTACTTGCCGATGGGTTATTAGACCACCATGTGTGGGGTCAACCCTAATATATATATTATATTGTGGATGTATCTAGATAGACAAGTCGGCCCCATAAGGTCACTGGGAAAACAGGTTAAGTATAAATAGAGATCGGGAGATCTCTATTTGGATCATTCGAAAAGACACACTTCTCTCACCCAGAAAGTGGCACACTAGTGAGGAGGAGGATCATCTGCTCTAGGAGACTATCTCAAGTGTATTTTGGTTGTACTTTGGTTGAGCCATTGCTCTCTCTATCTCTGAGGAAGTTGTGGGGTTTTTCACCTTAGGGTTTTCCCCACGGAAACTCTGTGGCTCTTGTCTCTCATGCTTTTGATTCTTGTGATGCTTGTCATGCTTATTGTGATTGTTATGCATAGATATACTATATATGTTATTCTCTCAGTAAATATCCAAGAGTATTGTGAATTAATGCTCAAATTTTAACATGGTATCAGAGCTAACCTGAGAAGAAGACATTTTGCATTGACGGAAACTTGAGTTTCTTGTTTATTGGGTTTCTCTCCATAGTTTTTGGAAAAGCAGTATAGTATATTGACTCTAATCATCAAGGAGAATCTATCTGTCCAATCAAAATTCAATTCTGAGCATTTTCAGATTTGGCCCTAAAAATTAGGGTTTCCACAAAAATAGGAATTTCTGAAATTTGAAGCCATAGCTGGAAGCTCCTTGCAAAAATCGAAGTTTAGAGCTTTGGATCGAGATTTTTGGCTGGGTATTTCTCCAGGAAACTCAAACCCTAATTCAGGGCTCTCCTTAGTGAACCCGGGAGGACAAAAAGGCAAAGCTGAAGGGTAAAGCTTTGCTGATCTCAAATTCTGAATACACCAGGTTGATCAGCTCATCAAGGTGGATCTTTCTATCCTTTCAGAAAGTTGAAATTCACATTTTGAATTTTTAGGGTTTTTTCGACAAACCCTAATCCGGGACCAGATCCAGTTTTCAGCATTTCAAGTGGTAAGACCTAAATCTTTTCTATTTCATTTGAAGTACTCTTTAAGATGTCTCACCACACCAAGCTTGAGGATAAGCTTGAAGGGGCTGATAACTTCCAAGCTTGGAAGTATAGGATTGGGTTAATCCTGGAAGAGAATGAGTTGGACTCATATATAAAAGAAGACATCCCTATCCCAGAGGATGAAGAGGCTAAGGTATTTCATAAGAAGAACTTGGTCAAGGCAAAGAGAATCATTGCTGATTCTATCAAAGACCATCTCATACCCCATGTGTCTTCTCTAGAGACACCCAAGGCTATGTTTGACTCTTTGACCAAGCTATTTGAAGGAAAGAACATAAATCGGAAGATGACCCTACAGAATCAATTGAAAGGGGTCAAGATGTCGAATGGAGAAACCATTCAATCGTATTTCTCCAAGGTCTCTCAGATCAAGGAACAACTTGAAGCTGTAGATGAAATGGTGGAGAATGGTGAAATTGTTATGACTACTTTGAATAGCCTACCTAGGTCATGGGACTCTTTTATCCAGGGGATCTGTGCCAGAAAGAAGTTAATCTCCTTCAGCAGATTATGGGAGGAATGTTCTCAAGAAGAAGCAAGGCTTGTGGCAAGAGAAGAGAAGATGGGAAATGAAGATCAAGCTCTCACAGGTCACACTAAGAAGGGTAAGTTTAAGAGGGAGCCATCCCATCACAAGAAGAAATCTTTTCATCATTTTCACAAAGACAAGAAAGATCTAAGGTGTTTCACTTGTAATGAGAAGGGTCACTTTTCTTCAGAATGTCCCAAGAACAAAAGGGACAAACACAACAACAACAACTCCAGCAAGAAGAAGAAGGGTAACAAAAGAAGGTACCATGTTCATGCTGCGGAAGATGATGAACCTCCAAAGAAGAAGGCTAGGGCAGAAAGTGATGATAGTAATGATGACTCATAAAGTGAAGAAGAGTATGTTCTAATCTCTGCTCTCACAGGTACTATCGCCCATGGTTGTAAGGATTGGTTAATTGACAGTGGGGCTTCCAAACACATGACTGGGTTTAAAGAATCCTTTGTAAATATGTCTGAACATGAATCACCCCATAAAGTGAAACTTGGGGATGATTATCAATATCCCATCAAAGGAAGTGGTGAAGCCTCCTACAACCTAGATTCTGGAAAATCTTTGAAGATGAAAGAAGTCCTTTATGTACTTGGGCTCAAGAATAACTTACTCTCCATCTCTGCATTGGATACAAAAGGTATGAGGGTTGCATTTGTGGATGGCCAAGTCCTAATGTGGCCAAAGGGAAAGACCATAGATGATGCAGTTGTGATTAGCGAGCAAGAGGGAGGTTTGTATAAATTAAAAGGACAACCTAAACATGCCATGGTGCATGAATCCATGGAGCCAAGTGAACTTTGGCATAGAATACTTGCTCATATGCACTATAGGGCACTTCCAATTGCAAGCAAGGCTGTAGAGGGTCTTCCTGAAATCAAGACCAAACATGAAGGTGTTTGCAAAGGATGTGCAAAAGGTAAGAATATTAAGAAAGCTTTCCCAAGCAGTGAAAGCAAGGCAAAAGATATCCTGGAAATCATCCACTCAGATGTATGTGGTCCTATGTCATCCAGTTCTCTAAGTGGGTATGTTTACTATGTCTCATTTATTGATGACTTCTCCAGGAAGACTTGGGTATACTTCTTGAAAAACAAAGATGAGGTGTTTGATAAGTTCAAGGAATTCAAAACCTTGATGGAGAATCAAACTGACAAAAAGATCAAAACATTCAGATCTGACAATGGTGGAGAATTCACCTCAGGTGACTTCAAGAAGCTTTGCAGTGATTCAGGGATTAAGAGGGAGTTGACTGCTCCTTATAATCCTCAACAGAATGGAGTTGCAGAAAGGAAGAACAGAACAATCATGGAAGCAGCAAGGGCAATGCTGCATGACCAGGATCTACCTATGCATCTATGGGAAGAAACAACTAGAACAACTGTATATGTGCAGAACAAAACACCCCACAAGATATTGGAAAACAAGACACCAGAAGAGGTCTTTTCTGGTAAGAAACCTGAAGTTAGACATCTCAGAATATTTGGTTTTCTAGTATACACTCATGTCCCAAAGGAAAAGAGGACCAAACAAGATCCTTCAGGAAAGAAGGGTATCTTTGTGGGTTACAGTGAAAGCTCGAAGGATTACAGAATATACTTTCCAGGGTTCAAGAAGATTGATGTCAGTAGGGATGTAACATTTGATGAAAACTCAGCATTCATCAAATCAAGGAAGGAACCTATCGAAGTTTATGAAGAACCTAAGGAAACTAGATTTCAAGACACTACCATGACTGAAGCAATTCCAGAAGTTGTTCGTGAGTTTGAAGATTCGCAAGAACCTGTAGATCCACCCCGTGAGGATAACTCTCACAAGAGGAAACCTGCATGGGATAGAGAGCTCATTCAAGATGCAGAAAGATTTGGCATTCCAGAAGAAGAACATAGAGCAAAGAAGAGAACCGGATCACATACCAGCTATGTTGCTTTACTCTGTGACATCATGAACAAAGAACCTTCCAATTATGAAGAAGCAGCGGAAAAGAAAGAATGGAAGGATGCCATGGTTGAGGAATACCAATCAATAATGAAGAATGATGTTTGGGATGTTGTCCCAAGACCTAAAGAGAAGTCTATTGTGACTTCCAAATGGATCTACAAAATCAAGCATGCTGCAGATGGCAGTGTAGAGAAATACAAAGCAAGATTCGTAGCTCGTGGCTTCTCTCAGAAAGAGGGAATAGATTATGAAGAAACTTTTGCACCTGTATCTAGGTATACTTCCATCAGAACAGTACTTGCCCTGGCTACAACAATGAAATGGAAAATACACCAGATGGTTGTCAAGACTGCTTTCTTGAATGGTGTAGTTGAAGAGGAAGTATACGTGGAGCAGCCACTCGGTTTTGAAATACACGACAGGGAGTCATATGTGTGCAGATTGAAGAAAGCCTTGTATGGCTTGAAGCAAGCTCCCAGAACTTGGTATGGTAGGATGGACAATTTCCTATCTAGCTTGGGCTTTACCAAGAGTAAAGCAGATTCCAACCTCTACTAAAAGGTTGAGGAAGGGAATCCTATGATTCTACTCTTGTATGTGGATGACTTATTTGTAACAGGAGATGATAGATTGATTTCAAATACTAAGAGGAAGCTTGCTGCTGAGTTCGATATGAAAGATTTGGGAATGATGCATTATTTCCTAGGTATGGAGGTGTGGCAGAATTCAGGTGGGATCTTCCTTGGTCAAGGGAAGTACACAGTAGATATTCTGAAGAGATTTGGGATGATGGATTGCAAGGCCATGGCCACACCCATGTCATCGAATCTAAAGCTTCTATGTGATACTTCATCTGGGCCGGTTGATGTCTCTATGTATCGTCAGATGATTGGGTCCTTGATGTACATGACGAACATGAGACAAGATATTTGCTTTGCAGTGAACACATTGAGCCAGTTCCTGACAGATCCGAGGAGTGTTCATCTGGTTGTTGTAAAGCATGTTCTGAGGTACCAGAAGGGTACAGTGGATTATGGGCTCAAGTATGAAGCGAAAAAAAAGTTTAACTTGCAGGGTTATGTTGATTCAGATTGGGCTGGCAGTGTTGCAGATAGGAAGAGCACATCTGGGTGCTACTTCTGTATGGGATTAGGTGTGATCTCTTGGTTCAGCAGGAAGCAGTCCTGCATAGCACTGAGTACAGCTGAGGCAGAGCATGTTACAGCCTGTTCAGCTAGTTGTGAGGCAGTATGGCTACAGAAGCTACTGTCTGAGTTATTTGATCTCCCATTGGATGCTACTGGTATATTCTACGATAACCAGAGTTGTGTGAAGCTGTTTGAGAACCCAGTGTTTCATGACAGGTCGAAACACATAGAGATCAAATATCACTATATCAGGGATATGGTGCAGAGAGGAGCCATGAAGCTCCTGTATGTTGCGACGGATGAGCAGATTGCAAATGTGCCCACGAAGCCACTAGCCAGGGTGAAGTTCGAGTACTTCAGGGAGAGGCTTAGTGTTCTTCAGATCGACAACACTTCGAGGAAGAAGTGATGGACACATTTGCTGAAGCCATCCCAAGCATGTTGGAAGGAGGATCCTTCACATGGCTGTGGATGTAAGCTCTGGATGATGAGTATCAGGACGATGCTCCAGTTACTGCTCTGTATATGCATAATGTTGGATGCTGGATATGATCAGTTGGATCATTTATATTTGTATGTATGGATGCATCGTGTTGATGCTGGATATGATTAGTTGGATAATTTATATTTGTATGTATGGACGCATCGTGTTGATGTTGGATATGATCAGTTGGATCATTTATATTTGTATGTATGTACGCATCGTGTTGATGATGGATATGATCAGTTGGATCATTTATATTTGTATGTATGTACGCATCGTGTTGATGCTGGATATGATCAGTTGGATCATTTATATGTATGTACGCATCATGTTGGATGCTAGATATTATCGGTTGGATCATTTGTATGTATTTGTATATGCATCATGTTGGATGCTTGGACCATGTATTTGTATCAGGATACATTGTATGATCAGGTAGATCATGTATGTTGATATGTATCATGTATTTGTATTTGTATCAGGTGGATCATGTATGATGATATGTATCAGGTAGATACTTGGTGTGTATTAGGTGGATGCATTATATGATCAGGTTGATCATGATGATGAGCTTCAGGATGTTGCTTCAGATGATATGTACCAGGATGGTACAAGTGATGATGATCAGTATGATCATGGGCATCAGGATGATGCCTCGTGTGATGATGATCCATTGGATCATGAGTATCAGGTTGATACTTGGAGGTCAGAGATTATATGTGGCAGGTTGTGCAAATAGCATGTAATCAGTCCTGGGAGATCTTGCCGGTCGTGCTGCGACACATAAATGTTCCTGGGGTACTCTTTCCGGTATTGCTATGTAGTATGTAATCAGTCCTCAAATATCCCATAGGTTGAGTTGTGTGCTCGTAATCAGTCCTGGGATGAGGTATTACTACGGAGACATGTAATCAGTCCTGGAGATCCGAGAGGTTGAGCTGTGTGCTCGTAATTAGTCCTGGGATGCTCTTTAGAGATCTTTCCAGTCGTGTTGCGGCACATAAATGTTCCTGGGATGCTATTTACAGGTTTTGTCTATCCACATGTAATCAGTCCTGGAGATCTGAGAGGTTGAGCTGTATGCTCGTAATAAGTCCTGGGATGCTCTTTAGAGATCTTGCCGGTCATGTTGCGGCGCATAAATGTTCCTGGGATGCTCTTTAAAGGTATTGTGGAGGAGATGCATGTAATCAGTCCTGGGAGATCTTTCCGGTTGTGCTTAGGCACATAAATGTTCCTGGCATACTCTTTCCGGTATTGCATCCGCACATAAAATTAGTCCTAAGAGGCCACCTCTATCAGACCGTTCGCACAGATGATGAAGACCTGCAGGTGGTGGGCCTACATCCAGTATGAAAAAGGACTGGCTCTGTAGAACTTCCTATGACGAGTAGAGTCAAATATTGGTTGAGATAGCAGCAGCAGTGACGATGATGATGACGATGATCCCGAGAAGAAGACTTGTCTAGCAGAATTGTGTCAAGAAATACCTTCCTAGTTAAGAGGGAGTGTTGATGTAAATGTAACTTCAGAATGTATTTCATATATAGTTATTGTACCCTTATAAGATATGTGTTATTCCTCTATAAGGAAGTGTCGTCATGTGGATTGACAAGTGTCGCAAGTGTGTGTACTTGTCGATGGGTTATTAGAACACCATGTGTGGGGTTGGCCCTAAAATATATATTATATTGTGGATGTATATAGATAGACAAGTTGGTCCCATAAGGTCACTGGGAAAACAGGTTAAGTATAAATAGAGATCGGGAGATCTCTATTTGGATCATTCGAAAAGACACACTTCTCTCACTCAGAAATGACGCACTAGTGAGGAGGAGGATCATCTGCTCTAGGAGACTATCTCAAGTGTATTTTGGTTGGCATTTGGTTGAGCCATTGCTCTCTCTATCTCTGAGGAAGTTGTGGGGTTTTTCACCTTAGGGTTCTCCCCATGGAAACTCTGTGTCTCTTGTCTCTCATGCTTTTGATTCTTGTGATGCTTGTGATGCTTATTGTGATTGTTATGAATTGATATACTGTATATGTTATTCTCTCAGTAAAGATCCAAGAGTATTGTGAATTAATGCTCAAATTTTAACACTTGCAATGTTCCCATGAGTTCATTGACCACCATCGATATATCACATGTTTTTTCTGTTAAAGTTGCTAGAAGCATAACCATTCATGCACATAGTAAACATGGAAATGCTATATTTGTATTTAACAATATTCAAGTAATCAAATCGACTATAAAGAGGACCACAAAATGACATAAGTGATACTAGTTATTTGGTAGGAATGAATATATAAACAACCCAAGATTTGCAACATTAATTTTAGACTTGGAAATTATATAACTATTTCCACAAAAGGAGAATTCGATTACAACATCGGGTAGTGGGAACATGCATGGAATATGGCCAAGTGACATACAAAGCAGGGTTGTAACATGTTTGGTATTTACTTTGAAAATGTATAGGAAGAGGGAAGTCATCACTACCTTCCAACAATTGAACCGACCTTGGTGTGTACTTGAACATTTTTTCTTTCAACTCATACAAATTTTTGGATCTCCTAGTAGAGATGTTTTGGGTAGTATTGATATCATACCTTGGATCACTAGAACTGTCATAACCCGAAATTTCTGAAAAATTTAAAAAATTTTATTTGTAACAATAAATGTTAACTAGGTAGTATTTCTGATATTGTTTTAATTTAGATAACTAACATAATCTGTTTAAAGACTCTGTCTTCTTAAAAACTTGATTTCGGTGATTGTAATTAATGACTGTTTTATTTTGATCCGCAAGGGAAGGGCTAGTCGTAGTTGACTGGCTTACTTAGCTTACGAGCTAATGCATATGTCGTCTTTTGTTTCTCAGGTGCGCCAGTGAAGTAAGGATCACTGTAAATTAACTAGGTGAGCATCAATAGTCCCTGTACTTTAAAACTTAATGATCGTCATGATATCCGCTAATATCGTCAAGTGTTACAAAGATTTACATGGTCTCAGTTATAATTATGTTTTATAATTATTATGCTATGTTACTGCTGTAACTAACAATGAAACAATTGTTATATCAGAATTATGGACTGTATAAAGTGTCTTTGCATCATGTGACCTGTTGTCAACTTAATACCGGTGACTACTGTTTTGTTCATGCATTGATAATGCGAGTTGAGAAGGCGACGCCTCTAGCGTTGTTTCAATATAATCCTATGCATCGAAGTCCAATGTCTACTTAGAGTTTAACTTATGTTATCTGACTGCGCCTTGACTTTAACTACCTTTATGATGTGAACCTGTAGATGAAACTCTATTTCCACATTCTAATAATAGAGGTTTATTATTCCAATTGTTACTGTTAACAAGAGTATTGGTAGCAAAATACGATAAGAGTGTATGATAGCAGTTGTGTATAATTGTCAGATAGATTTGGTAACATTTCCCGATTTTTAAGTAACACGGTATTTTCATTTGAGGTTGACTACCTTATTGCTTACATGATCATGGAATGTATTATGCTCATGGCATAAATCTATGATTGATTTTAATATATAAATATCATATAACATAATGTTTGTGCCACATCATATTGTTCCCATACGTTGGCAAGCTTTATATTTCATATAGTGTATAGGTTGTAATTATCATACTAGGTCACGAAAACTCTATGGTTGAAGTTGACCATACCTCCTTTATATTGTTGTAGGGATTATACATAGCACGTACCTTGGTATTTCATGAAGGTTCGATTGCAAGCATACACTATATGATAATGATTGTATATCATACATTGTCTTTTACGTTTGACTTACCTATGTAATGATTTTGGAATCGGTGTATAATGATTTGGGTTGCAATTTGAACTATATAGTCTCGACCCATATTACGTTGATATATTTGGTGCTACGTGGTTGACTCTCCTCCATGCAGTTGGCGATATATATAAAATGTTTCTCGAAAACCCTACCAGGTTGTTGTATTTGCCTTCGGGCTCGGGTCCTAAGAATGAAACCCTCCCTGTCTGAGTTTTTGTAATGAGAGCACTGTAACTGAGTGCAACGTGTTTGGGTCTGGTCTCGTGGTTTTCATTCTATAGTAGAATACATCCTCGGCTCTGCTGATAGATTTGGCTACGGTTTCCTTATTTCGTGGTCTCGTTGCTCCGTCATTGTTCAAAACCAGCTACTTACAGTCCTTCACTTCGCTGGTGTGGATATGAGACAGGGTTTTTGCTATTGTCTTTAAGTTATGCAAGAGGTGATGCATTTGGGGTTTTGGGTGTGCTTCGTGTTTGGTTCAATCCCAGCGTGAGGGTTTCGTCGGGAACTGTTACCTTGTCTCGGCTGTCAAGAAATGTTATGTAGGTTTTGTTTGCTCACCTATCTGTCGAAGATGATGGTTTTTTCTCCATTTGTTCAGCCTGTGACTACCGGTTGTCCACTATTACCTTCCTCCATGTCTCGGTAAGATGAACCACATTTTTTTTTTACAGTTTTTATGTTTTATAATCATTAATTAGATTTACGTTTTTTTTATTTCTATTCTCTGCATTTAATATGGTGACTAAAATCCTCGGCATTCGTCAATGTGCAGGTCACGCGGCTCCTGAAGGTGTACATGGCTTTATCACTCACGCAGGCTTCTCCGGGTAAGCCTGGTTATCCACGGCTGTCTCTTCCTTTGCTGGTTTTGTGGCTAGGGTTGTGTCAAGGAGGAAAACTCCTGTATAGTGAAGTCGTTTGACGACTTACAGTTCATAGTTGCAGTCATATGTATGGAGTTGTTTTGGTTTGAAATGAAAGGGGTTTTGAAACCCTGTTAAGTGTATGGAGAGCCATTCACGGCCACGACCATATGAGGCCAGGGTTTCGGCTATGTTTCTTATAATGGCTAAGCATAGGATTTAAACCTCGCTGTATAAGATTTATATTTTTAATATATATTACTGGGTCTGTTATGACCGTGTTTCGTTTTCATGTTTTGTTAAAATATTAGAATGTGTTTGAAATTGAAGATAAAAGGGTGATTCGGTACCTGTAATGGAGGATAACTCGGTTTATAAATGAAACCCTAACTTGTCTCTATGTGTTTTTCTTCAATTTGAAACGTTAAATGAAAGATGATGACTGTTCCTCGACTGTGACTGTAATAGTTGAAAACTTGGGGTTATTCTGGCGAATATGGGGTTTTGTTTTATGTTCAAAGCATAAATATGGTATTATTACTCGATAGCGACTGGGAATGAATTTTAATGATATTTATTTTGTTTCTTGTACTGTTGTTAAATGAAACTGTATGTAGAATAAAATATACTTAGAATTAAGTATAAGGATACTGTAAGTTATGGCTGCCATATAAGGCATTCCTTTCATTTGTTTTTCAGTCTGTCGAAAGGGATAATGTAAGGCTACGGCCGTGTATGATTTTGGAAATACTTTAAGGGAGACATCTATTCTGAGTAATTAAAATTACTGCGTATAATTTAAGATGGTTGTAACAGCCAATGATGACTGTGTTCGTCGACAGTTTCTCTGTTGTATTAATATGTTTGTTTTGCAAAGAAAAACAACTCTGTTAATTCTATTACAATGACATGACTACTGTATTCAATACTAGGAAGAAAGAAAATAATAATCTATAGTTTCTATATGCTTGTACTTGACTACTGTGTAGAAGATTAAGATTATGTAAAAGCTTGTAACAATAAAATATTGTTACAGTCACTTCTTTAATTGATCGATAACTGCCAAACATGTTCTGAGTTTAAATAATATATATTGAGATGAGCTTTGTTCATCTGTTAACTTGATATAAGAAAGACCTGTAACTTAAAGTTTACTAAAATATACAATACATTTATATATACAGATAGTTTATTCTGGTAGGAATTATCTCAAGATAAACACTAAGGTTTGTCTAGATTTGTTCTTATGATTGTTTAATAAAAATGCTGAATTATCTATTTTCTAATATTTCTGTCTATTATTTAAACTATTAACAGAAATTCTAGCATGTGTATAAACATAGTATTTATTAACTGTAACGGTAACAAATAGGTTCTGTATAAGATAAATACTCTATTTAAATAAAAATAGGGAGTTTCTACAACATCTGCATTCTGAAATTTATACCAAAGGAAAGTACAGAAAATGATTTACTGAAGTTGAATACAATCAAACTGTAGTTGTACTAGTCTATCTCATAGGAAAATTAAATAAACCAACAACAGGAAGAGTGGCAGAACCTGTAGATGGTAGACAATAACAGCAATGGGAGGCTGTTCCTCCCTACCAATTCCTGGAGAGTGCCCAGACAGCACTTCTCAGGACCCCCGAGCTTGCTCTGGTCTAACTGGCTGGAATCTAAGTACGGCCAATAATTCCCTCAGCCAAAACAGCTATACTGGAACCAAGTTACTGCAACTTCCTGCTCAAAACACTTCCTTACTGTTTTCCCACTTCCTCAATGGGACTCCTGAATAGCATTCACCTGAATGTATTCTCCCTCTAGAACAAATGCTGAACCCCCAGCTCAGTTCATTGAGTAGTATTTAAAAGATTGCCTAGGTCTTAGTTGGGCTAACTGTCATTAATGAGCCACCTGCTCAGATTCCACTTTCTTGGGGAATCATGACCCCAAAATATAGGGAAGTTGCCACCTGCAACTCAGGAAGTGTTTGAGGATGCTGCCACTTGTCTTTTGTCCTTCCACCTAATTCCATCCACCAGTTAGACCAGTAACCTCTTTTAACAGCTCTCCCATGCTGTTGTCTCCATAATTTATTTATTAATAATAATTATTCAGAATTTACATTCCATTTCTGGAGACTCTGCTGAGTCATCCATTCCTACTTAGCATTAAATTTAACATAATGTTCTCAGGAATATTAAAAATAATTACATTATTTTAATAAAATTGGGGTATGTGACAAGAACTCTCCATTGAATCAACATAAAGAGATAGGTTGGTCAATTAAGGATGGAAATTCGTTGATACAACTTCCATCTTTTTTAAAAAGGGGCATATGGAAGTGTTATGTGTGTCTTTTCTATATCACCTATTGGATTCTTGATCGCAGTGGGAGGTATTAGTCCGTCAAATTTGGGTAGTTTATGATTAATATAATGGGAAAACGTGACATGTCGAGGGTTATCCTTCAACGCTTTACATTTTGGAAAAACACATACTTGGGGTGTCATAAAAGAGATCCAATTCATGGTGTAGTACCATTAACCCAGGTTGGTTGTTGGAAGATGGCATGTTACAATTGGTAGGGTAAAGTGACTGTCCATTTTCATCAAATATTTACTTGCACTATCTTTCTTTCGATAAGAGCTTGCGGCATTTTTGGGCTAGTGGAATATCTTGCACATCCAAGCTTGATCTTGAATCATGATGTTGCAAAATTCAATGAAAAATGATTCAAATGCATGTGCATAAATAACATAAATTCAATCAGATAAATAAATCATAAATAAAATCTCAACTTACTGCAAATGGCTGGGAGAACTTGAAGAACTTGCAACAATATGGTAGAGTCGGAACCTGAAGAATTATCCATTTGATATTATAACCTTTTTTTTCCTTGTATTTGAGCCAAAACCATCATCAATACATGAATAAATTCTTTAAATAAAGTTTGGGAATCATAGAAAAATTTAACTTAAAATAGAATTTTGAAGGGATTTTAAAAGTTATTGGTGCATTGTATTAGTTTGTGATGCACCAGTGCATATGTATATATCAAATGCACCTATTTACGGCTTCGTGCTGCTATAGTTTCTTCGGTGTAGTGGATCTGTTTGTTTCTTTTATGGATCTATTAGGGTTGTGAGAATTGGTTTTTGCACCAACAAAAGTAAGTTACAAAGAAAACAACACGTGTGTTTATTATCACCAAAATATAGAATTGAAAAATGAGTGTGAATTTCATTTTTCTAAATGTGTGTTTATAAAAGAAAACCCTATTCCTTATTTCATTCTTTTTCCAAAATTTGGAGGGAGATTTGTGCAAGAGATATTTACCAGCAAAGACAATGGAGTGGGCATAATTTTTTGGAGAGCCAAATTTGTAAGGGATCATCGCAGGTCACATACAAATTTGCAAAGAAGAAATTTTAGGGATGTGATTTCATTCTATTGATCATATTAATAATTTCTATATTTGATTCAATCAATTTTCATTGCATTCTCAAAAACATATAAGGGTTTCATAGTTACCTTCAGCATTGGAAGCCTTAGATTTCTTGTTGTTTCTATTGGTTCCCTCTCGATATTTCAAAAGAAGATTTTTTTCTTTTAAGCAATATATTTTTATAGAGTTTCTTTATTTATATATGGGGTGTTTGGTATCTGTTGCAATTGGACCACTCATTGCATTGGATACCACACCCCGCCATTGTCAATTTTTTTAAACACTTTTGCGGTTCGTGTTGCACACTAACAGATCGCACTGATGTGTATGCTCCTGACAAGTGCACTGCTTAGTTTAAAATGTAAATAACATTGTTTTCAATACAGAAATATCATGTTTTAAATTTGTTAATGGGTTTGGTGTTCACAATAAACTATAATGAGGCACCAATGCATATATTGCTTTATAAAGCACCACAATAATATAACAATTTGTAAACAAAATGTTTTCAAAATTGTAACAACGCGGTAATCTTATACTAGTGCATATACGCATGTATAAATAACTGGTGCGTATTGTTTTCTTATATACGTTGAAATCTTATTTTGTAAAAATTATTTCATAATTTCTATATATGATGAATGGCCTATAGAAGTTCAATGAAAACAACTTATTGCAACAAGTGCAATTGTACATCATCCTAACAAGAGAACAAGGCAAGTTCTTAAAGTTTTATTAAAAAATTAATATATTTGAATTATTTGTAGGTTTAAATTAATGATATGTATTGGCTAATGCGTGTCATGCAGAGCAAAAACTTGATAAGATTGTTCGAAATTTGAGAGCAAAAGAGAGTAAAAGATTTATGGAAATGTTGCAAAGAGAGGAATTAGGTGGATCAAAAGGTAATCAACTTGAATCTTTTGTTTGGCTTTTTACTAAAAATGAATTTCTTAACATTAATTGCTAACATGTTTTAAACACTGGATTTCACATTTTTTAATGTTGTGAAGGGACTGATAGTGAGGGAACATAATGTTTTTATAAGAACATAAAATTAATGAAGGTTGCAAATGATGATGACTTGGTCCTCAATTTATTTGGAGTGGTGCTGGAAGTTAACAAGAGGGGGGATATTTTTTACAAAACAATGAGGTATATAGTGGAAAAAAAGTATAGACGTACTTTCCACTTATGGTACAAAAAACAATCGAGTGATTCCAAGAATCAAGTTATATATAAACTACAACAAGCGTTTCTAGAACAATGTTCAATGAGATGCGTAAGATTTTTAATAACAAAAACTTACAATAACAAAAAAGACTCGTTTAAAAAGTATTATTACTAAACATGTTTTTCTATAATATGTCCCAAAAATGACCAATTTTTTTTTCTATCTTTACTTTCATGTCGATTGAAAAAAAATTGTGGTTTTTTGTTTTTTTAGGAAGATTATGAAAATTCCAAAGGACAAACGAGGGAAAAAATAAAACATGTCAGTAGGGATGTCCAGTAAAATAAATGAACATAATTTCTTCACAGGAGGAGCCATCCCAACAACAATGTGCATTAGAGGTATACAATCATTGATTTATTCTTTTATGTACATTGAGTTTAATTATCACATGAAATACTAATTTTCAATTGTTTTGTTGCATAAAATAAAACAAAATAGAACCCATTCAACACATAAGGCAATATGAGAAGAAATAAAATGGTTGATTGCAAAGTTTGCGAGTACTTACATTTTCATCCCTACTTAAGTTGTCATATTTCTTGTGATATTTATATTTAAATAATTATTTTACACTCATCTATGGATGAATTCTAATTAATTTACAAAGAAGATCCATCCGAAGAATTGATCGACATTGGGTTTAGTATGGGTTGTGAGTAGATGTATAAGTATCAAGGGTTAATTGAACAATTTGTAAGTAACTATGTTGTTTAACTTCCCTCATTTTATAATTAATGGAATAGTGTAACACCCTATTTTTTACCCCAAGATGTAAACATGATGTATTAATGTAAAGGCTAAAGGCCAGATATAAATGTTCTAGGATGAGGGAATATATTGTAAATATGTACATTTTCTTTCTAATATAAAAATCCCTAACATATGCAAGTGAAGAAGGACTATGAATCCACAAGTGATGGGGGGCTATGATTCCACAAGTGGGTGAAGTGAGAGGGACTAAGGGGTGAGGACCTTAGTGGAATTTAACTATGCCTTATCATTAATTAACCTTTTTAAACCCAAAGTCCCTTTAACCATGGTTATAAGGGTCACTTTAATTAATTAAGGTTTAATTATCTTAGTTGAGTACTAAGAGGGAAAAGTGGCCTCCTCCAGGGAAGCCACGTGTCAAAACAAAACATGCATATTTAATGTTAGAAACTCACTTCATTAATCATTCATTCATTCCAACATCTAAATAGGGAGAGCAACCATGCCATGGTAGTTCTAGTGGATAAACAAAAGGAAGATTAGTTTCCTAGAAGCTACATTGGATCCCACCTTGATAAACGAAAACCTAGCTACCTTGATAAACTAGTGCCCGAGATTAGAGAACTTGGCCTTTAGTGTGTCATCCTTGGATCCTTGTCACATAGACTTCCCGATCGACCTGTACTGGACTGTTAGAAGGGGAAGGGGACATCTTGAGGGACTACAATGTATAGAAGGGGTACCTTCCTTGGCATTGTGCAGGTTGATGGGGAATGAGTGAGTGGTTGGGGTTTCCTGCACCACTTGGGTAGATGATAGGTGCCCTTGGGTAAGAACCACTCTATGAGGAGTGTGGTTGTAAATTTACAAGAAAGAAGTGTAAATTCACCCCTTGTGGATTTATATCCCCATCTTGGGGGTGGCATCTATCAAAGAAAGAGAAGGATTGAAAAATTGCCTACGACCGGGAGGAAGGTTCTTATCTTTTATCTATTGGAGGATTTTCATAAGATAAGTGACAATTGTGAATGATTGCATTGGTTTATATTTCTAGTATATGAGTTTGTCTGAATTACTGTTAATGAAAATGGTTCTATGCATGGGTTTCCTAACCATGGTATGAATGCATTCATGGCATAATTATTTGCCTGTGAATTTCTTGTTTAAAAAATTATAATATCTATATCACTTCCACTATTAAAAATTTGTATTATAGACAATCAATGGAAAGTAAATTCGAAATTGGTGTCAAGAGCATAATTTATACATGGATTTGATTACCCTGTGGTATCAATAGAATAAAGGGGCTACCGGGTACATGAAAATGTGGTATCAAAGCACCAAGTTGTAGCACTGGGATTGCATGGGCCAGAAATTGCATGAACAATGTGAATTTGCAGGTTGCACATGAACTACAAGGTGAAATGACTCAATGATAAAATTGGGAAAACAATGTTGAAAGTGTCAATTGTTTGATTCAGGCCAAGGTTACCACATTGGAGCCAATTATGGGACAAAAAAATTCAATGTTTAGAATGAATTTGCAGATTGTACACCAAGTGTTTAACAAAATGCCTACGAAGAAATTTTGGAATAACATAGGTTATAGGTTAGATGCTGGTGGAAATGCTCCGGTGGTTGTATTAAATACAAGATAACAACTTACATGGTATAAATTCAAATTATTTGTGAAAATTCATGGATGAACTTCGTATTTTGTCCAAAATGACCATTTTGTTAATTGATAGAAGTTGGGAATTGATGGAAGTAGGGGTAGCAACATCAATTGATGGAAATTTACAGGTGGAACAATTGGTTCCATGTGTAATTTCATGGTATCTATATATCAAGAAGAAAATTACATGTGTAAATTTATGGTAGCCATTTTCCAGGAAGAAAAGGCTAGGTGTAAATTTGGGTTGGATGCATGCTTATGGAAATATGCCACATGTACATTTGATATAGTGACTTGTCCCATAAATAAGAAACTACATATTTATGAAAATTTTCAATTTGTTTTTGGAAATTTAGTGTGGGCCCCACTAATGCCACATGGATGAAGGGGTGTGACATGGATCGGGCACGTCAGATGAGTGCATAAATTATTGCATGTGAATAAAGGTGCAAATATGGGAGGAGATTAGACTATTCAATGGTTACAGATATCGACGGATCGTATTCATTCCAGCATGTGAATATGCTTGAAGGTTAATTTATTTTCCTTGATCCAGAAATGTAAAACCACCACTATGACATGGCATTACCACATTCATTGTCTCATCCAGGTGGTTTTAGAAAACCACTTTTGTCAAGGGATGAAACCGCTTATGCCCGAATAAGTGGTAAAGAGACACAGGGTGATGTCATCAAGGATGGGATCCCTTGGACACACCATTCTCATAAAATCATGAAAACGAAAAAATAAAGGTAGTGGTTTCAACACTTGGATTCCAGGTACCAAAAATTGAAAAATGTCGCCAATATTATGCATTAGATTGTGAAGTTGCAAGGGGGAAATCCCCCTTGACCCTGTTCGGGTACACAGGGTACTACCAAAGGACCGAACACCAAGAGAAACCACTTCACACAAACAGATCACAGATCAACACACCGATGTTTTGACGTGGTTTAAACCCTCTTGAGGGAAACACTCCACGGCCCCGGCCAAATAGCTTCTACGGGACAATTTATTATGCAAAGAAAGAAAGTTACAAATGAGCTTCTCATAATCGATCAACTAAACAATGACCCTCCATGCTCTTTAAATAGAGATCATGGACCAATCGGGTGTTAAGCCACGGATCAAGGTTAGGTTTGATCTAAGAGAAGTTGAGCCGTCGGATCACTCTATGTCGGAAACATATCATGACCGTCGGATTAAGTATATACAAATGCATACTAATGCATACTAAAGAAACACACTATCCCTAACGGATATATTACACAAGTTGATCTTAACTAACTCCTAAGTGTCTAAATATCCTAACATCCCCCCTTAAGAACAACTTGGGATAGGATTGAAGGATTTACAAAAGTGACACTATTAGGAGAAGGAAGGAGGCATTAGAGCCTATCCCCCCTTAATGACAAGTTCCTGAACTCCTAACATAGATCGAAGTTTAGAAAACTTCGCTTCTGTAAGAGACTTGGTGAAGATGTCTGCAACTTGATCATCTGTAGGGCAAAAGAGCACTTCGAGAACACGATCATGAACAAGATTTCTGATGAAGTGCATATGTAGCTCAATGTGTTTGCTGCGTTGATGTAGAACTGGATCTTTGGCAAGCTTGATGGCACTTTGATTGTCGCACCAAAGTGGAGTAGGCTGCTGCTGCTCAAATCCAAACTTTGAAAGGATCTGTCGAAGCCATAAAGCTTCCTGACTGGCATTAACTGCTGCTCGATATTCTGCCTCTGCTGAAGAAAGAGCAAGAGCTTGTTGTTTCTTACAAGCCCAAGTAATAGGTCCAGAGCCCAGACTGAAAACATAACCTGCAGTAGACTTTCGATCATCAGGATCGCCGGCCCAATCTGAATCAGTGAAACCAACCAACAAAGGTTTCCCCCCTGTACTGTAATGAATCCCAAACTGAACTGTACCTCGAATATATCGAAGTATTCTTTTAGCTGCTTTCCAGTGACTTTCATGAGGTGTCTGCATATAACGGGCAACTCGACCAACGGCAAAGGAAAGGTCAGGACGGGAATGAGTCAAGTATAAAAGACAACCAACAAGCTGACGATACAGTGTGGCATCTACTTCAGGTGAAGTACAAGTGGCAGAAAGTTTGACTCCAGACTGGAAGGGAGAAGGGGCTGGTTTACAATCTTCCATGTGAAAGCGACGAAGAAGGTCACAAGCATACTTAGACTGAGAAAGAAAGATTCCTTCTTTGGTTTGCAGAACTTGGAGACCAAGAAAATAATGCAAATGTCCTAAGTCTGACATTTCAAAAGTTTGTTTAAGACTGGATTTCACATGGGTTATAAGCTTAGGGTCACTACCAGTAAGAATAAGGTCATCAACATATAGAACAAGTATGATGAGATGGTTTCCTACTTTCTTGGTATAGACATTGGGGTCAGAATGGCATCTAGAAAAACCAGTGTCAAGGAGAAAGTTATCCATTTTGGCATACCAAGCTCTAGGAGCTTGCTTAAGGCCATATAAGGATTTCTTAAGGCGACAGACAAGGCTAGAGTTATTCTGAACATAGCCAGGAGGTTGTTCCATGTAAATTTCCTCCTGTAAATCACCATGTAAGAAGGCAGACTTGACATCCATTTGATGGACTTCCCAATTGTGTAAGGCTGCAAGGGAAAGAACAAGGCGGATGGAGTTCATTTTGGCGACGGGAGCAAAGGTTTCATTGTAGTCAATCCCTTCAACTTGAGAAAAACCTTTGGCAACTAACCTTGCCTTAAGTCTTTCAACACTTCCATCTGATGCATACTTAGTTCTGTAGACCCATTTACATCTGACAAGTTTTCTTCCTTTTGGAAGAGGTACAAGATCCCAAGTATCGTTCGCCATTAAGGAACGATATTCTTCATCCATGGCTGCATCCCAATCTGGATTCCCTGAAGCTTCTGCAAAAGTTTCTGGATCATGATTCTCGGAAACTTGAGCCAAAAGAGAAGAGGCTCGCTGAAACTGAGAACGTGTTCGACGTTGATCTCTAGGATCACCGGCAAGATCACCAGCTGCTTCACATGTTGAACGGACCCATCGAGGAAGCACTTGTGCTGGTGCAACTGGAGGAACATGAGCAGGCGGAGGTGGATTTTCATCCTCACTGTCATCATCAGAAACTGGAGTTGGAAACCTGTCAAGGAAGTTGGAAGAAGAAGAAGAAGGCACAAACGCCGAATCAGGCTCGCAGGCCAAAGATGGCACACTCGCCGAGTTAGGCTCGCAGGCCAAGATATTTTCATCAAATTTAACATCTCTTCTAATGATTATAGCATGAGAAGGTGGTTGAAGAAGTCTATAACCTTTTACATCTTCAGAATATCCAACAAATATGCACTTTTCACTTTTAGGTTGCAATGCTTTCCGTTTTTCATCCGGAATGTGAGCCCATGCTTCACTACCAAACACACGAAAGTGACTTACATCAGGTTTAATTTTACTCCATGCTTCTTCCGGTGTTATACCTTGTAATGCTTTTGTGGGGGTGCGATTAACTATGTAATTTGCACAATTAATGGCTTCAGCCCAAAATTGAAGACTTAGTCCCTTAGATTGGATCATACAATTAGCCATTTCTTTTAAAGTGCGGTTCTTCCGCTCAGCTACACCATTTTGTTGTGGTGTATATGGAACAGTGTGCTGTTGTTGGATGCCTTGTTCAGTGCAGAAAGTAGTGAACTGTTTGTTAACATATTCTCCTCCATTGTCAGATCTTAACTTAATAATTTGATGACCAGATTGTTTTTCAACAAGGGCCTTGTAGGCCAAGAACATGTTAAATACTTCGCTCTTAAGTTTTAGGAAATAAACCCAAGTGCGTCTGGTGTAATCATCAATGAAAGTTAAGAAATACTTGAAACCAGAAAAGGAAGCAGATGGAAGAGGACCACACAAGTCACTATGCACAAGCTCCAAGGGAACCGAGGCGTGCCAAGAGGCACGTTTGTCAAAACTGTCCCGATGATGTTTTCCGAGTACACAACCGGAGCAAACACCATCTCTGCAAGATACCATCGGAAGACCTGTCACCATATTTTCTTTACATAGTTGTTGCAATGAGCGATAATTTAAGTGACCAAATCGCTCATGCCAAAGTTTGCTCAAGTTATCACTATGAGCAACAAAAACTGAAGGGAAAGGTGATGACCCAAAGTTGTTAAACTTGTACAACCTGGTAATATCATCAACAATTCCGGTAGCTAGAACCTGTTGAGGATCTTTAAAATCCTTGATTACAACTTGGTGAGGTGTAAAGGTCACAGTTTTACCTTCACCAGAATGAGTGATCTGATAGACTGATAACAAATTGCAGGAAATTCTTGGAACACATAGTACATCACTAAACTGACCATTATCTACGGGAACTGTTCCAGCTCCTACAACACTTAGAGATCTATCATCACCAACAAATATTTGTTTGGTGTTACATTCATGCATAGTAGAAAAGATGGCTTGATCCTTAGCCATATGATAAGATGCTCCAGAATCAATGAGCCATTCATTTGAAGTAGAAGAAGAGGATGCATTATAAGAATAACCAGAAGCACAAAGTGCATGTCCATGAGAGGTAGATTCTGAAGGCGAATCTAGGCTGATGTGGTGCTTCTTCATTGCTGCTTCCAAGGCTGCCATCTTCTTGAAACACTTAGATTCATCATGATTATCTTTCCCACAATAGTTGCAATGACGCTCAGTCTTCTTGCCTTTTGGCTTGGATCCTTTGTCATTTTTTAAAGAAGGAGTTGACTGAGAGGGTTTTGGACCCTTGTTTGACTTATTATTGCGAAAATTTTGTTTCTTGGGAGGCTTGGACTTTTCTTTCTGTTGGGACAATAAGGCTTTCCCAGATGTATCTGCATTGTTGATTATTCCAAGATGAATGAGCTTATCTTGTTCCCTAATCAAGGAATCACAAAAGGATTCAAGACTAGGCTCTTGATAGCTAGCTGCATTCAATGACACTTTCATGGAGTAAAATGTAGATACAAAAACAGAATATGCAGGTCCAAGTTTGGAAAGAATATGATAAATGCATTGTTTGTCTTCCCTCTCAATCTTACATTCTGCACATAAGAGCTTGAGAGTTTTGTACTTAGATAAATAATCTTGAATGCATGAAAAGTCACTTGGATTTAAAGAAATCAACTCATTTTCGAGTTGGTGACCTCGAATTTCATTGTGTTTACCAAACACAGTTTCCAACTTGTCCCAAGCAGCATTAGGTTCATCAATTCCAGATATGTGGAATCGCAAATCAGTAGAGATTGACATCCCAATCAATCCACGAGCTTCATCACATCTATTTGCCCATTTTATTTTCTTATCATCATCAGTGGGTTCTTTTTCTTTCCCTGTTGTAATTCTGAAAAGTCCCCTACTTCGTAGAACATCCTCCATACGAGATTTCCATGAGAAATAGTTGGAACTGTTAAGTAGAATATCACAAAGGGCGGCCATATTTGTAAATTAATGGCTGTAAAAACAGAAACCAATAGTCTGGATGTGAAGAGCTCGAAAAAATAGGTGGTTTCAAAAAAAACGGCACTGAAAACGGACTTTGTATGATGAAGTTATGCTTGAACAAAGAAACTGTTGAAGATGTCCCCAATAGTGACGTGGCAGCTAGTGAATGTCCAGCAAAAAAAGAACCCCCCTCTTCCCAAGATGAACCTTTTGACTATCACTTTACAAAAAAGTTGCTTTTAAGTGAATCACTTTTGTAAAATAAGTGATTTCACTTTTACAATGATATTACTTTTAAATAGTGCAACAATAAATAAAAAACTTAAGTGACTCACTTGTATTTTTATTTTTTATTATTTAAGTGAGATGCACTTTTACAATAAAGTAACTTGAAAATAGAAATTGCATGCACTTTTCTTTTTAAAAGTAACTTCCTAAGACTTGAACTCAAGACCTATTAAGGAATAAAGCAACTTTGGACCAAGTGAGCTAGTTTAAAAGGTATGTAAAATATGGAAATGAGGAAGGGGGCTTCTTTTTTTTTTTTTTTTTTTTTTTTTTTTTTTTTTTTTTACTCTTCTTGCTCGGTTTGCGTGCTTGCCCTTTTCCTGCAAAACAAACCACAAAACGAAACAAAAAAAAACTTTTCCACACTTGTGGAGTTAGATCTTGTTAGCTTGCCCGGAAAGTCTGCGTTTTCTCTCTGTTTCTGATTTGCCGAGATCGCGCAAAGTGCACGGCAAAGAGCATACGCAGCCGAAAAAACCCTTTCCCTTTCTGTTTCTGATTTGCCGAGATCGCTCAAGGTGCACGGCAAAGAGCATACGCAGACGGGAAAGCAACAATCCGAACCAAAAAAAAACTAACAGTAAAAAAAATGAAATATGAGATTTTTTTCTTTTCAAAAACGAAATAAAAAAAATGCGTCACTGTAACATTATACCTTCAGATCTGATGAAAAACGCGTTTCTGGAGCAACCGGGAACCGTTTTCGATCAAACGAAAACTATTTCCCAATGGAAACGACGCTCCGGACGCAATGGAACACCTCCCACAGCCCAGAAATGCACAGAAATACCAGAACTAGAAACCCTTTCGAGTTTCAGCAACAGCAGTTCAAGATCTAGATCATAACCGGAAGCGGCACTTCATAAAAGCTCTGATACCATGTTCGGGTACACAGGGTACTACCAAAGGACCGAACACCAAGAGAAACCACTTCACACAAACAGATCACAGATCAACACACCGATGTTTTGACGTGGTTTAAACCCTCTTGAGGGAAACACTCCACGGCCCCGGCCAAATAGCTTCTACGGGACAATTTATTATGCAAAGAAAGAAAGTTACAAATGAGCTTCTCATAATCGATCAACTAAACAATGACCCTCCATGCTCTTTAAATAGAGATCATGGACCAATCGGGTGTTAAGCCACGGATCAAGGTTAGGTTTGATCTAAGAGAAGTTGAGCCGTCGGATCACTCTATGTCGGAAACATATCATGACCGTCGGATTAAGTATATACAAATGCATACTAATGCATACTAAAGAAACACACTATCCCTAACGGATATATTACACAAGTTGATCTTAACTAACTCCTAAGTGTCTAAATATCCTAACAGACCCCTGTTATGGCCCCCTGAGACATCGAGGACTTCAAGAATTTCCTTGTGGTGATAACACAATTGGAAATGTTGCACTATGCTACCTAGGGACTAAAGATTAATTCACAGGAAAAATATTCTAAAGCTTTCTACTAAGTACAGTTACAACATTTATTAGTGAATAACTACAAGTAGCAAACAACTAGATGAAGAGGGATTCGATCTAGTTAAAGTGGGATGTTTACTATGGATAATTCATAGCACCCTATGAACATGAAGGTGATGTTCTAAAACTCCTAAGCTAGAAGGAGTTGGTAGTAGAAAGGCACATCTAAATCCAAAACCTCCAGTGAACCTAAAACTTAGAGAGGTGGGAGTAACCATGCTAGTTGTCTTCATGAAAGATATTGGCTTAAAGTTACAATTGAGGTTTCATATCAAGGATAGAACAAGGATGTTCAAATATCACTAACATATGCATGTTGACTTAAGCTAAGTGAACATGAAGCAAGTGGAACTGAGTCTGAGAAGCCAGGTGAATGTGATAGTCATTTTTGGATACATTCAACTCCCACCATCAAAAGTAAGGATGAAAAATAAGGCCATGGAGAGGATAGGAACATTGCAGCCATGATCAGTATGAGTAATAAAGGTTATAGGTAAAGGGATAATTGGTAAGAAACGTAAAATGAACTAATCAAAGAAGAAAATATTATTTATTTTTTGTATAATCCAACGTTAACTGATTTAGATAAAAAGAGAAATCTATGATCAAGATTGTAGGAGCGTGACAAGACACATGACTTGTTATGGAAAGATTAAAGGCCATTGGAAGGCCTAGAGGGTAGAAGAAGCTATCATGAGGAAGGAAGATTTTTCCTCCTATATGGAATGGTTAACCCTAATTGCTTGAGTCAAGACAGGTGTAAGCATGTTGAGGCTAACAGTGACATTAGTTTGAGAGAAATGGGTAAGCCCATGTAGTAAGCACATGCTAGGTGTGCTTGGGGAAAGACTTGAAGTATATAAACTTGCAACTTTCATCCTTGGGAGATACTCTGGAGAAGTGTGAGGAGGAGATATTTTCCTCATGATGCCGAGTGGAGATAGATGGTATTGATGCCAATTATATTTGGAAATTCATCTCGGTTTGATGGACTAGATTACTCAAGAGTAATTGGGAAGCAGGTATCAGGAAGAGGTAGAGTGCTAGAGCATCCCGCATTGGACAAGGACCAGTTGCAACAATTATAAAATATAAGATAATATTCTCATCTCGACCTTGTTTGTTTATAAAAATAATATTTAAGTTCTAATGGTTGTGAGTGTAGAAAGTGCATCTCAATTGTATGAAATTTGTGCTACCCTTTGGGTGAGGAATGCTATGCTTTCTTGATTGATAGTTTTGATTCCTTAAGATAGGGAAGAGTCAAGGTAAGTTTGGCCAGGAATGGTTCAAGAGGTTAGAGCCATGTAAATTTTATTTAAGAGTAGATTATGTATATGTGCATACTAGGTTTTGAAAAGTTGTGAAAGGAAGTCCAACTTTAGAAAGGGACTACTAAGACAGTTGGGATTGACTATGACATGTTGATGTATATGTAACTTTGGAATGTATTTCATCTATGTATTTTATTGTACTCCTATAGAGATGTATTATTCCTCTATACGGAAGTGTCGTCATTTGTATTGACAAGTGTCGCAAGTGTCGTAACTTGCCGATGGGTTATTAGACCACCATGTGTGGGGTTGGCCCTGATTAAGTTAACCTGGGGTTATTAGGTTGAGTTAGACAAGTCGGCCCCATAGGTTTATTAGGCTGCTTAGAACAAGTATAAATATAGAGTGGGATCTCTCCATTTGATCACTTCACTTACTCACTTATCCATCACTCGGAAAGTGGCGCACATGTGAGGAGGAGGATCAGCTGCAAGGAGGAGTCTATCTCTATGTACTTGGGTTGTAATTTGGTTGTGCTATTGCTCTATCTATCTCTGAGGAAGTTGTGGGGTTTTTTACCTTAGGGTTTTCCCCACGAAAACTCTGTGTGTCTATTGTCTCTTATGATTATATCTTGTGATGATTGATATGCTTGCTATGATTGATATGCATTGATATACTGTACATGTTATTCTATCAGTAAAGATCCTAGAGTATTGTGAATTAATGCTCGAAAATTAACATGGTATCAGAGCTAACCTGAGAAGAAGACATTGTGCAGTGGCGGAAACTAGGGTTTCTTGTTTATTGGGTTTCTCTACACATATTTTGGAAAAGTAATATGATAGATTGACTCTCCTCAGCAAGGTGAATCTATCTATCCAATCAGAATTCAGTTTTGAGCACTTTCAGTTTTGGCCCTAAAAATTAGAGTTTCCACAAAAATAGGAATTTCTGAAATTTGAAGACATAGCTGGAAGCTCCTTGGAAACATCGAAGTTTATAGCTTTGGATCGAGATTTTTGGCTTGGTAATTCTCCGGGAAACTAAAACCCTAATTCGGGGTCCTCCCAGTGAACCCGGGAAGACTAAAAGGCATTTTTGAAGGGTGAAACTTTGTAGATCTCAAATTATGAATACACTAGGCTGATCAGCTCATCAAGGCGCATCTTTCTATCCTTTCAGAAAGTTGAAATTCACATTTTGAATTTTTAGGGTTTCTCTAACAAACCCTTATCCTGGACCAGATCCAGTTTTCAGCAAATCAAGTGGTAAGACCTAAATCTTTTCTATTTCCATTTGAAGTACTCTTTAAGATGTCTCACCACACCAAGCTTGAGGATAAGCTTGAAGGGGCTGATAAATTCCGAGCATGGAAGTATAGGATTGGGTTAATCCTGGAAGAAAATGAATTGGATACTTACATAAGGGAAGAGGTCCCTGTCCTAGAGGGAGAAGAGGCTAAATCCCTCCACAAGAAGAACTTGGTCAAGGCAAAGAGAATCATTGCTGATTCTATCAAGGACCATCTCATCCCCCATGTGTCATCTCTGAAGACACCCAAAGAGATGTTTGATTCCCTATCCAAGCTATTTGAAGGGAAGAACATAAATCGGAAGATGACTTTGCGGAACCAATTGAAAGGGGTAAAGCTTCAGAATGGAGAATCCATTTAATCTTATTTTTCTAGGGTCTCTCAAATCAAGGAACAACTAGAAGCAGTGGATGAAATGGTGGAGAATGGTGAAGTTGTCATGACCACTCTGAATGGCCTACCCAGGTCATGGGATTCCTTTATCCAAGGAATCTGTGCAAGAAAGAAGTTGGTATTCTTCAGCAGACTGCAGGAAGAATGCTCACAAGAAGAAGCAAGGCTTGTGGCACGAGAAGAAAAGATGGGGAATGAATATCAAGCTCTCACAGGTCACACCAAGGGAAGCAAGTTTAAGAGGGAGAGATCTCATAACAAGAAACATTCTCACCCTCATCACAAGAAGAAAGATCTATCTCATGTTCGATGTTACGAATGTAATGAAATGGGACACTTTGCTTTAAATTGCCCCAAGAAGAAGAAAGACAACAACTTCAACAAGAAGAAGAAGAATAACAAAAGAAGATATCATGCTCATGCTGCCGAGGATGATGAAACTCCCAGGAAGAAAGCTAGAGCAGAAAGTGATGATGATGACTCATCAAGCGAAGAAGAGTATGTTCTAATCTCTGCTCTCACAGGTACTATTTCTCATGGTTGTAATGATTGGTTAATTGATAGTGGGGCTTCTAAACACATGACTGGGTTTAAAGAATCTCTTGTAAATCTATCTGAACATGAATCACCCCATAAAGTGAAACTTGGGGATGATTATCAATATCCTATCAAAGGAAGTGGGGAAGCCTCCTACAACCTAGAATCTGGAAAGTCCTTGAAGATGAAAGATGTATTGTTTGTACCTAGGCTCAAGAAGAACCTACTCTCCATCTCTGCATTGGATGCAAAAGGCATGAGGGTTGCATTTGTAGATGGCCAAGTCCTAATGTGGCCAAAGGGTAAAACTATTGATGATGCAGTGGTGATTGGAGAGCAAGAGGGAGGTTTGTACAAATTGAAGGGACAACCTGAACATGCTATGGTGACATGAAGACAAAAATTCATCCATAGTCATGGATCACATAAAGGTATGTATAATTTGGTTTTGCAAAGGTTAACTTATGAGTTATGCAGGTCATTGAAGAGAACAAGAAAACATTGCTAGACTGATGACCAGGTATGTTTTTTTTCTATATCAAAGGATCTTATACTTTTGTATGATTGATAATGATTACTCATGAAGTCACAAGTTTGAGTAATCTAGGGTTTATGCATATTATGTCTCTTACCTTGATTGATGATATGACTAACCAAAAGAGTTCTATAGCCGAATATGAATATGCATGAGTAAGAGAAGTCTTCCCTGAAATCTTGAATGATAATGCTTATTATCTGTGTTTGAAATGATCATACATGTTTAAGATTATTTTGTTTTAATAGTATACTAATGAATGTATGATTATGTATGAGATCTCGAGGAGAACACAATGATGATACTCGTACGCATGCATAGTGATCGAGGATGGATATAAGGTCAAGGACAGGTAATCCAGGAAGCAAAGATCAAGAGGGAGCACACTCCAGTAGTTCCTGCAAGGAAGCAAAGATTGAGAGGGAGTCCACACAACAAACAAAAAAAGATAAGTATTTGAATTGTCATTTCTTGTATATTCTGTTTGTTTAAAATAATGTTATTCAGTGATGTATATGCTTATGTTCCCAGACTTAGGTTGTGTATTATGCGTATTAGAATAATTTCATTGACGAACAAGATACTACTAATATGCAAGTAATGGGTAAGTGGCCTATGGCACTGTACAACATTCCATTGCTACTTATCTAGAATGAAAACTCTTTGCTGACATGTTGGGAGTAGTCCAAACTCTTAACAATGTTCTGGTAGAGATTGGAAGGCATCTAGAAAGTTATGGGATATGGATAAATGTTGTATTGAAGCATTGGCTAAATTAATTGCATGACTATATGACATATTTCTTTATGTGTAAGAATTTGTTCTGAAAAACTATGAGATGTTTCTAATCATGCAATTTAACTTGTCTTGTAGGAAAGATCATATACCATCACCTACAAAAGAAGGACTACAACATTTGTTCCAGCAATAAAGCTATCTATTGAAGATATTGAAGAATCTGAAGTTCCCAGGATCCGGGATGAAGTAATGGAAGAATGCCATGATCCGTCGATCATGAAGAATGATGTTTGGGATGTAGTCCCAAGACCTGAAGGGAAGTCTGTTGTGACTTCCAAATGGATCTACAAGATCAAGCATGCTGCAGATGGCAGCATAGAGAAATACAAGGCAAGATTCGTAGCTCGTGGCTTCTCTGAGAAAGAGGGAATAGATTATGACAAACTTTTGCTCCTGTAGCCAGGTACACTTCCATCAGATCAGTACTCGCTCTGTCTGCAGTGATGAAATGGAAGATACACCAGATGGATGTCAAGACAACTTTCTTGAATGGTGTAGTCGAGGAGGAAGTGTATGTAGAGCAGCCACTTGGTTTTGAGACACATGATAGGGAGTCATATGTGTGCAGACTGAAGAAAGCCTTGTATGGTTTGAAGCAAGCTCCCAGGACTTGGTATGGTAGGATGGACGGTTTTCTATCCAGTTTGGGCTTCACCAAGAGTAAAGCAGATTCCAACCTTTATTACAAGGTTGAGGAAGGCAATCCAGTGATACTACTTCTGTATGTGGATGATATGTTTGTAACAAGTAATTATAGTTTGATTGCCGATACCAAGAGGAAGCTTGTAGCCGAGTTCGAGATAAAGGACTTGGGGATGATGCACTATTTTCTAGGCATGGAGGTGTGGCAGAGTACAGATGGAATCTTCCTTGGACAAGGGAAGTATGCAGTAGAGATCCTGAAGAGGTTCGGGATGATGGACTGCAAGGCCATGGCCACACCTATGGCATTGAACCTGAAGCTTCTGTGTGATGCTTCATCTGATTTGGTTGATGTCACTATGTATCGTCAGATGATTGGGTCCTTGATGTACCTGACGAACACTAGACCAAATATTTGCTTTTCGGTGAACACATTGAGCCAGTTCCTGATGGATCCCAGAGGTGTTCACCTAGTTGTTGTAAAGCATATTCGGAGGTACCTGAAGGGTACAGTTGACTATGGGATCAAGTATGATGCGAATCAAAAGTTTAACCTATAGGGTTATGTTGATTCAGATTGGGTAGGCAGTGCTGCAGATAGGAAGAGCACATCTGGGTGCTGCTTCAGTATGGGATCAGGTGTGATCTCTTGGTTTAGCAGGGAGCAATCCTGGATAGCACTGAGTACAGCCGAAGCAGACTATGTTGCAGCATGTTCGGCTAGTTGTGAGGCAGTATGGCTCTAGAAGCTACTGTCTGAGTTATTTGATCTCCCGTTGGAGGCTACTGGTATCTTTTGTGACAACCAGAGTTGTGTGAAGCTGTCTGAGAACCCAGTGTTCCACGACAGGTCGAAACGCATAGAGATCAAATATCACTATATTAGGGATATGGTGCAGAGAGGAGCAGTGAAGCTCCTGTATGTTGCGACAGATGAGTAGATTGCAGATGTGCTGATGAAGCCACTAGCCAGAGTGAAGTTCGAGTACTTTAGAGAGAGGCTTGGTGTCCTTCAGATCGATGACACTTCGAGGAAGAAGTGATGGACACATCTGCTGGAGCCATTCCAAGCATGGTGAGAGGAGGATCCTTCCCATGGTTGTGGATGTAAGCAATGGATGATGAGTATCAGGATGATGCTCCAGTTACTACTCTATATATGTATCCTGTTGGATGTTGGATATGATCAGTTAGATCATTTAGATGTATATGTATGTACGCATCATGTTGGATGCTGGATATGATCAGTTGGATCATTTATATGTATATGTATGTACACATCATGTTGGATGCTTTGATCAGTGTGATCATGTATTTGTATATGTATCAGGTGGATACTGGCATGATCAGATAGATCATGTACTTATGTATGTATCAGGTGGATGCATTATGTATGTATCAGGTGGATGCATTATGTATATCAGGTGGATGCATTATATGATTAGGTAGATCATGTATGATGATATGTATCAGGTAGACACTTTGTATGCATCAGATGGATATATTGTTTGATCAGGATGATCACAGATGACGAGCTGCAGGATGTTGCTCCAGATGATATGCATCAGGTTGATGCTATGATGATGATCAAGATGATCACAGATGACGAGCTGCAGAATGTTGCTCCAGATGATATGCATCAGGTTGATGCTATGATGATGATCAGGATGATCACAGATGACGAGTTGCAAGATGTTGCTCTAGATGATATGCATCGGGTTGATGCTATGATGATGATCAGGTTGATCATGTGATGATGTACATCAGGATGATGTATGGTGAGTATCGGTTTGATACTCTGTGGGCATGGACAGGTTGTGCAGGTAGCATAGAAAAGATCCTTTAAAAACTGCACAGGTAGAGCGGTGTGCTCGTAACAGCCTGGGTTGCTCTATCGAGATCTAGACAGGTAGAGCGGTGTGCTCGTAACATCTTGGGATGATCTGAGTAGGTTTTTCTACAGTTCCGCATAGAAAAGATCCCTTAAAATCCAGACAGGTAGAGTGGTGTGCTCGTAACATCCTAGGATGCTCTATCGAGATCCAGACAGGTAGAGCAGTTTGCTCGTAACAGCTTGGGATGCTCTGAGTAGGTTTTGCAAAAGTTCAAATAGAAAAGATCCTTTAAAATTTGGACAGGTAGAGCGGTGTGCTCGTAACATCCTGGGATTCTCTATCGAGATCCAGACAGGTAGAGCGATTTTCTCGTAACATCCTGGGATGCTCTGAGTAGGTTTTGTGAAGGTCAACATGTAAAAGATCCCGGGAGATCCGATAGGTTGAGCAGTGTGCTCGTAATCAGTCCTGGGATGCTCTTTCGAGGTTTTGTTGAGGCATGTAGTCAGTCCTGAGTATTCCACAGTATGGCTAGTGATGATGAAGACCTACAGGTGGTGGGCCTACATCCAGTATGAAAAAGGACTGGCTCTGTAGAACTTCCTATGACGAGTAGATCGGAGATTGATTGAGATAGCAGCAGCAGTGATGATGACGATGATTCGAGGTTGATGATTCGCTGATGATGATCCAGAGAAGAAGATTTGTGTTAGCAGATTTGTGTCGAGAAATACCTTCCTAGTTAAGAGGGAGTGTTGATGTATATGTAACTTCGGAATGTATTTCATCTATGTATTTTATTGTACTCCTATAGAGATGTATTATTCCTCTATATAGAAGTGTCGTCATTTGTATTGACAAGTGTCACAAGTGTCGTAACTTTCCGATGGGTTATTAGACCACCATGTGTGGGGTCGGCCCTGATTAAGTTAACTTGGGGTTATTAGGATGAGTTAGACAAGTCGGCCCCATAGGTTTATTAGGTTGCTCATAACAAGTATAAATAGAGAGCGGGATCTCTCTATTTCATCACTTCACTTACTCACTTATCCATCACTCGGAAAGTGGCGCACATGTGAGGAGGAGGATCAGCTGCTAGGAGGAGTCTATCTCTGTGTACTTGGGTTGTACTTTGGTTGTGCTATTTCTCTATCTATCTCTGAGGAAGTTGTGGGGTTTTTTACCTTAGGGTTTTCCTCACGGAAACTCTGTGTGTCTATTGTCTCTTATGATTGCATCTTGTGATGATTGATATGCTTGCTATGATTGATATGCATTGATATACTGTACATGTTATTCTCTCAGTAAAGTTCCTAGAGTATTGTGAATTAATGCTCGAAAATTAACATGACAAATGTTGTTGTTATCATTAGCCAAGTGAACGTGAAGGAGAAGGGAGTTATCTTTCCTTAACCCTATTTTGCTAAATTCTCAAGTAGCTAATAGGGCTTAGGTGAAAATTGTGAAGTTGTTGTTAGGTTCTTGAAACTTAAAATTGTCATGGCTAATGAATGTGAATGGTAGGAAGCCACTGATTGAATTGGATACGATTGTGGAATTCCAGGCTAATATAAAGGGATTACGAGGGATAATTAATTTCCTTTTTCTCTTTCTATATTGATTGCATTTCTCTAGTATGAGGAAGTTGCTTTGTATGAATGATTAGAGCATGTAGATGATATTGAGTATGCAAGAGAATAAATTGTTGGAATTCATATGCATTAGCAAGCATACTTAGGCATAACTTGCATGCAGATATAATGAGCATTAAGTGTCAGTGTTGGTGCATAACGAGTAAGGATGGATTATTACTTTATGCACAATGATTATGGTTTAGTGCTAATATGGTTGTTGATATATTATGCACTCAGGAAACCCTATGAAGAAGGATGAAGGAAAGTGGTTTCTTATTATTGGGTTGACATGGAGCATATGTGAGGACTTTCAAAGCATCAATAGCATAGGTAACATCGATGGTATTGATGGAAACCATAAGAGGTATGAACTGGTCATGCCTATCTTGTATAATTTCTAAAATCGGGATTGGGTAAGAATCCCTTCGGCCATATTTAATATTTTAATTGATATGTTCATAATAATCATGGATGCATGTATGTGTAATTTATACCTAGATAGTAATGTTCCAAGGAAATGCTAGAGTGCATTGGGTGAATGTGAAAAATGAATCATGAGCATCAAATTAAATTTCTAGGGAAGAGGCTCCTAGTGCTCCTGAGATACCGCTAAGTAGTGAAAGGAGTGGTATGGGTAATCAATTAAGGATGTGAGTCCAATAAGGGATATCACGATAGTAGTATTGATAATGCACCTAGCATCTGAGTATGCTAGTGTGAGTCCAATGAGATGGAATGTAAGAGTGTTGGAAAAATTGGCATTTGCTTGATGCAATGGCATCTATAATGATTGACGTAGTGGGTCTGAGATCATTCAGTAGGATATTTAGGGTATGGAAGTAACAAAACTAAATGAAATTGACAAATTGACCCTTACCTCATATATAATAGCATGAAGGGGAGAGGGGCACTCTAAAAATGAACAATTAAACACAGTAATAATCATAATAGAATGACAATGGGATGTATGAGTGGATAATGCGATTATGCATGTTGAGTATGTGGCATAAGAGTTGAATGCATTTTGAGAATGATTGATTGTACGAGTGATGCATGCAAAAGAGATAATTTCATCGCATTGAAGATGGAAACATATGATTTGATTTAATTATTGAGTTATAATTCTGGAATTTATTTCATAACTATTGTAGATATTTCAATAAAATAACAAATGTTGAAATGCTAATGATTGTTTGGTTGATTGGTAATTGCGTCATGAGGATATGTTGGAAGTGGATGTCCAGGTTATGGCAGTGAGTGTGATACTATAAATAAGGAAAAATTTCTACCACTTACAAGATCCATATAGCATGAGGAGGATCCAATGGGTGTTAAACTCTGAATTTATATAAATCCAAATCTAAAATTTGTGTTGAAATTTTGATGATAAATACTAATGATTATTGGTTTATTACGAATCATGTCAGGAAGGGAGGTTGCAAGTATGAAATTCTTGGACATGGAAGTGAGTGCAAGCCCATGAGGAATACTATGTATTATTTCTTGCAAGGTCCAAACAATACGAGGAGGGCCTCCTAGTTAGTTAAATATGGTTTTTGCCGGAAATAGATTTGAAATTTCAGATTGAAATTTAATAAGTGGCATCTCACAGGAATTGTATGTGTGTGATATAGGTGAGAGGATGAGGCTTGTCCCAGGAGTATAAGAAACAGACGCTAGAAGTTGGAAAGTGTAGGGAGGTTACCACTATGATTGACCTGAATTCCATAAATGCTCGATAAACCTAGTTGTGTGCTAGTTTGGCATTGTGATTTGTGAATGGCATGATAAACCCACTTGTATACTGGCATGGCATTCCAATTTGTGAATGGCCTAATAAACCCAGTCGATATGCTGGCTTGGCATTCTAATTTCCTGATAGCTCGATAAACCAACTTTGGAATGGCTTGGCTATGGAATCAATGGACAGAAGGGAATAAAGGTGAACCTCACCCATGGCAGCCATGTGAAGCTAGAACATATTCATGAATACAAGTATTGGGCTGCTACGCATACTTGCCTTTTTTATTTGCGAATATGTGCTTCGATTATGTAACTTAATTCCTATTATGGAATGTTTCGCTTGAGATGGTTATGGTATGCCTGATTGCTTTGTTTATTGTTGTAGGTAACATCTTCGGGCAAAGCATTAACAACAACTGTGTACATTGTTGCTCGAAGATAGCCATCAGATATAAGCTAGAAATGAAGAAGATGCCATGGTGGAACCATAAGGAGATATTCTGGTGCAACCAATGTGAATCCTCGACGGGAAGATTACATTGCTTAGGAACAGATCCATAGGGAATGTAAAGGTCCACTGGATGCATTGCGAATATGAAGAATCAACGTGGGAATTGGATGACACAATGCAGGAGGCATACCCGTAGTTGTTTTGAAAATTTTATCGTAATATTTTTGGTACATGTACATAGTGTTGATATGCACCGAGGATGTTTCAATATAAATTAAGGGGGAGGGGAAAGTAACACCCCATTTTTCACCCCAAGATGCAAATATGATGTAATTATGTAAAGGCTAGAAGCCATATATGAATGTTCTAGGATGAGTGAATATATTGTGGAGAATGAAGAATGAAGAATAGGTGGGGGGGCTATGAATCCTCAAGTGTGGAAAGTGAGAGGGACTAAGGAGTGATGACCTTAGTGGACTTTAATTAATTAAGGTTTAATTATCTTAATTGAGTATTAAGAGGGAAAAATGGCCTCTTCTAGGGAAGCCACGTGTCAAAGAAAAACCATGCACGTTTAAAGTTAGAAACTCACTTCATCCATCATTCATTCATTCCATCATCTAGAGAGGGAGAGCACCCATGAGTTTCTTATTTTATTGCATTGTCCAATGTCGTAAAATGTTGCATTAATGATTAATTAATATATGGATGATTTACATTGCTACAAATAAAAATGGTGTAATCAAGTGGATAACGCATTAATGCAATCATTATATCAAACCACAATAATTAAAATATAAAAATCAAAATTATTATAAAAATATTTGATTTTGAGATGATTAATTGAAAATTTGTTTTAAATTTTTTATATTAAAATATATACATATCGGTACATTATATTCTTTTGAACTCACTAAACGATGTGTGCCATAAAAATAGACATTAGTGTGTTTTTATGAGTCAAACACATCGATGCCTATTAATTACAATATTGTATTGGTGCTAACAATTGTGAAAAAACGTTGTTACTTTAAATGACATAACGTACAATTATTTTGATCATTTCAAAATATTACACTACGCATGATTAAAATACACATCAGTGCTTTAAATATAATATATGCACCGATGCTTAGTAACAAAGAATGGCACATAGCTCAATACACACCAGTGCTTTATTTAGGTGTACGAGCACCGACTATTTTAAAACAAAAAGAATGAATTGATGCATAAAAATTATACGAACATTGGTGTGCTATAAAACAAAAAAGATCGACCAGATGTGTAATATTTATATGAGCACCATTGCATAATAATTATATAGGCACCGTGGAATATAATTTTATGTACACGCCGGTGCATGCAATATTAGCACCGAAAAACAAAACCTCCGCTTGCCCAAATTTTCTTAGTTATAAGGAACATCCATTAAAACCTTTGCTATGAATTGTGGAGGTTGTAGCGGAGTTTTTATTTTTTTATTTTTTATTTATTTTGTCAATTTTGTAACACTAAAAAACTCCGCTATAGGGTGTTTTGCTTGTAGTGAATAATGAATGATATGTTACTCTAGAATATGATTTGTAGTGCTATCCATGAAACTATTAAGGCAGATAGGTATATGAATGAATGTAATGAATTCAAACTATTTAACCAAATATCTAGATCACAAATATTTCCTGAAGAAGCAAGAATTGCATACATGACAACAATTATTCAATTGTGCAAAAAGAAGTTGAGAATCCAAATGAACATGAAAGTGATGAATGCACAATTGAATAGCATTGGTGAGAAGGCCAATCATAGCAATGCAATCTATGTTATTATTCATGGTAGCACTAAAACACACACCGCTAACATGGAGGAGGGAATGCAAAGGGAAATAAATGGCCCAAGATATTGAGCTAAAATTCCAAGTGTATTGACTTGTGCCATCAACATAACCAACGTAACATAGGGGTGATGATCCAACTAAAAATGGGAAAGAAAACAAACCATAAGGCTCATAAGAATGCAAGGATGTATAAAATAGCTATGGTATAAGGAGAGAAAATGAACTAGTCCCAAAGATATAATTTATTCAAGTATAATCCATTGTGAGGATTCTTAAGGAGTTGAACATCTAGACCAGCAAGTAAATATGCTTCTTTTCCTAAACATCATTTGATGATATGAGGGCCCTACCACAAATATTCAAACTTTCTTTAACTAAGTTTATCATGAGTTTGATCGTAAACTAGGATCAAGTCACCTTCGTGGACTGAGTGGGGATGGACATGAGAGTTGTAAAGGTATTTACAATGTTAATTAGCCGCTTCAATATACTATAAATTGACCCGACAATCCTAATTAGCTTGTTCCAAATCATTAAGCCTTTGTTACAGAGTGAAGGTGTCGAGTAAAAGCTTGATTGCTAAATGCATGGAAGGGATTTGATACTCAATAGGTAAAATTGATTCCATGCCATGCTTAAGATGGAATGGGATAAAACTAATGGAAATTCTAATTTATGATTGATAGGCCCATAAGACAAGAAAAAGCATGAAATTCCAATTTGATTTGTACTTATCAACCATCCATTGGATGAAGGATTTGAGGATTTTCTTGATGCCCTGAACTTGGCCATTCACTTGTAGGTAATATGAGGATGAAAATTGATGCTCAAAATTGAAATGGAAGGTGAGTTCTTCCCAAGTATTGTATTCAAAACGAGTTCCATGATCAAAGACTAGCTGTTTTGGAACATCAAATCGAGCAATAACATGGTTGAGGAAAAAATGTGCTACATGGCCTCAACCCATTTGGTGAAATAGTCAAAAGCCACAATGATGTATCTATATATGGACACCAATTGACATGGGTTTTTACTCCATAAAGTCTATGTGCCATTTGCATAATGAAATAGTGGATATTACAAGGTGCAATGGGGTAAGGGGTGCCCTTGCATTTGGGGAAAATAGTTGTTAGTTTCGATAGTGCTTCATTGGATGGATGCAATAAAAAAATAGGTAGGCCAAAAATAAACAGCATGGACGATTGTTTGGGCGGTGTCCATACCAATGAGGTTCCCTCCACACACCCCACTATGAAAATCATTCAAAACTTGTTTGTCCTCTTCAAAATGTAGACATCTATATTAGAGAAGAGTGTAGACTCCTTACCGATATAGGACATCATCGATAAGAAGGTAGTGAGGATCTTGATGATGAATCCATCATTGATAATCTCAAAAGAGATGAGGGCTGAATTTCTAAGTGCATAAATACAGAAGGATGTCCCCATACCAAGGATAATCAGAAGAGATGGTGAACAAATGTTCATTGGTATATCGATATTGTTAGGGGGATTGTTGACACCCATTGGGAGGTCTAAAATAAACTTAGCAAAAGGTAAAACCTTTTTTCTTTTGGGAGTAACAAATTCGAGATCATATTCTCGGAGGATAAAAATCTATAGGGTGAATTTTCCATTGATAATGGACCTACTCAAGAGATATAGCACGAGACTCAAGTTTGTGATGACATTGGTCTTAATGGTAAAAATATAATGGTGTGGATTTTGAAAAGGAGAAATGATGGCTAAGGAAAGATTCTCCTCAAGGTTATGAGATAATGAAGGTCCATACATGTTCTTACTCACGTAATAAATGACATGTTCCATATGGTATTCAACTTCTTCGATCAATACTTTGACAATGATGAAATGGGATGATAAGAAGTGAGGATTAAATCCTTATCGAAATCCAAAGGAATAATCAAATTTGTCAAAGTAAGAGCATGCTTGAGGGCATCAAATGATCTTTGAGCATGTTCATTCCAAACAAAGGGGATATTAGAATGTAATAGTCTAAAAAATCCATGGTTGCACAAAGTATAATCTAGAATAAGACGTCGAAATAAGTTCACCTTTCCTTGAGGTCTTTGCAGTTGGCACAAAGGTTTAGGTGAGGATAGTTCAAGGATGGATTGAACCTTCAAAGGATCCATGGTCATTCCTTGTTTGGAAACAATAAATCATAGAGATTGATCGGTAGGTTCACATAACACACACTAAAGTGGGTTTAAGCGAATGTTATATCTACAACATTGTCGAAACACTTTATGAAAGTGCTCTAGGTGTTTGGACTGTTTCTTTGATCGGGTAGTGAGATTGTCCAATTGTAAGGACAATGTCGATCATGTCATGAAAGAAGTATGACATGGCATGTTGGAAGGTGGCTCCAAATTTTTTGAGTTTGAAAAAAATGAATTGATAAGAAAAGGTTCTATAAGGTTTTGTAAAGGTAGTCTGGTACTGGTCTTAAGGACAATTTGTATACGATTCTAACTTGAGAAGCCATCCATGAATGACAGGACTCTGTGGCCTACACAACATCAATTATCTAGTCATAAAGTGGGTCATGTAATTATCCTCGAGACAACATTTATTTAGATATATAAAATTAGTACATACTCAAATGGTTCCTTGCTTCTTGTTGATTGGAAACAAATTGGATACCCATGTTATATAGGAAATTGGATTGATAAATCTCACATTTTGAAGTTTGTCAATTTTGGATTTGAAAGGGATTTGGAAGGGTGAATAGGCCTTTGTTTCATGCACATAATACCTATGTCATTCCATGTGTTAATATAATATTTGATAATGGATGGGTTGAGTGCCACCATTTCAAAGAAGACCAGGTGAAGATGTCACAAAATTCTTGGAAAAGGGATTTATAGGCTACAAACTCTTCAAAGGTGTAAGAAGCACCAAGTAAAAGGGTCTCAGTGACACCAAGATTAATTGAAATCTCCACTTGAATGGTGGGTGAGATATTGGCCATATTACCATCCTCAAAGGCATTCAGGGTGAGGATCAAATTTTTAAATCAATCAACATGTCTTGGGGGAATTAAATCCTTTGATTTAATGGAGAATTGATTTGAAGACTATAGGAATGTAGTGGCATCTTGTGGGAGAAAGTACGCACGATGGTGCATGTCTTCCCAGGGGTAATCAAGGTTGTTCAAAGCTTGAAGAATTTATTCATCACTACAAAAAATGGGAATAGAAATGTTAGGTAGATCCATCATCCTGGGAGGCAATGAAGATGAGGACATGCCAAAAGAGGATGATCCACCAAAGGAAGGAATGTATTAAATGGATACAAATCATTCACTTGGTTGTTTAGGTGAAAGTATCTCTTCAATGATGTTGAATTGTGATTCTAAGGATAGCAGGCATATTTCTGTCAAGGTTGCATGAAACTTTTGGTGGTCCAAGAAATGATGTGATTAGTGGTTGTATATGCCACATAATGCACATGGATGGTTAGTACACAATGTCTTAATATGTTGCTTGGTTGCATCAAGGAGGTTAATTTGGACTACAGGAATGGTTGGGTTGCTACTCTTCTTTGGTATATGGATATGACTGTAGAAGGGAGAAAGCAGACTTGATAGGAAGCATGAACAAGGATATCACAAATAACACAAGGCATTTGGGGATTCATATCCACATTGCGCAGTGGTGGTAATTGTGATGGTCAAATACGAGGGAAGAGAATCCCCAATTTTCTTACTCTTGCCCCCATCCTTCTCCTTGGTTTGTGTAGGCAAGGTGGAAGCATTATGTTAAGCCCTAAATATTGTGACATTACATTACTATCAGGGAAAATTTTAAGGATCCATAATTTTCTTAAAGTGTAGAAACCTTGGTGAATATTACTAATTCTTAAATTTTCATCCATAAAATGTTGGGTGATTTTTTTTGAAAAAGTTTCAAATTTCTAAGGATTTTATATAGTTCTGGACAGTTTGGGCTATTTTTAACAGTAAATGCTTTTTTATTCCATGGAATTTGGGCGAATCAATTTAGAAAAAAATGGAAATTGGTGAATATTTTTTTGAAAAAAAGGTCAAAAATTAGTCGATGGGCTAAATTTCGCCCCTAAAATTTTCCATGGTTACTATTATTATATTAGTGTTGTCTTTATTGGTTGGCTAGGAACTTAATTGTAATTCTATCCTTTATCTCCTATTTATACCAAGGAGACCTAGTTTCAGAGATCATCTCATCTTGTACATTTGATATACTATAAAAGGACATTGACCCCTAAAAGAGGCTTCTTATTCTCTCTTTATCTCATTCTCAAGGCTTGGAGTTACTCTTTCATTCTATTTTATGCTATTTTGGGAATTTGGTTCATAACATTTGGTATTAGAGCCTTTTTTGCTATTAAAAAATTTCAGGGAAGTTTCAAACATGAAAGTTTGGGGAGCCTCATGAGACATATCAAGGAACACATGAAAAAATTTTAGGTCCTATTTTTATATAAGTTTAGAGTTATAGTTTGTCAAAGTGAGGGCTTTTAACTAGTCCAAAAACTAGCCTCAAACAAGTATTCTTTGCAAAAATGTTATATCCGAAGGTTACAAGACCAAATTGATTGCCACCTATTGCATTAGAAATAATATGGAACATAGTGTTTCTAGAAAACAAATCATAAGCAAAACAAAATAATCAGCTGTGTGGTAGGCCATAGAATTAAGCTCTCTCGAAAGGGACAAAACAATAAACTATGGGAAAGTTACAATAAATTTCTCATGGCACATCATAATTTGATCAAACCTATGACATTATAGAGAAGACATACCAAGCTACTACAAGTTGAAATTTTAGAATAAGAGGGACCGTAATTTTAGAGATATTTTAGGAGAAAGGTTGGCAAAGAAGACAATCTACAAACCAATGTTTTTAAAGGTAAGTTAACCTAAAATTTGCATAGCTTCTAGTTGGATATCTGTTTAGGGTGATTCATAGATAAAAAATAATAGGGAATAACTCTTGTAAATATTAGTGGGTTCACATGGAAAGAGGTGGTGTAAAATATTCTACACCCACTAAACCTCTTGAACAATCATCCATTACACAAGAATAGCATGAAGAGGTGGAATTTGGGTTGTCCAAGCTTAGCGAAAGAGTAGTGAACCTTGAAACTACAATACTAAGAAATGGAAATAATGAATATTGTAACTAAAGAAGGATTGAAGAATAACCTTGAAAATATCCAGGGGGTGGGTGTGACTTTTCAAGGATATAAGCAACCTACTTACCCAATACCCAAAAGTCAACTCCTCAAGAATAGGATAAGGAGAATAAGATGGTGGAGTCTCAGTCACTTCGGGAGAAAATTATAACACACTTAGAGAACAAGAACTTTGAGTTATAGACACCCGACCAATCATTACTCCAAGATCCACATAATGATGGGTTCAACATGAGACAAATGAACTACTTCATTCCCAATATCGATATGAAGAAATTTGATGGTAATGATCCCATAACCTAGATATTTCAAATGGAGCAATTTTTTGATCTACACCAAATGATGACTTTACAAAAGGTAACTAATGCATCTTTGTATTTAGAATTTGATCAATTCATGTGGTACTAATGGATTTGTGATCATAAAAAGGACTCTATTGTCTCTTGGTAAGTTGTATTTGATGAATTGATAGCACATCATGGGAATATTAAGAGAAACACCTTCTTTAGAAAATTAATAACAATTAGACAAATATGTCCAATTACAGAGGACATTAAGAAATTTCAAAAGTTGAGTCTTAGAGTGAAAAACATTTCAGAGGATAATTTGTTGGATATTTTCATGGAAGCTTTAAAGGAGATCTTTCAACACGAGGTGTGTCTCTTTGAACCTATGGATAATGATTTTAGTTTGGCAAGGAAAGTTGAAAGTAAAAATAGGGCTGCTAGATGGTATATCACTAACACCTACAGAGAGGGAAACACCCCCCCCGACCCAACCTCACCCAACCTACAAGGTTGACACCTCAATAAGTGGAGGAAATAAGAGCAAAGGGACTATGTTTCAATTGTGAGGGAAAGTATAGTAAGGGACATAAGTGTAGTGAGAATAAGTTATTCTACATAGATTGTGATGAGAAAGGAAACCAAGAACTGGATCAATGTCAAGATGTAGCACTAGAAGATATGACTTCAACCATATATTGTCATGCATTCACTAAAATTAGCACTCCTCAAACTCTCGAGATAAAATGATGTATCGGAAATAAAAAGGTATCAATGTTGATTGATTCTAATAGCACCCATAACTTCATTAATTGCAAATTAGCCAAACTTCTCAATTGCTTTATATATCCAACACCAGAGTTTCAAGTAATGATTGTCGATAAAGGTACCATAATTTTTTTAGTGAAGTGCCATAGTAATTAATCTTACTTTTGGGGAGTATTTATCGGATAGTCCAAGGACTACAATCCAAATGAGTGGTGTTGATGTCGTATAAGGGCTCCAATGGTTATAATCATTGGGAATAATGGCTCTTAATTGTTAGGAACTTTTCACGATATTTTCCTCCAAAGGTAAGGGAATTAAACTTAGAGGTATCCTAGGGAATCCCTCTAAAGTGATAAGTTATAACAACATGAAAAAATTGCTTAAAAAAAGACACCATGTTTTAATTGCACAATCAAGCATCTATACCCTCTATTCCCATTGATATCCAAAAGCTATTGACAATCATTCCAAGGTATTTGGAGATATTCCTAAAGGTATTCCACCTATATGATATCATGACCATTTTATTCACTTACAAATAGAAAATGTACCACCTAACATCATGGATTAATGGTAACCATATGCACAAAAGACTGATATTGAGAATATGGTCCAAGAAACGTTACATGTTGGCATTATTCAACCTAGCCAAAGTGATTTCTCTGCACCAGTGGTGATGGATCACAAAAATAAAGGTTCATGGTGTATGTGTCCAGATCATAGAGAGATCAACAATATCACCATTAAATATAAGTTTCCTATTCATGTGATTAATAAATAATTAGATGAATTATAGGGATAATTTTTCTTTACCAAATGGATCTCCATTATGGATATCATCAAATAAAAATGAGGCAAGAAGACATTCTGAAAAAAAAAAAAACCCGTAGAACACATGAAGCTAATTACGAATTTTTGGTGATGTCATTTGGCCTTACCAATGAACCTTTCACATTTGAAATCTTAATGAATTCTATTTTTAAACTCTTCCTAAAAAAAAAAAAGTGTCAGTATTTTTTGATGATAAACTAATCTACAAAAAATGTTGGGAAGAACATGTACTATGTTTTGACATGGTCTTTGTCAAAACCCGAAATTTCCGAAAAATTTAAAATATTTTAAGATAGCAATAAATGTTATTAATTGCATTCTTTGATCTGTTTGTTTTAGTTAAGTGATCATAATTTCGTCTAAATGATCTGTTATTGTACTTATATTTTAATGTGAGTTTTTATTTGCAGTTAAAGATTGTCTTCTGTTCTCTAACCTCAAGGGAGAAATTGCCATAGCTGACTGGCTTACTTAGCTTTCGAGCTAATGCATAATCCGTCCTTTTTCTACAGGTACACAGGTTAAGTATGGATCGTTGTCAATGATTTTTATAAGCATAAAAATTCCTTTTACTGTACCATAAAGCTCAGTAAAGATTTAAATATCCTTAACAGGTTGTCATGTGTAAGAAGGTAGAATTCCCTTCCTGTAATATTCATGAAATCTTACTTGTTAGAGAGTTAACAATTTAAATGAGAATGTGACAACTATTGATCTGGATCAAAATGATTTAAGCATTCCTATGAAGTATTGTTCTTTGATATTATCATTGTGATGAAACAATGTCTCTTATTTCGTACTGTATAAATTTACTGGATTATGTTAATCATATCATTTTTATTTGTCTTGTTGATATTGTATCATTTACATTTCCTCTTGTAACGGATCTGTAATACTTCCTCGTATACATTGCTTAATACTAGCATTGTTTACTATTTTGTCAGTTTCATGTTCCATAGATGGATGTAACTTTTGTCTCTTCTCATGAGACTGAGGTTATGATATGATAGTGATATATTATTCGGACCAATTATAGTTTACATTACATCATTCTCCAAATGACTTCTATCATGCTATTTACTGTTTTCATATGTGATACTTTGAACAAAACCATAAACTTGTTTAAATCTAGTCTTTTGTTTTCAATAAATGATTGAACTCATCATGTAATAATGATAGAAGGGACTTCAAGTTTCTATTGAACATGATACAAAGTGTTAAGACATCATCCTAGGTTTTGATTATTGAGATTTGAATTATTCATTATGAGGATTTTACCATACTGTTTTAAATATACATGTTATGAGTGTTTGTTTTTCAATAATGATAAGATTATCATTGAGATCGTTGATCATTGAAGTTATTATCACCAATACCTTGTTTGTAGGTCCAAACTTTATGGCGTTCCAATACCAATTCGAGGTATATGTTAACATGGAAAAGTTGACAAGTTTATAACTTTGGTTTATCATCCTAATTGGGTATCATTGCTATGATTTTTAATCGATTAACGAAAATTGGAAAGAAACTATGGAGTCTCGACCCATGGCAGGGAAAAATTTAGACTGCTACGTGGTTGAATGTCAGCCTAGTGCTTGGGGATATATATAATATGAAACTTAACCCTACCTCATTATTTTCCTCCGCCTTCGGGCTCGGGTCTGTCTGCAACAGCTCCGGGTCTTTGTCTTTGTTACAGTGTTGTTGGTTCGGCTTCCAAGCCTTTACAGTTCCCTTTGCTCAATGTTGTTTGTTTGGAAATCTTTGAGAGTGACTGTTGATAATTCTGAGAGTGATATTACACCTAGGGTTTATACTTTGAGTTCGTTTGTTGGCGTGGTCGCCCATGTTTCAGCGTGCTTGGCAGCTTGCATGCTGCTTCATCCTTCGCGTTATCTGTAGCTTCGTCTGTGAGGCATTGTAATGGTTGCTAGTAACTGTAGCTGGTCGATAATCTAGGGTTTCGTAAATTTTGTTAACTGTGGAGTCTCTTGTCACGGTGTGGCCTTGTATTTTTGCTTGGTTCTTTTGATGTTTCCACGGTAGCACATCCTTCTGTTGCTTACGGCTATCAGCCTTCCTACTGTACAAGTCTGCAATCAACTCGGGTAAGCTTATAGGTTTATTATTGTCTTTTTGAACACCACAGGGATTTTTAAGACTCGTTCCTTTTTATACATATGAATAAGAGTATTAATAATGCTGTTATGTTGTTGCAGGCTCGGACTCCCTTCGCATTGTGGATGACTCAGGCTTCGGATGTTGGTTGCATCTCCGGGTAAGCCTGGTTCTACCATGGCAAGTCCTCCTTGTGGTTGTTTGGGTGATAGGGTTTTTGGTTTGATTTTGAGAGTCACGGCACCCTTGCAAAAATCTTGTATTGTATGATTTAGATGATTAGACAAGGGTTTTAATCCCTGCGTTAGTTTGGTTATGTGGTTATTGTACTCCTTTCGATACTTGGTTTGTTTTTATACAGAAGGACTGTAATGTAGAAATGAGAAAAGAAATCAAGGCTTGAGAGCCTGTTTTGTAAATGAGGTTACGGCCTCCAGGTTAATACTGTACCTGTACTTTGCTTGTGGATTTTATTACTCAGGGTTTGGAAAAGTCCTTAATACGACTTATGTCTTGCAAAGGCTTGTTCTATGTCTGCGTTTGCTTTAGCTTAATGCTCTAAATTATAATAAATTGATCTTTGGTTTTTAAAAAGGATTTGAGATCTCGGCTGTAGGTTGGATAATGTAATGTCAAGGTTTTGCTTCTGCGTTTGTCCTGTAAATTTTTATCTTGTAAAGAAAATGACTTATTACAGCCATTCTGTAAGATATAGTCGATGTATGGTGGGTGTGTTCCAGGTTTGAAGATTTATGTTGGAAGCTTTTATAAATAATAAGGCTACGGCTGTAGATAAAATTTATTGTATGAATTTAGTTGTTTAGGATGCTACGTATAAATGTCTCCTGTAGGTTTCGAGTTGATATGTGTGGCATTTCGACTTTATGTTTTAAAATTGTCTAGACTTAGAAGTTTGGCTACGGCCGTGATCGAATAGTTCTGTTTAAATCGTGTGGCCATACATTTAAGACCTAGATTTTTATCTGATAACAAAGTTCTTATTGTTAATAACTAGAGTGTAGGGTTTGTTTCCGAAAAGACAATAGTGGTTTTGTTAGATGTTGAAATCTACGTCTACGATTTTTGTGTTTAAAAGTTAATATATTGTTCTGAAAATGTTTCTGTTTGTAACTGAGAGAACGTGTGAAAAATATATACAGAAAAATAACAGATGAGCTCGATAACTGAGCTAAAAATACTTTTCTGCAGTTGTTAAATTTTTAAAACAGTAATTAGGTTTATTCCTCTATCGTTGAATCAGTAATGTAGAACTAGGGTAATAGGATTCATCCCCTATCACGATATTGTTTAGCTCTAACTCAGTTAAACAGATTACTTATTCTGTGGATAACATGGAAGCTATGGAAAATAAGACTAAACAAGTTAAGCTCGATATCGAGCTAAAATAGTTATGTTGAATCCCCATTCTTAAAACAATAACTGGTTATTTGTATATTAATAAAATCTGTATGATACAATTCTGGTAATGTTTACTGCATAATCGTTTCGTTGAAGGATAACGAAGATTAATCTTTTAGCTAGGGTTAATACTCTGACAAACATACCCTAATTGTAGCTATAAATATTCTGCAAGATAATCTAATGCTAACGAAAATTACAAGAATAAACTAGATCGATAATTACAAACATTAACTAAAGCTTACAGTATTACTACTGTATGGCATGCATTATATTACCACTATATGACATGCATTGTAAATACTTTATCTCCAAGATAATAATAGTATGAAAGAATGCTGAAACACAGTGATTCTTATTAAATCCACCGCTAATAATCAGGGATTGCAGACTCATGATGAATTAAATACTACTCAGACATAATAAAGATAAACATAACGTACAACATTTACATTTAATAACAAACAGGAATAAGTAGCAGATCCTGTTTCAAAACTGTGGACAACAACAGCAACGGGAGGCTGTTCCTCCCTACCAACTCCTGGAGAGTGCCCAGACAACACTTCTCAGGACCCCCGAGCTTGCTCTAGTCTCCCTGGCTGGAACTAGGTGCAGCAAAACAATTCACTCAGCCAAACAGCTAAACTGGAACCAAGTTACTGCAGCTTCCTATCTCAAAACACTTCCTTACTGACTTTCCCTCTTCCTCAATGGGACTCCTGAATAGCATTCACCTGAATGTATTCTCCCTCCAGAACTATGTTGAACCCCCAGCTCAGTTCATTGAGTACTATTTAAAAGATTGCATAGGTCTTAGTTGGGTTAACTATCATTAATGAGCCACCTGCTCAGATTCCACTTTCTTGGGGAATCATGACCCCAAAATATAGGGAAGTTGCCACCTGCAACTTGGGAAGTGTTTGAGGATGCTGCCACTTGTCTTTTGCCTTTCCACCTAGTTCCATCCACCAGTTAGACCAGTAACCTCTTTTAACAGCTCTCCCATGCTGTTGTCTCCATAATTTATTTATCAATAATAAAATATTCAGAAATTACATTCCATTTCTGGTGACTCTGCTGAGTCATCAATTCCTACTTAGCATTAAATTTAACATAATGTCTCAGGAATATAAATAAAATAATTACATTATTTTTGCAAAATTGGGGTATGTGACATACACACCCCCTTAAAATGTAACATCGTCCTCGATGTTACTTATTCTTCATCTTCAACTACCTGCTGGAATAGATTTGGGTATTCTTCCCGCATCTTACTTTCCAGTTCCCAGGTAGCTTCTTCAGGACTAAGGTGCTTCCATTGCACCTTCAGCTGTCCAATTGTGCGGTTCCGCAGAGTAATTTCCCTCCTCCCGAGGATACAATCCGGTTCCACCAGAACTTCCCCTTCTGGTTCTACCTGTACAATGTTCCAGTCAATAACATGAGTAGCATCATGAACATACTTTTTCAGAACATAAATATGAAAAACATTGTGTACTTTTAAATTAGGTGGTAATGCTAGTTGATAAGCAACTTGACCGATTCTAGATAAAATTTCAAATGGACCACAATAACGTGGCGCTAATTTTGCACAACTTCCCAGTCTTAGGGAGATCTTCTTTGGCCTTACCTTGATGAACACATGTTCACCTACCTGGAACTCTTTAGGAGTTCTTTTCAAATCTGCTTGACTCTTTTGCCGATCCTGGGCAATCTTCAAATTTACCTGCACTTGTTTCACAATCTGTTCCATCTCTTTTAACAAATCAGGACCTAACACTAATCTATCTACTGGATTACTCCAAGAGATAGGAGTGTTACATTTACGTCCATACATAATTTCAAAAGGACTAAACTTAGCTGACGATTGATAGTTGTTATTGTATGCAAATTCTGCTAAATGTAAATAATCCTCCCACTTACCTGGTTGATCTTTAACATACATCCTTAGCAGATCTTCTAATACCTGATTAACTCTTTCAGTTTGTCCGTCCGTCTGAGGATGGAAGGAAGTGCTGAAATTCAGAGTTGTGTTTAATCCTTTAAACAAAGATTTCCAAAAATCCCCTGTGAATTTAGGATCCCTGTCTGAAATAATAACTTTTGGGACACCATGTAACCGAAAAATCTGTTTCAGAAATATATCAGCTATGTTTGCAGCCTTGTAAGTGGTTTTAACAGGAATAAAGTGTGCTGATTTACTTAATTTATCTACCACTACCATAATTGAATCATTCTGATGCTGATTTTTAGGTAATCCCGTAATGAAATCTAAACTAATTATCTCCCACTTCCAGTTAGGAATAGGTAAAGGTTGCAGCAACCCAGCTGGATGTTGGTGTTCTGTTTTCACTTATTGGCAGTCCAAACATTTAGCTATATACTCAGCTGTTTCAGATTTCATATTAGGCCAAAAATATTCTTTTCTCAACATGGTGACAGTCTTCTGGTAGCCTGGATGCCTTGAGTAAGGGGTTTTATGAACTTCATCCAGAATTAACAGTTTAACTTTGGGTACATTTGGAACATACATCCTGTCTTTAAACAATAAAAATCCATCTTCATTTAGACTATAAAACACATATTTCATTAAATTTGGAATTAAACAGTGGATCTAGAATTCCAAAATAACCAAAAAAACTCAATTCTGGCATTGTTCTTGTAATAAAATCTTTCCAATTTTAATGAAATATGTGTTATAACCCTTTATCAAACATTCTGTAGGTGCTTCTTTAGCTGTAGCTTGTAAGTGCTGATAATTTTCATCTGATTTTACCCCTTCAGCCAACTGTTCATTCAAATCCGAGGTATGAGTGCTGCTAGCTGATACAAAATTCAGCCTTGCATTTCTGCTCAACGCATCAGCCACCTTATTTTCCTTTCCTTTTATGTGCTGAATTTCAAAATCGTATTCACTTAAGAAGGCCAACCACCTGGCTTGTCTTGCATTTAAATTAGGCTGATCTAAAAGGTATTTCAGACCCTTATTATCAGTGAGTAGAGTAAATTTTCTGCCTATTAAGTGGTGTCGCCACATCTTTAAAGCATGGATAACAGCAGCCAGTTCCAAATCATAAGTGGCATAATTCTTTTCATGAATTTTCAGCTTCCTAGATTCGTAGGCAATGACATGTCCATCCTGAGTCAACACTCCGCCTAGACCGTCATTACAAGCATCGATGCAAACCACGAAATCTTTATTAGGGTCCGCTATTCTGAGAATAGGCGCAGTTGTCAATAAAGTCTTAAGTTTCTTAAAGCTTTCTTCACACTTCACGTTCCAATCAAAATTCTTGCCTTTCTTTTGCAAGGAAGTAATTGGGTTGGCTATTTTTGAAAAACCTTCAATAAATCTTCGGTAGTAACCGGTAATTCCCATGAAGGATCTAACATCTGTTACATCTTTTGGTACCAGCCACTCTTCAATTGCCCGAATCTTTTCAGGATCAACTGAAATCCCTTCCTTGGTGACTACATGTCCTAAGTACTGGATTTCGTCTTTAAAGAAGTCACACTTACTGAACTTCGCAAAGAGCTACTGCTCTCTTAGCTCTTGTAAGACTATCCGTAAGTGTTCTTTATGCTCCTCTTCATTCTTAGAATAAACTAAAATGTCATCGATGAATACGACAACAAATTTATCTAAGTACTTATGCATTATGTTATTCATTAAGCACATAAAGACAGCTGGGGCATTAGTAAGCCCAAATGGCATTACGACAAATTTGTAATGTCTGTACCTTGTTCTAAAAGCTGTTTTGAAAATGTCTTCTTCTTTAATCCTCACCTGATGATAACCCGATCTCAGGTCTATCTTAGAGAACACCGTAGCTCCACGTAGCTGATCAAACAGATCATCTATGCGAGGCAACGGATATCTTTTTTTAATCGTCATCTTGTTCAGTTGACGGTAATCTATGCAAAGTCGCATAGTTCCGTCCTTCTTTTTAACAAAAATTACTGGTGCTCTCCAAGGGGATACACTGGGTCGAATGTAATTCTTGTCTATTAACTCCTTTAACTGAGTTTTCAATTCGTTAAGCTCCAAAATATTCATACAATACGGGGCTTTTGAACTGGGTACAGCACCTGGTATCAGCTCAATTGTAAAGTCCAGCTCCCTCTTGGGAGGTAATTCTGGGATTTCCTCAGGAAAAACATCAATAAATTCTTTTACTACAGGGATATCCTCTATTGTTATCTTGCTACTTTCAGACTTATCTGTCTCATCTGTAATAGTTACAGCATAGGCTTTGCACCCTTTTCTGACTGCCCTTTTAAGTTGTAAAGCAGAAATCTGCCTGACTACTGTTTTCCTAGGAATCCCCCTAACAGTTACAGGCTGTCCATTACTGTTTACACATCTAAAAGTTTTGTCAAAATAGTTTAAAACTACCCTATACTGTTCCAACCAGTCCATTCCGATAAGTACGTCATAAGAGCCAAGTGGCAAAACATTTAATTTAACTGTAGTCTTAAAATCATTCATATCTAAGATACATTCCTTAACATAACAGTTTACTTTCCTTTTTGCCCCAGTAGCTAGTTGTACAGACCAAGAATTATCAAACCTTTCAACAGTCAAATTACATTTTTCTACTAGCTGGGGTGAAATATAACTAAGACTAGCACTCGGATCTATTAAAATAGTTACAGGGATTTTGTTAATCATACCTCCTACTTCCCCCATGGAAGTTTGATAGTCAGCTTGGCAGTTTTCCAACGCTGCATTGATTCGGGGCATCGTCCCTGCAAAGTCTCCAACAGTCATTTCATCTTGAATAGTATGAATATTGCTGATTTGTTTCTTTCGATTTGGGCAAACTGAAGCATAGTGTGGGCCATTGCATTCCCAGCACTTAACAGGTTCCCTTCGTTCAAAATTCTTAGTGTAGTTTCCATGATTGTTAGGAGCCTCCTTGCTGCCTTTGAAATTGCTGGAATGATTAGCAGCTCCATTTTTGTTTCCCTGGGAGCTTTTACCATTAAAATGGTTTCCGTTCTTGTTATTATTGAAATTTTTCTGAGGTACAAACTCCTTTTTCCTGTACTCAAGCTGATGGCTGTTCTTTTTAGCCTTCCAGTTAGCTATCCCTTCTTTCTTTTTATTTTGTTCAAAACAGAAATTGGCCTTTCGCATAGCCTCCTCCAGGGTTTTGGGGTTATCATATTCAATCCCGTCCTTGATGTGATATGGCAGGCAGCTAAGAAAACGCTGTATTTTAGGTTTCTCTTCGACAAAATACGACACATATCTTAACAGACTTAAGAACTTACTGTTCAAGTCCTTCATAGTCATAGACCCCAGCTTCAATTCGTAAAATTCCTTGGCCCTCTCCTCATAGTACTGTTCGGACAAAAATTTCTTTTTGAAGTACCTTTTAAAAGTACTCCAATTGACTTCTTTTTCTTTAATCCCTTTGACCCTTTTCAGGTCTTGCCAACATATGTACGCCTTTCCAGAAAGGTTGTAGATGGCCATTCGTGCCTTTAGCTGATTTGAATAGTTATAAATCTGGAAATATTTTCTCATCCCGGATAACCAGGATTCTGCTTCTTCTCCTATTTCAGATTCTCCATTGAAAGTTGGGGGTTTTATTTTCTTAAACTCCCCGGAAATCTCTTCATAAGGCCTGTACTTTTTCCTTCTGTTGTGCAGCTCAGCTTCACTGCTGTCACTAGTAGTGCGATAACTGTGTTGTTCCCTTCTTTCTTCAGATGATGAACTGCTGTCAGATTTAGCTGGTTTCATCCTTTTAGATCCTCTTTGATGACTAGCTTCTTCTGAGTCAGCTTGTTTGCTCCTTCCTTCTGTCTGAAATTTTTCTATCAATAGCTGATTTAGCTGCTCTTGAGTTTTCAGAATCCTTTCATTATCCTTCTTGACTGTTTCTATCTCTGTCTTTGAACTTTTTATGGTCTGCATCAGTTCAGTGGAGTGAGCAATTACCTCCTCTGTCTCAGGTTCTCTCGACATCTGTCTTGTCGCAATGTTTGGAGATTCCTGCTCAGCATATTCTCCTAGCTTTTCCATACCTGCCTGCTAATTTCAGAAAAAGGAAATTTTTCTGCTCTGCTTCATGAAACATAAATATAAGTTAGTACATTATATATTTAAATTTTTTCTTTCATGGTCACTGTTTTGCGGAAACTAGTGGAGTCACATCCAAGCCTAGTGTCTGAACCTGGCTCTGATACCACATGTCAAAACCCGAAATTTCCGAAAAATTTAAAATTTTTTAAGATAGCAATAAATGTTATTAATTGCATTCTTTGATCTATTTGTTTTAGTTAAGTGATCATAATTTCGTCTAAATGATCTGTTATTGTACTTATATTTTAATGTGAGTTTTTATTTGCAGTTAAAGATTGTCTTCTGTTCTCTAACCTCAAGGGAGAAATTGCCATAGCTGACTTGCTTACTTAGCTTTCGAGCTAATGCATAATCCGTCCTTTTTCTACAGGTATACAGGTTAAGTATGGATCGTTGTCAATGATTTTTATAAGCATAAAAATTCCTTTTACTGTACCATAAAGCTCAGTAAAGATTTAAATATCCTTAACAGGTTGTCACGTGTAAGAAGGTAGAATTCCCTTCCTGTAATATTCATGAAATCTTACTTGTTAGAGAGTTAACAATTTAAATGAGAATGTGACAACTATTGATCTGGATCAAAATGATTTAAGCATTCCTATGAAGTATTGTTCTTTGATATTATCATTGTGATGAAACAATGTCTCTTATTTCGTACTGTATAAATTTACTGGATTATGTTAATCATATTATTTTTATTTGTCTTGTTGATATTGTATCATTTACATTTCCTCTTGTAACGGATCTGTAATACTTCCTTGTATACATTGCTTAATACTAGCATTGTTTACTATTTTGTCAGTTTCATGTTCCATAGATGGATGTAACTTTTGTCTCTTCTCATGAGACTGAGGTTATGATACGATAGTGATATATTATTCGGACCAATTATAGTTTACATTACATCATTCTCCAAATGACTTCTATCATGCTATTTACTGTTTTCATATGTGATACTTTGAACAAAACCATAAACTTGTTTAAATCTAGTCTTTTGTTTTCAATAAATGATTGAACTCATCATGTAATAATGATAGAAGGGACTTCAAGTTTCTATTGAACATGATACAAAGTGTTAAGACATCATCCTAGGTTTTGATTATTGAGATTTGAATTATTCATTATGAGGATTTTACCATACTGTTTTAAATATACATGTTATGAGTGTTTGTTTTTCAACAATGATAAGATTATCATTGAGATCGTTGATCATTGAAGTTATTATCACCAATACCTTGTTTGTAGGTCCAAACTTTATGGCGTTCCAATACCAATTCGAGGTATATGTTAACATGGAAAAGTTGACAAGTTTATAACTTTGGTTTATCATCCTAATTGGGTATCATTGCTATGATTTTTAATCGATTAACGAAAATTGGAAAGAAACTATGGAGTCTCGACCCATGGCAGGGAAAAATTTAGATTGCTACGTGGTTGAATGTCAGCCTAGTGCTTGGGGATATATATAATATGAGACTTAACCCTACCTCATTATTTTCCTCCGCCTTCGGGCTCGGGTCTGTCTGCAACAGCTCCAGGTCTTTGTCTTTGTTACAGTGTTGTTGGTTCATCTTCCAAGCCTTTACAGTTCCCTTTGCTCAATGTTGTTTGTTTGGAAATCTTTGAGAGTGACTGTTGATAATTCTGAGAGTGATATTACGCCTAGGGTTTATACTTTGAGTTCGTTTGTTGGCGTGGTTGCCCATGTTTCAGCGTGCTTGGCAGCTTGCATGCTGCTTCATCCTTCGCGTTATCCATAGCTTCGTCTGTGAGGCATTGTAATGGTTGCTAGTAACTGTAGCTGGTCGATAATCTAGGGTTTCGTAAATTTTGTTAACTGTGGAGTCTCTTGTCACGGTGTGGCCTTGTATTTTTGCTTGGTTCTTTTGATGTTTCCACGGTAGCACATCCTTCTGTTGCTTACGGCTATCAGCCTTCCTACTGTACAAGTCTACAATCAACTCGGGTAAGCTTATAGTTTTATTATTGTCTTTTTGAACACCACAGGGATTTTTAAGACTCGTTCCTTTTTATACATATGAATAAGAGTATTAATAATGCTGTTATGTTGTTGCAGGCTCGGACTCCCTTCGCATTGTGGATGACTCAGGCTTCGGATGTCGGTTGCATCTCTGGGTAAGCCTGGTTCTACCATGGCAAGTCCTCCTTGTGGTTGTTTGGGTGATAGGGTTTTTGGTTTGACTTTGAGAGTCACGGCACCCTTGCAAAAATCTTGTACTGTATGATTTAGATGATTAGACAAGGGTTTTAATCCCTGCGTTAGTTTGGTTATGTGGTTATTGTACTCCTTTCGATACTTGGTTTGTTTTTATACAAAAGGACTGTAATGTAGAAATGAGAAAAGAAATCAAGGCTTGAGAGCCTGTTTTGTAAATGAGGTTACGGCCTCCAGGTTAATATTGTACCTGTACTTTGCTTGTGGATTTTATTACTCAGGGTTTGGAAAAGTCCTTAATACGACTTATGTCTTGCGAAGGCTTGTTCTATGTCTGCGTTTGCTTTAGCTTAATGCTCTAAATTATAATAAATTGATCTTTGTTTTTTAAAAAGGATTTGAGAACTCGGCTGTAGGTTGGATAATGTAATGTCAAGGTTTTGCTTCTGCGTTTGTCCTGTAAATTTTTATCTTGTAAAGAAAATGACTTATTACAGCCATTCTGTAAGATATAGTCGATGTATGGTGGGTGTGTTCCAGGTTCGAAGATTTATGTTGGAAGCTTTTATAAATAATAAGGCTACGACTGCAGATAAAATTTATTGTATGAATTTAGTTGTTTAGGATGCTACGTATAAATGTCTCCTGTAGGTTTCGAGTTGATATGTGTGGCATTTCGACTTTATGTTTTAAAATTGTCTAGACTTAGAAGTTTGGCTACGGCCGTGATCGAATAGTTCTGTTTAAATCGTGTGGCCATACATTTAAGACCTAGATTTTTATCTGATAACAAAGTTCTTATTGTTAATAACTAGAGTGTAGGGTTTGTTTCCGAAAAGACAATAGTGGTTTTGTTAGATGTTGAAATCTACGTCTACGATTTTTGTGTTTAAAAGTTAATATATTGTTCTGAAAATGTTTCTGTTTGTAACTGAGAGAACGTGTGAAAAATATATACAGAAAAATAACAGATGAGCTCGATAACTGAGCTAAAAATACTTTTCTGCAGTTGTTAAATTTTTAAAACAGTAATTAGGTTTATTCCTCTATCGTTGAATCAGTAACGTAGAACTAGGGTAATAGGATTCATCCCCTATCACGATATTGTTTAGCTCTAACTTAGTTAAACAGATTACTTATTCTGTGGATAACATGGAAGCTATGGAAAATAAGACTAAACAAGTTAAGCTCGATATCGAGCTAAAATAGTTCTGTTGAATCCCCATTCTTAAAACAATAACTGGTTATTTGTATATTAATAAAATCTGTATGATACAATTCTGGTAATGTTTACTGCATAATCGTTTTGTTGAAGGATAACGAAGATTAATCTTTTAGCTAGGGTTAATACTCTGACAAACATACCCTAATTGTAGCTATAAATATTCTGCAAGATAATCATAATGCTAACGAAAATTACAAGAATAAACTAGATTGATAATTACAAACATTAACTAAAGCTTACAGTATTACTACTGTATGGCATGCATTATATTACCACTGTATGACATGCATTGTAAATACTTTATCTGCAAGATAATAATAGTATGAAAGAATGCTGAAACACAATGATTCTTATTAAATCCACCGCTAATAATCAGGGATTGCATACTCATGATGAATTAAATACTACTCAGACATAATAAAGATAAACATAACGTACAACATTTACATTTAATAACAAACAGGAATAAGTAGCAGAACCTGTTTCAAAACTGTGGACAACAACAGCAACGGGAGGCTGTTCCTCCCTACCAACTCCTGGAGAGTGCCCAGACAGCACTTCTCAGGACCCCTGAGCTTGCTCTGGTCTCCCTGGCTGGAACTAGGTGCAACAAAACAATTCACTCAGCCAAACAGCTAAACTAGAACCAAGTTACTGCAGCTTCCTATCTCAAAACACTTCCTTACTGACTTTCCCTCTTCCTCAATGAGACTACTGAATAGCATTCACCTGAATGTATTCTCCCTCCAGAACTATGTTGAAGCCCCAGCTCAGTTCATTGAGTACTATTTAAAATATTGCCTAGGTCTTAGTTGGGTTAACTGTCATTAATGAGCCACCTGCTCATATTCCACTTTCTTGGGGAATCATGACCCCAAAATATAGGGAAGTTGCCACCTGCAACTTAGGAAGTGTTTGAGGATGCTGCCACTTGTCTTTTGCCTTTCCACCTAGTTCCATCCACCAGTTAGACCAGTAACCTCTTTTAACAGCTCTCCCATGCTGTTGTCTCCATAATTTATTTATCAATAATAAAATATTCAGAAATTACATTCCACTTCTGGTGACTCTGCTGAGTCATCAATTCCTACTTAGCATTAAATTTAACATAATGTCTCAGGAATATAAATAAAATAATTACATTATTTTTGCAAAATTGGGGTATGTGACAGTCTTAAAACTATTGGAGGAGAAATAACTATATGAAAATCCTTCTAAGTGTGAATTTGAGGTTCAAGAAGTGGAATATTTCGATCATATTGTAACTCATGAAGGCTTCAAAGTGGACCTTAAAAAAATTAAAGTTATAATGGAATGGCCAATTCCAAAAATGAAAAGCCATAAGTGATGAGGTTAATTTGGGGGATCCTAATTTCTTCCATATATGAGACAACATAACACATGTAGATCCCACTTCATCAATGATACACTGATGGATGATCAATTTTTTGGTGGTGATATGACCATGGAAGGAAACCAAAGAAGGAAGAATGGGTTCCGGTCTATACAAAATGAAAGTGATCAGATGAGCATCTGAAGGATAAACGCACCCAAAGTGGAATTGTTGCATTGGACAATTTTATAGAACATCCAAGTTAGACATGACCACAAGTGACTGAGCAAGGTCATCCACAACACTATAATTGTGAGAAACTCTAGCATTGGCGTTGTGAGTTATGCAACATAAAGGTATTTTAGGTACCTTTGGGGTAGGGTCGTTGTTTGCTCACAATATATGTAATAGACCTTCTGTTAGAGTTGTATCCTTGTCCTTGTTTGAGCATAGGTTCTGCTAGAATATTGTATTGATGACAACATGTTAGGATATTGGTGCTAGTGGATGTCATGAATATATTATAGAAATAAATTTCACCAGGAGTGGTTGACATAAATAGTTGATTAGGTTGAGGGATCGTCAAATAAGTTTCTACTAATCCTTGCATGGGAAATGAGTTTTGAAATATCATAAATTGGGTGGTGGGAGGAGGGGTTGGATGAGTACTATTTGAACCTTAAGGGGTGTTGGTATCCCCACACTTATTAGTCTCATCCCAGAGTTGATAGGCTCAATTAAGGTGTGGTAAATCATGTGTATAATACCCATAAAATATGCAAGAATTAGAACACATATGGTTAGTTCGTAATTGAGGATTCTTACATTGCTTGGGAGGTTTATTGGGATATTGATTTATATGGTTTGAATTGCCTCCATTATTAGTAGGGGGATCAGGGGGATGTCATGTCCCCAAAAATTTCATTGGGTCACAATGGCCTAAGTCACTTGGCCATATTCATGATGGTTTGTCAAATTGATGCTAAGGGTCAAATAATTGCCAAGCATGATGTCCAAGTTAGTAATAATGTAAAATTAGACCCAAATGGACAAGGTGGGTCACATTAAGAGAAAATTCCCAATTCAAAGTTTTTAATATACCCATCCAAATGAACTATCATGGAGGAAAATTAATAGTTCCCTAGGTTGGGGGTGGAAGCATTACAAATTGGAATAAGGGAGCTAAAAGACCCAAAATGACCTTATACTTAAAAATTCACATTAAATGGGTCAAATAAATAATAATAAAAAGAAAATAAGGTGGCATGGGATCATGAGGGCACATAAGAGGTTGTGGGACCCACATGAGGCAAGATTCCCCACTACACTTGGAATTATTCTCTCACCAATTCGAGTTCAAGATTAAGGGTAACATAATTGGGGGAGTTGAAGAGGTATTATTCACGGCATGAATCATGTAAGGTCAAATTGGAGTGGAAGAGCATCCTCCATGGAATAGGAAGAGGCATCTAGAAGAATTGTGACACTTAGACCTCGATTCCCTAACTCCTATGACAACAATGATGAAGATTCTATGACACTTATGACAAAGTTCAGACCTGATTGCTGACATATGACATTCCAGGGCTAAAAATAGCCTCCAATATAGCGCACAAGGGGATTTATGGTAGCCAAGAGTCCCCCATTTGAATTGATGGAAGAGGAGAGCTAGGAAAAGTTGGACAAGTGGCATTCATGGGAATCTCTCCCTAAATTGAGTTGGGATGAGTCTCTTGGATGGAATTCGACCTAAGGAGGCCTTGGGAGGTTAATAAAAGACAAGAGGAAATAAAGAGAGAAGCTTTTGATAATTTCTCATTTGGTAATTTGGAGAGCATAGTTGTCCATGCAAGTTGAGTGTTTATTCTACTTGCCTTAGCACCAATTTCAAGGGTAATAAACTGGAAAATACACCCAATAATTCCACAGATAGCTGTTAAATTGAAAGGAGCATTTACAACAGACATGAAAATCATCCAAGATAGCTCAGACTAATATAAGCATTTAATTACCCATTTAACACATAAATTTTGCAGAAGAAAATGAAACCATTAACAGCAAGAATTAATTCATAAGAGCCAGGAAAGATCTCACAAGAAATGTATGAAAAGTGCAGAAATAGTTCAGCATTTAATCAACAAGACTCCATGCAAAGAGTTGTGCTAGCTTCCACAGGCCAAAATGATTCTTCTATTGATGTAGTAGAAATAGTTCCTTTACAAGACAGAAAAAGAATTTCACCTGCCAAAAGTCCTTCTCTCTTCTTCTTATCAGCTATATATAGCCTTACAAAATATGTCTAGAGTTGACACCTATACCCTAACCGTTTATATTCCCCAATTTGTCTTATAGTGCTGAATATTACATAGGGGAAGTATATCCAATATTTTTGCAATAATGGGAGTTAAATATTACAAAAACATTAATATTCCAAAGGCATATGCAAAAAATAAATGCTCATGAGGTATGCTGGCTGCTGGAAGCTATCCCTGAGTCTGCTCCCCTAGGGCCTGAGGCGCTGCTACATTTTATTCTTGCACTACTGCAATAGCCGGGCCACTCTCTGACGTGGTAGCTTGGCTGGCTACTAACACTTTATCCACCTCTGCTATATGAATTCCCCAGTGATTTGTGTCTCTTATGATGTTTGTTCCAATCAGGGGACTCATAAATCTGAGAGATATCTTTTGCTTGACCAGCTCTTCTTCTAAGGTGGTTACTTCAGTTGTAATGATCCGGAGGCTTTCTTCCAGGCTATGTTGATGAACAGCAGCTTGGCTGATAAATTGGCGTAAATCTTCTGCTGTCAATGTGTCCAACTTCTGCACATATTCATTTTCTACCTGGAGCTCTAAACTTAGATTAGATAAATACTGAGCCCTATACGGGAAGTCTTCTATATTTTGAGGCATAGCTATTCTGCAGTTTTCCTGTGTGGTCCGGATTCGGGAGTATAGAGTCTTGCACTGCTCATAAGTTTATGAAGTTACGGAGGCCAATTTTACTCCGCAGTCTTTAGAATAATCTAGGGTGCGTATATCTGCCTTCTATTCAACAATGGACTTAAGGGTTAGGGTTGCTGGGAACCCTGACTTTCCTTCTCTCCATTCGATATGACTTCTAATCTCCCCACTGATGTGTGAGTGCTTCCTCCTGGTCCTGGTGGCTTCAACATTTACTTCCTTGACTTTGGCCATGACTATTTTTAGTTTGTATATCTCTTTTGCTATAATTTCTCTGACTCCATAGGTTTCTTTTAGGATTCCACAAGGATGCTCATGGAAGGGTATGATATCTCCCATTTTGTTGTTTGCTGACTCCAATTTTTGCTCCAATGACTCATTCTCTCCTTGTAATTTTTCAATGCTCTCTTTCAGGTCATCTAACTCCTGAAGGTTGTCGAATTTATCCGATTCGAGCTTCAAATTTTTTCCTTTAAGCTCTGCATTTTCATCTTCTAATGTCCTTAGCTGAATTGAAAGAGCTCTCCTATCTACCTCCAATCATTAGATTGCTCTTTTTAAATCTTCGTTTTGGGATGTGAGAGTATTATTCTTCTCAATCATCAGATTTGTGTAGTTCTGTTCCTTGACTAAAGCTTCCTGGAGTTGCTGCGCCTTCCCCTTTTCTTCATCCAACTTATCTCCCAATATATTAAAATTATCTGCAGTTGCTGTAACAACTACTACAGAGATAGATGCCAGGAGTCTAGCAGCTTCTCCTGTGTTCCACATGACAGTAGTCTCATGTGTGGTGACGATGTCAGGCCGAAACGGTCTTTTTAGTTTGGAACCTGCTTCCTTGACAATGGTCTTCCTCTTCTTGTTATAAGCAAAATTTACCCAATTGGAAACTGTGCTGCCTTTATAAGGTGTGAATGGGACAATGGGTAGATCCCTTATGGGAGAACCCATATCCAAGTTTTGCAGGTCTAGGATTTTGGGGTCAATCTCTTCTTGGGATTTCTTTTCTTCTTCTTCTTTCCTTTTTTCCTCCTCCTCTTGTTCCTTCTTTCTTTTGGCCTCTTCTTCCTGCTTAGTATTAGCTTCTAGCCTAATTCTTTCTTCCTCTTCTTTCCTCTTTGCCTCTGCTTCAGCTTCGGCTGCTTGGATCTTCAAATTTTCTTCTTCTTTTAATTTATCTTCTTGGATCTTCTTTGCATGTTCCAAGAGCTTCAGTTCTTCTTCAGAGAGAGCCCGTGAGCTTGAGCTGGCTCCTCCTTTGCTTACCTGAAAAATCTGTAGCTCGGCCATATTGCTAATTCCCCTATATAAGTCTTCCTGAGGATCATAAAAGTTGGCATATTCACAGGGAGTAGAGTTCTCTTTGCAATGTTGCGCAACTTTGCCTTGTCGATCGTTCCTGTGGAAAATCCTTTCTCCAAAGTGGAAGCTCTTCAACTCTGCAACAAAATCCTTTACAGTCGTAATTCCTGCGAACTTGTAGGAGCCAACATAAAAGGGTAAGCGGGGAAAGGTGGTTTTTTTGGCCTTGTACAAGGTGTTACCGATTCCGTCAATGAAGACCTCCCTGACCATTTCCTTATGGACTATGTAATCTGTAGCATACGTCAGGAGAATATATGGTGCTTTAGAACCTCCATACATTCTTATGTAGGTACCTTCTAGAGAGAAATAGAAATCGCCATACTTTTCCAAGGCTTCCATGGCGTTCTTCGATAAACAATTTGGTTCTTCATGGAATATCATTTCATAAAGCGGTATGATGAACTCCTTGCAGATGAGCTTGTAGTCCCTCTTGTAATTCTGCGCCCAAAAGATTTTATAGGAAAGGAATACTAGACCTTCTGCCAAACTCCACATGCATCCCAACTTGGGAAAAAGACACTTTGCCACAATACAATCTATGAGATACGAAGCCATATAGAATTCTGCCTTTCTTTCCTATAGCCCTTCTTTAGCCATTGTTACTGTTGATGTCAGGCTGTCTGAGAGAATGTCAGCCCAATTGAAGATTGTGCCTTTGAAAGTGACAAAATGTATGATAGGGACCCACTGCAGCATAAACATCGTCCGTCACTGTCTCTTCTTTTGAATTTCTCTTCTGGACTTCGTATTCCTCACCGTCTCTTCTTTTGAATTGCTTGCCTGAAATTAACATCCTCCTTGCCATGTCTAAATTATCCATATTCATCTCCTGCAACCATGCATCATCTAGTCACTGCTGTGCTTTGGGTAGTTTGTAAGCTGTTGCAATGTAGGATGGGTGAAATGAGGCGAAGGCATTACTCGTGCTGTCTGCTATGACTCTGGTTTCAGTGTTGGCATGCTGTAGCACCCTTCCAATCATCTCTGAACATGGGAATAGTTCTGGACGTGTGGCTGCTTTGGATATACAAGAGGTCCGGATGTTTTGATACAAGCATTCTTCTTCAAGGAGGGCTTCCAGAAAGTCTTTATCCCTTATTATACGGTAGACATCACCCCAGTTCACTTCCGAAGGCACATTTGTAGTGCATTTGGTGACCTGAAATGTCATCTCCAGTCTGGAGCTTTCCTCGACCGCTTTCATTCTCCTCTTGCCACCTTTGGCCATAATGAGAATCCTGTACAACAATTGACGTGAATAAACATGCATGACATAGTGTTTTACAAATCTAAACTGATGTCCATTAGATGTTCTTAAAAAGAATGCAAAAAACTTGTGAAGACGTTTAATCAGGTTATCTTTGTGGTTTTCTGTGCTGGTCAGGAGAACTAATGGCTACAAGATCAAGGTTGGTCTGGGTACTCAAGTACTTCGGATACTGACCGATGCACGGGTGCGGAAGACGTCAAAACACTATAGCCGAGATGCCTATTGATTAGGTGCGAAAAGGCAGACAAGTCCAGCAAGTCATGAAGAGACGCAGCTTTTAAAATCCGAGAAACTTGAGACCAAATACACTTAAGCCGAGCGTCTCCTAGATTGAGGCAAACTGTTAAAGAACGACAAACTCTACTTAAATGTCTGGACAGAAATACCGTCTTAACATGACTTGTAGCATGATATCTATGTTAGGCATTCAAAGGGTCGACGATAGTTCCGGGAAAACGTCAATGTTTAGAAACAAACCAAATTGAAAAACGAAACAACCTTTAAAAGACACGTATGTTCTAAACAGGCTTGTAAATGTACTTACCCAAAATCGAAGGGCGTGGTGCCGGTGAGTGGTCTGTAAAACTATGCCTTCCGTTCAACGATGGACGCACCTTGATTGCTCACAACGGGATGGTAGAATACTTGAGCGGTGAAAAACAAATGAAATGGAAACGAGGTTTTACCCCTATAAATATGAATTGGTACGTGTGGAACCTTAATACGGTTGGTGCAAGCCATTAAACAGGTATTAAGCCTATGTACGGTCGGGTCATGTCGAAACTTTTTTCCATAAATGTGACCATCAAAAGCGGAAGATTTATACCAACGCTTCCGACTCAAGCGGAAAGAAAAAGTGAAAACGTTTCGCCGTTGTGGGAGAGTTGTGTGAGTGCTTCCGAGAATGGCTCATGTATCGCGACGGATTTGAATGAAAGCTTCCGCTTCCGCGGGAAAGTTATATAAACTCTTTCGAAACGCTAAGGCTTCGTCGGTGCGGAAGTAATGGATGAGTCCTTCCGAAAGAAAAAATGTTGAGTTTCCGATGCGTGCGGAAGAGTTGAAAGAAAGATTCTGCTGCAGCGGAAGGTTTTGATGAGTTTTCTCCGCCGCGAGCTTGTTTATTTAAACGTTCCATTCCTTCGAAGACTTTAAGTTAACTTTTCCACTTCGGACCGACTTGGGGTTTTCCTTCCACGGTTTTAGAAGACTTAGGCCAACTCTTCCGCTATTTCGGGAAAATTAGTTCAAAGTTTCCACCGTTGTGGGCCGAAAGGTTGAGTTTGTTTGGTCAACAGACATAACTCATGAAGCTCTAAGGCAAGTTTAAGATAGAGAAACTAGGATGCTAAAAATGTTGCAAAAATTTCTACGACAAACTACTCAAATAAGAGGAGGGACCCCAATAATTTTCAAAAATAAAATGAGGGGGGGTGTTGTACCAACAACAAATGGCGATTCGCTGGTGAACACAGATCTCTGAAACAGACTCACCTGAAGTCAGAAAATTCTCAAAGTGTTGATTACATGTGAAATCGGAGGTCTTCATAGTTCAGTTTCGGAGGATGCATCGATAGCTCTCTTCATGATGGTGATGAAGGGGAAGGATAAATTTTGACTCAGCTTTCTTTGAAACTCTCTTAGGGCGAAATTGGGAGTTTTTTTAGAAAAGGTCGTCTTTCAGAAGTTCAAAGGTATAGGACTCCACTGGATTCTGGCAAGATCTCACATGGACATTCGTTTGTTCCTCATTCCCATGCTCTCACATCATTTTGGATGTTTCTTTAATTCCTGGCTTTGGCCATTTTGAGTCTTCCAGAAATATATTTCTTCTGCTTTCGAGATTTAGATGAAGTCCTTCAATCCATAACGTCCTTTTGTGTGAATAGAATATTAGATTTCATGATTTATGGATGGAGAAGAACTTTGCTGGGTTGGTTTATTAGACAGCTTCCTTTGGCTTTCTCGAGCTTATTGTTATTTTCTCAACCATGCTTTAATTGAGGCGAGAATTTCTGGAAACCAGACTCTTTGATATGTGCCTTTGGGCCTTACTTGGAGTATGGGATCATTTTAAATACCATGCATCTGTGAGACATGCTTCCTCTCCATGGGTCCAGCCATGATCAACTTCTTGAGACAACTATTATTGTTAAGGTGAGTAGGCCCTGAGATAGTTAAAAGGAAATACTGGATCTTAGTTATTTGATAGAGGTTATTTCGACCAATCAGGAAGGAGAACTAATGCATTCCAGGATACTGACCATTGAAGGTGAGGTTACGAATATGCATTCCACTTATTTGTGAGCTTCTGATGAGTTTTCTGGAGTCTCATTCATCTAGCTACACCATGATTGAAGTCTTGGCTTTATTGAAAGCGAAAAGAGAAAAAAATAAAAATGACCGGCAAGCTAAAGGCAAACTAAAGAAACCTGAATCAAAGCGAAAAAACAAAAGAGACAAACAAAAAGAGAGAAAGCGTGCTTTATTTATGTACAAAAACTTGCAGAGGTTTATGCAAAGTATTGCTTTAAGGCAAGGCCATTGAGAGGAAGGTTTAGTTCCTCTCCTTGTAGATCTTTCACTTTATAGGTTGATGGGCCCAATTTCTCAGATATTTGATAAGGACCGAGCCATAAGTGCTGAAATTTTGTGTGCATTCCCTTACCATCATGTTGGTGATCCCACTTGAGAACTAAGTCCCCTACTTCGAAAGTTCTCTTCCCATATTTTCTTTTATCAAACCATCGTTTGACTTTGTCTTGGTGATGATGAAAACGCTCTTTGGCCCTTTCCCTTGACTCTTCTAGTTTTATCAGAGTATCAATTCTAGACTGTAATGCTTGACTGCTAGTCCCTCAGGAGGATTGGGACAACTTCAAGGATGGGAGTAATATATTCGGAGGGAGGATGGATTCTTTGCCATAGACCAGGTTGAAAGGAGAGGCTCCTAAGGCATTTTTGGGTGTTACCCTGTCTTCCCAAAGGGCATGAGGGAGGGCTGTGTGCCAGCTCCGTTGATTTTCGATCATGGTCTTTTTCAGGATTCGGATAAGGTTTTTATTGGTTGATTCAGCTAAACCATTTCCTTGAGGGTAATAATTAGCTGAGTAATGTAATTTGATTCCCATTTCAAAAGAGAATTCATTAATTTTTATTGACGAAAAATAAGGTGCATTATAAAAAACTAGGGAAATTGGAACCCCAAACCTGGTTATGATATTCTCTTCCAAGAAGTTGATGACCGTGTCTTTATTAGCTTTCTTTAGGGGAACAGCTTCCACCCACCTCGTAAAATAATCTGTAGTCATAATGTACCGATGTTGCATTGAAGAGTTGGGGTTTATTTCGCCAATTATATCTATGCCCCATTGCTCAAATGGTTCGGTAATGATAACTGGCTACAAAGGGCCTGCTGCTTTAGGTAGCTTTCCAGTGCTTCTTTGGCATACATCACAGTTTTTGACGTAAGCATGGGAGTATCTGAAGAGAGTAGGCCAATAGTACCCCGCTCTAAGAATTTTGTGGGCTGTAGTGTCCCCAGAATAATGTCCTCCGGCAGGTCCGTCATGTAGTTCTTTGACCACATTAATAGCGTCATCCTTTTCTAAACATCTGAGATAAATGCCATCATAATTCTTCCTAAAGAGTACTCCCTCAATGATCTGATAAGCTGCCGATTTAAGACGGAGATCTCTCCTTTGCTTCGTACTCCAATGTTCTAGCAAGTAGCCTGACTGTAAGTAATGTACTAGGTCTCTGTACCAAGACTCTGGAGCTGTGAAGATTGAACACATGTCTATCATATTCAGCTCGCCTTCATTCCTCCAACTAGCTCTTCGTTAGTTTGGCTTTGAGTGAGTAACTTACACAGGCCTTGACCTTTAATAATGCTAGCTGGCTTGAACTCTAAGTCATATTCCTGGAGGGCAGTGACCCCATTCCCTCTTCTTTCTCCCAATTCCTTTTGAAAGAAAAGCGTTCTGACAGCGGGATGAGGAACTATAACTCTCGTCCTATTTTTTAGAATATATGGCCTGAACTGTTTTACTACTTTGAAGACTACATATGCTTGTTTATCTACCACGAGATAGTTCAGTTCAGCGCCTTGCAGACCAGTGCTCATAAAAGAAATTGGATATTCATCTCGTGAATCTGTCCTCTGAGTAAGCACAGCTGCAAGAGAGTCATCAAAAGCGAATGTATACATTATAAAATCCTTATCAAAATATGGACTCTTTAAGGAAGGTGCCTTAGATATAGCAGTTTTTATTTCTTTAAATGCATCTTTCTCCAAATCTGTCCACTTAAATTGTACATTCTGCTTAATCATTTGTTGTGAAGGCTTGACGATCTGGGCGAAATCCGGCACAAATCTTCGGATGAAATTTATGGTTCCCAAAAAAGATTGCATAGATTTCTTATTGTGGGGCAAGGGAATTTTATGGATAACCTAAATTCTTTCTTGATCTATTGAGATTCCTTCTTTGGAGATGACATGACCGAGGAGTTTTCCTTCAAGAATAGCAAAAATGCTTTTCTTGGGATTTAGCGAAATACCGTACTTCCTACAGCGGTCAAATATTTGCTTTAGGTGGGAAGCGTGATCTTCTTTTTTTTTGGAAAAGACTGTTACATCATCTAGATATACTACTACACATTGACCGCCTAGTCCTCGGAAGGCAATGTCCATGGCTCTCTGAAAAGTAGCTCCGTCATTGATTAAGCCAAAGGGCATTCTCCGATACGCGAAGGTTCCCCACTTAGTGCGAAAAGTGGTTTTGAGTCGGTCTTCCTCGGCTACTAGCACTTGGTTGTAACCAGAAAAACCGTCTAGTAGGGAAAAGAGCTCGGATCCTGACACAATCTGCAATATTTGTTCCATTGGAGGCATCGTATAGTTGTCTTTATCAGAAGCTCTGTTTAAGTTCCGAAAGTCTACGCACAGCCTGATTTCTCCTGATTTATTCCGCACAGGGACTAAATTAGCCACCCATTCAGAATGTCGAACTTTAAAAATGATTTTGGCGTCCAACAACTTTTTTAATTCTTTCTGGATTAGAGGCTCAAGCGTTGGATGCATCCTCCTTAGCTGCTGCTGAAAAGGTTTGACCCCTTTCTTCATAGGTATTACGTGTTGAATGATACGGGTGTCATATGTCTTCAGATCATCATAGGTCCAAGCGAACACATCTTTATATTGTTGAAAATTTTTAATGAATTTGCTTCTTTCTGCCGGAGTACAACATTTTCCCAAATTGACATACTTCGGTTCAGCTTCTGTGCCCAAATTGATCAGTTCATATTGCAGGGTTGAACTATGGGTCTTGGCATTCGCCGGTCTTCTGAATTTGTTTTGTAAATCGAAGAGGGATTCTAGTGTTCTCACACCTTTGGGCATAAAGTTTCCTTTAACTGTATCTTTATTTTGTAGACTTGAGTCATGCTCTTCTTCTTCTATGATGGATTCTTGAAAAGCATCTTCATTGGTTAAGAAACTAATGATTTGTTCGTCATCGTCAAATACTCTGAAATTTGTGATGTTATCTGGCATGGAAGGCCTGAAAATCAATTCAATAGAACATTTATTATTAGTAGGTACTAATCTGGAAGCGGACGTAGCTAACAGATCAACTGCAACGTTTTGTACTCTTGGGATAGAATTAATGTTAAAAGCATAAAAAAACGAGATTAAATTCCAGATTTCTGCTCGATAGCCTTTTAAATGTAGTGAAAGACAATGAATCGTATTTCTTATTTGCCTAACAACAATTTCAAAATCACGAAAGACTTTCAAAAAATTAACATTGAGACCAATGGCTTTCTTAAAACCTTGAATGAGAGCTTCGTACTCTGCGGTATTATTAGTACATTCAAACTCTAACCTACATGACAAAAAATATTTATTTCTATCAGGATCAATTAAAATACAACCAGCTCCGGATCCTTCTTGTGTCTTGGAGCCATCAAAGTAAAGCGTCCAAAAGACATTTTCTTTTCTAACTAAGTTAGTTTGATTATTGTCTAAGTAGTGGCTAAGTCTACTATGTTACAGTCAATGTCATCAGCCTGCGAAAACTGAAGGAGATCAGGCTATCTATCTGAAATATGGCCAACTTCTTATGATTTATAGTTTCCAGGTTCCATTTCCAAAAGGTAATTTCCTAAAACTGAAGATGAAAAAGCCACTGCTTCATTCTTTCCATCCAACTGAGCAACATTTTGTTTCATATGTGGTTCCCTCAATATCTTAATCTGATTCTGATGATTTTGATAAGGCAACCATAGATGAGACCAATCTGTTGCGAAATAGCCATTAAGTTTCGCAGACCAGTCCCTACTCAAAATTAGACCGTATGCCTCGGGAATATCGACCACCATTATATCAATGAACTGACATACTCTGGGATCGGATGACAATCTAATGAGTACGTCTTTCATCTCCCCAATAACCTTAACAACAGTCCTATCTAATTGTATGATTTGAGATGGGGATGGGATAGGCTGCCCATTAATCCTTTTACAAATCGACAAAGGCATGAAATTTGAGCTAGCACTCGAGTCTACCAAATAGTTGTGCACATTGTGATTGAAATTCTCAAAGGTTAAGAGGAAAGGGAGAGTTTGGGATTTCGATTTCCCGCCAATACTTGCTTCATTAATTTCTGGGTTTTCCTCAGTGTTTTCTACTGAGACAGCTGTTTGCGGATCTAAGGCATCCATTAACTTCTTCCTCTGTTGTGGTAAGTTGCACATATAAAAAATGGAAATGCTATCTTTTGTTTTTTTTATATCCTCGATTATATCATAGCTCATGTCACATCCTTTCATAGTTGTAGATTGATTTTTTGCTTTGCTTGGAGGAGCTTGGGACTGTTTAGTTCTTTCCGAGTTCAGTTCCTTATTCACTGTAGGGGCGACCACTGAGCTCGTTTTGGGTTGGGGAGGAATAATAGATATATGTCTTCTCGGCATTTGGTTAGACCTGGATTTGGGTGGTTCTACTGCTGGTTTGGGCACTGGGCCTTTACTCTGGGTGGTGATGTTAACAAATGCTGTTTGTATTTCGTCTGCAAACTCTTCACAAGGCAGTTCTTGGGAAAGAGTCCAATCCCAAAGAATCATTGTGGTATTGGGAGTTGGTTCTTCACTGTCAAGAATTTGTTCTTGTTGAGGGTTCGTTTGCTCGGGCATCTGTGCGTCTAGCATTTGGTTCATTACTAAGCTCATTGAATTAATCCATTGTGGGCAGCTCTTTTCTGAGTGTTGTTCTTGGTGAAAAGTACAGAAGTGGTCCATTCCTATTTCATTTAAATTTAGAACAATGGAATTATTGACTGGTGGGATGGGCTGTCCTTTGTCTTCTTTCCTTTTATAGAAAGGTTTAAAAGGTGGTCTCGAAGAGCTTGTTGTTTTATCCTTTTCCAGATCTACAATCTTATTGGAGAGTTTTTGCATCATTTTGATGACATTCTCCAAATCTAGTGTGGTCTCTTCTTTATCCTTAGTTAACAAAAAAGGTTTCTTGATAGTCGCTGGCTTACCCTCTACATCTAAAGCATGTTTTGCTATGCTGTCATGCTCTTCTTCCACCTTCTTGGCTTCCTCAAAATTTTCTGTCAAGGTAGGTTTTTTTGTTCTCTTGACGAACATTACAAGCGGGGATTTAAGAGCTGTTGTGTAATATTCTACTAAGAATTCCTCAGCGGGCTTTGTTGCGTCACTGAAATTATTTAGCAATGTTGTGAATCTTTGGTTAAACTCCTGAACTTTCTCATTCTTTTCCATTCTCATAGACAATAATTCTTTCATGAGAGTAGCTATGGTTTTCTGATTGCCATATTTTTTAAGAAATCATTTCTCACAATCTTCCCAACTTGTTATCGAACCAGCTTGTAGACTAAAGTACCAGGAAGATACTTTGGGTTCGAAAGTATAAGGAAAAAGACGACAGACCACGTCCTCATGCTCCACATTTAAAAGATTTATGGCTAAATAAAAACTTTTAAGGTGGTCTTCAACAGAGATTCCCTTACTAGGGTCATACTTAGGCAGAACCTTTTCTGGGTTCTTGGGCAAATCATGGAACGATCCGACTACATTCAATGCCCCTCTGGCTCTCCATGCGGGTATGGCCATGACTCTCGGGGGAGAGCGTGGTGGCGAGTGCGGTGGTGAGTTAAGAGGAGTATCTCTTGGAGGTTGATTCTCTGGGCCCGTAGGGGTATCTGGCCTAACTTCGTCGAAAGGTTCAGTGATCTCTTATAGAGATAAATCTAACAATTCTTCTAGACTTTGAACAAGGACAGAATCTCTTGTGCACTGAGGGTTTTTTCAAGGAGCTCTGGTTATGGGTAATAAAGGAACTGTGGTTAATCCTCCAAGACTTCTCACGTACGAGCGGGTATGTCTCCTGAATTGATTTACTTCTTCAAAAGGGACATCATACACTACTTCTGACTTTTCTGTTCCAGGGTTGGGATCTTCTTGATTTTTGGATTCCAGATTTGGAAATTCTGGAAAGACTGTTGTGGATGGGTTTTCAGTGGAAATTTTGCTAACAAAAGAATCTTTTCCGCTAGCCATGCACTGATGACCCTCCTTCTAGTGCCAAAAACTATTGATGCCTTGAATATCGTTGCATCAATCAGTAAGTTATTCTCCCCAGTAAGCAATCCCAACTAGATCGCTCACCGTTTGGTGTGGGGAATCCGTCCGGTTAACGGTTCTGGCTACTGTGAGTTTTAAAGATTTGTTGTTTTACTGGTTGTGGCCCGATCCAATGGTTATGTATTTTATATTTAAAATGATATGCAAGTGCCCTATATTAAATGCATGCAAGAAAACAAATCTATACTAATCTGATTTAATCTAAATTACATATCCTTATAAGGAGCAGATTTAAAGTATGGGTAATAAACTGGAAAATACACCCAATAATTCCACAGATAGCTGCTAAATTGAAAGGAGCATTTACAGTAGACATGAAGATCATCTAAGATAGCTCAGACTAATATAAGCATTTAATTACCCATTTAACACAGAAATTTTGCAGAAGAAAATGAAACCATTCACAACAAGAATTAATTCATAAGAGCCAGGAAAGATCTCACAAGAAATGTATGAAAAGTGCAGAAATAGTTCAGCATTTAATCAACAAGACTCCATGCAAAGAGTTGTGCTAGCTTCCACAGGCCAAAACGATTCTTCTATTGATGTAGTAGAAATAGTTCCTTTACAAGACAGAAAAAGAATTTCACCTGCCAAAAGACCTTCTCTCTTCTTCTTATTAGCTATATATAGCCTTACAAAATATGTCTAGAGTTGACACCTATGCCCTAACCGTTTATATTCCCCAATTTGTCTTGTAGTGCTAAATATTACATAGGGGAAGTATATCCAATATTTTTGCAATAACGGGAGTTAAATATTAAAAAAACATTAATATTCCAAAGGTATATGCAAAAAATAAACGCTCATGAGGTATGCTGGCTGCTGGAAGCTATCCCTGAGTCTGCTCCCCTAGGGCCTGAGGCACTGCTGCATTTTCTTCTTGCACTACTGTAATAGTCGGGCCACTCTCCGATGTGGTAGCTTGGCTGGATACTAACACTTTCTCCACCTCTGCTATATGAATTCCCTAGTGATTTGTGTCTCTTATGATGTTTGTTCCAATCAAGGGACTCATAAATCTGAGATATATCTTTTGCTTGACCAGCTCTTCTTCTAAGGTGGTTACTTCAACCGCAGTGATCCGGAGGCTTTCTTCTAGGCTATGTTGATGAACAACAGCTTGGTTGATAAATTGGCATAGATCTTTTGTTGTCAATGTGTCCAGCTTCTGCACATATTCATTATCTTCATAGAGCTCTAAACTTAGATTAAATAAATACTGAGCCCTATCTGGGTAGCCTTCTATCTTTTGAGGCATAGCTATTCTGTAGTTTTCCTGTGTGGTCCGAATTCAGGAGTATAGAGTCTTGCACTGCTCATAAGTTTATGAAGTTACGAAGGCCAATTTTACTCCGCAGTCTTTAGAATACGCCAGGGTGCGTATATCTGCCTTGTATTCAACAACAGACTTAAGGGGTAGGGTTGCTGGGAACCCTAACTTTCCTTCTCTCCATTCGATATGCCTTCTAATCTCCCCACTGATGTGTGAGTGCTTCCTCCTGATCCTGGTGGCTTCAACATTTACTTCCTTGACTTTGGCCATGACTATTTTTAGTCTGTATATCTCTTCTGCTATAAGTTCTCTGACTCCATAGGTTTCTTTTAGTATTCCACAAGCCTGCTCATGGAAGGGTTTCATATCTCCCATTTTGTTGTTTGCTGACTCCAATTGTTGCTCCAGTAACTCATTCTCTCCTTTTAATTTTTCAATGCTCTCTTTCAGGTCATCTAACTCCTGAAGGTTGTTGAATTTATCCGATTTGAGCTTCAAATTTTTTCCTTTAAGCTCTGCATTTTCATCTTCTAATGTCCTTACCTAAATTGATAGAGCTCTCCTATCTGCCTCCAATCATTGGAGTGTTCTTTTTAAATCTTCCTTTTGGGATGTGAGAGTATTATTCTTCTCAATCATCAAATTTGTGTAGTTCTGTTCCTTGACTAAATCTTCCTGGAGTTGCTGTGCCTTCCCCTTTTCTTCATCCAACTTATCTCCCAATATATTAACATTATCTGCAGTTGCTGTAACAGCTGCTACAGAGATAGATGCCAGGAGTCTAGCAGCTTCTTTTGTGTTCCGCATGACAGTTTTCTCATGTGTGGTGACGATGTCAGGCCGAAACAGTCTTTTTAGTTTGGAACCTGCTTCCTTGACAATGGTCTTCCTCTTCTTGTTATAAGCAAAATTTACCCAATTGGAAACTGTGCTGCCTTTATAAGGTGTGAACGGGACAATGGGTAGATCCCTTATGGGAGAACCCATATCCAAGTTTTGCAGGTCTGGGATTTGGGGTCAATCTCTTCTTGGGATTTATTTTCTTCTTCTTCTTTCCTTTTTGCCTCCTCCTCTTGTTCCTTCTTTCTTTTGGCCTCTTCTTCTTGCTTAGTATTAGCTTCCATCCTAATTATTTCTTCCTCTTCTTTCCTCTTTGCCTCTGCTTCAGCTTCGGCTGCTTGGATCTTCAAATTTTCTTCTTCTTTTAATTTATCTTCTTGGATCTTCTTGCGTGTTCCAAGAGCTTCAGTTCTTCTTCACAGAGAGCCTGCAAGCTTGAGCTGGCTCCTCCTTTGCTTACCTGACAAATATGTAGCTCGACCATATTGCTAATTCCCCTATATAAGTCTTCATGAGGATCATAAAAGTTGGCATATTCACAGGGAGTAGAGTGCTCTTTGCAATGTTGCGCAACTTTGCCTTGTCGATCGTTCTTGTGGAAAATCCTTTCTCCAAAGTGGAAGGTCGTCAATTATGCAACAAACTCCTTTACAGTCGTAATTCCTGCGAACTTGTAGGAGCCAACATAAAAGGGTAAGGGGGGAAAGGTGGATTTTTTGGCCTTGTACAAGGTGTTACCCATTCTGTCAATGAAGACCTGCCTGACCATTTCCTTATGGACTATGTAATCTGTAGCATACTTCGGGAGAATATATGGTGCTTTATAACCTCCATACATTCTTATGTAGGTACCTTCCAGAGAGAAATAGAAATCGCCATACTTTTCCAAGGCTTCCATGGCATTCTCCAATAAACAATTTGGTTCTTCATGGAATATCATTTCATAAAGCGGCATGATGAACTCCTCGCAGATGAGCTTGTAGTCCCTCTTGTAATTCTGCGCCCAAAAGATTTTATAGGAAAGGAATAATGGACCTTCTGTCGAACTCCACATGCATCCCAACTTGGGAAAAAGACACTTTGCCACAATACAATCTATGAGATACGAAGCCATATAGAATTCTGCCTTTCTTTCCTCTAGCCCTTCTTTAGCCATTGTTACTGTTGATGTCAGGCTGTCTGAGAGAATGTCATCCCAATTGAAGATTATGCCTTTGAAAGCGACAAAATGTATGATAGGGACCCACTGCAGCATAAACATCATCGCATCAGGTCTCCCGAAGATCCTGGTTAGCATGAGGGCAATTAGTCTGAAGGGAGGCCTTAAATTCTGGACTTCGTATTCCTCACTGTCTCTTCTTCTGAATTGCTTTCCTGAAATTAACATCCTCCTTGCCATGTCTAAATTATCCATATTCATCTCCTGCAACCATGCATCATCTAGTCGCTGCTGTGCTTTGGGTAGTTTGTAAGCTGTTGCAATGTAGGATGGGTGAAATGAGGCAAAGGCATTACCCGTGCTATCTGCTATGACTCTGGTTTCAGGGTTGGTATGCTGCAGCACCCATCCGATCACCTCTGAACATGGGAATAGTTCTGGACGTGTGGCTGCTTTGGATATACAAGAGGTCCGGATGTTTTGATACAAGCATTCTTCTTCGAGGAGGGCTTCCGGAAAGTCTTTATCCCTTATCATACGGTAGACATCACCCCAGTTCACTTCCGGAGGCACGTTGTAGTGCATTTGGTATCTTGAAATTTCGTCTCCAGTCTGGAGCTTTCCTTGACCGCTTTCGTTCTCCTCTTGCCACCTTTGGCCATAATGAGAATCCTGTACAACAATTGACGTGAATAAACATGCATGACATAGTGTTTTACAAATCTAAACTGATGTCTGTTAGATGTTCTTAAAAAGAATGCAAAAAACTTGTGAAGATGTTTAATCAGGTTATCTTTGTGGTTTTCTATGCTGGTCAGGAGAACTAATGGCTACAAGATCAAGGTTGGTCTGGGTACTCAAGTCCTTCGGATACTGACCGATGCACGGGTGTGGAAGACGTCAAAACACGATAACCGAGACGCCTATTGATTAGGTGCAAAAAGGAGGACAAGTCCAGCAAGTCATGAAGAGACGCAGCTTTTAAAATGCGAGAAACTTGAGACTAAATACACTTAAGCCGAGCGTCTCCTAGATTGATTCAAACTGTTAAAGAAGGAAAAACTCTACTTAAATGTCTGGACATAAATACCGTCTTAACAGGAGTTGTAGCATGATATCTGCGATAGGCATTGAAAGGGTCGACGATAGTTCCGGGAAAATGTCAATGCTTAGAAACAAACCAAACTGAAAAACGAAACAACCTTTAAAAGGCACGTATGTCCTAAACAGTCTTGTAAATGTACTTACCTGTAATCGAAGGGCGTGGTGCCGGTGAGTGGTCTGTAAAACTATGACTTCCGTTCGACGATGGACGCACCTTGATTGCTCACAACGGGATGGTAGAATACTTGAGCGGTGAAAAACAAATTAAATGGTAATGGGGTTTTACCCCTATAAATATGAATTGGTAAGCGTGGAACCTTAATGCGGTTGGTGTAAGCCATTAAACGGGTATTAATCCTATGTACGGTCGGGTCATGTTGAAACTTTTTTCCATAAATGCGACCGTCAAAAGCGGAAGATTTATACCAACGCTTCCGACTCACGTGGAAAGAAAAAGAGAAAACGTTTCGCCGTTGTGGGAGAGTTGTGTGAGTGCTTCCAAGAATGGCTCATGGGTGGATTTGAATGAAAGCTTCTGCTTCCGCGGGAAAGTTATCCAAACTCTTCCGAAACGCCAAGGCTTCGTCGGTGCGGAAGTAATGGATGAGTCCTTCCGAAAGAAAAAATGTTGAGTTTCCGGCGCGTGCGGAAGAGTTAAAAGAAAGCTTCCGCTGTAGCGGAAGGTTTTGACGAGTTTGCTCCACTGTGAGCTTGTTTATTTAAACGTTCCATTCCTTCAAAGACTTTAAGTTAACTTTTTTGCTTCGGACCGACTTGGGGTTTTCCTTCTGTGGTTTCAGAAGACTTAGGCCAACTCTTCCGCTATTTTAGGAAAATTAGTTCAAAGTTTCCGCCGTTGCGGGCCGAAAGGCTGAGTTTGTTTGGTCAACATACATAACTCAAAAACATCTAAGGCAAGTTTAAGATAGAGAAACTAGGATGCTAAAAACGTTGCAAAACTTTCTACGACAAACTACTCAAATAAGAGGAGGGACCTTAATAATTTTCAAAAATAAAATGAGGGGGGGTGTTGTACTAAGAACAATTCCTTGATTAGTGGCTTTGTTCCTTGATCCGAGGACTAATTACTAGTTTAACTAACTGAACCACTTATATAGACCTCCTGAGATACTAGATTAGCTATACTAACTACTGACAACTCCTCATGCGCCCACATTGGAGTCTCCTTCCCTACATTTGTGCCACATGCACCAGTTAGACTTAGTTAGACTCATTTCACTGATGTTTGACCACTTGTGACCACTATTACTGATTGGATGATGTCTCCAATGTCATCCAAGCCACACATTGAGGAGAATTCTAATGACCTTAGGAGGAATTTGAATTCATTTGATTGTATTAAGTTATTATTCACCATTCAGAGTGCTAGCTTATAGCTGATGTATGATACAACAGTTTTTGTCATTTCCTGTATATGAGTGATTATTGAATCTCCATTTCTTCTTCTTCTTTCTGCACTTCTTGAGTGAGTTTTAGTGAGGTCTTCTACAACTGTGTGATCCTACTTCTAAAATATCACACGGTATCATAGCTAAAAACAACTATTTGAATTGCAGCAGTTGCATCAATTCCTTGAGCAATTGTCTTTCATTGAGCACCAGAAGCCTCTGGGTTTCCACAACAAATCCTGGTGCTATTTCCTTGAATTCACTGGAGCAATCCAGTGCGATCTAGCCAGGCGTGAAGGACCTAGTCACATGTTCTCAGCATCCTAAGGCAGCGTTCAATTTGAATTGTAGTAGATCTCCATTTCATAATTCTAATTTGTTTTGCAGGACTATCATCTCTTCAACTTCGAATTCTTCAGTATCATGGATCTCAAGTTGAATTCATTCAACTACTTCGAATGGAAGGAAAATATGGACATCTTCTTGAAGTCAAAGAGCCTTTATAGAGTGGTGAATGGCTCTGCAGTTGATCCCACTAGTACAATAAAGAAATCCAAGTACTTAGACAAGCTTGATGAAGTAGTAGGACTGCTGCTACTTATCATTTCTGAAGACCTACACTTTCATGTTATTGATCTGAAGACTCCAAAGGAGGTTTGGGACAAGCTAGAATCTCTTCTTGGTCAGAAGGATGACTTGAAGGGTCATAAATTAGAAAATTAGCTCATCTCCTTAAGCCCAAGCAATTTCAAAACTATCACTGAGTTTCTCAACAAATTCAAGAACTTGATTTCACAATTGAAGAGGTATGGGATTGAGAAGGAAGAAAAAAAACTCATCCTTGAAATCATGTCGAAGCTAGGCCCTGATTATTCAGTGTTTGTTTCGACCTTCTAATCAGCAAAGTTGTCCATTCCAAGATGGAAATTCCCTTCGCTTGAAGACTTCATCCAATCTCTCACACTTGAGGAGGAGAAGCTAGTGCATATGGGAGTGATAAAAACCAAATTGGATTCAGCTCTTGCAGCTACTGAGTCAAGAAGAGCGAATGGTAAAGGAAAACAAAAAAATTATGATAGGAAGTCGAATGACCAAAAGCAGAAGGAGGCTCCAAACCAGTAAGATGGAGTCTCGAATCCTAAGAAGGACAAGACATCTCAAAAGGGAAAATCCAAGTGCACATACTCTAACTGAGGATATCACCCTGAGAGCTCATGTATGAAGAAGAACATAGATCTCATGGCTTCACTTCTTGAAAAAAAATCTTCCAGTACCTGAATGTGCTATGAAGAAAGAGAGTGAACCATCTGGATCTGAGAACAAAGAGAGATGACATGCCCTCATGGCAGGTGCATCAACTCAATCCTCCTTCATCATAGATTCTGGAGCATCAAGACACATTTATTCCTCCAAGGATCTCTTCACTGGATTCGAAGCTACTGTTGGACCATCCATTATGTTGGGGAATGATTTTGAGGTCTCCTCTCAGGGGATTGGAAGAATCAAAATTGATCATGGGTACTTCTCATATGTGCTCTATGTCCCCACTCTCATTGCTAATCTACTTTCATTATATTAGATGACCCATACTGGAGATCCCAAGAGGGTGATCTTCTCTCCAAATGAGGTCGAAATTCAAGACATGGTATCAGGTTCTACCATTGCAAAAGGTGTTGCAAATCATAAGTCGAAACTCTATGAGTTCTCCCATTTTCTACCTCTCTCTAAACAATCTACTCTTCACACTCATGCAAATGAAGAGAGTAGGCTATGGCATGAAATATTTGGGAATCTCAACTATCAATACTTGCAATACATGCATACTAAAGAGATGGTTGAAGGGCTGCCAAGATCAAGTTTTCCAAGGGAAGCTGTCATGGTTGTTTGATTGGCAAGCATCCTGAAAATAAATTTGAGAAGGGGAAGGCAAGGAGAGCCTCTCAACCTCTAGATATGATTCATAGTGATGTTGTAGGGCCATTTCCAGATCTATCTTTGAACAAGGCAAGGTATATTCTTACTTTTGTTGATGATTATTCAAGATTTACATGGGTATACTTTCTCAGATTAAAGTTAGAAGTATTTGGATTCTTTAATTTTTTTAAGTCTTCTGCAAAAAAGTTTTCAGATAGAAAGATCAAGGCCATTCACACTGATAATGGAGGTGAGTACATCAAGGGTGAATTTCAAACCTGTTGTACTGAAGAAGGAATTGAGATGCAACATACTGTTCCCTATACACCACAACAGAATGGTGTTGCTGAAAGGAAGAACAAAACATTGAAAGAGATGGCCACCTGCATGCTAAAGTCAAAAGGGTTGCACCCTAGACTTTGGGCAGAAGCCATCAACTGTGCCACCTATCTTCAGAGCAGAGTTCCTCACAAAGGACTCAAAGATATGACTCATTTTGAAGCAGGGATGGGATACAAACCCGATGTGTCTCATCTTAGAGTGTTTGGATCCAGAGCATGGGAAAGGATTCCAAATGAGAAAAGGAGAGCCCTAGATCCACAAAGAAGAGAGTGTATTATGGTGGGTTATGCATTGAATGCAAATGCCTACAAGCTTCTTGATCCTTCTACTATGACCACATTCCTTGATAGGAGTGTACAATTTGAGGATGGCCTCTACATGATGCTCATCCTGTTGAGCAAGAGAGATTTCCTACCACACCTCCACTGCTTGATGAGCTCTAAGAGAGGGAATCTTCATCACATGACAGTTAAAATTCAGAGTATGTGAGTTAAGATGATGAAGAGCGAATGCTAGATCCAGATCCAAAAGAAGTTGAAGATCTAGCACCTATTAGTGAAGATGAGCGAATGGAAGATATGGATCCACAAGAACCTGATGATATTGCACTTGATGATCCTCCTCTTCCTAGATGGGCAGCCACTACTCTTAGATCTTTCGGAGATCTTGTTGGATATCCACTTGATCCGAGGAGAACCATATCTGATTTTCAGAATGGAAGGTTTCATCCTTCTCACATTACAGATCCATTTCTTGCCGATAGATCTTTCTTCGGTGGAGAAGTGCACTTACCATTTGGGGTGAGTGATGTACATGATTGATAATCCTACCACAATATATCTTGAGGGGGGGATTCCTTCCCACTGTTTTTTCCCTCTTTCCTCACTTTATTTATTTAGATTGTTGTACGGGGTGACCTTTGGTCTCAGTTACCATGGCCCTACCATTTCAGTTGTTCCTCATAATTTGGCTTGCGGGGGGGGGGGGTGTTGGAATATTCTCACCATCATTTTTATATTTTGCATGCTTGCATGCATCCAGTCATCATGCATGCATCCAGTCATCAGTATGGTAGTCTCCCAACACCTAGTCCCTAGTTTTTTAGCCCCAGGAGCCTGTTTCTGCTCAGTTCTAGCCCTCCTAGCCACATATGCGCCCTTGTTTTCATCACTGGAGTACAAGTGCACCCTCTTCCACCTATTTAGGAGATTCTTAGTTAGTTCCTTGATTAGTGGATCTGTTCCTTGATCTGAGGATTGGTTACTAGTTTAACTGACTGAACCACTTAGATATACTTCCATAGAGACTAGATCAACTATACTGACTACTGACAGCTCCTGATGTGCCCACATTGGAGTCTCATTCCCTACATTTGTGCCACATGCACCAGTTAAACTCATTTGAATGATTTTTGACCACTTGTGACCACTATTACTGATTGGATGATGTCTCCAATTTCATCCAAGCCACACATTGAGGAGAATTTGAATGACCTTAGGAGGCATTCAAATTCATTTGATTGTATTCAATTATTATTCACCATTCAGAGTGCCAGCTACCGCTGATGTATGATACAACAGTTTTTGTCATTTCTTGTGTATGAGTGATTATTGAATCTCCATTTCTTCTTCTTATTTCTGCACTTCTTGAGTGAGTTTTAGTGAGTTCTGCTACAGTTGAGTGATCCTACTTCTAAAATATCACGGTTTGGTATCGACTTGTATCAATAAATATCTATGGTTTTATTGCTTTTTGGAGAGCCATTAATATATTGAAGAATTTTCATACACCTTATGCAAGTCCTTGTAACATTTCTCTCAAATTTCATAGCAAGTTATAGCGTTTTTCTCACATTTCCCCTTATGTTAAGACATGTTTACAAATATTTGATTTATGGGATTTGCAGCAGCCTTTAGGAACTGAGTAATGATGCATTTGGGTGAAAATTTAAGTAATATAAATAATCCATGTCTCTTTTCTGAAATTTGGTAGGTTCGTACTGCATTTGGGAATCCATTAGTGACCTCTACCCTTGGGGATTTGAACCTCAAATTTCGTAGCAAATTTCCCTATTTTCTCATGAAATTAAACGAATGTTTCAGAAGTCTTTTGATAGTGTCTAAGAACCCATTAGGTTCATTTTTATGTCCTAATACCGTTCAAACGCTCTCATACCCAATTCTAAATCCTTAGGAGTCTTTGGATCCATCTACCCTTGGGGGTTTCAACATCGATTTTCCTAGTAATTATTCCTTTCATTCTCTAATTGTAAATGCAAGTTGTTGAAGTATTTAGAAAGTGTCCAAGCATATAATAGCTGCATTAGTGTGTACTAATACACCTCAATCCAATCTAGACATAATTCGAAACCACTTTGGATCATTTGGGACAGTTTGGAGTTTCACTAGTCCAAGGTTCGAAAATTGGCCAAATTAGGTAAAATTACAAATTGGGGACATTACAGTGGTATCAGAACATGGTCCTTGAACCTGTGCATTAATATCATCCAATATTGAAGAATAATGTGCAGCCATGTCTTACTATTATGACGACTCCTATGAGTACAATGCTTATGAGCAATATGAAGAAGAATGTGAATGGTATGAGGAAGAGGTGCCATCATGCAACACTTATTACAATTTCATAAGGAATGAGGTTTATTCCTATGACCTTGAGTCTGATGAAGATGAGTGTGTCACACTACCAAAGGATAATTCTATGAATTAATTACAAAGATTGAGAGCAACATGTAAAACTTTGCCCCAACAATATCAGGCATATCTTGATTTGTATAAGGGAGATACACAAAAGGCCATTCCTTTTGAAGACTTTGCTGATTGGGTGTTTTAAAATAGGCTCAAAAATGAATATGTGGAGTTAGTGAAGAAAGGTCCATGCCCTTCTTGCAAAATACCTTGGATATCAACTCATATATGTTTGAGTGAAAAAAGGAGCAAAATGAGGAGACCCATGAGCCACCTAGTTCTGAAGGTGGTGAAGTAGAAGAAGCATTACATGAAGAGGATCTAATGTCACTCCCAAGTGACTCTGAAAAATATGAAGAAACATCACATGAGCATGAAGAAGAGTTACATTGTGAGACACACTCTACTTTGGACATGCATCAAAGAGCATCTATTGATGGATGCTTGAACTATGAAGGAGTACCTATTCATGGGTGCTCACACCTCTATGTTGGTGACATAGATATCACTTTTGAAAGTGTTGCTGCAAGCCAAAGTTCCATTAAGCATGAAAATGAAGGCCTTGTAACAGTTGAAGAAGAACCAAGATCAACTTCCCCATCACCACTTGAGCTTAATGAAGTTGGTCCAAGTAGAAAGTACAAAGAAGAGAAGGTCCCTCTACAAGAGCCTCTTTTTCTTGAAGAGTCATTAAAGATGAATGAAAAGAATATCCAAGAGACCCTTATCTTACTCCATGACACTCAAGCATTGGTGTCAAATTCCTGTTGGAGAGTTTCTTCATTGAAGGATCCATCCTTCCTTGAAGACATGGATACGATTCAAAGAGCAATGTGCAACATCAGAGGTAATTTCATGTCTTTGCTTTTTGATAGAAACAATTTGGTTGAGCTTAATGAATGGTTACATGGATCATACTTGAATAATAATGAGGATATTCATAATCTCAAAATGCAAAATGAGCAACTTCTTGATAGGTTGCAAGATAATTATTCTTCCTCCTATGTTTCAGATTGTCAAATGGTAGATTGCTTGGAGGATCCTCATGACATGATGGATCGTGAGAAACATGGAAAATTGAAGGTGCTTGATGTGTTTGAAGATGAGATTGATGAGAACCAAGCACTCGTTGTGGTGGAAGAGGAACTTGGGTTGCCTCTTGGAAATGGTTACATAATTTTTGAAGAAGTGTATGATTCCACTACCTTGGAACCAACCTATGAGGAAAGTTTTTCCATTTTGAGGGAGGTGCATGATACTACCCTTATGGAGCCTACACATGATGATACTTTTGCATATTCTGATCATTTGGGTGAGTTGGTTCATTCTCCTACATCCTACACTTTTATATTTTGCAGCATTCATCCTAATGAAGTATGGGTGAAAATTTTCTTTTTAATGGTGCCACATGAGGAGTATGAAACTCCTATATCTCCTTTAGATGATGAAATCATTAGATAACTTTATTATTATTTACATTTTCAGCAACATCCTTTGTTACCTTATGATGATGCATATGTACATGGATGCACCTATGATGTTCACTTGAGTCACTTGAAGACTCATGATTTTCCTTGCTCCTTGCTTAGCTCAATTGATGTTGGAGTAACTTCATCCAATAATTGGGTGAAGAGATATATGATTGGAGAAAATTATTATTGGTAGCAACATCCTTTGTTATTTCTTGATGATGCACATATACATGGATGCACTTATGATGTTCACTTGACTCACTTGAAGACTCATGATTTTCCTTGCTCCTTGCTTAGTTCAATTGGTGTTGGAGGAACTACATCCAATACTTGGGTGAAGAGATAGATAATTGGAGAAAATTCTTATTGGCATCAACACCCTTTGTTATTTCTTGATGATACACATATTCATGGATGCACAAATGGTACTTCTGTGAGCCTCTTGAAGGCTCATTGTTTTCTTTGTTCCCTACTTGGTTCACATTTTAATGGAGATTATTCATTCACTTCTTGGATAAAAGATGTCACGTCCCCACCCATCATACTAGTGCAATGGAGGGGATCGTGAGGCTAAAACCGGGCATCCAGCCCCATGTACCAATTGAGTAAGCATTCCATACATATGAAGAGGCATAAACATTTACATTACACAGCAGAAGTAATTTCATTTACACATTCGCCATACATTCAAGATATTCATCAATTAAATAATTGAAAGATGGCACCAGAGAATACTTATCTTTAACAGAGTAGTCCCAAGCAACTAGCTATGTCGCTGCAACGTTCCACCCAACCGTAGGCTCTTCGACAGCTTATACTGAGTCCGTCCGAAGGCCACCCCCGAGCTGGGCATAATTCTCACAAGGAAAAGGGAACATTCCAGCTCAACCACTGCCCAATAACCCTTTTATCTCAGCCAAGCCAGAATAATGGATTACCCATCACCCATACCCCAACATACTCTTTCTTCTCACAACAAAACGACTATTGACAGGGTTACACATTTACAACAGAGGTGTTCACGAAACAGGGTCCACATTGGTTCTCCCAGCTCGTGGTTCACCCAATGAACTGTGGAATTTCGATTTCAACCCCAGGGAGCAAAAACGATTTCTCTCCACGGGTTAGGATCCCTTCCAATGGCCTAAACGACCTCTAGGAAGATCCAAAACGTTCTGCTCTCTTTCCCCACTGGTAACCAGCACAAAAACGCCCCTTCCTAGCTAAAGGATGAAGGGAAACACAGAAAAACGAGGGAGGAAAACGCCCAGGCAGCTAGAGCTGCGTGAGAGAACAAGGCCATGCTGAATAATGGCTTAGGTAGCCATTTCGTGGCTCTATTCTTGCCCCAAGAGACCAACACGTTTTTCCATGGAGGGTGGCTTTCCCATACCCGATTTTGGACAGCCATACCTCCCCATTCCCAAGGCATTAATTTCCCCAACCAACTCTTGGGAGAATTCAATGGTTGGGTACAAAAGTCAACATGGGTAGCTAAGGGTTTGATGGGTTTTCTCATGGACACTTGGCTTGACTCTATTGGCTCAAGGGTTTGAATGTTTTCCCTCCCAATTCCTTGTGAAATCATGCCCCCATCTCTTTGTTGCATTGCATAGCTAGTTGTGGGTATTTTTTTATTAAAATGCATATTACATGCTATTTGAATTTCCACTGTGCATTGCTAGCACGCAAACCATATGCATCACAAAATCGATGGCGGGGCCTTGGCCTTGAGCTCCTCACCATGATTTCCTAACAATATTACATCGTTTATAATGTTAATGCCATGGGGCCAAACTGGGGATGTTACATTCCCCTCCCCTTGGAATAACACCGTCCTCGGTGTTTCAACACTTCGGACTATATACCCACTTTATACATGATCCATAGTTCACAGATGGTGGCAGGTCTGTCCTGCAATTCGTCCCCTCTCCTTGACCTTTCACGATCGAGTCCTTTGGCTTCCACCAGCTGCTCCTGCTAGCTTTGGTCTTCCAGCTCCACAAGTGGGCATTGCTCCAGAGCAATCCCTTCCATTTGTTTATCTTCCAGCTGATCTACAAGTCTGGAATTTCATGGATGCCATCTTTCTTGTTGTCCCAGCAACTATCTGTGAGGCTTATCATGGCAATTCCTGTTAGGACAAGCATAACACAATAATAAAATTAGTCAATTATTTTCCTAATTGACTTAGAACGTCCATGCTTTACCCATGAGACTTCCACACATTTCATGCTTTCCCACACACACATGAACTCACTCACGTTCATCCTTTCACAAGAAAATAACTATTTCAGCATTCTCAATTCATTTCAAGCAACGAAACACAATTTGGTTTCATTTATGACATGCACTCAACAATCCTTTGTTTCTAAGATGCATCAGTCAAAGAAAGAGAAGAGTAAGAGTTTTCCCCCTCTTAGTCTTGTTCCAATCCGGAGCCACACCATCATTGGTGGTTCTATGCTCCTTGGCCTCTTTCACTTCAATGTGAATGCTTGACTTGCCCTTCTCGACTATGACACTTTAGTGTCTAAGGTCTGTCGAGTAGATTTCAACTAGGGAACCCTTCCCCATGGTTGCTTACAGAAACTTTGGCTGCTAGGACCCACACAGTTCCACTAGCACCATCTTTCATTACTGCTCATATTGAGCTCTTTTAGGACAGTCATATGTCCACATGCATCCTCTGGGTGCTTTCATAGTCTTTGCTTCCAGCAACACCTTTATTGGATGTCTTCACTTTATCCCATAGGATCCTTTTTCGCTTTCCAAGCACTGGATTTCCCGTGGATACCACAATGAATGTTGGGCCAGCACGCAGGCTACTCCACAACCATTCGAACAGGCAATGCCAGGCCAGTATGCTGACTGGTTCTACCAATTGTTTAAGGGAATGTTTGGCCAGCACGCCGGCTGCTCCACAACATCGAGTGGTTAATGTTCCCACCAACTATTCTCTAAATTTGCCAAGAATTTCATAGCGTCCAACCAGTTACTCTCTGGCTCTACCAAGGATTTATAGCTCTTTCAGGGTCCTTGTTTCCTGTAATGGCCAAGGTTTCCAACAAAGAAACAACAATGTATTAGTTTGGTTGCAATAAGATTCGTTCCTGAAATCTTCATTATTCCAACAAGAATTAAATGAAAATGAATACTTATATGTATTTTTGCGTTTCCTCGCTACTCCATAGGTGTCCTTCTCTGCTTTACAAGCCTTGGATCACCTGTGGGGTGGATGCTTGGCCAACACACATGCTGCTCCACAACATCATCCGAATAGGCAATGCCAAGCCAGTGCGCCGACTGGGTTTATCAGGCATTCCAAAAATCAGTATGCTAAGCCAGTACGCCGACTGGGTTTGTCAAGCATTTCAAAACCAGTATGCTAAGCCAGTACGCCGACTGGGTTTATCAAGCATTTCAAAACCAGTATGCTAAGCCAGTACGCCGACTGGGTTTATCAAGCATTTCAAAACCAGTATGCTAAGCCAGTACGCCGACTGGGTTTATCAAGCATTTCAAAACCAGTATGCTAAGCCAGTACGCCGACTGGGTTTATCAAGCATACAATAACCATTTCCAAGCCAGTTCTCCGACTGGGTTTGTCAGGAAATAACATCTTTTCACCAATACCTCCACAACATGCAAGTAACCAATGCCAAGCCAGTACACTGACTGGGTTTGTCAGGCATTAATTTAACAACATGCCAAGCCAATACACCAACTGGGTTTATCAGGCATACAACCACCATTGCCAAGCCAGTACATCGACTGGGTTTATCATGCAATATGAACAACATAATATGATTACGTGGCTCCTTCTCTTGTGCAACCAGTGGTTCCCTCCAGGAACTCCATAGGTGACTCACTTGACTGCAGGCTAGCATGGCCCCACAATACCCACTCACACTACACAAGGATGATACCCCTTTTCTGCAACACAGCTCCCTGGGCCTATCCATCCCTTCTAGTGTCCCTTAGTGTGAGCGTAGAAAGGTTACCACTACCCATACAGTCCTCTTGAGCACCCTTCTTCACTTTGCCTCTTTCGTGCAACACCAAGTTGCATTTGTGTAAGAGATGTATATTTTCTGCATTTGTGAAGAATGGGGCTCCCTTCTCCGAGTCAACAGTCCTTCGGTTTGCCACCCCAATCTTTTCACGTGCCATAACCCACACATGCCTTCTTGGCATAATTTACTGTCTCACTCACATGCTTTACCAACATGCAGTTTGTCTGAGACATTATCAACATTTACAATGGCGTTTCACCTGAAACCCATTTCCAAAGCATGGGATCCTTCCCATCTAGTCTGGCTTCTGCAGGCCATCACATATGATCTTCCTGCAATGTGTCATCCTGGCACACTTTATCGTATATCCAAACAGTCAGCAACATTTAGCAATAAGCTTCAAATATGATTGTTCCATAACCAATCAATAGCATTAATAATTAAATTCAATATGAATTTACAATTCTGTCTATTACAGAAATTGGTTTTCTTATCCATGAGGTTATCCTCATATTGTTTGGCTCTTGTAAGTGACACCACTCTGCCCGTTATGGTCTTATGCCCGCTGCCATACGGGAGCATCCACTTACAGCATGTCCTCCTTCTCATAACCTTTGGCTTTTGTACATGGTAGATCCCGGTCTTTACTATGGGCTTACCCTCATTGCCATACGCAAGACTTTTCTACCTGAAACTGAAACTTCAATCAGCCAAACACGTTGTGAGTATCTACGCGCATAATCATTCATTGCCATAATAGTCACTGAAGTGATCTCAGAATTATAACACTCAATAATTCAAACACCTTCAGCTGTTAACATTTGAAATGCAACGAAATATATATATACACTCTTCTATATATATGCGTCATTATCACAATATAATTTCAAGACATAGTCACCATATCCATGCAACTTAAATAAGTCGTAAATACTCATTATTCCACAGTCATATCATTCATACAATTCTGTCCTTCCACAAAGTATTCTAGCAGCCCATCGATCATGATTGGGCTCTTCATGCACTTACTATTTTGCATTCACAACAACTCATGAAATGATCCTAGAATTATCATCAATTCATCATTTCATTCATTATTTATTTTGCAATAACATATGCATCATCCCTATGCATTCATACAATGCATCACAAGATTTATAAAATCTCTTAATGCACATCTACTCAATGCTACCTTGCATTGTTTCATGAGTACTATGCATTCAAGCATATTATGATCGAGACATGACTATCTCATATAACTTGTATTACCATAATCAGGACCACCAGTCCTCACTTGCTTTGGTTACTAGGCACATAACCAACATACACATGGCATGATGTAAATTCATATGAATGCATTGAGATTTCTAAGCAGTCATAGGGTGTAAGGATCATTTCCTTCACTTACCCACACCTCACCAAGCTTGGTAGGTAAACAGTCCCAATCGGTATTCAATATCACATGCCAACTAACTCAACATAGCTCAAACATAGTTGAAGGGATCTTACCAAATCCTCTTTCAACATTCATGCAATTTGGCACCAATAATCATTACCTACATGGTTACCATTAACATTGCCTGCTGTTACCTGATCAATTGGCCTCTTACCAAGGCTACTCAGTCCTTTCGCCAAATTTATGATCATAGATTTGTTGCACCATCCTTTCTGCATAAGGTTGTTGGCTTCATGCAACAACATCCTCAGCACATTTAGCCATGCTCTTTGTTATCTTTGGTCCTACAACCAAGACCAACATCAATAATGATTATCAGCCACAATATCCTCTATCAGTGGTTCATTGCATTTGTAGACTTCATTATTTTACCAATATGCAACATCCCGTTTATGCACAAGCATTCCCACATGTACTATGCAATGTTTGTTAAAATGCCATCTAGTGCATATACATCTATGTAATCCTTACGTTTTTAACATTTTTATGCCATATGACAATTTCATAATTATAAGTATGATAACAAACAAGGGTTTAAAGAATTCTTCCCTTTTCGATCCCTCCTCGTATCATGGAATTCCTCTTCCATATCATGCAATTGTAGAAATTGCCCATATTGACAACAAATTTTGTTTGTCAAAACAGTCGCTGGCACTCTTCTGCACTAAATACCTATGATATCTGTAGACCTCATTCAAACTCTGGTCATGCATCATTGTTCCCTGCTGGACAAGCTTTCCAATGCCTATCTTCATGCTCCATTCCGACATCAGGTGCGGAAACTGCATCCCTTCAAAAATGACAACTTTCACTCCAGTTCTACACATTTTACACAGTTGCATTTTGGTCCCGAATGCTAACTTTAGCCACCTGTGGAAGAAAATCTATGAGGAATCACAAAAACTTTTCTATCGGGCGGAGTTATTCCATATAACAAGGAACACTCAGCAATTCACGGATCTCAATTCCGATGCATCTTTCATCTTCTATGAATTTCTGGGTTTTGCTACTTCTTACTTTTCACATTTTTCCAAAATTCCCGATTTTGGGCCAAAAATGGCTATCTCCCAAACAGTGCATTTCTGGAAAATCTTCGTCTAACGGAAACTGTCCGTCTTAATGAGAATATAAAATGTCTAGTTCAGTAAAATTTCTGATTCCCACATCAGGGGTCACTTTTACTACCCACAAGCTTTTCAAAATCCCGAAAAAGTGGCCCGGAACAGTGCTTTTTGGCCTTCTTGATCACCCCGACTCCACATCCTTTGGAGTTTGGCTCCAAGATTCTAAACTTAACATCGTGCCTGCTTCATGACTGCGCCTGATCAATTTCAGCTCAAACCGACCTTCCGTCAAGCCTCGGGACTCCGTCCTTCAAAAGTCACTATTATCCATTTTCTGTTAAATCGGAGTGTAATGGGCTAGGGGTCTTCACTGGTTCTTTCATGGCCCTCGTCAATGGCCTCCGAGCCCCACGGGAATCATTCCATTCCGAGCCCCGATGCTCCCCCTATCCAAAAAATGAGTTTTTGTCACTTTACTCTTTTTTTTTTTTTTTTTTTTCTCCGCTGCCTGCCATCGCGGGGCGGTTCACTGAATGCTCCCGGTTGGCTATAGCCTTCTGCAAATTTCGGGCTGGTTGGCTGTATCCTCCCGCAGTTGCGGACCGATTGGCTGTATCCCTCCGTAGTTGCGGGCCGGTTGGCGGAATGCTTCCGCAGTTGCGGAACGACTCGGTGAAGTCTTCCGCAATTGCGGAACGATTCGCCGAAATCTTCCGCAGTTGCGGAACGATTCGGTGAAGTCTTCCGCAGTTGCGGAATGATTCGCCCAAGTCTTCTGCGATTTCGGAAGAGATTTCCTTCCGAAATTTCGGAAGAGAATTCCTTCCGAAATTTCCTTTCGACGCCGGGGCACTTAGAAATTTTTCTTCTTTTCGGAGCATTTCACCGAATTTTTCCGCGTTGCGGAACAACTCACTGTATCCTTCCGCAATTTCGGAGCCGTTCGCGGAATCCTTCCGCAGTTTCGGAAGACTTTCCCGAATTCTTTCCGAAACAAACCTTAAACAAAAATTTTGAAAACACTTAGAAAATTTTTCCGTCTTTTTCGGAGGAATTCGCCGAATTTTTCCGCGTTGCGGGACAACTCGCGGAATCCTTCCGCAATTTCGGAAGAGAATTCCTTCCGCAATTTCAGAAGAGAATTCCTTCCGCAAATTTCGGAAGAGAATTCCTTCCGAAAACTTCCCTTCGCAATTTCGGAAAAACTTGCGGAATGCTTCCGAAATTTCGGAAAGATTCGCCGAATGCTTCCGCAGTTGCGGAAGACATTCGGGAATTCTTTCCGAAACAGTCTTTAAACAAAAACTTTTTCAAACAGACTCTAAGCAATTTTTTTTCAAACACTTAAGAAAATTGAAATCTTTCTTTCTGTCAGAGATGACTGTTATTGGATTTGACCCATAGAGGCCCAATGCTGCAACCAGCAGCTCTGATACCATTCTGTCACGTCCCCACCCATCATACTAGTGCAATGGAGGGGATCGTGAGGCTAAAACCGGGCATCCAGCCCCATGTACCAATTGAGTAAGCATTCCATACATATGAAGAGGCATAAACATTTACATTACACAACATAAGTAATTTCATTTACACATTCGCCATACATTCAAGATATTCATCAATTAAATAATTGAAAGATGGCACCAGAGAATACTTATCTTTAACAGAGTAGTCCCAAGCAACTAGCTATGTCGCTGCAACGTTCCACCCAACCGTAGGCTCTTCGACAGCTTATACTGAGTCCGTCCGAAGGCCACCCCCGAGCTGGGCATAATTCTCACAAGGAAAAGGGAACATTCCAGCTCAACCACTGCCCAATAACCCTTTTATCTCAGCCAAGCCAGAATAATGGATTACCCATCACCCATACCCCAACATACTCTTTCTTCTCACAACAAAACGACTATTGACAGGGTTACACATTTACAACAGAGGTGTTCACGAAACAGGGTCCACATTGGTTCTCCCAGCTCGTGGTTCACCCAATGAACTGTGGAATTTCGATTTCAACCCCAGGGAGCAAAAACGATTTCTCTCCACGGGTTAGGATCCCTTCCAATGGCCTAAACGACCTCCAGGAAGATCCAAAACGTTCTGCTCTCTTTCCCCACTGGTAACCAGCACAAAAACGCCCCTTCCCAGCTAAAGGATGAAGGGAAACACAGAAAAACGAGGGAGGAAAACGCCCAGGCAGCTAGAGCTGCGTGAGAGAGCAAGGCCATGTTGAATAATGGCTTAGGCAGCCATTTCGTGGCTTTATTCTTGCCCCAAGAGACCAACATGTTTTTCCATGGAGGGTGGCTTGCCCATACCCGATTTTGGACAGCCATACCTCCCCATTCCCAAGGCATTAATTTCCCCAACCAACTCTTGGGAGAATTCAATGGTTGGGTACAAAAGTCAACATGGGTAGCTAAGGGTTTGATGGGTTTTCTCATGGACACTTGGCTTGACTCTATTGGCTCAAGGGTTTGAATGTTTTCCCTCCCAATTCCTTGTGAAATCATGCCCCCATCTCTTTGTTGCATTGCATAGCTAGTTGTGGGTATTTTTTTATTAAAATGCATATTACATGCTATTTGAATTTCCATTGTGCATTGCTAGCACGCAAACCATATGCATCACGAAATCGATGGCGGGGCCTTGGCCTTGAGCTCCTCACCATGATTTCCTAACAATATTACATCGTTTATAATGTTAATGCCATGGGGCCAAACTGGGGACGTTACAAAAGAACATAGGGCAGATTATTTCGATGCATCTTACATTCTTTTGGAGAAGCATTATAGGATATGGGATCCTCACCTATGTCATTGGAGCATATTTGATTGGTCACTTGATGCTTGTATGCACTTGGAAAATGGTGGTCTACTTACTTGGATGTACAAGCACTTTCATGATTATTTGATGAGGCACCTCTTTGATGTACATTTTTATTATGTTGTTATGTACTTTGATGACCTATCTTTTGTACTTATGATGTTTGGAAGAATGCATACAAGGAAATGGGATCCAAGAATTCTCTTGCCTGATGGTATGGGTTGGAGAGCACTCCTAATTGTTGGAGTGCAATACAAGCAATGGGACCCTGGGATAAAGTTTAGTCTCACTGGTTTCATTTGTTTTTGGGGAAACAAGTAGTATGGAAGATTGAGTCCCCACTTAATAAGGTGATTTTAATTAGAATAGTGCAACAACAAGCATGGTGGTTCCTCTCTAAAATTTTCATAGAATCTTGAAGACTCAAAGCTGGGCAACTTAGTGGCAAATTCAAAGAATTATACAGAAAGGGTTTCCAAAATATGAAAGGGGTAAAAGAGTAATTGTGCAAACTTTGTTTTGATGGATTTAATTAATATTTTGGTGTTTAGTGGTGATGTCATAGGGGATATCAATATGAAAAAGAAAACCCACATCTCCTTGTTTTTGGAAGCACACAATTGTAGTACATGAGTGCCACTACTCAGATTTTTAGAAGCAAAGTTTTGGAGAGAAAGCAAGTTATTCAAAATCCATGTTTGAGATTGCTTGAGGACAAGCAATATTGGGAGGGGAGGATTTGTGATGTCCCCAAAATTTCCATTGGGTCATAATGGCCTAAGCCACTTGGCCATATTCACGATGGTTTGTCAAATTGATGCTAAGGGTCAAATAATTGCCAAGCATGATGTCCAAGTTATTAATAATGTAAAATTATATCCAAATGGACAAGGTGGGTCACATTAAGAGAAAATTATCAATTCAAAGTTTGTAATATACCCATCCAAATGAACTATCATGGATGAAAATTACTAGTTCCCTAGGTTGGGGGTGGAAACATTAAAAGTTGGAATAAGGGAGATACAAGACCCAAAATGACCTTAGAATTACAAATTCAAATTAAATGGGTCAAATAAATAATAATAAAAAGAAAATAAGGTGGCATGGTATCATGAGGGCACATAAGAGGTTTGTGGGACCCACATGTGGCAAGATTCCCCACTACACTTGGAATTATTCTCTCACCAATTTGAGTTCAAGATGAAGGGTAACATAATTGGGGGATTTTAGGAGGTATTATTCATGGCATCAATCATGTAAGGTCGAATTGGAGTGGAAGAGTAACCTCCATGGAAGAGGCATCTAGAAGAATTGTGACACTTGGACCTAGATTCCCTAAATCCTATGACAACAATGATGAAATTCTATGACACTTATGACAAATTTCAGATCTGATTGCTGACATCTAACATATATGACATGTTAGGGCTAAAAATATCCTCCAAGAGGGCGCACAAGGGGATTTATGGTAGCCAAGAGTTCCCCATTCGAATTGATGGAAGATGAGAGCTAGGAAAAGTTGGACAAGTGGTATTCATGGGAATCTCTCCCTAACTTGAGTTGGGATGAGTCTCTTGGATGGAATTCAAGCTAAGGAGGCCTTGGGAGGTTAGTAAAAAACAAGAGGAAATAAAGAGAGCAGATTTTGATCATTTCTCATTTGGTAATTTGGAGAGCATAGCTTGTCCATGCAAGTTGAGTGTTTATTCTACTTCCTTAGAACCAATTTCAAGGGTGAAAGATTCCCATCCTAATTGGAAATTGGAGTGGCAATTCAAACCTTTCATTTGGATATGTATGAAGACACTTTGTTACAGGTTGAATCTATAGGGCTGCTCATGACCATTTCTCCTTCAACTTGTTTCCCCATCTCTTTCACTTTTCTCTCTATATTCTTGCTCTTGGAGGAAGGGCGCACATGGTGAGATGTTGATATCTTTGGGGGAGTCCAAGGGGCCCCATTTATTTGTAAGATGATTTTCACACTCTGTATTTGATTCTTAGATATACCTCAGATCTAAACTCCAAGTAAAACCATGTAAAAATGCCAAACTATGTATGAATGGTTCCATTTTCCCATATATCTTGTTGAGAGAGCTTGAAGTTGTTTGGTATCGACTTGTATCAGTAAATATATGTGGTTTTATTGTTGTTTGGATAGACATTAATATATTGAAGAAGTTTCATACACCTTATGCAAGTCCTTGTAACATTTATCTCAAATTTCATAGCAAGTTATAGCGTTTTTCTCTCATTTCCCCTTATGTTAAGACATGTTTACAAATATCTGATTTATGGGAGTTGAAGCAGCCTTTAGGAATTGATTAATGATGAATTTGGGTGCCCATTGAATTAATCTAAATAATCCATGTCTCTGTTATGAAATTTGGTAGGTTCATACTACATTTGGGAATCCATTAGTGACCTCTACCCGTGGGGATTTGAACCTCGAATTTACTAGCAAATTTCCCTATTTTCTCTTGAACTTAAATGAATGTTGAAGAAGTATTTTGATAGTGTCTAAGCACCCATTAGGTTCATTTTTATGTCCTAATACCCTTCAAACACTCTCAGACCCAATTCTAAATCCTTAGGAGTCTTTTGGAACCATCTACCCTTGGGGGTTTCAACATCAATTTTCCTAGTAATTCTGCCTTTCATTCTCTAATTGTAAATGCAAGTTGACGAAGTATTTAGAAGTTGTAAAAGAATATACTAGCTGCATTAGTGTGTCCTAATACACCTCAATCTACTCTAGACATAATTCGTAACCACTTGGGATCATTTGGGATAGTTTGGAGTTTCACTAGTCTGAGGTTCAAAAATTGGCCAAATTGGGTAAAATTACAAATTGGGGACATTACAGGGGATTTCCCCTAGCGTCAAGGTTTGGATTATTCCTTTTTTATTCCCTTTATTATTGCTTTTGTGATTGTTTAGTTGATCATTTTGAGTATTAGATGCATGTTGATGATTGGGCATGTTTTTCTCAACATAAATCTACCCTTGAAGAAAAGAGGAAGGTTGAGGTTGGGGTATCAGTTTATGTTGTACTAGAGGGATTGGAGGGGGGAACGAAAAATGTATAGTATGGGTTATGGGTCAATGGAGCCATGTATGTGGTAAAAACGTTGCTACACACAGTGCTACTACATGAAGGACCACATACATGGGATGCATTAAGAAGAAATTAATAGGAAGTACTTGTTCCTCCATGTGAAGATAAGTGCACTTGGTCATGATGAATGTTAGGCATATGTGGTTGCCCGAGATTAGGGCGCTTTCCGCCATAGATATTTTCATAAATGTTAGTGCCATTGGAGTGGCATTTTGTTGTACGGATGAGAGGTAAATGCACTTGATCAAATCACCCCATCAACATATTGGCATGCCCCGGATTGATCTCTACATGAGGATCCATCTTGTGAGATGTCTGGGATGATAGAGTACAAATACCTTGACTCGGTGCAGATCAAGTTGTATTGTTGAGCCTTCATGATGGCTTCCTCTTCGTGGTTTTCGGTCATTCAGAAGTTACATTTTTGGCTATGACAAGTAGGAGGGATTTTAAAAACCAATGTATAAAGAGACAATCATCCAGATTGATCTTGCATAGGTTTCTTATTTTGTGCCACTTATGGATATGGTTAGTTATGTGGACTAGATGTGTTTTGATGGCATGATAAAAGAATATTGACTCCTTGTCTTATTATACATGTAATTGGAAGAATGTAAGGAAATAAAATGCTAATGACATAAAATTTGGGTGTGTTGTAGAGGGTTTTTCTATATACCATTTCATTACGACCCCTATGATGGTAAATTTTAATAAACGTAATCATATGGAATCATCTACAAATGTTATTTGAGTATCACCATATATGGAAATACAAAATATGGTTGGTTAGGTCCTCTCTAGCTTTGCCTTAAAACTTTGGGATACCTGAAGGTAATTTGGTGGGCATAGGAGGCCATGTAGCATCATGTCAAATTAGGCCATTTGTTAGCCTAGTCAAGTCATGAAAACTTATACGGGCCATAGATGTAAGGTGTGTTTGCATTAGTGGTTGCATTCATATTCACATTGGTATTTGCATTAGGATTAAGAGGGTTAGAGGTATTATTTTGATTATCTCCATGCATATTGGTTGTTGGAATTACTTGTGGGGTAATGGATTTAGGTTAAGAAGGTGATCCAATTTGAGGAGATTTTGAAATGATGATTCCAAGGGGGAACTAGGAAGCAAGGGAGGTGGATGTTGTTTTATTCTCACGTGTTGAGGAGTAATAATAACATGACCAGGAATCCCAAGAATGGACAAAAAACTTGAAGCCATTGAGAATGTCTAAGAGGTATAAGGGGGGGGGGGGGGATTTTTACTATGGATTACACAGTCTTTAACTCAAACAATAGCTCTAAGGATGACTAGTTAGAGGAGTGAAAATTAATTACAATTACTTCTATGATATACTTAATTGAAATCAAGTGTAAAGTGGTTGTAAGAGGTTATTCAATCGAGTAATGAACCAAGGTATCACGAGACACTCTAGAAAATAAAAATGACTCACTAATCTGAAAAGGATATTTATTCAACAATGATATGAAAGTAAAGAAAACTCTCTCAAATTGTACTCAACAAAAATATTTAAATTCCTTCCAAACACTCTATTTGATGGGATGTCAAGTTCAACAATGAAGTGAGTGAATGTGGGAATGAGATAGTTATAGTGAAGGACATTGGAAGCTCTAAGGATGACTAGTTAGAGGAGTGCAAATTAATTACAATTACTTCTATGATATACTTAATTGAAATCAAGTGCAAAGTGGGTGTAAGAGGTTATTGAATCAAGTAATGAACCGTGCTATCCTGAGACCTCTAGAAAATAAAAAATGACTCACTAATAGAATAGCTCTAAGGAAAACAATAGCTCTAAGGATGACTAGTTAGAGGAGTGCAAATTAATTACAATTACGTCTATGATATACTTAATTGAAATCAAGTGTAAAGTGGGTGTGAGAGGTTATTCAATCAAGTAATGAACTGAGCTATCACAAGACACTCTAGAAAATAAAAATGACTCACTAATCCTAAAAGGATATTTATTCAACAATGATATGAAAATTAAAAAAAAACTCTCTCAAATTGTACTCAACAAAAGGTATTTAAATGCCTTCCAAACACTCTATTTGATGGGATGTCAAGTTCACCAATGAAGTGAGTGAAGGTGTGAATGATATAGTTATAGTGAAGGACATTGGAAGCAAATCTAGTTGATCAACATATATTTGTCTTAGGTGCCCTCCCTCCTACAATAGACACCTAAGTAGGAACCTAAAGATGGGCCACAAAGCTACCTCATCATAGGTATGTGCAACACGTTTCCTTTCCTTTAAGATGAAATAAAATAGTCAAGGGATATTTCGCATGAAAGATCTAAAAGTCTTAATCATACTTCCTTTCCCAACCTTGGCAACAATAGCCCTAAGGATGACTAGTTAGAGGAGTGCAAATTAATTACAAATACTTCTATGATATACTTAATGGACATCAAGTGTAAAGTGGGTGTAAGAGGTTATTCAATCAAGTAATGAACCGAGGTATCACAAGACACTCTGGAAAATAAAATGACTCACTAATCCTAAAAGGATATTTATTCAACAATGATATGAAAATAAAGAAAACTCTCTCAAATTGTACTCAACAAAAGGTATTTAAATGCCTTCCAAACACTCTATTTGATGGGATGTCAAGTTCACCAATGAAGTGAGTGAAGGTGTGAATGAGATAGTTATAGTGAAGGGCATTGGAAGCAACTCTAGTCAATCAACATATATTTGTCTCAGGTGCCCTCCCTCCTATGATAGACACCTAAGTAGGAACCTAAAGATGGCCCACAAAGCTACCTCTTCATAGGTATGTGCAACAAGTTTCCTTGCCTTTAAGACGAAATAAAATAGTCAAGGGATCTTTCGCGTGAAGGATCTAAAAGTCTCAATCATACTTCCTTTCCCAACCTTGGCATTATCCACTCCAAAGAGCACACTTGTTGTCAAATAGGTTTTGAACCACACTTAATAGAAAGGATTTAAAATTCCACAAAAATAAATAACTATGTTTCAAATGTGGAAAATTGTGGTCATTTATTTGGATGCCTATCCTCACAAATTAACCAAACTAATTTTTTTTTTGAGCCCTTGAGTGAGGATTTTAGTTGGTTAGTTTAAATTGTTGATTTTAGGGCTTGACTTGGTGGCATGAACCAAGTATTGTTGGATTTAAGGTGTGATATGAATACATAATTGCAGTAAACAACAATGAGATTGCTCATAAAGTAAATACTAGAAATAGAAAGAAAAGAATTTAAATGCTTAATACTAAAGTACTATGAATCCTTTTTCTTAAACAGAAATGAAAACTTTTATAAACATTAAAAAAGTGCAATTTCAAAATTCTTAAAGAAAAAATGTCTAAACAAAACTAGAAAGAGACTAATGCAATCTTGAACATGATATGCAATAAATACTAATGAGCAATACTATGAATTAAACGGTTTTTTATCAATCAAATTATTTACATCATATAAAAATGATGTAAGCTAATTCTTATGATTTGCAATGGAAATAACATCGTCAGTCAGTTTATATGTCCTTGAAAGCACTCATACTCTATTACATTTTTTCTATCAATCCAGTAGCATAAACTTATGTAGTGTATAAACATTTGTGTAGGTCATTAGTTAATTCATAGTTTCAAATCTATTAACTATCTTATATTCAAACATAAAAGATACGAGATGATAAAATAAAAGAACTGAATATCAATTCTGAGTTATAGTCGATGCTAATCGATCTATCTACTTGTAATTGTAAAAGTACGGGTCACAATACAAATAAGTGTAGTGCCTTCTGTAACAGTACTTTTGTGCAACAATTTCAATTATAGTCAACAAACAATATTTTCTGAAAGTGATATTCAGAAGTCAAACCATTAATCTATGCAATCTTCAATAAGTTCACACCACACAATATGCAAAAACCGAGTACTCTGATTTATAGTGAAATACAATAACATAAGCACTGTAAAAGAATGAATTGCAATTATGCAATATGTACCAGAATAGGGGGCCCTCCTAATTCAAAACATGCTACAGGAACTAACACAATATTACAGGACTATCAACGCATAGGATGAAGCATCAAGCATTTTGTATTAAGATCTGGAAAGCAGTATCAACCCATTATAATGGAGTTCATTTTATCTCTGTATCTCCTAGCTAATCTCTCCCAGAGATCTTAGTATCATATTTATACCCATTACAAAATGAAACTAATTGTTATGAGATATTGCGGATTACAAGAAGTATTCAGATTTGTTTTATCCACTTTACTAATAATAGTGCATACTAAAATCAGAGTACATGTCCTCGCTGATATTATCTTCATCAAGATGAGCATGGATTCCACAAAATCTTGGCCCATGAATATCTGCATCTGATTTGCGTCTTCATCGCATCTTCATCTCCATAGCTATATTGATTGTTTTATTAGCTTTTAAATGAAGAAGAAGTCGAATGTGATACATAAGATAAGATTGTACCTCCCTTCACATGTTATAAAATTTTATATGAAGAGGACAACATCATGCCAAGGCTGTATTAACCACGCTCGAGTTACCCCTGTACTCCAATTTGCTTTCTGTCTTGCTCTTTTCAGGAATGGCGTCCAAGATTTCTCCTCCATATTCTTATTTTTAAACCATTATTCGCCTTTCTGTGTTAATCTCATAATTGCTGCCAACAAAGCTTTTGAAACATGGATGCTTAAATCTCCAATTTGATCGCTTCCACCATCAAATGTCTCTGTAAATGCCTTCGTCACTTCAACGTGGTGTCCCTGAAATCTTTCAAAAAACTGTAGCCAACCTACTCTATTAAATATATCATGGCATTCTGAAAAAGCTTCAATAACTCTATCTCTGTAGGTTCATAACATATTACTCCTTTTTTTTCCATGCTACAATCTGCACTACTGTATGGTTGCAATGCTTGAACTCACAATTTCATGTTAAATGCTCCACAACCAGGGAATTCAAATTGAGATGAAAGGATTAAACATAGTTTTAAAGGCAAGAGCAATGTTGGGAAGCAACATCATGAAATGTGCGGTCTCCTAAGTCCAATCAAGTACACTTCTCGTGGGTCTTTATGATTTTTCAAAACTCATAACAAGTTTTGATTAGCAATTATACCAGTTGTAAGATTTCGTAGTGATATGAGGGGATAGGGTAATAATGAATATGATTGAAATGGGCAATGTCAATAAGGTAGTTGGCAGGTTGGATAAGTGGGACGAGGTGAGATTATAAGTGGATAAAAGGGGTATAACTTAGTATTATTAATATGAATAATACTAAGTTCCAAACTTAGATATAGGGACAACTTCATAATCGTAGGAAAACAAAAGAGCACATCTAGGTTACCTTATTGAATTCTTAATTTGACAAAATTAAATGCATAAATTACCATTAACCCATCAATTCCTTACTTAGTTTTGCTGTTGAAGTATTCATTGAAGGATTGAATTTATTTATTTATTGGAGTTATATAGCTAAATTTCTAAACTAATTTTTATAGCACAATCTGAATACAAATACCTATAATGTGTTATACTAATCATCGAGTGCTTGAAATTGGAGCAATATTTTTTTATACCAAAACTAGAATTGGAATTGGAACTCTCTATTATAAGGATAAAGAATCTTCTCCTTATTGAAACAAAGAAAGTTTGTTTCATATGAAACGATGAATATGCTATGAGAAAATCTGTTACAGGAACATTACATTTTTTAATGTCTAAACAAAGAGTCTCTGCTACCGTTGAGTGAAGAATCTGTTCTTATTGGATAACTAATTTCTGAAAAATGTGATCAACTTATTTGGAATAAGTTGAAAATTTACATATGATTGTAAATCTAGAGGCAATTACAAAATCTTGACAGATCCTGTAACTGTTCTAAAATTACAAAACAAGAATCTGTTGAAACTTAATTGAATTATTTATTTCAAACTTTGCCAAGCAATTTCATGGTTTTCAAGCAAAGCTCATGTCCAGTTGCGCCAGAAACTTGGTTTTCACAAATGGACTTATTTAATTTTATAATTTTTTTATTATTGGAAAAACGAAATTCAGGATGGAGTAGGAGCAGAAAGGTTGCCCCTCACAGTGACAACTTCCATCTTAGCTTGCTGAATTAAATTTTAAACAAACTCATCTAAGGACATGGGCTTATAATATATCCTCAATCTACGACCATTGACCATGAATGCCACTCCATCATCAATTGTTTTGACTTTTATAGAACCATTATAAAAAAATATCTCAACTCCATAGGGAACAAGCCAATGAGTGGAAAAATTACCCTTCAAATTCTTGAACCTTGAATCAAAAAGTAGGGCCCAATCACCAGCTTTGAACTGCTTCTTCTTGATAAAACTATCATGCCATTTTTCTCTCAGTTGTTGTACAAGAATGGTATGTTGATAGGCATCTTGGTGAATTTCATCCAACTCATTTAGATGTGCAATCCTCTATTGTTGTGCTTTTGACAAATCCATGCATATTTCTATTGCAATATTAAAGGTTTTAATCTAAAATTCAATGGGAAGGATGACTTGCTTACCTTACACCAACTCATATGGGGTAAAACCAATAGTGTTTCTCCATGTTCTATATGCCCACAAAGCTTCGGGAAGCTTTTCTGCCTAATTTTTTCGATGAAGTTTAATTGTCTTGGTTAGGATTTCCTCCAAAACTTTTTTTGTAGATTCCAACTTCCCATTAGCTTGTGGATGATAAGGAGATGACTACAGTGCTTGATTTGGTATTACTAGGTAATTGAGTGAACCAATTTGTATGTGAATAGAGATCCTTGATAGGTAATAATCTCCCTTGGAACCCCAAAACAAACAAAAATGTATTCAAAAAATAAATCTACCATTGATTGCTCGGTAGAATTTGGAAGACCTTTTGCTTCTACCAACTTGTTGCGTATTCCATATCTTCTCTCACACATCTCCGAATGATAAAATCTGGCCCTATGTAGAAAATGTGTCCTTGGATCCATGAATATCTATCACTTTTTCTAACAATCCTCTGCTTTTCCCCAGATGAAAAATGTTGTGGTAATTTTCCTGTAGACCAATAATTAGCAACATCAACAAACCATGGAGATTTAATAGATCTAGCAAATAAAATTTCATCAGGGAATCTATCCTCTATAGGAACAACCTTGCCATCATTGTTGATTTTGGAAAGGAAATCTACAACCATATTCTCTCCCAAGCTTGTCCAAAATGGTATTGTTGAAATCTTGTAACAACAAGAGCCATCTATTTATTCTACCATTGGTATTGGTTTAGTCATGAGGTTCCTAATAGAAAAATGGTTAGTATGCACAAAAAATTCATATCCAATGATATTGTGTCTAAACGTGTTAACAACATGAACTACTGCAAGAAATTCCTTTTCAGTCATGGTATAATTTAGTCCAATATGAGTCAAATTTTTATTGACAAAGTAAATAGCATAGGTTTGAGAATTTTCTCTTTGCCCTAATACTACTCCTACAACTTAATTTGATGCATCTATTGATATATGGAAAGGTAAAGTCCAATATGGTCCTCTTAGTACTGAGGCCATAGAAATTTTTTCTTTCAGTGTATCAAAAGCAATATGGCAGTTAGTATCCTGATAAAAATCAACATTCTTATTAAGTAGTTTAAATAACGGAGAGGCTATTTAGTAAAATTTTCTATGAAGCATCCATAATATCCTGCATGCCCTAGGAAACTTCTAACATCCTTCTGAATATCCAGAACTAGTAATTTGACCATTACTTCAATTTTTGTGGGATCAACTTTGATTCCCGAAAAGGACACATGGTGACCAAGAAAAATTCCCTCGGTTAGTAACATAAAGCATTTTTCATTACTCAATGAAAGATTTGTTTCCCGACATCTAATTAGAACCTTTTCAAGAATGTCTAGTGCTTCTTTAAAAGAATCCCCATATACAGTAAAATCATCCATGTACACTTCTACACAATCATGAACTAAGTTAGAGAATATACCTAGTATTTCCCTCTAAAACGTAGCAGGTGCATTACATAAACCAAAAGGAAATACCTTGTAGGAATACTTTCCCCAAGGACATGTAAAGGTGGTTTTTGTAAAATTAGTCATAGCAGATCTAATGAACAAGTAAATCAATCACAACAGATGAACATAGAAAATATGGTGCAAAATTGTGCAAAACATGCAGCAGTGCTCAATATCCCAATAAGGGTTAATGATTACAATACAATACTGTCACAATGACTGAAAAATTTGAATTGCCTAAGGAGGTCATTCAAATCACTGAATGGAGTAGCTTGACTCCAACTAGGAGTCCTCATCATCAATCGGTGGTGGTCATCAATGCACAAGAACCAATCATCCAGGTGTCAATCTGAGTCTAACTAAGTGTAACAAGTGTAACTGAAGTGTGTACCACTGATTAAGGGAAGGAGGCTTAGTGGGGGGCACATGGGAGGCTAACTGAAGTCAGAACAAGTCATCTAGTCAATCTGGAGGTCCAACAGAAGTGAAACAGTCAGTCGGGAGTGAAACTAGCCTCAAATCGGGGAGAATCGGAGCTAACTGAGTGTAACTGAAGTGGAACTGTAGTGGTAGGTGAAGAAGTACGCCCTTTTCTGGAAGTAGGTGAGAAGTGGGCGCCTTCTAGACTAGGAGGGCTAAAACTCTGAAGTAAATGGCTCCTGGGTGCTAGAATAAGGTGGTTAAGGTGCTGGAGGCATCAACCTGGTGACTGGGATGCATGCAAACCCTAGAATTTGCATGCAAACCCTAATTGCATGCAAGATCCTGAAAAAGATGATGTGGATATCTGAACACCCCCCCTCAAGCTAGAATATGATGTGCAAAAAATAATGTGGGGCCCTGGTAACTAAGGCCAAAGGTCACCCCAATACAATAATCCAAAAAATGCTGAAAATAAACTAAGTGAGGAAAGAGGGAAAACCCAGTGGGAAGAAAGCCCCCCCTCAAGCTAAAGCATAATAATGAATCAATCTGTCTCCACCATGATGGAAATCACCCCCAACATTGGACAGAGGTAAGAGAACTTCTTCTCAGTGAAGCTCTTGGTGAAGATGTCTGCAATTTTCTCATCAGTAGGGCAATATTGCAGAATGATGGTGTGGTCATGCACCAACTGTCGAATGTAATGCATATGAATCTCAATGTGTTTGGTCCTCTGCCGCTGAACTGGATCTGTGGAGATCTTGATAGCAATTTGATTGTCACAAAATAGGACAGTCGAAGTAGTGCCACCAAAACCAAACTCGGAAAGAATACCTTGCAACCAAACTGCCTAAATGCAAGCATTGACTGCCCCTCGATACTCTACCTCTGCTGAAGAAAGTGCAATGGCTGCTTCCTTTTTGCTCGACCAGCAAATAGCACCATGACCAATCATGAAAACATAACCGGAAGTGGACTTCCGATCAATGCTATCACCTCCCAATCTGAATCAGTAAAACCAATGAAATCAAGCTCAGAATCTGCAGCATAATGTATGCCAAACTGTCTCGTACCTTGCACATACTGTAAGATCCGCTTGGCTGCTCGCCAATGAAGCTCATGTGGCTGCTGCATATATCTTGACACGGCATTCATGGCATATGAGATATCAGGCCTTGAGTGTGTCAAATAAAGTAGTGAACCAATCAACTGTCGATACATACTGCAATCTGCAAGCGGTGTAGAATCTCCCTCTTCAAGACTGATTCCTGAGAGGAATGGGAATGGGGCTGCCTTACATTCAGCCATATTAAACTTCAATAACAGGTCGAAAGCATATTTTTGCTGAGATATAGTGATCCCATCAAAATTTTGAGCTATCTCCAAGCCCAAAAAGTGACTCAGCAAGCCCAAATCGCTCATGTCAAAAGCTAGATTTAAGGCAGCTTTTAGCTTGTTTATTGAAGTAAGAGTGCTACCAGTAATGAGAAGATCATCAACATAAAGTACAATAACCAACAAATTACCTTTAAATCGCTGAAGATACACATTCGGATCAGATTTGCATCTTTGGAAATTCTGAGAAAGAAGGAAGGAGTCCATCTTTGCGTACCAAGCTCTTGGGGCCTGTTTTAACCCGTACAAAGATTTCTTCAATCTGCAAACTAATGATGGATCTGATGTGTAGCCCTCTGGCTGCTGCATATATACCTCTTCAGCAAGTTCTCCATGTAGAAATGCACTCTTCACATCCATGTGGTGCACTTCTCAGTGCTTGGATGCGGAAATAGCCAAAACAAGGCGGATGGAATCCATCTTTGCAACCGGTGCAAAGGTCTCACTGTAGTCCACTCCTTGGACTTGGGAGAAACCTTTTGCCACCAACCTTGATTTGTATTTGCTAATAGATCCATCAACAGAAACTTTCATGCGGTAGACCCATTTACACTTCACTAATTTTCTTCCAGGTGGAAGAGAAACTAGCTCCCATGTGTTGTTCTTTTGAAGAGAACTGTACTCTTCATCCATGGCACTTTGCCATCTCGGATCTCGGTGGGCAGAATAGTATGATGTGGGATCTAAACCAGCCATCAAATAACAAATCTCAGGAAGTAATGGATCTGAAATAGAAAGATCCATACCTGCTCTTGTTCATCTCGGATCAGTAGGATTTCCAAGGTTCGAACTAGCAGATTGAAGAGTGTTTTGGGCCCACTTTGGTAACTGAGGAGGGTCATAATGGTCAGATTCCGAACCTGATATGTCATGATCATCATATGCTGCTACAATATCAGAAATATCAGAACTCATACATTCATTATCGCTGCATGGATCTTCTTCTGGTGAAGGCGGTGAATCGGCAGTCTCTTCCTCGACTAGTTGCAATTCTTGAAGCGGTTCTTCAAATTGCACACTGCGCTCTATGAATATCTTTTTAGATCTGATATCCATGAGTTTATATGATTTTTATTCTTCCCCATATCCTATCAGTATGAGCTTGATACTTTGTGGATCCAAAGATCGTCTCTTCTTGGAAGGAATTCTGGCCCAAGCAGTAGAGCCAAAAACTCTCAAATTTGACACATCCGGTTTGTGACCAAAGAATGCTTCGAAAGGAGTCATACCTTTCATGGATGAATATGGAACACGGTTCTCTATGTATGCAGTAACATTGATTGCTTAAGCCCAAAGATTTGCATCCAAACCTTTTGATTCAATCATGCATGTAGCCATCTCTTTCAGTGATCGATTTTTCCTTTCCGCTACACTGTTTTGCTGGGGTGTGTAGGGAACTGTATGTTGGATCTGAATTCCGCTTTGGGCACAAAGTTGCAGAAACTCAGACTTAATATATTCTCCACCATTATCAGATCTAAGAGCTTTGATCTTGCTCTCAGTGGCGGTCTCAACAGAAGCCTTAAAATCCTTGAATTTTCCAAGCACTTCTGACTTGTTTTTGAGAAAGAATACCCATGTAAAGCGGGAAAAATCATCAATAAATGTCAAAACATACCTTGAACCATTTAATGACATATGGGGCAGCGGACCACTGATATCAGAATGGATCAACCCCAAAACTGTAGAAGCTCTGCTAGCTTTGCCGCGGTCGAATCTGTGCTCGGGGTGCTTCCCAATGATGCAACCAGTGCATATTCCCTTCGAGGAATGGAGTTGTGGAAGACCATCTACCATGGATTTGTTTGATAACAGGAGAAAATACTTATAATTAAGATGTCCAAATATTTCATTCCAAATCCTACTAACCTCATTACCATGTGTGCGAAGAGCAGTGGGCTTTGCAAGCGGAATAAAGTGTGAAAACTCATATCATTTTGCAGTGTGGTTTGCCTTTCCAACTGCAACAAGTCTTCCACTTTTGATATCAAAAATTTCAACTGTATTAGGGCTGAATGTAACTTGCTTCGGTTCACCAGTGTGTGTCATTTGATACACAGAAAGAATATTTGAAGCCAAGGAAGGCACATAGAGAACATTCTGAAAGCTTCCATGATCTACATGAATCGTACCTTTGCCCTTTGAAGAAATTTTTGAGTCATCTCCCAAATGGATGGGGATGGAGCTATTTGGATCGAATGAAGAAAAAGAATCAATATTTGCAGCCATATGATTCGATGCACCTGAATCTATCAAGAGAGTAGTGGGCTTCAAAACCGTTGCCATGAGTGCTTGTCCTCTTTCATGATCATCATTCTTATCCTTCTTCCTTGCACTGTCAGGAAGAGTTATGTTGTTCTTTTCCAAAAGGAGGGCCATTTGATCTATAGTCTTCTTCATACATGAAATTTCGGGATGAAAGCCACGGTTACAATAGGTACATTTAGATTTTTGGTTACCTTCTTTGCCCTTTTGCTTGAAATTTGAACTGGATGGTGCATCCGTCTGTTTGCCTTTCTCTTTTTGCTTGTGAGGCTCGAATTTGGGCTTCTCCTTCTTTTGCTTTCCTTTGCCATTCGAGATCTTGGGTCCTTGAACATATAGGGCTGAATATTTGGAGCTTATGGACCCCATTTGAATCAACTTGTCATGCTCTTTTGTGACGGACTCAATGAAGGCATTCAAGGTAGGCATCTTCCAATTCGGGGTAGTTAGCCGACTGGAATTGAAAGTAGAGACAAATACCGAATAATCTTTACCAAGCTTGTTGAGAATGGAGAGGATCAATTGTTTATCCTCTTTGATAACTCCACTGTTCTTCAACTGCAAGTTCAAGTTCTTGAATTTTGTGAAGAATTCATTAATGGTCTCAAAATTCTCAGGACTAAGGGCAATCAATTCATTCTCTAATTGAAAAGCCCTAAGCTCGTCCTGCTTGCCAAATAGTGTTTCAAGTTGCTCCCATATAGCTTTTGGAGTCTTCAATCCGCTGAGATGGAAGTGAAGATCTTTGGAGATGGAGAGACAAAGAAGACCATAAGCTTCATCAAGCTTGTTGTAGTGTTTGGTTCTATCTGACAGATTGTTTAGCTCCAATTCAAGACCAAGAGTGACTCGGTAGTAACCTTTTGAATGTAATATGATCTCCATATCATCTTTCCAATCAAAATAATTGAATGGGGTGAGGATAGGATTTGAAGAAGAGTATTCCATTGCTAGGAGCGAGTGCACACTGATGTAGAGGATCTTGCATGCACAGTGTAGCGAATGCAAAAGATGGAGACAATAACCTGCAAATCACAATAAAACCAAGAACAATGAGGTCGAACAATCCACCCTTTTAGAGTTGCATCACACCTGGGATTGGAGATCAAACAATGTTGAATGGGTCCAATGTATCAGATCCAGGAATTATGTGGAAACTCAAGCTTCTGGAGTGGTATTGGAAGTATTTTCAAGCTTTGCATGCACAGGAGCGAATGCCCTTGAGATATTTCATGCCAAACTTTTTGCAATTTTTGAGCAATTCACTCAAATCTTCTTGTAAAAACACATGTAGAAAAGAGATCTTGTCCCTGCAATGGCTCTGATACCATGTAAAATTAGTCACAGCATATCTAATGAACAAGTAAATCAATCACAACAGATGAACATAGAAAATATGGTGCAAAACTGTGCAAAACATGCATCAATGCTCAATATCCCAATAAGGGTGAATGATTACAATACAATACTGTCACAATGACTAAGCAATTCGAATTGTCTAAGGAGGTCATTCAAATCACTGAATGGAGTAGCTTGACTCCAACTAGGAGTCCTCATCATCAATCGGTAGTGGTCATCAATGCACAAGAACCAGTCATCTAGGTGTCAATCTGAGTCTAACTGAGTGTAACAAGTGTAACTGAAGTGTGTAGCACTGATTAAGGGAAGGAGGCTCAATGGGGGGTGTATGGGAGGCTAACTGAAGTCAGAACAAGTCATCTAGTCAATCTGGAGGTCCAACGGAAGTGAAACAGTCAGTCAGGAGTGAAACTAGCCTCAAATCAGGGAGAATTGGAGCTAACTGAATGTAACTGAAGTGGAACTGCAGTGGTAGGTGAAGAAGTGCGCCCTTCTCTGGCAGTAGGTGAGAAGTGGGTGCCTTCCAGACTAGGAGGACTAAAACTCTGAAGTAAATGGCTCCCGGGTGCTAGAATAAGGTGGCTAAGGTGCTGGAGGCATCAACCTGGTGACTGGGATGCATGCAAAATGCATGCAAACCCTAATTGCATGCAATATCCTGAAAAAGATGATGTGGATATCCGAATAGTTTTATCTTGGTATTCTGGAGCAACCTGAATATGCTTGTACCCATTGAAACCATCAAGGAAAAAAATATGTTTTCCCTACAAAAGTGTCCAGGACCTGATCAATGAATGGTAAAAGAAAATTATCCTTTAAAGTAGCCGTATTTAATTCCCTATAATCGATACATACCCTCCATTTTACATTTTTCTTAGGTACAATTACCAGGGGTGAAACCCTTTGGATATCTAAGATGGGGTAAATAACATTCACTTTCAATAATTTTTGAAGTTCTTCCTTTACTATTTCCTTCAAAGATAGATTTATCCTTCTTTGAGGATGCCTAACAGGTTTATCATTCTCCTAGATATAGATATTATGCATGCATGTATCCAAATGGATACTAGGCATATTAGTATAATACCATGCAAATGCATTGGAGTATTTCTACAAAATCTAAATTAATTGTTTTTGTCGGAACTCAATTAACGTTTAAACATTTTCTAGGATAAATTTAAATGGTTTTATTACAGGATTCGAATATAGAATTTGTAGAAAATATGGATTGATATAAAATTGAAAGTGTTCCTGCACTGCATGTCTCTTGAAAATTCTGCTCCAAACAATATTCAAAGGAAGATTGTGTAGATAATGATAGCTCAAAGGAGGATGGCTTCCCTTGAATAAAATCATAATTAATGATGAAATAATTGAGAAGATTGTTGTCAGTTCATTCTTTGAGACTCATAGATTGTTTAATAGTTAAACTAGGTTAATTATTTCTTCATCACCATAAATATCTTCTACCCACAAATTATTTTCTATTAAAGATTTTGTTGGTGGATATGAGGTAAGTTGCTTAACAAATTGCCCATTTGATATAGTCATTTTCTAAATCGACAACTAATGAGAGCATCAATTGTTGCTAGCCAAGGTATTCCCAAAATTAGGGGGTGACCACCCATACTAGACTTACGTTGTATAACCAAGAAGTCCACAAGATATTCCCAAGAATCTAGGCAAACAATGCAATTAACTTTGGATTTGTCTACTAATTCTAAGATTGTTGGTGTAGGTCGGAGATAAACAATCCTAATTGTTCCATAATTATAGTGGTCATGACATTGATAGAAACCCCTAAGTCAATTAGAGTATTTGCATTTGGAATGTTATTTATGTAATTAGTAACAATGGGATTACTAAACATAATTCGCTAATTGTTTGTGTGAAAATAGGAATATCTTTAATAGCTTGTAATAAGGGAATTTTTAAACACATTTTTTAGTTCCACCAAGAAATCAAATTCAGGTGAAATTATTGATTTTTCAAGATTAAACATTTTTGGATAAAGAGGCAATTTAGATGATGAGGATGATTCCTTGGTAGAACGTTGTTTGGCATTGGGACTTAAACAATATTGTTATTTTGACTTTGAATAAGAATCTCCTCTTTATTGTGTTGAGCATAAGTTTAATCTTCATTATTTTCTTTTATGATTATAAGAGATTTTTTATTCAGTACCTTTCCAGACCTAAACAATATTTCATGTAATTCTTGTTAGAATAACAGGATCGCAGAGCAATAACAATAAACAAAAATGAAAATATAATCACACAAACACATTACAAGAGAGACATGGATATATCGTGGTTCACCCCAAGATGGGCTACGCCCACACTGAAATTGCTAGTCCTTATTATTATTCCGTCCAGCAAAGTGAAGGGATACAACCTGCAACACAACCGCTGCACTTCCTCTTCACACTCTCTCATAGTCTCTCTTCTATGATCTTAGAGATCTTTACAATGCATAAAACCTAATACATCAACCCTAGTCGTTTCACAATGTCTTTCTTTTATAAGGCAAATACAATGGGAAAATACCACGGGTTACCCAAAGCCATGGGCCCGAAAACTATTGGTGAAAACAACCCCAATTTTTTTTCTCGGGGGTCTGTTGGCTCCCGCGCCCCCTGGACCCCTTGGGGATCGTGCCGGGATCATAACCAAACCTGGGGTCCAAACATAGCTGAATCATCATCTATGAGACTGGAAGATCAAGCTCCACAACCAACAATTCTTCATGGGTAATTGAATAAGTTGGAAAGGTTTGTAGTTCAGTAATACAAACATGTTGAACTACTTTATTATTGTTAGGATTTGCAACTAGCTGGGCGGGTAACTAAGTAGGTCGAGGGGGTGATTGATTATATGGTAATTGTAATGGTTGAGATTGAGTCACTTGTGACTGTAGTGGAGGCAAAGAATAAGATTGTTGCATTGGTGAAGAATATTGTGAGTTTTATTGAGTTAATGGAAATTGTTGGTATTGTAAGAATTTTGATCAAGGGTACTGTTGTTGGGGTAAAGGATAAGGTGGCATGTTTCCATAAGCAACTCCTCGCCATTCTTGTTTCCAGGGTTGGTTTTGGTTCCAATGAGGAATTCATGCCTGCGAAGGCATTGGAACATTTCATGTCTGAGGATATTTATTATTTGGAGGAAATGTATAAAATTGTTGTGAAGAGTCTTAAGACATACCTATTTCCCTCAATTTCCATGGTCTCTTTTTTGTAACATAGAACAGTGACTCAAATACTTCATTATTCCTGTGGTAAATTGCTTGGAGTCCAGGCAATGAAGACAATCTTCCGTGGCATCTTTTTTCTGCACAATCAACACAAATTTGGATGTAATTCAAAAAGAAATCATGTAATGGATGTTGCTGCCTACATCTAGAAAACAAATAGACAAAACTGTGTTTTCCTCTTCCTATATTTTCTTAGTTTTAATGTATCCAATTATGAACTAAGGGTTCCCTAAGGGTGCCTAGGATATCTATTTTAAAATATTCTAATAAATTGCCAAGTTCTTCCCTAGTGACTCCTCCACTAGTTGATTTAGTCACTTTTGAGAGAGCATCGTGAGGTACCTTACCATGTTTGGCTCGATCCTTGAGTATTTCTTGTATAAATCACAAATAGATTTGAAATACAAGATAAACATCACCAGAACCCATAATGTTAATAAGATCTATATATTCTTCTAGAATCCCTTTCAAAAATATAGTTCTTATTATACCATGATCCAAACCACTTTGTTTGGACTTTTGGATATTATATTAGAATCGTTCAACATAATCTTCAAGACTTTCATCCTCTTGATATATCATCTTAAAAACAACTTCTTGTGAATCTCTAGCCTTATAGTATTCTTGATATTTCTTAAGAAAAGTCTTCCTCATGTCATCCCAAGTCCCAATACTATGCTCCCCTAATCCCATAAACCATCTTAAAGTAGCATCCTTAAGTGTTGCAGGAAATAACTTGAGTTCTTGTGCATCATTATTATAGTTAAAACCGCGTCACAAAATGTCAAATTCAGAAATACAAGAATTAGGGTCTTTAGTAACCATATCTTGAAAGTGTGGAAAGACCAATGGATGAATATTTTTTGCAGGTACATCTTTAACTAAATCCAGAATTGGGAACCCAAAAGTCACCTCTTCATATCTCCTACATTTGATGCTCATTCCCCCTCATGTTCTACCATATTTCCAAAGAGGTTAAAATTAATAGGTGTAATAGAAAATTTGGGTTATAAGGATGTTAGTTTGAATATTGGATTCTCTTCGATTTGTATTTTTGGAATTTTAGTTGATTCCCTATGTACCTCCACAACTGTAGGATTATTTGAGGAATGATTGATTCTAGTATTATATTTTATGCCAATTATTTTCCCTTAGAACCTGTTAATGGTATTCTCCCATCCAATGGATTAGTAAATAAGGGGGTTCTTACTACACCCCAAGATGGAGTGGATGAATTGGTGGGAACTATTCTACCTCTAAGAAATCTACCTTGTTTATCCCTAAGTTTATTCATATAGTACTAACATGACGAGAATTTACCTAAAAAGAAATGTAAAGTTTGGGTTTTTAAAAGTACAACTTACTTAAAAAAGAAAAACATAATTAACCAAATACAACTATGGATTTACCAATTACCTTTTAACATTTCCCCGACAACGACACAAAAAATGTCAGTTAGTTCAATCTAGGAACGTAAACTTATGAAATGTATACACCATTTGTGCATGTCATTAGTTAATTCATAGTTTCAAAGTTATTAACTATCTTATATTCAAACATAAAAGATACAAGATGATAAAATAAAAGAACTGTATCAATTACGAGTTATACTCAACACTAATCGATCTATCTACTCAAGTTGTAATTGTAAAACCACATGTCACAGTATGCATTCAATACAATTAAGTGTAGTTCCTTCTATAACAGGACTCTTGTACAACAATTTCAAAACGATAGTTGATAGAGAATATTTTTTGCAAGTGATATTCAAAAGTCAAACCATTAATCCATGCAATATTCATGAAATTCACACCACATAATATGCAAAAACAAAGTACTCTGATTTATAGTGAAATACAATAACATAAGCAATGCAAAATAATGAATTGAAATTATGCAATATGCACCATAATAGGGGGCCCTCCTAATCAAAACACGCTACATGAACAAACACAATATTACAGGACTATCAACGCATAGGATGAAGAATCAAGGATTTTGTATTAAGATCTAGAAAATAGTATCAACATGTTACAATGGAGTTCTTTTTATCTTTGTAATGCCCATATTTTGATTCGGCATATTTATTAGCTAGACACACCATACTTTATTTCTTATATATTCTGTTGAACTCAGCTCGACTGAGTAAACTATATTGGACCTCGTTATATGATGTTACTCTGTTTTATGATTTCACCATGATTATGATGTTACTATGTTATGCGATTATGATGTCATGATTATCATATGATTTCCTTATTTTACGATTACAGTATATGTTTATATGTTTTCATTAATGAAATGTGAAATATATGATTCGGTACGTGGATACCCTCTTCTTATATGAATTATTGAAATGTTATATGTATCTATGATGAGCTAAAAGGTTACATGAAATGAAATGATAACATGGATCAATTGGCGATCAATGGAAAATGCTTTCTATAAATTGTATTTTGCAAAACACTAACCTACAGGACACAAGGGCTATGGGATAGCCAGTTACTTGATCTGATACACATTGGAAAGGAAAAACATGTTCATACAGCAAACCTTAGCAGCCAAAATGAGGATACGATAACACAAACTGATAATCCCGATAGCAACAAGTATGAGTTGATAAGGGCGTAGGCCCAGTATGTTGAGAGGGATGGATGTGTTTCCCACCCTATGTTTCCATGAGACCCGAGGTCGTGGGAGGGCCGTGCTGAGACACGCTCCCCATGTTGTTGTGATGACGATTGTCGGATGCCTGCTAGGGGAGGATAGGTCCGCTGTTCAGCCGACGCTATCGCTCTCAAGTTCTATGTGGTCAGATCGGTGAGTCCGACATCCACTGTTGTACTAGCAGAGGAAGGATAGGGAGGATGCTGGACGTAGGTTATGATGGGAGGATGTGTTAGTTAGCACTGTTGGGGGGTTTAGTATTCCTTGATTCCGAGTTAGTGGAAGTAGGCACCCTTCCTGTACTTGATTGATTAAACTAATGTAAACATAAAGACAATGATGTTAAATCGTAAAGGGTTAACTGTTAAATAACCGAGGATGTTAAAGTAATTATACTATAGATTATGCTTTCTCTTCTGCATGGGGGTAGATACTATTGTTAGTTAGCAAGTATGCATAGGCGGAATGGGGTTTGTTTATAGTACATGTCCGACATGTGCATACACTGGCCATGCATGCACATCTTGTACGTGTACAATATTACTGGTGTATAACATACTTGTCATGCTTGAATAGTAGTATAAATGTCATAGATAACTCAGTTAAGGATACATCAATCAACTTAGGTAATGAATGGTTAGGTTGTCAATGTGTAAATAAGTGAATTAGTAATTATATGAAAACATTGTAATAATAAACTAAGACAAGTATCGTCAGTTAACATTGTCATAGAAGAACTGTTGTGAATAGGGTAATGATAGTGTCTAATTAATTAGTAAAATTGTTTAAGCCCTCACAAGTGCTTTGTTTATAAGAACAAGGATGCTATGTTGATGATAGGGTACTCATGTGATAAACAAATAATTAAGAATGCTATGATTGATTCACCTTTTATTATTGTCAAAGGGTGATTTAATTATTATTATTAATTAATAAATGATATTCCAGCAACATTTATATCCCTATCGTAACAAATGCAATATAAGTAAGATTTAAAATATTGATTTATAAATTAATATTGTGTGATTAATTCCATTTCAAAAGTTAGCCATAATAAGATAATCATTTTTGGAATAAACGTGATGTGATGTAAAATGGATATTTAATTAATCAATGTTAATCTTGGAATTTAAAACTCAAGCTAAGTAGTCTCGACAGATAAGGTGGATCATTAAGACACATCATGTCCAAGTTGACAAGGGGCAACTAATTATATAATATTTTATTAATTACATTAACAACATTAAAATATCAAGGATGGCGGATAGACTTGTATTTAATGAAACTTGTCCCGAATGGATAACCTTGGGGTGATAATCCCCACCATAATAAATATTTACGACCGTCAATCCAAAACCAACTAATTTTTCCATGAGAGTAATTAATTATACATTTTTATAAAGAACCGTGTATGAATGAACTAGTGATAGGGGGTAAATGTTGAGGGGCTCGAGAGGGGGATTTTGGGGCGGTGGAGTAAGCCCAAGATATTCTCGAGGAAGGGAAATTATATAGAGGGGGAGAGCTTGGAGAAAGGGGAGTTTTTTTGGGGGGGGATGAAGGGAAGAAAAGAAGTTTTGAGAACAGAAGATTGGGAGAACAGAAAGTTTGATTGGAGAACAGAAAAATTTTGAGAACGGAAGGAAACACTGCTCTCGGGATTATCAGATTGTGGGCTCGGGGGCTTGGAAATCCTTTGATTTCCAAGGGCCAGCAAGATTATAGCTGGTCGGTAGGGTGGACACTTCAGTTTGGCTGTCTAAGGGGTTATACAACCTGCTACAACTTACGGTTAGCATCAGCATCAGGTAATTTCCGTTATTTACTATTATGCTAAAACTTACTGTACACATGCATAACTTGCTAGTTACTGCTATTTACTGGTTTACTGAGTTGTGAAACATATTCTTATGCTAGAACATGATTGTTGAAAAGGAAATATTGATATGATTGTCTATTTTAAATTACGAATGTAAGGTTAGTAAAAACACGACAGTACACTAAAATTATTTAGGCACATAGTAACTCTTAGAAATTTACTTCCATAAACTCATAAAGTTTAAAACGTAGAAAATTAACCCTGAAATTTTACATAGTGCTCTGCTGTAAAACCAGAGCACTACAGATGGTATCAGAGCCTTCGTTCAGACTCTTGAACCTACAGGCCTATTCACGCTTCACCTAGAAAATCTACTTGATAATTTACCTACTTCACCTCTAGCCTTAGTAAGCTTCCAAGGTGCACCTGCAAAAAGGGACAATGGGAATAACATTAGAAAAATATATATACATATAATTATATTTTCATTCTTTTATAACTATTGTTGAAAAGACTAGTGTGATTTGGCCAAAGTAAAAAAAAAACAGATATATATATATATATATGACGGGATAAAGATCCTTAATAAGATCAGGATGTTTGTTGAGTAAGGTATATAAGAATATACTGATGACAATTATATATTTCGAAGATTGCTGTCCTCAAGGAACTCCCTAAAAATAAGCAAAAATGAATCATGTACAGGTTACAGACAGCAATCCAAATCGCAGACACCAAGAAGATTCCTGGCAATAAAAAACAAAAACGATAAACATATAAAGTTATACAACAAAGATAGTGGTCTCAGGCGGGGGCAAGCGTTTAGAGGAAATCTTCCTCAACACGAGCAAGTAGAGATCATTGTCCCATGCGCAGAAAGGAGTTATATGGATATGATAACACAACCGAACATAGGAAGTTATACCCAGTTACACCTTCCAACTATATTTCTGATGGAAATCTCGCCCAGTTTTGCACTTCAATGAGTTATCCCCTCATTGTTTCACTTACAGTCATTTACTCACACAGATTTACTGTCTCTTTATCAGGATTTCATGCACAGGTTAGTTAATCAGACTATTAACTACTATTCACCATATCTCAATGCATTCAACAATAGCATACAATAATACAAAGAGTCATACACACAATATCTGGCGAATCTGCCTTTCCATTAAACGAGGGAAACTGTACATGCGTAAATACATCCTGATCTACCCTCTTGTTGGCCAATTCTAGCTTTCCATGGCCAATCTGCCAAGACCAAATCTACTTTTTGTGGTCTCTCCCTCTAATGCCTCGCAGGCTTACATTTATATAGAAGTATATTAAAGCTTCCTGGTCACTAGAAAAAAAAAAAAAAAAAACTTACTAAATTATTGGCAACTTATTTCTAAACATAGAGTTCGACCCTATCTTCTTAAGTGACTCATGATTTAAATACTTCGAACTCTGCCAACATTACAATGACTAATCATCAAAGCTGATGACTTACTAATTGAAACCTCATTTTCTAAACGTTCACAGAAAACCCAGTTAACCTCATCGATAAAGGAGTTCAAACCAAAAGGACGCTGTCCTTATTTTCCCGAGAGGATCATATTCATAACACTTATTTAAACTACGAGTCCAAAAGAAAAATATAGAAATAAGTAAAAACATAACCCAGTGACCAAATTTGCAAAGATTCGATTGTCAACACAAAAATTAGGCAATCACCGAGTTAAGCTAAAGGAAAACAATGCAAGGATAGGCTTACCATATAGTCATCGCATACACTTAGATATTCTGATAAGAGAAAGGAAGAGGCTAGGACCGAGTTGTAATAAAAGTCTTCTGGCAACTATTATCAGTTATTTCCTCTAATCTCCATCGGAGTCTTTAAACATTTTCGAAGAATTTGCTCCATGTGTCTTCCCAAGGTTTCTTTATTGTTGCATTTGGGATTAAGCGTTTGCCATATTTACATGTGTGTAAATAATAAAGCTTAAGGGGTATTTGTATATAAGATGGCGCAGCCTGTTTTATGATTTCACTTGGCAGGTTCGCGGCCTGCATGGCCCGGCTGCGCAGTACCTGGATGCGTTGCGCAATGGGCTCCTCTATTTCTGAGCACTACACTTGCTTCCATAAGCCTTCATTAACTCTTTCGTAGTGCCAATTTCATAATCATTCATTAACTATTTCTAATGGAGCGAGGAGTCCAGAGGTGGGTTGTAAATATATCAGCGTGGAATCCTTCGGAGACAGAGTTTAGAGCTTTTGCATGTCCCTATTGCCCGCACACGAACATTCGGCCATCACAAGGTCCGCATTAGGATGATCTTATACGTTTTTAAAATCTGAAAATTATTTGGGTAAAACCTTAGTTTGGTTGTGTAGAAACCCTAGTCCTCTGTCATCTGTGAAGGCCACAGATTTAAACACAGCAGTGCTATGCATCGAAAAAAAAAAAAAATCCTAGTCAAACAGTTTTTACTTTGCAATCTCGGCGTCTTTGCTTCCGAATTATTATTGCATGGTGACGCAAGCTGCAAATTTTGAGATTTAGCATCGCAATGTAGTACCGGTTAGGTGAATTTTCTAAGTAACTGAAAATGGAGAACTCAAGACCAACTACCTGTTGATATAGGTTGTTGACATAAATGCCCGGGCATTCTCAAGGAATCCACGTTCTTAGTAGAAATTCAACTCTTGGGGCTGTATGCAGAGTACCATAGTTGCTGCGATATACGGGCACAGGGGAATCGAACTGAAAATGGAATTTTAGCAAACCCAAAGTTGAAAAGTTCAGTGATTTTGAAACTTTGACTATTGAAAAGTTTGGGAATTTCATTTCCCAAATACCAGTCATTCGGGCAGGCTTCGTGGATTCGGACTTGCCCAGGCACATGGTCTTAGATTACTTTATCTTTAATTCGGCGGGATTTTGTTTTTTCACCGAGAACGCTTGTGCACCAAAACCTCTCGAGGCTTTCCTTAAGTAAAGCTTGGGTTTATACTTAAGAGTTTGAAGCTGCGCTAGGGTTTCACCTTGTATGTAATTGATACGATTTTAAACTGTAGTGCTCTATAGGGAGGAACTGGTCGTCTATGGCTGATAGGGTCTATGAGGCGTGAAACATACCTGCGTTGTTAGCTATTTCATCCTTCTATGGATAATGGCTCCATTCGAAAGTCCTTGAAATATGGGTTCATTTTTCACTCCATTTCATAATGGATCTATTAGAAATTCCCTCTCTGGCCGCATGTCTGAGGAGTTTAGGCCACGTTCAATTTTATTTTTTTAGGGGTTTTGAGGCCAGGTTCGATTTTTAGTGCATTATGATGATTAATTTTCACTGCATTTCATAATGGCTCTATTAAAAAGTCCCTCTCTCGCCGCTGTGTAGTATGTGTAGTTTATATTTCAGTGCATTTCGTAATGGCTGTATTAGAAAGTCCCTGAAACAAGTCCAAGGAGTTTTGATCAATCCTGCTCTGGCCACCGTGTAGTTTATATAAAAAAAAAAAGAGAAGTTTGCGGCTCAGCTAAATAGTAGATCTAGTCGACCCCAAACCAATCAATAGTTTCTTACAGATACAAACAAATATATATACATCAAATATAGAGCTGGGAACGTTTACCAACATGGCCTAACAGATATTTTAGGGCCAAGTTCCGGCAAGATCGAGACATCAAGGGGATCGCGTATATATTGCTCACCAAAGGATGAAACGGTGTAATGGAAAGATTTTGAAATCAGACAAACTAGAAATGAGTGAAGGTTTTTAAATCTGCCCACCAAAAGAACCAACAATATGGATTCAATAGTTGAGGCAACAAAGCAACCGGCAACAGAATGTCCGCGGTATATTTTTTTTTACATATATATATGGCTTAAATTTGAGCTCGGCCCTTTTGAATGGGTAGCATCTGAGCTCGTTAAAAACCAGTAGTCACAGATTCATATTAATAGCTTATTTATGCTATTTACATTTTACATCTTTCAAAAACAAAAAAACATTTTACCTGCAGAAAATAGTTTTCTTGGTAGCGAAATGGTAGTATAAAAGGAGTTTTACTAAGAAACCAAAAAAAAAAAAACAAACAAACAGACACAAAAACATGATTTCAAAAAAAAAAAACATATAGTCTGATTGTAAAGAAATGAGGGTAGAGGCCATGGCTTACCTGCCTCCTCCAGTGGCAGAATTGATGCATCTATGGCTTACCTGCCTCCTCGAGTGGCAGAACTGATGCGTACCAGAGCTCGCTCCTGGTGGCGGAGTTGCAGAGCCGAGATTTCCCAAAATTGAAAGAGGAAATGACCGACATCCCCGGGATTAACCCTTTTTAGGGTTTATCTAATTTCTTTAATATTTTACTTGGTGCATGGCGGTCGGAGGAGGAGGTGAGGCCGCGTGGCCTTGGAAGGGAGCGGTGTTAAGTTAAAACAATCGTTTGTTGTTTTGTTTTTACCGAATATTATTTATTTAAAAAAAAACAAAACAAAAAGAAAAAAATAAAATTAATTAAACTTAAATTCCTTATAAAATATAGTTTTAAAAATAGAAATGTTAATGGGTATAAATAACCTTTTAATGTATTATATGATGAAGTTTAAATTGTTAATAAAATTTAAAATTATTTTATATTTAAATATAGATTGTGCAAATCTATAAAATTTATATAATATCATAACATAATATGTTATATTAAATGTTACCATACAAATTAAATTTTAATCTTAATTTGAGCTTAATAAGAAATGTTAAAATTATCTAAGGGTTAAACTAAATGCTAAAATTAAATGACGACTTAAAATTGTGTATCAATATTAATACTATACCTAGATTTAGATTAATGTTAATTGTCAATCAATATGATTAACATTAGTTGCGAGAGGCAAAACCTTGAGAAAACTTGAAATGCTAAACTTAGTGACGTTATGTGAGGACCTAGGATGGGACTCAAGAAAACCATAGAGGAGATTTCCAAGCGTTTCCTTGGAATCTTGTGCGAGGTAAGATGGAAGAAGGATTAAGGTTGGACTTGTCGGTGTTGATTCTAACGTGTTGAGCCTTTTAGAGTGGCTAGGAGTAGCTTAGTACAATGCCTTGCTAAGCCATAATTTCCGGTTAAGGTCTTATTCCTTAGGGTGGATGCCCTAGCTAGCGATTGAATGCATTAGAGAGTCGTCACCTATGATCAAAGTTTTGATAATCGTATCTAGGAATATATTGCTATGGGTATGGAAATAAACTTATAGGAATTGCAACACTGCTTATGGTAAGGATGAAGGACAACCTTATACCAACTTGTGATGAGATGTCGGTATGTGTTTGTAGCTTCATTTATTGTACATATAAAGCCTCCCTTGCTACCAACCTTCATGCGTTGCAGATATGATTTTCAGCTTATGTTCTCAATGTAATGGAGCAAATCCTAGTGCTAGTTGTGTATGTCGTTTGGCAAGGTGAGAATATTTGTGTGGAGTTGATGAGTAAATAATGGAAATCCGCATAAATATTAGAATGTTCACCTAAGAGAAACTTTCCTTACCATTTAAGCAAAGAGGAAGTTGTTTCCATTTAACTAGAATTAGTTTTTCTAATAAGAGCATGGGGCATGTTCACCTCGATGTCGAACTTCTTCCTAATAAGAAGGATTGGTAAAAGGCAACGCATAAGAGATCCAAAGGAATGTACAAGGACTTGAGATCATGTTGTTATTATAAAGTAAGGGTAATCTCTAACTAAATTGTTACAAACATGATTGGGAAAGAGGAAGATGTTAAGAATGGGTAATTCTAAGGGCAATAATTACAAAGTAATATACATAGATTATATATAATGAGAACCAAGAGGGAAGTAAATTGTAAACTTATGTGGGATGTGTAATACTATTGTTGGTAAGGAGCATGTTGTGTCTAGGTGACAACATAGATGGCCTTTGTCTTGTTATAATCCAAGCTGTATTAGTTGAGAGAATTGAATTGAGAGTGGTGACCTTAAAATTATGGGTCACCACATTTCATATACACCAGCTAGTAATATTGTTTTGAGTGTTCACAAGCCAAGGGAGATGGTTGTATGACGACATATTCCCGGATAGTGTATACTTAATAACAAATAACCAGTACTGCTAATGAAATTCAAATATAATAGGTTTTAATCAATAAGGGTTGATAAATGAGGAAACAAGAATATGATTGGTGGCTAGATGAAGGGGAAGTAATTGAATGAGTGTCTTTACAAAATAATTGAAGGGAGTAGGATGAATACGAGTGACAAATTTATAGCCACCTGAGTTAAAGTGAGTATATATACGATTGATTCTAGTAATCCATGTTTTCACCTTGTAAGGATAGGCTAGATAATGATTAACAATACCTTAGGCTTGCAAGATAGTACAAATCCTACAAGGTATGTGTGTAGACATGGTAGGTTGAAATTCATGGTGGGAACGAGTTGGTTGCATTCCACATAGGGGTGAATTTCGTATCAAATTTTAAACCATATATGGATGGGCCTATCTCGAGACTCGTAAGTCAGGATCACCTCGAAATTGTCGAGTAATAATATGTAATTCATTAAACAGTAAATGGTGTAAGTCAAAGTGAAGTTAACTTGAGATGGGAACCAAGGAAAGAATTGTGACAACGTTTCATAATCGAACTAAAAGTTATATAGAGGACACAGTCTTCCTATAAATCACCTTATAGAAAATATAATATAATTTAACAAGGATGTTAAGAATCCCATGGCTAAGTATAGTAATGAACCCTGATTAGGACAAATCAAACAACCTATGCAAATGTTAAACAAAATAGAAGAACACTTCCTTTGTAATAAAGTGCGTAAATTTTGTGGACGTCGTTATGTCTAAATGGAAGGAGACCCATTGTGGCCAGTATACCCCATGTTCTACCACCTAGGAGGAAGCAAATACCAAGTGTCGTGAGTTTCCCACACTACTATGATTATAACTTCGGGACGAAGTTTCTTGAAGGGTGGGTGTATGTAATGCCCATATTTTGATTCGGCATATTTATTAGCTAGACACACCATACTTTATTTCTTATATATTCTGTTGAACTCAGCTCGACTGAGTAAACTATATTGGACCTCGTTATATGATGTTACTCTGTTTTATGATTTCACCATGATTATGATGTTACTATGTTATGCGATTATGATGTCATGATTATCATATGATTTCCTTATTTTACGATTACATTATATGTTTTCATTAATGAAATGTGAAATATATGATTCGGTACGTGGATACCCTCTTCTTATATGAATTATTGAAATGTTATATGTATCTATGATGAGCTAAAAGGTTACATGAAATGAAATGATAACATGGATCAATTGGCGATCAATGGAAAATGCTTTCTATAAATTGTATTTTGCAAAACACTAACCTACAGGACACAAGGGCTATGGGATAGCCAGTTACTTGATCTGATACACATTGGAAAGGAAAAACATGTTCATACAGCAAACCTTAGCAGCCAAAATGAGGATACGATAACACAAACTGATAATCCCGATAGCAGCAAGTATGAGTTGATAAGGGCGTAGGCCCAGTATGTTGAGAGGGATGGATGTGTTTCCCACCCTATGTTTCCATGAGACCCGAGGTCGTGGGAGGGCCGTGCTGAGACACGCTCCCCATGTTGTTGTGATGACGATTGTCGGATGCCTGCTAGGGGAGGATAGGTCCGCTGTTCAGCCGACGCTATCGCTCTCAAGTTCTATGTGGTCAGATCGGTGAGTCCGACATCCACTGTTGTACTAGCAGAGGAAGGATAGGGAGGATGCTGGACGTAGGTTATGATGGGAGGATGTGTTAGTTAGCACTGTTGGGGGGTTTAGTATTCCTTGATTCCGAGTTAGTGGAAGTAGGCACCCTTCCTGTACTTGATTGATTAAACTAATGTAAACATAAAGACAATGATGTTAAATCGTAAAGGGTTAACTGTTAAATAACCGAGGATGTTAAAGTAATTATACTATAGATTATGCTTGCTCTTCTGCATGGGGGTAGATACTATTGTTAGTTAGCAAGTATGCATAGGCGGAATGGGGTTTGTTTATAGTACATGTCCGATATGTGCATACACTGGCCATGCATGCACATCTTGTACGTGTACAATATTACTGGTGTATAACATACTTGTCATGCTTGAATAGTAGTATAAATGTCATAGATAACTCAGTTAAGGATACATCAATCAACTTAGGTAATGAATGGTTAGGTTGTCAATGTGTAAATAAGTGAATTAGTAATTATATGAAAACATTGTAATAATAAACTAAGACAAGTATCGTCAGTTAACATTGTCATAGAAGAACTGTTGTGAATAGGGTAATGATAGTGTCTAATTAATTAGTAAAATTGTTTAAGCCCTCACAAGTGCTTTGTTTATAAGAACAAGGATGCTATGTTGATGATAGGGTACTCATGTGATAAACAAATAATTAAGAATGCTATGATTGATTCACCTTTTATTATTGTCAAAGGGTGATTTAATTATTATTATTAATTAATAAATGATATTCCAGCAACATTTATATCCCTATCGTAACAAATGCAATATAAGTAAGATTTAAAATATTGATTTATAAATTAATATTGTGTGATTAATTCCATTTCAAAAGTTAGCCATAATAAGATAATCATTTTTGGAATAAACGTGATGTGATGTAAAATGGATATTTAATTAATCAATGTTAATCTTGGAATTTAAAACTCAAGCTAAGTAGTCTCGACAGATAAGGTGGATCATTAAGACACATCATGTCCAAGTTGACAAGGGGCAACTAATTATATAATATTTTATTAATTACATTAACAACATTAAAATATCAAGGATGGCGGATAGACTTGTATTTAATGAAACTTGTCCCGAATGGATAACCTTGGGGTGATAATCCCCACCGTAATAAATATTTACGACCGTCAATCCAAAACCAACTAATTTTTCCATGAGAGTAATTAATTATACATTTTTATAAAGAACCGTGTATGAATGAACTAGTGATAGGGGGTAAATGTTGAGGGGCTCGAGAGGGGGATTTTGGGGCGGTGGAGTAAGCCCAAGATATTCTCGAGGAAGGGAAATTATATAGAGGGGGAGAGCTTGGAGAAAGGGGAGTTTTTTTTTGGGGGGGGATGAAGGGAAGAAAAGAAGTTTTGAGAACAGAAGATTGGGAGAACAGAAAGTTTGATTGGAGAACAGAAAAATTTTGAGAACGGAAGGAAACACTGCTCTCGGGATTATCAGATTGTGGGCTCGGGGGCTTGGAAATCCTTTGATTTCCAAGGGCCAGCAAGATTATAGCTGGTCGGTAGGGTGGACACTTCAGTTTGGCTGTCTAAGGGGTTATACAACCTGCTACAACTTACGGTTAGCATCAGCATCAGGTAATTTCCGTTATTTACTATTATGCTAAAACTTACTGTACACATGCATAACTTGCTAGTTACTGCTATTTACTGGTTTACTGAGTTGTGAAACATATTCTTATGCTAGAACATGATTGTTGAAAAGGAAATATTGATATGATTGTCTATTTTAAATTACGAATGTAAGGTTAGTAAAAACACAACAGTACACTAAAATTATTTAGGCACATAGTAACTCTTAGAAATTTACTTCCATAAACTCATAAAGTTTAAAACGTAGAAAATTAACCCTGAAATTTTACATAGTGCTCTGCTGTAAAACCAGAGCACTACAATCTTGGTATCTCCTTACTAATCCCTCCAAGATATCTTAGTCTCATATGTATTCCCATTACAAAATGAAACTAACTGTTATGAGATATTGTGGATTATAGGAAATCTTTGGATTTGTTTTATCCACTTTACTAATAGTAGTGCTTATCAAGACAATAGTACATGTATCCTCATCGATATGATCTTCATCCGGATGAGCACATATTCTACAAACTTATGTCCCATGAATATCTACATATGATTTGCATCCTTATTGCGTCTTCATCTCCACGAATGTTATAGTTCACCACACATTGACCAATGTTTATTGATCACCTTTTGGTCAACCTTATTATAAGAGCCACACCATGCCATGAAAACTACAAATAAAATCCATTTGGCAGATCTAGTTTTGGTGGAGTTCTAATATGCAAATCGTTGATCAATTACCAAAACCTATAATTAGTGTAAGTTCTTGTTAATAACTCCACGTAAAACAACATTTTACTTATCAAATTAGGAATTAAGAGTAAAGGATAACGTAATGCCTTATGTGCTATTTCAAGGGCCAATCATGAGGAATAGTGTCAAACAAGTGTATGTTGAGGTCAAAAAGGAGGGAAGAGGATTCAAAAATAGGTTGGTTCACAATGAAAATAGCAACAAAACAGAGTCCCAACAAGCATAAACCATTAACCAATCTAAATGGAATTTTAAGCAAATTAAAAGCACTAACTCAACTTGAACCTTAATTTTTGAAATTATTGCAATTGAAATAAAAATTAGCTGAAAACTTCCTAATAGGAACCTAAAGGAAGTAATCATTAAGGTTTACAAACTCTTTCCTTACCTACAATGTCCCAATCAGGAAAAAAACTCAATAATATAGCTAGGATTGAACAACAAATAGACGATAGGATCTAATCTATAGAAAATACCAAATTATAGAATCGAGTTGCATGTAAAAAAGATGGAAACATAGCAGTTTCCATAAAAAACCACTTTTTTCAATGAATTCACAGTTTTTTTACAAAAACCCGCTACATCAATTTGCTATTTCTCAGTGAAAAAGTGTATAGTGCCAAGAAAACTCAAACCCTAAAAAAACAACTTATATTTGAGGAAAAAATGAAGAGTATTTTTCCCAAGTCACCTTTTAATAGAAGGCTACCACAAGTATAAAAACAAGAAATCAGGAAAATAAAGGCAAACACCATTGAAAAAGGATTTGAATAGGGCACACACAACCAAGGATAAACTATAGGTTGGTGTTTTGTCACCAATTTGTGCCAAAAGGAACTTACTCAAGGGTTGTGTTTCTCGCATACACAAATGATAGAATCAAAAGATAAAGGAAATAAAAACATTCTATGCTATTATATGCTATGCAAAAGTGATAAAATCAAGGCTAAAATGTAACATACAAAGAATATAATAAAGAATGAGCTAGTTTGTATTAATAATGGAAAGAAAATAATAAGAGTACAACACCTTGGTATTTATTGACTAATATGGAGACTTCATGACCAACCCAAAGGAGGGTTCTTCGTCTCCTATAATGCTCCACTCCCAGCTGCACTCATGGTGTAGTATGGAATCCAATGGTAGAAAGAAGAGGACAAATGTAGGAACTCTATATATTTGTTGAAACTCCAACAACATAACCTTACTTGTAATGTGTTTTATGATGGTTTGATACAAATGACCTTGAGGTTTTATTTATAGGAAACCATGTGAACATCTCTTAGGACTAGCTCCAATGTGAATAATCCTTTTTCATTGAAGAAGTAGTGGGATAATGATACATATTGGAGTCCATATCAAAGGCTATTTTTAGTAATAATGGATTGGCGATGTCCACTTTCATCCACTAGAAATTTTTGGAAGGTGAAAAACATTGATGAACAACAATTTTTTATTTTAGGACCACGTCATGGATTTTTAGGGAAAATTTGTGATGCATTCATTGATTTTCGTCCAAAATCCATGAATTGACTTTCATGGTCAAACTTGGATTTTAGGTCATTTTTTTGTAAAATGTTAAGGGAATGTGATGATGGAGATGATGAAAATGAGGTTAATGTTTTTGGAAATGATGTACAAAATGTGATGATACTCATGACACAGTGTAAACCTAGGGAGGCGAATATGGGTTACCCAAAGGGATATGCATGTAATGTGAATACGCCCACTTGGTAGTTGTTGGGTAATAAATATGTCCACTATGTAGTTAAAATAAATAATATATAATGAGTAGTTGACATAGGAATACTCATGTGTATTAATACCCCTTATTATTATATTTTTTATTTTAACTACCTAGTGAGCATATTTATTACCCACTAACTACCAAGTGGGTCTATTAAAATTATATTCATTATTCCCTTGGGAACCTCACTTAGTACCCCATATTATCCTCACTAGGTAAATCATACGCTTCCATAAGACCCCTAACATTTCTACATCTTTGACAATGTTTAGAAAAGAGGAATGATTTCATAAACCAACCCACAAGGAATTGATTAGGGATCTTGGATCTAGCAAGGCATCATTAGCATCACTACTCATGAATATGATTAGATATTGAGTGGAAGTGGAAAATCAAAGTGAATTTAACAATTCGGTCCCCATTACATAACGAATGGGTAATTGAAAATGAGTAAAAAAGGACATTTCCAAGGATGAAAATTTGGCAAAAAATGTGCAAGGTAATTCAATGTGCCACTTTACAATGCTCCCAATGAAGCTACACATGAATATGAACAACCAAATCATATAATCTACTAATCAATTGCACGAGCACCAAAGATGAAAGGTCATATGACATACATTGATGGATATTCTCTAGATTGTCCATCAAACTTGGGAATATATGATGGCAACTTGGTTGGGTTGATGGGCCATGTGTTTCAATGGAAAATAGGGTCATTTGTTATATGTGATAGGTTTGATAGGTTCAATGTTTCCAAAAATGGAAAATGTGGATGAGTACACACATTGGGTTTATTAAAGGAAATCCCTTTCCAACCTTAAGGCGTGACACTACCTTGGACATAATTGGTTCTTGGGACCAGGCCTCCCTCTTGGAAATGGATACCATGAGGAACAACCTGGTTTCTTGGGATTTTACTTCCCCCTTGCATATTTCTACCACTATGTGTATTACTACCTACTGGGACACTGCTAGTATTAAGTGGAGTAGTACTATTAAGAGGAACACTCCAACCATAAGGAAAAACCTAACTTCATAACTACAAATACGCTTATTGGTATATCGAATGTGGGTGGAAACCCACTTCCTACATTAAAATTGAGTGCTTCCTCCTCCAAAGGAGAGGCTCAAACTAGGCCCCAGAGTGCCTATGGTGGGAATACCAACTGTAGAATAACCATAGATTGGGATTTTCATTCTAATAGATGGCATCCTGAATGAAGAGACATTGGAAACATGTCATATGGGTGGAAGGACTTGTTCCAATAACTTGTCATATGAAGGAAACATTAGTGCCTCCTCCTGCTACACTAGGTCTAGCAGGGTTAGGTCCCCCATGATGTGATGAACCACTTATTCTAGCCATATTGTGTTTTCTATTGTAAATGAATTCAAATGGATTTGTGGGAAAAGGTATGCCCAACTATATAAAAACATAATTGTTAAGTTGTTTCAAAGGAGGATTGAAATTTGTTAGTGCTTGATTATTAAGAGTTTTAATCTTGGGTGGGCCAAAATATCCTAATAGATTTCATTTGGTTCCTAAATGTATGGATACCTCTCTTTTAGGGATTTCCCATTATGTGTGTAAGTTTTTCTCAGTCTAAATTGGGTCCTCGTTAGTTAAACATATTTGAATTAATGGTGGTTCTACACTTTTGGTAGGAGATTCTATTAAGTTCCTAGAATAGTGAGTTAGACCATTAACTACTTTTAATTGATCAAGTTAAACCAATTATATCTATTAAAATAAACCTAAGGTCACACTAGACACACACCACCAAGAAGCAATACCCTAGTTAATAAATCTAAATTCAACAACAATTAAACTAGATGGGGAACCTTTTGACTATTATCCTAGGAATATCAAGGCCCGGGTACCAACTGATGAAGGTGATAAGGAGACAATTATGGTAAATATCACACAACAATCACCCAAAGTGGAAGTACTCTCACTAGTATAGATCCATCTTAAACCCGTATCTATCAAGCATCGAGAGGGATCCAATTTCTTGAGGTGTATTTCTTTTTTTAAATTCAAACTCAAGAAATTTGATCTCTCTTGATCGATAGATCCGGGTTTAAGTTTTAAGTTTTTATTTTATAAACGAGCATCTATTTTTTAATTACTTTTCATAATATTTTATTTTATGAACCAACATGGATTTTTTTTAAATACTTTCCATAATTTTTTATTTTATGAGCCGACATGAATTTTTTTAATTATTTTGTTAGTAACAATCATTACATCACAAAATTTATTTACTACTTTTTACTTTAATGTTACAAACGTTACTAATGTTACATCACGTTACAACATCTCTCCCATAATATTCACTATCACTATTGTTTTTGGCCGACATGTTAATAATGTTACATCACGTTACAAGATCTCTCCCATACTGGGTTGTAGAGAGCCTCTCGGTGCAATGAAGACAAGTACCCTCCAATGCAGTTGAGGTGGATGTTATACATTTGCCTCGGGTACCACAAGTATTTCCATCTTGTAGTCACTTATGTGAAACCTAGTAAAAATCACTAAGGATACCACTTCTTAAATCAATAGATAGGAGGAATAATTGTTGGTTAGGTGTATGTGAATGGGAAGGGAGTGTAGAACTAAGTCCTTGACCTACAACTCTAAGATAATTTGTTAGGAACCTATGTCAACCCTTATCTTTACTTTGTTAGTATATTGTTGTTGGACACATATGATTTGTAAGTCGTCCCGTAGTATTATATGTCCCATGGTATTAACCCATAGTATTGGGCATAGAATTAGTATATAAGTGTGTGTTGAGGCCAATGAAGGTACCATGAAGTTATTTGTATTGAGCTTGCTCAAAGGAGGATGCCCCCTCGAAGTGGCCTGTGATCAATAAAAGCGATTCCGAGTTTTTTTATTTCTGCTATCTCATGTATTTTCATTAATTAATTGTTGCGGGTTCTTCACATCTGGTATCGGAGCACTTTCTTGGGCTTGTTGGGTGGAATTTCTGCCAATTTTTTTTTTTGCATCTGTTGCAAGTTCAGATCTGGGAATAATCCATATCCGCTTAACTGTGGGAATTACTTGGGCATAAGCCCTAAAACTCATTATGAGGAGTACAACAGGAACCTCAAAGTAGTTGTCCCATTGAGAGGACCTTTCAGTGAAAAGGGCAACGATCCCTACCTGATTGACTAGTTCCCACCCATGAGGTAAACCAAGAGCTATCGTTTGTGGCAAAGCGCTTATCAATTTTACCTGAGCTATGGAGTGAGGGGTACTGCCCCAATACGTAAGCTGTCAGACAACATTGGTGGCCGAGTGAAACCCCTGAATTGTTAGGAAGCCGAACATACCTGGGGTCCATATCTATTTTTAGCTGAACTGTTGCCGATCATTTCCGCACCGTTTCAAATCCATTAGGAGCCGTTTTAGATTGCCTCATTTCAGATCCATTCTGAAATCCGTTCCAGATCCATCCATTTTAGATCTATTATGAAAGCCGTTTCAGATATAGCCATTTTCAATCCATTCGGCGTCGTTTCAGATCCATTTGTTGTCGATCCCTTCTGTGACATTGTAGATCCAATTTGCTCCGATCCCTTCCGTGCCGTTGTAGATCAATTTTTTCACCATATCTCTATTGGCTATAACTGACCCAGAGGTTTTCTATAAGACCCAGGTTCTTCGTGGTTTCCCTTTGACCAGCAAAACCCCTTCGCACCGGCCCTTTCAGCAACAACCTACAAGCAGGTTGAGGTCTCACCCGAGGTGTATCTATGGGGTACTGCGGAACCAGATTTCCACAGTAAGTGATAAGTTGCATGGATGGACGTACTGCGCAGCACAACAGGGGCTATGTGCTGTGAGGTGAGACTGCGCAGCGATGGGTAACGCTATGGTCTGCACCACTATGTTCTTCTACCGCAGGACTCCTCTTGAGGTTGCGAACAATGCAACCTTATTCTATACTTGGATTATCTTGACGACACTTAAGGCACTGAAACGAATATCACTCATCCACTCATTCAAGCACTTAATTGACTACTCTTCTAACATTCATTCATTAAGTCGGGGTGCTGCGATTTGAACATATATGACTATACAATCCACTGTTAAGCATTCTTTTACTATATATGAGAAAGTGTTTAACTGAAGGACTGATTCGCGGTCTCCAAACACAACACTAAATGTTCATCATTCATCTATTCATACAGAACTTAACATATCATCTCCATACTTCTTCTGAAGGAAAATGCATATCAAAGTTCTCTCATAACAGCATGCAAGGAAACATCTAGACATTTATTTACAGAAAACACAAATAAGCATTCATTCATAAATCACAATCACACAACACGAGATTTAACGTGGTTCACTCCCCGAGGTGGGAAGCTACATCCACAAGAACAGTTGGTAATATATTTCTTTAAAAGGGATGGGGACAACCATTCTTAGTCTGTGCACTCAGCTGCAGACTCTCGTTCCTCTCAGATAGGTCTCTGCGCACACAACTGCAGAACCTTTACAATCTTCTTAGCTCAAAGAGATTTTACAGTACAACAACAAAAGTAACCCCAAAACGTAACCCCATCCCATACAAAATTGTCTTCTTAAATAGATCATGCCCCTAAGGTCATGTCTTTACAATGCCGAAGACCTAAACCCAAAAACCCCTTAGGGTTTACAAAACTGTGCCAGTTTTCCTAAATCGGCTTGCTGGCATCTGGTAGCGTCTGCTTCACCGTGGCGGTTCTCCACGTCTTCATTCTATCGCTATTGGCCTCCCTGTCGCATGTGTGCCAACAAGATACTTCCGTCGAGCCGTTCATCTCTAACGGTTTCACCTACCAGGCGTGCCAAGCCATCGCTTTCCTTACGTTGTCCTCTCCTTAACAAACTCGTGCATTGGCTGCCTGCCTGATTTGCGCGTGCCCACCGCTCGGCACTCCTAGATCATCTTTCCAAAATTAGACCACTACTGGTCCATCCGATACCTGCACCTGATCCTTGTCCAGCACTTCGCTTTGCTGGCTCCACGTGGCCTGACTGCTTCGCACCACTGCTTCCTCACAGCACTGGTCTTCGCAGTGCTTCCAAAACTTGGATGTTGCGCACAGCTTCGCAGCACCCTCAACACTTAAACAAAATTGCATCGTTGCCTGAGCTGCGCCCAGCTCAACTTTTCCTGCTTATCAAAAATGTTACCAAAAATTTGTCCCAACCTGGGCCCAACATACCCCTAATTACACTTACATGTGGCTCATCCCCGAGCCACTTGTTGCTTCGGTTGTCTCACTTAGCTCCACGACCGGTGGAACTAATTTGGCTGCGAACTCATTATATGTACCGAACAACTGTTCTACTGCTTCTTTGGTATCTTATTCAACTTGTTTTACTGTCTCAAGCAGTGTTGGAGTTATCTCTTCTCCAATCTGTCCTTGTACCTGCTCATGGTTGTTGCGCAGTTCCTTCAGCTTGTCTTCTATCTACTGCGACACTACTGTAGCATCCTCCAGGAGTTGCTGTGACTGATTATCCATCCCAGTCTCTTTCTCTCTTAATGCCTGGACCTCCTTTTTCAAGCCTGATATTTCCTTATATCTAGACAGCCTCTCCCTGGGTGGCAGAGCTTTGAGCTCTGCATCCAACTTCTCTAGCGCGGTTTGCTTTTCTTTTACCATGGTCTTTACTTGCAGTAGCCCTTGATCCTCTTCGAGGGAAGTGAATGCCTTCAAGACTTTTTCCAAGAGATATTGGCACTTAGCCATCTCAATCGTTATGCTCTGCGCGGAAACACTCATTGCTTGCTCTCTTAACTGCTGCTCAGTTAATGACATCTACTTATTAAGTTTTTCCTTCAACGTGGAAATATCGGCCTCATAAAAAACTCTTTATCCTGCATATCGGACTTCAAGGATCTCACCTTGTCTCCAATCCTCAGAACTGTGTCTGCAGGATCATCCTGGAGTTCTACTCCTTCAATATCTTGGGAAACAGTGGATATGGTATTCTCCAATTGTTTTCGACGGTCCTGTTCATCACACAGCTGCATGTTTGTGTGCAACTCGAGCTATCTATTTTCTGCGATGAGCTCCGCTTGTGACTTCATCGACTCTACTGTTCATTCATGCATCTCCTCGACGATCTATGTGTGGATGAAGTGAAAGCCTGGTAAGGGGATTTTGGCCAAGTCGAGCTCTACCCGCTCGACTCCCTTCGTGTCCAGGATGATTTGTTCTGTCACTGGCAATGCAATAGCCAATGGGTCCACATGGACAATCCTGGTCTTTGACGGCAACGTTATTACTAGTTGTGGTGGCATTTGCTGCAAGGTTCCTACCGACCTCCTTTCAGCTCCTGCTTCGTGCGGAAAGGTTATGCTCTTTTGTACCTCGTCCATTTTCTTCATAAGACCTTGCAGTGCGAGCCTAGACTTTTGCAAGTCATCCTGGATGACCTTATCCGTTTTGTCTTTGTCAGCCATGAGGTCCCCCATCTGCTCTGAGACCCTTTCTGTAATCATGTCAAAGTCATCTTCGTTCAGCACTGTCTCAGATTGAGTCTTTGTGGCCTTCACCTTCTTCCGCGCCTTCGGCTTCTGCGAGGTCTCAGGCTCTTTCCACTTTCCTGTTTCTTCAACAATCGGTCATGACAATGGGATTGGTTCATCTTCATCTGAGTCCGTTTCAACATCCATGACTTCAACATGGAAGTTGGCGGGCCAATCCTTCATGAGGATTTCAATGTCGTCCTCATACATATGGTAGTTACTCGGGTACCATTATGGGTTCTTCACCTTTGCTTTGGGTGAAATAAAAATGAATCGCATGTCAGCCTGAAAATCAAGAATGCGAATGTATTTTGACGTTACCTGCTTCGTGATGTGGGCCGTAGCAGTGATCACATCGCATAGCTGAGTGTAATACTGAAAGAAAACTTCAGCTGTCACGTGCTGTCGCTCTGTGTTGATGTTTTCCCAGAGGTTGACATAACGGAACCCTCTAGGATCGTTGGTTTCTGTGATGACACCCACATAGTCCTTTGGCTCCTTCCATCCGGACAAGGAGATGAGGATGATTAGCCATGTAAAGTGGAACTGTCCACCATTCTCTTGTGTATCATTGAGCTCATCCAAGAACTCATTAAGAATATACTGACACCAATTGAACTCAGTGCCTTCAGCCACTGCAGCACCGAGTAGTACTACGCCTGCAGGCACCTCTGGGGGCCTAGCTGTTCTGATGAGTCTTCCTGCGAGCAACTGGGTGACAAATCGTGTCGCTCTGTCTTCAATTTCTTATGTGGGAAAACCTCTTTTCCCTTTCACCAATGTATGGCTTTTCTTCATCTTCTTGACAACTTCTTTTTCCTTACTCTTCCCTTGGAAGAACTGCTTGGGATCCTTACCGTGCTTGCTTAACCCCGTAATGCGGTGGATCAAATCAATATATCGACATTTCTGTTGAGCCATAGATATCCCTGGCAGATTCACGCCATCAGCATGCGAACCACCACATTCAGTTTTGGTGATCGATCAAAGTGTGGTAGCCTCAACAAGTTGAGCAGCCCTGACTGAACGATGGGTGTGAGCCATATTTCGGCCACCAAGTTAAAAGTTCCCTTGGCATCCTTTTTCCAGTACATGTACTGGTCAGGCTAGAACTGTGGGTACTTAGGTGCGTGGGGATCTTCCTTTTGCACGCCTAAGAGGTCAAAATATTCCCACTTACAGTCTGCGATCTTTTCGAGCAGGTTCTTGGCAACCTCTACATGTTTTGAAACTGGCGACAATGGGATGTCGTATCTAACATTCTTGGTCAATTTAAAGACTAGGGCATCCAATGCCCGTGGTGATATGTACTTGGGTGTCAACTTCAGGGGTTCCTTCTGAAAGACCGGTGATCTTTGCGCTGTCTGGCCCGTCTTTAGAATCTTGCTTCGTGGTGCAGTTACGTCTTTCCCTTTATCTTTCCCTTTGTCCTGCATGATTAGGTTATGGTGAGGTGATCTTCTGGATGCTTGACCAGGTTCGAGTGAAACCTTCTTGGCAGGGGTTTTCATTAACTCTGCAATTCCCCCGTGCTGAAAGACTTGGATTACTTCTTGAAGTGTAAGCTCTTCTTCTCTGTCTAGTGATTTGGACATTCACTGGCTAGAGTAGGAAACTGACTCTGAGATATGAGTAAGGATTGCTAACATAGGAGCGAATGCATGAAAATTCTAAGTGTCTGGTAACGCCTGCGAGTCCTTATGTGGCGTTATTTATAGGCGTAGCTGAGTCCTCCCCGTGCCTTCCAATGGTTAGATGAGCATTTAATGTGGTATCTGTTGGCCAATTTGACCGAATCCTTTGGTCCCTTCCATCGCCAATGTGTTTAGAATGGCTATCTTTTCGTTAAATGTTGAAGCGATTGCTTGCAATGGTCAGATAACGGCTATTTTTCTCAAAAGCAGTGTAATGGCTATTTTTTCTGAGTCTTGCACTGAACTGTGCGGCAAGCCATCTGCGATCCTGCGCAGTTACTTTGCAGTGCCACTATTTTTTTTTCCCACGCAGCTTCAGCAGTCCTGCGCGGTACACACATTGATATACCTATCATACATGTACAGATTCTTTTACCTTTACAGTGTCCAATTTCAACTGTACCTGGCACTTGGAAATATCTTCCTCTGCTTATCATTCAGGATTCTGCGAGACAAGGCTGTTATGGTACAGCTTTAACCTGCTTCCATTTATCAAAGTTGGTAGGATATCGCCAGCTAAATTGGCTAACTGGACTGCACTAGTGTTAGTAACATGTGTCACAGTATATGGACCAAGCCAATGCATCTTAAATTTAATAGGAAACTTCATGAATTTGCTATCATACAGGAGGATTAGGTCACCTACCTGGAAGCACTTGTTCTTTATATGACGATCATGCCATGCTTTCTCGCGGTCCTTCTGAACTTGCTGGTGGAAGCCAGCAATGAAGCGATCTTCCTCCAACCCAACGAGGTGTAGCAACCTTTCTTCTAATGCTGCGCGGTCTACCATCCTTGTGAACGCAATGATCCTTAAACTAGGGACAATGTACTCCATTGGCATTATAGCTTCCCGCCCATAAGCCAACCGAAAAGGTGTATGTCCTATCAATTTATTGCATGTAGTCCTGTATGCCCATAACACAGAGGAGATGTGTAGATCCCAATCATCTCTATTTACGTTGCAGACCTTATTCAGTGCGTTCTCCAGTATTCTATTGAAAGCCTCTATAGTGCCATTCGCCTGTGGATGATATGGAGTACTACGCTGATGACGAATGTGGAATTCCTCTGTAAGTGCCTCAATGGTCTTTTTCAAAAAGTGAGTACCTTGGTCACTCATCAAAATCTCCGGACAACCAAATCTTGATAATATTTCTTCGAAAATGAACTGTGCAGTAGTACTGGCACTGCAGTCCTTTATAGGCTTTGCTTCTGCCCATCTGGTGAGGTAATCAGTAGCAGTAATAATATACCTTGCACCAGTTCTTTTCCCTGGTGGGTTTATAGGACCCACAAAATCAATTTCCCATTTCTCAAATTCCTGCAAGGTCAACTGCGGGTTTAATGGCATCTCGTCTCTTCACGAAGGTTTCCCTGTCCTTTGACAGACATCACAGTTCCTGCAGTGTTCTTTGGAATCTTTGTGGAATGTGGGCCACCATAGCCCTGCGCGCAATATCTTATGCTCAATGGCCCTTCCTGCATAATGACCTCCCATGACCCCTGAATGTGCGTTTTCTAGAATAAATGGTTTCTCATGATCTAGTATGCATTTGCGCAAGACTTCATCCGGTCCTAGTTTGTATAACTGACCTGCAATTATGGTGAAGTCTGCAGCACGCACCACTAGTTTCTTCTTCTGCTGGACAGATAATTCCTATGGTGCCAGCCCTGTTGTCAGAAAATTAATGATATCCTTATAATAATCATCGAAAACCTGTATAGCAAATAACTACGCATCAGGCAGATTGTCTTCAATGTTCGTCGGCTCTTCTCCTGACTCAATCCTTGATAGATGATCAGGTCCCAAGTTTAGTCTACCTAGCTTAACAACAATATCAAAGTCATATTCCTGGAACAACAATAGCCATCTGCATATGCGCCCCCCTAACACTGGCTTATTGACCAAGTATCTTAACGTAGAATGGTTAGCGAACATAAGGAAGTGCGCACCACGCAAGTAATGCCTGAATTTCTGTAGGACATATACCATTGCAAGGCCTTCCCTCTCGGTAGTAGTATAGTTCTTATCTGTTGTTGAGAGCTTCCTGCTAAAAAATGCAATAGGGTGGTTAATACCTCCTTCTCCTAGTTGAGCTAATACGATTCCCAAATCAATGCATGATGCGTCAACATGGACGTGAAATGGCTTCGTCCAGTCTGGAAAGACTAGAATTGGTGTAGTCACCATCTTTTCCTTTAATGTATCAAAACCTTGTTCGCATTTCGCGTTCCAAATGAATGGTGCGTCTTTCTTTAGCATCTTTTCCATTGCTGCGGTTATCTACGCGTAACCCTTTATAAATTTCCTGTAGTATCCAGTATGGCCTAAGGTAGAGCGCAACATCTTGACTAAATTTGGTGTTGGAAAGTTCACAATAATAGCAATCTTCGTAGGGTCCACCATCAGTCCTTGCTTACAAACAATGTGTCCAAGTAGAATCCCATAAGGAACACAAAAAATACTCTTCTTTATATTTAAATAGATATGATGCTGTCGACACTTCTCTAGCATCATTCTAAGGTTTGCACAATGGTTCTTCAGTAGACCAAACATAGTCCAATCATTAAAATAGGCTTCGAGAAACTTATGCATAAACTCTTTGAATATTGCAACGACCACTCTGGAAAATATGGCAGGTGCGTTCTTCAGGCCAAAAGGCATTACTGTGTACTGGAACGACCCCCATTATGTAGCAAAATTCGTCTTATGCCTGTCTTCCGGATCAATCCTTATCTGATGATACCCCAAAAAACCATCAGTAAAATAATAGGCCTCATTCCCTCCAACATTATCAAGCACTTCATCTATGAAAGGAGTAGGGAATGGGTCGTGCATGGAAGCATCGTTCAGTTTTCTGAGATCCACACAAATCTTGATCTCACCTTTTGTTTTCTTGTCTTGAACGACCATGGGACTAATCCACTCTGATTCCTCAACAGGTTCAATGATTCCTGCTTCAAGCATCTTATCTAGCTCTACGCGTACTCTTTCTTTGTAGCACGGATTTAGTCTGTACGGTCTCTGCTTTATAGGATTTGCACCTGGCTTCAAAGGTATTTTCATGACTCCTAGGTTTCCCAGAATTCCTTTCATTTCTGTAAATTTTGTCGGAAATAGCTCCTGATACTCATGCAAGGTGTCTGCGATCTCTGCAACAGTCTGATCGTCCCAATAATATCCAACTGCTGTGAACTTCGATTCTTCTTTTGTGCCAATGTTCACCTTCTGTGTTTTTACTGGTCCGCTCATATCTGGGATTTCTAACGGAGGTCCTTCTACGTCGCGCGCACCCTCCGATTCTGGTATGTTTATGCTGCGTGGATCATCGTCATCGTCTTCATTTCTATCATCGATGTCCTCAGCTAGGTTGTAACACTCGATAAAGTGTTCTTCATGTTCCTTCCATTCTGACTGTAGGTGCGTAGGAACATGATCTACCCCGAAGAATTCCTCCAATGTCATATTTATGTGAGGACAGTCCTCCCTAAATATGCATTCCTTAATTATCTACAATGCCTCATGGATTAGCGGATTCTCGTCCTCAAAGCTAAAGTCCTTCTGGAAGTTGGCAGTCAACATTTTCCAATCAGTGGTTCCTCTACGCAATTCCAGATCTAGGTACCATTTCTTTGGAATGTCATCATCCAACGTATGTACAAATAGATGCACCCATTCTGTGTGTGGCCTTTCCGCCCATGCCTGTGAACAGACTTCAATGTGCTGACTAGGATCTGTCTGTCCATTAAACTTCCTAAAGGGTAAGGTAACCATTTTAGAAAATCGGATTTGCATCTTAATTCTACATTGATCCCAGGTGGTCAATGTTTGCTTGTGCGCATTCCACCTTCTGGCGGGTGTGTCGCGCAGTGCCATATCCAATGCTGGTAATCTGTGCTCATTTGCAATGGCTACAGTGTATTCTTGGATGAAAGTATAAACATTGGCAAGACCATCATATGTGGGAATAGGACTTACCTCCTTCCCAATCCAGCATAGTGATTTCGTAACCTACGCGCACCTTCTTGCTGATACTTCATGCATCCGGCTTTGCCAATTTTCCAGCCCTCCCTCCGAATCAGAGACACAGGAGCTGTCACATCTCCAGCTGAGTGTACCATCTACAGTAGGATTGATGTAATCTTCCTGGTTCGCTGTAAACTAGTATAGTTTGTTCAAGTATTGAGCCTTGGATTCCTCCTGAATTGGCTTGCTGTATCTGTCACCATCTGCAGGATCCAACGGTGTGATGACCCTAAGATGCTTTCCTTCAAATATCATCTTTTTTGTCTTTAAGTTGATAATAGCCAAGTTATCCATAGCCCAGTAAATTCCTAGCAGTGCAGGAAAAGGCTGACTATCATCCACAATCTCGATAACTTCAAAGTCTGTATGACTTTGGACTCCATCAATGTCGACTATCATGTCAGCTAACCGGCCAAACGGTATGACTTTCTCTTGGTTAGCCATTCTCAACTGGATAGGTGACCATGACAACTTTGGTCGACCCATCTGCTGCCATGTCTGCTTAGTTAAGACATTTACTTTAGATCCCAGATTGATGATGACTTCATCCATTTCAAAATCTCCTGTCTGCGTGGTAAGCCTCATTTGTCGGCCTGTTCTTTTATGCTTCCTTATGTGATGTACTGCGCTATCAGAAGCCTCTGTTCCGGTTTGCGGCTCATACTAGTTTATGAGATTTTGCAGCTCTACTATGGCATTTTCACTTTTTAGTAACTTCATGTAGCGTCGTAGGAACTGCGCAACGGAGGTGCTGACATCCTTCACAGTGCTTGTTTTGTCATAGGCTGTTGGAATGTCTTCAACATGCGGTGGTTGACTGCGCAATGGGATCCTCTATGTTTCTGTTGCTGGCTCTCTGAATGTATCCCGTGCGTCGATAAAGACTTCCTTGTTCTTTTGTAGGTTGAGAGCAGGTATTTTTCCCAGAGCTTTCCTTATCCATTCTGTCTCAAGAGGACACCGCTTTATGTGAGTCTCCCCTAACGTGGACGCTTTTGCTCCCCTATCGTGGCCTGTCTGAGTGCCACTGCGCGTGACCACATTGATGCTCGGGTCTACTTGTCTTTTCTCTACTGTGATCCACTGGACGTTCGTGTTTGGTGCATCCGTCCATCTTCTTTTCTGCATTTCCACCTCTAGCACTAGGCAATCTTCAATAACATGCTCAAATGATTTACAATAATTGCACGTAGTGCATGGGTTAACACAATATCTGGATACGGGACCTGGATGGCCATAATTATAACAAATGACCTGGCCGTGGCCTCTTCCCTGTGTCGTGCCAGCATTTCTTCCTCTGCCGCGGTATCCACCACCACGACCTCTGTATCCTCCTTGGTCATATTGTGCATTCTCTTGTTTCGGATGGTTATCTTCTTGTATGCGGTACAAGCCAGCGCCTCTCATTGAGTCCATATCCAGTTTTCTCTCCTTCATTAGCTCATATGCGCGACAGTTGGATTCATCATGTCCAACTGATTTACAAAAATTGCAGTATAAATTTTTAGGTGTTTTCACATATTTCTGTATAAGATAGCAGTCTTCAGGTGTGTGTCCTGTAGTTCTACAAATTTCACACCATGGGGATTGATTCTGATTTAGCAGGTTTGGCGCACCACTATTAAGATAGTCGCGCAATAAAGGGTAATGCTCCCAGTCATGGCCTTCTCCTTTACAACCTGTACACCAGACCTCATGTCTAGGTTCATACCTTTGTTCTTTGCCATTCTTCATGCTTTGCAGCTCTAGTGTCAAGGTGGTCAGTTGGTTATGGATCTGAGACATTCCAGAACTAGTCTCACCAATCAGCGAAGCCTCTAGCTTCATTGCAATCTCCAAGGCCTCTGCCTGCGACGTAACCTTCTGCTGCATCAATGGTAATCTAATATGGGGCAACAACGCAGTAATGAACCATTCTTTGTGTTGTTCCAAGGCTATAACAAAGTTTACTTGGTCTAATAGGGTCTTGAACTTCTGATCAAACTCCCAAACCATTTCAGTCAGTTTCAGCTTTATTTCTTTCAACTCGGTCATACACTGAAATTCAGATTTAGGTTTCTTAAACTTTGCCACAAGCACAACTTTAATTTTTGCGAGGGTTCGCAGCTGTGTGGTAGATTATTTCATGAACCAATGTAAAGCTTTGTCCCTGAAAGTGATGATGAGATGTGCTCTCTTCACTGCATCATCTTGGATTTGTCCTACACTCCATACGGCTTCACAAAGAAACCAATGCTAATCAGGGTCTTCTAGGACATTTCCTTTGAATATTAGCAGCTTCATATATGTGTTTGCCATTGTGCTACTAGGTGGTGGAGCGCCTGAATTAGTGCATGGATGCTGTGAAGGGCTCTGCGTAGTGAACACAAATGGTTCTATCGGGATAGACGTACTAGGCTGAGTATTCTACGGGGTGGGCTGCGTAGCGGGTGGGTTTTGAAATAATGGTGGTGCGGTCTCTGCAGCCGGTGGGTTCTCAGGGGTAAATGGTGGTGCGGCTTCGTTGTCAAGGTTACATGGAATCTCAGTATCAATATGGAGTCTAGGGCCTCCAAGATTCTTATTAAATTTATACCTCTTTCCACTTCTAAGTTTATGGGTATCTTCGTCAGAATCACTATATATACTATTTACCATGACAAACTTAAGAATATTACTGCATGCTTAAAACACCTTTCTCAGCTAACAACATCTTAATGTATAGACTGAGATTGTTCAGCAACTTACCTTGGAATCCTCCAAAAAAGTATGCTTCTGCTTGGTTGTAGGATTTAAGTGTGTCTACAGCAAATTCTGTTACGAAGCCTTCTAGCATATGATTGACCCAAAAATCAACTGCGCGTGTCAATGAGCTGTCTATTGCTTTGAGCTACACTGTGAGATCAAGAGTCCACTCTGTAGGAACTCCTCCTTGAAAACAAGTTTTCTTCTCTGCGAGCCACGAGATTCACACGTGCAGCTTGTTTGGAAATGATTCCCAGAAAATCTCGTGGATATCTTCCCACAGATATCTATCCGACCACTATGCGTCAGATAGACGCGGATGTCTATTCTCTTTCCTTGCAAAGTCTCTTCTGGTCTTGTCCCACCCAGCTTGGATTTTTGTCTTTTTAGGATGCCAGTTGTTAAAGCCTTCCGAGAACTGGTATTCTTCGTCACACATCACGATTGCAACTCATCACGGATTCTAGTGTGGCAATGGAACCATTTGTTGGCTATAACTGGCCTAGAGGTTTTTTATAAGACCCAGGTTCTTCGCGGTTTCCCTTTGAACAACAAAACCCCTTCGCACCGACCCTTTCGGCAACAACCTGCGAGCAGGTTGAGGTCTCACCCGACGTGTATCTATGGGGTACCGCGGAACCCGATTTCCATAGTAAGTGATAAGTTGCATGGATGGACATACTGTGCAGCACAATAGGGGATATGTGCTGCGAGGTGAGACTGCACAGTGATGGGCAACGCTGCGGTCCGCACCACTATGTTCTTCTACCATGAGACTCCTCCTGAGGCTGCAAACAATGCAGCCTTATTCTATACTTGGATTATCTTGATGACACTTAAGGCATTGAAACGAATATCACTCGTCCACTCGTTCAAGCACTTAATTGACTACTCTTCTAACATTCATTCGTCAAGTCGGGGTGCTGCGATTTGAACATATATGTCTATACAATCCACTGTTAAGCATTCTTTTACTGTATATAAGAAAGTGTTGAACTGAAGGACTGATTCGCGGTCTCCAAACACAACACTAAATGTTCATCATTCATCTGTTCATATAGAACTTGACATATCATCTCCATACTTCTTCTGAAGGAAAATGCATATCAAAGTTCTCTCATAATAGCATGCAAGGAAACATCTAGACATTTATTTATAGAAAACACAAATAAGCATTCATTCATAAATCACAATCACACAACACGAGATTTAACGTGGTTCACTCCCCCGGGTGGGAAGCTACATCCACAAGAACGGTTGGTAATATATTTATTTAAAAGGGATGGGGAAAACCGTTCTTAGTCTGTGCACTCAGCTACAGACTCTCCTTCCTCTCAGATAGGTCTCTGTGCACACAGATGCAGAGCCTTTACAATCTTCTTAGCTCAAAGAGATTTTACAGTACAACAACAAAAGTAACCCCAAAACGTAACCCCATCCCATACAAAATTGTCTTCTTAAATAGATCATGCCCTTAAGGTCATGTCTTTACAATGCCGAAGACCTAAACCCAAAAACCGCTTAGGGTTTACAAAATTGTGCTGGTTTCCCTAAACCGGCTTGCTGGCATTTGGTAGCATCTGCTTCACCGTGGCGGTTCTCCATGTCTTCGTTCTATCACTATCAGCCTCCTTGTTGCATGCATGCCAATAGGCTTCTTCCGTTGAACCATTCATCTCTAACGGTTTCACCCATGAGGCGTGCCAAGCCATCACTTTCCTTGAGTTGTCCTCTCCTTAACAAACTCGTGCATTGGCCGCCTACCAGATTTGCTCGTGCCCGCTACTAGGCACTCCTGGAGCATCTTTCCAAAATTAGACCACTACTGGTCCATCTGATACCTGCACCTGATCCTTGTCCAGCACTCCGCTTTTCTGGCTCCACGTGGCCTGACTGCTTCGCAGCACTGCTTCCTCGCAGCGCTGGTCTTCGCGGTGCTTCCAAAACTCGGATGTTGTGCACAACTTCGTAGCACCCTCAACACTTAGAAAAAATTGCATCGTTGCCTGAGCTGCACCCAACTCAGCTTTTCCTGCTTATCAAAAATGTTACCAAAACTTTGTCCCAACCTGGGCCCAACAATCTCCCTTGTTTTAACTTTGTTTCCCTTGAAACTTCCCGGACACCCCTGCAATCCCATTTTGCATATTCATTCCCGAGGACCCTATCCCAAATTCTACTTCCCAAAGCCAGAAATATCACATTTGTCTATTTTTAGGGTTTTCCATAACTTCTTCAATTTTCACCCACTCGCCTCCAAATTTTGCCACCATGTTCATTTCCTATTTTTGCTTCTTTGTCCCTCTTTGACAAATTTTCCCATTCTTTTACCCTGCTTCTGAAATCCTTATTTTCTGCTTCCCTGTCCATTCGAAAGTGTCCAAAACTTAGTCAAACCCCAATTACCCATCATATTTTTTCTCAAATCCAAATTTCCCTTTACTAAATAAGCTTTTGTTTGCATTTTTTCTACCCATTCCCCCCCCCCCAAAAAAAAAAAATTCTTGTTATGGTTGTCACCTGCGCAGGACCAAAAACCATGGAGGAAGCACTTGCAGCCATCCAAACCAAACTTCAGGATCTGGATGAAAAATTCCTCGGCCTCCATCTTGAGCATTCAACCATGAACAACAAACGACAGTCCGAGTCTTCATCAAACAATGGGTTCTCTTCTTCCAGCAATCTCCGTGGTCCGAAGCTTGATTTTCCTCGCTTCAATGGTACTGATTCGACTAGATGGATCTATCATGCAGAGCAATATTTCAGTCTGCATAATACTTTTGATGTCAACAAAGTTCCACTTGCATCATTTCATTTGGAATAGGAAGCTCTTCAATGGTACCGTTGGTACATCAAGGCTCATGAAGAAACAAAATGGCCAGATTTTTGCCAGCTCCTTTTGCAACGATTTGGTCCTAGTGCTTTTGATGACTTCACAGGATCCCTCACTAAACTTTGCCAAATTGGCACTGTGAGAGAGTATTAGACAGAATTTGAGAAACTAGCCAACCACACCGAAGGATTGTCTGATGAATTCTACAGGATTTGTTGTATCAGTGGTCTTAAGGATGAAATCCACTCAGAGGTTAAAATGTACTGTCCCAACACAATGATGGAAGCCCTGGGGTTGGCTAAGTTGGCAAAAGACAAGATTGCATCCCAACAACGCTCCAAACCCACTTTTGTTCCCTTCCAAAATATGGGTTCTCAACGACCTCCCATCCCGTTAGCTCCTCGACCAACTCCTATCAAGCATTTGTTTGAAACAGAGATGTATGCAAGTAGAGAAAAAATGATTTGTTATAATTGTGATGAGAAATTCACTCGGGGACATAAATGTGTTCAGCAAAATCTCTATCTCTTGGATATGGATTCTCTGCCTGCCTTTGAACTTGGTGAAGAAGCTCCAAATGCAATAGATGATCAGGTCGACATTCAACACCCGCCTATTGACCCCCCATCTCAGGATGACCCACCAGATATCTCTCTCCATGTTGTAAGCGGTGTCACCACCCCACAAACAATGCGGGTCAGGGGTTACTTCAAGAATCTCCCTCTTACCATACTCATTGATTCTAGTAGCACTCATAGCTTCATTGACCCTCGGGTTTACAAACAGGATGATTGTTTTGTCCATCCTTTCTCCAACTTTGAAGTCATGGTTGCCAATGGGGGCACCTTACCTTGTAAGGGGAAGTGTCACAATGTGTGTATCTCTATGGAATATTATAACCTGCACTCCGACATGTTTTCCTTGTCCTTAAGTGGATGTGATGTGGTTTTGGGCGTTCAATGGTTACACACTCTTGGCCCCATTTTATGGGATTTTTCTGAACTTTGGATGCAGTTTTCAGCCAATGGGAAACAACAAAAATTTATGGGCTTACAACTGTTGGAACATTTAAAAAACCCACTATGTTATTCTAGACTTAGGATAAAATTAATTAATCATTTATGATTAATTTCCTGAGTTTTGACTAGGTAGAATAGGCCAGTTTTGTCTTTTAGTGGACCACATGCTATCCTCATTCACAAAAATGAATTTGGATAGATTCTGGATAAGATTTCCTTGGATTCTGTCTGATTTTATTCCATTCTAGAATTAGAAAGACACTATCTAGTTTTAGTTAGCTTTGTCCTGCTTTTTCTACTTTCTAGTGGAAAAGATAAAGCTAGTTAAATTGGAATATTTTGCCACTTGACTAATTCGACCTCCACATCATATATAACCTTCTAAAGCCATCAATACATCCTATTTACCTCACTCATGAGTTGCCATACCATACTTTCCAAATTCGTGAGCCTCTAGCACAGTTTTGGAAACTACTTTTGCCACCTAGGGGTTTTTTGTCTTTTCTAAGCCTTTTCTTTTTGCTCTTTCCATATTGCTTCAAAGCAATTCAATTTTATCCATGGAGGATGTATTATATATTTTTATCATATCAATGAATAAGATACAGAGTGTTTTCCATAATTTATTCTCTCTATTCTTCTTCTCTCATTGTCTAAAATATTCCATGGTGAAATTGTCTTATGAATCTAGTTCCTAGTAATTGAAAATCTCACAACAACCAGGGTCTCTTCACGTCATTAGTTCACATTGCCTGGAAAAGATCCTTTAGAAGAATTCACATGGTGTCATCGCTCAGCTCCATTCCATTCAGATGCACCTATCAACGTTCTCCACTACTTCCTTGGATAGATATGCAGGTGTCTTTGCGGAACCAGTGGGATTGCCGCCTTCAAGAGACCTTTCTGGTAAGAATTTAGCTGCATCTACATCTCAGAAGGAACGGATGGATATTTTTCATGTAGTACATAAGTGGAATCCATCCCTATTAGGGAATTATTTTTGCATCAAGACTGATCTCCAGAGTCTGAAAAATTTCCTAGAACAACGGGTCTCCTCCCCAGCACACCTAAAATGGGTTATCCAACTCATGGGTTCTGCCTATGCGATCACTTACAAGAAGGGTAAGGACAATCTGGTGGCAGATGCTCCTTATCGCACACTTGATGAGCTAGTTTATCTTATGGCTATTTCTCTGCTTGTTCCACATTAGTTGCAATCTGATCAATAGGGCTATCCCTTCTATGAAATCCATGCTTCTCCATCGGCAGGGAACTCTGGGTTCCTCAAAACGTATGACTGGGAACAATGTAACTTCTTTTTGCGGGGACTAAAAATGACAATTCAATAGATGGTGGCTGACTGTGATACTTGCCAGGTCAACAAGGGTGAAACGACACTCCTTTCGGGACTGCTCGAACCCTTGCTCATCCCTACATAGATTTGGACAAGTATTTCTATGGATTTCCTTGAATCACTCTGGTGGTACAATACCACATCTATAATGACACCATATGAAGCAGTCTATGGACAGGCACCGCCAGTTATTCTTTCATACACCCTCAGCAGTTCCCCAGTTTAGGAAATTGACTCGGTTCTTCGAAACCGCAATCAGATTCTTCTCATTCTGCTGGACAATCTTCACATGGCAAGAATTCGACTGAAAAAACACGCCGATCAACACCGTTCTGAGCATTATTTTCACGCAGCTGATATGGTTCTTATTCATCTACAACGTTCTAAGCAATCCTCCCTGAAACTCAAAAGGCGTCAGCTTCTCTCTCACTCTCTCACAGAGGCATTAATTCAGTGGCACAGAATGCAACCCGAGGATGCTACAGGGAAACCACTCCTTCAGATTCCGTATCAATTTCCACATCTAAAGCTTTGAGGAGAAAGATTTTTCTAAGGGAGAGGGTATGTTAGGAACCTGTGTCAACCCTTCTCTTTACTTTGTTAGTATATTGTTGTTGGACGCATATTCTTTGTAAGTCGTCCCATAGTATTAGATGTCCCATGGTATTGACTCATAGTATTGAGAATAGACTTAGTATATAAGTGTGTGTTGAGGCCAATGAAGGTACCATGAATTTATTTGTATTGAGCTTGCTCAAAGGAGGTTGCCCCCTCAAAGTGGCCTGCAATCAATAAAAGCGATTCTGAGTTCTATTATTTCTGCTATCTCGTGTATTTTTATTAATTAATTGTTGCAGGTTCTTCACATAATTGGTGTCACCCAAAGGACTTGCCAACTATGCTAAAGCTCTGTTACACACATGGCTCACTAAATAATCAAGAGGGGATAATATTTATACTTTACTAGCTTGACCTAATGTTTGATGCATGTGTTAGGTGTACTTTCCCAACAAATGTTATTTTCTACTAATGAATTTTAACTCTCTTTTGTTGAATCTAGTATATTTCAACAACCTTGGAGGGTTAACTCTCCACCATGCACTAAGGCTCTACAACCTAAGCTATGTGTGTTTGCTATAAAAACAATAATAATTGCTTTTATTGTTTGTTATTAGTCAAGGTACATAGTGAAACTTATATAGTGTTTGAGATTACTATTAATTTTGTTGAAATAATAAAGATAATAAAAATGCAAAATGCATTTCACACTTCTTTCTTTCGATGAAGTGGGGAAATTTTTTAACAACTCAAGGAAAGGGAAAAACATATCATATTTTTTTTTTAATCTTAAATGCAATACAAAAGTAATGTTAAAAAATTTCAAAGAGAATTTTCAATGATCAAGAAGATAATGAATCGAAATGCACATGCAAACGTTTTCAAATTTTTTCTACAATCTAAAGTCATGAAATAACGAAAAAAAACGATAATGAAATAATTATAGAAAAACATTTTCAGTCTAAATTCATTCAACCAACCTAATGAAAAACATAAATGTTTAAACTCGGGATTAAGAAAATTACAACTTTAAGCATCCATGCAATCAATTTTCAAATCTTAAAAAACATTTTTCAATTTTTACAATGTGTTGGTGGATGTTCCAAGGAAGAACTCCATGCACTCACATTTTGTATCTAGAGAAATTGTGAAAGGAAAAATTGCTTAAATAGTCCATATTTTTTTAGTTTCTTGTTCATTCCCTATGTTCTTATAAACATGCAAGAGGTACTATAACTTTCAAAATGACAAATAAATTAAAAAAAACATATAAATAGAGATGATTATTTACAAGCATCCTTATATGGTCATCGAATTTTGTGGATCAGGGATTTTCCTTAATCACTAAGTTGATCTTAGTGAAGAGTGACTCAAGATCTCTCATGGTTGCTAGTGTATATTTTGATTATGATTTCATTATATCTACATGCAAGTTAGTAATATAAATGGGGAATGATGTATGAGAGGAAAACAAGCTTCCTTCGTCTGTTCGATGCTCCTTTCCAACTATTGTTGCAATGAAGTTCCTATTTCTGCCCACAAATAAAAAAAGTACCTTCCCCAAACTCTTTTCCATCATATTAACAAAGAATGTAATAAAATATAAGCTACTTACATGTAAGACAAACCACATCCCAAATGACATTCATGCATTTTCATATAAGTTTGATGGATAATAGACGTTGGAGGGGGGGAGATCAATCTATATTAAATGAAAGTGTAACATCACAGCAATTCAGATCTTTAAGTCTTGATGTAGTGTTCCCTTTACCAAAGTATGTATTCTCCTATCCTTAGCCACATGTGTTAATACCTTGTTGATGGAAATCTCTTAGCTTCTTGTGGTGGAGGAACCAACTAAGGGCCCTTTGATCTCCACTCAAGATCTTTCTGCAACTGAAGAAACTAATCACTAGCTTCTCTTAGACAATGGAAATGCAAGCCTTGGATTGTTATCACCTTATCACTCTAAATTAATCCCATGTTTTGTCCTTTCAATCTCTTTCTTTGTCTCCTTTATCTCAATCTTGGATCCTCCATTTATAAGAAAGGAAGGTAATATGCTCGAAGTTTAGAGTGTAGGCATGTCGCACAAGTGCCTTCCATGTGTAATTTATGCTCGAGGATTTTTTGTTTCCAAGCTTTCTTTCTTCTTTTGTGGCTTTGTGATGTGGTCGTGTTTCTTATACTAAGAAATTACACTTGAATGCGATTATCCTTAATAAAATTTGTGACATTGGAATTGTTTATAAAGGAAAATCATTGCCATGTTATAAAATAGCATGCAAACTCCATATTAAGACATGCAGTCTTCATGTGCTCAACTGATTCTAACTAGGAGTAGCATATATTTGTGTTCCATAAACTTATGGTGTAAAATATTTGTATAACAATCATGCATACTGCATTTAACCAAAACAAACTGTATAACAACTTTAACCTTGTGCTTTTTAAACCATCGATGCATAACTATGCTAAGGCTATTAATAATCTTTTCTTGAGAATTTTCAACTCATAATTAACTAAATGTAAATTATAAATGAATGTGGATTACAACATCTTAACATGGCAGTGACAAATTTTACATCCCAACTAATAATGAATCATTTGCAAATCATGATAATTAAAATATGAATTACAAATCATGTAAATCTAGAAGTCATGATTTACATTATCACATGCCTCTATGCCATACAATATATCCTTGTAAGTGTTCACATTTTCTTACAAGTAGTAAATATAATTATTGCTATAGAATCCTACTAAAGTGATATTGTCATCATATCCATCTTCATCTTCATGATCTTCATCACCAGAGACATATGCACTTAGAATGATTATATTGTTATCGGTTCTTTTTTCATAATTTTGCATATAATCCACCATACCATATAATTGTCGTTGTTGATTGTTGTCATCATTACAATCTATTAGGTTTTGTATATTATCAATATTATCATGATGAACAATATCCTTTGTATAGTCATGATGAAAAATTGGTTTCCAAATTATATTATTAATGGATTCATGATCATCTTCAACATCATCATTAATGTCCATTTCTTTCTTCCTTCCTAATCCCCCAACTATATTTTGTTGGTCATTATTGGTTTGCTCCATATTCATTGACATATCCTCAAATACATGCATTAATCTTGGATCATAATTTATGACAAATATCCATTTGGGATGAGAATATATTCGTAGAAAAACTTGCACCCATGAACATCATAAATTTGGCCACAGTTAGAACATTGTTAATTATTAATAGACAAATATATATCCTAAACCAACTAACAACTTATAGAAGACCTTTGATATTCATATTCATATTTTGGTTGAATGAAAGAAATACCTACTTATAATGAATGGGTATAACATAATGTTCCTTATCATTTAGAAGTACTTTGAGAAATATATGGAAAACAATCCACTATGGGTATCATGACTTCATGTCCTCTCAAATGGTTCATAACATCTACATTTGAGCATAAAACATTTGAATGACTAGTATTCCAACTCAATAAGTTCTTGGACATTTCCAACATATTGAGCATTTTCAATAATATAATATTCTTGTGTTTTAAATTTTCTCAACTTGATTGTTTGAATTCAACCATGATGCTCATTGACACCCCTTTTTGTGAGGAAAGAGCTCAAAATTGAGGGGAATATTTCAATAGATTCTAATAATTCCCCCATTTTTAAAGAGACGATGCTGAAAATTCTAAATCTTGTAGATATTTGATTAGTATGATCCTTTTATAAGCAATTAGTCCCATCAATATTCATTTTCTTGAGAATGAACCAGGAAATAAAATGCAAGTAGAATTTTATGAAAGAGAAGCGTGGGAACATACTTGATTAATTACTCATATCAACACAAAGCCACAATGTTATAAGATCAAAACAAACTAAAGATAATGCATCCGGACAAAAGCATAGAGATAATACTATATTATTGAGATGTTGAGATGTTTTGCAAGATTCATTATTCTAAATCATAAATATGAACATGGCTATAATATAAATGCTTCATATTTCTCTCAAGGGTGCATAAAATAATAAGAGATAATACAACGATCAAAAAAATTCTCATGGAGATTTTTCAAAAAATAATTTGGCCCCAGGACATTTGTTTATGAGTCTAGAAATGTCTGCCACAAATGGCACTTCAAATTCTTTTTACCTAGATAAACAAAGAGTAAAATTATTCACCCTCGATGGGTAGGGATGTGGCTCCTGGAGACCTTGAAAGATAAATATCTTAAAATAAGTCAAAGAGAGAGAAATTCCAGGTCGATCTATCTAATCAAACTAGAAAAGACTGAATGATTTTGTAACTCCTAAAGAAATAAAACAATGAGGGAAGAATTGAGGGTTATACTTTACAAACATGAGTGACATGACTTCTCCTATTCTATTTTTTGTTTGTTCCTTAAATATTATTCACCAAGGAGCTCCCAAATCTCAATTGCCTCAACCATTTTTAATAACCTTCGACATCTACCTCAACTAATTAGTCAACCCTAGTCTTGATGTAGTCCTTAAGGGGTTCCACACTAATTTCTTCTTTAACTCTAAGCACATATATCTCATCAATGATTTCATTCATCCCCACTTGTTCTCTTGGACCAAAGAATCACTTGTCAAATTCTCAATGGTGATGTCATGCACCCATCTTTGGCTATCTCTTTTATGGTAATTGGTGAATTCATCAAATTGAGTAGCCATACATGATTTGGTTGTCTTTAGTCACGAGGGCTTCACTCAATGATTTCCTACCATAGCACGTTCGTTCGTGTCATATGAAACAATACCCCTAATTTCAGTAAATAGTGGAAAATACCGCCCAAAATCATTTTTTTTAACCCCCTCCCAATATGCCTTCCCAATTTAAAAAAACCCCTATTTTCCCTATATATTGTATGTATCCATTTTTTCATTTACATTTTTTATACCCCTTTATATGTCTACCTAGTATATTGGCATGGTACCATGGGATTGAATAAACCTCCCAAGGCCTGTAATAGGCACGAGTGGTTGGGTATTCAAGCCCCCAAGGCCTATCTGTTAGGAACCCATGTCAACCCTTCTATTTACTTTGTTAGTATATTGTTGTTGGAGGCATATGCTTTGTAAGTTGCCCCGTAGTATTTGTTGATCCATAGTTTGTATTTTTGTGGTTGGACGCATATGATTTGTAAGTCGTCCCGTAGTAATTGTTGATCCATAGTTTGTATCATGTTTGTATTGTCCCATGGTTTGTATTGGAACGTGGTATTGACCCATGGTATTGGCGCCTAGACTTAGTATATAAGTTTGTGTTGAGACCAATGAAGGTACCGTGAAGGTATTTGTATTGAGCTTACTCAGAAAAGGTTGCCCCCTAGAAGTGGCCTGCGATCAATAAAAATATTATGTGATCTCATATATTGTGTATCTTATCAAATAATTATTGCAGGTTCTTCACATCTGGTATCAGAGCACTTTCTTGGGCTCGTTGGGTGAAATTTCTGCCAAAAACGTTTTTCGTATTTGTTGCAAGTTCAGATCTGGGAATAATCCCTATCCGCTTAACTGTGGGAAGTACTTGGGCATAATCCCTAAAACTCATTGTGAGGAGTACCACAGGAACCCCGAAGTAGCTGGCCCATTGAGAGGACCTGCCAGCGAAAAGGGAAATGACCCCTACCTGATTGACTAGTTCCCACCCGTGAGGTAAACCAAGAGCTGTCGTTTGTGGCAAAGTGGTTATGAGTTTTAACTTAGCCGTGGATTGATGGGTACTACCCCAATACGCAAGCCATAAGAACAACATTGGTGGCCGAGTGAATCCCCTGAATCATTAGGAAGCCGAGCATACCTGGGGTCCATATCTATTTTCAGCTAATAAATCACAGATTTCCTCTGTCCAGAATTGTTGCCGATCACTTTCTCACTGTTGTAGATCTGTTTGTTTCCGATCACTTCCGCGTCATTGCAGATCCATCTGTTTTCGATCCCTTCTGCACCGTAGCAAATCTATTTTGGAAAAAAAAACTATTTTTTCGCCATATCTCCCTTGTTTTCATTCCATTTCCCTTGAAACTTCCCTGACACCCCTGTAATCCCATTCTACATATTTCATTCCTAAGTACCCTATCCAAAATTTCACTTCCCAAAGCCAGAAATCCCACATTTGTCTATTTTTAGGGTTTTCCATAACTTCTTCGACTTTAACCCAATTGCCTTCAAATTTTACCACAGAGTTCCTTTCCTATTTTTGCTTCTTTGTCTCTCTTTTCCAAATTTTCTCATTCTTTCACCCCGGTTCTGAAATCCTCCTTTTCTGCTTCCCTATCCATTCGAAAGTGTCCAAAACCTAGTCAAACCCAAATTACCCATCAGATTTTTTCCCAAATCCAGTTTTTCCTCTACTGAAACAGTTTCTGTTTTTTTTTTATACCCACTAAAAAAAAACTCCTGGTTATGGTTGTCACCCACGCAGGAGCAAAAACCATGGAGGAAGCACTTGCAGCCATCCAAAGCAAACTCCATGATCTGGATGAAAAATTTCTTGGCCTTCATCTTGAGCATTCATCCATGAACAACAAATGACAGCCCGAGTCTTCATCAGACAATGGGTTCTCTTCTTCCAATAATTTCCATGGTCCAAAGCTTGATTTTTTTTGCTTCAATGGTATTGATCCGACTAGATGGATCTATCATGCATAACAGTATTTCCGTCTGTATAATACTTTTGATGTCAACAAAGTTCCATTTGCATCCTTTCATTTGGAACAGGAAGCTCTTCAATGGTACCGTTGGTACATCAAGGCTCATGAAGAGCCAAAATGGCCAGCTTTTCTCCAGCTCCTTTTGCAACGATTTGGTCATAGTGTTTTTTATGACTTTACAGGATCCCTCACTAAGCTTCGCCAAATTGGCACTGTGAGATAGTATCAAACCAAATATGAGAAACTAGCCAACCACACCGAAGGATTTCTTGATGACTTCTACCGGAGTTGTTTTATCAGTGATCTAAAGGATGCAATCCGCTCTGAGGTCAAAATGTTTTGTCCCAACACAATGATGGAAGCCTAGGGGTTTTCTAAGTTGGAATAAGACAAGATTGCAGCCAAACAATGCTCCAAACCCACTTTTGCTCCCTTTCGAAATATGGGTTCTCAATGACCTCCCATCCCGCCAGCTCCTCGACCAAATCCTATCAAGCATTTGTCTGAAACAGAGATGCAGGCACGTAGAGAAAAAGGTATTTGTTATAATTGTGATGAGAAATTCACTTGAGGCCATAGATGTGTTCAACAAAAGCTCTATCTCTTGGATGTGGATTCTCCGCCTGCCTCTGAAATTGGTGAAGAAGCTCCACATACAATAGATGATCAGGTCGACATTCAGGAGCCGCTTATTGACCCTCTGTCTTAGGACAACCACCCAAAGATATCTCTCCATGCTTTGGCCGAAATCACCACTCCCCAAACAATTCGGGTCAAGGGTTACTTTAAGAAGCTTCCTCTTACAATACTCATTGATTCTGGTAGCACTCATAACTTCAATGACCCTCGGATCGCCAAACAGGCTGATTGTTTTGTCCATCCTTGCTCCAACTTTGAATTCATGGTTTCCAATGGGGTCACCTTACCGTGCAAAGGGAAGTGTTGCAATGTGCGTATCTCTATGGGATATTATAACCTATGCTCTGGAATGTTTTCCTTGACCTTAGGCGGATGTGATGTGGTTTTGGGTGCTCAATGGCTACGCACACTTGGCCCCATCTTATGGGATTTTGCTGAACTTTGGATGCAGTTTTCACCCAATGGAAAAAAACACACATTGATAGGATTACAACTAGGGTCTCTCAGCATCATCAGTTCACATCGCATGGAAAAAATACTTAAGAATAATTCACAAGGTGTCATTGCTCAGCTCCATTCCATTCAGATGCAACCTTCAACGGTCTCCACTACTCCTTTGGATCTACAACAAATTATGGATCGATATACAAGTGTCTTTGCTGAACCATTGGGATTGCCACCTTCAAGGCCAAAGGACCATTGTATTCCGCTCCTTCATGGAAGAATTCCTCCCAACATCAGGTCATATCGCTACCCATTTCACCAAAAAACAGAGATTGAAATGCTCATTCGGGACTTACTGATGCAAGGTATTATTCGCCCAAGCACTAGTTCCTTTTCTTCACTAGTTCTTCTTGTCCGCAAAAAAGATGAGTCATGGAGCCTCTGCATTGACTTCCGAGCACTTAATCACCTCACAATAATGGATAAGTTTCCAATTCCTGTTGTTGATGAGCTACTTGATGAGCTTCATGGTGCTCAATTTTTCTCCAAGTTGGATCTTCGTTCTGGGTATCATCAAATTCGGGTTCATGAGGATGATATCCCTAAAACAACTTTCCGCACACATGATGGCCACTATGAGTTTTTGGTCATGCCCTTTGGCCTCACTAATGCTTCTTCCACCTTCCAGGCCTTGATGAATAAAATATTTTGGACCTACTTGCGGAAATTCATTCTGGTCTTCTTTGATGATATCCTCATCTATAGCAAAACATGGGATGAACATCTCCAGCATCTGGATCTTGTAATGAAACTTTTCTCTTACCATCATCTCCATGACAAACAGTCTAAATGTGTTTTCAGGACAGAAGGAAATAGAGTATCTCGGGCACATTATTTCAGCACAAGAGGTTTGCGTGGATCCTACCAAAATTGCTGCCATGAACAATTGGCCGCATCCTCAGACACTTAAGAGCCTTCGTGGTTTTTTGGGGTTGACTAGTTACTACCGCAAGTTTGTCAAGGATTATGGGAATATTGTAGCTCCCTTAACTGCTCTATTGAAAAATGATGCTTTTACATGGACACCTACTACTGAGTGTGCATTTTCCAAACTGAAACAAGCTATGTGTGCTACACCTGTTCTAGTTATGCCCGATTTTTCCAAGCCCTTCACTATTGAGAGTGATGCTTGCAGTAATGGACTTGGTGTTTTTCTCCTTCAAGATGAACACCCCATTGCGTTCACCAGCAAAGCTGTTTTAGGTAAGAATTTAGTTGCCTCTACATATGAGAAGGAAATGATGGCTATTTTGCATGCAATCCAGAAGTGACGACCCTACCTATTAGGGAATAATTTCTGCATCAAAACTTATCACCAGAGTTTGAAATATTTCCTGGAACAACGTGTATCCTCCCCAACACAACAAAAATGGGTTAGAAAACTCATGGGTTATGACTATGAGATCACTTACAAGAAGGGTAAGGACAATATTGTAGTGGATGCTCTTTCTCATACATTTGATTACCACGGTTCTCTTTCAGCTATTTCTATGCCTGTTCCAAATTGGTTGCAATCTATTCAACAGGGCTATGTCAATGACTCTTCATTATCTCAAATAATCCAATGCTTAGCCAACAACCCTTCTGCTGTACCACATTACTATTGGGATGGTGCTTCCCTGAGATACAAGGGCCGTCTGGTGCTTCCCCATAGCATAGATCTTCAACAGGTTGTCTTCTATGAACTCCATGCTTCTCCATTAGCATGGCACTCTGGGTTCCTAAAAACGTATGAGCGGGCACGGTGTAACTTCTTTTGGCAAGGAATGAAAAGGACAATTCAACAAATGGTGGATGAATGTGATACTTGCCAGCGCAATAAGGGTGAAACGACACTCCCTTTGGGATTGATCTAACCCTTTCCCATACCTACATGGATTTGTACATATATTTCTATGGATTTCATTGAAGGGCTCCCTAAATCTGGAGGGAAGACAATGATTTTGGTTGTGGTTGATCGCCTCTCCAAATATAGTCATTTTTGTGCTCTCAGCCCTCCCTATACAACCTCCTTAGTCGCTCAAATTTTCCTGGACCAAATCTTTCGCCTTCATGGAATCCCTTCTTCCATTGTCTCGGATTGTGATGCGACTTTCACAAGTCATTTTTGGCAAGAATTATTTCGCCAAACAGGCACCAAAATGAAGATGAGTTCAGGGTATCACCCACAAATAGATGGTCAGAATGAAATTATCAATAAATGCTTGGAAACTTATCTTTGTTGGTTCACCTCTAAACAACAACATCAGTGGGAAAAGTGGCTCCCTCTAGCTAAATGGTGGTACAATACCTCTTACCACATTGCCTCTAAAATGACTCCATATGAAGCAGTCTATGGTCAGGCACCGCCTGTTCTTCTTCCATACACCCCCAACAGTTCACCAGTTTAGGCAGTTGACACGGTCCTTCGAAACCACGATCAGATTCTTCGCATTTTGCGGGACAATATTCACATGGCAAGAAATCGAATGAAGCAACAAGCTGATCAACACCGTTCTGAGGGCACTTCTCAAGCAGGTGATATGGTTTTTCTTCGTCTCCAGCCTTACAAGCAATCCTCCCTGAAACTCAAAGGGAATCATAAGATCACTCCAAAGTTCTATGGACCATATAATATTCTTCAAAATATTGGGTCCATTGTTATAAATTGGAACTTCCTCCTTCTTCCCGCATTGATCCAGTATTTCATGTCTCTTGTTTGAAGAAATTTATTGGCACCAACATCAGAGGACAAACTATTTTACCCGACCTGGATAATGAAGGATCCATCCTTTTGGAGCCGGAGGCCATCCTCAATAAGCGCACTCGTTAGATTCATTCTCGCTCTATCTCAGCAGTCTTAATTCAGTGGCACGACATGCAACCAAAAGATGCTACATGGGAACCACTCCTTCAGATTCAACAACAATTTCCACATCTCAAGATTAGAGGACAAAGCTTTTTCTAAGAGGGAGGGGATGTTAGGAACCTATGTCAACCATTCTATTTACTTTGTTAGTATATTGTTGTTGGATGCATATGCTTTGTAAGTCGTCCCGTAGTATTTTTTGATCCATAGTTTGTATTATTGTTGTTGGACGCATATGCTTTGTAAGTCGTCCCGTAGTAATTGTTGATCCATAGTTTGTATTGACCCATGGTTTGTATTGGGACATGGTATTGACCCATGGTATTGGCGCCTACACTTAGTATATAAGTTTGTGTTGAGACCAATGAAGGCACCATGAAGTTATTTGTATTGATCTTGCTCAAAGGAGGTTGCCTCCTCGAAGTGAGCTACGATCAATAAAAATATTCTGTGATCTCATATATTGTGCATTTTATCAATTAATTGTTGTAGGTTCTTCACACTATCGAGGGCCTATAATAGGCCCTAGAGGCTTAGAGCCTCCCAAGGCACCCTAGGGGCTTGGATACCTTCATGGTATAGGAACAAGTGAATATGGGATAAGTAAAACACAACAATTTAGATATGTCTCAGATGTGGACCTCTACAACTCCAAGACAATAAATACAACTAAAGACACTAAATATCGTCCTGAAAATTTCTAAATCTCTTAAATCCTTCATTGGAATCCAAGAAGACAGGGAAGAGTAGGGAAATTCGATCTAGCAGATCCATATGATCTTTGGTGAGTGCACCCAATTAGTTAATATGATTTCTACAAAATCGCTAGAAGCTTCAAGAAGTTACAATTTCCTAATTCCCAATAGTTCATTATTGTTGTCCTCTCAGCTATACCCTAGGGGGATGCCAATCATATTTATATCAATATTCATAGATGATATGTTATATCTATTATTCATCATGCATATATGTCATTGGTTGGATGCTTGATGATCACAATTGTTTCCATCTAGAATGCCAGATGGCCGTATTATAGAGCATATCAAGTACTTCTGTCCATAGAGATCTAAGCACAAACAATCACATAAAAGATACATTGTCTAGATTTATTATTTCTTTACTCTCTACAAACAATATTTAGAATACAGAAAGGATTTTCGTTGGCATTTGATATGTGCAGACACAACAATCTGTGCCATTTAAAATAGTGGAAGAGAAGACAAGCATTGATGCACATGAAGGAATGCATGAATACAGACCTTCAAAGTGATTATATTACAATATGGCATGCATCAATCACTATTTTTCAAAGCTGCAGCAAGATTTTTGGGTTAAGCTACATATGGTATAAGAGATCTTAAATTTTCCTCCAATTAATTATTGTTCTTGGGGCAGGTGACCATGCTAATGACTACATTGATTCTAAGCATACATGTAGAATGCCACCTATTTCAAGGGTAGAGATAGAATGTTTCTTTTAGCCTAGGATCCCTATGTATTTGATTATCCGCGAATATCCGCGAAGTCCACACTAGACTTAATGTGGAACATTCCGCGGTAAAACCATGCAAAGAACTTAATAAAGTGTAAGCTGATAAAGGTATCTCACAAATGAGAAGTTATCTTAAGTCTGTCGAAGGCAATTTGACATTCATGTCCTACATCAATCACACCATCAAATATAATCAAATGATGGCATTCTTTCTGCCACGCCAGATGCAATAGGTGATTGAGGGTAAGGTAACATGAAATGAACTTATTCTAAGGATTCACTGGGCCACAAATGCTTCCAAGTTGAAATCTCCTCCTTTGTTAATAACTTTCGTATTCCTCCATAAAATCCTTCAGCCTCACTCCTTGATTCATGATGACGCTTACTATTGATTGGCGCATGCCTCCATCGAGAAGCAGGGGTATACTAATGAATTCCATCCATGCCGTATCTACAAAGAGAAGTTTTATCAAAACCCAGATAACTCAAAATCAAGGAAAACTCAATTAACTTCAAATGAATGGCAAGTGTTTTCATTTACATAATATACCAAAAATTAGAACTATAAGATTCAAAACTGGTCACCCATTTAATATATATGTATATTCACCGTGAGATTTATCAAACAAATTCCATGAATAAGGCTATGCAAGAAAACAAAGGCAATCTCCAAAGGGTAAAATGATGTCATGGTAAGGATCTATACGTGATCTATACTCATTTCTCTTATCATAAAGATTCCAAGGCTTACACACTGTTCTCAGTGAAGCCTTCTCTTTTTGAGAATGGGAAAAACACTTGCTAACAGTGAATAAAATGTAATAGCAACAACAACAAATAACCTTTTAAATGCTAGGTTTCAGACCAATTTATTTATATGCACCACGTTTCAATCAATCTTCCCACATCATCACAAATACATAAAAAAAGATCAACTAGGATTTTCTATGGCTAGCCATTATGCTACTCATATCATATGGTGCAAATAAAACTTCTGGCAAATTTAAGTAACATACTATGAGCCTCTGATTAGGCATTCATAGAAACATAAATCAGTTTTATTGGATATCAATCTTTTTTATGTGCATGCATAACTAATCAGTTTATTATGTTACTCTGGAGTCTAATGCACGAGTGATTGGCTTGGTTCCTCCAACCTATAAAGGTAGATGCATCCTTAGATTGAGAATATAGGTACAGTTAATAAGCTTTAAATTATGCACACTCAATCAGGATGGTTTTCTACAACATCACATTGAAAGATAAAAATGTAGATCCATCATGTCATGATAATTTGGAAAAATGTGATATCAAATGATATTTTGAGATAAAGTTGCGATCTTACAAGCAATGACAGTGACCCTAGGGTCGTATTCGTTCTCCAGTTCAAGCATACATGACAAGTGGACACTTCAAATGATGAAGCTAGGGCTCTATTACAATCTGTGAATCCCTTTAATTTAGTGAGGTAACATATATGACAAGTGGACATTTCAAGGGATGAAGCTAGAGATATGTTAAAATATGGGAATCCCTTTAATCTACTAAGGTATACGTAAGGTCAGGTGCAACAAAATCACCACCAGTATCAATTGAGAGACAAATTTGGATCTCTTCAACCAATAAAATAATGCAGCGACAATTAGATGTACAATATTCCAAAGTGTAAGAGAAATGAAAAAAATGATGGGAAAAAAAGTTGATCCTGGTATAAATTAATTGATACTTGAAAACTTGAAAATAAAGACAACAAAAAACATAATGAATATGCCCCCAATAGACCAAATGGGAATAGGTGGAAAGAAGTGAATATCCAGCACAACAATTGTTTTTAGTCAATTATATGCATGCCATTAGTAAAAAAATATGCATGGGGATTTAGTGATGATGAAGGAGAAAATTGAACTTTTCCATACAAAGAAATCGTAGATAGATCAATGTGTCCTTTGAGGCTGGATACCCATTAAAAGTTATTAATCAAATAACTTTGTTGGTTATTGGAAATTACACATGACATTAGTCTAGAAAAAATGTGAGTATGGTGACTGAAATTGAATGTACGGTTCATTTGGAAAAAGAGATATCAAATGATATTTCGAGATAAAGTTGTGGGATTACACACAATGACAGTGACCCTAGGGTCATATTTGTTCTCTGGTGCAAGCATATATGACAAGTGTACATTTCAAGGGATGAATCTAGGGATCTATTACAATCTGTGAATCCCTTTAATTTAGTGATGAAGCATATATGACAAGTATACATTTCAATGGATGAAGCTATGGATCTATTAAATCTGGGAATCCCTTTAATTTAGTGAGGTAGAACCAATATCGGGTGTAACAAAATCACCAACAACATCAAGTGAGAGACAGATATGGATCTCTTGAACCAATAAAAGAGTGCAGTGGTGGTTGGGTGTACAAGACTACAAATTGTAAAAGAACTGAAAATGGATGCTGGAAAAAAATTAGACGTAAAGTTGATCCGGTTATATATTAATTGATAATTGAAACCTCAAAAGTAAAGACAAGAAAAAACTTACTGAATATTCCCCCAACAGACCAGATGGGAACAGGTGGAAAGAAGTGAGTACCCACTACAACATTACAACAATTCAGTAGTCACAATCTGCATTAAGAGCCACAATTGTGTTGGTGAAAGAAGAACCTCGCTAAGATAGAGCCGCTCCACTTGATAAGAATACCAAGATCCCATTGCAACATTCAAACAAATGAGGGATAGTTTTACAGGAAAGAACTCGATAAAATATAGAAGTGAAATAGAAACCAATTATATTAGCTTCCAACTTATATTGTTTCATGTCAACCCTAAATTTATGCAATTTACAACAGAGAATGAATAGCCATATTTTCTACAAAACCCCAAAGTAGAATGAAAACAAAAATCAGGGTAAATAATACTTACATTGGACATGACATTTCTTCAATCCTTGTGGAATTCATTCCCTCTTGCATCATTGCAAATCACATAAAGCCCCTGCACAACCATATTAAAATAATTTCATGATTCAATAATGACCACCAAAAAAAAAAGAGAATGTAAATGTCATTTTTCAATGATGTAAAAAATTCTCCACTTCAAATTGCCTTAAATGTTATAAGCTTTATAGTCCAATCCACACTATAAGGAATAGTGTCCATAAAAAAATGAAAGAACAAAAGTATCATTTAAGGCATCATTCTCCATCAATAGCAATTAAATTAAGGAAAGGATGCAATTGTTGATGTATTTGTAACTTTGGAAGATATTCACTTGTATATTGTATGTATTACATTTGTACTTTATTGTATCCCCAACGGAGATGTATTATTCCTCCGATTGGAAGTGTCATCATGTGTACTTGCAAGTGTCGCAAGTTATATTGTAAGTGTCGTAACTTATACTTGATGGGTTATTAGACCACCCTATTGGGGGTCGGCCCAGTCAGCATTATGTTATGTGGTTAAGTTAGGGCCGACCTAGTTGAGTAAAGGTCAAGTGATGTAGTGTATAAATAGAGAGTGTGTCTCTCTCATTTTACACATTCTATTGTTCACTCACTTCGCATTAGTGAGAGAAGAGGAGGATGTGCACAAGTGGAGGAGGAGCATGCTGCTATAGATATTCATCTTTTGGGTTTGATCATGGTGATCATTGTATTGATGCTTATTCTATCTCTGAGGAAGTTGCGGGGTTTTTCACCTTCTTGGTTTTCCCTGGTGAAATGTTTTGTGTCTCTTGTCTCTTGTCTCTTATGCTTCATATGCTGTACATGTTGTTATTTAAGTTAAGATCCTAGATCATAATGTATTAAATTCTGAAAAACTAACATGGTACCAGAGCTAGCCTGAAAGAAGGCACGGTATGGCATTTATGACACTTATTGCACTTGCGAAGCTAGGGCTTGATATAGCAAAAACCATTCATCGTAGAACTTTCACTATAAATTCATTTCGGCACGGTTTCAGGATCTGAAAATCATACAGGTCCAAGATAAGATCCCCATGTACCTTGTGTCCGAAGGAGAGTCTCTAATTCGTTGTACTTTGAGATTTATGATCTGTACAATATAGGGTTTCTGGCTCTTCCAGATCTAAGTCATAAACAGGTGACCTAGGAAAAAAGGTCACAACTTGGGCTAGGAATATCCAAATGAAATTTCGTAAAACATGGCAGGTAGGGCATAGACTGTACTTTCACAAGTTTGATTTTCAGAGGCCGAATTGAACCCGTGACACGTGGCACTCCATACAAGTTCGCTCTCCTGTTTTATCCCGTAAACAGGTCACGTTGCGACACTTGGAATAAATGTCTCTCAAAGAGTCCATTTGAGGTCATACCTGTGGGGTTGGAAAGATAAAAGGTCAGGCTACCATATGCCAAATTTTCAGACCCTATAGATCTGAAATTTAGGAGTTACAATAGAAACAATCAGGTGCATATTTCTGTCAAAATAGAATTGGATTTTGAGCACCTTCATTCATGGCTACGGGAATTTAGGGTTTCAGAGAAAGTTGGAATTTTTGTAATCAGAGACCACAGCTGGATGCTCCTCTTCAAAATTGAAATTTAGAGACCAAGATCAAATTTTTTGGTTGGGAAGAAGGTCGGGCTTGATCAAACCCTAGTTTGGGACTTTGATCGGAAAGGTGAAAAATTAGGGCTTCTACAAAAATGGGAATTTTTGAAATATGTGACCATAGCTAGAAGCTCCTTGGAAAAATCAAAGTTTAGAGCTTTGGATCAAACTATTTGGTTGGGTGAAGCTCCAGGAAACTCAAACCCTAATTCAGGGTCCTCCCTAGTGAATCTGGTAGATTGAAAAGCAAATTTGAGGGGTGAAACTTTGCAAAGTTTTCAAATTCTGAGTATACCAAGTTCATCAGCTCATCAAGGCACATCTTTCTATCCTTTTAGAAGTTTGAAATTCAAAGTTTGAATTTGAGGGTTTCCCTAACAAACCCTAATCCAGCTCCAGTTTCTGCAAATCAAGTGGATTGGGTTAATCCTAGAAGAGAATGGATTGGTCACCTGCATAAGTGAAGAAGTTCCAGTTTCAAAGGGAGATGAGGCTAAGGGCTTACATAAGAAGATTACAAGCAAACTCGACAGGTATGACTTATGGGTATGTTTCGAAATATGTTCATGATTAAGTTTATGATATGTTTGTCTTCATTAAGATTAGTACAATCTTGATTAATTTTAGACTTGTCGTATCACCTTAATAAAATTATGAATGCAAATATTCATTGATTAGGGTTTTGACACTTATGATTGTACTAATGCATTGTGGTGTTGTATGAAGTTGATGTTGTCCGCTAACATGAAAGGTACATCAAGAAAGACAAATCATGTTCTAGTTCAAGAACATATGACCATGTTGACATGAAGATAAAGATTCATCCATTGTCATGGATCACATAGAAGATCTACTTACGAGGTATGTATAACTTGGTTCTATAATGATTAACCTATGAGATATGCAGGTCACTATCACAAGTCATTTAAGAGAACAAGAAGACATCATGTGGGTATGTTAGACATAACCACCTAACATATTAATCCAGGTATGTTTTTCCTATATCAAGTTAGAATCCTACCTTGTGATAGGATCTCTTATATAAGTATACTTGGTATGATTGATAATGATTATTCATGAAGTTATAGGTTTGAGTAATCATGGGTTTAGGCATATTATGCTTCTTACTTTGATTGATGATATGACTAACCATAAAAGTCCTATGGTCAAATAGGAATATGCATGAGTAAAATAATTGTGATAAATTATCTGTGTATGAAATGATCTTGACCATACATGTTTAGGATTACTTAGAATCATAATGTTTTTGATAGTATTAAGATTATACTAAGGAATGTATGTATGAGACCTCGAGGATAACACAATGATGATACTAGTAAGTATGCATAGTGATCGAGGATGGATATAAGTTCAAGGACAGGTAATCCAGAAAGAAAAGATCAAGAGGGAGCACACTCCAGTAGTTCGTACAAGGAAACAAATATTGAGAGGGAGTCCACCCATCAAACAAACAAAGATAAGTATTTGAATTGTCATTTCTTGTATATTTGATTGTTTAAATAATATTGTTCAATGATGTATATACTTATGTTCCTAGACTTAGGTTGTGTATTATGCATATTAGAATAATTGCATTAATGAACAGTATACTACTAATACGCATGTAATGGGTAAGTGGCCTATGGCACTGTACAACATTCCATTGCTACTTATCTAGAATGAAACCTCTTTGCTGACATGTTGGGAGTTGTGCACACTCTTAACAATGTTCTGGTAGAGATTGGAAGGCATCTAGAAAGTTATAGGATATGGATAAATGTTGTATTGAAGCATTGGCTAAAATAATTGCTCGACTGTAGGACATATTTCTTTATGTATAAGAATTTGTTCTGAAAACTATGAGATGTTTATAATCATGCAATTTAACTTGCTTTGTAGGAAAGATCATAAACCATCACCTACAAAAGAAGGACTACAACATTTGTTCAAGCAACAAAGCTATCTATTGAAGATATTGAAGTCCCCAGGATCCGGGATGAAGTAATGGAAGAATACCATGATCCGTCGATCATGAAGAAAGATTTTTGGGATGTGGTCCCAAGACTAGATGGGAAGTCTGTTGTGACTTCCAAAGATCAAGCATGCTGCAGATGGCAGCATAGAGAAATACAAAGCGAGGTTTGTAGCTCGTGGCTTCTCCCAAAAAGAGGGAATAGACTATGAAGAGACTTTTGCTCTTGTATCCAGATACACTTCCATTAGATCAGTACTTGCTCTGGCTGCAGTGATGAAATGGAAGATACACCAGATGGATGTCAAGACAACTTTCTTGAATGGTGTAGTCAAGGAGGAAGTGTATGTGGAGCAGCCACTTGCTTTTGAGACATATGATAGGGAGTCATATGTGTGCAAGTTGAAGAAAGCTTTGTATGGCTTGAAGCAAGCTCCTATGACTTGGTATGGTAGGATAGATAGCTTTCTATCCAGTTTGGGCTTTACCAAGAGTAAAGCAGATTCAAAACTTTATTACAAGGTTGAGGAAGGCAATATGGTGATACTACTCCTATATGTGGATGACTTGTTTTTTACAGGAGAGGATGGATTGATTGTCGATACTAAGAGGAAGCTTGCTTCCGAGTTCGAGATGAAGGACTTGGGGATGATGCACTATTTCCTATGCATGGAGGTGTGGCAGAGTGCAGATGGAATCTTCCTTGGACAAGGGAAGTGTGCAGTAGAGATCCTGAAGAGGTTCGGGATGATGGACTGCAAGGCCATGGCCACACCTATGGCATCGAACCTGAAGTTTCTGTGTGATGCTTCATCTGAGCCGGTTGATTTCACTATGTATCGTCAGATGATTGGGTCCTTGATGTACCTAACGAACACGAGACCAGATATTTGCTTTGTGGTGAACACATTGAGCCAATTCCTGACGGATCCGAGAAGTGTTCACATGGTTGCTGTAAAGCATATTCTGAGGTACCTGAAGGGTAGGGTTGATTATTGTCTCAAGTATGATGCGAATAAAAAGTTTAACCTAGAGGGTTATGTTGATTTAGATTGGGTAGGCAGTGCTACAGATAGGAAGAGTACTTCTGGGTGCCGCTTCAGTATGGGATCAGGTGTGATATCTTGGTTTAGCAGGAAGTCGTCCTGTGTAGCACTGAGTATAGCCGAAGTAGAGTATGTTGTAGCTTGCTTGGCTAGTTGTGAGGAAATATGGCTGAGGAAGCTACTGTCTGAGCTAGTTGATCTCCTGTTGGATGCTACTGGTATCTTTTGTGACAACCAGAGTTGTGTGAAGCTATCTGAGAACCCAATGTTCCATGACAGGTCGAAGCACATTGAGATCAAATATCACTATATCAGGGATATGGTGCAGAGAGGAGCATTGAAGCTCCTGTATGTTGCGACAGATGAGCAGATAGCCGATGTGTTGACCAAGTTGTTGGCCAGAGTGAAGTTTGAGTACTTCAGAGAGAGGCTTCGTGTACTTCAAATCGAGATTCCTTCCAAGGGGAAGTGATGAGTCCGGAGACACAGATTCACATGAGCCATTCTCACATGGTGGTAGGTGTGTCCTCCCATGGTGTAGATATAAGGGCTGGGGCCATTCCGACATGGTTGAAGTGTGTCTTCCCATGGTCGTTGATGTAAGAGTTGTGCCATTCGAGCATGGTTGAAGTGTGTATTTCCATGGCTGCGATATAAGTACTGTGCCATTCGAGCATGGTTGAAGTGTGTCTTCCCATGGTTGCAATATAAGTGCTATGCCATTCGAGCATGGTTGAAGTGTGTCTTCCCATGGATGGGATATAAGTGTTGTGCCATTCGAGCATGGTTGAAGTGTGTCTTCCCATGGCTGCGATATAAGTGCTGTGCCATTCTCGCATGGTTGGAGTGTGTCTTCCCATGGCGTAGATATAAGTGCTGAGCCTTTCATGGATGGTTGAAGTGTGTCTTCCCATGCCGGTGAGTGTAAGTGTTGTGTGATGTGCATCTGGGTTGTGCTCCGTGGACGATGAGGTGACAGTATAGTACACAGGTTTTGCAGAGGCATATAATAAGTCCTGAGATGCTCTTGCAGGTTTTGCAGAGGAAATGTAATCAGTCCTGGGAGATCTTGTAGGTTTTGCAGAGGCAGTGTAATCAGTCTCGAGGTGTACCTACTTGATGGCTTGCTCGCTGAGATGACATGATCAGTATGATCATGAGTATTAGGATGATACTCCGTGGCTATGGACAGGTTGTGCAGTTGCATGTAAAAGATCCTGGGAGATCCTATAGGTTGAGCTGTCTGCTCGTAATCAGTCCTGGGATGCTCTTTCGAGGTTTTTCCATGACCACATGTAATATTGCCCTGGGAGATCCGATAGGTTGAGCTGTGTGCTCGTAATCAGTCCTGGGATGCTCTTTCAAGGTTTTGTGGAAGTCACATATAATATTTCCCTGGGAGATCCGATAGGTTGAGCAGTGAGCTTGTAAAAGTCTTGGGATGCTCTTTCGAGGTTTTGTTGACACACGTAATAAGTCCCGAGGATTCCACAGTATGGACAGTGATGATGAAGACCTATAGGTGGTGGGTCTACATCCAGCATGAAAAAGGGTTGGTTCTGTAGAACTTCTTATGACGAGAAGAATTATGAGATAGCACCAGTGATTGAGATGACGAGTACAATAGCAGTGATGATGATGCTCCGTGATCCAGTGATGATGATCCAGCTCAAGTATTGAAGACTTGTGCCTATATGAGTGTTGATGTATTTGTAACTTCGAAAGATATTCACTTGTATATTGTATGTATTACATTTGTACTTTATTGTATCCCCAATAGAGATGTATTATTCCTCCGATTGGAAGTGTCGTCATGTGTACTTGCAAGTGTCACAAGTTATATTATAAGTGTCATAACTTATACTTGATGGGTTATTAGACCACCTTGTTGGGGCCGGCCCTGTATGAGTCATGTGGGTCAAAGGGTTATTAAACCACCCTATTGGGGGTCGGCCTAGTCAGCATTATGTTATGTGCTTAAGTTAGGGCCGACGTAGTTGAGTAAAGGTCAAGTGATGTAGTGTATAAATAGAGAGTGTGTCTCTCTCATTTTACACATTCTATTGTTCACTCACTTCGCATTAGTGAGAGAAGAGGAGGATGCACACAAGTGGAAGAGGAGCATGCTGCTGTAGATATCTATCTCTTGGGTTTGATCATGGTGATCATTGTATTGATGCTTATTCTATCTTTGAGGAAGTTGCGGGGTTTTTCACCTTCTTGGTTTTCCCCAGTGAAATGTTTTGTGTCTCTTGTATCTTATCTCTTATGCTAGATATGATGTACATGTTGTTCTTTCAGTTAAGATCCTAGATCATAATGTATTAAATTCTGAAAAACTAGCAGCAATGATTAATAATCATCAGGAATTCATCATTTGTCACCTTGCACATTTGAATCTGACTCAGAGACATACATTGCACATAATTTTAATCAATTTTTATTTATATATATCAATTTATGACTACTTATCTTAGACTTATTATTTTTTTCATTGTATGGAACAACATTAAAACATAAACCGTAACAAGTATAGTGGGACACAAATTTAAATTTTAAATACTATGGTGCCTACCAAAATAGAACTCAAAAAAAATCCAGAATGGGAAAAAGAAGAAATAATATTAATTCAGAAAGGCCTCCCAAATAATTGGAAACATGCTTGATAATACCCATAGGCTAATATTTTTATTACATCCTTCTAGTCCTAGTTGTGATGTCACAGTTCTCAAATTAGGTAATCCATTGAAATATATAATAAAGAGATTATAACAACAAATATGGCTTAAGCTGTTCGAGTGTGACACTATTTCCATTCATCACATGTTGATCCCACTGAAAATAAAAAGTAGGATGAAAACAAGAAAAATGATTTCAAATTGAAAAAATAAAAGGAGGAATCCTTGGGATGAGAAAATACATTGAAAAATCACACAACAAACAGAAGGGTTTCATCTTTCAAGACAAAAGTGTTAGAAGGATACATAAAAGGATGAAGTATCCTATTAACATACACTTAGACCAAACAAGAAAAATGCTTTCAAATTGAAAAAATAAAAGGAGGAATCCTTGGGATGAGAAAATACATTGAAAAATCACACAACAAACAGAAGGCTTTCATCTTTCAAGACAAAAGTGTTAGAAGGATACATAAAAGGATGAAGTATCCTATTAACATACACCTAGACCAACTGGCATGTATGTGTTAATTCCCTTTGATGGAAGGTAACCTATTCAGGATTCAAACACCTTTGCTAGGTAACTCAAACAAATTACATTATAATCTCTTGAAAACAAGAGACCAAACATAAAACAAATTCCACAAAAAAAGGACAAAAAGAAGATACAACATGAAATAGATGCAAACCTGTGTGCAAAACTCTAGTCCTCTTGCAATACATAATTGTTGCACCACAGCTATAAGAATTAGTCCATCTTCAACAAAACTTGTTAAATAGATTGAACACTTCCATACACCAAGATATGAACAAATGCTAATGCTTTCTCTTGGACAAACTATATGGTATCTAAAACATATATTAATAGCCAAGGTAATATGGAAATGATCTTTTAAGTATCTAGTACCGAAGTTGGACAACCCAACAATGCATTGGAAAGCAGTATTAGTCCTTGGAACAATGAAGAGAAGCATTAACAAAGTGAACAAAATTTAGGAGAAGGGTGGAACACAAACAGGGGAACTAGGAAATAGAGAACAAATTACTTACATAAGAAAACGTGAAGAAAACAAGCCAGTAACAAACTATGGACAAAAATTTGTGATAGATTTGCTTCTTTTGTTAAATTCAAATGTGAAAGTAACTTGCGATCCCTCTTCTCAAAATAAATAGACTTTGGGCAGAAGAGCTACCATGCAAGAACTTTGTAATTAAATAACCACTACAATGGAAAACAATGCATAAGTTGATCGGTATCATAGAATGCCATACTTACAGTGACAATCTCAACTGAATAGTACCCCCAGTCAACATAGTCTCCCATGAACAAATAATTTGTGTTAACACCCAAAATGACCCTCTGGGTGGTGAGAGAAAGACACTTCGAGGTAACCACAAAACCACTTTAGACTGTACTTCTGACCTAGTACAATCAGAGAGGGATCTCTCACTATTACAAACCCTTCTAGCTCAGGATGTTCAATCAAACACATTCAGAGGGTCAGATTTCTGGTAGGGCAATTTGTTTTTAAGGTTTTGGTAAGATAATCACGAGAGGGACCATTGGGCAGTGGAGTCAAAACATAGCACATATATCAAATAATAGTGTTGTTGCATAGAATATCAAAACAGAGGCAATATAGCCATCCATTTACAGTCAAAAGGCTGTTGTCTGGTGGTAAGGGAAGAAAAAATGAAGAGTCCATTAGCATGGGCATCTCACAAGGGCAAATCTGTTGCCAACTTTAGTGGAAGAGTTTTGTGAACAATTGAAATTAAAAAGACAGAGCATGAGTGCATGAATTCTGTCTTAATCTATACTTATCCATGCATGAAAAGGAATACAAAATGGAAAAGAGAAACAAGGAATACATACACATGAGAAGAAGAAAATACAAACTATAAGACAAACAACACATGAATCTCTGTCAAACACCAGCTAAAACACTACAATTCTATTAATTGTTATGTCTCAAAACAGAACTCAGCCTTCTCAAGTCTCGGCCCACTGATTTTCCAACCCTTTTCTATCTCTACTACATGGGAATTTATAGGCCCTCGGGCTCAAATTTTCTAACCGAGAATAGTTGTGGCTGTGCCGACACCTATATGGATCAGTCCACCACCCTTTGAAAGCTAATTACAACAGAGAATGAAAAATTATAGACATACATGACCGACTTTGAGGGTGTCACTGCATGATTGTGTACTGCACCGGCCCCTGAGCAGCTGGTAGGCCCTAAGAGGCCTAAAAAAATAGGAATATTACATATATAATTAAAAAATTCTAAAACAGACTGATGTGACGGAAAATAAAAAACATCATGAACATGCTGCTACCCTACGTCATGGCTATTATGTGGTCTTGCTGGTCGAAGAAATCCTCCACTTTGAGGGAATCAACTTCTGGTGCTTCTTCTGTCGAAGGAGGAGGTGTCGCTTCCTCAGTGGGGATTATGTAATCTCTAAGAATATTTGCAATTTGGTGAGTGGGATGCTCAACTTCCCGGACCCCTTTCCTTTTCTTCCGCTGAGATTTCATGGGCACCTGTCGCTCTTTGGGCTCCTCGGGCTCACTGGCTGAACTTTCATCTACGTGGTCGAATTTTACAGGAGAGGAGGGAATGGGATCATCCTCCACTTCAGACCACACCTTCTCTGGCATGAAAACCACCTTGGTATTTGGATCTTCTACCATAACTAGTCCTATCTGAAAATATCGGGGCTGATGAGTTTGCCACCCTCTCGATCATGGATGCGGACAGTAGATGCTGTGGAATCTGATATAATAAGGTGATGATAAGGATAATTATTTGGCATGATTGCTTGCCAAAACTCCTCACACGCAGCAGGACGATGACTGTGCTTCGACATGGATTTGAGTAAGGTAGATTAGACTTTCGTGGCAGGTGAAATGGAAACTAGCGGCTTTGATGTGGCCCCTTTTCTTTGGGAAATGATTTGTATGCAGCAGAGGTGTTTTTTAACCCTTCATTCCTATGATTGACTCGACACCGTCAATTTTGGTCTCCCTCACATCCAAACCGTCGAATGGTGTGGCCCCTACCGCACTTTGCATAATCGAGGGTTGCTTCCCATCCGCGCTAGTTCAATTTGCAAACTTATTCTCCGCCATAGATCTGAACTCCGTCGGATTTGGGCCATTGAAACCTGCACCCCTCTACCAAAAGTTTGCAAATATGAAAATTCCTATTCATCACGCAAGTCATATCCATGAAGTATTTCCTAGCCGTTGATCTACATCGTCGACCATTGATTTAACCCCAACATGCCCGTGGGTTACGCATGACGCCTCCGCTTAAACCACCGCCACTTTCTCTGCGAGATTACTTCTCAGCCGTGGATCCTCATCGCCCTAGATCGCCACCCTCCATGTGTGCCACTTTTTAACTGAGTTTAGACTTATGCTCTGGTCATTTCCTCCCTCAAGCCACAAAAAATGATCCAACTTTCCCACTTAGCACTCTTCTGGGCCAATTTGCACAAATCCTCAAGGCTTTCTCCATTTACTTAAGGGTTTAAACCTCCCCTTCATCCAGGACAAAGCTAGTGCTAACAACTGGATCCTATTGGGGATGCTATCCTCCCTGTGAGGTAGCAAAGAACCCCCGCAAACTAGTTCCTGATCCATGGGGACTTTCTCATCACTAAGTTTGCAACATGTAACTCCTTATTGAAAACTGAAAATTGTAACATACCATTGCGACTAGAAATGCTGAAAAGTGCTCTCCAGATCGAGCTTGTTTTTGCACAAACTACCCTACCCTATGCTACTGAAATGGCTGCAACATCAAGTGATATGAAAATTCCAATGTAACCAATCCAACAATTGCTCCAACAGGAAATCTTTCACAACATGCTTATCTAAAATCAGAAAATAATGACATAAGGGCACAAAGCAGTGATGATAGGTGTAATCATTTTGGAAAAAACACAACCAATCATTCAAATTGGAGGGTTTTTCCATGTAATAAGATATTGGGTCATAAAAGGAATGATATCCCGCACATTCCTTTGTCATTCCTTTGGCATGACAAGTCAGTTCCAGCTGTAACTTATGAAGCACCCTGTCAAGTTGTGGTCTTACTTGCAGATTGGTAGATTTACCTTCAAGGGAACTATAACTAGCATGCCCTTCTCCTTTGTCACTCAGGCTAAGTAAAGGTATTGAAGGTTCATGACAAGTTTCAAATGGGACTTGAAAATCATGTATGCTAGGTCCCTCAACCAATTCAATAGGACTAAAATAATCGGCTTCATACATACCTTTCTGATGTGGCTTTAGCTTGGTGATATGAAAGGTTGTTTCAATACATGGACTGTCAACAATATCACCTCCATGGCTATTTAGAATTCCCGGGTTAAAAACCTGATTCTGCTCTGATGCATCAAAAGACATTCCATCCTGGATTTCAAATGGATCAAGGAGAAGGACTTCTTCTTGATATGAAGACTCTGGACCCGAATGATATGTAGAAAACGTAGACTGGCTATCCTGGTTCTCTTCCAGACTGCTCATTATCTGATCAGCATGTTGAATGTCTTCATTAAACTCAGAAGAAATAGCAAGAAACCCTTTATTTCTACCACCATCTACCCCATCTTCTACTAAGGAGAAAACCCTAGTTTGTTGAAACCCTTCATGAATAAATTGATAATCAATCATCTCTCCCTCTTTCTGATGAAAACAGGGTTCCACATGTAAGGCCTTTGAGCTTCCTTCATTCATGACCTCCAAACCTTCTTTCACTGTGCCACACAGTTTAGAGCAGAGAGGCAAGGTGTTACCTTCATCAAGCTTACTATCTCTATAGTCTGCAATGATGAAATCTAGGGCTACTATCTGATTTCCTTCTATGACTGGTTTCTCTAAATAGCAAGACTGATTGTATGCCTTCTTATCCCCTTTATCCACTTCTAATAGGTTTATCACACCTTCTATCACTTCGACTTTCTAATTTTGGTTGGGGATTTCATTCCTTTGCTTCAGCAATCTAAATGAAGGATAACATAAAGGAAAACGGTCACTTCCATACCATTTACTATCCATACAATTTTTAGACCATAGATCATAAGTTTCAATCGAGTTTTCTTCACCAGATGACCTGTAATTTTTCAGAATTTTCTGTTGGTTGTTTATGTTCCTCCTCCTTATATTCATATTCATATTTATCATATACAGGAGGACTAAGATCTTCTTCAAAACCTTCAACCTACTGATTTCCCTCTACATAAAACAAATTAGTGCTATTCCCCCCTTGCACATCTGTGGGCTGGCCATTTCTCTGTTTACCATGAAAAGGATGGGGAAACAAAACATATCCTTTATGTTCATATCTTTCTTCAATCTTGTTATTGCTGCAACATCCCCCCCCCAAATTTTTGTAAATATTGCGTCCCTCCTATTCTTTTGTTTAAGCACTTGTTTTTTATCAAATCTTTCTCACTTAATCTTCAACTTTTCCTGAAAGTGTTGACCCTTCTAGTTCTTTTGTTTTTTTGACTAAGGCATTTTTTCCTTCTATTGAAAAGTAGTGCGCTGTTTTAAATCTTAACTGTGCACATCAGTCGACACCATTTTAATGGTTAACTGTGCGCGCGCTCAAAGCGTAGATTGGAAGCGCAAACTTTAGACTTATGTCTTGTGTGAAAGGCACACTTTCTAATACTTATGCTTCCGCCTCGTTGCCAAAACTTGGCTTTTCAGCAAAGTTTCCCCGCGCAAATTAAAGGTTTAAAATCTACGCCGTATTAAAGCATGATTCTTTCGCAGAGTCTAAGTCTAGCTCGACCACCATCGGCACAATTTCTAATAATAGGACAAGCACTTTGGTGTAGGATTTTTCCTTAAGAATGCTGACACAAAATATCTTAAGTCTTTTCTTTATGGCTCATTGGCGGAGTTCCCGTTAGTGCACATTTCGTGACTAAAACTTGCGCCAAAGGCACAAGGCTTATCCATATAGCTCCAGCTTCCATATTCGTGCCTCATCTTTCATCAAATTCTAATTTTGGCGCAATGCTATCATGACAGAGCTTAATCTTTCAATCGCCACTTTGGCGCAGGACTTAACGTTATGATCACTGCTTAAGCGCAGGGTTTAATGTTGTGATCGCCACATTGGCGCGAAGTTTTATTTTGGTGCATGTGCAACCACGGAGTCGGGAGGGTCATGAATGTGGCCATGTGCCGTTTTAAATGCACAAGTTCTTGAGCCCCGTGCTCATAACTTCACCAACCTATCACGTACGTGAATTAATTGCCTCCCCTATATGAATGCATAGAACGGGATTTTAAAACATCACTCGACCACTGCCATAGGAGAACGGAACTCGCTATTTGATATCAAACTCTGACTACACTACTGCCCATCTCGGAATGATCGCTAGCCACTAGGGAACACTGCCAAGCTGATAGGTAGGTGCTCGACCCCTCCTCTCTCCATTTTTCGAGGTTCTCATTTGTACTCGCACCCCTTTAGTACCCTTTTATCGACTATATATATATACGCAAAACAAACATATACGCACTAAGCGGTTAGTTGTGAGTCGAAGCCATGAAGACACGGAACCAACGTATGCAAACCAGAGCATGGAAGGCCCTATCCTCCCATGTGCGCTTCAAATTTTTCCCACTATCGCGTACTCGACATCCTAAGTAATTTTTCCATGCATCTTGCCATCTCTGAGTTTGCCCGGTTATAGCTTAATGGCCACATATCTTGCATTCCACGCTCAAATCTGTAGCTAATGCTTTGCTTTTCCGGTTAAAACGCCATATACACCGCATGGAAAATTCACCGCCAAGCAATGATACCATTCACACCAAGGCCACATAAAACCCACAGCGCTCGGCCAAAACCACCTTAGAATATGTTGAGAAAAATCGACAGGCTAACAGTGGTAGTTTTATAAATAGCTCCGTTTTTTACTTATAGAGGCCGGCTACTGTGAAAGAAGAACCAGTAAAACCACCCATGTGATATTTGCCAGGAATTGCTTGCAAGAATGCAGTGGTCTTACCAAGCGCACAAAACATTTTAGTTACTTATGCATTTCTGTGAATGACATGACACCATTAAATGCTCCAATTCCTTATTCCTTCATTAGTCTGTCTTGGCTAGGTATTTTTGATTTGGAAGACACCTACATATTGAACAAAGTAATGGTGCAAATGAGAAGCTTTATTGCTACCTTTCCACCATGTCAATTTCCTTGTTGTTAAACTTTCCAACTCTTGTCTTTCCTCTTGGTATTACGTTGACAATGAACTAGCTTTGTCGTGATAAGCTAATTGAACATGAAATCAATACAACCTTGATCCTAACCATCATTCCAAGAATAATGAAACCATAGTGCCATTTATGTTATATATGAAACCAAAGTGGCTTGTATAGCTTGTTGGCATTTGCGGCTAGTATTTTTCATGATTTTCAATTGTGAAATGGTAGCTGCAATTGTGAGTTAGTTGATCATTTTGTTAAAACAGCTTCCATATTATGAAAGTGGCATATTCTGAATTTTTCATAATTGTTTTGCTAATGCTTGAAGGTTATCTAGTTAAAACCAACTCTGTCATATTTTCTTTCTCATATCTATAGGAGGTTTTTCATTTTAATAATGGCTGAATGCCTACATACTCCTTATTTGTACTGCCTTGCTTACCGCAGGATTGTCATGCATAGGAGGTCTACAAGGAAGAAGGCCGTGCAAAAGACAGATTCATATTTAGATGTAGAAATCCTATTGGACACTTCACTCAAGACAATGTTTACTGACACACAAACTACAAACAATGTGCCCCCTGGGAGTTCTGCCCCAGAATTTCAGTGGGGTGATCTATATAGGTTTATCATGGACCAAGACAATTCTCAAGCCTCCATAGAAGACGCTCTGGTGTATGCAAACATCCAAAGGTCTTACCTCCATAAGGAAACAACTCGTCCTGAATTGTTCCCATGTTCTGAAGTCATTGGCTAGTTGATCCCTCACGTCAGGATTGGCACTAGGTTCATAAATGATAAAAATGGGATGAACCTAGCATCTTTTGCTCCTGATCATATCAAAGCCACCTATACATTACCTCACCCCAAAGCTTTGTTAGATAATAAATGGATAGTAGAACATCTTATGGACCCGCTGGACGCCACCAGGAAAATGATGATAGCTGACAGACAGATAAGAAGGAGGAATAATAATGAGTATGAGAGCAACCTCCTAAAGACTCCTTATAGACTCATTGTCCTGATGTTGAGCCGGATCTTTGGTATGCCAAATGGAAATATATTTAAGCTCGGATGGGTACCAGTAATATTCTATAAATCTATGCATGGTACCATCTTTAATTGGGATGATATAATTTCAAACAGCTTGGTCTCATAGCTAACTACTGCCCAAGGAGGAATGACTCAAAAGAAGGCGGAATTCTTTATGTCCTCATACTTGATAGACTGCCTACTGAGAAAACACACCTTCCCTGACTTGGGTTGCTCATGGAGTAGAAAAGAGACACCTCTCTTCATGGCCTATCAACTCACATGGGAAAGCAAGTACGCGAGCTATTACAAGCAGGTTTGTGAGAAATTCATCATGCCTCTATACCAGCTTATTTTTGTAAAGGAACCAGATTGCATGTCGGAGAATGCCATGCCCATTATCGAAGCATTTGGCGATTATTACCATGGTGTAGAAGGTACCTATATCTGAATGAGTGGAGGATCCGTAGCTCTTTTTGTACTCCCGAGATATGCTACAGATTTTGTGATACACTGGGAAGCCATAAGGAAACTCTTCAGCATTGGCGGGATCAACATAGTTCTCACTAAAAGGAAGAAAGGGATGCATCTGCCAATGCCTTTCACTATTGACACATACAACCTCCCAAAGTCCAGGGAAGGAGAAAACTATGTTCAAGATCTAGATATCTTCCATTTTGGCACAAAGTTTTTCAGAAGGCATGACCCTTGTGGTACCGTTGCCGAACATGTTATTGATGTCAAAGTCAGCTTCGAGTATTCCCATCTTATGTAAAAGGAGGAAGAGTTTTTCCATAGTGCTCAGAACTAAACGGAATTAGGCAAGCGTTACAAGAAGAAAGGTGGAAAGAGCTCTAACCCTAGGCCTGTCGGCCTAATACAAAAGGAAAAGGAAGCGTCAATGTCTCAATCAGGAGATTCGTTAGGAATAGAACAAGAGGAGGATGACAAGATATTACGGGAACAAACTATCAAACATCAGCAAGATCAAGAAGCAGCTAGGATCCAAAATGAACAAGTTGCCAAGTTGCATCAAGAATCCAGCAAGAGTAGGCTATTCAATTGCAGCAGCAAAAGGAAGCTGCTAGAGTATAGAGGGAGTAAGAGAAAAGGGCTTTGGAAGATGAGGATGCTAGAAACCAGAAGGAAAAGGAAGTAGGGGCCCAAAGAGAAGAAGAAGACTGAATATTTCAGGAATAGGATGCTAAACTGCAAGAGGAGAAAGAAGAAGAGAGGATTTTGTTAGAAGAGGCAGACATATTACAAAAGGAGTTAGCAGAGCCATCTGAAAGGCAGGAAAGGGAGTAGACTGAGAAAACTCCCGAACCAGAACCGTCTACTCCACAAGACATGGAATTGGATCCGCCGCTGATAGACCAACCAGGGATAGCTTGAGAAGGGATTGCTTCTACTGAAGGATTAGCGTTGACCCCGTACAACCCCAGAAAGTAGCGCCAGGTGGCCAACCTGGATTTCGTATATTTTCACGAGTGGAAAAGGGCTATCATTGACCGAAGAGTAAGTAAAATGGAAATTGGGGAGGACTTATATGAATTCAGGGTACCGGAAAGCACACTGGTCCAAGGAATTGATGTTGACCCTTCATTCCAAGCCCAATGCACTGTGGCATCAGCCAAGGCGAGTAAAGCCAATACTGATCGGTTAATAAATGAGGTCAAGCATTACAGAGATAAATGCTTCAAAATAAGAGATGACAGGAAGAGGGAGGTTCTAGAAGAAAATGAATTGAAGAAGAATTATAGGGAAATGACAGAAGAGAAGTTAAGGATAACTTCGGGAGCTCTACAACTTGAAAATGAGAAGAATTCACTAGAGATGCAGCTTGCCGTCTTAGAAGACGAGCAAAAGAACTTAAAGGATCGAATATCAGAATTGGAGGAGCTCGAAGCCAGCAAGGACCAACAAATTCATCTCCCTAGGGATTAGTATGAGGGGTTACTTCAAGAAAAGGAGCAATTGTTGAAACAGCTCAAAGAAGCAGTGAAAAACAAGCAAGACCTGTTCACGTTTCACATGCAAGCATGTGACATGCAAATAAAAGGCCATCAACTGCTAGTGCTGATCTCAGGAGAAATTTACAATGTGAAAGAAATGATCATGAAGATGACAGCCATCGAAGTCGGAGCCTTAAAGAACAAAGACAAATTTGCAGAGCACGTGGAAGAGTTAAAACAACAATTTGAGTGGAGAAGAGGAAAATCTGGATTCCCCTCAAACTTCCGTGCCACCACCAAAGAAGAAGTTGACTTAGATGTAGGAGTCCTTGAATTCAGTAAATATTGTGGCACCAGGCTAAGCTTGGAGATCAGAAAGACTGTCTGCAAATGTCACTCTTTCTACTCCAAAATTAGAGAATCCCATGGCAAGTGCCACTTGGTTCTGCCTGAAACTATCTATGAATTCCTAGGACGAGAACATCGGTTGGCTAAGTTGCAAGGAGAGTTGGACCAAGTCTTGGACTATGTTAAAAAGGTAGAGGTGATAACCCAAGATGAACTCCAACAGTTCATTGGCCAGCCCGCTGTGCATATCTATTTTTTGGAAGCAATTTCCCAAGAAGCAGCAGCAAGAGTAGCACAAGTCAAATCAGATCTGTGCAAACATGAGATTGCAGCAAAGGCAACAATATCTGTTCAGAGCAAAATTATCTTGAAAGAGCTCAGTCAATGGGCCACCCATATCCAAAGTGTAGATGGAAAGCATCCACAAGCAAGCCAGTTGGTGGGAATGAGTCAGCGAGTCAGCAAAAGGAAGCCAAATAAAATAGATAAACCATCAGAATTCTTATTTGTCTTAATGTGAGAAAAGGCTGAAATTCCTTTATTGTATAAATGCTTTAAAAGACAGTTGGCTCTGATTTTGTCTTATATGGAAGGATCTCCACGAATCTGTGGGTTTTGTAAGTGTGCACTAAAGGACAAATTAGAAGGTTCTAGAGTTTAAGGTACACCTGTCATCTCAAAGAACAATTTGTAAATTTATAAATAGAAGAATAGAAGAGGAATAGAGGACTTTTTGCAGGTGAAAGAAATTTTCTAGCTTGTACGAATTACTTTGCTACTTGCTCTAAGAACTAGAATTTTGCCTAATGAAAGCCTGGAGAGGACGTTTTTGTATGGAAATGTGTATTGAATGCTTGCTGGACTATTCTTGTGTCATTCATATACCACTGTGAGATTTTTCTTTGCTATATGAATTATTTCTGTGTAATGGATGATTTTGCTTCTTTATGTACAATGATGTCTCTCTTAAATGAGTAATGGAATTCATTCAGTGAATTAAAGCTATCTTTAATATCTTTTATCTTATGCTGAGATTGTATCTTTATGATTTTAATGGCTATCTGTATGATCTTTAGATGTTTCTTTTAGAGTATTGCTCATATTTACAGTTTGCTCCTTGCAAGGATAGATTAGATTTGCTTATATTGTTTTAGGTTAATTTTGATTAGTTGCCTGCATTTAGCTTAGGGAACTTGCATGTCATCTTTAAATAAAATACATAAATGGTGGATCAGGCCCCAACCAGTGTAAAGAACAAGAATCTTTAAATCTTACGATAGCCGAAACCGTTAACCGGACTGATTCCCCACACCAAACGGTGAGCGATCTAGTTGTGCTTGTTTACCGGGGAGAATCCATTTCTGATTGATGCTGCGATTTCCAAGGCATTAGCAGATTTGGCTCTAGAAGGAGGACCACCAGTGCATGGCTGATGAAGGAGTTTCCTCCATTGGCAGAAACATTACTGGAAGCTCGCTTGAAACAGTAATTTCAGACAATCCAAATCTTGAAGTGACAAATCAAGAAAACCTCAATTCTGATTCTGAACAGCAAGAAACACTGTATGTTGTACCTTTTACAGAGGTAGAAGACTTAAGAAGGCACACGCGAGCTTATGTTAAACAATGCGGTGGTTTAAATGCAATAAATTTTCTCCCTAGAAGAAGAACTCCTAAAAGAGAAAGACAGTATACCCGTGATTCAATTCTGGTGCATAACTTTGAAGAGCTGGTAGATTTATCTTTAGAAGAGATCACAGAACCTCTGAAAGAAGTCGATTTTGAAGATCCAGAAAATCTTGGAGATCTTTTCACTCCAAAGAATTCTCTACCTCATACTCCACATGATTCTCCACCTAATTCTCCACATAGAGCCATGGCTATACCTGCATGGAGGGCCAGGGGGGCATTAAATTTAGTTGGACCATTCCACAATCTGCCTAAAAATCCAGAGAAGGTTTTGCCTAAGTACGACCCAGGTAAAGGCATATCTGCTGAAGATCATCTTAAGAGTTTTTATTTAGCTTTGAATCTTTTAAATGTACAGCATGAAGATGTAGTCTGTAGGATTTTCCCATACACATTTGAACCGAAAGTTTCTTCCTGGTATTTTAGCTTACAAGCTAGCTCAATTTCCAATTGGGAGGAGTTTGAAAAATGTTTTTTAAATATGGGAATCAAAAAACTGTAGATACACTCATAAAAGAATTATTGTCCATGAGAATGGAAAAGAAAGAAAAGGTTCAAGACTTCAACCAAAGGTTCACTACGCTCTTGAATAATTTTAGCGAAGCAACTAAACCTGCAGAAGAATATTTAGTTGAATATTATACAACAGCACTTGAAGGCCCCATAGCAATGTTCGTTACAAGAACTAAGAAGACCACCCTGATAGAAAATTTCGAAGAAGCTAGGAAGGTGGAAGAAGAAGCAGACATCATTGCTAAACATGCCTTAGATGTAGAAACAAAGCCAACAACTAATAGAAAACCCTTGCTGCTTACTAGGAAGAAAGAAGAGTCATCAACAGACATGGAAAATGTAGTTAAAATGATGCAGAAAATGTCCAATAAAATTGTAGATCTTGAGAAAGATAAGGCAGCTAGTACATCTAGGAAGCCTTTCAAACCATTCTACAAGAAGAGAGAAGACAGTGACCAGCCTCATCCACCTATGAACAACTCCCCTGTTTTAAATCTAAATGAAATAGTAATGGAACACTTTTGTACCTTTCATCAAGAGCCGCACTCTGAAAAGAGTTGCCCACAATGGATTAATTCTATGAGTTTAGTAACGAACCAAATGTTGGATTCAAATATTACAGATCAAGATGATCCTCCAGAGGAACAAACCCTTGAAGTAGAGGAGCCCTCCCCAGATACCACCATGGTATTATGGGACTGGGTACCTTTAACTGAATTAATAGAAGACGATCCCTTGGAGAGCCCAGTCTCTGCTATAAACATTAACACTCGCAGTAAAGGTCCCATTGCAGATCCAGTTCCAAGCTCAACTACGCCCAAACCTAAAGTTTCCAAAGAGATACATAAGAGACACATTATAGTCATTTTGCCTCAACCTAAAGCTAACCCAACAGCTTCCAAACAGCCAAACGTTGACACAACATTCCAACAACCAAAGGTCACATTGAGCAAGACAGACAATCAAACAAAAGTTGTAAAAGAATGTGATATGGGATATGACATCATTGAAGATATAAAGAAGGTAAAAGCAAATGTTTCGATATTCGATATGTGTAGTCTGCCCCAACAACGAAACAAGTTGTTGCAAGCTCTTCAATCCCAACCCATCACTCCATTAACAGACACTCAAGAAGACCTTGAAATTAATGAAGCCAGTATCGGCAGGAAATCCACATCCCAGACATTGCCTTTTCTTTTAACTTTTGAAATCTTCAATCACAATGTACACAATTGTCTGGTAGATTCTGGAGCATCCTCGAATGTCATGACACTGTTGATCTGTAAGAAGATTAACGGTCAACCAATTCCATCTCCCGCTCAGATTATTCAGTTAGATGTTCAGATATCCACATCATCATTTTCAGGACCTTGCATGCAATTAAGGTTTGCATGCAAATTCTAGGGTTTGCATGCATCCCAGTCACCAAGTTGATGCCTCCAACACCTTAGCCACTTCATTCTAGCACCTGGGAGCTTGTTACATCAGTTCTTTAGCCCTCCTAGTCAGGAAGGTGCCCACTTCTCACCTACTGCCAGAGAAGGGCGCACTTCTTCACCTACCACTTCAGTTACACTTAGTTAGTTCCGATTCTCCTTGATTTGAGGCTAGTTTCACTCTTGACTGACTGATTCACTCCGATGGACCTCCAGATTGACTAGATGACTTGTTCTAACTTCAGTTAAGCCTCCCATGCGCCCTCCACTGAGTCTCTTTCCCTATATCAGTTCTACACACTTCAGTTACATATGTTACACTCAGTTAGACTTAGATTGACACCTGGATGACTGGTTCTTGTGCATTGATGACCACCACTGATTGATGATGGGGACTCCTAGTTGGAGTCAAGCTACTCCATTCAGTGATTCGAATGGCCTACTTAGTCCATTCGAATTGGTCACTCACATTGTTACTGTATTTTATTGTAATCATTCACCCTTACTGGGATATTGAGCACTAATGCATGTTTTGCACAGTTTTACACCATATTTTCTATTTTCATCTGTTGTGATTGATTTACTTGTTCATTAGATTTGTTGTGACTAATTTTACATGGTATCAGAGCCATGGCGGGGGAAAGACTTCTTTTCTGCAGGTGTTCTACATGAGGATTGAGTGAATTGCTCACCAATATATTTCAACAGCGGCATGCAAAATCTCATGTGCATTCGCTCATGTGCATGCAAGGCTGAAAACATAGTGTTTGTTTGTGTGTGATTTGCAGGTTTCTTACTTCCTCCATGTGCATTCGCTAATGCAAAGATGGAGACTTCTTCTTCACAAAATATTCTTACTTCATTAAAATATGATGAATGGAAACCAAAGATGATTGCATTCTTGAAGAGACAATGTCTTTTTGATATGTGCATTGGTAATACAAGAGATTTTGATTCCGATGAAGAGGAGAATGATTGGCTCAATGATTGTGACAGAGCTTTTGGAGCAATGTGTCTTGTTATGTCTCCTTGTATGTGCTACCTCAGTAATACTGCTGAAAATCCAAGTGATCTATGGGTCCAACTTGACAGAGAATTTGGAAAGCAGGAAGAAGAGGATCATGCTAGATTTTTGGAGAACAAGCCCAGTGAGATATCCTTATGTGTTCTTTCCGATCATGTCTTGGCCTCAACAATTTTTCAAGATGAAGAAGAAACTGTGGATTCAAAACTCACTCTCTCAATGTCTTCTATTTCAAATTCTGAGCAAGATAAACCAGCTCATACTCTAGATTCCGAAGAGGTTCTTGAATCCTCTCCTTCACATGAGTTTGCCGACATGTAGAATAATGATCTACTTGAAGTTTTGGAGGTAAAATCTGATTTTGGAGGTGAAGCATTCGCCCTCCTTGATTGCATGCCTCCTATAGACTTATGTTCTATCATTTGCAAAGTTTCTCAAATTTTTAATGAAGATTAAGAGCACTACCATTCGCTTGAGTTCAATTCTCATGCATTTTTTGCTGATTTTGGTTTTGATCTCACCCTTGTTGGTTCAAAGGAGATCTCAAGAAACCATTCATCTATTCTTGGAGCTGATTTAACTTCTATTGATAAGAAGTTCAAGTTTCAAGAGCTATTTGATCTTATTGGAGCTTATCCTACCTCACTTGGTTCGAATCACAGGTTCCAGGATCATCCTCATATTTTCAGATTTGTTCTCACCATTTTCGGTATGAAGAGCAAGTTCATAAAGTCTCCACATTCGCTTGCATCCATTGATGGATAATTCAAGCACATGTTTTTGGAGCATGATCCATTTACTCCCAAGAGTAAGATACCTCCAGACATATCTACCTGATTTTGGAGCAGTTAAATCTTTTTGTTACAGTCCATTTTGAGGGGGGGGTTTTCCCATGAGGTTTTCTCCATTTCCTCGGTTCATGGATTGTTCTTTATTTGGATTATTATTGTATTGGGGTGACCTTTGGTCTCAGTAACCAGGGCCCTACATTTTTATTTTTTTTCACATCATAGTCTAGCTTGAGGGGGGGTTTTCGGATATCCACATCATCATTTTCAAGACCTTGCATGCAATTAAGGTTTGCATGCAAATTCTAGGGTTTGCATGCATCCCAGTCAACAGGTTGATGCCTCCAGCACCTTATCCACTTCATTCTAGCACCCGGGAGCTTCTTACATCAGTTCTTTAGCCCTCCTAGTCAGGAAGGTGCCCACTTCTCACCTATTGCCAGAGAAGGGCGCACTTCTTCACCTACCACTTCAGTTACACTCAGTTAGCTCCGATTCTCCTTGATTTGAGGCTAGTTTCACTCTTGACTGACTGTTTCACTCCAATGGACCTCCAGATTGACTAGATGACTTGTTCTAACTTCAATTAAGCCTCCTCCCTCCACTAAGTATCATTCCCTATATCAGTGCTACACACTTCAATTACATATGTTACACTCAGTTAGACTTAGATTGACACCTGGATGACTAGTTCTTGTTCATTGATGACCACCACTGATTGATGATGAGGACTCCTAGTTGGAGTCAAGCTACTCCATTCAGTGATTCAAATGGCCTACTTAGTCAATTCGAATTGGTCACTCACATTGTTACTGTATTTTATTGTAATCATTCACCCTTACTAGGATATTGAGCACCAATGCATGTTTTGCACAGTTTTACACCATATTTTCTATTTTCATTTATTGTGATTGATTTACTTGTTCACTAGATCTACTGTGACTAATTTTACATTAGATAGGACTGTTGTTAAAGTTATTGGGGAAATGAAGGATGTTCTCATTAGGTTGTCGGCAGATTCTAGAATATGTGAGTTCATTGATATAATGGTAGTTGACATTTCTGAAACCTATGGTTTAATCCTAAGCAGGGACTGGTCCACAAAACTAAATGGTTACTTTGGAACTGATTGGTCCCATTTATGGTTACCATATCATAATAGGCAGAATCAGATTAAAATTTTGAGGGAACCATACATGAAACAAAATGTAATTCAGCTAGAAGGAAAGAACGAAGCTGTAGCCTTCTCATCTTCAGTTTTGGGGAATTATTTCTTAGAAATTGATCCGGGTAATTATCAATCTGAAACTATTAGCCATGAATCAGATAAATAGTCTAATCTCCTTCATTTTTCTCGGACTGATGATATCAATTGTAACATATTTAGCTTAGTCACTGACTTAGATCATAAAGATACTAACTTAGTTAAATCAAACAATGTTTTTTGGACTTTATACTTTGATGGTTCCAAGACTCTGGAAGGTTCCGGAGCTGGTTGTATTCTAGTGGATCCTGAAAGTAATAAGTACTTCTTGTCCTGTAGATTAGAATTTGAGTGTAGTAATAACACTGCTGAATATGAAGCTTTAGTCCACGGATTGAAGAAAGCCATCAGTTTGAATGTTAAGTACCTGAAAGTTTTTGGTGACTCAGAAATAGTTGTAAGACAGGTAAGAGATACCATTCACTATCTTTCACCACATTTGAAAGGTTATCAGGCCGAGGTATGGGATTTAACTATGCATTTTGATGCTTTCAATATAAAATCTGTTCCTAGACTGCAAAATGTTGCGGCTGATTTATTAGCAACTTCCGTTTCCAGATTGGTGCCGACTAATAACAAATGTTCAATTGAACTGGTTTTCAGGCCTTATGTATCAGACAATATCACAAATTTCAGAGTTTTTGATGATGACGATTAGCTCATCAGTTTTCTAACAAATGAAGACATGTTCCAAGAAGCTGTGATAGACGAAGAAGAGCATGAGGCTATTTTACAAAAGAAAGATGAGGCTAAAGGAAATTTCATCCCCAAAGGGGTGAGGTCACTTGAAATGCTTTTTGATCTTCGAAGTAAGTTCAAAAGGCCAGCAAATACTAAAACCAATAGCTCATCGATGCAACATGAATTAGTAAATATGGGCACCGAAGCTGAACCAAAATTTGTTAACCTTGGTAAATGTTGTTCACTGGGAGAAAGAGATAAGTTCATCAATATTTTTCGACAATATAAGGACGTTTTTGCATGGACTTATGAAGATTTGAAAACATATGACACCCGCATTATTCAGCATATCATACCAATGAAAGCAGGTGTCAAGCCATTTCAACAGCAATTGAGGAGGATGCACCCTACTCTCGAAACCCTGATTCAGAAGGAATTAAAGAAGTTACTTGATGCTAAAATAATCTTTAAGGTCTAGCATTCCGAGTGGATTGCTCACCTAGTTCCCGTAAGAAAGAAGTCAGGAGAGATAAGATTATGTGTTGACATCAGAAATATGAACAAAGCTTCAAATAAAGATAACTATCCCGTCCCTTCAATGGAACAAATTCTCCAGATGGTATCAGGATTGGAACTCTTCTCCCTTCTTGATGGTTTCTCTGGTTACAATCAAGTATTAGTAGCTGAAGAGGACCATCTTAAGACTACATTCTGCACCAAGTGGGGAACTTTCACATACCAAAGAATGCCATTCGGACTAATAAACGCAGGAGCCACGTTCCAGCGAGCAATGGGCATCACCTTATGAGGATTGGGTGGCCATTGTGTCATCGTCTATCGAGATGATGTGACTATTTTTTCAAAGAAAAGAGAAAACCATGTTGTTCATTTAAAACATATTTTTGATTGTTGCCAAAAATATGGTATTTCTTTAAACCCCAAGAAGAGTGTGTTTGCTATTCTTGAAGGTAAACTTCTGGGTCATATCATTTCAAAAAAGGGAATTTCAATAGATCAAGAGAGAGTGCAAGTTATCAATAAAATTTCCATGCCCCATAACAAAAAATCCATGCAGTCATTTATGTGCACTATCAATTTTGTCTGAAGATTTGTCCCCAATTTCGCTCAAACTATTAAACCTTTGCAGCAAATGGTCAAGCAAAGCACATAGTTCAAATGGACAGAATTAGAAAAGGATGCATTCAGAGATATTAAAGCAGCCGTATCTAATGCTCCTTCCTTAAGAAGCCCAGATTTTGACAAAGATTTTATCTTGTATACTTTTGCTTCAGATGACGCTCTCGCAGTTGTGCTCACGCAAAAGATAGAATTAGGAGATGAATACCCAATCTCGTTTATGAGCACTAGTCTGCAAGGTGCTGAATTGAACTATCCTGTTGTCGACAAATAGGCGTATTCTGTGTTCAAAGCAATAAAATAGTTCAGACCATATATTCTTAAGAATAGAACTAAATTTATAGTTCCCCACCCAGCTGTCAGATCCCTTTTCATTCAAAAGGAGTTGGGAGAAAGAAGGGTAAATTGGGTCACGGCTCTTCAAGAATATGACTTAGAATTTAAACCGGCCACCATCATTAAAGGATAAGGCCCATTTTATTTGCTTACTGAACATACAATTGATGAAGAGCAGGATCGGAAGAACGAAGACGAGCTAAATTCAGTCGAAGTATGTCCCTTTTTCATAGCTCCTGAATCATGGTATAGGTATTTAGTGCATTACTTGCAACAAGGGTACCTACCAGAACACTGGAGTTCTAAAAAAAGAAGGGCCCTCCGTTTAAAGTCAGCAGCTTATTAGATCATTGACAGAATACTTTTCAGAAAAAATTATGATGGAGTTTTTCTCAGATTCTTAGAGAAGGAGGATGCAGGTAAAGTCGTCAAGGAGTTACACGATGGCCCTGCTGGGGGACATTATTTAGGGGAGACAACGGCTCACAAAATACTGAGAGATGGCTATTACTGGCCCACTTTATTCCAGGATTCCCATACTTATGCATGAAACTGTGATGTATTCCAAAGGAGTGCTGGAAAATTACCTAAGGCAGCAGGATCCTTGTAGTTGGTTATCATTTTAGAACCTTTCGAATAGTGGGGTATAGATGTCGTCGAAGAGATAAAACCAAATTCTTCTCTGCAACATCGATACATCCTAACAGCCACCGACTATTTCACCAGATGGACAGAGGCTGCCCCATTGCGCAAAATCAATGAAGATGCAGTCATCAGTTTCTTGAAAGAGAACATCATAACCAGGTTTGGGGTTCCAATTTCCCTAGTATTTGATAATGCCACTTATTTCTCGTATTTTAAAATAAATGAATTTGTTTATGAAAGGGGAATTAAATTGCATTATTTAGCCAATTACTACCCCCAGGGAAATGGAGTAGCTGAATCTTCAAACAAAAACCTCATCCGAATTCTCAAGAAGACTATGATTGAAATCAGTGAAGCTGGCATATAGCTCTCCCAAATGCCTTATGGGAAGATAGGGTGACTCCAAAGAATGCATTAGGGGTTTCCCCTTACACCCTTGTCTATGGAAAGGAAGCCATCCTCCCTCCCAACATCTTACTTCCATCCTTGCAATTGTCCCAAGCCTCTCGAGGGTCTGGTAGTCAGATTTTACAATCCAGGATTGACACCCTGCTTCAACTTGAAGAAGCCCGGCAGAAAGCTAAGAACCGATTCCACCAACACCAAGATATAGTCAAAATATGGTTCGATAAAAGGAAGTCTGGTAAAAGAATTTTTGAAGTAGGAGATTTAGTTCTGAAATGGGACCATAATCACGAAGGCAAGGGAATGCACATGAAATTCCAACACTTATGGGTAGGCCCTTACCAAATTTCTACAAAGCTTGGCCCATCCACTTACAAGCTAACAGACCTCCAGGGAGAGGAAGTAACCCTTCCCCTCAATGGCCTCGCCTTGAAACAATACTATGCATAGTCTCGTTGAGGTTTTTTGTACATAAATAAAAGGTTTCTTTGTTCCTTTGTTTTCTTTGCTGATCTTTGTTTTGTTTGGTTTTGTAGTTAGGTTTTTCAGTACTATTTACTTTCATTTGGAATTTCTCTTTTTGTAGGCACATAAAACCCAGTCCAACCCCTAGCTTAGCGATAGTACAGAACTCTCAGCAAAATTGAAATATTGAAGGTGGAATCTCATTTGCAAAGAGAAGGAGGCTTTGTGACTTTGCTTCCACTAATTAGCCTTTGAAATGGAGGGATCTCTTCCTGTTTGGTCAAAATAAGCTGAGTTAAATGACTAATGATCCCGTATTTCTCTCCCACTATCTCAAGGCTCCACCCTTTTAATATTAATGCTTGTCTCAAGATCCTCTTGCTATTAGGGAACCACGGACAGGAAGCATGACTCATAGGGGTATGATATTTAAATGATCCCATGCTACAAATAAAATCCTAAAGGGTTACATCAAAGGGTTTGATTTCCAGAAATTCTCGCCTCAATCAAAGCATGGCTGAGATAAAAGCAAAATATTCAAGTCAAGAAAGTTGTTCAAAATACTTAGCTCAAGCTAGGTTCTCCTCCGTTCGTGAGACTTGATAAATCGAATAAAATCTCTTGCTCACACAAAAGGACATTATGGATTGAAGGACCTAAATCAAAGATTGAAATTTTAAGGAAACCATTTCTGGAAGGCTCAAATAGCAAAAACTGTTAAATACATAAACATACAAAAGGATGTAGATAGCATGGGAATGAGGAACAGACGAATACCCCTGTGAAGTACTGTTACGATCCTGTGGAGTCCTCTTTTGGTCAGGACATCATGAAGACAAATTAACACCATGCTCTAGCCTTGAGAGAGTTTGAAGGAAGTACAAGTCTTAGTCTCCTTTCTCCCAAAGACCAATATGATTAAGAGATCACTCCATTCTTAAAAAATTTAAATATGGGGCATTCTTGTTACGCTTGGAGTTGTGATTTTAAATGTCATTCTAAGTCATGATAGGATTTTGTTTCAGAGATCTGTGTTCGCCAACGAATCGCCAAGTGTTGTTGCTGCAACATTCCCCCCCAAAATGTTTTGTAAATATTGGGTCCCTCCTATTCTTTGTTTAAGCACTTGTTTTTTATCAAATATTTCTCACTTAATATTCAACTTTTCCTAAAAGTGTTGACTCTTCTAGTTCTTTTGTTTTTTTGACTAAGGCATTTTTTCCTTCTATTGAAAAGTAGTGTGTTGTTTTAAAGTTTAACTGTGCGCATCAGTCGGCACTGTTTTAATGGTTAGCTGTGCGCGCACTCAAAGCGCAGATTGAAAGCACAAACTTTAGACTTATGTCTTGCGTGAAAGGCGCACTTTCTAAGACTTATGCTTCCACCTCTTTGCCAAAACTTGGATTTTCAGCGAAGTTTCCCCGCACAAATTAAAGGTTTAAAATCTGCACCGTATTAACGCATGATTCTTTCGCAGAGTCTAAGTCTAGCTCGGCCGCCATCGGCGCAATTTCTAATAATAGGACGAGCGCTTTGGCACAAGATTTGTCCTTAAGAACACCGAAACAAAATATCTTAAGTCTTTTCTTTATGGCTCATTGGTGGAGTTCCTATTAGTGCACATTTCGTGACTAAAACTTGCGCCAAAGGCACAAGGCTTATCCATATAGCTCCTGCTTCCATATCCGTGCCTCATCTTTCCTCGAATTCTAATTTTGGCGCAGCACTATCATCGCAGAGCTTAATCTTGCAATCGCCGCTTTGGCACGGGACTTAACATTATGATCACGACTTAAGCGCATGGTTTAATGTTGCAATCCCCGCTTTGGCATGAAGTTTTATTTTGGTGCATGTGCAACCGTAGAGTTGGGAGGGCCATGAATGTGGCCATGTTTCCGTTTTAAATGCACAAGTTCTTGAGCCCCGTGCTCATAACTCCGCCAACCTATCACGTACGTGAATTAATTGCCTCCCCTATATGAATGCGTAGAACGAGATTTTAAAAAATCACTCGACCACTGCCATAGGAGAATGGAACTCGTTGTTTGATATCGAACTCTGATTGCACTAATGCCCGTCTCGGAATGATCGCTAGCCACCAGGGAACACTGCCAAGCTGATAGGTAGGTGCTTGACCCCTCCTCTCTTCGTTTTCTGAGGTTCTCATTTAAACTCGCACCCCTTTTGTACCCTTTTATCGACTATATATATACGCACAACAAACTTATACGCACTAAGCGGTTAGTTGTGAGTCGAAGCCATGAAGACACAAAACCATCGTATGCAAACCAGAGCCTGGAAGGCCCTATCCTCCCATGCGCGCTTCAAATTTTTCCCACTATCGCGTACTCGGCGTCCTAAGTAAGTTTTCCACACATCTTTCCATCTTTGAGTTTTCCCGGTTATACCTTAATGGCCACATATCTTGCATTCCATGCTCAAATCTGTAGCTAATGCTTTGTTTTTCCAGTTAAAATGCCACATACACCCCATGGAAAATTCACCGCCAAGCGACGATACCATTCGTGCCAAGGCCACATAAAACCCATAGCGCTTTGCCAAAACCACCTTAGAATATGTTGAGAAAAACCGACATGCTACCAGTGGTAGCTTTATAAATAGCTCTGTTTTTTACTTATAGAGGCCAGCTACTATGAAAGAAGAACCAGTAAAACCACCCATGTGATATTTGCCAAGCATTGCTTGCATGAATGCAGTGGTCTCACCAGGCGCACAAAACATTTTAGGTACTTATGCATTTCTGTGAATGACATGACACCATTAAATGCTCTAGTTCCTTATTCCTTCATTAGTCTATCTTGGCTAGGTAATTTTGATTTGGAAGACACCTACATATTGAACAAAGTAATAGCGCAAATGAGAAGCTTTATTGCTACCTTTCCACCATGTCGATTTCCTTGTTGTTAAACTTCCCAACTCTTGTCTTTCCTCTTGGTATTATGTTGAAAACGAACTAGCTTTGTTGTGATAAGATAATTGAACATGAAATCAAGGCAACCCTGATCCTAACCATCATTCCAAGAATAATGAAACCATAGTGCCATTTATGTTATATATGAAACCACAGTGGCTTGTATAGCTTGTTGGCATTTGTGTCTAGTATTTCTCATGATTTTCAACTATGAAATGGTAGCTGCAATTGTGAGTTAGTTGATCATTTTTTTAAAACAATTTCCATATTATGAAAGTGGCATATTTTGAATTTTTAATAATTGCTTTTCTAATGCTTGAAGGTTATCTAGTTAAAGCCAACTCTGTCATATTTTTTTTCTCAGATCTATAGGAGGTTTTGCATTTTAATAATGGTTGAATGTCTACATACGCCTTATTTGTACTGCCCTACTTACCGCAGATTGTCATGCATAGGAGGTCTGCAAGGAAGAAGGCCGCGCAAAAGATAGATTTAGATTCAGACGTAGAAATCATGTTGGACACTTCACTCGAGACAATGTTTACTGACACACAAGCTACCACCAATGTGCCCCCTGGGAGTTCTGCCCCATAATTTCAATGGGGTGATCTATATAGGTTTATCATGGACCAAGACAATTCTCAAGCCTCCATAGAAGACGCTTATGTGTATGCAAACATCCGAAGGTCTTACCTCCATAAGGAAACAACTCGTCCTGAATTGTTCCCATGTTCTGAAGTCATTGGCTGGTTGATCCCTCACGTCAGGATTGACACTAGGTTCATAAATGATAAAAATGGGATGAACCTAACATCTTTTGCTCCTAAGCATATCACAGCCACCTACACATTACCTCAACCCAAAGCTTGGTTAGATAATAAATGGATAGCAGAACATCTTATGGACCCACTGGACACCTCCAGGAAAATGATGATAGCTGACAGACAGATAAGAAGGAGGAATAATAATGAGTATGAGAGCAACCTCCTAAAGACTCCTTATAGACTCATTGCCCTGATGTTGAGGCAGATCTTTGGTATGCCAAATGGAAATATCTTTAAGCTTGGATGGGTACCAGTAATATTCCATATAGCTATGCATGGTAGCATCTTTAATTGGGATGATATAATTTCAGACAGCTTGGTCTCACAGCTAACTGTTGCCCAAGGAGGAATGACTCAGAAGAAGGCGGAATTCTTTATGTCCTCATACTTGATAGACTGCCTACTAAGCAAACACACCTTCCCTGACTTGGTTTGCTCATGGAGCATAAAAGAGACACCTCTCTTCATGGCCTATCAACTCACATGGGAAAGCAAGTACGCGAGTTATTACAAGCAGGTTTGCGAGAAATTCATCATGCCTCTATACCAGCTTATTTTTGTAAAGGAACCAGATTGCATGTTGGAGAATGCCATGCCCATTATCGAAGCATTTGTCAATTATTAACATGGTGTAGAAGGTACCTATATCCGAATGAGTGGAGGATCTGTAGCTCCTTTTGTACTCCCGAGATATGCTACAGATTTTGTGATACACCGGGAAGCCATAAGGCAACTCTTCAGCATTGGTGGGATCAACAGAGTTCTCACTGAAAGGAAGAAAGGGATGCATCCGCCAATTCCTTTCACTATTGGCGTATACAACCTCCCGAAGTCCATGGAAGGAGAAAACTATGTTCAAGATCTAGATATCTTCCATTTTGGTACAAAGTTTTTCAGAAGGCATGACCCTTGTGGTACCGTTGCCGAACATGTTATTGATGTCAAAGTCAGCTTCGGGTATGCCCATCTTATGGATAAGGAGGAAGAGTTTTTCCATAGTTCTCAGAACTTAAGGGAATTAGGCAAGCATTACAAGAAGAAAGGTGGAAAGAGATCTAACCCCAGGCCTGTTGGCCTAATATAAAAGGAAAAGTAGGCATAAGGGTCTCAATTAGGAGATCCGACAGGAATAGAACAAAAGGAGGTCGACAGGATATTACGGGAACAAACTATCAAACATCAGCAAGATCAAGAAGTAGCTAGGATCCAAAATGAACAAGCTGCCAAGTTGCATCAAGAAGAGGCAGCAAGAATCCAGCAAGAGCAAGCTATTCAGTTGCAGCAGCAAAAGGAAGCTCCTAGAGTACAGAGGGAGCAAGAGAAAAGGGCTTTGGAAGATGAGGCTGCTAGAAACTAGAAGGAAAAGGAAGTAAGGGCCCAAAGAGAAGAAGAAGACAGAATCATCTAGGAACAGGATGCTAAACTGCAAGAGGAGAAAGAAGAAGAGAGGATTTTGTTAGAAGAGGCATACAGATTACAAAAGGAGTTAGCAGAGCTATCTAAAAGGCAGGAAAGGGAGCAGACTGAGAAAACTCCCGAACCAGAACTGTCTACTCCATAAGACATGGAATTGGATCCACCGCTGATAGACCAACCAGGGATAGCTTGAGAAGGGGTTGCTTCTACTGAAGGATTAGCGTTGACCCCGTACAACCCCAAAAAGCAGCGCCAGGTGGCCAACCTGGATTCCGTATATTTTCACGAGCGGAAAAGGGCTATCATTGACCGAAGAGTAAGGGAAATGGAAATTGGGGAGGACTTATATGAATTCAGGGTATCAGAAACCACATTGGTACAAGGAACTAATGTTGACCCTTCATTCCAAGACCAATGCACTGTGGCATCAGCCGAGGCGAGTAAAGCCAATACTGATTTGTTAATAAATGAGGTCAATCATTACAGAGATCAATGCTTCAAAATAAGAGATGACAGGAAAAGGGAGGTTCTAGAAGCAAATGAATTGAAGAAGAAATACAGGGAAATGACAGAAGAGAAGTTAAGGATAACTTCGGGAGCTCTACAACTTGAAAATGAGAAGAATTCACTAGAGATGTAGTTGGCCATCTCCGAAGACGAGCAAAAGAACTTAAAGGCTTAGATATCAGAATTGGAGGAGCTCAAAGCCAGCAGGGCCCAAAAAATTCATCTCCCCAGGGATCAGTAGGAGGGATTAATTCAAGAAAAGGAGCAATTCTTGAAACAACTCAAAGAAGTATCGGAAAAAAAGCAAGACCTGTTCACGTTTCACAAGCAAGCATGTGACATGCAAATAAAAGGCCAACAACTGCTAGTGCTGATCTCAGGAGAAATTTGCAATGTGAAAGAAATGATCATGAAGATGACAGCCATCGAAGTTGGAGCCTTACAGAACAAAGACAAATTTGCAAAGCATGTGGAAGAGTTAAAACAACAATTAGAGTGGAGAAGAGGAAAATCTGGATTCCCCTCAAACTTGCGCGCCACCACCGAAGAAGAATTTGACTTAGATGCAGGAGTCCTTGAATTCAGTAAAGACTGTGGTGCCAACCTAAGCTTGGAGATCAGAAAGACTGTCCGCAAATGTCACTCTTTCTACTCCAAAATTAGAGAATCCCATGGCAAGTGCCACTTGGTTCTGCCTGAAACTATCTATGAATTCCCAAGACGAGAACATCAGATGGCTGAGTTGCCAGGCGAGTTGGACCAATTCTTGGACTATGTTAAAAAGGTAGAGGTGATAACACAAGATGAACTCGAACAGTTCATTGGCTATCCCGCTGTGCATATCTACTTTCTGGAAGCAATTTCCCAAGAAGCAGCAGCAGGAGCAGCACAAGTCAAATTAGATCTGTGCAAGCATGAGATTGCAGCAAAGGCAACAATATCTGTTCAGAGCAAATTATCTTGAAAGAGCTTAGTCAATGGGCCACCCATATCCAAAGTGTAGATGGCCACACATCCACAAGCGAGCCAGTTGGTGGGGATGAGTCAGCGAGTCAGCAAAAGGAATCCAAATAAAATAGATAAACCATCAGAATTCTTATTTGTCTTAATGTGAGAGAAGGATGAAATTCCTTTATTGTATAAATGCTTTAAAAGACAACTGGCTCTGATTTTGTCTTATATGGAAGGCTCTCCACGAATCTGTGGGTTTTGTAATTGTGCACTAAAGGACAAATTAGAAGGTTCTAGAGTTTAGGTTACACCTGTCAGCTCAAAGAGCAATTTGTAAATTTATAAATAGAAGAATAGAAGAGGAATAGAGGACTTTTTGCAAGTGAAAGAAATTTTCTAGCTTGTACGAATTACTTAGCTACTTGCTCTAAGAACTAGAATTTTTCCTAATGAAAGCCTGGAGAGGACGTTTTTGTCTGGAAATGTGAATTGAATGCTTGCTGGACTATTCTTGTGTCATTCATATACCACTATAAGATATTTCTTTGCTATATGAATTATTTTTGTGTAATGGATGATTTTGCTTCTTTCTGTACAATGATGTCTCTCTTAAATGAGTAATGGAATGCATTTAGTGAATTAAAGCTATCTTTAATATATTTTATCTTTAGCTGAGATTGTATCTTTATGATTTAATGGCTATTTGTATGATCTTTAGATGTTTCTTTCAGCGTATTGCTCATATTTACAGTTTGCTCCTTGCAAGGATAGATTATATTTGCTTATATTGTTTTAGATTAATTTAGATTAGTTACCTGCATTTAGCTTAGGGCACTTGCATGTCATATTTAAATAAAATACATAAACGGTGGATCAGGCCGCAACCGCTGTAAAGAACAAGAATCTTTAAATCTTACGGTAGCCGGAACCGTTAACCGGACGGATTCCCCACACCAAATAGTGAGCGATCAAGTTGGGCTTGCTAACCGGGGAGAATCCCTTTCTGATTGATGCTGTGATTTCTGAGGCATCAACAAATCTTTAATTTCCTTTCCCTTTCACCTTCAAGGTCTTGCTTTGAAATTTTTCCAAACATCCTGAGATTGTCTTCAACCTCCAATGCATCAATGAACATCTGCTGCAATGTGGAAGACTTCCTCTCCAACAGAAGAAAAGACAATTCAGGGGGAAGGACATACGCATAATGAAACTTAGCATCATTTTCTAGAGGCTGAATTTCTTTTGGCATGTTATAATAAAAGCTTGCAAACCTCCTGTTAAAGATAGACATGGCTTCACCTTCTTGTCTTTTCATGGAATAAAATTCTGAAAGAACTTGGTACAATGACCTTCTCTTACCCCAAAACTCCAAAAAGGAATTACAACACTCTTCCCATGTGTGAATGGACTCAAGATGCAAGTGCTTAAACCATCTCTTCACATCTCCTTGAAAAGTTGGGAAAAATCCCTCATACAAACATCATCATGCTCTATTTCAAAACGTTCTAGGAAATGCTCAAACCCTTGGACATGTTTCTCAGTTGTAAGGATTCCATCCTCTCCATCAAAAACATGGAGGTATTTATGTAATGTGGGAGGGTATTCATGAAGAACAGGGGGTAGCTTCAAAGGACTATATCTCTGCTAAAACCTAGAAGGAAAAGGAGTATGTACATGAGGAATGCTACCAGCCTCAATCCCATGGGGTTTGTAGGATTGATTATGGATTTCACGTGGCTCAAAAGAAGGGAAAGGATTAGATCTAGGAGTGAAAGAAGAATGTACATCTGCAATATCTAATGAGGGATATGCAAAGGAAGCTTTCTTATGACTTAGGGATTTTTGGTGAAACAAAAACTCCTTGATACATACACATAGGGATAAAAGGAAATCCATGCAGAAGAACAAGATCTCTTTGCAGAAATTAATACTTGGATACCTGAATACCAAATTTCCCATGCCTTTTTTAGTTGGGCTTGTTCTCCAGTGGAGCCTGCAAATATGATTGAATCATGAGTGGAGCAGCCTGTGAAATAGTGGAATGTTGGATCTCTTCAATGTGGAGTCGCCATGAAACCTTCGACATCTTAACTTTGACATGGAGTCATCAATTTTCCCAGTGTAGTCACCTTCAGACTGAAATCTTGATGAGTGGAGTTGCCAAGTGAAAGATACACAACCCTCTTTGATGTTTGACCGTTCATCACCATCAACAATCAAATATGAAACTCTTTGTCTTTCTTCCCAGGGACAATGCACCTCTCGTTCCTTGGCAACAGCGCCAATTTGTTAACACCCAAAATGACCCTCTAGGTTGTGGGAGAAAGACACTTCGGGGTAACCACAAAACCACTTTAGACTGTACTTCTGACCCAGTACAATCAGAGAGGGATCTCTCACTATTACAAACCCTTCTAGCTCAGGATGTTCAATCAAGCACATTTAGAAGGTCAGATTTTGGCAGGGCAATTTGTTTTTAAGGTTTTGGTAAGATAATCACGAGAGGTACCATTGGGCAGTGGAGTCAAAACATAGCACATATATCAAATAACAGTGTTGTTACATAGAATATCAAAACAGAGGCAAGATAGCCATCCATTTACAGTCAAAAGGTTGTTGTCTGGTGGTAAGGGAAGAAGAAATGAACATTCCATTAGCATGGGCGTCTCACAAGGGCGAATCTGATGCCAACTTTAGTGGAAGATTTTTGTGAACACTTGAAATTAAAAAGACAAAGCATGAGTGCATGAATTCTGTCTTAATCTATACTTATCCAAGTGTGAAAAGGAATACAATATGGAAAAGTGAAACAAGGAATACATTCACATGAGAAGAAGAAAATACAAACTGCAAGACAAACGACACATGAATCTCTGTCAAACACCAGTTGCAACACTGCAATTCTATTAAGGGTTATGTCTCAAAATAGAACTCAGCCTTCTCAGGTCTCGACCCACTGATTTTCCAACCCTTTGCTATCTCTACTACATGGGAGCTTATAAGTCCCGAGGCTCGAATTTTCTAACCGAAAACAATTGTGGTTGTGCCGACACCTATATGGCTCAGTCCACCACCCTTTGAAATCTAATTACAAGAGAGAATGAAAACTGATAGACAGACATGACTGACTTTGCAGGTGTCACTACATGATTTTGGACTACATCAGCCCCTGAGCAGCTGGCAGGCCCTAAGAGGCCTAAAAAATATAGGAATATTACATATATAATTAAAAAAGTCTAAAACAGACTGATGCGACGAAAAACAAAAAACATCCTGAACAGGCTGTCACCCTACGTTGTGGCTATTATGTGGCCTTGTTGGTTGAAGAAATCCTCCACTTTGAGGGAATCAACTGCTGGTGCTTCTTCTGTCGAAGGAGGAGGTGTCTCTTCCTCAGTGGGGATTATGTAATCTCTGAGATAATCTATAGTTTGGCGAGTAGGCTGCTCAACTTCCCGGACCCCTTTCCTTTTCTTCCACTGATCTTTCATGGGCACCTGTCACTCTTTGGGCTCATTGGGCTCGCTGGGTTAACTTTCATCTACGTGGTCAAATTTTACAGGAAACGAGGGAATGGGATCATCCTCCACTTCATACCATGCCTGCTCTAGCATGAAAACCACCTTGGTCTCTAGATATTCTTCCATAACCGGATCCTATCTGAAAAATATCGGGGCTGATGAGTTTGCCACCCTCTCGATCATGGATGCGGACAATAGATGTTAGGGAATCTGATATAATAAGGTGATGATCAGGATAACTATTCGACATGATTACTTGGAAGGACTCCTCACACACAGCAAAACGATGACTGTGCTCTAGCATGGATTTGAGCAAGGTAGATTACACTTTCGTGGCAGGTGAAATGGAAACTAGCGGCTTTGATGTGGTCCTTTTTCTTTGGGAAATGATTCGTATGTAGCAGAGGTGTCCTTTAACCCTTCATTCCTGTGATCGACTCGACACCGTCGATTTTGGTCTCCCCCGCATCCAAATGGTCGAATGGTGTGGCCCCTACCGCACTTCATACAATTGGGGATTGTTGCCCATCCGCGTTAGTTCAATTTGCGAACTTATTCTCAGCCGTAGATCTGAACTCTGTCGGCTCTAGGCCATTGAAACCCGTGCCCCTCTACCAAAAGTTCACAAATATGAAAATGCCTTTTCATTTTGTAAGTAATATCCACAAAGTATTTCCTGACTGTTGATCTACATCGTCTACCGTTGATTTAACCTCAACATGCTCGTGGGTTACGCATGCCGCCTCCGCTTAAACCACCACCACTTTCTCGAGATTACTTCTCAGCCATGGATCCTCATCGCCCCAGATCGCCGCCCTCCATGTGTGCCGCTGTTTAACTGAGGCGAGATTTTGACTTTTTCATCCTTTATGCCTTGCTTATACTTATGCTTTGGTCATTTCCTCCCTTGAGCCACAAAAATTGATCTAACTGTCCCACTTAGCACTCTTCTGGGCCAATTTGCACAAACCCATGAGGCTTTCTCCATTTACTTCAGGGTTTAACCCTCCCCTTCATCCAGGAAAACGCTGGTGCTAACAATTTGTATGTGGACACTACAAACATAACAAGTTCAAAGTGAGTTATGGCACTCAAAATTGTTGTCAATAACTGTAGATCATCTTGTTTAAAATGTTTAGAAACAATGGAACATCTAGACAAACAAAAACTAATTGAACAAATATCCAAAAAGAAAATGACAAAGAGCGAGCAAAGGAAAAAGGGTACTATATCCAAAAATTTCTAAAATCTACTTCAGACTGCCTGCTGTACATCCAAAGTTCATCCAAGCTAGCCACAAGCTGGCTTAAAGGCATCATTTGAAACCAAGGTGTCTTTTGTTAAATTAGGAACCCTTTACCTTCTCAATTTCCTATAATAACTCTATGACATAACTGCACTAAGTTGTGCAACATGATAAAAAAATTCGAACTTCAAAGGAAGATAAAAGCATGAAAAAGAGTAAATTTTCCACAGTGACGCTTGAGAATAAGAGCAGATATCAACAAATGCCATGTATAGTAACAACATGATAAAATAATGTACAGTAGATATCAACAGTAAATGATCATAACCATTATTTGAATCAACCATATACTCAGATTTTTCAAATTTGATCTTGTCACCGAAGGGACAAGTCAATCTAGACAAACAATTTACATACCTTGAGAGAGATCCAAAGAGGGTTAAAGCAAAAGCATACTGACCACATACTGACCTAGACTTCTTAGTCAACAAGCACATTCATACCCAGTACAGTCATGCTGAAAAAGGACACACAGTCATGCTGGGTAAGAATGCAGTCACATACTACAGAGACACACAGGATTACTTTGCACAATCATGCTTGAAAAAACATAGTCCACCCAAGAAATAGGCCACGGTCACGCTGGGGAAGGACCCACAATCCAACATAATCACGGTCACACTGGTGCAAAGTGAACACATGGAATGTATAACATGGAAAGCCTAGTCATGTGGGTGGTGCAGAGAGAGATCACATGGAGCAACAACAAAGATCACGTAGAGGGAGAGAGCTCAATCACATTGGAGCAGCAGAACACGAAATGTATCCGTCTCTCATGCTAAATTAAAAATTTAATTTATAATCTAGATACTTCTTACAATAGGGTATCAAAACATTAATAAACATAACCTATGGACCAAGTAAGATACACTTAAGATAAAGGATCATGAATCAACCAAGGGGCCACAACAAAACAAACCACAAACCCACAAGGTCAAGGTGAACTATATAAGGTGGACAAGCAACTCCTTTATAGGATCAACAAGACCAATAATCTTCTCTCTCTCAAGGAACATTGTTTTATATATTTTTTTCATCACCGTATAAGATTCATTAGTTATAGAAAGTAGAACCAAATAAACAAATTATACAAGGAAGAGAAGTGAAATCCATAAAAAGTAGTTAGCTTGGAAATTGCAACTGCAACTGAAAGACATAAATAAGCATCAAAGCAACTGCTAACCATCTCAAACAGACATAAACCATGACAAATGATGACAAAATAGTACTAGAAACAAAATAATATCGTTTTAACTAGACAAGATAAGTTTAAAGCATAATTTTCATCTCTTTCAAGTTTAACACTCCCTAAGGTCCCTGTGTTAAAGTTGCAAATCATACAAAGACAATAAATAACAACAGTAGTAGATCTAACTCAAAGTAGTAAATCTAGCTGAAAAGCATACAAAGATAATAAATAACATCAGTAGTAAATCTAACTCGTGTCTAACTCAAAGTACAAAGAAAACAAATAATATAACCCACTAGGAGAGTTGAAACGTGGTTGAAACCTTCCTTATACTCAGCAATATTTTTTTAGATCAGATCTTGTCTATTAAGAGACAAGTCACTACAGGAACAAAGGACATGCCTGAGAGAGAATAAATTCAGTTACCTAGTCGACAAGCAAGGAATCCCTAGTTACTGGAGCAACAGAGCAAGGAATCCTCATGGTTTAAGCAGGTTTAAGTGGACTAAGATATCTGTTGCACTATATGAGTGTTTGGGTCTACTTAAAGTGAACTATAAGGAAACCCCAATTATTGGAGCAACAGACCCAGAAACAACAATCCATAAAATATCTAATGATGAAATTTCACACACAAAACATGCACAAACCAAATCTCTGCTTGTAGCCCATACAAAGCCCATGGATTTCTTGCAACTTAGCACACTCAAACAATGCAATAGAGATATTAGACCACTCAAGTATGAAAGCACGGGGATGTCACTGACGGACCAATACCATATCACATCCGTTCATATTGGGGGCTTAATGTTGGTTGTGGAGCCTGATCTCTAGATTCAGAGATATTATTATTCAGCCATGTATGTACCCCAGGTTTGGTTATGATCCTGGCACGATCCCCAGGGGGTTTGGGGGAAGAGCCCCCGAGAAAATATTTTTGGTTGTTTCACCAACATATTTCAAGCCCATGGTATTTTCCCATTGTATTTCCCCTATAAAAGAAAGACATTGTAATACGGATAGGGTTGATGTATTAGGTTTTATGCATTGTAAAGATCTCTAATATCAAGAAGAGAGACTGTGAGACACTGAAGAGGAAGTGCAGCGGTTGTGCTGCAGGTTGTATCCCTTCACTTTGCTGGATGGAATAATAATAAGGACTGACAACTTCAATCTGGACATAGACCAACTTGGGTGAACCATGATATATCTGTGTCTCTCTTGTAATGTTTATGTGTGATTATATTTTCATTTATGTTTAGTGTTATTGCACTGTGATCCTATTTTTCTAACAATTGGTATCAGAGCCAAAGGTCTATTTGGCAGATAAACCCGTAGGAAGCTAGGGTTTCTAGTTCGAGTGGGAGCAATGGCAGAAGAAGGAAAGTTTAAGGTCAAGAAGTTTAACGGCCAAAACTACCAGTTATGGAAGATGCAAACGGAGGACTATCTGTACCAGAAGGATCTATTCCTGCCATTGGGAGGAAGAGCAAAGCAATCGGCAGCCATGAAGGACAAAGAATGGGAGGTTCTTGATAGAAAGGCTCTGGGAACAATACGACTGAGCCTGGCTTCGTCAGTGGCTTTCAATATCTCAAAAGAAAAGACAATAGAGGGTTTGATGAGCGCATTGGGTAAGCTATATGAAAAACCCTCGGCCTCCAACAAGGTATTTCTAATGAAGCGTTTATTTAATATGAAGATGTCTGAAGGTGGATCTGTTGCTGGTCATTTAAATGAATTTAATACGGTTACAAATCAACTAATTTCTGTAAGCGTGAACTTTGATGATGAGGTTAGGGCTCTTCTAATCTTGTGTTCATTTCCAGAAAGCTGGAATAGATTAGACATGGCTGTAAGTAACCTTGTCCCTGGTTCAAACAGCTTGATATTTGATGATGTTGTTAGTGTTATTCTTAGTGAGGAAATGCGAAGAAAAAGCACAAGTGAGACATCAGGTAATGCGTTGACCATGGAGAGCAGGGGAAGACAAAAGGAGAGAGGAAAGAGCCAAGGTAATCATGGCAAGTCTAAAACAGGCAGATCCAAGTCCAGACTGGGAAAGATAGAGTGTTGGAACTATGGAAAGAAAGGACATCTGAAGAAAGACTACAGATCTCTAAAGAAGAAAGGAGATGGACATAAAGAAACTACCCAGAAAGCAAATGTAGCAGGTGATGTGTTACAAGATGCTTTGATTCTTGCATTAGATAATACAAGTGATTATTGGGTAGTAGATTCAGGGGCTTCATGTCATGCTACACCCCATAGGAAATATTTTCATGATTATGTTCCAGGTAATTTTGGACATGTTTTATTGGGTGATGATGAGCCATGTAAAATTGTTGGAATGGGTAAGGTATGGATAAAATTTAAGAATGGAACTGATTGGTTGTTAAAATATGTCAAGCATATTCCTGCTATGAAAATAAATATGATCTCAACAGGGCAGTTGGGAGATGGCAGCTGTCTATCTACATTTGGAGAAAAGTGGTGGAAGGTCACTAAAGGATCAACGGTGATAGAAAAAGGAGACAGCGTAGGAACGTTGTATTTATGTCCTCATAATACTGACCATTCTATCTCTTTAGCTTCCACAGGAACAAATACAGCATTGTGGCATCATAGGCTTGGCCACATGAGTGAGAAGGGGATGCAGATTCTCCACTCAAGCAAGTTGCTGCCAGATTTGAAGCAGGTAAGTTTGGAATTCTATGAGAACTATGTTTATGGAAAACATAAGAGAGTTAGATTTATCAGGGTTGGGAAACATAAGAAGAATGAAAAGTTAGAGCTTGTGCATACAGATGTATGGGGACCGACTCAGGCACAATCTCTTGGTGGCTCTCATTATTATGTTACATTTATTGATGATGCAACTAGGAAAACCTGGGTTTATTGCATTAGACAGAAATATGATGTGTTTGCTACTTTTAAGAAGTGGAAAGCTTTGGTTGAGAATGAGACAGGAAAAAGGTTGAAGTGTCTCATATCTGATAATGGAGGTGAGTACTACGGCAAGGAGTTTGATAGTTACTATTCATACCATGGGATTCCTAGAGAGAATATAGTCGTAGGAACACCACAAGAAAACTGTGTGTCTGAAAGGATGAACAGAACGATCATGGAGCATGCAAGGTGTATGAGATTGCATGCAGGGTTGCCCTTACAGTTTTGCGTAGATGTTGTAAATACTGATGTTTATTTAATAAACAGAGGGCCTTCAAGTGCTTTTGATGGTGATATTCCATATGAGGCATGGACAGATAAAAAGGTAAACTACTCATTTCTGAGAACGTTTGGTTGTGAAGCATTTGTCCATATTGATAAAGACAATAGAACAAAGCTTGAAGCTAAATCCAAGAAATGTACCTTTATTGGATATGGGGTTTATGATTTTGGTTATCGTTTATGGGATTATGAAAATTACAAAATAATTAGGAGTAAAGATTTCATATTCAATGAAAAGGTCAAGTATAAATATCAGTTGCAGGGAAAGAATCAGGAAAAGGAAAACACAGAGTACACAGTACTTGATGAAATTGAAGAAAATGAAATTCCAAAGGTGTCAAAAAATCAAGAACAGCAGCAAGTACCTGAAACTCCTGCAATTGCAAGAAGATCTACCATGTTAAGTAGACTCCCTGAACGATACTCTCCTTCAATATATTATTTATTGATGACCGATGCTGGTGAACTAGAGTGTTATGAAGAAGCAATGCAGGTGGAAACTAGAAATAAGTGGGAGCAAGGCATGAATGAGGATATGGAATCATTGGTAGGAAACTAGACTTGGGATTTGGTTCAGCTGCCTGCTGGTAAAAGAGCATTGCAGAACAAATGGATTTATAGGTTAAAGGAAGAAGAAGGAGGTAAGAAGCGGTACAAGGCCAGACTTGTTGTAAATGGGTTTGCACATAAGAAAGGTATAGATTTTGATCAAATATTTTCTCCTGCGATTAAGATGACTTCAATTAGGACTATCTTAAGTCTAGTGGCGGTAGAAGATTTGCATCTTGAACAGTTAGATGTAAAAACAGCCTTTCTCCATGGGGATTTGGAGGAAGAGATATATATGCAGCAGCCATAAGGGTATGAGGTCAAAGTTAAGGAGAAATTTGTATGCATGTTGAAAAAGAGTTTGTATGGCTCGAAGCAAGCTCCAAGGTGGTGGTATTTAAAATTTGACAGGTTTATGACAAAACAAGGTTATAGTTAGATGTCATTCTGACCATTGTGTTTATTTCAAGAAGCTAGAAAATGAAAGATATATTATCTTGTTATTGTATGTGGATGACATGCTTGTTACAGGGTCTAACATGCAGGATATAAATTTACTCAAAAGGAATCTAGCTAATTCATTTGCAATCAAGGATCTAGGTGCTGCAAAGCAAATCCTTGGTATGAGAATAACAAGATACAGGGAAAATCGCAAATTGACATTGTCTCAGAGTGAGTACATACAAAAGGTGTTGGAGAGGTTCAGAATGCATAATGCAAAACCAGTAAGTACACCTTTGGACAACCATTTCAATCTAAGGAAATGTGTCCCAAGACATATGAAGAGACAAATTACATGTCCAAGATTCCCTATCAATCAATAGTTGGCAGCTTGATGTATGCCATGGCGTGCACAAGACCGGATATTGCACAAGCAGTGGGAGTTGTGAGCAGATATATGAACAATCCATGTAAAGAACATTGGAAGGAAGTACAGTGGATTCTCAGGTATTTGAGAGGTACTACCACTCAGGAATTATGTTTTGGAGGTTCATACACTGTTCTACAGGGATATGTTGATGCAGATATGGCAGGTGATAAGGATAGTAGGAGGAGCACCATAGGGCATGTGTTTACTGTAGGTGGAACAGCAGTAAGTTGGATTTTGAAACTACAAAAGGTTGTTGCACTTTAAACAACAGAAGCAGAGTATGTTGTTGTTACAGAGGCTAGTAAAGAGATGATGTGGTTGCAGAGGTTTATGGAGGAATTGGGTAAGAAGTAGAAGGATAGAAGGTTGTACAGTGACAGCTAGAGCGCCATTCATCTTGCAAAAAACTTAGCATTCCATTCCAAGACTAAACATATACAGCTCAAGTACCATTTCATATGCTCTATTCTGGAAGATGAACTATTGAAGCTGGAAAAGATACACACTAGCCAGAATCCTGCAGACATGTTCACAAAGGTAGTGACTAGAGAGAAACTGAGTTCCTACTCGATTTCAATTGGCCTTCTAGCATGAAGGTGAAGAGGAGAATATTTCCAAGTCCAAGTCCAGCAACGATGGAGTTGCTGTGATTAGTCTCCAAGTGGGAGATTGTTGGTTGTGGAGCCTGATCTCCATATTCAGAGATATTATTATTCAGTCGTGTCTGTACCCCAGGTTTGGTTATGATCTTGGAACGATCCCCAGGGGGTTTGGGCTGTTTCGCCAACAGATTTTGAGCCCATGGTTTTGAGTAACTCATGGTATTTTCCCATTGTATTTTCCTTATAAAAGAAATACATTGTAATATGGATAGGGTTGATGTATTAGGTTTTATACATTGTAAATATCTCTTAGATCAAGAAGAGAGACTATGAGACGGTGAAGAGGAAGTGCAGCGGTTGTCCTACAGGTTGTATCCCTTCACTTTGTTGGACGGAATAATAATAAGGACTGGAAACTTCAGTGTGGACATAGCCCAACTTGGGTGAACCATGATATATCTATGTCTCTCTTGTAATGTGTATGTGTGATTATATTTGCATTTCTGTTTATTGTTATTGTTTTGTGATCCTGTTTTTCTTACACTTAATAATTGTAAAAATAAACATTATATTGGGAAAGTTATAAATCAATGTAATATTGTTATATGCTTGAAAAATTCATATAATTTGGGGCAAATTCAAACAGATAACAACATTACATTGATTTACAACTTTCACAAACAATTTGCATTCACATCAATATTTTGTCAAACACATTGGAAACATATGGGGGTATTAAATAAACATGAAAACCCAAAAATGATATTGCCTATATATTAAAGGGAAAATGGGTTTTTTTATTTAATATAACAATACACAAATACTTTGGGGTATTTTTTATATGGGTGGGTTGACAAATATTTGTGAAATGGCAATGAGGCAAGACTCAGGCTTACCAGAGTCACAGGGAAATCGCGTCTTGAGGCATGCTTGAGGCCAGGGCTTTGTGGTGAAGAGGAAAGGGCTAAAAAGGGCCCTTGGAGGCATGTTGGAGGCCTAGTACGCAGATAAATCACACGAAGCCAGGGTTTTCCATGGCATCCAGGTGAGCGGATCTCTCATTTGCATTTTGATTGAGCCGAAGGGTTTTGTGGTGAAGATCATGTCCTTTTCCCACAAGGTGTTTTTTGAAAACATCTTCCTTCTTTACTACATTTTTGGACCTAGTAGCTCAGCCGTGTTGGAGCGTGGTTGGAGCATTGGGGTTCCAAGTTCAGACTGCATTGTGGGTCAACATAAGATAAAGAGTCAACAAGAGGGGTTAAGAAGATGAAGGTGTCAAACTAGTGGTCAAACTGTTATATTCTCTCTCAAGGTATCACCAAGGTATATAGTCCATAAGTTATAAGTGTTCCAAACCACAATAGTGTGTTTTATCATCACCGTATAAGGAAGGTCCATACCACGTCCATACCCACTCCATACCACAACAGTGAGTTTTTTAACAAGACATTTCCACACCCTAGCCATCTTTCGAATCAACAATAGTCACAATTTCCTAATGAGTTAATATGCACTCCACACAAACATGACGAAATTAAATAACACTTCCACTGGAAAATTTTAAGATTTGAAACCATAAACATCGAATGGAATATCAAGATTTAAACTTGAAAATTTCTCTGATTTCTCAACTTTGTTGTCAACTGCTGAAATATTACCATTAGCATTGTTTCCAATAATATCTGAAAATACATTTATGCCAATTCCTGTACAACATGAGACTGAAAAAGAGAGTGCAAATAGATACCTTTTATTTTAGTAACCATGCAAAACATGGACTCTGCTATGCAACTTCCATGAGCCAATAACACATAGTCAACTAATAAGCTTTGAAAGCATAAACAAAAGTGAAGCGTGAGTGAAGCAAAACTGTAAGGAATGCTAAATAACGTGTAAATAACGAGCACATCGAAATTAAGTGTGAATTAAGTTTGAGTATCCCAGTTGTATCCCACTGCTTGATCAATATTTTGGAAATGCATCTTCATACCTCAGGATTTACATGCATCTTCAACATAGAATTGATTGGTAGGTCCAAAAATTTATAGTTAGGGACATCATCTTTTCCAATAAATATGCAAGCTTGAGCGAGTCCTTCGAGACCTAGTAGATCATAGCTGAAAAAACAGAAACAAGTATCCTTAGTTCAAACATTCTTTGGATTTGTGCTCAATAAATCCCACATAAACAATATAATCCATAGTTCACTTGCCCTGCATTACAAATACATTTCTAGATACATAATTTTAATTTATATAAATCAATGCATTATAAAACCAAAAGTGAAGGCCTGTAACTAAGAAATAAACAGCACTTAGCCCCTGATACCAGCAACTGAATTGGACCAAATAGAGACAAATTATTTTGAGAAGAATTGGAGTCTGCAAGAGGATATGTAATACAGAAAAATAATACTATAATGTAAACACAAAACACAATAATCTGAATGGGATGACCCAAAAGTTACAATCAAGCTACTACAACCAACAATATACATATTTTTATCAGATGTTGAAAATCTTTGAAGCTACACAATAAATCATTTTAAATGTTGCATTATAAATGTGGATGTTTAATTACTTAACTAATAAACATAAATAAATATAAAACTGATCTAATTTAACTAATAAACATAAAACTATATTAAAATTAATCTGTCTCTACAATTGTGCAAAATCTAAACTTGTTTGATCTTTGTTGATTATAGTATCGAATTTAAGAATCTTATTTATAATAAATTTAAATTTAAGCAGGGAGGATGTCCAAATGCATGGAATTAGAATTAATTAGAATTAAGCAATAATCTTTGAAGCTACACAATATACTGTTTAAAATGAATATAATATATTTCATGATATAATTCTATCATGAATTGATGTTGTTAATTAGTTGAGTACCATTTTGGAGATGTCTTCCTCCATCTTTTCATCAATATTTCAGGAATTGCAGGTGCATCCCAGCTTAGGTGTAGCTATCCCCAAAACTTTGCTTTTTCCTCTTTATTTTTGTTTCTATCAATATTTGTAGTTGTGGTAGTGTCCATTTTGGATAGAGGGACATTGAAGGAGATATCAAAGCAGATTTTAAATCTATTTGGTAGAAAAATGTCAATTGTAGAAGCTATAAATTTCTATTGTAAACTCAAATTGAGATGATCTTTTTCTTGTTGGAAACTAGTCTAAGAAGCTCAAATTGAGCTATCACTTCTTTTGTTAGGAAGTAGATTCATAAGGATTTAAAACAAGGGATGTTGTAAGGGATTTCATGAAGAAACATTCAATTAGGCTAAGAGAATCAAATGACTTTTTTTACTATTTGTCACAGAATTTCAGATCTAATTGCACACACAATATTAGCTTCAAATTCGCACTGAAAAGTGAGACATTTAATTCAAGCTCATAACAAAACACATTTGATATAGCTATAGATTGAAATACCATATGAAAACTAATTGCACACACAATATTGGGTGTTGCTAACGGACCAATACCATATGAAAACCAAAACATATTTGATATAGCTGTAGATTGAAATCAACAAAGCACACAACCCTAATCAATTTGATAGGAACCTAATTCAAGCAAAATCCACACAAACCCATTTAATATCAATGCAAGCACACAACCCTAACCAATTTTAATACAAATGCAAATCTAGCACATAGACCCATAGACAATTCATATAATTATGGAAGTATTGCAACATGCTTTCTAACACTTTGACTTCCAAACATCCAACACTTATTAAGAGGTGGAAAACCGTGTCACAGTTATGGCATGTGACCTTCCATGTGAACAATAAGATGTAACAGATATACGATGTAACTTGGAAAGCAATAACAAACACTTTCATTGAGAGGCCTGCAAAATTTTTGAAATTACCTTTGCTATAAATCTTGCTAGAATGAGATCATGTATGCTTTAATTCTCTTGCAAGGAAAGTGCAGCATGGACTTCCTGCAAAAACAGGAAAAAGAGAGAATTAATGACCTTGCTTGTAGAATTTTTGGAAAAATGAAACATGCCATCAAGTGAATACTTGTTAAAACAGACCTGAGTAGCTGTTGGCAGTTGAGGCAAAGTAAAGTGGCCTTGAGGACGATCCATTTGGAAGGCCTGATGATCATCAATCCTGGATGATATTTACTACTTATGTTACTATTGTTGTTATTTATATGTACATATGTTATCTACTACTGCTAATACTCCATTTAAGAAAAAATTTAGAAAACACATTTCAAGAAACACACATTAAGTAATATTCCATTTAAGTATTGAAGTAGCAAAAGAAAGTATATGAAAACTCTAACATGGGCATGGGCACCAAAATTTGACAAACAAAAACTTGTTTCATCCTTTTAAAAGTAATATTAAACATAATTGTTGAACTAGCCAACAGTTCAAGAACCCTCAAGAACCATGCTTCAAGAATGCATAAAGAAATATTTGACGATCAATAACTTTCACATTGAGTTATCCCAACCATTTGGCATCTGAACCATTCACCGCACCTGAATATAAGAGAAATTAAAATGAGTATAAAATGAGTATGAAATTGATACAAACAAATCAGCGATAACACAAAAAAAATACTTTATAAATAAGTTATAAGATAGTAGTAGAATAGATAAGAGAAATTAGAATGTTTTGAAAACTACACCATATTTAATTTTTTTATGAAATCCACATAAGTTCTGTGGTCGTTTTCTTCTAACGTGTATGTGTCATTCTTGATATTGTATGATAGGTTTGTCGTTGCTATAAAAGATTCAAGTTGTATGAATAGATGATATGTCGAGTCATACTTGTACATGTGTTTCCCCTTTATTTTATTGTACCAACAACATTGAAGCTCAACACCTTTAGGCCTATCCAAAAGATCAATGTCATTATGGTAATCAAACACCCTCTTACCATCCTTCTTTCTTATTCTTTGAACTCTTCCAGTGTACCAAGTCCCACAAGAAACGTCGTGCTTTATACTTTGAGATACACCTTTTCTTGTAGTACATTTAGCTACATATATAGACTCGCTCTCAAACAACACTGCACAATCTGATCCAATTCCAAAACCAATTGCAACACCTTTTTTGGGGCCCCTCTCATCTCGCCTAAAGTATACTCCATTCCTCACTTTAGTCTATCTATCTTTCGATAATGTCATATTTCCATTCAATTGACTAACCAAACAAGATTTGTACATGTCCTTGCCATCGAGCTCCACCACTGGTTTGGTAGTTATGTTTACATTCTCATCAACGAAATCTAAAATTCCATCCAACTCATGTCTCCACTCACTTTCCATCGTTTGCAATTCACTATCATTGAGTACCTTAAAAGACGAAGATTGGAATATGGATGTGGAATGACCCGGTGGAGAATTATAAACTACTTCATCCACAGCTTCGAATGTTGAATAATTGTGATCCTCTATCCATGGTTTAAACCACCAAGAATTTTTTGTGTGTCTTTTTGGTTGCATTCCAAGACCTAGTAAAATTCCTTGTGCATCCTCCAATCCAATCTTGAGAGATTCTATAATTTTATTACCTGTGGATATTGAATCATATTGTGACAAGATGTCACTTTCCTCTACTATTTGTTGATGCAATTTATTCCAGATACTCATTTGTTTCTTATGATATTTATTGAAACGAAGCCCTTAGGAATTCGATTCTTCTTCAACAACACTATTAAGAGTTCCAATAGCATGAAGTAAGTCAGTGAAATCATATTCCCTCTCTAATCCGACCATGCCACTAACTTTGCTAAAGAATTTCTCACATACATCTAACCCAGTCAGGTGCAATGCAAATGGCAAGTTAGAGTATTGATCATGAAATAATCTCATCAACAAAACCGCAAAGTGGCAATAAATTTTCACATCTTGATATGACTCTCTGCTAATGAAAGTAATGTTGACATTAGTATTTGATTATTCTTTGACCCAACATAGCCATAACGTGAATAAATTATGGACTCTTGAATCATTTCGCACCCTTTCCCAAAGAGTCAAACTAGGAGACAAAAAAATATCAATATAGTCAGCAACGATTGCTAGATAGGTCTTTGTACCCAATGTCCTCTCTGTCCTACCACTTGTACTTCTCATTTCCTTCAAGCACCTCTAGACATGCCTTGAAGCAATGCGTTGTGCTGAACCCCAGTTTTGGCGATCAATCCTCTCTATATCCTCAATTTTAAGCTTGTGTTCATCCACTTAAAAAGTGTTATAAACCATTCTTACATGGTTAAAACTAATCAACTCTTCTCCAACAATCAAATCTCATCGACCACTAAACAAAGGATTCACTATCTTTTTTCCATTGTGGATATAATCCTGGTCATGAAGTCTTGTTACTTTAAAGCCATCATACAACCCATTTATCCTCCACCCTTCCCAAGGAATTTGATATCTCATGCCTGTCGTTGAGTAATAATCCTTCAACATAAGCATTCTTCTCCTACTATCCCCATCCGAGGAATGACCAATAATAGGTCCTAAAAAATGTTCCACATGTTTCTTCCATAGGTCTTCTATTTTTCCCCATTGTCAATTGACAAAATTTGCATCAAATCTGTTGCATGTTGGATGAACAACCACAACCAAATGAGGAATCTTCTCATGTAAAGGGTTTGCAATAATAACATGTGCATAATGGCCAATCACACAATTCTTGAATGCATCTGTAATAATCTCATAGCTTGCGGCGCCCTCACCAACTATCACCAAGAAATGTGATTGACACTTATGTTCTTCTTTCTTACCACAAAAACCCACTAATGTATCACTTTTTGCTACCCACCTGACATATTTTTTCACAACAGTTTCATCTTCAACAAGGCATACCGGAATTGGGCCCTCTATACCATGTTTGGATTTATAAGAAGCATACACTTTTTCGATTGCCTAAAAAATGTACTCCTGCTCCCCTGGGATATATGTCAATTATTTTCTAACTTTCCTTAAAGTCGTAGATATCGAAGGGCCATCCATATTCAAGCTAATAAACCTATGTAATCTAGGACCTCCCCATAACTTAATCATCTCATAAATGGATTTATTGGATGCACTATATCTTCTCCCTAACTTTGAATGAACTAGTGAAATATATCTTGAACAAATTCCCAAACTGCATCCTTGTAATTTTCCTTGCTAATGAGCCACACACACATCCTTTCAAAACCTGAACACATTGTTCCTTCCTGCAGATTCGAACAACTTTTCCCTTAGAGACGTCGTTCTAATAGACAGTGTAGCAAACTTTGTCCTCTCCCACCAAAGAGATAGCATTGTTGATCTATGTGTAGCATTTTCATCTCTTGCAACAATTTTGAGTTTAGTTTGAGTCAAATGGTCCAACCTTCTCCCTTTCCCTGTATCTCTCCCATGTCTTTTGATGTTGCTCCTTGATTCGTGATATAAACGCATCCGAAATTCATCACAATTATGTATCAACTTACAAAGATTGCATGTTAATGAATCAAAAGGGATTCCTGTTTGAGAAACCCTCTTGCAATGAATATGTCAGTATGTACTGTTAATACAGCATTCAACACCATAATAACATAGTGTTCTCTTGGTATGTTTCTCTATGGCCCACAATTTTCCACCATGTTGGTCATCCATTAGAACCTTTGTGTCCAATCTCTTCCCTCTTCTATCAAGTTAGGGATCCCAATACCCCCAACATAGTAATATCAGGGGAGGCAATTGTCCTAGAATAAGATGAAAAAACACATTAGAAAATGATCTACGAACTCCTACTAACAAGTAATAACAAATAAAGTGATGTGAAAATTCAAATTCAAATTAAATTAAAATTTGGGTAATTAACACACCTGAAGTAGAAGCATGTGAACTTGTAGAAACACCATGTAATGGTGATGGTAGTGATGGCATCAAGAACTTAGTCAAACTTTGTTGGGACTTAACATTGGTAGGATTCTTCGGTCTCACAACTGTTCCACTCCTCAACACAACTATATCATGCGTGTTGTGCAGGAAAATACCTTATAGTGGGGAGAGGACACTACCAACTTGAGTGGGGTGATAGGTAAATACATTCATTGTCTTGGAATTAGTTACTACAAATGGAAAGAGTTTAATATTCCAAAATCTGTACCTTTTCAACGATGGCTAGTCCTAGCTTTCGCTTAATCTTCTGCTATGATATACCTGCAAAACAAAGTTAACCTTCCTCAACGTATCTTGACTGTAATAGATATGATGAAATTAGAAATAACTTGACTTCAACTACAATCAGATATTTAACCAAATAAACACTCGATCAAATAGACATTCAATTTGGGACGGGAAGGGTATTTCCACCTTTTATTGTCAAAGAAATGTAGATAAGTACATACATACCTGATCTGTCTAGACACTTCTGCAACTGAGTCCTGGGCTCCTACTCTTCACAATGACTTGGGAATTCCTCCAGCGTAACAACAGTTAAAGCATTCCTTCTAGGTACCTCTCTCATGGCTTCCCATTGTAATTATGGGACAAGGTAAGCAGTTGAGTTCGAGAGGTGGTTGAATTGGGAGGTTGGAGAAGTTGCAGAACCAACTTCAACTAATCCCAATTCGTAATCTTAATATATTTTTTCATTTCATATTAAGATGTCCACAGGTTTCATACAAGTATACTAGCGCACAGTATGCAACTTTTGCACTTGACAACCAGCGTTTGCAACATTTAGAGGATGTGCGCAAGTTGTATTTAACAAGAACAATGTTTAGAACATAGGAGCACTGTGGCAATAGTAGCGCACATGTGGTGAAAACTGTAAAAAAAATATGTTTTCAGCTGAAGAATGTAATCTCAACAATAACTCATCCAGGGTCAATCTAGCTCTTCCATCCATAGTGTCCTTTTGTGTGATCAACAGAGCAATGTGACCACGGATGGAGAAGTGCATATTTGACCTATAACAGATGCCCCCTAATGTGTGAGGTCAGAGGGAAATGATGGCCAAAATACATTACAATTCCAAGTCATAGGAGGAGCAAGAAACTGTATAACCAAGTCACAAAAGTACCTGAAAACAACAATCAAGGTCAGCGAGCAATTACAATCTTGACATCATATAGATGTTCGATATGATACAACATGATCTCCAATATATAACTGGGAGATGTATATATAGCGTGGCCACTGAAATACAAGTGTGGATCCATGACACAGATAAGATATCATAGCAATAACAACAAGCTGGATCTATGTCTCATAAAGAGCCAAAAATGAGTGAGGCTCAGTCTTGCGCAACTTGGGGGATAACATAAATATGATGATGCTATCAAAATCCCAAGGTCTTCATCCAAACAAACCAAGGTACAAACCCTAACCATGTGAATAAATGAGCTGGAGTCGAACATGGGGGGTATCGTTTGATTACCGGTCATTGATGTATACCGTTAACAAACGCGAGGGATTCCATCGATAATGATAATGGGGTCCAAGGTACTTAGTACATTCCAACAAGTGTGAATAAATAGACTTGAATTTGAACACCTGAGGAACCTGTTGAATAAGAGACATTGGTGTATTCTCATTATTCAACAGTGAGGGAAACTGCCACTAATGACTGCAATCCCCAAGGTACTAACCGAAACTCTGAACTTCGTTCCCAGAGCATAATGAGTTGAATTCAATGGGAAGAAGTCCACTGGAAGGGAGGCCTTAATGCATCCTCCATCATCCAACATGAGGAACACTCAAAGGTATGAGCAGATTTGGAGTAGGACAAGTAACAAGATGAAACAAACTGACACCAGGATGGCCAACACATGAAGTCAAGGTGAACTGCAGAATGGATAACACAGGTTGTATCCTTGAACAGTAAGCACGACACAAAGTGACTTAGGAAGCTTTTAACATGAAGGGGAGAGATTAACAAAACCTCCATATGATTGGAAGAATAACCAATCGGGGGAGTAACAAATTCTGAGATCAGGTTCACCCTAAGGTCAAAAACTAAAAGCCCAACTGAATGATGGACTCAAATAGGTGTTGTGTTCAAGGACATGACTGACTTAACTGCCTTTGAAACTGAAAAGATGTAGATATACCCTTCTCTTCCCTTATTTTTTTGGTAAAAGAATGTCCTTCTTGTTGTTTTAATGAGTCCAAGAAAGAAAACTCAATAAGCCCAACCATGTAAAAGTTTAACGAGCCCATGGGAGGAAGACTCAGGACCTTCTTCATTGTTTACAGAGTTTGAAGAAGAGATAGAAGAATACTCTATAATACCGATCTCTGGATTTTAATATCGAGCCGAGATTTGTTCTTGCTCGCCGGTGTTTTCAATTTTAAGGAGTCTAAAAAACTTAAACAATAACTCCATACACCTACCCATGGATTTTAGTATCGAGCCCGGGTTGGTATATGCTCGCCGGTGTTTTCCTATTTATAGAGTCTGAAAAACTTAAACAAACCTCTATATACCCTCTCGTAGATTTCACATCGATTATGAGTAGGTGAATGCTCGCTTGGTGTTTTCATGTTTTGAGAGCCTGAAAACCCTAAAGAAGGATCCAAAAGTCTTTTTTCGTACAGTTAGTCTCCTCCCCCGAAAAAGTGTAAAATGATGAGAGAAGAACTCATCTAGCCACAGATGACTAGAGTATTCCTTTTTTGTAAGTAATCCGCAAAAGTGCGGAAAAGGGTTAAACTTATACTTAAACGGATGTTCCTTCAATTCCTTTAGCAAGTCTGAAGAGAAAAAGCGAACTTGGAAATCTTGTTTGTTTTTGAAAAGTCAAAACAAGGGCTTAAAATTAGGGCAAAAGTGGAGAAAAAACCTCAAGCTACCTTTGCTCGTTGCGGTCGAATCGGGTCACCAATCCAAGTTCTGCTTTCACCAAGTAAGTAATCTCATCCTTAGCTTGCATTTACATACAAATTTTTTCAAAAATTATTTAATTTTTTCATTTCTATTATATGATTTTTATAATGAGTTTGAAGTACTGAAACGAAATTTCATATGCAGATGTTGGACCAGTGCGTCCTGAGGGACACCCCCGTACCTTCGTGAGACCAGTTATAGTAGGGGCAGCTGATGCCATGCTAGAAAACATAGAGGGTAAGATGATTCGATTGACTCATGACATTCCGACATACATGATCGAGCGGATGCCACTCGACATGCAGGAGAATGTGGTGGGTGTGCCCCTAGCATGGATTCGGCTACTAAGGAAAGTAGTTAGGCTGGTCATTTGCTATTGAGAGGAAATAGAGGAAGATGAGGCCCCTCCTTCTCCATAGGAGAAGGATATATCTATGTATATTTTTGAGGCCATCGAGCCCAATTTTGTATATTATGACATGAATCTGTGACAGACTTATGACCCAAACTCATATTATTTTTTGATACGGATTATATATATACAGTATCGATGTTATTTACATGTGTGTTATTGTCTTTTATGCATGAATTATTATGTATGTGTATGATGCAAATGCCAATCTAAAACGTAGTTTGCAAATGAATCAGCTAATGCATTCAAATTTCTTGGAATATGTTGATATGTGATGTAATCAAATTGTCTCTCAAGTAACTTAATGCGCAAAAATTGACGTAGAAAAGTAGGATCTCTAACCTGATAAACACCTATTAACTGAAACACAACTAGCTACAAGTCGAGTCGTACCTCCAAATGTGAAATGCCATGGAACAGAGCATCTCGGAGTATCTCTATGACTGCACTGTATTCAGCCACATTGTTTGTTGTGGGACCTAAACAAGCCCCTCCCGAAGAAACCAGTTGGCCAGTTGGTGAGTAAATAACCCAAGCAACTACAACTAACTGATAGGTGTGGCAACTAGCTCCATCAACAAACCCTATAAAGTGTTCAGTCGACATCTGAAACACAAAGCAATAGATGCATAAGACGTAACGACAACCGTAAACAAAGCTAACTCTACAAAATGTACATCTATAATACATGAAAAAGAATAGATGCCTAGGCGTAGTACTTCTTCAAGTAGGGTCGATGCCTGGCATCTCCTTGTAAGACCAGGAAAAGACATCACGGAATTCTTTAAAGAGATTGGTATACAAAATGATCTCCTCAGGAGAACAGTTTGCTCCAATGAAAATATTTTCCACGAATCCAGGTTTGATTGAAATATTGATCAGAATAGTTCTTGATATATTTTCCATATTCTCTTCAACATAAACAACTTTTGAAGTAGAAGGGATAGAAGACAAATCAACATTCCCACCAGGTCTCATAGAAAACTCACCTATCTCAATCCTGTCCAGATCAGGAATAAAATAAGACATGTGGTGCATGTGTTCCCAAGGATGGTCCAGGCCAATCATTGCTTCCAAGATCGCCTCATCAGAGGGAAAAACAGTGTCTAGACAGTCAAAAGAGTGGATAGAGTATACTGACGTCCATGCAGGGGCATAGTCCATATCTGACTCAACAGAGACCAATGGAGTCACGATATCTTCTGTTACAGCATGCTGTGAATGCAAGTAGGTTACATCTGCAACAAATAAAGGCACAACTGGTTCTAATTCGGTGGGGAGAATCCATGGATATGTCATTGGAATGACCGTGAAAATATCAGATGAAGAACACTCTTCAGAACCAATAAAATGAACAGGAGAAGGGAGAAGGTAGGTCAAAAGTGCCTATTAATGACCCATAGAGCCCTTCTCCTAAACTCTCAGTAACTGGGTGGGACTAATCAACCATCAGAATTGTTGAATCCAAGGAAGTTTGGTTATTCTTTCGAGAAAATGAAAGTTGATCGACTGTGACGATCTTGCCTTCGTGAGGGAACATTATAACCCAAAAAATGTACAATGACACTGCTTTCATTTCATATGTCCAGATCCTACCTAACGGCAAGTTATAGTCAGGTGGAGCATCCAGAACTTCCACCTCTACAGATACTAGCTTGCCCGCAAGTTCAACATCAAATGATGGTAAGACTCCGTGTGGATGGAAAGATCTTCCATCAAAGGCAGTAAGCACTATATTCGAGGGAGCTAACTTAGGTTCGCCCAAATCCTTCCAGCAAGAAATGGACATTAAGCACGTAGACGCGCCCTCATCTAAAATAGCTCGTCCAATGGTCTTGGGACCATGGATTACTTCTATTTGGAGAGAGATGTGGTACGGAAATCGAAACTTGATATCGTTCATATCAAAACGAGCAAGCATATTGGATGAATCTACACTCCCGATCACTGCGAGAAGTGCACTGCGTTGCAATGGGAAACTTTGCAGTACTTCTAAAGTGGACATGGAACAGGGGGTTTGGGCTAAAACCTCCACAACATTATAATTGGGGGCATCCCACGCGTTGGGGTTGTGCACAGCCCGTTTTTAGACACCTTTCGTGATATTTGGCAATGAATCCACCGGTCTCTCGATGTGGATAGGGGTAGATGAATTAGGAACATCCTTCTGCTGCGGATCCAGGGTATAATTTATAGCTCAAGTTTGCAGAAGAGCATCTAAATTAACCATATTAATGAACGATTGATCAACAGATGAGGCATGAGGTATGCCCCCAGCACTAGAGTTTCCAGAAGCTAAACTTTGCCCGTGAGGGAATGGGTCTTTTAAGACAGCAGGTTTATTTTCACAGAGCAACTTCTGGGCTTCTTCCATCAGAGGGCATTGATGGGTAAGATGATCTTCTTTGCATAGATTGCAAGGAAACTTTACCTTCTTTTTCTCTTTTTTGCCCGCCTTGGCATTTTCAATGTTTTTGGGCTTTTGGTGGTTTCCCTCCCCTTTCATTCCCTTCTTTTTGTTGTTGGGCTGCTAGGCCCTTTTGATTCATCTGCACTTGTTGTACAAATTCTGTTTTCAAAGGGGAGGATGCAACCGAAGTTGCTTTTGCAGCAAACTGTTTGATAGACAAGGTGTGAACCTGCTTTGTTAAACCATCAAATGCTGCAGAGACTATTGAAACCACAATTCCATCAACATGTGGTCCAAGTTTAGGTTTACCTAAGTCTAAGTGAGACCTTGGTGCATCGGGAATAATCTCATATAAGAGCCCAGACTGAGAATATACCAAGTCAAGTTGTTGGGTTCTTAAGATAGCTTCCTTTTCGAAGGACACCCCTGAAGTTGCAAATTCCTTAGAAATATAAGGAAGGAGTGATTTGAGATACCACTCTAATAAAAATGTTGGAGGGATGTCAGATTTAATGAGCCTCTTTCTCCTTCGCCACTCCTGAATATGGCCAGATAGGTGAGTGGCTTTGTTGTCTCGGAAGGTTGACAAAAGGTCTGTATCAGCATCATACCGGACAGGAAGTTGAAAGTGATTCAGAAAATCAATAGCTAGATCCCAAAAGGTGCCATAAGCAGCTGCAGGCAGTTCAATGTACCATTTGTCTACGACACTTGTCAAGGTTCTTTGAAAGAGCCTCAATCAGATGGAACGATCATTTAGTGAATTCGAGGAGCACCAGAGGTGAAACGTCGTGACATGATCACCAGGATCCTCTCCAGTCTTGTCTTCAAACTTTGGAATGTATGAGGGCAACTTAGTGAGAATAGGTGGCCATGCAGGATTGTGGCACATAGGGTCATTAGTGAGTTTTGAAAGATCTGGCAAGTTCAAATTTTCCAAAAAAGGTAAATGTGGTCATGTCCATGGCATTTGGTGAATACGAACCTGGTAGGGGGAACCTCCCAATACCTGGTTCATGTACTGCTGGTTGGGGTTTCCCCCAGCCATCGATTGTGAGGTAAAAGCATTAAAATTGCTCCACCCAAAAGAAAGTGGATTACTCCCCGGGGCAGTGGTCCATTGTGGCTAGGTATTAACCCCACCGTATTGTGGATTAATAATATTACCCCCTCCTCCAGCAAACAGAGAGAAAGGGATACTCCCTACAGGTATATTTGATGGATTTACATTGTAACCTGCATAGGGGTTAAATCCAGGTGTAGTTGTAATAGACAGTGCCGTCATCGTACCCATAACAGGCATAGATGCAAAGGGGATTGATCCTACAATATATGTGGAAGCAATGGTATGAGGTATATCATGGAAATGTTGGGTAACAAGAGGCTGAGTAAAAGTCACTGCAAGGATCCATGTCAAAGGGACATTAGTTGTTCCAAAAGTAGGGGTAGAAACTGAACTAGATGTCGAAGCTTGTGAGCTTGGCATGCCTACAGTACCAACATTAAAACTAAAGGACAAACTCAAAGCAGAAGCAGTCTGTGAAGAGCTCGGTGTTGCAGTGTTTGTGAAAGAAGGATTGATAATCCTTGTAGCCATATATGTTGTGGGAGTTTGAGGAACTCCCTGCTCATCTCCTGGGTTAGTCAAGGTATAATCATGTGTAAAAAAGTATGCACTGTACTCAGGTTGTCCTAGAAATCCTACAGGTACTAGTAGTGGATCGTTGGGTCCAGTCAAGGGAGGGTTGAAAGGAGTGCTGAACTCTCTAGAAGTTAAGTCCTCAACCTCAATAGTATCAAAGACCTATTGATCTTGAACTCTAATTTATGGTTCTCCAAGTACTTATGTTTCTCCCGTAAGTTCGAATGAACCACGGGAATCTGTCCTCTGGCGTCGTGGTGGCGGTGGAGGCTCCATAATGAGTGGGGGAAGGTTTTTCAACCTCCGATACCTACAAAGAGATTGGTCCTCCACAGCTATATAAAAATCAAACTAAGTAAAAAACCTAGTGGCCACTACGACTAAGGAGCAAACAACATACCACTAAAAATTTCCTAAGTGATCAAACCATGCAAACAAGGCAAATACTCTAAGAACAAACTAATAGAGTATCAAAGGTCAGTTACGCGGCATCCAATGGAGGTCCTCTGGGTGCAAGCGTTTGAATCACCAAACTGTCCTTCCAGGATTACTGCCAAAGGGTTACCTTCCGCGTCTATCCGAGGTGAAGTGAAAATATCCTTCCACTCTACATGTGTAGAGCCTAGGGTTATGATACTAAGGATACCACCAATACAAAAAAACCTGGGGGAACAGTCGTCATCCTAGCCAAGACACATGGGAAGGGTAGCAAAGCCCAAAATCCAAGAGTACTTAAAAGTATTAGTGGACCCCCATATGTGAATCAACTCTAGTTTATGGTTGAGAGGAAAATGAGGGGGTATCCTCAACAATTCCAATCGTCCACGGCCTCATTCTTAAATCTGGTTTGAGTAGAGCATTCCCAAGATATTTTGATAGAGGTGGATTTACCTAATAGCTAGTCTTACTACGATTGTTGAGTATTGAAGCCAATTTTGGGTAGTTTAAGGTGATTTAAACCCGAAACCCTAGCCTAAGCTAGTTGATGATGTGTATACCTAAAAAGAAAAGGTTGCTAGTTAGTTTTATTAAGATTTCTTTTTAAGGGCTACTTTTTACTCAATAAGGATAGTGAAGTGTGTGGAATGGTTTCAACAAAAAGCAAAGTGCGTATGAAATAATGATTTTAAATTCACAAAAGACTCTTTTCTTTTCGTTTATATTCTTCAAAATTGAAACTAGGCAATCCTAAATAAAAAAATTTGTAATTTTCTTTTAGTTTTTCAAAGCAAACGATCTATGCTACTTCGAAAAAGATGATAAATCTTACTACTAAGCTACCAATTTCAATTTTTGTCTTTTCTAATATTTGCAAAAGAAAAATCACTTGGAAAGGAGCAAGTAAGACCTAATGCAAAATGTGGGTAATGAAAAAACAACCTAATGGATTAAAACAAACAAATCAAAAAGACTTGAGAAAGACTCTTCCTACCAAGTTGTTTCGATGGAAAAAACTCTAGGTTGGGAACAAAGTGTAAAAGAAGAAAGGAAAAGAGATGCCAGCAACGGAAAGATAGACCTATAAGGCTGCTCCTAAGCACCAAAACCTAAGAAAACACCCGCCAAACAAAGGAGTAGGTAAGCAAACCAAAAAGTAATCCTACCAACATACAAACTCAAAGGAAAAGCTAACTAGAAAGATTCAACTCATTCAGACTGATATGAACTGATGTTCATAAGGTATCTAGACCAACAACCCTTCAAAACCACCCTAAAAACTCACACTGGGACCAAACCCTAACAAAAGGACAAGACTCAATAAAAGTGCGCAACTGTTGCCACAGACAACAAGCATTCAGTGCGCAGGTCTGTATAACTGCAACAAGCGTCTAGGGAAAAAAATGTGCAGCTATGTCTAGCAGAGAGTAGCACACAGCCTCAAAAGGTCTAAACAAGCATAAAAGACACCTTAAACAAGTTCTAAAGTAAAAAAAAGCAGTCTACAGGACTTCAAAGAGGAAAACAAGACTAAAAAAGGACATACAAGTCTCAGTAGTTAGTCAAAGAAGCAAAGCAAAAGGCTAGAAGTAGATCCCACAACTTGGAAGCAAACCCTAGTAGAAGGCTTGAACCTACAGGAAATGTGCGCTACTGTGTGGTATAAAAACCAGCACGTGCCACCAGAAGTGCGCTACTGTGTTTCAGGGAAACCAACATACATGACAGAAAATGTGCTACTATAAGTATAGAAGACCAGCGCACAGGGACTTAAAGAAAACAAAAAGGATTTGCTGAAGCAAACTTAGATGAATCAAGATAAAAAGAACAGGAAAAAATGACCTATAAAACCTCTCAGAGAACAAAAGACTGAATAAACTGGAAGAAAACCTAGCAAGGTCTCCTAGAGAAGAAAAACAATTGATTAGTTCCCAGTGGAGTCGCTAGTCTGTTGTGCGGGAAAATACCTTATAGTGGGGAGATGACAATACCAACTTGCGTAGGGTGACAGGTAAATACATTCATTGTCTTGGCATTAATTACTACAAATGGAAAGAGTTTAAGATTCTGAAAGCTGTACCTTTTCAACGATGGTTGGTCCTAGCTTTCGCTTAATCTTCCGCTATGATGAACTTGCAAAAAAAAGTTAACCTTCCTCAATGTATCTTGACTGTAATAGATATGATGAAATTAAAAATAACTTGACATCAACTACAATCAGATATTTAACCAAATAAACATTCAATCAAATAGACATTCAATTTGGGACAGGAAGGGTATTTCCCTCTTTTATTGTCAAAGAAATGTAGATAAGTACAAATATACCTGATCTGTCCAGACACTTATGCAACCGAGTCCTGGGATCCTGCTCTTCACAATGACTTGGGAATTCCTCCAGCGTAACAGTAGTTAAAGCATTCCTTCTAGGTACCTCTCTCATGGCTTCCCCTTGTATTTATGGGACAAGGTAAGGAGTTGAGTTCGAGAGGTGGTTGAATTGGGAGGTTGGGGAAGTTGCAGAACCAACTTCAACTAATGCCAATTCGTAGTCTTAATATATTTTTTCATTTCATGTTAAGATGTGTGCAGGTTTCATACAAGTATACTAGCGCACAGTATGCAACTTTTGCACTTGACAACCAGCGTTTGCAACATTTAGAGGATGTGTGCAAGTTGTATTTATCAAGACCAGTGTTCAGAACGCAGGATCACTGTGGCAATAGTAGCGCACATGTGGTGAAAACTATAGAAACAATATGTTTTCAGCTGAAGAATGTAATCTCAGCAATAACTCATCCAGGGTCAATCTAGCTCTTCCATCCATAGTGTCCTTTTGTGTGATCGACAGAGCAATGTGACCATGGACGGAGAAGTGCAGATTTGACCTATAACAATGCGAAGCCTCATCTATATTAGTAGTGTGATTCCTTGATTTCATGTGTTCATTTAGAGAACTGACAATATTACCACTTGTCAGAACCAAAGAGAAGCATATATTGCATCGTGTACATTCCTCTCTTACTTTTTCTTTCTCCTTATAGTTTGCAAGTGTTGTTTCCACCACCTTGAACAAATTAGGCTCTTGAGTTTGGTTGAAATCATCTAGAAGTTTGATTGCTTGATCAATCTCAAGTTGATCTCTAGCCACGGTTGTCTTCTTTGCTCTATTACATGAAGGAATTTCATTAATTCCCAACATTGAAATGTGACGTTGATGGGATCTTGTTTTCATATGATTGTTTTTGAAGTTACGAATCGTTCGCACTACCAAGGATTCTTCCCTCATTCCATAATAAATGCCACAAATTTCACAATGGATCTTTATATTAGGTTTTTCATTTTCTGAATATAACTTGAGTGTTAGCTTCTCCTTGACAAACTCTTTCATTAAACTATTCACTTTATGTTCCCAAGATGCCAATACATTAGGATCAAACACTACAACTTGTTCCACTAACTCGGACACATGATCAACCACTTCAACTTGTTCCACTGACTCGGACACATGATCAACTCTTGGTTGTTTATGCATAGGTTCCTCCACATTCCCTTCAATGTTTTCAGATATTGGTGTTCCTTCCATTACATGTGATTGTAATGATTCAACAACCATTGTGTCTACTTTCCTCTTAATGCCTATATTTGTTGTTGTAGGTTTCCTTTTTTGCTCTTGCTTTGTATTTAAAGGATGTCCTATTGGGCCAATAAAATCAAAAGGATATTCGATGATTTCATCATCCACAATTTCACAACGGATATCAGCATATGTACAACCTTTTCGACACTGAACTGTGCCAAGGACACAATTATATTCACCAATAAAAATTTCAAAGTTCTCAACATCACTTGGATCAATCTACATTTCCATCCATGTGTAACCTTTAGTTGGTTAAGAAATGAATACAATTATAACAAATTTTTCAAAAGTTTGGATATAAAATGGCTACAAAATGAGGTGAGTGCATCCATAATTAAATGAAAAAAAAAGTAATTCAAATTTACACATGCATATTAGTTCATTAATAAAACAAAGAGATAGGAAGCAAGGTATGCACTTTCAATTCAAATCTCTAAAAAGGATGAAGAAATATTACTATCGGGATGAAACACCTTGAAACAAAATGTATTGTCAGTGGCTTATTCAAATAGCCCTCCCCAAACTGAAGAGTCAACTTCAACATACCTGCAGAAGATCAAAAGGTGATCAAAACAAGAGATGAAAAAACATAGAAACTCTCCCTTCAAATGATGCTCATAATCATTAAATTTTTTGGTGAATTTTTTATGGGTTTGGCATATTTACCGATGTTGAATTATACTCAAAAAAGTTCCAACTTTAATGATTGTTAATTGTTGAATTATACTCAAAAAAGTTCTGACTTTAGCACTCTAGGGGATTCCCTAAACACAACTAAGTTTCAAAGATAATTCTTGGAGTTAATATTTTGATTATGAAATTACGCTGGAAATATTTCAGATTTGGATTATTGCCTCTGTTTGTAACATTACTGTAAAATGGTGTGGAAACATATCCTTATCTCTGATTTTAATTTTGGAATTTTAATGTCCATAAAGGGATACTCAAAATCTCCCCCCTGGAACTTTTTTTAGAGTCTTTTCATTGCTGATCCTTTTGTGTTATTTTTCAGATCTCTAGTAGCTATTATGAGTCTGGGTCTGAACAAAGCCTAGGAGATGAAGCAATTGTGGAAGCACCGGTTGCAAGGCCAATTGTTGACAGTATGTCTTGTGGCACAGGTTGTGTATTTTCAGATGGGGGTAATCATGTTGCAGATGCAAGGACACGATCAACATCAATTAGAAAGATCTGGACTACTGTGATACTCTGTATGGTTTTCATGAGTGTAGAGGTGGTCAGTGGTATAAAAGCTAACACGTTGGCAATTTTAACTGACGATGCACATTTACTAACAGATGTTGCTGGATTTGCAATTTCTTTGTTTGCAATATGTGTTGGCGGGCGTTTCTACCCTATAGCCTGGAAACTAAAGCTATCAACTTGGTTGGGGTGACAGGTAAGTGCATTAATGCTATCACAGAAATATTTGCAAAAAGAAATAGATTGTAGATTTAGGGAACATACCTTTTAACCGGAGTCTGATCCTAGCCTTGATTCGATCCCGTGTCCAGCTTCCAAATCTACTTTTCTTTCAGCAAACCTGCAACAACAATACCTTCCTCAAACATTTTGGGCAACATATAAAGCTTGAAATAAACAAAAACTATGTTTAATATCCAGCATTGACCAAAATAAATCCAACTTAAAATTCCATTTCATAACATATTCAAATTGGAACAGGGAAACACTTCAATCTTTATTTGTCAAAATTAGAATGAAGTACAAGTATACCTGATAATGAAGCAGGCTCCTGCAACTAGATTCTGGGCTCTAGCTTTGCTCTGGCTTGAACGTCTTCTGCAACAACTTCTCCAATGTCCTAAAGTTTCTCCATTAACTCATCCTCTAGCTTTTCTAGCAATAATTTCTAACCTTGCTCCTTTAACCTTCTTGGTATTTATAGGTTCAAAGAAGTAGTTTTGGTCGAGATGTAGTTATGGAGGAAGTTGGGGGAGTTAAGAAACTGCCATCAACTAATCCTCCTCGATGAATTAATATATTTTTTAATCATCTTTTAAGATGTACGCGACTCTTCTTCAGTGGAGTAGCGTATAGGGCGCTACTCTAGTATTAAACAACTAGCGCTTAATTGATTTTAAATGTCGAGCACTACTTTGCTACACTGGAGTAGCGTATACTTGGATATGGGCGCTAGTATTATACAGTGGAGTAGCGTATGGGCGCTAGTCTCTTTAAGTAAAGTAGCGCTCATATCTTAAAATGATATTTTTTGTGGTTTTCCAGTATTTTCAGGAAATGGAATGAGTTGTCATATCATCCAAGGTCAACATGCTCCTCCATCCAGGTTGTCCTTTTGTGTGATCAGCAATTCAGGGTGATCACGGACGGAGAGGTGCAAGTTTGACCTATAACAGATGCCCCCTAATGTGTGAGGTCAAAGAGAAACGATGGCTGAAATACATTACAATCCAAAGCCAGAGGAGGAACACAGAACCTCAGAAAACAAGTCACAAGAAACTTGCAACAAAAATCAAGGTCAGCGAGCAATTACATTTTTGACATCTTATAGATGTGTAGTGTGATACAACATGATCTCCGATACATAACAAGGAGATGTATATAAAGCATGGCCACTTGAAATACAAGTGTGGATCCATGTCAAACTAAGAGATCATAGCCATAACAACAAATTGGATCTATGTCTCATGGAGAGCCAAATATAAGTGAGGCTCAGTCTTGCGCAACTTGGGTGATAACCAAATAAGGTAATGTCATCAAAATACCAAGGTCTTCATCCCAAAACAACCCTAGGTACAAACCCGAACCATGTGAATAGATGAGTTGATAGTCGAACATGGAGGGCATCGTTTGATTACCGGTCATTGATGTATACCGTTTACAAATGCGAGGACTTCCACCGATAATGATGATGGGGTCCAAGGTACCAAGTACGATTCGCCAAATGTGAATAGATGGACTTGGAGTCGAACACTTGGGAATCCTGTCGAAGAAGAGACATTGATGTATTCTCATCATTCAACAGCGAGGAAAATTGCCACTGGTGACTGCAATCTCCAAGGTACTAACCGAAACTCTAAACTTCAATCCCAGAATAATGATTTGGTGTTGATGGGAAGAATTCTGTTGGAAGGGAGGCCTTAATGCATCCTCCATCATCCAACTCGAGGAACACTCAACTGGTAAGAGCTGATATGGAATAATATGCAACAAGACTGACACTAGGAAGGCCGACACATGAGGTCAAGGTAAACTGCAGAATGGACGACACAGGGTATATCCTTGAACATTGAGCATGACACAAAGTGATTTAGGCAGTTTCTGACATAATGGGGTAAATAAGTCTGAAATGTAAGAGACATTATCAGACCCTCCATATGGTTGGAAGAATAACCAACCGGGGGAGTAAATAACTCGGAGGAAAGTTTCACCCTGAGGCCAAAAACTAAACCCAACTGACAAGATAGACTTCAAGTATGTGCTGTGTTCAAGGATAGAACTTGACTGAAACTGCCTTTGACAATGAAGATATGATATGTTTTCCCATTCCTTATTCTTTTTAGATAAAAGAATACCCTTCTTGTGGATTTAATGAGTCCAAGAAAGAATGAAAACTCAATAGGTCCACCCATGTAAATAGTTTAACAAGCCCATGGGAGGAAGACTCAGTACCTTCTTCATAATTTATAGAGTTCGAAGAAGAGATAGAAGATTACTCTATATGTACTGATCTCTGGATTTTAATATCGAGCCGAGATCTGTTCTTGCTCGTCGCTGTTTTCAATTTTAAGGAGTCTGAAAAACTTAAACACTAACTCCATATATCTGCTCGTGGATTTTAATATCGAGCCCAAGCAGATTAATGATCGTCGGTGTTTTCCAGTTTATAGAGTCTGAAAAACTTAAACAATCCTCTTTTCACCTATCCATGGATTTTATATCAAGCCCGGATTGGTCTGTGCTTGGCGGTGTTTTCTTGTTTATAGAGTTGAAAAACTTAAACAGTCCTCTACTTACCCTCTTGTGGATTTCACATCGAGCCCGAGTAGGTGAATGCTCGCTTGGTATTTTCATGTTTAGAGAGTCTGAAAACCCTAAAGAGAGACTCCAAAAGGTCCTTTTTCGTACAGTTAGTCTCCTCCCCCGAAAAAGTATAAAACAATGAAAGGAGAACTCTTCTAGCACATACAAGAGTATACCTAGAGTATACCTTTTCCGTAGTTAATCCACTGAGGCCCGGAAAAGGGGTAATTCTATACCTTAGTGGATGAGCCTTCGGATACTTTAACGAGCTCGAAGAAGACAAGTTTGCTCGGCTATCTTGTTTAGGTTTAAATAGTCCAAACAAGAGCTTAAAATGACTTAAAGGTCAGCTTCTAGGATCGTAGCTTCATGTCCTGCCAAAACTAGGTCTTCAACAAAATATTATTTGATGCGGCAAAAATCTCGAATGATATATGGATTTGGAATATTTAACTAACTGACAATGTCTATCATCAAGAAATTTGAGCTTAGGAGACGAATCCGACAACAATTAAGTGAAAATTGAACTTGGATCAGAGTTATACCTTATTTTGTGTTTCAATTAATTAATTAGGGTTTTTAAAAGTTTTTGAAACTATAGAAAATTAAAAATTATGGGTAAAAATCAAAATCCAATTTTATATATAATTTCATTGTTACAAAATCAATTTTCAATTTGTGTTGTAGGGCAAAAATTGGGGCAACTTTTGCAAATTTCCAATCTCCATTGCGATCAAACCGGGCATCCAACCACCAAACTTCCTCCGTCAAGTAAGTAGAAATCTCCCTATCTTGCATTTTAATGGTTTATTTTTAAATTTTTGAGCAAAAATGGCTCGAAACGCGATGCTCATAAGGTTTTATGCGTGGGCACTACTGTGTATACACAAGAGTAGCGTACAAACACAATGGGAGCTACTTTTCTCAAACAGAGTAGCGCCTACACGCTACTGTGTAGTATACATAGTAGCGTACACACTTGCAAAGCCATTTTCAAGCGCCGAGACTCAAAAATTTTGGGGTTTTTATGCAGGATGGTCTTACAATGGAGGGAAAGGGAGCATGAAGACATGGATAGGTTAGCCATGCAAGACCCGGCTACCCTCCATGCACTCCGTAGATGCGGTTTGTTGAAATTTTATCGAACCGTAAACATGCGGGCACTAAACAAGCTGTTTCGGAGATTGATTCAGTATTGGGATGTCGATACTAATACCTTCAACATCCGGGGGCAAACTCTTGAGCTTACCGTTGAGGACATATACTTTATTACCGGTCTCTCAAGGAGAGGAGACATAATCAATCTGAAAAGGACATCTCGTTTGGGTGCACGATTAGTGCAAGAATATGTAAATACATACTGTGTTGCCGGAGCAGAAAAATCGGGAAGCCAAGTCCTGATTTCAACTATTGATGGTCTCCCACTGAAAGTGATAGTGAGCATGATCAACCGGGTAGCCGGTAGTGCATCACAACACTTAGCTTCCAGGAATTCGATGCATATTGGTGTACAGTGCTTGCACGACCATGTTTACGATTGGAGTACTAGTTTGTTGGCAAACATGAAGTATCAATTGACAGGTTGCAAATCCGGCTCCATGAAGAATTTTGGGTACGGGAGTATCTTGTGTACTTTATTCTTCGAGAGGATGCCTGCTATTAGCTTGGGGATGCCTCTACCACAGGTTAACCCCCGTGAGCCCAGACTAGGCCATTGGGGTGACATTTTTCTCTGCTAGGGTGGTGGGGAAAGTCACTATTGTTACCACACTGATGACTTTTGGGGGTGGTGGGAGAGGCAGGTTCCGGCTTTTGAGCAGTTTCCCTATGCTGGATTGGATTTCCGTCACGATCCAGAGCTGGTGCTTCCACCAGGTGGAGCCTGGGGAGATATTGGTATGTTTAAATTTTGAGAATTTATTTAATTTTTTCAAACTTTTCAAGTATTTGATTTTTATGAATGAGTTTTGAAGTTCTAATCAAGTGTCATATGCAGATGTTGGACTTGTTCGTCCCGAGGGCCATCCTACCATCTATGTGAGGCCAGCTGATATCACCGCAGCTGAAGCTATGTTGGGAACCCTGGAGAGGAAGATGAGTCGGTTGACTCATGAGATTCCTGCATGCCGCATGGACCAGATACCTATTGACATGCAGGAAGATGTTGTTGGGGTGCCCCCAGCATGGCTTAGATTACTGCGGATGGTTGCTAGACTAGTGATATGCTATCGCAATGCGGTAGATGATGAGGAGGTTCCTCCTTCTCGATAGGAGAAGAAAAACATTATATGTATATATTTTTGAGGCTACCATGCCCAGCTTTTGTACTTTTATGACTTGACTTGAGAGACTCATGACTCAAAACTCATATTTTTTGATGTGGTACCAGCTATTTACAGTATCGGTTATTTACATGTGTATGCGTTTTAATTTTATGTGTGCAATGTTGTTTATAATGTATGATGCAAATGCCAATCTAACACATAGTTTGCTAATGAATCAGCTAAAGTGTTTAAACTTCTCGGAATGTGTTCATATATAATAGAATGAAAATGTCTTTCCAATAGTCTAACTCGTAGAAACTGACGTAGCAATCCTGGAGCCCTGATCCGATAGACACCTGTTAATTGAAATACAATTAATTGTGAGTCAAGCCTTACCTCCAGGTATGAAATGCCATGACTGAGAGCATCTCGGAGGAGTTCTATAACTGCACTGTATTCAGCTACGTTGTTCGTGGTAGGTCCCAAACAAACCCCCCCCGAAGAGACAAGTTGGTCAGCGGGTGAGTAAATGACCCAAGCTGCTGCAGCCAACTGACAGGTGTGGCGACTGGCACCATTAGCAAATCCTAAGAAATGTGCGGTTAACATCTGGTACACGACATGAAAAACACACATAAGATCACCTAACGAGCGTAACAAAACTAGCTTTACAAAAATATACAGCTATGTTACAAGAAAAATTATTTCAGCCTAAGCATAATACTTCTTCAGGTAGAGTCAATGCCTGGATCCTCATCACGAGGCCGGGCAAAGGTATTATGGAACTCACGGAAAAGATTGGTATATGGGATGATCTCGTCGAGATAACATCCCGTCTCAAAGAAAATATTTTCGTTGACTCTGGTGAAAATGTTCACCAACGAGGTATGTAATCTATTTGCTTCAACAATGGCAGCTTGTGAAGGAGTGAGATCAGTATTCTCATCGGGTGGTGAACAAAATTCACCTCTCTCTAACAAGTGAAGAAAAGGAAACAAGAAAGACGCGCGATTTATATGTTCACGAGGATGGTCCGGGTCGTTCAAGGCTTCTAACATTTCCTCATCAGAAGGTAAAGTAATTCCTGAACTGTCGAGAGAATGAATCGGGTCAGGTGTCTGAGTAGTGGCACAATCTATGTTTGACTCGACAGACACCGATTGAGTCGACATATGTTCTGTTGTAGTTTGCTGAGAATCCAAGTGGGTGACTTCTACAACAGGGGTAGGCACGGAAGGGTTTGTATTAACTGGGAGAAACTCGGAATCAGTTGTTGAACTAACCATAGGAGTTTCAGACGATGGAAATCCCTCAGTACCAACAAATAAAGTAGGAGCAGGTAGGTCAAAAGTGCCAATTAGTGATCCGAAAAGTCCTGCTCCTAAACTCTCACCAACTGGGGCGGTTTGATCAATCAAAGGAATCGTGGATTCTGAAGAAGTCTGGTGTTTTCCTTGAGTGAAAGAATGTTGATCAACTGTAACGATCTTACCTTCAAATGGGAACATGACCACTCGAAAAACTGCCGATGCTATAGCTTGCATGGCATAAGTCCAACTCCTGCCCAATAACATATTGTAATCGAGCGGAGCGTCCAGAACTTCTATCTCAACAGCAACTATCTTACCGGCCAAAGTGACATTAAATGATGGCAAAACTCCATGTGGACGGAAAGTTCTGCCATCAAATGCAGTAAGCATTGTGTTGGAAGGTACTAACTCAGGAGAGCCTAGAGCTTTCCAACAGGAAATCGACATTACGCAAGTCGACGCTCCCTCATCTACTACAGCTCGTCTAATGGTCATTGGACCATGAACGACCTCAATCTGGAGGGCAACGTGATATGGCAACCGGTATTTGACATCAGTCATATCAAATCGCGCAGACATGTTGGAAGACTCCATACTCCCAATAGCTGCCAGAAGTGCATTTCGTTGCAATGGACAACTTTGCAAGACTTCCAGAGTAGACATGGCACAAGGGGTTTGGGATAGATCTTCCACCACATTGTAGTTGGAAGCATCCCGTGTGTTGGGATTGTGCGATGCCCTCTTCAAGACACCTTTTGGAATCTTGGGCATTGGGTCCACAGGTATGTGGAGTGGAGTGGAGGATTCAGCAATCTCCTTATCCTTTTTCTGCGTTTCCGGGGTATAGTTCTTAGCTCTGGTTTGCAAAAGTGCATCTGAGTTAACCATGTTTATAAATGTTTGATCAACCGTGGCGTGCGAAGTTCCCCTAGTTTTGGAGGTGCCAGAAGTTGAGCCTTTCCCTTTAGGAAATGTATCTTTCAAAACGGCAGGCTTCTTCTCTCTTAAAAGCTTCTGGGCTTCTTCTAGTAGAGGGCATTGGTGGGTAAGGTGGTTCTGCTTGCAAAGTTTACAAGGGAACTTAACCTTCTTTTCTTCCTTGTTACCCTCTTCGACATTGTCTTTTTTGGGATTTTGTTGGTTCCCCTCTCCTTTCTTGCCCTTCTTTTTGTTGTTGGGCTGCCGAGGGCCCTTTTGATTGTTCTGAACCTAATTGACAGGCCCAGACATAGAAGGAGAGGTTGTGATGGAAGCAATGTCTGCAGTCGAATGTTTAATAGTTAAGGCTTGGACCTGTTTGGTCAGTGCTTCGAAGGCTGCAGAGTTAACTGAACCCACTATGCCGTCAGCATGTGGTCCAGGGTTGGGTCTACTCAGATCAGTGTTTGATCTCGGTGCGTCAGGTATAATCTCGTACAGTAAACCTGATTGTGCATATACAAGGTCTAACTGTTGAGTCCTTAAGATGGCTTCTTCTTCATTGGATACTCCAGATGTCGCTACTTCCTTAGAAATATAAGGAAGGAGTGATTTCAAGTACCACTCAAACAGGAACTCTGGAGGGATGTTGGCCTTTATGAGCCTCTTCCGTCTTCGCCACTCCTGAATGTGGTCAGATAAGTGAGTGGATTTGTTTTGTCTAAAAGTAGACAAAAGTTCTGTTCTGGGATCATACCGAACAGGAAGTTGGAAATGGTTCAAGAAGACTGTTGCAAGGTCCCCAAAACTAGAGAAAGTAGCCGCAGGTAACTCAATGTACCATTTGGCTGCGGGACCAGTTAAGGTCCTTTGGAACAATCTCAATCTGATGGAATCCTCGTTTAAAGAATTTGAAGAACACCATAAGTGAAAGGTAGTGACATGGTCACCAGGATCTTCACCTGTTTTTCCTTCGAATTTTGGAATATCCGAAGGTAATTTGGTGGGAACTGATGGCCACGTGGCATTATGACACATAGGATTGTTTGTCAGTTTCGAAAGGTCTGGCAAATTCAAAGTTGCCAGGAAAGGTACACGAGGCCGGTAAGATGATGTTTGATAAGGGGAAACACCCATTGTTTATCCCATGAATTGTTGGTAGGGGTTTCCCCCAGGCATCTGGTGATAAGGGTTGCCCCCGGCCATGTGCTGATAGGAATTGCCACCTACCAACTGTTGATAGGGGTTGCCCCCAGTTAACTGTTGGTAGGAGTTACCCCCAGGTATTTGTTGGTAGGGGTTACCCCCTGCCAACTGTTGTTGTTGTACGAAAGAGTGATTAAAATTTCCCCACCCATAGGAGAGTGGATTAGTGCCTTGCTGGTTCGTCCACTGTGGCTGGGTGTTAGCCCCACCATATTGCTGGTTAAAGATGTTCCCCCCTCCCCCTGAAAATAGGGAAAAAAGGACGTTACTTGAAGGCATGCTACCCTGGTTCATGTTAGGGCCTACAAAAGTGTTGAAACCAGTAGAAGCTGATGTGGACGGTGCAGTCATGGTACCCATGACTGGCATGTTTGCAGAAGCACTTGGTCCTACCACAGGTGTGGAAACCCAAGTACTAGGAATCTGATATAGTGGTTGAGTAGTAGAAGGTGTTGCACAGTTGGCCATACCGCTCAGTCCAACAGTATGTGTAGGAATAGATGCCGTGGTTGTAGAACTAGGCATACCTAATGTACTAGTGTTGAAACTGAAGGATGGAGTAGGCACAGATGTGGTTTGTGCCTGACTAGGTGTAGCAGTAAAAGAAGGGTTAACTATGCTGGTATTCATACCTAAAGTGGGAGTTTGGGGACCCCCCTGTTCACCTCCTGAGTTAGGCATCAGATGTCTAGGAAAGGAAAGGTTTGCACTGAAAAGGGGCTGCTGGAAACCAACAGGTGACAAAAGCGGTATTCTAGTATTAGTTAAGGGAGGATTGAAAGGAGTGCTATACTCGGTGGAAGTAAGATCTTCCACCTCAACAGTACTGAAGTTTTGCTAATCTATGGCACCTGGTAGTGGTTCCTTAGGAACCTCAATTTCAAGGTTTTCTGTTACAAGTATTTCTTCAAGCAATTCTATTTCAGAGGTAATTTCTGAAGAAATACCGAGGTTTACCCGCTGTCGTCTAGCTGGTTGTATAGGTTCTATCCTAACTAGTGGAAGGTTTTGAATCCTTCTTGATCTACGAAGTTGTTGATTCTCCGTGATTAAAAAATATAAATAACAGACTAGAACCTAGTGGCCACTATAACTAGGGGGGCAAACAGCACGCCAACTAAAAAAATTCCTAAGTATACAAACCAGTCATACAAAGGTGCCTTCCGGAGAAGAGTCTGGGATGATGAGGTCCCAGAACAGATCAACGAAGGAAGAAAGACAGTTACCCGGGGTCGACAATACAATGACTAAGGGTTCAAGTGCTGGAATCACCCAACCGCCCTCCCAAAGACCTACAAGGGATTTCCTCCCACGTCTGTCTTAGGTACAGCAGATATACCCTCTGCTGTCACCTGTGTATGAACCTAGAAGTCTGATACTATGGATACCACAACACCGAAAATTCCTGGGGGAACAGTCACCGGTCGAATCAGAAAGCGTGGGAAGGGTAGCTAAGCCCGAAACTCGAAAGAGTCCCCAATACGCAATCCGATCCTGGCGTATGCTCGAACAATAATTAGGAGGAGTATTCCCACAAACTGATCTCGCAATGACCTACTGCATATGCTCCCAGGCAAATTTTGAGTGAGGTGGGTTTACCTATGATAGTCTCACTACGATTGTTGCGCAATGTGTGATCTTGGGTGGTTTAAGGTGATTTAAACCCAAGACCCTAACCAAAACTAGTTGGTGTAGTGTACCCTAAAAAGAAAAAGTTTCTAGTTCATTTTATTAACAAATTTTAGGGCTTTTATTACCCAAAAAGGATAGTGAATGTGTGAGCGTGGTTATAACAAGAAAACAAAAGTGCTAATATACTCAAATCTTCCTACAACAAAGTTTTTTCTTTTATTTTTTTATCTACTTCTTTTTCAAAACTGAAAATCTAAGCAAACTTACTTGAAATTTTTTTTTTTTTGTTTTGTTTTTAAAGTATACAAAATATGCTAAGTTATTTTGCAATGACAAAGACAAGTTCTATTTTAACTTAAAGTACCGAATTTTTTTTTGCTTTTTCAATAAACGAAAAAGAACTATGCAAAAATGGAAAGTCAAATAAAACTTTTATGCAAAGTGCGTAAGTACGGCTAAAAGTTCTTAGGCTTATAGCTGTCGAAACCCTAGGCTCGAGAAAGACTTGATCTACAGGTTTTTACTAAGAAAAAGCCTATAAACTTGGACACCAAGTGGGAGAAAACAAAAGAGAGAAACACCAAAGGACTGACCTAAAGTGTCTAACCCTAGCAAGACCACAAAGCCAAGTACAAGTAGACAAGCAAGCTACCTTACCAACACAAAGAAACTGAGAGGTGAAACTAGCCTACAGCTGTGTAAAAAGTACTTGCAACCAGCAGAAGACAAGGAGTCTAGGAAGAATGAAACTTGACAAAAAAGAAGACACCCTACAAGCTCTACCAAAAACCAAAACCTAAAACAAGGGATGGGGGTAGTAGAGAGCAAACAATGTCACCACAAACAGCGGACACAGGAGTGTACAGGTTCGTAAACTGGTAACAGGTAGTCAGGGTCTAGAAAAGTGAAAGTGTTCGTCACCAAACACCACCAAATCTTCCAAAAAGCCAATAAAAAGTTCCAAAAATCCCAAAGGTCAACAAGCGGTTTAAAAAAATGGAAAAAACTTTAAGGAGAGGTTCTATGACTTGATCAACAATTAAAAACCTCATGCAATCATCAAAGGGATCCTACAGTACAGTCAGCAAATCACCAAAAGTTTTAAAACACAAGCAAAACCAAAAAGGAATGCTTCAGAAAGTGTACTCTACTGTGTAGTAGAGAAACTCGCACCCCTACTGAAACGGGCGCTACTGTATATGCAGCATAGTAGCGTATGGGCGCTACTGTACATATATCAGAGTAGTGCTCATCTTTCAAAGGCTTGAAAACTGACCTTGGAAGGTATAAAAACTGATGAAAGCAAGCAAGTTACAGTCAAGGGACACCTAAGAAGGTTCTTGATACGTCAAAGAAATCAAAATAAACAGAGAAGACACACCAGAAAAAAGGTTTCCTAAAGCCAAAAACTAAATTTCCCCAGTATGGTCGCCAGTCTGTTGGCGGGCGTTTCTACCCTATAGCCTGGAAACTAAAGCTATCAACTTGGTTGGGGTGACAGGTAAGTGCATTAATGCTATCACAGAAATATTTGCAAAAAGAAATAGATTGTAGATTTAGGGAACATACCTTTTAACCGGAGTCTGATCCTAGCCTTGATTCGATCCCGTGTCCAACTTCCAAATCTACTTTTCTTTCAGCAAACCTGCAACAACAATACCTTCCTCAAACATTTTGGGCAACATATAAAGCTTGAAATAAACAAAAACTATGTTTAATATCCAGCATTGACCAAAATAAATCCAACTTAAAATGCCATTTCATAACATATTCAAATTGGAACAGGGAAACACTTCAATCTTTATTTGTCAAAATTAGAATGAAGTACAAGTATACCTGATAATGAAGCAGGATCCTGCAACTAGATTCTGGGCTCTGGCTCTGCTCTGGCTTGAACGTCTTCTGCAACAACTTCTCCAATGTCCTAAAGTTTCTCCATTAACTCATCCTCTAGCTTTTCTAGCAATAATTTCTAACCTTGCTCCTTTAACCTTCTTGGTATTTATAGGTTCAAAGAAGTAGTTTTGGTCGAGATGTAGTTATGGAGGAAGTTGGGGGAGTTAAGAAACTGCCATCAACTAATCCTCCTCGATGAATTAATATATTTTTTAATCATCTTTTAAGATGTACGCGACTCTTCTTCAGTGGAGTAGCGTATAGGGCGCTACTCTAGTATTAAACAACTAGCGCTTAATTGATTTTAAATGTCGAGCACTACTTTGCTACACTGGAGTAGCGTATACTTGGATATGGGCGCTAGTATTATACAGTGGAGTAGCGTATGGGCGCTAGTCTCTTTAAGTAAAGTAGCGCTCATATCTTAAAATGATATTTTTTGTGGTTTTCCAGTATTTTCAGGAAATGGAATGAGTTGTCATATCATCCAAGGTCAACATGCTCCTCCATCCAGGTTGTCCTTTTGTGTGATCAGCAATTCAGGGTGATCACGGACGGAGAGGTGCAAGTTTGACCTATAACAATATGGGAATCAGGATGGGAAGCAACACCTCGTCAGAAATATGGGTTTTTTCGACTTGGAAATTTTAGTTGCACTATTATCCATTCAACTTATTTTGCTTCTCACTGGAATTCTCATCTATGAGAGTGCTATCACACATTATGTGGTCGGATACCTAGGAGAAATGGGATACTATAATCATGTTCATGACATGAGGGTGGTAGTCCTTGGAAAATTTCAAACACTTGTTGTTTGTCCAAAACTAACTATGAATATGAAATAACTCCCTAAGAAACAACAATGAGTACTTGAATAGCACGGAATTGTGCAATACAACCTAAATGACATTTTTTAAGGATATTTTCCATAATATGGAATCTAAATATTTCTAGATATAATATATTGATACCTTTAAGCATGTAGGAACAACCATCTTTCTGGAATTTCATGTATAATTCCAAAAAATCCATGATGATGGGAATTAATGTTCTCAACCATTCAATGCCCAAACAAATATCATATCCACCCATTTAAATGGTGAACATGTGAGTTTTAAATGAATAATCACCCACTTCAAGTTTCACATTTTCACATCAATTGCTACATTTCATAGATACCCCATTAGTAATCATAATCTGAAAAATTGTTAATAGCATGGGTATAAAAATATGTTTCTTAGGCAATGTGACAATGACTGAAATTATGGGTGTTTCCATTAATGATTAAAAAAATTACCTATTGATTAATCTTGATATAGCAAACCAACTTTAATGTTTAAGGAGTGGAAATAACAGTCAAGGCATGAAGAGATATTTGCGGTTATTCACCGGATTGGTCAATAAAATGAACTTCCTTAGTGAGAGGTTGGCATCCTCATGAGTCCCTCCATCAACTTCATCATCCATACTTTCCTTTGAGATTACTAGAATAATTTATGTGCCTTACATTAAATTTATGCCCTAGAGAATATTTTTCATCAATTGTAATAGAGAAACTTGATTTGTTGTTCTTCCATTTAGACCTATGTCACAGTGCTATGAGGTTGTTGATAGAATACTTCACAATAGAAGTGCAGTTGATGGCTGCCTCATGTTTATAGTTGCTACATTTGGGCTTATTGTTAATATTTGCATGATTTTTTTACTTGGTCATAATGATCACGAGCATAATCACAGTCATAGTCAGAGTGAGAGTCACAGTGAAGAGCATTGGCATGGTGAGGGAAAAGGTCATCAACAACAGGCTAAGCACAGACATGCACAAGAACATAGTGGCAATACTGAATATGGTCATGACCATGGCCATAAGCATGAAGATCTCAAGATATGCACTACTGATGGTCAAGACAAAACATAACTGAAAAAGACTTTGCTTTCTGATGTAGAAAGGGATGAACATATTGGTCATTCTGCTAATGCAGGGGAGACCCTTGGTTGTAGTGGATTGAAAGATGCTGAAAAAATTGCAGATTAATAAATTCAAGTTAGATTATGACTTGGAAACAAGTAGAAAGGTGCAGAAAGACAGTCATTCACATTTAAATATAAATGTTCAGGGTGCATATCTTCGTGTGCTTGGAGATTTGGTTCAAAGTATTGGGGTCATGATTGGAGGACAAGGGATAATTAGACAACCCAATTTTGAGTTTTGCTACTACTTGTGGAGTCTATAATTGCAACAAAGCACTTTGATTTTGGGGTATAACTCCATTTGTGTACATATTCTGTTATTAGTAATAGTCAAAAGAAGCTTTTATTCAAAGAAAATTGGTGAGATAGATTCCTCCCTATCAACTCTAATCGCTTTCCCATTTGTTCGTGAATACCATAATGAGGTAATCCTTTGGGTTTCTCTTGGTTAGCCACATATATTCCAAGAACATTTTTTGGGGGCCATACTGAAGGAATATGCATATTAGCATACATGTACTTAGGTATATCACCTTGTCTTCCACCACCACTAGGTTGACAACCACTCAAGGACTTGATACTTTTTTGTAGGCACCCATTGATGCACTTCAAAAGGATAGTATCAAGCCCAAATTTATTTTCCTTGGAAACTTGCAAAAAGTTCAAGTTTGACTACCAAGAATATGACATCTACACTTGAAATAACTTTTGTTTAAGGAGGCACTTGCTCCTGACATTCTCTTTGCATTGATCACACCTTCCTTAATGGCTCTACTAGTTTTCTTCACAAACTCTTAAAATCCTACTTGTAGTGCCCTGTTAGATGTTATAATGGTCATAATAATACCTAGGCATACTTTAGGCACATAATAAAGTCATAATAGAATTAGGTAGAGTTTAATAAAATGAAGTAATCATGACTTAAAAACTATTGAGTTTTTAGATTATTAGGCATTCAGGAGCTATGTAACATACTCCTACCTACGTCCCTACTATGTTTCAAGACATTGCATCACTACATAATCAGGAAATTATTATCTATCTCATTTATTGATGTGCTTCCTTTGAAAATTATAGTGTGCAAACCTGACATGGTATCAGCATTCGATTGAGGAAGCTAAGTAGAAAGTGAACAAATCCTTGGGACTGCTAGAGATAAGAGACAGACCGAAGGATTGCTTACACATGAGTTAGAAGAAAAGAAAACTGACCTTCAACAAGAGCTAAGTGTGATTTATAGAGATATTAATTTTTATGATTCAGGGCCACCTTACTACTGTAGAAACTTAAATGTACTGAATATTCAGGGGCGTGGTAAAGTAGATCTATGGAATTTATTGGTGGTTTTCCAAGGAAAATAAGAGGGAATGACTACCTATATGTGGTATCTGATAGGGTCAATAATGCGTGTGTTATGATGGCTTGTAATGAAACCATAAAAGGAAAAGAAGAACCAAATTTTTATTTGATAGTGGTGTGGGTGCAATTTTGAATAGAAAGGAGCATCATATTTTCATAGAGACACAAGTTTTCTCAAAACAATTTGGACTTCATTGTGGGGTAAGTTGAATAACCAATTGAAGAGATACAAGGTTTTCCAACCATAAACTATTGGGTAGTTGGAGGTAGTGAATAGGACTTTGGTTCAACTTTTGAAAGGCCACAATAAAAAGCATCCAAGACCTATGAAGAAAATTTGATTTACATACAACACTCCTAGAACAAGACCATCCACAATTCCACTAGTAAGTCCCCTTTTGAAATTTGTTTTTGATATGTGTCACCATAACCTTTCAATATTGTATATGGACAACTTAAAGCAAGGGAATCATTCTAAAGATATGCATTGAAGGAAAATTGTTCATATATAGGATCAAGAAGATACATTTATAGGTTCAAGACAAACTGAAGAAATCCTAAGAGAAATACAAGTCCTGGGAGGATCAACACAAGATTGAATAGACCTTGAAAATAGGAAATAGATTTTGGTTGCAACTCACTAATAAAAGGTTAAATATTTTGGGAAAGAAAATCAATACCATGAGATATAGACATTTTGAAGTATTGGATAATGTAGGAAACAATACTTGCAAACTCAATATTCCACTATATATGCATATTTACTAACTACTAATTGTAGAGTTCCTAAAATTTTATGATACATCCATTCTTGATTAGGATGAAGAGAACCAAGTCTTACCGTGGTCTTACCTTCCATAGAATCTTTGGCACAAAAATCATAGGAATATTGCCAAAGGATATGATTCTATAGAATGATATTAGAAAGACAAAAAGGGGTCAAAATTATAACTTCAAAATTAAAGCTTTTTGGAGACCTAAAACCTTATAAAATGTGGAGGGATGATACAAAATGGATATACATACATAATATATGGCCATATTGATACTATGAAATGGTGAATATAAAATTTGGGACCTAGAAGGGGTGTTTGGGTCAAAATCTAAAATTCACACTCATGAGGCAAATCTAAAAATCATTTAATTTGGGGTCAGATAAGTGAAACGTTTAGGTCTTTGACTTCAAGAAAAAATTTCATGGAGTTCCTATATAGGTCAATATCTTTCCATTGATGGTGCATTTCATCAATGAAGTCTGTATGTAAATTTTATGCCCCTAGGAAGGTAACAGTCCAATTCTTCCTTATAGTTCCACATGGAACCTAGAACAACTCACCACATTATTCACCCATGTCAAGTTAGTAAGGTATGACAATCCATTCGATACTTTTATAAACATCATGCATGAATATTGAGGGTTCTAAAACATCAAAACTAATCATATTAGTTATCAGTATCCTAGCATAAACAAGGAAACGAGTTCACTAATTTTGGTCACTTTTGATGTTCCATAATATGAGAAGTGCACGGGATATAAGATGGCTTCTGGTCAATTTAAGAACTAGTTGAACCACGCCTTTTTGGAAGTTTAACTACGGATTAGAGGGGCATGCAGTGAACGGCTTATGCAGTGAGTTACACGGGAATTTTTTCAGTGAATGACACTTCTATCAACACCTTGAGAATAAATATCTACATAAATACATCTCTATAATAAAAACTCTAGATTCTCCTACTGTGTGAAATAAAATAGATTTTATATTTATTTAACATGCCTTTATCCTGAAGTTTACCTAACATCTCTAGATCACTAATTTTGGTCACTTTTGATGTTCCATAATATGAGAAGTGCGTGTATAGGAGATATTAGTAGTGAAGAGTGGTAGAAGAAATATGTTGAGAAACAAAAAATACCATAGTGTCTCATATATCCTCATTAAATTTTGACCCCTTTGTAAATATTGTAATATCTGGTGTATAGAAGACAAAAAGAATAGTCCTTCATACCTTGCTAGGTTTTCCTGCAAATGCAAATGCAAATGAGAGATCTGCTCACCTGGATGTAGTGGAAAACCATGGCCTCCGACATGCCCTTTCCATCCTTTTCCTCTTCACCCCAAAACCCTGGCCTCAAGCAACACGATTTCCCTGCAAATCTTCCCTTACCATCCCTTTCCTCTTCACCACAAAACCTTGGCCTCAAGCAATGCGATTTCCCTGCGACTCTGCTCACTTAGATGTCGTGGAAAACCCTAGCCTCGGGGGATAAGATCTCAGGTGTGATTATCTTCCAACGATTGTAACTTCTTTACCATGGCACCCCTCCAACACAAATTTCAACACTAATGTATAGATGTGTTGGCTTAAAAACTGATCTAGAGGTTTCCAATGTAGACCCAGGTTATTCGTGATTTCAAGGAACCAACAAAACCCCTTCTCACCGGCCATTTCGGCAACAGCTTGAGAACAGGCTGAGGTCTCACCCGAGGTGTAGCTATGGGGGTACTGCGGAATCAGGTTTCCACAATGATGTGATGAGTTGTTCAGACAGAACTACTACACAGCACGCTGCAGGGCTCGCGGTGCACAACGATAGACTGCATTGCGGTCCTTGCTTCTACAAGCTAAGGTGCTCGCACAACCAGCGCATCCATGGACTGCGCGGTTCGAGCAGGATGCAGCCAATAGGAAAGCACAACTAACTTATACGCTTCCTCTACGGACTTAACTGATATTGATGACTTTTCTTAGTGTTTATCCATTCATCTACTGCCTTAGACAATTAGCATTATAACCAATGTAAGCAGATGAAACACACGATACTGCGCACTCCTGGTTGTTGATGTATATGTACGGAATGTATTTCATATATGTATGTTGTATGTGCTCCTATAGAGATGGTATTATTCCTCTATACGGAAGTGTCGTCATTTATATTGTAAGTGTCGTAACTTATACTTGATGGGTTATAAGACCACCTTGTTGGGGTCGGCCCTGTATAGGTCATGTGGGTCAAAGGGTTATTAGACCACCCTATTGGGGGTCGGCCATGTGGGTCGAAGGGTTATTAGACAACCCTATTGGGGGTCGGCCTAGTCAGCATTATTTTATGTGGTTAAGTTCGAGCCTACATGATTTATGTACAAGGAAAGTCAAGTCAAGTATAAATAGAGTGTGGGAGGCACTCTATTTACTCACTCACTTCTCACTCATGCACTCAAGGAGGAGTGGTGCACTTATGGAGGAGGAGGATCTGCTGCTAGGATATGTCTATCTCGTGTTTGGGTTGTTTCATTGCTCTATCTATCTCTGAGGAAGTTATTGGGGTTTTTCACCTTTATGGTTTTCCCCAAGTAAATCTTTGCGTCTCTTGCGTGCTTGCATTATTGTCTCCATGATTGATATGCTGTAGATATGTTGTACATGTTGTTCTCTCAGTTAAGATCCTAGATCAGATTGAAGTAAATTCTGAAAATTTAACATGGTATCAGAGCTAGCCTGAAAGAAGGCATGATATGGCATGTATGACACTTGTTGCACTTACGATGCTAGGGCTTGATATAGAAAAAACCAGTCATCATAGAACTTTCGCTATAAATCCGTTTTGGCGAAGTTTTCGGATCTGAAATATTTACAGGTCGAATATTAAATCCCCATGTACCTTGTGTCCAAAGGAAAACCTCTAATTCGTTGTACTTTGTGATTTATGATCTGTACAATATAGGGTTTCTGCCTCTTCCAGATCTGAGTCAGAATCAGGTGACCTTGGGAAAAAGGTCATAACTTGGGCTAGGAAGCTCCAAATGAAATTTTGTAAAATGTGACAGGTAGTACATAGACTGTACTATCTCAAGAAAATTTTGTAGAGGCCGAAGTTGAACCAATGACATGTGGAACGCCGTACAAGTTCGCTCTCGTGTATTATCCCGTAAGCAGGTCACGTTGCGACACTTGGCATAACTCTCTCTTAGAGAGTCCAATTGCGGTCAGACCTATCATGATGGAAAGATAATAGGGCGATATGTCTCAAGAAAAATTTTCAGAGGCCGAAGTTCAAACAGTGACACGTGGCACGCCGTACAAGTTCGCTATCCTGTATTATCCCAAAACAGGTCACGTTGCGACACTTGGCATAACTCTCTCTCAGAGAATCCAATTCAGGTCAGACCTATCAGGATGGAAATATAACCGTTCAGGCTATCTCAGAAAACGTTTTCAGACCCTGTGGATCAAAAATTTTGGAGTTACACTAGAAACAATCAGGTACATATTTCTGTCAAAACATAATTATTTTTGAGTACCTTCATTCATGGCTTCCGGAATTTAGGGCTTCGGAGAAAGTTGGAATTTTTGTAATCGGAGACCACGTCTGGATGCTACTCATCAAAATAGAAATTTAGAGACCAAGATCAGAATTTTTGGTTGGGCAGAAGGCCGGGCTTGATCAGACCCTAGTTCGGGACTTTGATCAGAAAAGTGGAAAATTAGGGCTTCTGTAAAAATGGGAATTTTTGAAATATGTGACCACGGCTGGAAGCTCCTCAGAAAAATAGAAGCTTAGAGCTTGATCAAACCTTTTGATTGGACAGAAGAGTGGGCTTCATCAAACCCCAGTTCGGGGTCACGTCCAGTGAATCCGGAAGTTTCAAAGGAAAAATTGAGGAGTGAAACTTTGCAGTTTTCAAATTCTGAGCATACCAGCGTGATCAGCTCATCAAGGCACATATTTCTATCCTTTCAAAAGTTTGAAATTCAAAGTTTGAATTTTTGGGGTTTCTCTGAAAAACCCTAATCCAACTCCAGATCTAGTTCTTGCAAATCAAGTGGATTGGGTTAATCCTAGAAGAAGATGGATTGGTCACCTGCATAAGTGAAGAAGTTCCTATTTCAGAGGGAGATGAGGCTAAGGCCTTACATAAGAAGATTACAAGCGATCTCGACAGGTATGACTCATCAAGGTATGTTTTGAGATTTGTTCATGATTAAGTTTATGGTATATTTGTCTTCATGTTATTACGGTTAGTACAATCTTGATTTTAGACTTGTCGTGTCACCTTAATAAAATTATGAATGCACGATAGAAAATATTCATTGATTAGGGTGTTGACACTTATGATTGTACTAATGCATTATGGTGTTGTATGAGGTTTATGTTGTCTACTAACATGAAAGGTACACCAAGAAAGACAAATCATGTTCTGGTTCAAGAACATATGATCATGATGACATGAGGACAAAGATTCATCCATTGTCATGGATCTCATAGAAGATCCATTTACGAGGTATGTATAACTTGGTTTTATAATGGTTAACCTATGAGATATATAGGTTACTAGCACAAGTCATTGAAGAAGAACAAGAAGACATCATGTGAGTATGTTAGACATAACTAGCTAGCATGCTAATCCAGGTATGTTTTTCCTATATCAAGCTAGAATCCTACCTTGTGTTAGGATCTTATACTGTTGTGTTGTTGATAATGATTATTCATGAAGTCATAAGTTTGAATAATCATGGGTATATGCATATTATGTGTCTTACCTTAATTAATGATATGACTAACCCGAAGATTCATAGGTTTGAGTAATTATAGGTTTAGACATGTTATGTTTCTTATGATTTGACTAACCATAAGAATCCTACATAAACCTTGAATGCTAATGCTTATTATTTCTGTTTGAAATTATCATGACTATACATGCTTGAGATTATTGTGTTTTGATAAATTATACTAATGAATTATGTATGAGACCTAGAGGATAACACAATGATGATACTAACAAGCATGCATAGTGATCGAGAATGTATATAAGTTCAAGGACAGGTAATCCAGGAAGCAAAGATCAAGAGGGAGCACACTGCAGTAGTTTCTGCAAGGATGCAAATATTCAAAGGGAGTTGACCACTTCTCACAATCCACATAAGAATGGAGTTGCAGAAAAGAAGCAAAGACTGAGAGGGAGTCAACCCAACAAACACACAAAGATAAGTATTTGAATTATCATTACTTGCATATTTTATTGTTTAAATAATACTATTCAATAATGTATATAATGATGTTCCTAGAATTAGGTTGTGTATTATGCATTATTAGAATAGTTGCATTGATGAACAGTATACTACTAATATGCATGGGTAAGTGGCCTATGGCACTGTACAACATTCCATTGCTACTTATCTAGAATGAAACCTCTTTACTGACATGTTGGGAGTTGTGCACACTCTTAACAATGTTCTGGTAGAGATTGGAAGGCATCTAGAAAGTTACGGGATATGGATAAATGTTGTATTGAAGCATTGGCTAAGTTAATTGCATGACTGTATGACATATTTCTTTATGTGTAAGAATTTGTTCTGAAAACTATGAGATGTTTTCTAATCATGCAATTTAACTTGTTGTGTAGGAAAGATCGTATTCCATCTCCTACAAAAGAAGAACTACAACATTTGTTCAGCAACAAAATTATCTATTGAAGATATTGAAGTTCCTAGGATATGGGAAGAGTGCCATGATCCGTGGATCATGAAGAATGATGTTTGGGATGTAGTCCCAAGACCTGAAGGGAATTTTGTTATGACTTCCATATGGATCTATCAAGATCAAGCATGCTGCAGACTGCAGCATAGAGAAATATAAAAGTGATGAAATAGAAGATACACCAGATGGATTTCAAGACAGCTTTCTTGAATGGTGTAGTTGAAGAAGAAGTGTATGTGGAGCAGCCACTTGGTTCTGAGTCACATGACAGGAAATCATATATGTGCAGAACTTGGTATGGTAGGATAGGCAGCTTTCTATCCAGTTTGGTCTTTACCAAAAGTAAAAGCGGGTTCCAACCTTTACTACAAGGTTGAGGAAGGAAATCCAGTGATACTACTATGCGGATAACCTGTTTGTTACAGGTGAAGATAGATTGATTGCCGACACGCAGCGGAAGCTTACTACCAAGTTCGAGATGAAGAACTTGGGGATGATGCACTATTTGTTTTTGGCATGTTGGTGTGGCAGAGTGTAGATGGAATCTTCCTTAGACAAGGAAAGTATGCAGTAAGAGATCCTGAAGAGGTTCGGGATGATGGATTGCAAGGCCATGGCCACACCTATGACATCGAATCTGAAGCTTCTATGTGATGCTTCATCTGAGCCTGTTGATGTCTCTACGTATCGTCAGATGATTGGGTCCTTGATGTACCTGACGAACATGAGACTAGATATTTGCTTTGCGGTGAACACATTGAGCCAGTTCCTGACAGATCCGAGGAGTGTTCAACTGGTTGCTATAAAGCATATTCTGAGGTACCTGAAAGGTACAGTGGATCATGGGCTCAAGTATGAAGCAAATCAAAAGTTTAACCTGCAGGGTTATGTTGATTCAGATTGGGCAAGCAGTGCTGCCGATAGGAAGAGCACATCTGGGTGCTGCTTCAGTATGGGATCAAGTGTGATCTCTTGGTTTAGCAGGAAGTAGTCCTGCGTAGCACTGAGTACAGCTGAGGCAAAGTATGTTGTGGCCTGTTCAGCTAGTTGTGAGGCAGTATGGCTACAGAAGCTACTGTCTGAGTTATTTGATCTCCCGTTGGATGCTACTGGTATCTTCTGTGATAACCAGAGTTGTGTGAAGCTGTCTGAGAACCCAGTGTTTCATGACAGGTTGAAACACATAGAGATCAAATATCACTATATCAGGGATATGGTGCAGAGAGGAGCTGTGAAGTTCCTGTATGTTGCGACAGACGAGTAGATTGCAGATGTGCTGACGAAGCCACTAGCTAGGGTGAAGTTTGAGTACTTCAGAGAGAGGCTTGGAATTCTTCAGATCGAGGACACTTCGAGGAAGAAGTGATGGACACATTTGCTAAAGCCATTCCAAGAATGTTGGAAGGAGGATCCTTCACATGGCTGTGGATGTAAGCGCTAGATGACGAGCATCAAGATGATGTTCTGGTTTATGCTTGGATATGATCAGTTGGATCATTTTTATGTTGATATGTATCAGGTATGATCAGGTAGATCATGTATGTTGATGGATACATTGTGTGGATCATGTATCTATGTATCAGGTGGATACACTATGTATATTGATATGTATCAGGTATGATCAGGTAGATCATGTATGTTGATGGATACATTGTGTGGATCATGTATCTATGTATCAGGTGGATACACTATGTATATTGATATGTATCAGGTATGATCAGTAGATCATATATGTTGATGGATACATTGTGTGGATCATGTATCTATGTATCAGGTGGATACACTATGTATATTGATATGTATCAAGTATGATCAGGTAGATCATGTATGTTGATGGATACATTGTGTGGATCATGTATCCATGTATCAGGTGGATACACTATGTATGATGATATGTATCAGGTAGATACTTGGTGTGCATCAGATGGATGCATTGTATGATCAGGGTGATTGTGGATGACGAGCTTCTCCAGATGACATGCAGCAGGATGTTGCAGTGATGATGATCAAGATGATCATGTGTACATGAGGATGATGTATGATGAGTATCAAATGATACTTTGTGGCCGTGGATTAGGTTGTGCAGGTAAGCATGTAATTTGTGCCCTGGGAGATTTGCAGATGGTCTTTCGAGGTTTTGCCTATGGCATGTAATTCAGTGCCCTGGGACATCTGGCAAATGCTCTTTCGAGGTTTTGCTTGGGAGGACATATAATTTGTGCCCTGGGAGATCTCCAGATAGTCTTTCGAGGTTTTTCCTATGGCATGTAATTCATTGCCCTGGGATATCTAGCAGATGCTCTTTCGAGGTTTTGTCCTATGGCATGTAATTTGCCCCTGGGAGATCTGGACAGGATGAAAAAGGCCTCAAATGCTTCAGCTAGGTTTTTCCATGACCACATGTAATTTGCTCCTGGGAGATTTGGACAGGATGAAAAAGGCCTCAGATGCTTCAGCCAGGTTTTGTGGTGGACCACATGTAATGTGCTCCTGGGAGATCCGACAGGTAGAGATGTGTGCTCGTAATAGCCTGGGATGCTTCAGCCAGGTTTTGTGGTGAGATCACATGTAATGTGCTCCTGGGAGATCCGACAGGTAGAGCTGTGTGCTCGTAATAGCCTGGGATGCTTCAGCCAGGTTTTGTGATGGGTCACATGTAATGTGCTCCTGGGAGATCCTACAGGTAGAGCTGTGTGCTTGTAATAGCCTGGGATGTTGCAGCCAGGTTTTGTGATGCACGTAATAAGGCCTGAGGATTCCACAGTATGGCCAGTGATGACGAAGACCTACAGGTGGTGGGCCTACATCCAGTATGAAAAAGGACTAGCTCTGTAGAACTTCCTATGATGAGTAGATTCAGAGATTGATTGAGATATCAGTAGCAGTGACGATGATGATGTCTCAATGACGATTATCCAGTGACGATGATCCAGAGAAGAAGACTTGTGCTAGAAGACCTGTGCTGAGAAATACCTTCCTAGTTAAGAGGGAGTGTTGATGTATATGTAACTTCGGAATGTATTTCATATATGTATGTTGTATGTACTCCTATAGAGATGTTATTATTCCTCTATATGGAAGTGTCGTCATTTATATTGTAAGTGTCGTAACTTATACTTGATGGGTTATTAGACCACCTTGTTGGGGTCGGCCCTGTATAGGTCATGTGGGTCAAAGGGTTATTAGACCACCCTATTGGGGGTCGGCCATGTGGGTCGAAGGGTTATTAGACCACCCTATTGGGGGTCGGCCCAGTCAGCATTATTTTATGTGGTTAAGTTCGATCCTACATGATTTATGTAAAAGGCAAGTCAAGTCAAGTATAAATAGAGTGTGGGAGGCACTCTATTTACTCACTCACTTCTCACTCATGCACTCAAGGAGGAGTGGCACACTTATGGAGGAGGAGGATCTGCTGCTAGGATATGTCTATCTCGTGTTTGGGTTGTTTCATTGCTCTATCTATCTCTGAGGAAGTTATTGGGGTTTTTCACCTTTATGGTTTTTCCCAAGTAAATCTTTGTGTCTCTTGCGTGCTTGCATTATTGTCTCCATGATTGATATGCTGTAGATATGCTATACATGTTGTTCTCTCAGTTAAGATCCTAGATCAGATTGAAGTAAATTCTAAAAATTTAACACTGGTGATGCACGTTAAAAGAATTACATGACCCGACTTCTACATACACATGTGATTATTCAACGAACTGATACTTTCACAAGAACTTAGAATACTGCACATTCATCATTCATCCATATATGCAATATTTAACATATTATTCATATCTTTCTCCTGTGGCGAATACATATAAAATCATTAACATAACAACTGATAAATGAGCATTCGAGCATTCATAGTAAGCAACAGACAATTGCACATATATAAACAATCACACTGCACAAGATTTAATGTGGTTCAACCCCAAGATGGGAGCTACGTCCACACGAACTGTTGGTGTATTAGTCTTTGGGAAGGGTACAACAGTTCTTTGTCTGCGCACTCAGCTGCAGACTCTCTTCTGTCTCAATAGGCCTCTGGGCACTCAGCTTGCAGAGCCTTTACAAAATTGTCTCTTCAAAGAGATTTCTCAATAATAATCAACTATAGAGATTCAACAACCCAACATGAGAGATTCAACCCAAAATATCAACAATGAAGATTAACCCTTTCCCTTACAAAATATGCCTTATTTATAGATCATTCCCGTAGGTCATGTCTTTACAATTCAAAGGAAAAAACCCTTAGGTTTACAAAACTGTCACAGTTTTCCGTTAACTGGACTTGTTGGCTTCTGGTAGCGAATCTTCCATCATGGCCATCTTCCACGCATGCTTGACGTCACCATCAGCTTTCTTGTCGCGCGCACGCCAACAGGTCGCTTTCATCAAGCCATTCTTCCTCTAGCGGTCTTGTGCGACTGGTTTAGGTAGTGGTTCTTTACATGTGCGACCAGTCGCTTTCTTTTTCTTTGCTCCTTACCTCTCGCCTGGCCCTCATGGAGCATCTTTACCAAAAATAAACCACCAATGGTCTAACTAGAATCTGTGCCATATTTCGTCCAACACTCTACTTTTCCGGACCTCCATAGACTGGCCACATCGCAGCACTGTACTCCTCGCAGTGTTGAGCCTCATAGCTCTTCCGACGCTGCGCTGCGCGCAACTTTGCAGCATCCCAAAAATAGACTTTGTCAAAAAGCCTTCAGCCAAACTGCACTTAGCTACGCAGTTCCAAAATCTGACTTACACAAAAATTGCCCCACTTGGGCTAGGCCCAACAGGCCCCTAACACTTACATGTGGCTCGGCCCCAAGCCACCTTCAACTTCAAATTCTCCCAGTTGTTCCTACTCCTACAGAGCTAGATTCGCAGCGAACTCATTATATGTGACAATTAACTTTTCAACTGCTTCCTTAGTGTCTTGCTCAACTTGTTTCATGGTTTCCAACATCTCAGGTGTTATTTCATCATCCTCGGCTTGCTATTCCACCTGTTCTTGACTTTCACGCAACTCTTGTAACTTCTCCTCGATCTCCTGTGAGATCGTGTGGGCTACCTCTAGCAAGGGTTACGATTTATCTCCCATTTCAGTCTCATTTTCTCTTAAGGCCTGAACTTCCTTTTTCAGCGTGTTGACTTCTCGATACCTATGGAGTCTTTCTCTTGGCAGCAGGGCTTTAACTTCAGCATCCAACCGTTCTAATGCTGCTTGCTTATATTTCACAATGTTCTTGACTTTGAGAAACCCTGGATCCTCTTCAAGGCCAGTAAACGCCTTTGACACCTCATCCAACAGACTTTGGCACTTAGCCACCTCAGTGGCTATACTTTCTACTATGGTCTTCACTTCCTTTTCTCTTAACTGTTGTTGATCTGGTCGAGTCTGTGGGTTAATCTATGCTTCCAAGGCAGCATCCTTAGCTTCATGGTTGATCTCCATATCTCACATCTCTTCCTTAAGATTGTTAACCAGCTCACTGATCTTAACGACAGTGTTCGTGGGGTCTATATGTACTTCACATTCTGATATATCATCTACGACCACAGTGATCGTGGACTCTAGTCTTTTTTGTCGATCATGCCCATCCTGTATTTCCATAGCTCTCCACGAGCTAGCTTCCTCCAACTGCATATTAGTTGCTTGTAGCTCATCTTATTGTTTCAGTGCATCAGTATTTCTCTCATGCATTTCTTCGACAACCTGTAGATGCAAGTAGTGTAGATCAGGCAATGGTATCTTCGCAATATAGAGCTCCACATGCTCTACGTCCTTCGTGTCCAACATTATTTGTTCTAGCAATGGCGGTCTTATAGTTAAGGGATCCAGATGGATAATGCGGGACTTCGCAGGCATGGTCATGGCTAGTTGCGGCATCTTTTGCTGGGAAGTTCCTCCTAACTTCCCTTCAGACTCTGAGTCCCGTAGAAAGGGTAATATTTTTTGTACTTCTTCAATTTTTTCTGTAATCCCCTGCAACATGGTCAGATTTTCCTGCAAAGCTTCTTGAATCACTTTATCCTTTTTCTCCTTCTCAGTCATCAAATCTTCCATCTTCTCCATGACCTTTATCGTGATCATTTCATAATCGTCATCATGGATTATTGCGTTTGAAATGTCCTTAGTGGCTCTGTGCTTCTTTCACGCCCCCTTTTTCTATGTCGAGCTCTCAGATTCCTTCCTTTTTCCTGTCTCCTTTTCTTCAACAATAGGACATGGAATGGGGTTGTCCTCACTAGAGTCTCTTTGGATGTCCACAATTTTGACTTGAAATTCAACAGGCCATTCCTTCATGATATTATCATTATCATCTTCATACATATGGTATATTCCTATGAACCATTCAATGTTCTTCATCTGTGCTTTGGCTAAAATGTGAATGCAACACATGTCAGCATAAAAATCAACAATGCGAATATACTTACTTGTTACCCGCTTTGTTATCCGCAGTGTGAGCATTATGGCTCCATGCAGCTAGTCATAGTAGGTGTAGAAGACCTCATCTGTCGCGTGTTGTCTTTGTGAGTTCAAATTATCCCAAAGGTTTGAATAGCGGGCTCCTCTGCAGTCACCGCTGTCAACTATTACGCCGACGTAATACTTCGGGTCCTTCCACCCTACGAAGGCGATCAACACTATTAACCATGTAAAATGGAAATTTCATCCATTGATATGTGTGTCATTTAGTTCCTCCAGGAACTTATTCAACAGGTATTGACACCAATTGAATTGTTCTCCCTCCGCGACTGTGGCACCAAGTAGTACTGCGCCTGCAGGTACCTCCAAAGGCCTCGCTTTTCTGAGAATCTTGCCTGCTAAAAGTTGCATGACAAACTCCGTTTCCTTATCATCGATGTCCTCCATCTAAAAGCCTCTCTTTCCTTTGAAGACGGTTTTCATTTTCTTCATCTTCGCGGCCACTTCTTTGTCTTTGCTTTTCCCCTGGAAAAACTGCTTCGGATCTTTACCTCTTTTGCTCAATCCAGTGATGCGGTGGATTAAGTCAATGGATAGGTCGATATTGCGGTCAAGCCACAAATATCCCTGGTGGATACATGCCATCAGAGTGTGCACCACCACATTCAGCTTCAACAATCTGTCAAAATGTGGTAGTCTGAGCAGATTGAGCAGTCCCGACTGGACTACTCCAGACAACCAGCTTTTCGCAACCAAGGTGAGGCTTCCTTTCACATCTTTATTCCAGCACATGTACTGGTCGGGTTGGAACTGTGGAAATCTAGCTTCATTTTGCTCCTTCTGCATCTGAAGTAGATCATAATATTCCCACTTACACTCTGGGATCTTGCCCAGTGAAATTTTGTCCACCTCGACATGCTTTGATATTGGCGAGAGTGGAATCTCATATTTGGAATTCTTCGTTAACCTGAGGATTGGTGCGTCTAGTGCACGCGGCGAGATATAGTCAGGAGTAAGTTTCAATGGTATCTCCTTATCAGCTATCGTCGGCTGCGGCATTGTCGAACTCATCTTTGGTAGCTTCACTTTCGGCCCCACTGGATCTTTTCCTTTGTCCTGCAATGCTGGAGCATGTCTTAGTGATCTTCTGGACGCCTGACCTTGTTCGATGATGACTTTATTGGCTGTTGTTCTAATCAACCCTTCAATCCCTCTGTATTTGAACACCTTCATAGTCTCCTGGACCGTGAACTCTTCGTCAATGGAAGACCTCTCAGAAATTCACTAGAACAAATCTCAACAGGATGTTGGATAGCTTGCTGAAAGAATTCACAAACTAGTGCTCGTAAGAAAATTCTAAGGTTCGGGTAACGCCCGTGAGTCTGAATGCAACAGTATTTATAGGCGCAGCTGACCTCCTTCACGCCCTTCAAGATTTAGATAAGCATTAAATGTGATATCCATTGGCCAAATCCGATGGAATCTTCGTTCCTTTCCTTCATTAACTTGTTCAAAACGGCTAATTCTGTGTTAAATTCCCAAGCGGTCACTGACAAAGTACTGTATAACGGCTATATTTGCGACTGATAGTGTAACGAATATTTTTTCTGGAATGTTGCGTCAAATTGTGTAGTGGTCATCAATACTCCTATGCAATGACTTCGCGGTGCCTGGTTTCTTGCTTCTAAACTTAGCCTCTTTCCTCATACAACTCGATCATTGCAATTGCATTTTGAATTTTGCAACTGCGCGGTTCCTCTCTTTTTTTTTGGCACAGCGCCACATCTTAACAGTGCTGCGCGGTATATACATGTTCCTCATCATACATCGCGTATAGAATCATCCCCATTTCTAGTGCCCAATTCCAACTGTACTTGGCACTTAGAAATTTCCTTTCTTCTGATCATCAAAGGTTCTGCGAAGCAGGACTATCCTGATAGGGTTTAAGTCTGCTTCCATTGACTAGGTCAGGAAAGTTATCTCCTGGTAACGTGGCTAACTAAGTTGCTCCACCATTAGTAACATGTACAATAGTATATGGACCAAGCCAATGCATCTTAAACTTTCCAGGAAACTTCATAAATTTGCTATCATATAGGAGGACTAGATCACCTACCTAAAAAGACTTGTTTTTGATATGGTGATCATGCCATGCTTTTTCCCTTTCTTTCTACACTTGTTGGTGAAATCCCACGATGAAGCGATCCTCCTCCAGACGAACCAAGTGTAGAATCATTTCTTCTAGTGCGTCGGGATCTGCCATCCATGTGAATGCAACTATTCTCAAGCTAGGAACAATGTACTCCATTGGCATTATTGCTTCCTGTCCATAGGCCATCCTAAAAGGTGTGTGGCCAATCAACGTTTTGCAAGTAGTTCTATATGCCCATAAAACGGCTGGAATGCGTAGGTCCCAGTCATCCCTATTCACATTGCATACCTTAGTTAGTGCATTCTCCAGTAATTTATTGAATGCTTCAACAGTTTCATTTGCTTGCGGATGATATCGCGTACTTCACTGATGGTGAATGTGGAACTCTTCTGTCAATGCCTCAATAGTTATGTTCAGAAAGTGAGATCTTCGAAAATCCAAACCTTGTAAGGATGTATTCAAAAATGAACTGCACGGCAGTACTTGCATTACAGTCCTTCACTGGCTTCACTTCTTCCCATATGGTGAGTTAATCAGTTGCAGTAATAATATACCTTACACCAGTTCTTTTTCCCAGTGGGTTTATAGGTCCCACAAATTCAATGGCCCATTTCTCAAATGCTTGTAATTTCAATTGTGGATTCAGTGGCATCTCATCTCTTCACGATGGCCTTCCTGTCCTCTGATAGACATCGCAGCTCTGGCAATGCTCCTTCGCATCTTTGTGAATCGTAGGCCACCATAGCCCTGCCCGCAATATCTTCTGCACAGTGGCTCTTCCTGCATAGTGACCTCCTGCTGCTCCGGAATGTGCATCAGTCAGTATGAATGGTTTCTCATGCTCTAACACACACCTGTGCAGTACTTCATCCAGTCCCAATTTCTATAGCTAGCCCGCGATAATGGTGAAGTCTGCTGCTCGCACTACCAGCTACTTCTTTTGTTGCGTAGTGAACTCTATGGGTGCCAACCCAGTGGTCAAAAATCCTATGATGTCTTTATAATATTCATCAGCTATCTATATGGAAAACAACTGCGCATCAGGAAGATTGTCTTCAAGGTTTGTAGGCTCCTCTCCTAACTCGATCCTTAACAGATGATCAGGTCCTAAGTTCAATTTTCCCAGATTAACAACTATTTCAAATTCATACTCCTGAAAGAGTAATAACCATCTGCAGATTCGCCCCCCTAACACTGGCTTGTTGACCAGGTATTTCAAAGCAGAATGGTCAGTGAACATAGATAAGTGCGCACCAAGCAAATAGTGCCTGAACTTCTGCAGCATGTAGACCATTGCTAGGTTTTCTCTCTTAGAAGTGGTATAATTCTTCTCTGTAGATGAGAGCTTCCTGCTCGAAAATGCGATGGGATGGTCAATACCTCCCTCTCTTGGTTGTGCTAAGACAACTCCCAATAATATACATGAAGCATCGACATGGACATGAAACGGCTTCTCCCAGTCTGGAAAAACTAGGATCGGCGCAGTGACCATTTTCTCTTTCAAGGTGTCAAAGCCTTGTTCACACTCTACATTCCAAATGAACGGTGCATCCTTCTTTAATAAATTCTCCATTGATGTGGTTATGTACACATAACCTTTTATAAATTTCATGTAGTAACCAGTATGCCCCAATGTAGTGCGCAGCTGCTTGACTGAATTTGGTGTGGGAAAGTTTACAATGACTGCAATCTTCGCAGGGTCAACCATCAAGCCCTGCTTGCACACAATGTGTCCCAACATAATTCCATAGGGTACACAAAAGATACACTTCTTCAGGTTTAATGACATTTGATGTTGTTTGCATTTTTCTAGCATCAATCTGAGATTTGCGCAATGGTCCTTCAGTAACACAAATACTATTCAATCGTCAAAATAAGCTTATAAGAACTTATGCATGAAATCCTTGAATGATGCGACCACAACTCTGGAAACGATGGCAGGCGCGTTCTTCATACCAAATGGCATTACTATGTACTGGAATGACCCCCATTTGGTGGAAAAAGTGGTCTTATGTCTATCCGCGGGATCAATTCTTATCTGATGATATCCTGAAAAGCCATCAGTAAAGGAATAGGCCTCATTTCCTCCAACATTATCAAGCACCTCATCAGTGAAAGGAGTAGGAAATGGGTCAAGCATTGAAGCATCGTTCAACTTTATGAGATCCACACAAATTTTGATCTTTCCTTTTGTCTTCTTATCCTGGACAACCATAGGGCTTAGCCATTCTGACTCTTCGACTGGCTTGGTGACCCATGCATCGATCATTTTATCAAGTTCTACCCTAACTCGTTCTTTGTATCGCGGGTTCAGTCTATAGGGCCTCTGCTTAGCAGGCTTCGCACCTGGCTTAAGAGGTATCTTCATAACCCCTAAATCTCCCAAAATTCCCTTCATCTCTATAAACTTTGTCGGGAATAAATCCTGATACTCATGTAACAGGTCTGCGATCTCCGCGACAGTCTGATCATCTCAGTAGTCCCTAATACTTGCAAACTTTGGCTCTTTGCTGGTGCCAATGTTCACTTTCTTTATTTTCACGGGTCCACTCATGTCTGGAATTTCCAGCAGAGGTCCTTCTATGTCACGCACTCCTTCTGACTGAGGAATGTTTATATTGCGCAAATCCTCCTCATCATTGTCTCCTTTTTCTTTAGCCTCTTCAACTAGATTAAAACATTCCATGGCATGTTCTACCTGTTCCTTCCATTCTGTCTGTAGGCTTGCAGGTGCGCTGACAGGTCCAAATAATTCCTCTAATGTCATGTTTCTATGTGGAAATTCTAGTCTGAATATTCTTTCCTTGAATCATTTATGGTAGGACTCTCGTCTTCAAAACTGAAACTCTTCTGGAAGTTCGCACTCAGGGTACGCCAATCTATAGTCTCCCTGTGCAACTCCATATCTAAGTACCATTTATTTGGAATTTCTTCCTCCAGTGTGTGCACAAATAGATGCACCCACTCTGTTTGTGGTCTCTCCTCCCATGCTTGTGAAAAGAATTCAATATGCTGCCTTGCATATGTCTATCCATTTTATTTCTCAAAAGAAAGTGTAACCTTATCAGCAAACTTGATCTTCATCTTGATTCTGCATTGATCCCATGTGGTCAATGTCTACTTATGCGCAGCCCACCATCTGGAAGGTGTCTCACACAGTGCCATATCTAGTGTTGGTAAGCGATGTTCATCTGCAATTGTTATAGTATATTCTTTGATAAAGGAATAAACATTAGATATACCATCATTTGTGGGGATTGGGCTTACCTCCTTTCCAATCCAGCGCAGTGACTTTGTAACATGCACGCATCTCCTTGCAGATACTTCATGCATACGACTTTGCCAGTTTTCCAATCCTGCATGAGACTCGCATCTCCAGCTGAGTGTTCCATCCACAGTGGGATTAATATAATCTTCCTGGTTCGCGGTCATCTTATAAAGTCAATCAAGATCCTGCACTCTGGATTCCTCCTGAATCGGCTCACTGTATTGTTAGAGCAATATTATACCTTAGTACCTTAATCATTAATTAATTAATGGTTATTAGGTGCTAAACTGGTTAATAATACATCCCTAGGTGTGAAACTAGTTATTATGAAGTGGTTTGGACTTATCTGGATAAGTGTGAACAAGTTCACAGTGTATGAGCCAAAGTATGGGCCAAGAGGTGGTCAAACTAGCTGTTAGGCATGCTTATCCAAGCATTTATTTCCCCAGCATGCCTAAGGCGCCCTCTTTCCCTATTTTAAGGAAACACATTGACCAAGGGCGCTCATGCTCTATATGTGGACAATTCCCACTCCCTAGGCCATTTTTGGCATGCCTAAGCCTAACCAACTTCCTCCCAACCTTATCCTCGCATGTGTGAACCTCATTATGACTTCCCATGTTCACCCAATGTTCACATGGTCATTTTGTACCTGTTTGGGTTATTTTGGGAGCTATTTGGTCAACCTAGGGGGGATTGTGACTCAATCCAAGCTAGCTAAGTGTGGACACTCCAAGTGGATATTTCTCCTTAATATTTCTATATAAGGATGAACCAATCTCATTGTAATATTGGATAGTTAATAATATCTCATATTTGATCATTTGTGCTTAGTTTTGATCATTTGTTCATTCTGAAATAGTTTTTCACTTGTCTCTTGCTTAATGAATTTAATCTTTTAGCTATGAGGAATCCATGGTAGCTAGATCCTACTGTGACATAGATTTTACATGTATCTATCTCCGTCTGAAGGGTCCAATGGTGTGATGACCCTGAGATGCTTTCCTTCGAAGATCATCTTCTTTGTCTTCAAGTTTATGATAGCAAGGTTATCCATAGCCCATTCAATCCCCAACAGCGCAGGAAAAGGATGACTATCATCCACAATCTCTATAACCTCGAAATCTACGTGACTTTGCACTCCATCAATGTCAACAATAACATTGGCTAACCTTCCAAAAGGTATGACTTTCTCCTAATTGGCCATTCTCAACTGGATAGGTGACCATAACAGCTTTGGTCTCCCCATTTGTTGCCATGTCTGTTTAGTTAATACATTTACTTCAGATCCCAGATCCAAAATGATCTCATCCATTTCATAGTCTCCTATCTGGGCACTGAGTCTCATTTCTCTTCTTGTTCTCTCGTGTTTCTTGATGTGGTGAACTGCGCTATCAGTAGTTTCACTTTCGTTGCGCAGTTTATACTAATCTAATAACTTCTACAACTCTGCTATAGTGTTTGGAACCTTCAGTAACTTCATGCAGCTCCTGAGGAACTACAAAACAGAGATGCCTGTCTTTGCTGCGGCGCTCATTCTGTCATAAGTAGCTGGCATATCTTCTGTATGCAGTATTTCACTGCGTAGCAGGATTCTTGGTGACTCAGGTGCTAATTCCTTGAATATATCCCGCACTTCTTCAAATACTTCTCTATTTTTCTTCAAGTCGAAAGCGGGTGCTTTCCCAACAGCTTTTCTTATCCAGATTGTTTCAAGAGGAGTTTGCTTAGTGTTAAAGTCTCTGAAATTCGAAGCTTCTGATCCTCTATTTCTCCCTGTCATAGCGCCAATTCACGTCAATACGTTGATACTTGGATCCACAGGTCTCTTCTCTGCTGCGATCAATTGAATGTTTGGGTTCGGCGCATCTTGTTTCTTTCTTTTCTGCAATTTTTGCCTCTAACACTAGTCAGTCTTCAATAACATGATCGAACAATTTGCAATAATTACACGTAGTGCATGGGTTGGTAAAGTCTCTAGATACATGGCCTGATTGGCCAAGTTATAACAAATCACTTGACCTCGGCCTCTTCCTTGTGTCGGGTCATTATTCCTTCCACTCCCGTGGTATCCTCCGCGTCCTTTGTATGCTCCCTGATCGTGCTGTGCATTATCTTGTTTCTGCAGAGTCTCTTCTTGGACTCTGTACATTCCTCCATACATATGCTCAATATACTTCTTTATTTCTAACATGAGCTCATATGCATGGCAATTGGACTCATCATGCCCAACTGACTTAGAGAAATTACAATATAGGTTTTTAGGTGTTCTTACGTATTTATGTATCAGGTGGCAGTCTTCTGGCTGGTGTCCTATAGTTCTGCAAATTTCACACCATGGCCCTTGGTCCGGATTTAGTGGGTTCGGTGCACCCATGTTAAGGAAATATTGGAATAAAGGACAATGATCCTTAGTGTGTCCTTGTCCCTTACAACCTGTACACCAAACGTACTATCTCTCTTGCTTTCGTTTCTTGATATCCTGTAGTTGTAGTGTCAGGGTAGCCAATTGGTGCTGAATTTGAGACATCCCAATGCTACATTCTCCAATGGTTGAAGCTTATAACTTCATCGCAATCTCCAAGGCTTCTTCCTGCGAAGACACCTTCTACTGCATCAACGACTGTCTGATAAGAGGCAACAACGCGACTATAAACCATTCCTTGTGTTGTTCTAGTGCTATAACGAAGCTTGCTTGGTCCAACAGTGTCTTAAATTTTTTATCAAACTCCTAGACTGTCTCATTAGGTTTCTATTTGATCTCTTTCAACTCTATTATACACTGTGATTCTGATTTTGGATTCTTAAATTCTGCTAAGGGTGCAGCCTTGATTTCTAACAGGGTTCTATTCTGTCCCTGTGAATATTTCATGAACCAATGCAAGGCTCTGTCTCTAAAAGTGGTGATGAGCTGTGCTTGCTTTACACTCCATATGGCTTCACATAGAAACCAATGCTGATCAGGGTATTCTAGACCCATTCCTTTGAATATCGACAGCTTGATATCATCAGCCATCCTCCTTCTAGGTGGCACAGTTCTCTGAGTAGTGCTTGTTATACCTCCATGTTTCACAGTGTCACATCTCCATCACAAAACAAGTTGACGACACTTTCCCTACTGTTTTAAACCATCGAGAAGAGACAGATGATGAGTCAACCTTGAAGGTGAATCTACCCTGACAAGTTCTGACCCACCTAAGACTTTACCTACACACACCACCGCACCTTGCTCATTTATCAAAACGCGGTACTAGACACTACCGCGCTATGCTTTTTCCCCAAAACGCGGCAGTACCGCGTTGTGCTAAGACTGCAGAGCGCGGTACTCTTTTAATAGATTTTTTCCCTTGGCTTGTGGGATTTTGTATTTTCGAAGATAATGGAAGATTGGGGTCCCTGATTCGATCTCAACTCATTTCCTTCGATTAGAAACCCTGATCCACTTATCTCTCCCTAGATCCACCTATCTCTCTTGTTGGTTAACCTCATCATTCACTATAAAAGAGAGGCATTCCATTGGGAAAGGGGAGGACTCTTGAGAGTACCAAACTTATGGTCTTACAGCATTGTGGAGATAGCTAGAGTAGAAGACACTTGGAGCTAGAGGATTGGCTTGGACATCAAGCACCTTTTGTAAGTATTCTTCAAGTTGTAATGGAATAACTTGTCTTGTTTCCCCAAATCATTTGTATTAATTCTGTTTTAATGATATGATTTGTATCTTTCATAGATTTAGATTCCAACTCATGTTTCAAGTTGCTAGAGAATAGTGCATTCTTGTGTCTTGGTTCCATTTTGACAGGTTCATTTGTGAGGGCTTGGAGATTGGAGCAACTACAAAGACAAGCGTTTGGATAGAAGGTCAGTTAAAACCTCTTCTACTCTTTCTAGCATTTTAATCTTGAGACGTTTGTTAGATCTAGGGATTCAAGGTAGCATTTGTTTTGACTTGTTTCTTGCTTTAGATTTAGTTTAAAGTCTGCTTTAAAGTTAAGAGAGTTTTGGCTTATCCGTAGGAAAAAATTCTACATACAAGAATGGCGACTCCGCTGGTTTTGATTACTGCTTGATTGATTTAGTTCACTGTCATTTATCTTTTGATTGTGAGTTTTTTTTGCACTTCAAACCAGTTCGAATCTTGGTCCTTTTTGACCTTTATTCACCCCTCCTCGCTGTATTATTCTCCCTGTTTGATCACTGAGTCCCCTGGGTCAGCAACAACCCTGAAAATTTCATTTTCTTTTCTCAAGTTGCGCTTTTTTCTGACCTTGTCACAGTACCACGCCCCCTGAACTGCCTCCAACACGATAGTACCCCGCGTTCTCTTCCTTAGTACCAGAGTGGTACTGTCACAGTGCTGCGCTTCAATCAGACCTTTACCCGCGGTAGTGTCTACAAGTTTTTAAATTTTTTATCTTTGCTTGGTTTCCTGAGTCTCTCTCTGCCTTAGGTAATATCTACTGTTGCCTGTTAACATCCTGGTCAATCTCCAGTCTGCATGGTGTGCTTATTACCCAGTTTGTGAGCTTGATTGTTGATTGAATTAGTGGCATTTTTGAAATATTGGTCATTTTTCCAGTTTGATTGCATTCACTTGATTTTTTCACCATAACCAACTCAACACCACTGTTCTCTATTACTAAACCCTGTAACTTTTACAGTCATATTATTTCTATCATTTTCAGTAATCAAAAAGTTATCATTTGAGAGCAATTTTGTTGTTTAAATTGAAAAAGTCTATCAGTATTTTGCATAGGGAAATGCACCATTGATTTTGCCACAGAAATTCTCATTGTAGAAGCATTGTAGATTGTAGAATCAGTACATTGAAAAGAGTGTTTACTTCAGTTTGGCTTTGTTTATAAATCAAAAAGAAAAAATCTCTTGCTTTGATGTTTGCTTGTGAAAAATTTCATGCATATTTGATCGAAGAACCTCTATCTTTACCTTAGCTAGATTTCATCGAAGACAAAGGATTATTTTTTATTCATTCTCATTTGCATGGTTTGAGTCGTCATAACACCATCAAGTTTCACGTCCACTACCTGATTGAGTAAGACAGCCACTAAAATTAATCACCCTAATTAAACCAACTTTAACCTCACTTGAGGAAATCAAAAGAATTTGGTAGTTAGGTAGGACACCGGGGATAGGCATCAAAATAATTCCCCCTTGTCATTTTCATCTGAGACATAGTTGTTGTCTTTAGGGAACTAAAATCCTCTAGTACTTATTGACACAGTCACAGCTAGTTTGTGGAGGGGCCTCCTGACTGTTTTTAACTTTCAGGGGTTAAACGGCCGCGAGATTGAGAACCGGACGGACTCTGTGGAATGCCGCACTCCACTTAGCCCTAAGGCAACATCAATCACTGTCTTCTTCGGAAGGCTGAAGTGCCCAAAACCTTTTCCGACGTGTCATGAACGAGGTAGCTTAGTATCTATTCTACTAGGGCTCTTTTACCCAGGATCCCTTTCGGTAGAGGGATATCCTTCTTATATCTGTCTCTCATGTTGTATTGTTCGACTTGGATTTCATCACCTTGCGAAGGATATAGCTTGTTGAGGTCTCCAGCTCTTAGTTAGGAGTTTGCTTGGCGTCTCATCTTCATAGAGGGTCATTTTTTTTCTTTGTAGGGACTGCTTGTTGGCATTCTGGCCATTTTTTGCATCAGCTCGCTTATTGAGACAGCAGTCTCAGTATAGATTTTAGAGCTTACTTTTTTGGCCTGTGAGCCTTGCTTTTTCTAGCTCCTCTTCTGCACACTCAGCTGCATTAGAGTTTTTGAGTTCTTTGTTTACGATACTGCTCTCGATTTTCATTTTCCTGTCATCATGTCAGATCAACCACGAAGATCACGAAGACAACAGGGCCTAAGCCCTCCACCACCACCACCGCCATGGACTTCTGGTCCGCCTGCATCACGCATTCCTGCTCCTCCTGGCCACGGTGCTGGTCGAGGCAACATTCCACCACCGATACGTACAACATCTTCAGTTATGCCCGTAACTGCCACACACAACACAGTCTCAGAATCTATTGCAGCTTCTGCAACCACTAGCATGTCTGAGACTCCCACTGTCACCTCACCCACTGTCATTCCAGATTTATCTATTACAGTGGACACAGTTACAGCAGCTGAACCTAGTACAACCCAAAGTACTAGACCAGAGGTCATCCTTCTACCGGATGTCAACACTTCCCGTCCATCAGACACTTTTCACAATGATACAGACGGATCTGTTGGCACCACAGAAGGGTCCGACCAGGACATACCTGGCTTGATTTCAGTCCCAGGTGGGTACATTGAAATCGTTGAAGATACTCGACTTCCTGACACACCCTTTGAACCTGATTATGGTTTCATCACTTCCCAGGCGGACCTTCCGCCTGTTATCACTACGTCACCCAGTGTTCACCCGCAGGAAACGAGTTATTCTAGCAACGTACCTCGTACTATATCTCTACCCAACCTCCCTCCGGGACACGAAATCATGGCTTCCATCCAGTCTAGTATGGTTAGTCTAGCGAACTCTCCATTAGCATCGGCACAGTTTAGACGCAGCACAGAGCAAATGCTCTCGTCAGCTTCTCGATATCCCCCTGATACTCGTCCTTCTGACCATGGGGATCCCAACATCCCATCTAGCACGGAGTTTCGTCACTCCTTTGCAGACGGCGCAGGACCTTCGGACGTTACCATACCTAGGTTCCTACCGGATCCCCAAAACCTTTTCCAGGACATGAACTCAGACCCAGTTTTCGAGGGTCCTCCTACCACTGAACACCTTATGGACAATGTCGATACCCCTGGGCTAAATTCCCTGCATTTGCTGTCATCACCTATGTTTGGTGCACATTCTATGAGGGATAACCCAGTTTTTTCCCCGTCCTCACCTGCTCGATATGGACGACCCCCTCCGCAAATCGGTACTTTTGGTGCCGTTGGCCAATCCACATTATCGTATTTGACTAGCGGCGGAAGAACGCTTAGTCACACTGCTGGATCTTCCGGTTGGACCGGAGGATCACCTTCGGCCACTATTTATACTATTTTAGGAGGTGGACAACCGACTATAGTGGTCCCCAACTCTAACTACCAAATTCCCCCTGGTGGGCCATCAACCCAACCAGTTGGTGGACAACCTTTTGTTGGGAACCCTGTTTCAAGTCAACAACCTCCAACTGGTGGGCCATCAACCCAACCAGTTGGAGGACAACCTTTTGCTGGGAACCTCGTTCCCAGTCAACAGCCTCCTCATATAGGCCCATCCAACCTACCTGCTGGCGGACAACCTATTGGCTCGATCCAACAAGCTTCCCAACCAGCAGCATCTACTCAGTTCAGTATGTACAATCCACCTGGCAGTGGGAAACCTTATTCCGGTGTTCCAACCGGGCCTTACTCTCAACAACCCCTTCCAGGCATGCTTCCTTCTTGGGATCCTCAAATCCCACAGAGTGGGGGCTACTCACTTTTTGGAAACTGGAACCAAGCTGGGGGGCAATCTCAGATTTCCCCCAACTTGAATTCTGGCTTCCCTTACCCTTCAGCTGCTACAACTCCATGGAACCCATGACTTCAATTCCCACTCGCTCCTCAAGCAGGAACGAGCCTTCCATGGACACCATCGTCGTAGCCACCCCCCAATCCTGCTATGGGAAATCCTCCACTTACACAGTATAGTGGCAACATCCCTGGAACACAACAATTCCAAGGAACTTTTCCCCAACAAGGAACAGCAACCATTCCTGGGTATCAACAACCCCAGGGTACCATACCCACTCAGCAGAACACTTACCAACCGGTTGCCTACAATCAACCAGTTAACCAGATGGCTTACTATCCGCAAGAACTTCCAGCAGTATCCCGCGGGAAAATCATATGGGTATAACACACAGCAGTATGCTACGCAGGGCCCTCCAGGGTTCTCCGCACCACATGGTTATTACTCATACCCGCAAACCAACCGTCAACTTCCCTTTTTGGCCACACTTGACTTACCTGATTTGTCGAGGCTTATTAACGATCCTATATGGAATGAACCTCATTGGCCACCTATTCCAGCCAAACTACCATCGGACATTCCCAAGTTCGATGCCAAGCCCGGGGAAGACCCCAAGAACCACATGATGACCTTCCATCTTTGGTGTTCATCCAACTCCTTGATGGATGATTCCATCCGACTTCGGCTCTTCCAACGCACGCTTACCGGAATGACAGCAAAATGGTACATCGAGCTACCACAACACTCTTTTCGTGATTTCAACACTTTGGCTATGCAGTTTCTGACACATTTCCATCTCCCCATCCGGTATGAGACTGAAACAGAATTGCTAACTTCATTACGTCAAACCACTTCTACACATATTTCGGATCACATCCATGAGTGGCGAAGACGCCGTAGGTTAATTAAGGCACCTATTCCCGATCAGCTACTTGCTGATTGGTTCACAAAATCCTTTTTGCCTCCCATAGCCAGAGACATCGCTATGCGTGGGCCGGTTACAGAAGAACAAGCCATCTCGGAAGCACAGTACATGGATTTAGTATATACTCAATCTGGTACTTTACATGAACTTCTTCCACATGCCTCCCGCGTTCACACTGATCCAACAAAGCCTACTACTAAACCACCCATTGATGGTATTGTCGGTTCAGTCAAGGCTCAGCCTGCTACCAACTCGACGGGACAACAAGCTTCTGCTTCCCCCGCTTTTACCCAGGCCGCTTCAAAAGCTTCCACCTCTCCTGCTGTCTCCTCCAAAGTGAACGCAGTTCAATCTACGTCACAACCATCCGGAGGAAAGAAGAAAAACAATCGTGGCAAACCCAAGAAGAACCAGCAGGAGAACCCCAAGCCACAACCTACCCAGAATGACCAGAAACCACGTCGAAAAGCTAAGTTTCCCTGCTTGATTTGTCAAGATGATCATTATACGCGTGACTGTCCCTACAAGGACGAAGTCAACAAGTTCGTTAAAGGATCCTCTCGCCCGGCAGTGTTAACTGACCCTTTCCCACAACAGCAACAGCAGATGGTTGCCCAAGAAACCCCACAAGGGGGCAACCTAACCATTCCTACCCGCGGAGAGACGTCCACAAACCACGAAATCCTAATGACAAGTAATGAGGAGATTAATATCACCACTCATTCAAAGACGTATGACAACCCTCCAAGTTCAAACAAACAATCGGAGATAGCCAAAGGCAAATCTCCCGTTGAAGATCCAATTCCTATTCCCCCTCCTACCAGTCATCTCCATATCGAGAGACCGCTGACGGACACAGTGCTACGCCCACCCAAGGGCACTATTCGAAAGGCGACATTCAATCCTAATGCGCAAGCTGCCCAAAACTACAACATTGTTGAGGATTTGGCTCAAGCACCTTGCGCCATGTCGACTCTCGAGGTTCTCCAACACTGCCCCACGCAGCGTAGAACCCTACTTTCAGCACTGGGGGCAATGGACCCAGATACTTCAAACTCCATCATGTTTAACTTGGAGCACGCTAAACCTAGGCTTTCTCACCAGCTAGCCTTCCAGGTGCATACAAAAATCCGTGGAAATGTCATCCATCGCACTGTGTTAGATGAGGGTGCTTCCACGTCAATTATGTCTTTGAACTGCTGGAGAGCCTTAGGCTCACCCGAGGTCACAACTTCTCCTACTACTCTCAGGGCGTTTGATGGACATGGTTTTCAACCATATGGACTCATTCCCTCAATCGGTGTTGAACTGGGGGAAAAATAGTATCCGTACACATCGAAGTCATAGATGCACCTTTGGATTACAATCTCCTACTTGGTCGGAACTGGTTCTATGCCATGACCGCCATAGCATCTACAGTCTTCCGGATTGTACAATTTCCTCATGAAGGGAAAATTGTCACTATTGATCAACTGGATTACTGTATCCCAGACTCCCATCCGAACTCCGCCAATACCCTCCCGTTATTGGATCAACCTCGGTACCGGTTCCAAGACATAGGTGTTGGTCTCATGAAGGATTCTTCCCTCATTGGAGTTTTTCCAGAGCTGGGAACCCATCTTCAACCAGTCAACATGATTTCATCGCATGTCACCCCTTCCGATGATTCGTGGGTGATTCCAAGTCCCACTCAGATTCAAGGCTATGGCAATTCCATGCCTTTGAATAGAAACCTTGCAGCATATGACGCGATCCAATCAGCCATAGATTGGGTCAACTGTTCTACTGATCACACCGTGGCATTGCTCTCGGCTGAAACTCATCCACACCCACCATTTTTTGATCCTCTCAACTTGATTTTTCCCACTGACGAATCAATTATGGAGGTTATGTGCGGTGATGAGCCACCATGGGGAGATTTTCATCATCGATCTTCATTCCCCGCCATTCAGTCACTTGAGCCTGATACCAGACCCAGCGCTTCACTTGGGATGGTTCAAACCAAGTTCCCCACTTCCCTCGACGAGGTATTTTCCGAAGGAAACTTGGCCAATCTTATGGAAACCACTCCCATCGATATTTCAGTGAAGCCTGGTATCGTGGAAAACGTGCACATTGGCAAAACATGTACTCCCCTCGAAACGGAGTTCTATAGTGCCTACTTTAAAACTTTCCACGATGTTTTTGCTTGGAGTTATGAAGAAATGCCAGGGATAGACCCCTCGATCGTGGTCCACGAAATTCCAACTTTCCCTGGCGCCCGACCTGTTCGACAAAAACTTCGACCCGTCCATCCTCGTAAGGCAGCCTCCATTAAAGCAGAAGTTGAAAAACTTTTGCGTGCTGGTTTTATCTATCCTATCCCATTGACAGAATGGGTATCCAACATCGTTCCCGTAGCCAAGAAACAGGGAACGATTAGAGTCTGTGTTGATTACCGTGATTTGAACAAGGCTTGTCCCAAGGACAACTACCCAACTCCGTTTATCGACCAGATCATCGATAACTGTGCCGGAAGTGTTATCTTTTCATTTATGGATGGCTTCTCTGGCTATAATCAGATCGATATCCTCCCAGCCAACCAGCACAAAACGGCCTTTATCTGCCCTTGGGGGATCTTTGCATATCGAAAGTTCCCTTTTGGCCTGAAAAATGTCGGGGCAACTTTCCAAGGGGCGATGTCCTACGCATTTCATGACATCAAACATATTCTAGAGCCATATCTTGATGATCTTCCTGCTCATTCTCGGACTCGGGAAGACCATCCAGACCACTTGAGTGCCATTTTCGAAAGGTGCCGGCGCTATAATATACGTTTGAACCCGCATAAGTGCGTTTTTTGTGTAGAAGCCAGAAAATTGTTGGGCTTCATAGTCTCCAAAGGTGGGATATGTTTAGATCCTGCAAAGGTAGCAGCTATTTTAGCCCTACCTTCACCTACCGATATTCCAGAACTTCAATGTTTGCAAGGGCATGCAAACTTTCTACGCCGTTTTATCTGCAATCTGTCCGAGATAACAAAAGGCTACATGCGGCTTCTCAAGAAGAATGTTCCCTTCATCTGGGATGATGAATCCCAACGCTCCTTTGACAATTTAAAGGCAGCCTTAACCAGAGATCCTGTGATTCAACCCCCCGATTACACATGGGACTACATTCTTTATCTCGCAGCCTCGATTTCCACCATTGGTATGGTGCTAGTCCAGGAAGACCAAAACGGCTTAGAACATGTGGTATACTATCTCAGTAAGAGTCTTCTTGACTCCGAAACCCGCTATTCACATGTTGAAAAGCTGGCTCTGGAAACAGTATTTGCTGTCCAGAGATTCCGCCATTACATCTTACTCCACCGGACCACTGTTATAGCCGACTTCAACCCAATGTATTACATCCTCACACGCCAAGTGCTTGGGGGAAAATACTCTCGTTGGATTGTCATCCTTCAGGAGTTTGACTTGGAGTTTGTCAAGGCTAAATCCAAGAAGTCTTTGGTCTTCGCGGAATTAATTTGTAACTTGCCCCGTGCTACTGAGCAATCCGAGCCTATTGATTCTCTTCCTGACGAATCATTGTTCCTCATTAGCACGTCTGATCCTTGGTATGGGGATATTCTTTTATATCTCCAAACCCAATGCTTCCGTCCCAATCTCACTCGCGATGAACGGCGACGCATCCGACATCACGCAAAATACTATCTCATAGTCAACGATACTCTTTATCGACGCGGTGTCGACACCGTTCTCCGATGTTGTTTGACCTTAGATGAGGCGGAACACGTACTTAATGACTGCCACACCGGAGCATGTGGTGGTCATCTCTCTGGGATGGCTACGGCCCAGAAAATACTGCGAGCAGGATACTTCTGGCCCTCAATCTTCAAAGACTGCATTGAAACAGTCAAGAAGTGTCCCCCATGCCAATTCTTTCATAGTAAAGCACACTCGCACCCCACTCCACTCCATCCTGTTGTTGCCGTCGGCCCTTTTTCCAAATGGGGCATCGATTTTATGCACTGTAAGCCCACTTCAGCCGGAGGGCATAGCTATGTAATAGTAGCTGTCGACTATTTTACCAAATGGGCTGAAGCAATGCCTACGTATGCTGAGGACGGCAAAACAGCAGTGCAGTTCATATTCGATCATATTATAGCTAGATTCGGTGTACCACAGTCTATTGTGACCGATCATGGTTCCCATTTCAAGAACCATATGATCGAAGAACTAAGTGCCAAACTGGGTTTTCGCCATGAAAACTCAACCCCGTATTACCCACAAGCTAATGGCCAAGTTGAAGCCATTAATAAAGTCCTGAAACGAATGATTCAGCGCATTTTGGGTACCCAAAAATCCAATTGGCACTCAGCTCTGTTCTCAGCACTGTGGGCATACCGAACCTCAGTGAAAAGTGCTACTGGGTTTACACCATTTCAACTGGTGTATGGCCTAGAAGCCATTCTCCTGATTGAATGTGAAATTCCATCACTCAAGATAGCCATAGAGCTACTTCCACACACTACTTCCGAAGAGGAACGGTTTCTATACCTAGCTAAGCTAGATGAAACCCGCCGTGACGCTGCTTTGGCTAATGAAGCTCACAAAAAATGCGTCAAAGCTCAATACGACAAATCCGTTCAACCTCGGATCTTCAATGAGGGTGACCTCGTACTTACATATGATCAAATGCATGATAAGCTTGGAAAAGGTAAACTTGAATCTATGTGGTACGGCCCCTTTATTGTAAAACGTGTCTTAGAAAAAGGAGCATATGAACTAATCGATTGTGATGGTACGCCATTGGCACGGCCCCGCAACGGGCTATACCTCAAACGTTTCTACGCGTGAGGTTACCCTACACGGGTTACTTGTTGTACATAATGTACTTAGTTTGCTTTTGCTTTCTTTTTGGTGTGCGCGTGGACCTCATGTATCCACTCTTACTTTGACTCGTGACTTTATGCGTAGATGTCTGCCTACTTTGGATTCGCCGACGGTGCAAGCCGACATACCCGGAATCTTGCTTCCGCAGCATGGGTAATCTATTCCCCCACTGGCGAGTTGATTTCTTCAGGAGCCAATTGTTTAGGTCCTGTAACCAACAATATCGCGGAGTACCATGCAGTCATTGGTCTCTTGACGGAGGTTGCTTCACTCGGGATTGACTCCTTATCAGTCTTTTTAGACTCCCAACTCGTGGTTTCTCATCTAAACCGTGTTTACATAGTTCGCGATCCTACACTACTTCATTTATTTCGGAGAGTAGGCCTCTTGGAACGATCATTTAATTTTATTACATATCAACACATACCGAGAGAATTTAATTGTATTGCTGATTCATTGGCTAATTACATTTTGGATTGGCATCTTGCCCACACATAAACACAGCATAAAGAATAAAATGCACAAGTCATTGTAAATATTTAGATCATAAATAGGTCCATATCACTATATATAAGAGTGTTTTTTCAAAAATACGTAAAGTTTGTGTCAAAGACAAAATTGGGGATCAAATCCCATATACAAAATTTGGCCCTCAAAGCCTACATATCGTGTACATGCCGCAAAAAGATCAAAAGACCATTTATGGAGATCTAGGAGGCCTATCATGTCCCTCATCGGACTCCTCCCGCTGCTGGTGGTAACATACTACAGCTCGAACCACCTTGTGAAGAAGTCGACTGATACGACTAGGCACACCTACGGTATGCCGCTGGAGGTGGTAAGGGACGTCATCCATCCGCATAGCAGGGATACCATGATTCAATCCCTGCAAGTTCCTCTCAATGTCCCGAACACCTCCTGCCTCGTCTTCATCCTCCTCCTCGTCAGGAACGGCTTGACGGTCAACACCACCACGACGTAGTGGCGAGTACCCAGCTGGTCTCTGTGGTCCATGGTCTGCAACATGCATGTGAATATACATTAGAAGTCTTTTACACATTCTAAAAAAGCAATAAAAATTAAATATTCAAAAAGAAAAAATACATATCCATGAAGTTCATACCAGAGTCATCCCAGTCATCATCCTCTGGCAATGCCAAGTCGATGTCCTCACGAAAATCTACCCCTGAGTAGGGATAGTCATCAATCATAACTATCTGCTCCTCTAGCCAGGAGAAGAAGTCCTCGCCAAAGGCTAGCCGCTGAGGTCCCCCGAGGCGTCCGGCGTAGTCACTCCATCGATCCATCCATGGATCGGTAGGTGGACGAGGGCGCATAGATATCTGTGGGCGCAGTAGTGGCACCCTCGCCAAAAAGAAAGTGACCAGGATGCTCCCGTAGCCAAATTGGGTATTTTTCCCAGTCCTACACTTGTGCACTTGTTCTTTCAGGTTGGACAACACTGCCTCACACCAGTTGAAAACTGTTCCTCCCATGCACTCTGCTGTGAGATTCACTTGTGTGCGGGATGCCTGATGTGGACTCACGCTTCCTGCTGCACGCGTGATAGTGAATAGCACGGTTTTTACTGGAAGTTCTATGACCTCCTTTATGGCCACCTTCCCACTCTTCTTACTTGAACCTTGATGGAAATACCGAGCAATCAACTCATCTGTACTTGATTCTGAAGCCGAGTATCCAGTAAAGTTCACCCGGGCCCCTCTTTTCGAGAGGCCCATGAGGAAATAAATATCCTCAAGTTGAATTTCAAGGACATGCTCTCCCACTCGGAAAGCTCGAATCTCAGGGTCCCACAATTGGATGAGATGAGTGAGAAGCCTGGGTTGCTGACGAATCCCCTTGGTATTAAAGAACTTCAGTAAACCACATTCTCTCAATGCGGTCACGGTTGGTAAGTCATTTTCAGCTGCAAAATCAGCCGCTTCGTGCTCTCTTTCTTTCCAGCTTACCATTTTGCTCCGAATAAGTTGCAAAACCCTGCAAAAGATCAAGCAAAGTAGTTAGTAACTATTTAACAACTTACTTCCAGCAGAAAATTGGACAAAATTTGATTTCTTGAACTAAAAATTCGCCTCTACCACGTTTTTCGATAGAGCCCCCACGCGGTAGTATGAAGGGCGATTCTTGCCCAAAAGGGCTCGCTCAAAAATCAAATTTTTCCTGGTGAAAGCAAAAATTTCTTACATAAAATGAAAGAGGGGCTCAAGAACTCTTACCTGGCACAGACGGCTGTCGAAATGGTGTCCTAGAACTCCCGGTATGGATCCTTGAAATCTTGCTCCTAAATAGGTGAAAATGCCTCCTTTGGGTAAAAAACACAAATGAATAGTAATTTTTATTTTTTAACTATTCCTTATATAGCATTTTCGAATATTTTTTAATTATTATTTTAAATAGTTAAAATAAACCCTTGTTCACATTACTAATGTCCAGTTTTTGAGCTTTATTGACAGGATCCTCGGTAAAAATGCGATACATTCACACTGGTGTTTATTCATGATTTGACCTTCATTTTGAGCATACTTTATCTTTTTCGTGCTCTGGATTTAAAACTTGAAAAAGATTCCAAGCTCTTTTACACCCGTGTCGTGCTTGTCAAACTCAAGTAAATGGTGTCGAGTACGGTCAGCTTTACTCATGCTCGTTAAACGATGAGGAAAGTATTATCCTGGTTGTATTTTATTCTTTTTTCAGACCAGAATAATCAAAAATTACGAAAAAGACCATAGGAGTCCATAGTTAAGCTCTTTTCAGACTCCCTAAAATTGAAAAGATTGCCAAGTGATCTTGACTCTTTCACACTTGTAAAAGTATTTGAAAGGACGTCTATTCGGTGATAGGTTACCCCTTTTTCGGCCCGTCTAGACTATTTACGAGAAAGGTATACCTCAGTCAACCTCGGCTGGGAGAGTTCTCTCGGGAATTGTTTTACGCTTTTTCGGGATCGAGGGACTAAATTTTACGAAAAAGTACATTATGGAGCTTCCTTAAGTTTTTCAGGCTCTCTAAATATGAAAAACTACCGAGTTTTTCTTCCTTGGACTCGTTCAAATGTTAACATCGAAGGACCCACTTTGGGACGAACCCCTCCTTTCTCAGGTTTGTAAAACATGTGAGATTGGACTCATCCATGAGATGAGCTACACCGAGCATCTGTTATCCTCTTCAAGATCGCAAAACAAGAAAGAGGTACTCGTCCATCATGTCGGGGAAATATGGGGGCATAAGTCAAGTTTATTTATGGCAGCTTGTCAGTCGTTACCTTTGAACATGGCATGTGTCCGTCTCTTGTCTATATTGGGTATCCATTTTTCGCTGATTTATGGTCATCATCATGATTCGTCTCCCTGGCCACGAGTCCACTCATCCGGTGTCTATCCTCCATTTGTCAATAATCCCTGCTGCCAAGTCCTGTTACATGTCGTTATATGTTCAAAGGGTTGCGTTGTTTCAAGTCGTTCATTGTGTCAGACCTCCGTTGTGTCAGTACATACTCCATTGTTTCATCATCTTATCGTTTATGCCGATTTCGTGTCGATGATGTGGGAATCATTATGGCCCACCTTCGACGAGTCTGTTCCCATCGACGCCAAATCACTATCCGGGAATTAGACTTAGAAATCAACCATTAGTACCTTGGTACCTGCATGCCTCAATGGCAGGTTTCCTCGTGTTTGACAGTAGGTTCACATCATTGACCTCTGATCAAGCGATCTCTCGGATGCTCGACATCAACACGTTTATTCGCATTTCGTTGAGATGTACTATTGATACCTTGGGAATCATCGTCATCATTGGTGATCTCCCCCGCATTTGTTAACGGTCCACATCATTGACCGGTAATCAAATGGTTTCTACCATGTTCGACTTCAACACCTTGTAATCACATGGCTAGATTCGTATCTTTTGCGATCGGGTAGAAGACCCTAGGCGCACCTCTGCATTTTGATTGCGTCCAGGTTGCGATGGAGATGTCATTTGTATTGTCACACAGATCCACTTATTGTATTGGTCGTGGTTGTTACATTATTGTCTCATGGATCTATGATTGTTCATAGTAGCCATGATCTGTCCACAGTCTACATCATCTCAGTACTCATGGATCTGCAATGTATTGGTCAGTAGCCATGCTTTGAGTTATCTGTTTCCGAGCATGGGGATGCCCGCCTCGGTGGTATATCTAACACTTTGTTTCTGTTTCAGCTCAGTGTCGCTCTCCTCGATGCTATCTCTGCACACTCTATTCGTAAATTCTTTCGGCCATCAGTCCCTTCTGACCTCACACTTTAGGGGGCATCTGTTATACCTCCATGTTTCACAGTGTCGCATCTCCATCACAAAACGAGTTGACGACACTTTCCCTACTGTTTTAAACCATCCAGAAGAGACAGATGATGAGTCAACCTTGAAGGTGAATCTACCCTGACAAGTTTTGACCCACCTAAGACTTTACCTACACACACCACCGCGCCTTGCTCATTTATCAAAACGCGGTACTAGACACTACCGCGCTATGCTTTTTCCCCAAAACGCGGCAATACCGCGTTGTGCTAAGACTGCAGAGCACGGTACTCTTTTAATAGTTTTTTTTCCCTTGGCTTGTGGGATTTTGGATTTTCGAAGATAATGGAAGATTGGGGTCCCTGATTCGATCTCAACTCATTTCCTTCGATTAGAAACCCTGATCCACTTATCTCTCCCTAGATCCACCTATCTCTCTTGTTGGTTAACCTCACCATTCACTATAAAAGAGAGGCATTCCATTGGGAAAGGGGAGGACTCTTGAGAGTACCAAACTTATGGTCTTACAGCATTGTGGAGATAGCTAGAGGAGAAGACACTTGGAGCTAGAGGATTGGCTTGGACATCAAGCACCTTTTGTAAGTATTCTTCAAGTTGTAATGGAATAACTTGTCTTGTTTCCCCAAATCATTTGTATTAATTCTGTTTTAATGATATGATTTGTATCTTTCATAGATTTAGATTCCAACTCATGTTTCAAGTTGCTAGAGAATAGTGCATTCTTGTGTCTTGGTTCCATTTTGACAGGTTCATTTGTGAGGGCTTGGAGATTGGAGCAACTACAAAGACAAGCGTTTGGATAGAAGGTTAGTTAAAAATTCTTCTACTCTTTCTAGCATTTTAATCTTGAGACGTTTGTTAGATCTAGGGATTCAAGGTAGCATTTGTTTTGACTTGTTTCTTGCTTTAGAGTTAGTTTAAAGTCTGCTTTAAAGTTAAGAGAGTTTTGGCTTGTCCGTAGGACAAAATTCTACATAACAGTGCTAGGGATAATACTCTAAGGAATGATCTGAGGTTAGACGTTCTGGAGTGGTATAGCCTGAGATGGAGTAGGCTGAGTCAGAATAGCGTGGGAACCCACTCTTGTGGTGTTACCCGTACTGATGTTCTGCGGTGCGGGTTGCGTGGTGTTCGCAACCGGCGGGTTCTGAACTGACGGGTTCTAAGACAAGGCAGGCGCGATATGTGCAACCGGAGGGTTCTGTGGTGTAATAGGCTAATACATGGCTAACAGAGGTGCAGTTTGATTATGAAGCTCACATGGTATCTGGGTATCTACGTGGAGTCCATGTGGTCCAGGATTTTTCTCAACGATGAACTTGTATCTCTTTCCACTTCTCAGGTTATGGATTTGTTTGTAAGAACCACTATATGTACTATCTACCATGACAGATTTAAACAAAACTTCAATGCATTCTAAAAACACCTTTCTTTGCCAAAATCATTTTAATGTATAAACTAAGGTTGTTCAAGTACTTACCTCTAAATCCCTTGAAAAACTCTCTTTCGACTGCGCTGTAGGACTTTAGCATGTCCATAGTGAACTGCGTCACAAATCTCTGTAGTGTACTGTCGACCCAGAATTCAACTTCTCATGAATGGGATGTCTACTGCTTTGAGCCTTTCAATAAGATCTGGTGTTGACTCAGTCAGTACGTCTCACAGTGTACAATTTCTTTGTTCTACAAGCCTTGACAACCACTCGTGTAGCTCGTTTCCACAAGACGCCCAAAAAACTTCGTGAACGTCTTTCCACAGGTATTTGTTCAACCACTGAATATCATAGAGATGTGGGTGTCTATTCTCTTTTCTTATGAAGTCTCTCTCTGTCTTGTCACACCAAGCCCATATTTCTTTCTTATCTGGATGCCAAAAGTCAATACCCAGCAAAGCTTCTTCTTCGTCGCACATCACGACTTCAACTCATCACGGATTCTTAGCGCAGCAACGGAACCATTTGTTGGCTTAAATACTGATCTAGAGGTTTCCAATGTAGACCCAAGTTCTTCATGGTTTCAAGGAACCAACAAAACCCCTTCTCACTGGCCATTTCAGCAACAGCCTGTGAACAGGCTGAGGTCTCACCTGAGGTGTAGCTATGGGGGTACTGCGGAATCATGTTTCCACAGTGATGTGATGAGTTGTTCAGACATAGCTACTATGCAGCGCGCTGCAGGGCTCACACTACGGATAGAAGACTGCGCAATGATAGACTGCGTCGCGGTCCTTACTTCTATGAGCTAAGGTGCTCGCACAACCAGCGCATCCATGGACTGCGCAGTTCAGGAAGGATGCAGCCAATAGGACAGTGCAACTGACTTATATGCTTCATCTGTGGACTTAACTGATATTGATGACTTTACTTAGTGTTTATCCATTCATCTACTTCCTTAGACAATTAGCCTTATAACCAATGTAAATAGATGAAACACACGATACTGCGCACTCCTGGTGCTACACGTTAAAAGAATTACACGACCCAGCTTCTACATACACATGTGATTATTCAACGAACTGATACTTTCATAAGAACTTAGAATACTATGCATTCATCATTCATCCATACATGCAATACTTAACATATTATTCCCATCTTTCTCCTGTGGCGAATACATATAAAAGCATTAACATAACAACTAATAAATGAGCATTCGAGCATTCGAGCATTCATAGTAAGCAATAGAAAATTGCACATATATAAACAATCACACTGCACAAGATTTAACGTGGTCCACCCCCAAGATGGGAGTTACGTCCACAAGAACTGTTATTGTATTAGTCTTTGGGAAGGGTACAATAGTTCTTTGTCTATGCACTCAGCTGCAGACTCTCTTCTCTCTCAATAGGCCTCTATGCACTCAGCTTCCAGAGCCTTTACAAAATTGTCTCTTCACAGAGATTTCTCAATAATAATCAACTATAGAGATTCAACAACCCGACATGAGAGATTCAACCCAAAAGATCAACAATGAAGATTAACCCTTTCCCTTACAAAATATGCCTTATTTATAGATCATGCCCGTAGGTCATGTCTTTACAATTCGAAGGCAAAAACCCTTAGGTTTACAAAACTATCACGGTTTTCCCTTAACCAGACTTGCTTGTTTCTAGTAGCGAATCTTCCATCGTGGCCGTCTCCCATTCATGCTTCACGTCACCATCAGCCTTCCTGTCACATGCACACCAACAGGTCGCTTTCACCGAGTCGTTATTCCTCTGACGGTCTTGTGCGACTAGTTCAAGTAGTGGTTCTTTACATGTGCGACCAATCGCTTTCTTCTGCTTTGCTCCTTACCCGTTGCCTAGCCCTCATGGAGCATCTTTACAAAAAATAGACCACCGATGGTCTAACCAGAATCTGTGTCGTCTTCCGTCCAACACTCTGCTTTGCCAGACCTTTATAGACTGGACACATCGCAGCATTGTACTCCTCGCAGCGCTGAACCTTGCAGCTCTTCTGACCCTGCGCTACGCGCAACTTCAGAGCATCCCAAAAATAAACTTTGCAAAAAGCCGAACTGCGCTTAGCTCCGCAGTTCCAAAATCTGACTTACACAAAAATTTCCCCACTTGGGCTAGGCCCAACAAGATGCCTGAGAATAGGAGGTGGGAATAGAGATGGACTCGAGACCAAAAAACATAGAGCAGATGAGTCTATTAGGAGGGCCACGACAAACTAGTAAAGGTTGCAAAGAGGCTGCTAACATGGTGAAAATTCATACAAACACAACAACATGGATACCATTTAAACAAACACCACCACAGGAAGGATACCACCACCAATAACGACGTGGAAAACCCTGGCCTCCATCACGCCCTTGCCAGTGCCTTGCCATCCCTTGCCTCTTAAACACAAAACCCTGGCCTCAAGCAACGTGATTTCCCTGCGACTCTTCCCTTTCCAGCCCTTGCCTCTTCACCACAAAACCATGGCCTCAAGAAACACGATTTACCTGCAACTTTTCCCTTGCCATCCCTTGCCTCTTCGCCACAAAACCCTCGCCTCAAGCAACGCGATTTCCCTACGACTCTGCCCTTTCCATCCCTTTCCTCTTCACCACAAAAACCTTTCCTCAAGCAATGTGATTTCCCTGCGACTCCGCCCTTGCCAACCCTTGCCTCTTCACCACAAAACCCTAGCCTCAAGCAACGCGATTTACCTGCGACTCTAGTAAGCCCGAGCCTTGCCTCATTTCCATTTTGCAGATATTTGTGAGCCCACCCATATAAAATATACCCCAAATTATTTGTGTATTGCTATATTAAATAAAAAACCCTAATGCCCCTTGATATATAAGCAATATAATATTTGGGTTTTCATGTTTATTTAATACCCCCAATATGAACGAACGTGATATTATATTGGCTCCCTAGTGAAGCCCCCGTGTCTTTAGTTTATCTTTGAATTATTGTTTTATGGACACCTTATCCTCTTGTAAGATGTAGGGTTCCTCCAACTCCTTGATGGCATCGATAACTTTAAAGAAAACCTTGCTTCTCCTATCTATGATGATATTACAACTATCAATCAATTGGTGGAGGATGTCTATGCTATTGTCCCAACTAGCTTGTATATGCTTTATTAGAAGGTGTTACCTCCTAATTTGTACATTAGGTGTATTTATTGCGAGCCTCCAAAGTTGTGAACATTTACAATGTTCATCATCAGTGTTCAGAAGTTCAGCAGGCCAATTTTTGGCCCTTTGCAAAGTTTTCATGTCTAGACCCCCTTGGGGGAATTGTGATAAGTTGGTCTAAGCATGATATTTTTTTAAAAGGCTTGGCCTACCTTAGGTTTATCTATCAAGGGGATACTCTAGAGTGTTTTTTCATTAGCAATTATGCGTTGCGCTTCAGTGACGCATAATTCCTAAGTTTTTCACTCACTCCTCCAAAGCTGGAGTATTTTCCTTAGCGGTCGAACCTTGGGAGGTTATTAAAGCCTAAGTGCCCATGTGTTTTTACATGTTAGCCATCAGTAATAAATCGTATGGACATGCACTAAGTCCCCTAGGATTTTGAGTCAATTCCGATAAAAAAAAAAAAAAAAAAATTCCCGTAAAATTAGACCATTTTTTAATGGTTTAATTGGAAAATTTCAAATTGTGATAAAAGCATTGTCTTGAGGTAAATTTTGGTGTGGGGATGCTTGCTTTCACGCTCAGAGTGTCCTCTTTAACCTAGGACCTACTTTTCCTAGGTTTTGGGCGAATAAATTGTCATTTGTGGCATTTTTTCTTAAAGAGGCGACAAAATGGCATTTAAATGCTAAATGTGCTACAAATTACACAAAAAGACAAAGTTGGAAAATCGAAAAATATGTTTAAAAAATGTGGGGAAAAGGTGGCATGTTAGTTTTTTATGATGTACGACTTTACTAAGTGGATAAGAGCATGGTTTATTAAAAAATGTGGGGAAAAGGTGGCATGTTATTTTCTTATGATGTACGACCTTACTAAGTGGATAAGAGCATTGTTTAAAAGTCAAATTATTAAGTGGTGAATGAAATCAAATTATGGGATGCACATATCTCACATGGGTGTCATACCTCACATGTGGCAGCTCATAAGGTTGGAGGAGTTTACAAGGTGAAGAGGGGCGCCCCTCTCATGAGGTGGAAACCACCTCATTTACTCATGCCAACCATGCATGAGATCAAGCTTTAGTTCAAGAGCTAATCACTCCACTAATTATGGAATGTGCCCCCTCTCATCTCTTGTGCTAGATTCTCCCCCTTCTCTCCATTCTTCTATATAATGAAGGCCCACTCCATTGCTTGAAGATGGATGGTGGAACCTCTTCCCATTGTAACATTGTTGTATCTAATGAATAATATTAAAATAATTTGGAGGTCCATGCTGTGCCATTTGATTATGCTATGTTATTGAGGTGATATTGTACCATGTATTTTCTCTTGTTTCAATATTGGTAATGGATCTAGCTTAGAAGGTTGTTTGTAATCCAATAGAATAAGCATTTATAGTTCTTAAGTTGTTTATTTATGCTTTGTTTTCAAGAGACACAGGATTAGCCAACTGTATTCAGTTGTACTGAGGCTCTATTGTTCTCTTTTTTGCATGCACACTAGATCTAATCCACCATTGGAAAGTGTTTCTTATAGTTGTGTAGGATTATAGATCTGGAGGATTTGAGCTCGGTTTCATCCTCTCCCCTCTTCAACACTTTTGAGCTAATACTTTTGTTTGCAGGCACTCCAAAGTCTTCGATGAAGATCAAGCTTGAGGCTTGAAGTCCTCCTTCCATCCCTTTAAAAAACTCTAAACTCTTATTTTCTCGGTTACCATTCCCCTACAAGCAAATTAGAGCTAAGAAAGTTTCATCATTATTTATTTACTTGTTTACATGTTAGATCTAAAAAATGCTTTAAATTTGTTATCTCATGCTTAGATCCAGTCATGAATCTTTAGTACTTGAACTAGTAAATTATTTTCTATCATTTGCAAGTACTAAATATTGTATTTTATTGTGATTTTAACTAATCCCTTAACATTTTAATAAATTTGTTGTCCGCTGTTTTTTTTTATTTTTTTGTCATAGGAAATCGAAGGACTTGAGCTAACTTGGGAAGTTTGAACATTGAAGAGGACATATTTCAACCCCTTGCATTTACTTAGCCTTTTTTAAGCTTTTTTTAAAGTCTCTTGAATCTCGTTTTAACAGATCAAGAGCGCTCTTTGTCGGAGAGTTAATATTTGTAATAAATTAATAAAGAGCAGGTGGGATTTAAAGCTCCCACACCCCCTTCCTCCATTTTGGGGAAGCTTGTACTTGTCCCCTTTACTTTCTGCTATAGATTAGTTTTGCTTGCTAGATTAGTTCTTTCAATTATTGCAACTAGATCTAGACTTTTCTTGCAAATTTTACTTTACTTTATATTTGCATGCTAAATGAACTACTAATCCCCTTGCTTTCCCAAGTATGGTATTTGACCTGAAAGAGACTCTTAGGTAGTAATTAGAAAATTTGTGAGTTTTTTTCTTTTAGTGCTTTATATCTATTTTTCTGTTGGTTAAAATATTGCTCATCAAAATCTCTTAAATCTCACTTTAAGCAGATCAAGAGTGCTCTCTGTTAGAGAGTTTTTTTTTTTTAAATCTTTTGAATCTCACTTTAAGCGGATCAAGAGTGCTCTCTGTCGGAGGGTTTAAAATTGGAACAAACATTTCACCCACTCCATGTATGCTCTACCCATCGCAGGCTAGTCTAAGCTTTGGGATATCAAAAGTGGTAGTGTTGCAATTATCAAAATTTTAACATTAAGCTAATTCATTCACATTAATAAAATCAAGTCCTTTTTTAACCAACAAAAATCCAGCGTTGCCTCGATAGTGATCGAAAGTGGGGAAATTTGACTAAGGAAGCAGGAACAACTGGGAGGCGACCTTAGAGCACAGTTAGGCTACACCCTTGTTGGTGTAGTGTTGAACACCGCTCTCGAGACTCCATTCCAGCCCACATGTCCTTGTACAAATCCACTTAGATCACATTCCAGACATATTCCCTGTACCGAAAGGTATATCGGGAATCCCCATTTCCCCCCTAATAATTTTCACCGTAATAATCTAAAATTGACCAAGAGCATTAAACAACGGTTTTTTTTACAACAACAAGCACCATTTTATTTTGAATCCACCGCACTAGTATTTTTATTTTTTTTATTTTTCTCTATCTTATGTCATGAATGTATTCATATTTATGTTGTTGATTCAATTTAAAGTTGCAATATCTTGTGTCGATTATTAGTCATCATTATAAAACTCCTAAAAACAACTTACTTTCATTCGTAAGAACCAAATAAATTTAAGAGCCTTAGAAACTCTTTATAAGGGTCTACCCCCCTTGGCTTCGTTAGGATTTTTCCTAAATGGAGGAGTCAGGATCAGGTTACTGCACCTGACTCTTTGATTTCCCCCAAGGACGCACCTAGCAGCTTCAAAATATTTTTGTTGCATTTCCCCCCAGGTGTGCATTTCAATGGCAACAAAAGGAATACTTTCCTTCTTTCTATTAAGTAGTTCATGTCATTCAATTTCTTAAAAAAATGTCTCGACAAAGTTTCTGCAAAAATCTTGGTTACTTTGTAGGTAAAGTTGGAATACTTTATTAAGGGACATGATCCCGGTAGCAAGCAAAGATGATCAATGTGCTAATTCTCAAAGCTCAAATAGTATATTGACGTGATCGTCCATATTACTTCCTATCATTATTCTAACCACTTGTAGTAGTTCTTCGTCTTGCCTTGCCTTGGTGTCTCATCTAAGGGCTCGTTATGTACCTTCATATTCAATGGTCAGGTAAATACAAGCATCATATTCAAGGTTGCTACTAATTATTCCACCTTTTTTTTCAAGGGATCATTCTCGTGTAGTTGTTCATTTACAAAATGCAACAACCTAGTGAATTTTCAAGGCTCCTTCAATCCCTAATATCTCAACATTCAATATAGTGTTTCTATTTTCCAACAATTTATTTCCTCTAACCATTGCCTTCATAATCTAGAGTTTCTTAGATTGTGGGTCAACTTCAACATGATGCAGGGTGACAAAGTTGTCCTTAAAGGTAAGAGGATCTAATTGGCATAATTTCTTTCAAGCAATGAATTATTTTTCAATTTGTGTTATGGCCCAAGGGGAAGATTCTTATGCTTGGTCATCTATCCTCCATATCTTGTGTGCCTTTTTCCATAATCTTAGGTGACGGCTAGCATTTGGGGATCTCTTCCTCTTCAATATTAAAGGAAGATCGTGCTATTTTATCATCTCTAGGATAAAAGGGTATGTATCATCTTCAACACCCACTAACATTGGTAGGTTTCCCATGTCCTCCACCAATATAAGTAGTAGAATTCACTATCCCATAAGAGACAAATTTATCCTTTACATTTGTGATGTAGAGCCACCCCTACCACTTATCCCTGAGCCTACTCCTTGCTTCAAAGGTGGGGAATTCCTAATGACTAGACTTCAAAGCCCCGTTTTCCCGTGTTTTCATTTTATTACCTCTAGCATTGGAGCTAACCAAAATGTGCAAGTCATCCTAAAATTTTCCACCCTTAACCTACATATGGGTATTTACATTGTCAACTCATCCTTCCACTGGATGTTTAGGTCAAGGAAAATAATTGTGAAATTTAATTGTGACCATATGAGCATGGAAAATCCCTTCAAGATCATAACCATGGATGACTACAACCTCCTTTAACTCAAGAATTTGGAGACTTTGTGCAATTTCAGCCAAATGAATGACGCTTCTCAATTTGATTCCTGCAAATATAAAAGGAGCAGTAAAAAGTTGCTTTCTTTTTCTTCCATCAAAGAAAAGTGACAACTTGTGATATTTCCAAAAAAAATGTCCGAGCAAAAATATGGTACACATGTAAATTGTTCATCATATAAATTTGGCAAGACGTAAGGTTCCCTATGAAGTTAGAAAGGTGGATATAAATAAAACGTTCATCATAAAAGTGTTGATGCTTTCCCATAAGGAAATTCTAGGCTTATGAAGTCAGTCTGTTAAGTTCTTGAATCCATGATGATTCACTTGAATCTTCCATAAAGGAATCTTGAAATCTATAGAAATAGGATGGGGCCTTGTGCTTCCATAAAAATGGATACCAATTCTGAATAGGTTCAATCACCAAATCAACATCCCTTTTTGGTGGAATTCCTTCGAACAAATTACATAATACTAGTGCAAAGACAAGATAAAAGGTCAAAAAGAACCTTTTGGTTTTCTGATACTTCGAATATTGATAGGCGATCTCATTGGAGATGAGATCTCCCCATTCAAATGTAGTATGCTACTATAAGTTGTGGTATATAACATATAAGACCTAATTAGGAACATATGCGTTGTCTCTTGTCCATGAACATGAGAAAACAACCATGCATATTCTCAATAATATTCTAACAACCTTCAATGCTTCTGATTTCTTTTCTTCATTGCACTAGCCCATTTCAAGTTAGTAAATGGGATAATTTTATCCAAATTCCCTATATCCACTCCAAATATTTGTTGTGAATCCTCCTTAGGAGAGTTCTTCTCTGAGATTTCGTTAACTAAAACCCTACCTGAGCTTCTAGCCATCTCTATACCTGAATTAGAAGGGACTTTCAGGGAGTAGATTGCACACATACAAGGTACTTTCAGGGAGTAGATTTCACACATACAATGTACTTTCAGGGAGTAGATTGCACACATACAAGGTACTTTAGGGGAGTAGATTGCACAAATAGATGAGGTGAAAAGATTCTTGGGAGAAGCCTCCTCATGTACCTTAGCATCTTGAATGTGACAACCACCCGACTCAACAACTAAGGGGACCCCTAGATTTGATGGTCCTATATCTATGCCGAAAAAACCAGAAACAGATTCCACATTGACAAGGGTTTGATCCAAAACATCCAACTGATTTGGAACCTCATCCATCAAAGGAACAAAAGGATGCCTATATATGACCAAAAATCTAGTCATCATACAGGATTTTGGTTCCTTATCCAGCTGCACTAAAGGACCACTACCCTCATAAGTCTCAAGAAAACATTGATAAGCTCTGGTGCTATTGAAGATATCCCTTAGCTCCTCGTCCATGCAAAAAATTCTAGGTGAAGTCCAAATATCGTCACCATAATCAACTTCTTCCTCCCAAGACACCATCAACCTCTCCAATCTATGTTAAACTAGGTTCCAATCCCCCTCCGAAACCCTCATTTTCTAGGGTCAAGCTGCTTACTCCCAAATGAATTTTTAGATCCTATTAGCATACTATTCAAAAATGGTAGAGTGCAACACTAGAACTTCCCAAGAGGTCACCCATCCCAGTATTACTCTATCCCAAGTGCACTTAAATGTGGATTTCTGATTGGACCTAGTGCATTAACACTGGTATGATCACACCCAATTGAAAATTTGTTTTATGCACGTACATCAAGAAATAAGTTTAAAAATTGAAATTTGAAAAGTAGAATTAGTATTAAAGAAGGGAGGTATCTTTTTGCACTTAGTATAATGTCATGTGAATTATATATATATATATAAATAATGAAGATCAATTTCAATGGTAAGGATTCCTTGGGAAGCTTCTCAAGTGAGTTTAAGTAAAGTAAAAGTAAAAAGTGATTTAATAAGTTTCTCATTGAAGTGTCATTGTAAAGTTAATATCCATTTTGAATATTTTTTATTGTACTCTATAAAAATTGTTTTAATGCAATAGTCATCATAGGAGTCAAAGTCATGTAAAGTCAATGTATTGTATACAAGATTGTTTTAATGAAAAAGTCATGTGACATTGGAGCTAAAGTCATGTAAAGTCGATGTATTGTAAACAAGATCGTTTTAATGCAACAACCATGCAACATTGGAGTCAAAGTCATGTAAAGTTGATGTATTGTATACAATATTGTTGTAATTATGCAACATTGGAGTGAAATTCATATAAAGTCCATGATAAGAAAATGCAAAAGCTAAAGTTTAAAGCTAAAGTCAAAGTCATGTTGTGTTAAATTTCCATTTTTTAAAGTTGAGATGAATTCTAAGGTGAGAGTTTGGAGTCACGATGAATCCAAAGTCAAGTGCAAATGTGAGTTGAAATATCTTGGTTATGTAATAAAGCTGAGTTTGGAGTCACGATGAATCCAAAGTCAAGTGCAAATGTGAGTTGAAATATCTTGGTTATGTAATAAATCTTTTGAAATCATAGTAAAACAATGTCAAATCATGATGTTGGTGCATCAATTAAGTTTGTTAAGCCAAGGTCATAGGTTGTTCTATTGGACCTTGATATCACTTTAACAAACAACATTTATGTAGGTACATAAAGAAAACAGATGAAGAAATAATATGTGACTCCATGAAAGAATAAGATGATAGAAAGCAAAGAAGAAAAAGATGTCAAGAACAAGATAAAAGAAACATAAGACAAACTCTTGATGAAGTGCAATAAGAGACATAATTTGACAGAGATGATGCAATCAAAGCACAATGAAACAAGAATAAATAATAGAAGATGATATAATACAGAATAAAATGGTGAAAGAAAGTGAAAGAAAACGAAAGAACACTGGGCACAAAACTAGGCACAAAATGAAAAATGTAGTGGCAAGCGACAATACAAGAAACAAGAAGCAACAAAAGAAGAAAAAAAATGAAGCAACAAAAACAAAGTAAATAAGTATTGAAAATAAGAACATGTGTCAATAATTGAGATGCAAAAGCACTTGAAGTGAATTCATGGAAGATGAAATCCCTAAGAAGTTTGATAATCCTCTTTGATAATGTTGTTTTTGTAAATTTGTATTCTCTGACCCCAACCTGGTTTCAAGTCTCAATAAATCATAGTTTAATTTCCAAGCCCAATTTTGTTACCCCAAGAAAATATATAAGCATAAAGAATTATTTATAACTAGAAACAAATGAAGTCTTTACTCTTTTAGATCAACAATATCCACACACACATAAATAATTGACACATAGATTTTTGGTCAATATGACCCTGGAAAAAACCTTGCAGGAACACCAATGAGAGAGTAGAAGTTATTTTATCATCTCAAGAAGATTTACAATGAAGCACAACATAATTTCTTTCAAAAAACACAAAATTATCTCTAAACCTCCTTCCTGAAAGTTTGTGCCCGATACTAGTTGGATGATTTCTTGGGAATCACACCCTTCTCTTCTATTGGATGTCTTGGGATTTGTGCCCCTCTCTATCTACTCTCGGACATGGGTTTCACACCCCTCTACTGCATAATTTTCCTCTCAAGAATTATCCCTCTCTCTCAATCGTTGGTGAATTCACTTCTTTGAATTCGCCCTCTCTCCTCTAGTGAAGTGCGTCCTCTCTCTCTGAAGTGTGTCGCTCTCTAACTGCTCACTCTCAGAGTCTGTTCTTCTCTTTAGCTTCTCGGTATATTGTAATGTGATCACCTTTATTCCCAAACTCTCCTTTATAACACTTCAATTCCTTTTAGGGTTCCAAAACCCTTATTTACTTTTCATGAAAAAATACATTTTTGCATTAAAAAGTTACACTTTTGCATTAATAAAAATCACTTTTACTAATAAGGTGAGATCTGGACAAAGCACTTGTCCTCGTTAACTTTTTCAACACTCCCTCTTAACATGTAAAGTGTTCTTCACAACTCCCATATTGTTCCCGAAATAAACAAACTTTCCCTTGATCAATGACTTCGTGAGAATGTCTTCTACCTACTCATATGTAGACACATACTAAAGCTCAACTGCCCCCCTCTAAATATGATCCTGGATGAAATGGAATCTCATCTCAATACATTTTCACTGGTCATGAAATATTGGATTCTCAGTGAGTTTCATGCAACTCTAATTGTCACAATAAATCACAATTGGCCTTAACTGTTGATCAAATAATCTCACTATCATCTTGCAAATAAAAATGGCCTTACAATTAGCCAGACTATCTGCCATGTTTTCTTCCTCTGTAGAACCCAATGCCACTTAAGTGTGTTTCCTATTGAGCCATGCCACCACTGCCGAACCCAAGCTGAAATAGCACCCAAAGGTGCTTTTTTTGTCCACTGCACTATCATCCCAGTCAAAATATATATAGCCAATCAACTATACTCCATCCCCTCTCTCATAGTTCAGTCCATAGTCCATTATACCTATAAGATACCTGAGCACGTGCTTTGTTACCACCCAGTGCACTCTCATGGGATCCACCTTATACTGACTCAATGTATTGACACCATAGAATAGACCTGGCCTGGTGTTGACCATATACATCAAATATCCAATAATTTAACTGTAGCTAGTGGGATCAACCAACTCCCTCTCAAAATATACCTGATTCATCCAGTTGGTTGTCATAGGTGTGGCCAGGGGCCTATATTCCTCCATATGAAATCTCCCCGGAATGTTAACTGTGTATCTGCCCCATCCCAGAAATATATGCTCATCTGCCTGTCAAACCTCCATACCCAAGAAGTAATGCATCAGTCATATGTCTTTCATCTCAAACTTTGAAGCAAGATCACTCTTGCAATTGGCTATGAGTTTCTTTTCTTCTGTAATAAACAAATCATCCACATACAGTACCAGAATGAGTGGATCCCCACAAATCACAATGAAGTAGAGGTTGGGATCTACCTCACATTTATGGAAACCCATTTTCTGCAAGTAAGTATCTATCGTCGAATACCAAGCTCCAAGATCTTGCTTCAGACCATATAGTGCCTTTTTCAGTCTGCATACATGAGAGTATCTACCATGCACCTCAAATCCCTCTGGTTGCTCTATGTACACCTCCTCCTGTATAATTCAATTCACAAATGTTGTCTTCACATACATTTGGTGGATCTTCCAAAACATCTCTGCTGCGATGGATATCGCTGCTATGATCGAGCAATTGGAGCAAAGGTCTCATCATAGTCAACTCCGTCTACCTTTGAGAACCCCCTCGCCACAAACCAAGCCTTGTATTTCTCAATGTTTCCATCTCCAACATACTTTATCTTGTAGATCCACTTGGAATTTACCACTAACTTCCCTTCAGGTCTCAACACAACCTCCTAGACATCATTATTCATGATGGAATCATACTCTTTGTTACGCGATACCAGTACCTGCTCACTTTTAGAGATCTTCCCAAGGAGAGGGGTTTTTTTTTTCTTCTTTAGGGCCAAGATGGGGTTATTATATGCATTTTTTAGGGTTGGTTATGGTCGGACCCCTTGATTCTCCCTCTTGGAGTACTATGGCTTAGTGACATTGTTGACTGCCTCATTATGGGGCTTGTATCCCTAAGGTTGGTGTTCAGGGATCCTAGGGGTAGGTCACTGGGTCACATGACCCCCTACTTGTTTTCCACACAGGTGACATTGCTTCATCTCAGAGGCACTTTCCTCCTTTTCCAATCACCCTATGCACCCATATTGTCCCCTTTTCAACAGAGCACCCTCTGTCCTTGGTGCTTTCTCAGTGATGATGTCATCCTTAGACACCAAACACACAGTCTTGTAGAGGGGGGACGTTGAGGGTTTTTCAACACTATTAGGGTTAGATGGGGCATGACGATCCACACTGCTCACTCCATCTTTCAGAGTGAATTCATTTGTTAATTTTTAGCTACTTTTATCAGTTTTTGGAGATTATGGAAGAAAATGCCTCGAATTACCCACAACATAGATTATTTTATATTATTTTATGTGATATTTTTACATTGACATTATATTGGCTTGTGGGCCCAGTTATTTTGTAAAAGTGAGTTGTGAAGACTATAAGTAAGCCTCCTCACTTCATTTGTAAATCATAACTCATGGGATAAATTACATTATGTTTCTCTTTTACCCAAGATAGGCTCTTTGGAAGTGGTGCACACCTCTTGGATGGTTCTCTTTTTTGGGTTGTGGATGAATTTGGATACTTTCTAGGGTTTTTCTCATGCATAGTGGATGCTAGGAATTGTTGGAATAACACAAAAATCAAATAAGTCTTGTTTTATCCTTGTTTCGTGAAGGTGAGTAAGTTTATTGCTTCTTGATGATTGAATGGTGGTCATAGAACTGCATTTTTCTGATTTAGGCCTTCTTATCTGCCTTATATCTTCTTTGCATGGCGGAAAACACTCCCTAGAGGAGGCTTTCCCTAGCTTGGCCTTGCATCTCTAAATTTTCCCTAGATTAGTCTCCTATAACGAACCCTAGAGGATGTTATAGGAATCCCTAGTTTAGAAGTCAAAGAGAAAATCACTCCAAGAGGGAGGTTGGTCACCTCTCCTATGGTTTAGGGTTTCATCCATTAAAACCCTAGTTATCAAAATTTCATTTCTATCAAAGTTCTTGCATGTACACATGTAATTAACGCATTTCAAGTTAATTTAGGTTAGATAGCATGGTCTATGATTTATTTTATTGCATTTAATGAGTTTTTTAATTTATATTTCATAAAAACCCTTAAAAAACAATAAAACCCTAAAAATATGCCTAAAACCTACCCTTAAAAAAACCTAAGGCCTTCCTCTTTAGGGCTCGGCCTCTCCCTCATTGGCCTCGACCACTCTGTTGCATCCCTAGGGATTTCTTTTCCACCCTTGACCCTCTTTCTCAGGCTTCATCCCACCCCTTTTCCTCCTCGGCATAGCATTTCCTACCCTCGGCCTCCTTCGTTTGACCCTCGGCTCCCCTTCCCTAAGCCCTAACACCCTCGGGCATGTCCCTCAAATCCCCATCCTACTCCATAAGACCCTTGGCTATCCTTTATCACCCACAGTTCTCTGTCTTTGTCCTCAGCCAACCCTCATCAAGGCCACAGTCTCCCTTCTCCTTCCTTGGCTTCCCATTCAATCCTTTAACATCTCTCATCTAAATCATTTTCCCATCCTTTTCAGACTTCATCTTAGGTCTGTCAACAAGACAGCATGTACACTCTATCACTGTCCCTAAACTTGCCACTTAAGCACACAAAAAAATAACATTGTCAGGGTTAGCAAAGGAGCTTTAAATTACTGTTTAGTGAATATTTGCAAAGGGACAGAATTTGTTATTGTGTGCATGCTACAGAAGATATATATTAGACCTTGACAATTTGCTCCAACTGCTATAGGACAATTCTTCAGGTTGAATTTGATTTGGCACATATCTCATGAGACTAACCACTATTTGAATATTAATATATACGTATGTGTACTGCTATAACAATTAAAGATATTCAACAGTAACAGTCAATTTATGACAATGATCTCTAGCAGTAGACAATCAAGTAATTATATATATTACTACTGGAGATCATTGTCATAAATTGACTGTTACTATTGAATATATATATAAATATATATATATATATATAATTACTTGATTGTCTACTGCTGGAGATCATTGTCATAAATTGACTGTTACTGTTGAATATCTTTATATATATATATATAATTACTTGATTGTCTACTGCTGGAGATCATTGTCATAAATTGACTGTTACTATTGAATATCTTTAATTGTTACAGCAATACACATACTTTGTTTATTCACTAGATGAATGATCACTTGTCTATGATGATTGTTGCATGAATAACACTTTGCTGCTGCCAGTGATGTGCTTACTTTGGTTCAATAAACATATACAACTTTTATATCTCTATAGTAAGTATTTCTTCATTGTATACTTGACTCCCCAAAGGCACTGATCACTAATATTATTACATAGATGGATTTGGATTTCGTTGTCTAGGTGCTTTCAGGTATAGCAAAAAGGGCTCTCCCCTTGGAGGTCAAGACACTCCAAATTTAGTTGGAAGTGTGGCCAAGGTGACATTGGGTCACACGCCCCTTGCATGTGCTTATCAGACACTAGCCCTGCTAGTTTGTACGGTAACATTTTTGGCACCGTTGCCGGGGACATTTCCAAGTTGGTTGAAGTGTTGAATTGAGGTCCTTGGAAAAAACGACATTTAGTGAGCCTCGAGGTAAGTATTTGTTTGATATCATCACATTTTTCTTTGAAGACTAATCTTGCAAGTTTTTTTGGCGACTCCAATTAAAGACACCATCTCCATTATTCAGGTACGTTTTTGTTTTGTACTTGGTGAGATTTGTTTAGTCTAATTTGACAGGTCTCTCCTAGCGACTCCCACTGAAGAAAGTCAAAAGAAGTGCCCTACAAGAACAAGACTGAGAAGTAAGCTTTGTTTTGATAAATTTTTGTTAAGGACTAACTTTGCAGGAAACTCCACTAAAGAAAGGATAAAGAGGTTCAAAGCAAGAAATCTCAAACAAAAGATATGGGGATTCTCGATCCATTTGAATTCTCAAATATTCCAGGATACCCGAATAAGTTTGATAAGCATCATTGTCTGAAATCTATCCCAATGTTACACAAGGGTGAAGATACCATTACATCACATGTTACGAAGTTCAAAGAAGTTCTAGTGGCATGGCATATCACAGACGAGGACACCATTATGCAGATGTTCATAATGTCCTTCGAACTAGGAGGTGATTAGGATATGGTTGCTTGGTATGATGGACTCCCTCCAAAGGGAACATCTTCCTTTCTCCAACCGGTTGAGGCATTATGTGATCAATGTGGTCCCAATACTAAGGAAGAAATCCTAAAGATTATAAAGAACGACCATACGGATATTGATGAATAGGTCTCAGAGGAGCATGAAGTATTCCTTGATGAGGAAGTTCATGACAAAGATCAAATCTCAGAATATTTTCTTGAAGAAGCCATTGTTCAGGACCTGGTACATGATGTAATAGCCCTTATGATCGAAGATGAAGGGATTCCTCAAGATGAAGAGCAATAAGCCTTAGTTGAATAAACTGAAGAATATACAGAAATGGTGAGTTCTCCATATCCTCAGGTTACGATTTTTTATGATATTTTGGCTCTCTTGGAAGAAAATTATAATTTTACAGAAGATGATTATTACTGGAAGTCCCTTGGTCCATCGATGCATGATTCTTCAAGACCTTGCAGCATCATGGTGGACCCTTTCCCAAGCACACATTTGGGTGAGGAAGCCTACTCTGCCGTCAATGAAGAATGGATCAATCCTTTTTCTTTTCTCAATGATGGAGTAGTGCAAGATGTGGTTCCTGTTGTCAGTGGACATATGCAGAGTTTTTCCATTATCTTCCATTCGATGATGTCCCCAAACAATACTTCCAACATTATCTTGCGACAATTTTTGTAGTACTCGATCATCCCTCTCTATCCGGTATTGGTAAGTTTGCAATGATATATTTCAAGAAAACCACTATAGGTATGTGGAAAAGTATGCTATTCACTTTGCATTTCCAACATATCTATTATTTGGCTTTCCACTTGAAAAGTGAAGGCATAAATTATGTGGATGACAATTTCAAAATTTTAAATATTATTAGGGATACTAACATGATCATTACAAAGATGAACAATATATGCATGTATCCAAAGAAATGTTTAAGTAGGTGCAGGGATAGGTTGCATATAGAATATGAATATTTGCGAGGTCCACCTTTACAAATGGTCTTCGAAGTTCAAAATCATGTGACCAGTTTCAAGCAATTTTTTTCTCAATGCGAGTGTATGATGGAGATGGCCCATACATAAGCCCAGTAGAAGCATGGATAAATGAAGCTTGTGAAATCAATCCTTCTCCATGGAAGCAATATCAAGGCTTCCAGGTCCCCACCGTCATCCAACTTTCATCCCATATCTTGATGAAGATCCTGGTATGTACTCGGTTTATCATCAATGAGATCTTATCATGGATTCTCTCTAAAGACAAAAGAAAAAGATCAGGTATGAATTGTCTACTCAGCTGGTTACATTGGTGGTATGAATTTTCTTGAACATTTTGTTATTATGTTTAGGGTAGGTAGGTTAGGTCTCATTTTATTTTAGCATATATTGTTACCCTTGCATTGCATTTGTTGTTTTTTCATGTTCAGTTATTTGCATTTCATGTCATTATACTAAGCAAGGCAGGACAAAAGTGTCTGCCTCATGGTGCTTTTGAATGCCTTCGGATATTTGATATGTTTGTAGGTATACATGTACCGAGGAAATTCATAGGTTCTCAAGGACTCCCGAGAAGAGCACTTGCCTCGCAGTTGGATCCAGTGTTATGCAGTACCAACACCTACTCACTTTCAGATATCTTCCCAAGGAGAGGGGTCATTCTTTTTCTTCTTCAGGGCCAGGATGGGGGTATTATCTACATTTTTAGGGTTGGTTATGGCCGAACCCCTTGATTCTCCTTCTTGGATTACTATGGATTAGTGGCATTGCTGACTACCTCATTCTGGGTTTTGTAGCCCTGAGGTTGGTGTCTAGGGATCCTAGGGGCAGGTCACTGGGTCACATGACCCCTACTTGTTTTCCACACAAGTGACAATGTTTCCATTCAAAAGCACTTGCCTCCTTTTCCAATCACCCTATGCACCCATCCTAGCCCCTTTTCAGCAGAGCGCCCTCTCTGCTTGGTGCCTTCTCAATGATGATGTCATCCTTAGCCACCAGGCCTACACGCTTGTAGAGGGGGGACGTTGAGGGATTTTCAACATTGTTGAGGTTAGATGGGGCATGGAGATCCCTCATGCTAACTCCATCTTTCAGAGTGAATCCATTTGTTTAGTTTTAGTTATTTTTATTAGTTTTGGGTGACTATGGGAGAAAATTCCCCAAGTTACCCACATCTTAGATTATTTTATATTATTTTATGTTATATTTTTACATTGACATTATATCGGTTTGTCCACTTGGTTATTTTGTAAAAGTGAGTTGAGAAGACTATAAGTAATCCTCCTCACTTCATTTGTAAATCATGACTCATGGGATAATTAACATTATGTTTCTCCTTTACCCAAGATAGGCTCTTTGGAAGTGATGCGCACCTCTTGGATGGTTCTCTTTTTTGGCTTGTGGATGAAATTTGGATGCTTTTCTAGGGTTTTTCTCATGTATGGTGGATACTAGGAATTGTTGGAATAACACAAAGCTCAAGTAAGTCTTGTTTTATGCTTGCTTGGTGAAGGTGGGTAAGTTTCTTGCTTCTAGATGATTGAATGGTGGCCATAGAGCTGCATTTTTCTGATTTAGGCCTTATTGTTTGCCTTCTATCTTCTTTGCATGGCGGAAAATGATCCCTAGAGGAGGTTTTCCCTAGATTAGGTTCCTATAACAAACCCTAGAGGTTGTTATAGGAAGCCCTAGTTTATAAGTCAAAGAGAAAATCACTGCAAGAGGGAGGCTGGTCACCTCTCCTTTAGGCCTAGGGTTTAGGGTTTCATCCACTAAAACCCTAATTATCAAAATTTCCTTTTTATCAAATTTATTGCATGTACATGTGTAATTAATGCATTTCAAGTTAATTTAGGTTAGATAGATAGGTTTGTAATTTATTTCATTGCATTTCATTAGTTTTTTATTTATATTTCATAAAAACCTTAAAAAAGCAATAAAACCGTAAAAATATACCTAACACCTATCCTTAAAAAAACCTAAGGCCTTCCTCTTTAGGGCTCAATCCTCTTTCTCAGGCCTCAACCTGCCCCTTTCCCTCCTCAGCCTATCCTTTCCTACCCTCGACCTCCTTCCTTTGACCCTCATCTCCCCTTCCCTAAGTCCTAACACCCTTGGGTATGTCCCTCAAATCCTCGGCTTGCTCCATAAGACCCTCATCCAGCCTTTATCACCCATGGTTCTCCCTCGCTGCCCTCTGCCAACCCTCATCAAGGCCACAGTCTCCCTTCTCCTTCCTTGGCTTCCCATTCAATCCTTTACCATCTCTCGTCTACCTCATTTTTCCAGCCTTTTCAAGCTTCATCCCAGGTCTGTTAGCAAGGCATCATGTACACTCCATTGTTGTCCCTAAACCTTCCACTTAAGCACACAAAAAAATGACATTGTCGGGGTTAGCAAAGGAGCTTTAAATTATTGTTTAGTGAAGAATTGAAAAGGGACTGAATTTTTTATTGTGTGCATGCTACATAAGATATATATCAGAACTTGACAATTTCCTCAAATTGCTACAGCATAATTCTTCAATTTGAATTTAATTTAGCACATACCTCATGAGACTAACCACTGTTTGAATATTAAAATTGATTGATAATTACTTGACTGTCTATTGCTGGATATTATTGTCATAAATTGACTGTTACTGTTGAATATATTTAATTGTTACAACAATACACATACTTTTTTTATTCACTAGATGAATGATCACCTGTCTATGATTATTGTTGCATGAATAATGCTTTGCTACTGCCAATGATGTGCTTACTTTGGTTCAATAAACATATACAACTTTTATAGTTCTATAGTAATTCTTTCTCCATTCTATACTTGACTCCCCGAAGGCACTGGTCACTAATATTATTACATAGAAGGATTTGGATTTGGTTGTTTAGGTGCTTTCAAGTATATAAAAAATGGATCTCCCCTTGGAGTTCAAGACACTCCAAAGTTAGTTGGAAGTTTGGACGAGGTGACATTGGGTCACACTCCCCTTGCATGTGCTTATCAGACTCTAGCCCTGCTAGTTCGTCCGGTAACACTCCTCCACCATGGCATCTCTCCAGACCTGCTCATCCACTGCTTTCTCATAAGAAGATGGCTCTGACTCATTAATACTACTCACCATATCTAAATAGCTACAAAATATATCTGGCACTTTACTCTCTCTCATAGTCCTCTTGGGAGTCCCCACAAACTCCTAGGATTCCTTCAAGGTGTTGAAATATTGTAACTTTGAAGAATATTCTATTGTATTTTATCATTGTAATTTATTCGGAGATGTTTTATTCCTTGGTTGGGATGTCATTATTGTATTTGCTTATGGAAATTCATTGAGGTAAATCCTCCCTTGTAAGTCAGGGAAAGAGATCCCCTTTGAGTCAATTGTAATGGGGTGTTTAAGTCCCCTAGAGAAGTCGGCCTAGTTAGCATTAGGTTAAGTTGTTAGGGGTCAACCTAGTTAGGGAAAAATTCAAGTGAAAGATAAAGTATAAATAGAAGTGTTGTGCTCCTCATTTGGACACACACTCACTTGTGTATTGCGCATAGGAGAAAGAGAGATATATCTGGGAAGGAGAAGGAGCACTTGTTTGGGGATTTTCATATTTGTACTTTTTGGTCATCTATATTGAGGAAGTTTTGCTGGGTTTTCTACCCCATGAGGGTTTCCCAGATAAATATGTGTCTATCTTGTGATTGTGTTTCTTTCAGTGATCCTTCTTACACTCTTATTGTGAATTTGATTAAAACTTAACATGGTATCAAAGCTAACCTGAATAGGACAACTTTCACAAGGTGAAACTCTCTCTCTCTTCTTCCTCCGACAAGAAATTAGGATTTCTGTCAAAGTTGGAATTTTGGAAATTTGATTGCATAGAAAGATGCACCTCTTCAAAAGCGAAATTTTGAGCCCTAGATTGAATTTTTTGAGTGGATAGATCTTTGGGAAAGTCAAAACCTATTTTCACTTCTGGACCGGAAAACCAGAAAACCAGTGAACCAGAAATCTGTTGCAGATCTGAAATTCGCAAGTCAATTTTGAGGGGTAAAATTTGGAATCTCTAGAAAGCAAGTGTACCAGTCAACTCGCCTCATTCAAGCACATCTCCTGGTAAGGTCAGTTTTTCATTTTAAGAATTTTCATTTTTTGGCGACCTCTTGGATAAGATGGCCCCGAGCACTAAGCTTGACGACAAGATAGAAGGCATAGAGAATTTCCTAGCATGGAAATATAGGATTGGCCTCATTCTTGAAGAGAATGATCTTTCCAAATACATCAAGGATGACGTTTCAGAACCTGTAGAAAATGAAGCTAAGGCGAAGCACAAGAAGGACCTGATTAGGGAAAAGAGAATCATCGTTGATTCTATCAAAGACCACTTGATTCCTCAAGTGTCATCCAAGAATACCCCGAAGGAGATGTATGATTCCCTAGCCGGAATGTATGAAGGGAAGAACATCAATAGGAAGATGAATTTGAGAGCTCAATTGAAGAGTACCAAGATGAGCAAAGGAGAATCCATCCAAGACTGCTTCACAAGGGTCTCCCAGTTCAAGGAGAAACTATAAGCCATTGGAGACTCCCTTGATGAAGATGATCTAGTAATGACTTCTCTCAATGGTCTCACTAGACCTTGGGATTCATTCATCCAAACTATGTGTTTCAGAAAGGAAAGCATGAAGTTCAACATTGTATGGGAAGATTGCATCCAAGAGGAGGCTAGAGTAGCCAATAGAGAAGCTCTTCTTAAAGAATATTATCAAGCCTTAGCCACACATACCAAGAGAGGAAGAAATCAATCTAACTTCAAGAAGGAAAGCCACAAGGAGTCTCAACCTCCCAAGAAGTTCCAAAGGAAAAGAGGAAACAATCCAAGAAGAAACTACTCCAACTTTCAATGTTACTATTGTGATAAGATGGGACATATTTCCAGGGATTGTCCATTGAAGAAAGAAGAATACAAGAAGAGGAAGAGAAACAAAAGACATCATGCTCACCTTGCCAAAGACCATGAAGAAGAATCAGAAGATAAATAACCTCCAAGGAAGCAAGCAAAGGAAGAAGTCAAAGAATATGTCTTGTGAGTAATACCTGCAAGGAGACTAGGATCAAAAGAGATCCTACCAAACAAACAAAGATAAGTATTTGAATTGTCATTTCTATCACATTGTTTAAATGATAGTATCCATTTGTATACACATTTATTTAGGATGTGTGTTAGGATGTTTGTAGTGTCATGCATGTGATGGGTAAGTAGTCTATGGTGCTATACAACATTCCATTTCTACTTATCTAGAGTGAAACCTCTTTGCTGACATATTGGGAGTAGTGCACACTCTTAATAATGTCCTGGTAGAGATAGAAGGCATCTAGAAAGTTACCATATGAATATGGGATATGGATGAATGTTGTGGCATTGGCTAAGATAGTGTGACTTATGTTTTTATGCATATATTTGGAAACTATGAGATGTTTCTAACCATGCTATTGAATTTGACTTGTAGGAAGTATAGTACAACGATCACTTACAAATGAAGAATGATGAGACTTGTTCCGTAGAACAAGTGACAATGGTTCAATTATAAAATACTTATGAAATCAAGTAGAGGAAGTTGATTATGACGATATGCCAGACTCATGGTGTGATCAAGATATCGAGCAACCAGCTTGGGATCGAGAAATCATTCAATATACTGATAAGTATGTAGCTCCAAAAGGATCCATAAGAGTAAGCAAGAAGCCAAATCCATTTTCCAGTTATGTGCCTTTGATGTGTGATCTTGTAGATCAAGAACCTACCAATTATGAATAACCTATACAAAAGAAAGAATGGGTAGAAGCAATGACAAAGAATGATGTTTGGGATATAGTTCCCAAACTAGAAGGAAAAATTGTGGTATCTTCCAAATGGATGTACAAGATAAAGCATGTAGCTAATGGAAGTATTGAGAAATAAAAAGCAAGGTTTGTGGCTAGAGAATTCTCTCAGAAAGAGGGAATTGATTATGAAGAGACATTTGCGCCAGTAACAAGGTACACTTCCATTATATTAGAACCATCATGTCACTTACATCCATGATGAAATGGAGTTTACACCAGATGGATGTGAAGACAGCTTTCCTGAATGGTGTAATTGAGGAAGAAGTGTACATAGAACAACCACGGGGATTTGAAGTTGAAGACAGACAGACTCACGTATGCAAGTTGAATAAGGCTCTGTATGGATTGAATCAAACTCCTAGAGCTTGGTATGGAAGTATAGACAGCTTTCTGACAAGCTTGGGCTTTACCAAAAGTAAAGCTGACCCTAAACTTTACTTTAAGGTTATGGATGATGAACCTGACATACTATTGTTGTATGTGGATGATTTATTTCTGACAGGAAATGAGAAACATATTGTAGAGTGTAAGAAGAAGCTATCTGAAGAATTTGAGATGAAATACCTTGGATTGATGCACTATTTTCTAGTTCTAGAAGTGTGGCAGAGCCCAGAAAGAATCTTTCTCAACCAGGGAAAGTATGTTGTGGAAATGCTAAAAAGATTTGATATGTTGGAATGTAAATCCATGGCGACACCCATGGATACCAACCTGAAGTTGTTAGCTGATGAATCATCAGATTTAGTGGATGTGACTCAGTACAAATAGATTATTGGGTCGTTGATGTATATGAAGAATACCAAGCCAGATATATGCTTTGTTGTGAACACCCTGAGTCAGTATCTAGTTGAGCCTAGACGTGTTCACCTAGTACCTGTAAAGCATGTGATGAGGTACCTGAAAGGTACGATAGAATTTGGTCTATACTATGTTGGAGATCATGACTACATATTGTATGGTTATACAGATGCAGATTGGGCTGGAAGTGTCTTTGACAAGAAGAGCACCTCAGGTGGATGTTATTGTCAGGGATCCGCCATGATCTCATGGTTTAGCAGGAAGCAGTCCAGTGTTGCTCTCAGCATAGCTAAAGCAGAGTATATAGCAACTTGTTCTTCTAGTTTTGAGGCCATATGGTTTCGGAAGTTGATGTCAGGACTATTTGACCTAGAGTTGGATACCATAGTGATTCTATGTGACAACCAAAGTTGTATAAATATGATGGAGAACCCAGTGTTCCATGACAATTCAAAGCACATAGAAATCTTGTATTTTTATATATGAGATATGTTACAGAAGGGAACTATAAAGCTCCATTATGTGAGCACTGATGAGCAAGTTGTTGATGTGTTGAATAAGCCTCTATCTCAAGTGAAGTTTGAGTACTTCCATGACAAGCTTGGTGTGGTTCAAAAGGGGGAGCAGCATTGATGCTGATGATGATGATGTTGAAAAGTAGTTGTATTGTATCATCCCTGGACACATGGACTAAAGGGATCTGTAGACTCTTGTCTTCGAGAATGTGATGATGATGAGGTTGAAGTGGGATTGTATCATCCCTAGACTTCAGTCCAGAACTGATCCGGTGACTTCTGTCCTCAAGAATGTGGTTGGATTGTATCATCCTTGGAATTCAGTCCAGAACGGATCTGGTGAATTTTGTCCTCGAGAATGTGGTTGGATTGTATCATCCTTGGACTTCGGTCCAGAATGTATTTGGTGACTTATGTCCTCAAGAATGTGGTGGAATTGTATCATCCATGGACTTCAGTCCATAACAGATCGGGTGAATTATGTCCTCGATAATGTGGTTGGATTGTATCATCCTTGGAATTCACTCCAGAACGGATCTGATGACTTCTATCCTTGAGAATGTGGTTGGATTGTATCATCCTTGGACTTCATTCCAGAATGGATTCTATGACTTTTTTCCTCGAGAATGTGGTTGGATTGTATCATCCTTGGAATTCAGTCTATAATGGATCCAGTGAATTTTGTCCTCAAGAATGTGGTTGGATTGTATCATCCTTGGACTTCAGTCCAGAACGGATCCGGTGACTTCTATCCTTGAGAAAGTGGTGGGATTGTATCATCCATGGACCTCAATCCAAAACTGATCCAGTGACTTCTATCCTCGAAAATGTGGTGGGATTGTATCATCCCTGGACTTATGTCCTAAAGTGAGAGGTACTGATCATCTTGTAACTGTATTAGGATTGCATCATCCTTGGACTTATGTCCTAAAGTGGAAGGGACTTATCATCCCGTAATTGGATCAAGATTGCATCATCCTTGGACTTTTGTCCTAAAGTGAAAGGGATTGATCATCCCGTAATTGGATCATGTGTGTTGCAGGTTATGTTGTTGTTGATTGAAAGATCAAGATGATGTTGTTGTTGATCAAAATATCAAGATGATTTTGTTGATCGAGAGATCAAGTGTTGTTGTAGACGTTCGAGCGATCGAGTGTTGCAGAAGATGAAGACTCAGTGTTGTAGAAGATGATGCTCCAATACTGAAGATGTTGAAGATATGGAAGATCTTCTAGTAACTGTTCCAGTTGTTGATGTTGTTGAAGAAAACTTCCAATGATTTATAGATGTATCACCATAATGTTGTTGATGATGCTCTCTCTCCTTGCTCCTTCAATTGATGTTTATATTTTTAGTAGAATACCCTTCTCGTTAAGGGGGAGTGTTGAAATATTGTAACTTCAAAGAACATTCTATTGTATTTTATCATTTTAATTTATTCAGAGATGTTTTATTCCTCCATCAGGATGTCATTATTGTATTTGATTATGTAAAGTAATTGAGGTAAATCCTCCCTTGTAAGTCGGGGAAATAGATCCCCTTTGAGTTAATTGTAATGGGGTGTTTAAGTCCCCTAGAGAAGTAGGCCTAGTCAGCATTAGGTTAAGTTGTTAGGGGTCGACCTAGTTAGGGAAAAAGTCAAGTGAAAGATAAAGTATAAATAGAAGTGTTGTGCTCCTCATTTGGACACACACTCACTTGTGTATTGCGCATAGGATAGAGAGAGATATATGCGAAGGAGAAGGAGCACTTGTTTGGGGATTTTCATCTTTGTACTTTTTGGTCATCTATATTGAGGAATTTTTGTTGGGTTTTATACCCCATGAGGGTTTCTCAAGATAAATCTGTGTCTATCTTGTGATTGAGTTTATTTCAATGTTCCTGCTTATGCTCTTGTTGTGAATTTGATTAAAACTTTACACAAGGTATCTTGAAGCCACTTGGGATTCCTCTTCCTTGAAGTAACCTCTTGTGGAGGGAATGGCTCCTGCTCATCCTAACCAACTAGCTAAGACTATGTACCTTATGAAGTAGCACCGGTGGTTTGCGACCCTAAATCTTGTGAACCTGTAACCTATGAACCTGAAACTAGGGGGCCATCACCCTCTGATCATGTACCTGTATATGTACCCTATGAACCTGTATCCTTTGAACCCGTCATCCCTGATACCTGTGACCCTGAACTCTCAGAAGATGAACTTTGCAATGTACCATCCTGAGGTGTAGGAGCCTGTTTCTCCCCCTTCTTTAACTCAAGTGACTTCCTGAAAGCCTTGTCCTCCTCAAATATCACATCCCACCTCACAACTATCTATCTCTGTGCAGGAATGTATATGTGATAGGCCTTCAAAGTCTCATCATACCCAACAAAAAAGTACCCTTTTTTGTCATGGGCTCTAACTTTGTCCTCTTCTCAAAAGGGGCATGTGAGTAAGTAAGGCACCCAAAAATATTGAAGTGCCCAACCTTAGGCTTCTTTCATGTGAAATCCTCTTCAGGAGTCTTACATCCCGAAACGTTATTGGGACTCCTGTTTTGAATGTACATTGTTGTGTTACAAGCCTCTGCCCAAAGAAAGAATGGAAAACTCTAATCATGTAGCATAAATATCATCGCACCAACAATTTCCCTATTCTTCCTCTCTTCCACCCCATTATGTTGTGGGGTGTATGGTACTGTTAATTGTCTCTTGAATCCCTCTTGTGCACATAACTCATTAAACTCCTTGGAGGTATGCTCACCCCCATTGTCTGATCCCAACACTCGAATATTCCTTCATGTTTGGTTCTCCACAAGAGCTTTGAACTCTTTGAACCACTGAAGAATTTCTTTCAACTCTTTTCTCTTTAGAAAGTAAATCCATGTATTCCTGGAGAAGTCATCAATGAAGGTCACATAATACTCATAACCTTTCAATGATACAGAATACATCGGACCGCAAAGGTTAGAATGTACCAAATAAAGTATATGTGCCACTCTGTTGTCACTACTTGGGAAAGCAATCTTGGCATACTCACTATGGAATTATGACCCAAAATCCAACAAGAAAATACGACAACATCCGACAAAAAGGAATGTGTTGCCGGATTTCACCTTCAAAATTATGAAATTTGATTAAATTTTTTTTAATTGATAGAAGTGTTGGTCGGATATCCGAAGGAAGTCAGATATTCAACCACCATTGTCGTGTATTCGACAACAGTTGTCGGAAATACGACAACTCCAATGATGCTCCATTTGTCGGATATCCGACAGGAAATTCATAATGGTAACTATGTTAAAGTGGTCGGATATCCGATGAACATTTATATTTTAAATTCTATAAATTTCTAAACATTGCGACATGTTTGCTATACAAGCGACGGTTTGCGGAAATTATTTTAGTCTTCAACAGACTGTTTTCCGTAAAAGAATACATCATTATTTCTACTGTTGTTGTGATTAAAAATAGCGAAGTGTGGATCTTGATTTTCTAATATCGATAATATTAATTCAAGCTCTTTATGAGAAAATGTCAAATAGAAATATTCCTGATCCAGACGAACAAAATCGACAATTGATTGCTAGATTGTGGGATGGACTGAAAATAAAGGGTGATGGGAAATGTTATTTTCCATGTAGTCAATGCAGGGGCTTTAAGAGGAGAAGAATAAAGATCACAACAGCCATAAAACATTGTAGGGAAGGTGGACACACTACGGGGGGGGGGGGGGAATATCGTCCATTTGTAAGTTTTTCATTATATATGTTTTTATATTGATTGCTTTTGTAAATGTATGTATTGTTTTAATATTTCTTATATTAGCTTTTATATATTGATTCCAGTTTCATTTAATTATAAAGGAAAGACATCCTATGGCATATTGTCCGGAGGAAGTGCTTTCAGAACAAGTACCGGAGGAACATGGAGTATGAATAATGGAGAACAAGTTGATGATCATATTGAAGAAGATGATCATACTGATAGCATAGTTGAATATTATGGTACAAATACTTTGATCCATGATTCATTTAATGTTAGAATGGATGATCATCATCATCATCATTTTGATGATATTCATGACTTACCTCTTCTTGAGAAGGCATACTAACCCCTTTATGAGGGCTCCAACACAAATATTCTCTCTACTATATTGTTGATAATGAACTTGAAGGTTATGAATGGTCTTTCAAACATATCAGTCAAATGGATGTTAAGGTATGTAATATATTCCATCACATAATATATATGATCGCGCTAAAAGTTATCACCGTTCGTCTAATAATTTTATTGTTAATTCATAAGTCAAATTAATACAGATGAAATGTGTTTCATTAATATTATTTATATATTATATTAACTAGATTTTTATTTTAATTTGTTGTAGCTTGATAGCTAAATTTTTGTTACCACCATCAAATAATTTACCTCACACATATCGAGATTTATCTGCCATCATGAGAGAAATTGGAATGCAGTATCAAGTAATTAATGCATGCCCTAATGACCATGTTATATATTATAATCAACATGAATTTGCAACAGAATGTCCTAAATGTCATATCAGTAGATATCAAACAGATCAAGTAACAAAAAAGGTGCCTCACAAGGTTCTCCGTTATATTCCCATTATTCCACGTTTGCAACAACTATTCAAGTGCAAAAACATAGCGGAATTTATGGATTACCATGCACGGAACATAAGTCAAGGTGACATTATTCAAATGCCTGCAAATGGGTCTGCATTTAGAGATATTTGAGGAAAAATGGCCTCACTTTAAAGAAGAACCTCGTAATCTCAGGCTTTCTTTGGCATCAGATGGTGTCAATCCATTTGCAGAGATGAGATCTGTTTACTCAGTGTGGCCTATTTTTGTTATCAACAATAACATTGCTCCATGGTTGTCAATAAAGAGGGATCACATAATGTTGTCGATGATTGTTCCAGGTATATTGTGTCTACAGTTTTTTTTTAATGTAGTGGCATCTCATTTGTCGTATTTTGTTGCATAATGTCATATATATATTTTTTATTTTTCTCTTGTGAAATATGGTTTATATATCTAAATGGTACTCATAATTATATATTTTATATCTTCAAATCAATCGGGTAAGTACTAAGTTAAAGATATGAATGTATATATCGAACCTCTTATTGACGAGCTACTCAAGTTATGGAATGGAATCACTATGTATGACGTATCTAGACCAATACAACAAAGGCAATTTCAATTCCATGCAATGCTTGTATGGACAATACATGATGCCCGAGGGTTAACCCATTTTTGCGATTTGTAATTATAAGTTCCACTTTATTTGCATTTAATTTTATGAACTAGTTAATATACTACGCACGCATGTTTTTCTAAATAATCCATTCATTTTGTAGATAACTATAATTGACATAGATATTCCATCTCTTTATGCAGGTCTTCAAACAAAGGGAAAATTTGCATGTCCAGTTTGTGGTCCTAAGATCAAATCTCATCATTCAAAAATCTTAGGAAAGGAGGTGTTTGATGAGTATAGGCACTTTCTCTCTAAGAATCACAGGTATCGAACTACTGAAAAACATATTTTCAATCGAAAGAAAGAGACTGCATTAAAACCGTAGAGAATGACACCTCACCTATGGAAGTTACAATATAATAGAAATCGTCAAGGTACGTATGAATCATCGTATATGAAATGTTATTTTTTTTTATTGTGTGTTGTTTACTCTAATTGACATTGATTTCTATAATTTATTTATAAACTACGATTCATTATGGTCGCCGTGATCATGAAGGCATTAATGGGCTTCCACGAGAAATGAAAAGTTATCCTATACAATTCGGTAGGTTTCCCTACTATGAGCACCTACAAATTGATCATTTGTTTGATACAATGCATATTGGAAAGAATGTGACTGAAACATTATGGTGAATATTGGATGGAAGGAGTGAGAAAGAAAAATTTGTCAAAATTTGCAAAGACATTCAAGAAGGAAACCATGCAATGAAAGATGTCATTGAATTTCATAGCAATGCAAACCAAATTAATATAAACTCACTTCCATGGATGTTAATGGAGAAGCAAAGTAATGTTGTAAAAGAAGTCATGCGAAAAATTAAATTTCCCACCAGATTTTGTGCGAACATGAAGAATATCATAACCAAGAAAGGTGATTTTGTGGGGGTGAAAACGCATGATTGGCATGTCTTCATGAAGGTAATTATTATGGTCTGCATATAATTATTGTTTTTTTTCCTATTCCAGTGAATATTGTTGGTATTTTGTTTGTCTACTCTTTGTTTAAAAAAAGAAACGATTTGTATATTGTTACAGTATGTTCTACCTCCATCTCTCTCGGAAAACTTCGACAACAATGTCAAACAAGTAATATATAATCTCGGGAAATACATGAGGTAAGGAGCGATTTTTTGCATGCGCTATGTGTTTGTTTAATTCATCATAGAACGTATATTTGATTTTTGTGCACCAATTCATGTTATGTAATATAATTTTTTTTTTGTTAAATCTCGTGATTGGGTTGCGTCACTTGTAGATGGTTGTCATCTAAATAAATCTATAAAGAAAATATAAAGTATTGGAGGAGATAAATTCCTCATCTCATGTGTGAAATGCAGAAGCATCTACCTTTGGCATTTTTCAATGCACAAGAACACTACCTCATACACCAAGTTGAAGAGATTGAATTGTGTGGACCTGTGCACTCAAGGTCCATGTGGATGGTTGAGAGGCACTTGAAATTTATGAAGGGTTTGGTTAGACAATGAGCACATACTGAGGGTTCTACGATAGAGGGATATATGGTATACCAATACATGTTGTATATTAGTGAATATCTTCCTAAATTAGCATCAAAGATCAATTTACATCGCATTTGTGATCCAGACTCCAATAACAATTTCGAAGGGGAGTACCCGAAGGGGAAAGGTAGATCGAGGAAGGTGAAAGGTAATATAACATATTTGACCATTGATTTGTATGTATATATATCATACATATTCTATTTTTATATTCAATATATTGCATCAATTAAGAGTGTATACTTTGTTAAGTGAATATACATTTGTATTGAATTTTAATTTTATTGTCATCATACAGTTGGTCAAGAGTGGGATGCACTTCATTTATACATCGCAAAAAATCTTGACTGGATGAAGGTATGGATTGAACGATTTGAACAATCTGGTCATGGAATATAATGGGAAGGTGTGGCTTCATTGGCTAAAGTAGCACATCGCAATGGATATACCAATCTTACACAAAGGGAAATCGATTTAGCATATGGTTTAAAAGATAAGCATGCAAGCATATTAATCAACCACACTATTTTTTTTTTGCAAACATATTGTCGATGTACACGCTGATTTTTTCCCTGTATGGCATTATAAACATGCACTTAATCATAAATATTGGATCATTATGTAATATTTTCTTGTATGGCTTGTTGTAGGTAAAACACTATAAGGCTATGTGGTGCAATGGTTGTAGATATCACATCAAAAAGTTGGATGAAACGAAGAAAACATCAGACTGTGGGATATTTGCAATCTTTGAGGTGACCAATGTTTCCTCTAGAAGTGACAGACATCCAAAACTCTCTGAAAATCGACACTATGGGTATCTGGAAGATATTCTTCAATGTGACTTTAACTCCTTCAAGGTATTTATGTTCGTTGTCAACTGGTACAGGTTACGATTGACTCAATGTGATCCCAATAAAACTATTATTGAACATGATAATGGATTTACCATGGTAAATACAAGGTTGTTTGAGCCAGGAATGGAGCCCTATGTTTTTCCAAGCCAATGTGAATAGGTATTTTACTCTGAGGTTCTGGGTAGAGCGGGTTGGTCATTTGTTGTGAGACATGATCCAAGGGGAAGGTTGGTAAAGTATAACATAGAGGAAGGTACTGAAGATGGTCTCGAAGAAGAAGACGATGTTGAAGATTATCAACATGAGTTAGATGATCATGTTCCAAAAGAAGATGTTGAAGAATTAGTTGAATCAGATGATGTAGCAAACAATGTCCATGAAGATGAGATCGTGTTAACACCCAAAAAGTGCTCACTAGCTCATTTCCTTATTCACATGACCCATTTGTCCACTTTTCCACCATTTGAGCCTCTAAAGCCATCAAAAGGTCACCAAAAGACCATAATACACCCCTTTTTTCCCCTCGAAATGAATATTTTTTCTCAAAAAGCATAAAAAACCCTCAAAAAGGGTCCATAATTCCCAAAAATATTAAAAAGGGAATAAAAATATTCAAAAAAGGAAAAAGGAGGGAAAAGGTACCTAAACCATGTTGGTCAATACCATTGGTTTTCTCAAAACCATAATGGTATTCCCCACCACCAAAATCTATAAAATGGTGGTAGGGTCTCCTTACTTTCCATCCATCCATCATACTATCCTCACGCTGTCAAAATCTCTCATGAGACTTTTGGCCATTTTCAGCATCTTGGAGAAGAGACCTTTAGAGCTTGGAGCTACTCACCTTGGGAGTTGCTCAACACAAATCCTCACCATTTGAGGTATCTTAATACAAAACATCTATTCTTTTATTTCTTGTTCTTGAATCGTTTTTAAAAATTTATTTGTTATATGCACATGTTAGTTTAGATTTAGATTTAATTCATAATCGTTTTTTCTTTCAATATTGAAACTGCTATCACATTGTTGATCGATTCCCATTGCACAAAGCTTGGTTGCAAAAACAAGCCAATAGTTTTTGGCGACTCTGCTGGGGACGAATTCTTAGATCTCAGTTTTTTGCTTTAGATCTTAGTTTTTGTTAGTTTTAATCATTTTAATTCATAGATATACCATCCTAGAAAACAGATCCATTGCTGTTCTAGATCTTGGCCCTTTCTATTTCCATTAACAACCTGAAATTTTCATTTTCGGGTTCATTTTTCGGCGTCTGTTTTTCGGCTTTCGCCTCGCGGCTTTTCGCCCGACAGTCGCGCAGCTCATCGCAACCTCACGGATTTTTTCCGCGCGGCACGTCGCAGCTTCACGGCCATTTTACGCGCTACACATCGCGGCTTCACATCCATTTGTCGCGCTGCACATCGCGACTGTGTGACCGAAACCCGCGCTGCACATCGCGGCTTCGCAGCCGAAACCCACGCTGCACATCGCGACCATGCGGCCGAAACCCGCGCTGCACATCACGGCTATTTCCCCAAAACCCGTGATGCAATTATTTTGAATTTGGCCAATTTTTTGAAAATATTTTTTTCCCATTTAGCATATTTTACAGCATTAGTTTTTCTACATTTTTATAGCCATACTAAATCGTTTCCTATTTATATATGCTCCATTAAAAGTCTTTTTAAAAAATTTCAATAATTGAAAGAAAGATTTTCTATATTTTATTTAGATCAAGGTTTTACTGTATATTTGCTCAATACTTTGCCCAAGCAATTTTTTAAAAGATCCATTTATTTCTTGCAATATTTATGTTATTTGCTTCCCTTTAAATTATTTCAAAGATCCATTATTTTTTAATAGTTTTTTCAAGCATTTACATTTCAAAAAATGCCTTTATTTTTTGCAAAACTGGAAGCGTCTTTTCTTTCATTTGTAATTAATCACCCAAGCAAGGAAAATCAATTTCAGTTTAAATATCACACTTGCACCCACTCTGCCACATAATTTAAACTGAGCCTTAAAATTTACCTTAACTCAAAAAAACATTTAACCCCACTTGGGGAGCACTTAAAAGAATCTTGTAGTTAGGTAGAATTGAGGGGATAGGTGTACCAATAACACCCCTCAATTATTTACATTTGAGACATAGTGGTTGTCTGTAGGGTCCAAAAATCCCTTATAATTTTGACACGATTATCAACCAATTTATCGGGTAGGCCTCTCTCTTAGGAAGTTTGAAGTAGCCAGACTGGTTCCGGAAGTCTGAGTGGAATACCGCAATCCATTCAATAACCGAAGGATACCTTTCGAACTTCTCGGTGTACACCCAAGAGGGTGTACAGTGGCGATAGAACCAAACTGTAGATTCACCCAACCGAACGTGTCATAAACGGGGTATCCTAGTTGCCACTCTTTAGGATTGTCTACCCGGTGTCCCTCTCGGTAGGGGGATATCTAGCCGTTGATTCAACACTCTATATTGTCTGACCTAGATTTCATCACCTTGCAAAGATTATCGTTTGTTGACTCACAATACTTCTAGTTAGGTGTTTGCATGATACATTACCCACCTTTGGTCTAGTAACACCACTTTTTTCTAGGAACTGTTTGACTTTTGGTATTCTGACCAATTTTGTTGCATCCCTCCACTTATTATAGCACAGCTGCTATAATAAGTGCTTTTTGAGGTTGGTTGTTGGCCTGAGAGCCTTTATTTTTTCACTCCCCTCTTGTACTCATTGTTGCATTAGGATTTTGAGTTTTTTACATCACCACCTTACACTGAAATTTTTAAATATTTCTCACCATTGAGAATTTAAGACGATCTCATAGTCTTCAGGGTGAACCCCCTCAGTTCGGTATACTTTGTTCTACACGCCATAGACGTAGAGCCTTATCCCTTGACTCAACACGTCATCGGCCAAGCACACAGTCATTCGATTCTGACACGCCTCACTTCACATCTGATTCTGAGGCTGAATCCAAAAACCTTACTGAATTATCACCAACCAACCCCATGGTTGGATCACAATACGACCCACTTTTCACCAGTACTATTGGAGATACGTCCACAAACCCTTCTACTACTGCGACACCCATGGTAACAACAACCCCTTTAGGCATTCCTAATATAGGGGCCACTCCACCTCTAGGTATGCCCAACATAGGACTACCTCCTATTACGAGTATGCCCAACATAGGAATCACACCACCTCTCATTACCACAACCCAGATCCCAGGAATTCCTGGCACTATTCCTAACCCCTCTGCAACCCATGTTGCACTTGGGAGCGCTGGCCCATCCCACACCACAATGGTTGGAGGACACATACCTTCAATACCTAGCATACCCTTAGGGGCTACTGGACCACTACATAATGCCACCATTAATAGTTATGTCCCAGTCACTACACCACACCCATCTGCTAGTTTACCATACATGTCTAGTATGAACTTACCAGACCTAGCCAGGTTAACCAACGATCCTGTCAAGCACAACCCTACATGGCCACCCATGCCTACAAATCTCCCCTCGGACATCCCCAATTTTGAAGGAAAACCTGGGGAGGATCCCCAAAACCACATAATGTCATTTCACCTATGGTGTTCATCTAACTCCATAGTGGATGACTCCATTAGACTAAGACTGTTGCAACGAACAATCACTGGCTCTGCAGCCAAGTGGTACATTGAACAACCACATGGGACCCACCATACATTTACCTCCCTCGCCTCCACTTTCCTTCAGTTTTTTCAGCTACCTGTACGCTATGATGCAGGAGTTGAAATACTGTTGTCTTGTAGACAAAACACGACTACCCACATCACCGACCATATTCATGAGTGGCGCAAGCGTCGTAGCCTTTGCAAGATAAAACTGGATGACCGTATATTTTTGGATTGGTTTCTTAAATCACTCCTACCCCTCATAGCCAAAGATGTAGCCTCTAAATGACCCCAGTCAGAAGAGGAAGCTATCTTAAAAGCTCAACAATTCGACCTGATTTATGCCCAGTCAGGCTATCTCTAAACCATCATACCAGATGCCCCGCGAGGTGATTCTTCACGCGGTGACACTCCGAGGGCATCACATGCCGCTGATGGTATTATCGACCAAATCATGGTACAAAATAAACCTTTTAGCATGGTGAGCACCATAAATTCCCTAGACCTCTCTAGGGCTACATCTAATTCTGGAGCAACGACTTCTTACGCTCCAACGAATTAGACTCATCACACTCATGGACGCTCTTGTCCACAACATTACTATGGGAAAGCGCCATTGACATATGTACCACCCACATACTATAACCAACCGGCCACCTAGAACCCAATTCATTTACCATCCCAACCAATGTATTACCCCCAGCAAGCTACACCAGCTAACCCAACACTTCCAATAGCTCAGGGTTACCAACAACCCCAGCAGGCAACTGGACCACCTCCAACCCCACCAGCTTATTATCCACCGCTACCTGCTACCGCACCTGTGGCACCCCAAAATCCTCCCACTACTCAAGGGAAAGTGTATACACAACACAATCAGCCCCAACACCAAAACAACCAACGCAACCAAGGCGGACAACAAAACCACGGAAGAGGACGTAACCGCGGTAACAACCAACAACATAATCAAGGTCCACCACCACCCAATCCTCCAAATAATAACAATGTTGCTCCCCCAAACCCGAATCCTGATCGTCATCCCAAGCAACCAAAAAACAATAACCTGAGAACAAACCATACATATTCTATATGTGGAGTCTATGGACACTACACTCACAACTGTCCCCATTTAGAGAAAGCACATAAACTTTGGGCTGACGATGCCCAATGCCAGGGCCACGCTGGACAGCCAGCTCCACTTAATCAACCGCAACCCATTATTTTGCAAAACCCATTGCCAAACCAAGGAGTAGTAAATGCTCTCCTAATGGATCCCCCACAAGGATCTACTGCACCTCAGCAGCAAATCACCTATGCTGCAACTGATTATCAGCATACGGATCCTGGTACACACCATTTATTAATGATGTCATCCAATGACATCAACCTCCAGAATCACAGGAATCAATACGGCCCACCCCCAGAAACTCCTCCCACTGACGCATCCACCTCCCTTCCATCAGATCAACCACTATGCATACCAAATATGTCATTGGATGGAGGACCTAAAATCCCTCGCATCCCTTTGCGAAGGATTAACAACAATCCTAATTCTCGCGCAGCAGCCAATTATAATGTCGTGGAAGACCTAGCACAATCCCCCACTACTATGTTTTCTTTAGAGGTACTAAAAACATGCCCTGCACAACGAAAACTACTACTATCCGCCATCAGAGGAGTAGAACACATGAATATGTTGGATGACGACACCGAAATTCCAGTGATAAGACTTGAGACACCTCCTCAACCTCGTGACAAAATGCTTCGCACTAACCAGCCTTGTGCGATATGCGGCATTTATGGCCATTATTCACACCACTGCCCTGATCTCCCAAATTATAGAGTAGCCTTATATGAGATGAACAATGCCGACTTAGAGATATCTCCTCCCCTCATCGAGGAGATCCACCCTCCGAAATCATCTTCTTCGGAAGAAATCAATACCATCTATATGATTTCAACCACGTACAAACCAGAACTCATTGATTTATGGTCCGATTACTTTCGTACTGATGAGCAAATTCTAGAAACACTCACTACACCGGACTACCCTTGGGATGATATGCACCATTGATCATACTTCCTCCTTGAGGCATCTACATCCACCACAGAAAACCAACTATCAGTTGAATCGAAATATTTTCTACCAACTAAAGTTGATTGGTTCAAAGACCCCATCCCAGCACTAGATTCCTTCGAAGAGGGGAACATGTCCAACATTTCCCCTATTATAGAAATCGACATTTCCACCACACCTAGAAAACCTGAGCTCATCTCGCTAGGCGTATCATGCACTCAAGCGGAGACTCAAGCATATAAGAAACTCTTCCAAGAGTTTCGTGATGTCTTCGCCTGGTCTTACATCGAGATGCCTGGCCTCAATCCTAACATTGTGGAACATCACATCGACACTTGGCCCCATGTGCCTCCTGTCCAACAGAAACAACGCCCAATTCACCCGTCTAAGCTCCCAGTTGTTAAGACTGAGATTGAGAAACTCCAAAAAGCAGGATTCATATATCCTATTGCCTACACCACCTAGGTTTCAAACCTAATGCCAGTAAACAAAAAAGTGGGCACCATACGCGTTTGTACTGATTTCCGAGACCTCAACCTCGCTTGTCCCAAATACAACTTCCCCACACCTTTCATTAATCGACTAATCGATGAATGTGTGGGACATGAGGTACTTTCTTTTATGGACAGTTTCTTCGGATATAACCAAATCAAAATCCGTAAAAAAGATCAATACAAGACATCTTTCACTACCCCATGGGGCACCTTCGCCTATCGCATCATGCCTTTCAGTCTCAAGAATGCTGGAGCCACTTTCCAACGCGCCATGACTTTTTGCTTCCACGATCTACACAGAATCATAAAAGTTTATCTGGACGACCTCACTGCTCGATCCAAGAAACGATCTGACCATTTAGACGACCTTCGACAAGTTTTCTTGCATTGTTGAAAATACAACATCCGCTTGAACCCAATCAAGTGTGTCTTTTGCATTATAACAGGTCGCCTACTGGGGTTTGTCATCTTAGAAAAAGGCATCACTGTAGACCCCTTGAAATTCCAAGCCATTGTAGACTTACCGTCACCCCGTACATTACGACAACTTCAAAGCCTTCAAGGGAGGTCCAACTTCCTCCGTCGCTTTGTCCCTGACTATGCCATGATGGTCCATGGTTTCCTTCTACTACTACATCTGCATACCCGTTTCATATGGGACCAACAAGTAGAATCAACTTTCACCGACTTAAAGAAATCCCTCACGAATGCCCCGTTGATCTCTCCTCCAGATTTCACAAAATATTTCACCCTCTATGTTTCAGCATCCGAATATGTCGTATCTGGAGTTCTTGTCCAAGAAGATACTACTCGCCAAGAGCATGTCATCTACTATGTGATCCAGACCTTGTCAGGCCCACCCCTCCGCTACCCACATGAAGAGAAGATGGCCCTCACCGTCGTCTTTTCACTACAAAAGTTGTGACATTACATTCTTCTCAGCCACACCATGATTGTAGCCAATTCCAATCTAATGGTTTACCTCTTGACACGTCGCCTCCTTCAAGGCCGCATAGCTAAATGGGTGATTATCCTGCAAGAATACGACCTAACTTTCAAAACCCCAAAGAGCACCAAGGCCCTAGCACTCACTCAACTCATCATAGATCTTCCATCCTTTTCGTCATCACCCGCTATCCAAACGGACCTCATTGATGACCACATTTTCATCATTTCCTCTGATGACCCATGGTACGGCAACATATTAATCTACCTCTGCACACAAAAATTTCGACCCAACATCGATCGTGACAGACGCCGTTGTATACAACACCACGCCCCCCAATATCTCCTATTAGGTGATGTACTTTATCGATGCGGCATCGATACCATCTTACGATGCTGCCTATCTCATGATGAGGCAGAACAAGTCCTTAATGACTTCCATAGCGGTGCCTGCGAAGGCCACTTCTCTGGCATGGTCACCACCCAAAAGATCATCTGCGCAAGTTACTTTTGGCCTTCATTATTTACTGATTGCATCACCGCAGTCAAACATTGTCAAAACTGCCAACTTTTTGCCCCCAAGGCAAGAACCCCACCCGCCCCCCTTCATCCAATCGTCACTATCAGACCATTCTGCAAATGGGCCATTGACTTCCTAGATTGCAATCCCACGTCAGCCGACGGTCATAAACACATCATTGTGGCTGTAGATTATTTCACCAAATGGGTGGAAGCCATGCCAACTTACAATTGCAAAGCCGACACCGCAGCATGTTTTTTCCTCAACCATGTTATCGCTCGTTTTGGAGTGCCAAAGCAACTCATCTCAGACCACGGCTCTCACTTTGAAGATGTCGTTTGGAGAGAATTATCAACCCTATTGGAATTTGAACACCATTTCTCCTCCGCCTACTACCCCCAAGGGAATGGCCAAGTCGAAGCGATTAACAAAATTTTGAAGACCATCCTCCAACGCACTGTTGACAAACACAAATCAAATTGGCATCACATGCTCTTCCCAGCACTATGGGCATACTGCACGTGAACCAAAACCATCACCGGTTTTACCCCTTTCCATCTAGTTCACGGTGTCGAATCCGTCCTCCCCATTGAGTGCCAGATTCCATCCCTACATATGGCCGTTGAACTCCTACCGGACACTTCCCCAATTGAGCAACACTTACTACTTCTGGAGCAAGCCGATGAAGATCGGCGCATAGCCCTCCAAACCATGGAAACAACCAAGAACTAATCCAAACTGAGTTACGACAAACATGTCCACCCAAGAACCTTTACTGAAGGGGCCCTTGTCCTCGCCTATGATCAAGTTCATGACAAAACCAGAAAAGGAAATTTTGTGTCCATGTGGCAAGGCCCATACATTATACACACCTGCCTCGGACAGGGGGCATACATTATGACCGATTTAGAAGGCAACCCCCTATGCAACCCACGCAATGGGTTGTACCTCAAGTGATTTTACCCATAGAAAATCTGATGGACACCACTGTCCATTATTGTATAGTCTTATTTTGTTTTTCACAAAAATTCAAAAAACCTAAATATTTGTTTTTTCTGCATGACCAGAGATGGATCCTGTTCCACTCTACTATGTTGGTTCCGCTGGTGGTGCAAGCCGTTGGTCCCCCAATCTCGCCTTCGCAGCTTGGGTAATATATTCCCCTTCACATGAGTTGATCCACATCGACGGAGTGTGCATAGGTGCCGCCACCAACAACCAAGCTAAATACGATGCCTTGACCGGTCTCCTGGCCGCCGCTCTCCGAATGAGCATAAGTCACCTTAATGTTTTCTTGGACTCACAACTCCTTATTTCCCAGCTCAACAATGATTACCAAGTACGCGATCCCTGTCTTTTCAGAAAATTCTTGCGCACTAAACAAATGGTTCGATAGTTTGAATCCATTTCATTCACACATGTCCCAAGGAATCTCAACAGTGTAGCATACCATATGGCCAACAACATTCTTGATTGGCACACCAACCAAACCATGTAGTAAATACAAAATGTGCCTCCACAGGCATAAACAGAAAGTGCATCCACGTGCATAACATGTGCCTCCATGGACATATACAAAATCAAAACTGCATCCACGTGCATAACATGTGCCTCCACGGACATATACAAAATTAAAATGTTGCATCCACATGCATAACATGTGCCTCCACGGGCATACAGAAAGTCAGACATGCCTCCATGGGAAAACAAATAGACAATAAATGCATCCATGTGCATACACGACTATATACCAAAACATATATATATATATATATATATATAATCATATAGTCAACATGTCATAGGTTCCCTCAGCACCCAATATACAAAAATACATAAGTCGTACAAAAAGGTACTTCCCCATATGCTCACCAGCATTTGGGGACACATACAAGATCATCTAATCATCATGGTCTCCGGGCTCCTCTAGCGCCACCTCTGCTGGCCCCGCTAGATCGTGTCGAGCCCGAACCCTCCTCTCCACCGGCCCCATTGGATCATCCCGCACCTGAATCCTCCCCTCCACAGGCCCTACCGGATCATGCTGAGCCCCATCCCTCTAGTCAGCTACCACCAATGCTGCTCTAAGCAGGATAGAGCGCCACTCACGAGGTGCATCGAAACAACGCTCGACAATGTCCCGATCCAAATCCCTCCACCCATCCTCTGGAAATCCTACCAGGATCATATCTAGTGTCTCCCGTACACCCTCCACGGCATCATCTTGAGGCCCAGCTCCTCGACCACGAGGCCCAACTCCTCGAGCATGAGGAGGCGGTACTGCTACAGGAGGTGGAATGACCACCATCGCCCGTCCCCTACGAACCACATGGTCGGCTAGTGGTACAGAACCAACATCTGCACAATCATGCAAGTGAACCATCATATAAATATCTCTAACTATAATCATAACAAAAACATCTAAAAAAAACATGATATAGTAGAGAAAAAAACACAAAAAACATACCATCTAAACCCCAGGCCTGTCCCTGGGCTCGAGGCATCTCTGGATCTCCTCGATAATCCATACTGACATATGGATAGTCATCAATCAGCAGGGGGATCTGCTCCCACTGCTCATACATATCATGTGAAAGGAACCTGCGGATACCACCACCACCACCGTGGGGTATCATCTGCCCCCACCGCACCATGCGCGGCTCACTCACCAACCCATCTCGAACCGGCACCCGTGGCCACAAGGTCGGTACTCGCTCAAAAAAGAAACAACATAGGAAGGAGGCATAGCAGAAATCTCCCCCCTCCCGGCTGGCCTTGTCCATATCTCTCCGGACACCAACCAAAAACATCTGACCGCGCGCATAGTAGGTCCCCCTCAACACAGAATCCACCATCATCGTTTGTCCCCCAGATAAACGATGTGGCACCGCGGCACCCAACACCCACAAAACACATGCCCCAATAGCCCGCATATCCCACTCTCGCAGAGATCTCAGGCTCAAAGCGCTATTCTGGACGATAGCCCCAGGAACACAGAATGTCTCCAGCAGATCCTCGATATCCAAACCCGCCGGGATCCTCGGCAGAAGATCCCCTACCTCCCCTAAGCGAGCCAACCCGGTAACAAAATAAACATCAGTGAGGGTAATCTCCAACCTCTCACCCCCAACAATGAATGCACCCTCTTGAGGGACCCAGAGACCCACCAATTCGTTCAGCAGGGGTCCTACTAAATTTATCGATGGAATCTGAGCAAACTTCAGGAGCCTGCTCATAGCCAGAGTTTGTCGAACCCCCTGATCGGTCTGAATCCGAATTGTCAGGTTCTCCTCCATCTCCTACTCTCGCCATGACACCCGTGGTCTCCTCAACATCCTGCCAAAAAACAAATAAAATTTTTTAGACACAGAAATTTTTTTCAAAAAATTCCATCACGGCTTTTCCATCAAAATCCACGATGATCATCGCGGCTTTCATCCATGAACCCGCGATGAGAATCGTAGGTATTGAACCCACAGTCACGATGAGCATCGCGACTGTCAAACCCATAGTCGCGATGAACATCGCAACTATCAGCCCCACAGTTACTTTCAACCCGACAGCCGCGATGAACATCGCGACTGTCAACCCCAAACCTGTGATGTTCATCATGGAAAAGGACGCGAAACCTGCGATATTCCACGTTGGAAGGCCAACATGGAATTTCGCAGCCTTTGGGGGCCTGCTGCTAACCAAAAAAGACATAATTAAAAAGGCTAAGGCAAATAGGGTTACCTGAAACTCGCGGAATCAAAAACCAACGGTCGAATCTCCTAGAAATCAAGAAAGAACTCTAATTGCTCTACCAAACTCGCATGTAACAATGACACGTCATATGGGCACCACACCTTATTTATAGAGATTTGACCATTTTTCAAACAACCATTGCGATATCATACGATGTTCGTTCCTCAAACCATTGGTATCGTTGGAATCAACACAGCGAGAACTTCATGGTAGTCCTTTCCTTTTCCTGTTTTCACCAAGTCCATATTTTAACCATTTTTTCACGCCCTCATTGCCTCAGTTTGCATGTCACTTCGGTCGTTCTCCATTTTTTACGAGTCTTATATTGTCGGATTCATTTTTCCACACTCGTGATGATGCTTGAGATCATTTCTCGCTCTCACGTCTAGATTTTGCGGGCATTTTTTCACATGCCGCCTCGTTGCCTCGGTTTGCATGCCACATCGATCATCGTCCATTTTTTATGAGTCTTATATTGCCGGATTCAGTTTTCTGCGCTCATGATGACGCTTGAGATCATTTCTCGCTCTCACCTCCAGATTTTTCGGGCATTTTTCTCCATGCCCCCTCAATTTGCGTGCCACATCGATCGTCGTCTATTTTTGACAAGTTTGATATCATCAGATTCAGTTTTCCATGCTCATGATGATGCTTGAGATCATTTCTCGCTCTCACCCCCATAATTTTTGGGCATTTTTTCAAAATGCCACCCATCACCTCGGTTTGCGTGCCACATTGGCCGTGGCCCATTTTTGACAATCTTTATGTCACCGGATCCAGTATTCCGCACTCATGACGATGCTTGAGACCTTTTCTCGCTCTCATCAATACCTTTTTGTTCGGTATAGTTTTACCCCTTTTTCGGGCCGAGCAATCCCTTTTATGAAAAAGGCACTTAGGGAGTTTCTGTTAAGCTCTTTTCTGACTCCTAAAACAATGAAAAGATCACCGAGCAAACTTGCTTCCTTTCATGCTCACTAAACGTATTTGAAAGGGTGTCTACCTGGTATAAGTTTACCCCTTTTCTGGACCTTGTAGACTAATTACGAAAAAGGAATACTCTAGTCACATTGGCTAGAAGAGTTCTCCATTTGCATCATTTTATGCTTTTTCGGGCCTTGGAGACTAACTTACGAAAAAGAACACCAATGGAGTCCACTAACCGCTTTCAAACTCTCTAAACATGAAAGCGACCTCGAGCAATCACCATCCTGGGCTCGTAAAAACCCACAGGACGACACTCACAACCACTGCAGAGTCTCCTTATAGTTTTCAGACTCCTTAAAAATGAAAGCACCCATGAGCACGAACAGTCCTGGCCTCACAAAATCCACAGGACAGTACCATTTCAGAGCACACTTTTATCCCTTCTTGGAGCTCATTAAAACTATGAAGAAGGACCCAATGGTGCTTCTTGGCGCCACAACAGATCACGTCTACTCACATGGTAGCTTCCCCATTTTGGTCGCCTTTGTTCAGAGTATTCTACAGTATGTCACCCTAAGAATCCCTTGACAGCACCCATCAGCTTGTCCCCCCAGAGTCAATACATACCCTTCAATCCTTAAAATCTATGATCCCCGCACCTACAAGTCAGTTCCCTACGTTGCCAGGTCAACCATGTCATCATGCTCTGAACAAAGGAAGTTTGAGTCCACCCACTCTATGACCCCAGTTACTTCCCATCCCCACAAGTATGTCAGTCCTACCATCAGTACTACCACACTTCAGTTCTACACCTCATGCTCCTATCAAGGAAACATCATTGCCTTGTTAGTTGTTGGTCTCCCTCTGTCGACGACAACCAAATTTATTCCAGAGGATAGACCTAGAGGTCCCTGTGTCTTGGACTCATCACCATTTATGATGAGTGCCTACGAATCATTTCAAGAAGAGTCCTCAGTGCCTCTCCAAATGGTTGTTTGTCACATGCTCGACTTCAACACCTTGATTGCATCGTTGAGACTCGCACAGGGTATTGGTCCTTCCAGTTATTTGTTGAAGACCCCGGATACCACCTGACTCTTCCACATTTGAGAGTCTACTCATGGAAACAACCAGTTACATTTTTCCTATAGATATCTGGGTTGCGCATGGTGACAGTATTCAGATGTACCCCAGTTTTATACTCCCTCGAGTATACAGTTACATATACTCCTCAAAGTTGACTCAGAGTCATTGAGTCCCTATAGATGTTGGACACCTTCAAATTCAGCAGTTCATCAACCCTTTTGAGACCTTGTTCAAAACGGTTGTCGCTTTATTCTAGTGTATCAGTTATTGAGATCAGTCATGTTATGATCATGAGTACATCCCAAAATAGTGTCCCCTTTGGACCATTATGATGTACGTGCAGATTTTTTATGTATTATTCAGGTCCCCCTTCTTGGGACTAATTGTTATGTATATGTCTTGATACGAGCATGGGTATGCCCGCCTCGTCCATTATCAGAGATTATTCCTCATTCATATTGAGGCCATGTAATATTTTTTCTTTTTGTAGCTTCCAAGGTCCATGGATCCAGTCTCCAACTGGTCTCTTCTCTTCCCCAAATCCCAGGAAAAAGACAAAAGAACTATGATGTCTATCGGCCATATGATGAGCTCCTGCCCTCATACATCAGGGGGCAATCTGTTAACACCCAAAAGTGCTCACTAGCTCATTTCCTTATTCACATGACCCATTTGTCCACTTTTCCACCATTTGAGCCTCTAAAGCCATCAAAAGGTCACCAAAAGACCATAATACACCCCTTTTTCCCCTCAAAATGAATATTTTTTCTCAAAAAGGGTCCATAATTCCCAAAAATATTAAAAAGGGAATAAAAATATTCAAAATATTCAAAAAAGGAAAAAGGAGGGAAAAGGTACCTAAACCATGTTGGTCAATACCATTGGTTTCCTCAAAACCATAATGGTATTCCCCACCACCAAAAACTATAAAAAGGTGGTAGGGGATCCTCACTTTCCATCCATCCATCATCCTATCCTCACGCTGTCAAAATCTCTCATGAGACTTTTGGCCATTTTCAGCATCTTGGAGAAGAGACCTTTGGAGCTTGGAGCTACTCACCTTGGGAGTTGCTCAACACAAATCCTCACCATTTGAGGTATCTTAATACAAAACATCTATTCTTTTATTTCTTGTTCTTGAATCGTTTTTAAAAATTTATTTGTTATATGCACATGCTAGTTTAGATTTAGATTTAATTCATAATCGTTTTTGCTTTCAATATTGAAACTGCTATCACATTGTTGATAGGTGCCCATTGCACAAAGCTTGGTTGCAAAACCAAGACAACAGATTGACGATGACATGATGATCGTAACTGACATCGATGACGATGATGATATGGCCAATCCTTACAATGTTGACTCTTGATCAGATGATATAGATGATGACTTGGATGAAGAAGATGATGATCAATTCCCTTGAAGTGTACGAGGTATGCCTTAATATATCTACTCTATATATTTTGATTTAATATTGCGATAGAAATATTGAATTTTATTGGTACTTATAAATTAATTGTTTCTTAGTGTTTCTTCCATTTTCCTCTATGTTGGCATATGTTATAATTAGAAACATTTCTTCTTATAAAGTATGACAAAAAATACATTTAAATTTTTTTTACATAGATTTTGTCAGGTTATGGGGAATTAAGAGTGATGTGACGGGAGGGGGAGGGGCCATAGGAGCTTCCACCTTCACTTGGTTGGCCCTGCTTAGTAGATAATATTAAATTATTCTTGAAACAAAGAGAAGCTCAGTAAGGAAATGCACAATTATCATGCTAACCCAAATGGCATGCTTGATCATGTACTGCATGGGTTCAACATTGAAATTTTTTAAATTTGTGTTGGCTTGGACTAAAATTTGGCATGGTTAGAATAGGCACATGCATTGACGGTGTGGTAGGGTTTCCAGACTCAAACATGACTGACACTAACCATTGGAGCATCAAATACCATACCTATAGATTAATTAATGTGCTACATAGGGCCAACGTTGAATTTTTTTAAATTTTTGTTGGCTTGGACTGAAATTTGGCATGGTTAGACTAGATGCGTGAATTGACGGTGTGATAGGGTTTCCAAACTCAAAAATGACTGAAACTAACAATTAGAGCATCAAAAACCATACCTATATATTAATTAATGTGCTACATGGGGCCAACGTTAAATTTTTTTAAATATGTGTTGGCTTGGACTAAAATTTGGCATGGTTAGACTAGACGCATGCATTGAAGGTGTGGGAGGGTTTCCAGACTCAAACATGACTGACACTAACAATTCGAGCATCAAAAACCATACATATAGATTAATTAATGTGCTACATGGGGCCAACGTTGAATTTTTTTAAATGTGTGTTGGCTTGGACTGAAATTTGGCAAGGTTAGACTAGACGCATGCATTGACAGTGTGGGAGGGTTTCCAGACTCAAACATGACTTACACTAACAATTCAAGCATAAAAACCATGCTTATAGATTAATTAATGTGCTAGTACATGGGTCCAACGTTGAATTTTTTTAAATATGTGCTGGCTTGGACTAAAATTTGTCATGGTTAGACTAGATGCATCATCATCATCATCAGCATCATCTTCATCATCATCATCATCATCATCATCATCATATTCATCACCATCGTATTCATCTTCATCATCATCGTCGTCATGATCTTCATCATCATCATCATCATCATCATCATCATCATCATCATCATCGTCATCACCATCTTCATAATGATCTTCAACATCATCATCAACACCATCGTCATCATGATCATGATAATCATCATCATCATCATCATCATCATCATCATCATCATCATCATCATCATCGTCATCATCATCATCATCATCGTCATCTTCATCATCATCATCATTTTCGTCATCATCATCATCATCATCATCATTTTCGTCGTCATCATCATCATCATCATCGTCGTCGTCGTCATCATCATCGTTGTAGGATATCTGACGCAGATACCTAGAAATACCGACGGCGTTCGACGTCGGTGGTTTGGAGAGATTGTTGGATTATTTTGAAGGGGGCATCAGATATCCTACCAAAACTACATTATAAAAAGTCTGATATCCAATGCCTCTTGTCGTAGGTGGTATGGAGAGGTCGTCAGGTTCATCGTCATCATCATCATCTTCATCACCCTCTTCCTCATCAACATCTTCATCATCATCATCTTGTTCATCATCATCATTACCATCGTCATCACCATCATCATCATGATCATCACCTTCTTCATCATCATTATCTTCGTCATCTTCACCTAGCCTTCAAAATTCCATATACATAAGCACACACAACTATACCCTTGATATACCCTTGATGCCATAGGTAGGTTGATGTGCATTCCTAGGGAGTTTAACATTTGTCTTAGTGTTCATGATTTCAAGAAAGGATGTGATTTGGACTATGGTTTCAGTCATCTATTGAAAGGTGGAGTTGGGTGTGAGGTTGTCATTCTCACTTCTTTATTCATCAGTGAGATATAAGCATACAATCATTTTTGGGTGGTGGATATTGTTTTAGAGAAGATTTGAGAGATTGTAGGAATAACAATTGGAGCATATCTATGATGGGTTAATTTCATTGTAGAAGAGGTTGTTGTATTCTATGTGAGTTCAATGTAGTGCATCAGGGTTTGAGGAACAATGAAAAATACATTGTGGAGGCACAGTACGATGTTATAAATTGGATATTGTGTTGGAAAAATTAAAAGGATGAGTTCACTTAATATATGAAAACAAAGAATAAGGATCGAGATCCCTATCCAGTAGATTTTTCCAAGAATATTCTATAGTGGTAGGGCTGGAAAAAAAAAGGTGTAAGCATTCATGGATATTCAATGATTGCAACATTTGGAAATCAACTTGATTGCAACATTTGGATATTCAATGATTAAAACCCTCCGCTATACCTTATGGTTTTCAAGCACCTTCTAATATAAGGTGGTCAATATAAAAACACTCTACTATACCAACTTCATTACCCACTGCTCAAGGCTGGCGCGAAACCTGTTATCTAGCCTAGATTTGTTTCACTGAGTGCATCCATCAGTTGCTTCGGGGTTGTGCTGGCCACTGCACCATTTTATTGTTTCCCAATTCCTTTGGGGTTGTGCGCCATTTTCATGAAACCTGTTATCCCTGTCTTCGTTTCATAGATTGCATCCATCAGTTGCTTCAGGGTTGTGCTGGCCACTGCGCCATTTTATTGTTTCCCAATTTCTTTAGGGTTGTGCGCAGAGCAAGGGTTTCAATTGGAAGGAGAAGTGCCTTTGGTATGTGATGAAATACTCTGCTAATAGGGTTTTGAATCCTCAATTTTTTTTTCTAATAAGTTAAGAGCAGAGCAATCTCTAAAGCTGCTCCCTCCTTGATTAAATGAATCTCTGCATTTGTTTGATAGTGGTTAATAGTGGTGTAAATAAGTGATACATAGTGTTTGTGGATTAGTAAGTGTGTTCCCGACGAACTGGCGCAGTTAATATAGAAAGACACTTTTGTTTTTTAGGGTATTACATTATAGATCAATCATTCATGGATAGATAGTTGCTTCCAACTGGAAATATAATGTTCTCAAGTAATTGAAATTTCTGTAGGAATTGCACTATCAAATATTCTTCATTTGAATTTCTTTGTTAAAATTGAAATTATAGGGACGAAATGTTGTTAAGTTTAGCCTAATTTCACAAGCAAGATCACTAAAAGAAACACAATCACAATATAGACAAAGATTTACCCTAGGAGACCCTCATGTGGTAGAAAACCTAGCAAAGCTTTCCTCAATATAGATAATCAACCAATACAAGATGTAGTACCCAAACAAGAGCTCCTTCTCCTCCTAAGTAGACCTCTCTCTCTCCTATGCCCCAATCACAAGTGAGTGAATGAATGAGATAAATGAGGAACACACCTCCTCTATTTATACTCATGTTCTAATTGACTTTTCACCCTAATGGGGCCAACCTCTCCTAAGAGAGTGTAATAACCCCTAAAAAACTAACTTAGGGCCGACCTCACATGGGAGATCTAATAACCCTAGTTACCACACTTTCTCGGAGGAATAAACATCTACGGATATACAAAAGGATCTCTTCGAAGGAATGAAACATCTCCGGAATAATAAAGTACAAATATAATATTCTTAGAAGTTACAATATTTCAACACTCCCCCTTAACGAGAAGGATATTATAACACTGTCTGCAGGAGCAAGGAGTCATCAACTACATGATACATGATACATCTATAAATCATTGTAAGCTTTCTTCATACAACATCAGTAACTCAAACAGTTACTGGAAAATCTTCAAGGTCTTCAATACTGCAACATCAACATCTTCAATACTGAGTCTTCATCTTCTGCAGCACTCGAACAGCTACAATAACATCATCATCTCGATCAACATCATCTGGATCATCTCGATCAGCAACAGCAGTATCAACATCTGGATCCTCTTGATCAACAGCATATGGATCATCTCAATCAGCAGAATCATCATAGCAGCATAATCTACAATGCACATGATCCAATTCTAGGATGATTAATCCTTATCAATTTAAGACAAGTCTCATGTCTATGGACGATGCAATCCATATCTACTTCCAGGATGATCAATCCTTATCAATTTAAGACAAGTCTCATGTCTATGGACGATGCAATCCATATATACTTCCAGGATTATCAATCCTTATCAATTTAAGACAAGTCTCATGTCTATGGACGATGCAATCCATATCTACTTCCAGGATGATCAATCCTTATCAATTTAAGACAAGTCTCATGTCTATGGATGATGCAATCCATATCTACTTCCAGGATTATCAATCCTTATCAATTTAAGACAAGTCTCATGTCTATGGACGATGCAATCCATATCTACTTCCAGGATGATCAATCCTTATCAATTTAAGACAAGTCTCATGTCTATGGATGATGCAATCCAGATCTACTTCCAGGATGATCAATCCTTATCAATTTAAGACAAGTCTCATGTCTATGGACGATGCAATCCGTGATCCTTTTAAGATAAGTCTCATGTCTAGGGACGATACAATCGGTGATCCTTTTAAGACAAGTCTCATGTCTAGGGATGATACAATCCATGATCCTTTTAAGACAAGTCTCATGTCTAGGGATGATACAATCTGTGATCCTTTTAAGACAAGTCTCATGTCTAGGGACGATACAATCCCATCACATACATTTTGAACCAAATGTTCAGGGACGATGCAATCCTATCACGTACATTTTGAACCAACTGTTCAGGGACAATGCAGTCCTATCATGTATATTTTGAACCAACTGTTCAGGGACGATGCATCCTATCACATACATTTTGAACCAACTGTTCAGGGACGATGCAGTCCTATCACGTACATTTTGAACCAACTGTTCAGGGATGATGCAGTCCTATCACGTACATTTTGAACCAACTATTCAGGGACGATGCAGTCCTATCACGTACATTTTGAACTAACTGTTCAGGGACGATGCAGTCCTATCACGTACATTTTGAACTAACTGTTTAGGGATGATGCAGTCCTATCATGTACATTTTGAACTAACTGTTCAGGGACGGTGCAGCCCTATCACGTCCACTAGGGACCACTTTCTTGGAGACATGTGTCTATGGATATCTTTTAGGACATGTGTCCAGGGATGATACAATCCACTCATCAACTTAGACCAAGTCTAAGTACCACTCATCAACCTCATCATCGGCATAATCAATACAGGTATCCACATCATCAACCTTACTGTCAATGCATTCAATCTCATCATCAATGATCATATCACTCCCCCTTTCGAGGAGGGTCCTTCTGCATCACACCAAGCTTGTCTCGGAAATACTCAAACTTTACTTGAGATAGAGGTTTGGTCAATATATCAGCAACTTGTTCGTCAGTGCTTACATACTCGAGCTTGATAGCTCCTTTCTGCACCATATCTCGTATATAGAAATATCGGATCTCTATGTGCTTTGACTTATCATGGAACACTGGATTCTTTGTCATCTTGATACAACTCTGGTTGTCACACAGGATCACAGTGGGATCCATCTCTAAGTCAAACAATCTTGATAACAATTTCCAAAGCCATATTGCTACACAACTAGCAGAGTAAGCATCTATATATTTTTCTTCAACTGTACTGAGAGCCACACTAGATTGCTTCCTGCTAAACCACAAGATCATGGCAGATCCCAGACAATAAAATCCACCTGATGTGCGTTTCCTATCTGATACACTTCCAGCCCAATCAGCATCTCTGTAGCCATACAATCTGAATTCATGATCTCCAAGATAATACAGACCAAAGTCTATCGTACCCTTCAAGTACCTCATCACATGCTTTGCAACTATTAAGTGAACACGTCTAGGTTCCACTAGATACTGACTCAAGGTGTTCACAGCAAAGCATATATCAGGCCTAGTGTTCGTCAGATACATTAATGACCCAATAATCTATCTGTACAGAGTTACATCCACTAACTCTAATGAGTCATCTGCTAACAGCTTTAAGTTGGAATCCATGGGAGTGCCCATGGCTTTACATTCCAACATATCAAATCTCTTCAAGATTTCCACAGCATACTTTCCATGGTTGAGAAATATTCCTTCTAAGCCTTTCCATACTTCTAGTCCTAGGAAGTAATGCATCAAACCGAGATCTTTCATCTCAAATTCTGCAGAGAGTTTCTTCTTGCACTCGATAATCTGTTTCTCGTTCCCAACCAGAAATAGATCATCCACATACAGCAACAATATGACAGGTTCATCATCCATAACTTTGAGATAAAGATTAGGATCAACTTTACTCTTGGTAAATCCCAAGCTTGTTAAGAAACTGTCAATTCTTCCATACCAAGCTCTAGGAGCTTTCTTTAACCCATACAAAGCCTTCTTCAATTTGCATACATGAGTTCTTCTATCTTCAACTTCAAATCCTTGAGGTTGTTCTATGTACACTTCTTCCTTAATTACACCATTCAGGAAGGTTGTCTTTACATCCATCTGATGTATTTTCCACTTCATCATGGATGCAAGTGCCATGATGGTTCTAATGGAAGTGTACCTTTCAACTGATGCAAATGTCTATTCATATTCAATTCCCTCTTTCTGAGAGAATCCTATGGCTACAAACCTTGCCTTATATTTTTCAATGCTACCATCCACGGCATGTTTTATTTTGTATATCCATTTGGAGGATACCCCACTCTTATCCTTTGGTTTGGGTACTATATCCCAAACATCATTCTTCATTATTGACTAGTACTCCTCTATCATTTCCTCCACCCATTCTTTCTTATTATATGCTTCTTCATAACTAGTGGGTTCTTGATCTACAAGATCACACATCAAGGCCATATAGTGGGAGAATGTCTTCGGTTTCTTGCTCACTCTAGTGGATCCTTTAGGAGCTCCATACTTTTCTGCTCCTAGTATAATGTCTCTTGCCCATGCTGGCTTTCTCTTTCTTGATATGTTTAAGATATGGGGTTCTTGTGGTTCTATTATGTCATGGTCTTCAGGTGTTACATCTTCAGGGGTGGGTACAGCTTCTGTAATTCTGGAAGGTGCATCTTCCTCATATACTTCTTCATACTGGCACTTCCTTGATCTTTTGAGAGCTGCCTCTTCATCAAATGTCACATCCCTACTTATTTCCATATGATGGAATCTTGGGATGTAAATTCTGAATGCTTTGGATGCTTCACAATATCCAACAAATATTCCCTTCTTCCCAGAAGGATCCATCTTGGTCCTCTTTTCTTTTGGAATGTGAATGTATACTGGGCATCCAAATATCTTGAGGTGACTTACCTCAGGCCTCTTCCCTGTGAACACTTCTTCTGGGGTTTTGAAATCAAGAGAACTATGAGATAGTCTATTATGCACATAGACTGTTGTCCTAGTTGCTTCAACCCATAAATACATAGGTAGGTCTTGATCATGTATCATTGTCTTTAATGCTTCCATGATGGTCTTATTCTTTCTCTCCACAACACCATTTTGTTGAGGGTTGTAGGGAGTGGTTAGCTCCCTATTGATTCCAGCTTCTTTACAAAATACTTCAAAGTCTTTTGAAGTATATTCTCCACCATTATATGTCCTGAGTATCTTGATCTTCTTTTCTGAATGATTTTCTATCAAGGCTTTGTATTCCTTGAATTTTCCAAAGACTTCATCCTTTCCCTTCAGGAAATATATCCAAGTCTTTCTCGAGTAGTCAACAATGAATGTAAGTTAGTATTCATATCCACTCAAGGATGTGGATGGGATTGGTCCACATACATCTGAATGAATCAAGTCTGATGTACTCTTAGTTTTTGTTTCACTCTTTGGAAATGGGTTCTTGATATTCTTCCCTTTTTGCACATCCCTTGCATGTGCCATCGTGATCAACCTTTAAGTTTGGTAATCCTATGACTACCTTGCTCACATGAGGTAGTGCTTTGTAGTTAATGTGAGCAAGCCTTCTATGCCATAGCTCACTTGGGATAGTGGCTTCATGAACAAGGGAAGCTTCAGGATGGCCCTTGAGTTTGTATAGACCTCCTTCCTCTTCACCAATAACAATTGCATCCTCAATTTATTTTCCTTTGGGACACATAAGTACTTGTCCATCTATGAACACAACCTTATAACCTTTCTTATATAAAGCTGAGATAGAAAGTAATTTCTTCTTCAAACCTGGTACATATAAGATTTCCTTCATCTTTAATGGAGTTCTAGAATCAAGCTTATAGTTTGCTTCACCAATTTCTTTGATGAGATATCGATAGTCATCTCCTAGAAATACCTTTTGTGGGGATGTCTTCTCTTCAAGTTTTGAAAGAGTCTTCTTTTGAACTGTCATGTGCTTTGAAGCACCACTATCAATGAGCCATGTATATTCTCCAGGTGTTACTGACCCAGAGAGAGCAGAGAATAGAACATACTCTTTTGCATCTTCTTCTTCTACTTTAGCTCTTTTCTTTCGAGGCTTTTCCTCCTCTTCTTCTTCACTATCATCTTCTGCAAGATGTGCATGATGTCTTTTGTGAATATTCTTCTTCTTCTTCTGTGAAGTACAATTTCTAGCAAAGTGTCCTAGTTTGAGACAATTGTAACATTGAACTGTGGAGAGGTCTCTTTCTGAGCTCACACCTCTTCTCCCTTTAAATCCATGAGGAGATTGAGACTCCTTGTGGCCATTTTTATTGGATTTGAAGTGACTCCTTATTATTCTTGTGTGAGTAGCCAAAACTTGGTCATCCTCCTTGAGAAGGGCTTCTCTATTGGCTACCCTAGCCTCTTCTTGAATACAATCCTCCCATACCACATCAAACTTCATACTTTCTTTTCTGGCACACATAGTTTGGATGAATGAATCCCAAGGTCTAATGAGACCATTTAAAGTAGTCATGACTAGTTCATCTTCATCAAGGGTATCTCCAATGGCATCTAGTTGTTCTGTGAACTAGGAAACCCTTGAGAAATATTCTTGAACAGATTCTCCTTTATTCATCTTGGTGCTCTTAAATTGAGCTCTCGGGTCCATCTTCCTATTGATGTTCTTTCCCTCATACATTCTGGAAAGGGCATCATACATTTCCTTTGGGGTCTTCTTGGATGCCACTTGGGGAATCAAGTGGTCCTCGATAGAATCAGCAACGATTCTTTTTTCCCTAATCAAGTCCTTCCTATGCTTCTCTTTGGCTTCATCTTCTTCAGGTTCTGCAACCTCATCCTTGATATATTGGACAAGATGATTCTCTTCAAGGATGAGACCAATTCTGTATTTCCATGCTCAAAAATTTTCTATACCTTCTAGCTTGTCTTCAAGCTTAGTGCTTGGAGCCATCTTATCTAGGAGGTCACAGAGATTGAAGTTTCAAAAGATAGAATAATACTTACCAGGAGATGGGCTTGATTGAAATAAGCTTACTGGTGTGCTCTACTTCTGGAAACTTCAACTTTTCACCTTCTGGATCTGCAACGGAATTTCTAGTTTTCTGGTCTTCACTTTTCTGGTTTACTGGTGCACAAGTTCGCGGCTTTTCTGGTTCACTGATGCACAGGTGCACACTTTTTCTGGTTTACTAGTTTTTTGGTTTTCTAGTCCAAACCCTAAACTAGGGTTTGACTTTCTCGGAGTTATACCCACTCAAAAAGTTCGATCTAGGGATCAAAATTTCGATTTTGAGGAGGGCTATCCAACCATGCAATCAGATTCCAAAAATTCCAACTTTTGCAGAAACCCTAATTTTCACCGGAGGAGGAGAGAGAGGTATTTTCGCCTTGTGAAAGATGTCCTATTCATGCTAGCTCTGATACCATGTTAAGTTTAGCCTAATTTCACAAGCAATATCACTGAAATAAACACAATCACAAGATAGACAAAGATTTACCCTGGGAAACCCTCATGGGGTAGAAAACCCAGCAAAGCTTTCCTCAATATAGATAATCAACCAATACCAGATGTAGTACCCAAACAAGAGCTCCTTCTCCTCCTAAGCAGACCTCTCTCTCTCCTATGCACCAATCACAAGTGAGTGAATGAATGAGATAAATGAGGAACACACCTCCTCTATTTATACACATGTTCTAACTGACTTTTCACCCTAATGGGGTCGACCTCTCCTAAGAGAGTCTAATAACCCCTAAACAGCTAACTCAAGGCCAACCTCACATGGGAGATCTAATAACCCTAGTTACCACACTTTCTCGGAGGAATAAACATCTCCGGATATACAAAAGGATCTCTTCGGAGGAATGAAACATCTCTGGAATAGTAAAGTACAAATATAATATTCTTAGAAGTTACAATATTTCAACAAATGTATGCCATAGTTGGTGTGACAAATTTTGGAATAACGACAACCAGTTCCATTACCATTTGTATAGATCATAGTCAAACAAATTCGAAAACTACATAAATTCGGGTATAATATTGCATACACCTTTCAACTTATATGTTTTCCTACCTTCCCCTTGATTGTAGGGGATTATAACCTTGTAGGAAATTTCACCTTTATTAGGAAGCATGCAAGGGTGGAAGAAAGATGAACCATTATGCATGCATAGAGTAAACTCATTGATTTTAGGGTAATTCAATACATGATTTTTTGACAAACTCACGAGTTCAAGCATAGAAGGTCAGCCCAAGCCAACTTTATTTTAAGGGAATATCTCTAATTGACAAGGATGAATGGTGTGGCTTCACCTATCTTTATATCTTGGTATTTTTCTTTTAGCAACTCTGTTTTGATATCATCCTTGAGGATTTCAAATCCTCTGCTTGACTAGAGCTAGAGTCTCCAATTGTTGATTCACATGATAGATGAATGGTGGGAGATAATATGCCTTCAACCCTTGTATTTCTCTCCCTTTTCCTTTATCGTATCCTTTTCTGAACAGTTCCAGGTCCCACTCCTCTACCCAGGTCTTGCATAAAATTACCATGGACCTTTGTGTAATTATTAATTATCATTTCAATGTAGGCCAGACAATTTACAAACAACTTTTTCTGTCCCTACTAAACCCTTGGCAATATTTAGTCTCTTAAAATATTTCCACAAAGGACTGCTAGGATTATCAACATCGCTTGACATGATCAGAGAGCAAAAATAGATAATGGAAGTGTGAGCGGACTTAGGGAAATTTATGACAAGGATTTACGATATCATTAATGAGGAAGAACAAGCAAACATGAATGTGATATCATTAATGATGAAGAACAAGTGAACATCAATGCACAAAGGAAAAGAGAGAAAGGGATCCTTCTAGAGACTTTTTAATTGATGGATGGATATTTTGGAGACTTTTAATTGATGGTGTTGAACCTATTTGTGGACTAGAATATATAGTCATGAGTCAAATTTGACACCTCATCCATTGTATATCGTTATCTCTTTGGTGTTTAGAAATACATTTCCTAACGATGCTATAATTGCTCAGTCGGGAATACATTCATATGTGGTTTTTGCATAATAGCAGTCTAAATTAGGAGACCACTTTGAAGGTAATATTTTTGTTAATACAATTGAAATGTTTAACCTCTATTGTAATACCTAAGGGATCACATTAAGGAGGAAAACAAGAAGTAGATACCTTACTTCCATCAAGAAGCAAATAGGGTTTGGAGGGTTGATAATTACAGCATAAATCCTTGCACCTTTTGATGCATCATTCTCAAATATGAATTTTTATCTCTAAGAGTTTTTAAGGGTTCCAAGAGACCCCTTGGGTAGGACCCACTAAAATGGGAGGTCATAGGAATCCTCCTTTCATTTCATTTTATGTCCTTAGAATTTCTATCATGAATTTATCTATACTTGTATAGAGTAGAGTAGTTGTTTTTATGTCAAATCTGTACTTTAGCAATATTCATGTTTTCATGTATTTATGTGATTCCTTTTGCTTCTTTACATGATAATAATCAGTGCTTTGGAGTGGATCTTCTAAATTAGTAACATGATAAAATAATGTTGTGAGGATGTATAGTGGTCATTGATTCAAGGAACCTTTCCGCTTTGACTAACTTCTATATTTGACTTCTAGCATAGAGATGGAAGTCAAATTCATTACCTTAGTCCATCTTTTCTAGACTACAAGAAAAGATGGAAGTTAAAGCCATTATATTAGTCTATGGGAGCCGAATTAGAATAAGTTGAAAGATCCATTCATTTGTCTTGTCATAATATTATTAGAGTTTTAGATTGGATTATACTATTGTAGTTTTGGCACAACACCTCAAACGTTTCCAAGCTCCTTGGGATGACAATTTAAGGTGAAGTTGTGGCCCAACATCTAGTCACCAAGACAAGATGGAAAAAAGAGGTAAAGAACTTGGTGGTCCAGGGTCTAAAATAGTCTTGCACAACCTCCCAAGACAAAAAAGGGTGATAATCTTATGTCTAAGCATGTGAGAATACTTAATGCAAACCATACCTGAGGGGTTTGTTGAACCATTAGGACTTCTTCATTTATGGTTAATCACTTTATTGATTATTGCATTCCCACCATTTGGGGTCTTAGCCACTGGTTGGAATTTTTCTTGGGCCTGCGAGCATCTCTCCACAAGGCCTGCGGGCATTTCTCCACAAGGCCTACGGGCATTTCTCCACAATTCCTATTGGAATTTCTCCACAAGGCCTGCGAGAATTTTTATTGGGCATGCAAGTATTTCTCCACAAATCCTGCAGGAATTTTCATTGGGCATGCGGGAATTTCTCCACAAATACTGCAGGAATTTTGCTTGGGCCTTTAGGCATCTCTCCACAAGGCCTGCGGGCATTTCTCCACAAGGCCTACAGTCATTTCTCCACAAGGCCTGCGGGCATTTCTCCACAAGGCCTGTTGTGGAGGACCCCAAACACAGTCAAACTCAGACTATGTATTATACTGTGAAGAAACCCCAAGTAAGTCCAACAACCTCGGACAGTGTCTATTGTGGAAACCAAAACAAGTCCAAACTTGGACTGTGTAGATGCTGAAAGGACCCCCAAACTTGGGATTGTTTGTGTGTGCTGAGAAGAGTCCCTAAACAAGTACAAAAACCGGACTGTCAATGCTGAGATGAACTTTGGTGGAATGTGTAAATTCTTAGGAAGAACTCGGGACTGTACATCAATGCTAGAACATATTCTTTATCTATCTTATGTGGATTATGCATGCTGCATTTTGATCTGAATTCTGAGTATATTAAAGCTTTCTTACTATTGTTCACTTCCAGATCAGAGCCACCCTAAATCAGAATAAGATCATAACAAAAAAGCATGCTTGCCTTCCTTTGTACTGCAGCTGCCACAGTCATCAAAATAGATATCCCTTGCGCCTCTCCCTTGTGACTGTTAAACCCGAATTTCAGAGAATTTAAACTGTCAAAGCACACTCAATCATCTAGTCCGAAATTCAGCCTCAGAGCAATCTGAAAATCAAAGAGGAATACTTCAAAGTTGTGTGTGTTAAATGAATGAAGTGAAGGGTTATTTATATAGATCAACTTGGATTTTTTACTGAGCCAACCTAGAATATGTTTATTTCTTTTTATATATTTTTATTGGAATGTATGAGGGTTGGCCGACTTCAACATTAGTTTTAGCATAACATTTTTAAAATTAAAATTTATTTTGAATATTTGCAAAGGGACTTCTTCCCAAGGTTCAAGAGTGGGTTGCAATTTTTCATATGCAAGGGAACATCAGCCATGCCAAACTTGGCTTACGGTCACCACAAGAACTTAAGGACCATCAAGTGCAAGCAATGGCTCTAAGAACTTCTTCAACTCATCATGTCATCAAGGAACTTACCACGAACTTCAAAAGCTTCTTCATGGAAAATACCCCATTAATAAGTCATGGGAATATTGGGATTCAATGTGGTTTCCATCATCAAAAGTTAATCATTCTAGAGACCACATATGTGTGGGTTTCAGGGAATCATCATCTAGTCATAACGTCTTCAACAAATGACCAGAGAATGGGTCATTTGTTTCTCTTAGTGCTCCAAGACACACACCAACTATGAATTGGTTCCAATTCCCAACCTACCATGTCCTTTTTATCATGTCTTCAACCTTAATGACTCCTTTGTCATTAATGGATTGTCATCAATGAAAACCATACTCAACATTGTCTTCCTCTAGAATAAATTCTTTTGGTTAACAAATAGAAAAAATTTAAGTTCTTTGTTAGTCTTCCTCATTGCTACAAATTTGATAAGGTTTCATGATTATGCCAATTTATTTCAGGTTCTTTTGACAATAAATTATGTAGTAGATTGAAATTCCTTGCATTAAAGTCTTGTAGTGAACCCCTTCCATGTAACAAATCCTTGCAACTAGAAATGCAAAAGTCTGTAGCTTCCTATGGGTATTAAATTTTGTAGCAGCATGTTAGAAAACCGTGGCATGCCATATCTGTAGGTATATAATGACATGTATAAGTATGTAGGAAAATTGTGGTGTGACATACTCCTAGGTATAGAAGTTTGTAGGAGATTGACAATGAATTTGTAGTAGGCATGCAGGTCCCCAAATATGGAGTAGAATGTTAGTAATCTTGTAGTGTGGTGGTAGGTCTTCAAGTATATTGTAGCATATTTTACAAGAATGTGTTGTAGGTATTTATACCAATAGCTTTGTACAATCATCAATGCTTGTTTGATATGTTGGATGAAGTATTAAGTGGATTTCTTGAATGCAATTTTGTATTTTTTTATTCGGGAGGGGGGGTCATCTTTGACCCTAAGGGAAATTTTGAATGCAATTGGCTTAGAAAAAAATTGCAAACCCTATCCTCTCCTTAATTTAAAAATCACAAGTTTCATTGCAAATAGAAGCCATATTTCTATTTACTTGTCATGCATTTTACTGATTAGAAGTAGAAGAAAGTTATTGTTGGATTCATTTACTTTGAAAGAGTAGTTCTAGTTTGGCATAAAAGGAAAAGATACAAAAATGTGTAGTTTTTCTCTTTGAAAAGTTTGTGCTTGTGTTTATTTTTCTTTTTGGATCGAAGAACTATCTCCTTCTTGTAACTAGTTTTTCATCGAAAAGAAAAGTGCATTGATTCATTCACTTATGCATGGTTTGAGTCGAGTCATAACACCATTGAGTTGCACTTCCGCTACTCAATTGAGTAAGACAACAAACCATTAAAATTTATCTCCCTAACTCAACACATTTTAACCTCACTTGAGGATACAAAATCAATTGTTAGTTAGGTAGGACACCGAGGATAGGAATCCAAATAATTCCCCCTTCTTGCTTTTCATCTAAGACATAGTTGTTGTCCTTTAGGGTACTAAAATCCTCCTATATTTGTTGACATGGTCATCGACCAGTTTGTTGAGAGGGCCCCCCGTTCCATGGGAGAAAGCAGCGAGGACTGGTTCCATATGGACTTTGTGGAATGTCGCACTCCACTTGGCGCCTAAGGACACCTCTCCATTTTCTTCCTTGTATTTTTCGTATAGGTGATACAAGGGCTCAAAGGTAGAAGCTCTGATTAACCTTCTTGGACGTGTCATGAACGAGGTAGCTTAGTGGATTTTCTTCTAGGATTATTTTACCCAGGATCCCTTTCGGTAGAGGGATATCCTTCCACTTTTGGTCTCTCACTTCGTATTGTTCGACTTGGATTTCATCACCTTGCGAAGGATACGATCTGTTGAGGTCTCTAGATCCTAAATAGGAAGTTTGCTTGCTATTTCACCTTCTAGATGGTCTTTTTTAATTTTTCTAGTGTTGCTTGTTGGCATTCTGGTTGTTTTGTTGTAGCTCGCTTACTGTGACATCGGACTCAGTATAGTTTTTGAGCTTGTTGTTTTAGCCTGTGAGCCTTTTCTTTTCCTAGCTCCCCTTCTGCACTCTTAGTTGCTTTAGGGTTTTTGATTTCTTACACGGTTAGTTACCAATATGATGATGTGTGATGTCCTCTTCTCCTAGGTCTTCGAGATGGTTGAGCTATATGGTCTTCTCAAGGGACTAGGAACCCCTTGACGGAGCCACTAATGCTTGACCTTAGGAGCAATCTAGAGGACCACATGATCACATCATCTATGTGGACTTTTCCTTTTACAGTGATGATGAAATTTCAGGTTATATGGAACACTGGTACATTTGAAAGAGAGATGATTGGTTGTACCCCACCTTGGTCGATTGACTTTTGGTCCTTTCATTTTGTTGATAATTTTTTTGTGGTACCTTGCCTTTTACCTTTTGGGTCTTTTACTCATCTTGAGTTATCTTTTGATTTGTACCACCTCTTGTGTTTTTGGTCTTATGGGTATAACTATGGTAGCCTTGTCCACATTTGAGGTACACCCCCTTAGTCCTAAGGGTTATGAGTCTTTATACCCACTCTTGTCTTTTTTACTTGTACCTTACTGGTTGGTCTTTGTACCCTTTGGTTGGTCCATGTAACTTACTGGAGGCCATGAGTCTCTTTGGCCTCAGTCTACTGGATGTCAACTCATTTATGAGGGCCAAAATCTTGTATGTGCAAATTGGACTAAGTTTTTAAGTTATTTTGTTTCTTTTTACTGACCTTTGTTTTATATGATCATATTTTTATTGGTTTCCGGGCCCAATTAAAATGTCTGCAGGCCTTGTGGAGAAATGCCCACAGGCCCAATGAAAATGCCCGCAAGCCTTGACATTATTTAACGATGGTGATGATGCTAGGGTCATTTCTCCCATATTGAGTTGTTCATACCACCCTCCAGACCTTAGTTAGGAAGATTGCTTGCTATCATACCTTTTAGAGGTCCTATTTGAGTTAAAAGAGGTAGTTACAAGGAGCTATTGCATATAAGAGGTAGGTACAAGGAGCTATTACATATATTTGATATTATTTGACCTTCTATTCCCCACAATGGTTAATTTCTAACTATTGTTAGAAATTACATGTTACTGGAGATTACTTTAACACAATGAGCCAACTAGTAGTGTTAATGTCGAAAAGTCGAAAGAGATGAAAATTATGTTTTGTTATTGTTTTTTTATTTAGTTTCAGTGGTACTTGTTTATTAGATGTAATAAAAGAAAGGAGTTTACCTGCACTTAGGCGCTACACGCCACCTTATGAAATGTGCTACACGTCACCTTTGTTTTATATGCTCATATTTTGTGTGTAGTTCTTGGTCTGTGGTTATATATATTTGTTGAGTTTTATTTGTGATGCTGAGACTTATTAAGGGTTGATATTTATTGTGAATGTACTAAGCTTTTTGACTGTCATTGACTTTCTTTGATTGAATGTACCATATCCCATTCATCTCTCTCTCAGGTTTGTACTAACCCTATAATAGGGCACTTGGTTCCTAGAGTTGACTGGCCTCTAAGAGGCACAGTCATTTCTGAAAGTAACTCTTCTGAGTATATTACAAGAAACGTATACACCCAGGTAAATATATTCATGTATTTATTTTCTTGTAAATTAAACAAGTTTATTATTACATGTTACTGAATATTACTTTAACACAATGACCATCTAGTGGTGTTAAAGGTGAGAAGTTGAATTTTTATTTTTATATTTATTTTTTGTATTAAGTAGTTAAGACTTGTCCTGTCAGACAAAATTGTTGATGATCAGATATGTGTTTTTCTGTTAAGCTTTTACTTGCATTAACACTTTTGTTGTTATCATTCCTTGCGCTTTACTTTGTATATTTTGCAAGTCCTATTGCATCCTTTTAAAATGAAATCATTTACCATTTGTGCCAATAGTTTTGCATATTTGGTTGTCAAAAACAAGTCTTCTGTAGTGTCAAATAGTGACTTAAAACTTGCATCATTACTTCCTTTTCTAAGATACCTAATGCTCTGCTTCATATTGTGAAAGGCATAGTCCCCACACACTATCATACAAGATTTTAATTCTACTACTTTGTATGAGAAAGCACTCATACATTGTGGTTACACGAGGTAGTTACAAGGAGCTATTGCATATAAGAGGTAGTTACAAGGAGCTATTGCATATATTTGACATTATTTGACCTTCTATCTCTTTGACATGTCAAATAACAGGTAGTTACAAGGAGCTATTGCAATATATATTTGACCTTATTTGTACCTTCCACACAATGGTTGATTTACTTTTGGTCCTTACACCCTGTTGTTTATTGGTCTTTTGGTACCTTTTCCTTGGCATGTGGTTGATAGGGTCATTTCTCCCATCTTGAGTTGTTCATACCACCCTCCAGACCTTAGTTATGAATATTGCTTGCTATCATACCTTTTAGCGGTCCTATTTGAGTTACAAGAGGTAGTTACAAGGAGCTATTGCATATAAGAGGTAGTTACAAGGAGATATTGCATATATTTGGCATTATTTGACCTTCTATTTCTTTGGCATGTCAAATAACAGGTAGTTACAAGGAGCTATTGCATACAAGAGGTAGTTACAAGGAGTTATTGCAATATATATTTGACCTTATTTTTACCTTCCCCACAATGGTTGATTTAATTTTGGTCCTTACACCCTATTTTTTATTGGTATTTTGGTACCTTGTCCTTGGCGTGTGGTTGATAGGGTCATTTCTCCCATATTGAGTTGTTCGTACCACCCTCCAGACCTTAGTTAGGAAGATTGCTTGCTATCATACCTTTTAGACGTCCTATTTGATTTACAAGAGGTAGTTACAAGGAGCTATTGCATATAAGAGGTAGTTACAAGGAGCTATTGCATATATTTGACAGTATTTCACCTTCTATCTCTTTGGCATGTCAAATAACAGGTAGTTACAAGGAGCTATTTCATACAAGAGGTAGTTACAAGGAGCTATTGCAATATATATTTGACCTTATTTGTACCTTCCCCACAATGGTTGATTTACTTTTGGTCCTTACACCCTATTGTTTATTGGTCTTGTGGTACCTTGTCCTTGGCATGTGGTTGATAGGGTCATTTCTCCCATCTTGAGTTGTCTGTACCACCCTCTAGACCTTAGTTAGGAAGATTGCTTGCTATCATACCTTTTAGAGGTCCTATTTGAGTTACAAGAGGTAGTTACAAGGATCTATTGCATATAAGAGGTAGTTACAAGGAGCTATTTCATATATTTGAGATTATTTGACCTTCTATCTCTTTGGCATGTCAAATAACAGGTAGTTACAAGGAGCTATTCCATACAAGAGGTAGTTACAAGGAGCTGTTGCACTATATATTTGACCTTATTTGTACCTTCCCCATAATGGTTGATTTACTTTTGGTCCTTACACCCTGTTGTTTATTGGTCTTGTGGTACCTTGTCCTTGGCGTGTGGTTGATAGGGTCATTTATCCCATCTTGAGTTGTTTGTACCACCCTCTAGACCTTAGTTAGGAAGATTGCTTGCTATCATACCTTTTAGAGGTCCTATTTGAGTTACAAGAGGTAGTTACAAGGAGCGATTGTATATATTTGATATTATTTGACCTTCTATTCCCCACAATGGTTAATTTCTAACTATTGTTAGAAATTACATGTTACTGAAGATTACTTTAACACAATGAGCCAACTGATAGTGTTAATGTGGAAAAGCCGAAAGAGATGAAAATTATGTTTTGTTACTGTTGTTTTATTTAATTTCAGTGGTACTCGTTTATTAAATGTAATAAAAGAAAGGATTTTACCTGCACCTAACCGCTACATGTCACCTTATAAAAGTCACTACACATCACCTTATAAAAGGCGCTCTACCTTGAGGTCCTATCTGAACTTTTTTCCCACAGTACAGGTAGAACCAAAAATGTATTTTTCAGATCTGTCTTCCTCGAGCGAGGGGAGTTTAGCAAGGCTAGAGGAAAGTGAGACATCCAGTAGGTCTACAAGATTTTTATCAACTAGATGTCAAAAGATCAGAAGAAAATTCCATAAATGCATGGAATATTTTCTCGCTGAAGGGGGGTCATGTTCCTATGATGATGAGACAATAGGGGACATCGAGGTGCCCTTGAGGTACAAACATATAGTGAAACAATGGGTACCCAATGATCTTCCTCAACTGAACACAGATTTTTGTGTGAACGAGAGGATATATTGAATTGCACTGTCTCCATTACATGGTTTGGGGTTGTTTTGCATGGATGGCATAAAGTTCGGTTATGGAAGATCTACAGAATTGATGGAGTATGTTGGACCCTGTTACAACTACAAAGATTGGATGGGCTAGTCCAATACACACGAAGTATGCATAGATATGGATTGTCAACAAACTATTTACAGTTGAAAGACAAAGATCAAAATAAAGGAGAAACGTTGTACATTGACGGAAGGTCAAAGGACATAGGGAATATTGCGGGGTTTATAAACAGTACACAACCAGGGTCTAAAATTAAGCAACCCAACTGCGAATTTGAGGGGCGTGAAGGAAACCGTGTTTTTGTATGCGCCATTAAATCAATAGCTGCAGGGGAAGAGTTTCTTATTAATGAATTTAACATCTTAAGTATTTTTCATTAGTTTATTTCATTTAAATTTTCTATATTTACTTCGCGGGGTAGTGATCAGGGAAAATCCCGGCCACCAAATGGTCATAGGAGTACAACTTCCTCAAGGCAGTAGGTATACATCTTTGATATCTAGTATATTCGTATATTTCATTAGTATATTCATTTGGCTTATATAATTTTTATCTATATGTGATGCAGAGTGTTGATCGGGGAAGCCACCCCGCTGTTGAATAGACGACAGCAGCCTCGGGGCAACAAGTAAACCTAATTGTAATTGTACAATTTAAATACGTCAAAATGTTTTGTTATTATATTGTTTCAGTGAGTATTTTGGTTTCGTTTATATAATATTTTCTATTTTTTTTATTCAGGGTTATGTAAGGGGCACCTCCCTATTAGTAGATAGGGGCAGGCCACGTATAACCATTGATCCGATGAGTAGATCACAATCCTCGATCAGGCAACAGGTTTAATTCATTGGAATTGTACCAATATAATATGTAGCATAATTTTTTTTATATGTACTTTTAGTGTGTATATTTGTTTCATTATGATAATGTTTTCTACTTCTTTTTTACAGGGGCAATATCGGGGCAAGTCCCCAGCTGTGGATCTCATGACACCATCATCCAGGCATCAGGTAAACCTAGTTGTAATTTTAGGAATCTATCATGATAGGTATGTTTTGTTAATATACTTGTTTCCTCAGTCTATTGCTTTCACGTCAGTGATATTTTATATATTTTTGTTGCAGACCAATGATTCGGTGTATGAAACAACATCACAGCAATCAATAGACTTTGATGTGGATGAGTTGTTGAGCAATGTTGACATTGGTTCTTCTCTAGACCCGGTTAAGATGATAGAAAAGACCTTGAAAAAAATTAGGGTGGATATCCTTCGTCTGCTATTCACTATTCCGCATACAGATGAGATTAAAGCCAAGGTTGAAGTGTTGGTAAAGAGATCTCATGCCTTGCAAGTAAGTTGCGAAATATTGAATCATAATATAAATTAATTTATAAATTTATAATTTTTACTTTTATATGATAGTGAACTTATAAAATGTGGTTTGTATTTACAGGATTTTCTGGGACCACACACTAGTGGTCAAGGCGGTGTTGGCCCCAGTGATGCTCATGTAGATGTTTCGTCACATGAGCAAATGACTCCACATACCTCGACTCATGCACCATTGTTTTCAACTGAACAGACGGCAACACGTTCCGCGACACCCCCAAGGCCAGCAGAGAGTGCACTCGCTAGTGACCGACACACAGAAGAAGGGGTCGATGCAAAACCTCAAGCTAGTATTGATATTGCTGAAGTAGCATTTCCTAGATCTTCTCATGTCACTAGCATGGGTACAATACAGGAAACATTTTTGGTGGAAGAATATCTCATTCCAATAAAGATAGAGAAGATCCCATGTAATTATACATTGTTCAAGTTAGTGTTTATAATTTGATTGTAATATACCGATAAAACATTTTTTTCAACTAATGATGGCATGATCATTTTACATGAAATCATGTTTTTTTATAAACATATAAATGATTTGTCCTTGGAGATCTTCAGGCCCACCATCCGCACAAGGTGGGATAGACAAACAAAAAATTTAAAAGATGAGCTCACTAATCAGTTGGTTGGCATGTTCGGAAACGAGACCTTCGATTGAGCCATGGTCCTAAAGAAGGCTGGACAACATATGAAGATTGTCCAAGACCAATATAGGGTTCACCTAGAAAGGAACCCTAGGTATGAGCGCCCTCTGATGATTCTATCAAGAGAGTGGAAATCCCTTATGGAAGATGGAAAGGAGAGGGATCTGAGAAAAGAAGGAAAGCTACCACTAGGCACAGGGAGGTATGCAATACTTTCCACAATGTAATTCTAAACCTTATTATTATTAATTTTTATATCAAATTTGGAACATCTAACGTATTTCAACTCTTGCATAGGCTGTCAGACACATCAAAGGCCACAAAGGAAAGACTAGAAAAGATTGGGCAACACAAGCTTGGGCCTGGTGGTTATTCGAATTTTGCGGCACGAATTGTAAGTATCAGAAAACCAATAATGCATCTAAATAATAAATTGCAAATTATTTTCATTTTATTGCGCCGAAAAATGTAAATTAATGATGTTATGCAAATATGCAGGCCAACTGATTCAAATAAGTTCCCACTGAGGAATACTTGAAGCTTGGCTTCCAGCACGGCTTTGAAGTTGTTGTTGAACACCGAAAAAGCTTGTCTGGGCAAACACGACCTTCTAGTGATCCATATGGTGCACAGGTATATAAAATATATATAGTTTAATGAAGATTTATTACTTATGCAATCTATTCGTTATAAATAATTGACATAAAATATTGAGTCTGTTTTTAGCAGGAAAGCAATGATCCCCTTAATGTCAAGGATGGACAAAAACAAATCAAAGATCATGCTTCGAATCATGTTAATGAATTTATTCATATGCTAGAATTTTATATATAGCATTGCAGATGGTGAACACTAATTGTAATTATCCATATTTCAACTGCAGAGCATGTAGAGGGTCACACTATACAGGTTGAGTGTGGACAGGAATATGAAGAACATGATGTGGCCACAACAGGTAAAAAAACACCTTTGTAATGTTTTTTTTAAATGAAATACTTGTCATTATAATTATAACAAAATATATCGATGTAACATTTTCACATTATTACAGCAAATCCAAACCCCTTGCCGCAAAATCCACTTCGCGAGCACTCTACGAGGAAGACATCATGACAAGTTGATGAAGCAGAAAGAACTGAAGGACAAGTTCCAGAATATTAGCTTCTTGTTTATTTTGTAAAGAGAATAAAAATTAGAAAGAAGTGACTGAAGAAATATTGCAGAATTATTTTTGATAATATTATGTCCTACATGATTTTTTGCCTACTGAATGAATGAATGGTTTAATGAATGTTAGCTTTTATTGAATGAATGTGTTGACTCAATGAATGAATGGCTTAATGAATCTTAGCTTTAATTGAATGAATTGTAAATGTTTGTTTATGATGAAATCTACATGAATTTGCACGTAAAAAAAAATTTCAAGTACATGCATTGGGTATGGGGAATTGAGAGTGATGTGAGGGGGGGGAGGGCCCATAAGAGCTTCCACCTTCACATGGTTGGCCCTGTTCAGTAGAGAATATTAAATTATTCTCAAAATAGAGAGGAGCTCAATGAATGACTACGGTGCTGCCTTTCTACAACCCACTCACGTGTCATCTAAATTTTGACAATTTCTTGGGGCTTGTTATGAAACTAAAGCATCTTATCCTACTTTCCAAGCCTCTGAAAAGGTAATGAATTATCCATTTCCCACAGTTATTTATTTGAAGCATTATTCTCATAGCATGTATTCCATGACTGATAAAATTTCTTCTGGTGTATAATTATGTTCGAGTACACAGGGTACTACCAAAGGACCGAACACCAAGAGCAACCACTTCACACAAACAGATCACAGATCAACACATCGATGTTTTGATGTGGTTTAAACCCTCTTGAGGGAAACACTCCACGGCCCCGGCCAAATAGCTTCTACGAGACAATTTATTATGCAAAGAAAGAAAGTTACAAATGAGCTTCTCATAATCGATCAACTAAACAATGACCCTCCATGCTCTTTAAATAGAGATCATGGACCAATCGGGTGTTAAGCCATGGATCAAGGTTAGGTTTGATCTAAGAGAAGTTGAGCCGTCGGATCACTCTATGTCGGAAACATATCGTGACCGTCGAATTAAGTATTTACAAATGCATACTAATGCATACTAAAGAAACACACTATCCCTAACGGATATATTACACAAGTTGATCTTAACTAACTCCTAAGTGTCTAAATATCCTAACATCCCCCCTTAAGAACAACTTGGGATAGGATTGAAGGATTTACAAAAGTGACACTATTAGGAGAAGGAAGGAGGCATTAGAGCCTATCCCCCCTTAATGACAAGTTCCTGAACTCCTAACATAGATCGAAGTTTAGAAAACTTCGCTTCTATAAGATACTTGGTGAAGATGTCTGCAACTTGATCATCTGTAGGGCAAAAGGGCACTTCAAGAACCCGATCATGAACAAGATTTCTGATGAAGTGCATATGTAGCTTAATGTGTTTGCTGCGTTGATGTAGAACTGGATCTTTGGCGAGCTTGATGGCACTTTGATTGTCGCACCAAAGTGGAGTAGGCTGCTGCTGCTCGAATCCAAACTCTGAAAGGATCTGTCGAAGCCATAAAGCTTCCTGACTGGCATTAACTGCTGCTCGATATTCTGCCTCTGCTGAAGAAAGAGCAAGAGCTTGTTGTTTCTTACAAGCCCAAGTAATAGGTCCAGATCCCAGACTGAAAACATAACCTGCAGTAGACTTTCGATCATCAGGATCGCCGGCCCAATCTGAATCAGTGAAACCAACCAACAAAGGTTTCCCCCCTGTATTGTAATGAATCCCAAACTGAACTGTACCTCGAATATATCGAAGTATTCTTTTAGCTGCTTTCCAGTGACTTTCATGAGGTGTCTGCATATAATGGGCAACTCGACTAACGGCAAAGGAAAGGTCAGGACGGGAATGAGTCAAGTATAAGAGACTACCAACAAGCTAACGATACAAGGTGGCATCGACTTTAGGTGAAGTACAAGTGGCAGAAAGTTTGACTCCATACTGGAAGGGAGAAGGGGCTGGTGTACAATCTTCTATGTGAAAGCGACGAAGAAGGTCACAAGCATACTTAGACTAAGAAAGAAAGATTCCTTCTTTGGTTTGCAGGACCTGGAGACCAAGAAAATAATGCAAATGTCCTAAGTCTGACATTTCAAAATTTTGTTTAAGACTGGATTTCACATGGGTTATAAGCTTAGGGTCACTACCAGTAAGAATAAGGTCATCAACATATAGAACAAGTATGATGAGATGGTTTCCTACTTTCTTGGTATAGACATTGGGGTCAGAATGGCATCTAGAAAAACCAGTGTCAAGGAAAAAGTTATCCATTTTGGCATACCAAGCTCTAGGAGCTTGCTTAAGGCCATATAAGGATTTCTTAAGGCGACAGACAAAGCTAGATTTATTCTGAACATAGCCAGGAGGTTGTTCCATGTAAATTTCCTCCTGTAAATCACCATGTAAGAAGGCAGACTTGACATCCATTTGATGGACTTCCCAGTTGTGTAAGGCTGCAAGGGAAAGAACAAGGTGGATGGAGCTCATTTTTGCGACGGGAGCAAAGGTTTCATTGTAGTCAATCCCTTCAACTTGGGAAAAACCTTTGGCAACTAACCTTGCCTTAAGTCTTTCAACACTTCCATCTGATGCATACTTAGTTCTGTAGACCCATTTACATCTGACAAGTTTTCTTCCTTTTGGAAGAGGTACAAGATCCCAAGTATCGTTCGCCATTAAGGAACGATATTCTTCATCCATGGCTGCATCCCAATCTGGATTCCCTGAAGCTTCTGCAAAAGTTTATGGATCATGATTCTCGGAAACTTGAGCCAAAAGAGAAGAGGCTCACTGAAACTGAGAACGTGTTCGACGTTGATCTCTAGGATCACCGGCAAGATCACCAGCTGCTTCACATGTTGAACGGACCCATCGAGGAAGCAATTGTGCTGGTGCAACTGGAGGAACATGAGCAAGCGGAGGTGGATTTTCATCCTCACTGTCATCATCAGAAACTGGAGTTGGAAACCTGTCAAGGAAGTTGGAAGAAGAAGAAGGAGGCACAAACGCCGAATCAGGCTCGTAGTCCAAAGATGGCACAATCGCCGAGTTAGGCTCGCAGGCCAAGAGATTTTCATCAAATTTAACATCTCTTCTAATGATTATAGCATGAGAATGTGGTTGAAGAAGTCTATAACCTTTTACATCTTCAAAATATCCAACAAATATGCACTTTTCACTTTTGGGCTGCAATGCTTTCCGTTTTTCATCCGGAATGTGAGCCCATGCTTCACTACCAAACACACGAAAGTGACTTACATCAGGTTTAATTTTACTCCATGCTTCTTCCGGTGTTATACCTTGTAATGCTTTTGTGGGGGTGCGATTAACTATGTAATTTGCACAATTTATGGCTTCAGCCCAAAATTGAAGACTTAGTCCCTTAGATTGGATCATACAATTAGCCATTTCTTTTAAAGTGCGGTTCTTCCGCTCAGCTACACCATTTTGTTGTGGTGTATATGGAATAGTGTGCTGTTGTTGGATGCCTTGTTCAGTGCAGAAAGTAGTGAATTGTTTGTTAACATATTCTCCTCCATTGTCAGATCTTAACTTAATAATTTGATGACCAGATTGTTTTTCAACAAGGGCCTTGTAGGCCAAGAACATGTTAAATACTTCGCTCTTAAGTTTTAGGAAATAAACCCAAGTGCGTCTGGTGTAATCATCAATGAAAGTTAAGAAATATTTGAAACCAGAAAAGGAAGCAGATGGAAGAGGACCACACAAGTCATTATGCACAAGCTCCAAGGGAACCGAGGTGTGCCAAGAGGCACGTTTGTCAAAACTGTCCTGATGATGTTGTCCGAGTACACAACTGGAACAAACACCATCTCTGCAAGATACCATCGGAAGACTTGTCACCATATTTTCTTTACATAGTTGTTGCAATGAGCGATAATTTAAGTGACCAAATCGCTCATGCCAAAGTTTGCTCAAGTTATCACTATGAGCAACAAAAACTGAAGGGAAAGGTGATGACCCAAAGTTGTTAAACTTGTACAACCTGGTAATATCATCAACAATTCCGGTAGCTAAGACCTGTTGAGGATCTTTAAAATCCTTGATTACAACTTGGTGAGGTGTAAAGGTCACAGTTTTACCTTCACCAGAATGAGTGATCTGATAGACTGATAACAAATTGCAGAAAATTCTTGGAACACATAGTACATCACTAAAATGACCATTATCTACTGGAACTGTTCCAGCTCCTACAACACTTAGAGATCTATCATCACCAACAAATATTTGTTTGGTGTTACATTCATGCATAGTAGAAAAGATGGCTTGATCCTTAGCCATATAATAAGATGCTCCAGAATCAATGAGCCATTCATTTGAAGTAGAAGAAGAAGATGCATTATAAGAATAACCAGAAGCACAAAGTGCATGTCCATGAGAGGCAAATTCTGAAGGCGAATCTAAGCTGATGTGGTGCTTCTTCATTGCTGCTTCCAAGGTTGACATCTTCTTGAAACACTTAGATTCATCATGATTATCTTTCCCTCAATAGTTGCAATGACGCTCAGTCTTCTTGCCTTTTGGCTTGGATCCTTTGTCATTTTTTAAAGAAGGAGCTGACTGAGAGGGTTTGGACCCTTGTTTGACTTATTATTGCAAAAATTTTGTTTCTTGGGAGGCTTGGACTTTTTTTCTGTTGGGACAATAAGGCTTTCCCAGATGTATCTGCATTGTTGATTATTCCAAGATGAATGAGTTTATCTTGTTCTCTAATCAAGGAATCACAAAAGGATTCAAGACTAGGCTCTTGATAGCTAGCTGCATTCAAGGATTCTTTCATGGAGTAAAATGTAGATACAAAAACAGAATATTCAGGTCCAAGTTTGGAAAGAATATGATAAATGCATTGTTTGTCTTCCCTCTCAATCTTACATTCTGCACATAAGAGTTTAAGAGTTTTGTACTTAGATAAATAATCTTGAATGCATGAAAAGTCACTTGGATTTAAAGAAATCAACTTATTTTCAAGTTGGTGACCTCGAATTTCATTGTGTTTACCAAACACAGATTCCAACTTGTCCCAAGCAGCATTAGGTTCATCAATTCCAGATATGTGGAATCGCAAATCAGTAGAGATTGACATCCCAATCAATCCACGAGCTTTGTCACATCTATTTGCCCATTTTATTTTCTTATCATCATCAGTGGGTTCTTTTTCTTTCCCTGTTGTAATTCTGAAAAGTCCCCTACTTCGTAGAACATCCTCCATACGAGATTTCCATGAGAAATAGTTGGAACTGTTAAGTAGAATATCACAAAGAGCGGCCATATTTGTAAATTAATGGCTGTAAAAGTAGAAACCAATAGTCTGGATGTGAAGAGCTCGAAAAAATAGGTTGTTTCAAAAAAAACGGCACTGAAAACGGACTCTGTATGATGAAGTTATGCTTGAACAAAGAAACTGTTAAAGATGTCCCCAATAGTGACGTGGCAGCTAGAGAATGTCCAGCAAAAAAAAGAACCACCCTCTTCCCAAGATGAACCTTTTGACAATCACTTTACAAGAAAGTTGCTTTAAGTGAACCACTTTTGTAAAATAAGTGATTTCACTTTTACAATGATATTACTTTTAAATAGTGCAACAATAAAAAAAACTTAAGTGACTCACTTGTATTTTTATTTTTTATTATTTAAGTGAGATGCACTTTTACAATAAAGTAACTTGAAATTAGAAATTGCATGCACTTTTTCTTTTAAAAGTAACTTCCTAAGACTTGAACTCAAGACCTATTAAGGAATAAAGCAACTTTGAACCAAGTGAGCTAGATTAAAAGGTATGTAAAATATGGGAAAGAGGAAGGGGGCTTTTTTTTTTTTTTTTTACTCTTCTCGCTCAGTTTGCGTGCTTGCCATTTTTCCTGCAAAACAAACCACAAATCGAAACAAAAAAAAAAATTCCACACTTGTGGAGTTAGATCTTGTAAGCTTGCCCAGAAAGTTTACGTTTTCTCTCTGTTTCTAATTTGCCGAGATCGCGCAAGGTGCACGGCAAAGAGCATACGCAGCCGAGAAAAACCCTTTCCCTTTCTGTTTCTGATTTTTCGAGATCGCTCAAGGTGCACGGCAAAGAGCATACACAGACGGGAGAGCAACAATCCGAACCAAAAAAAAATTAACAGTAAAAAAAAGATGAAATATGAGATTTTTTCTTTTCAAAAAACGAAATAAAAAAAAATGCATCACTGTAACATTATACCTTCAGATCTGATGAAATACGTATTTCTAGAGCAACCGGGAACCGTTTTCGATCAAAAGAAAACTATTTCCCAATGGAAACGACGCTCCGGACGCAATGGAACACCTCCCACAGCCCAAAAATGCACAGAAATACCAGAACTAGAAACCCTTTCGAGTTTCGGCAACAGTAATTCAAGATCTAGATCATAACCGGAAGCGGCACTTCATAAAAGCTATGATACCATGTTCGGGTACACAGGGTACTACCAAAGGACCGAACACCAAGAGCAACCACTTCACACAAACAGATCACAGATCAACACACCGATGTTTTGACGTGGTTTAAACCCTCTTGAGGGAAACACTCCATGGCCCCGGCCAAATAGCTTCTATGGGACAATTTATTATGCAAAGAAAGAAAGTTACAAATGAGCTTCTCATAATCGATCAACTAAACAATGACACTCCATGCTCTTTAAATAGAGATCATGGACCAATCGGGTGTTAAGCCATGGATCAAGGTTAGGTTTGATCTAAGAGAAGTTGAGCCGTCGGATCACTCTATGTCGGAAACATATCGTGACCGTCGGATTAAGTATTTACAAATGCATACTAATGCATACTAAAGAAACACACTATCCCTAACGGATATATTACACAAGTTGATCTTAACTAACTCCTAAGTGTCTAAATATCCTAACAAATTGTAGTGTTGAAATTTTACTATGGCTATTTCACTCATCCCTTGGAACTTGTTACAAATAGCCTTGGGAAACATTTTGAAATTTCAGAAGAAAATTTGGCATTTTGATGTGATCAGTGGTATTATATACTTTGATTTGGTGTTGTCCATGTTTCCTCAGGTGAACTCTTGTTACCCATTATTTTACTTGAATATTATTGTAATTTACATTATTAAATTAAAATGTTCATCAAACGTAAAATAATCATTTTAATGTTGTTTTTCTTCATTGAGACTACTGAGACTGTATTTTTTTAGGTTCATTTCGTTATTTTCATAAACAAGCAAATATTCCAACACCTCTACAAAAATTCCCAACATTGTAATGTCATTTTCCTCACTTGTAGGTTCTTAACTTAGAAGATAAAGCTCCTTGTATATTTTATGTCCTTGAATAACCATGGCTCAACATTCTATTACATTTGGTCTAGATTATACCAATGGAAACGTAGTGCCTGAAACATCAATAGATTTTGGGGAGTAAGACAACCATGAATTTCCCCATTTAAAAATTTAATGGCATATGTGTTGATTAAGCATATAACCAATAGGCTAAACTATTATGAATCATATTCATATCAAAGCAATGTATCCTTAGTCATTATAAGTTTAAGTAGTTCATCTATGGGTAAGGATATTATTTTAAATGAGCATATTCAAGATCAAAATATACAACTAAGGGAGAAGCTACGAAAATGAGAGAAGATTTTCAAACTTGTATAACTCTAGACATTGAAATATTTAATTACTTTTGTGAGGAAATAGTTAGTGAGACACCAAAAATCCATTACCAATGTTATGGTGAGCTAGGAATTGTGTACAATTCATCTCATGTAGTTGGGAGAGATGGTGAATCAATTGAATAATCACTAAGAGGAAAGGTGTATCAAATGATTGCACAACTATAATAATAATTGGCAGTTGAGGAGGAGAGTTGGTCAAAACTCTAGGTAGAATTCCAAGTGACGAAGGAAGATAGAAAATACACCACTTCTATAGTAGGTGCTTGTGCAGTGACCAATGAAAACATGGTAAGCAAGTCTAAACTTTTGTCATTTTGATTCATCGGAAGAATCTTTTGGTAGTTTTGAATTACAAATCAAAGAAATAGGTTCTAAACTTATCATGAAACATTTGGGATAAAATAGCCAAGGGTTTAGAAAGAATGTCCAATGGATTAAATACCTCATTATAGTGTACCCTATTATGTGGCATGAAGGATTAGTGTTTTGTGATAAAGAGGAAATGAGTTAATGCTCCAAGATATGGAATATTGTGAGCATGTTGAGGCAAAAGCCAATCTTTAAAATGTTTGTTTGTAAGAGAATTTAATACTACAAGCTTACCATTATCAAGTAAAAAGATACTAAAGCAATTGCCACTTCAAATTAAGAAAAGACAACATCAAAGAGAGTATGCAATAATCCATTACTCTAGCAATCTTGTGCAATCTTGAAGAAGGGTAGCAAGAATATGACTGTGAATTATAAGACTAGGATTAGGGTAGCTATGAAGCTCATATATTTTTTCACGGGCTATCTGTATTTTTTTTAAAGTCCACATAACCGTCGGATATCCGACATCCACTTCTAAAGAATCTGATGTCGTCGCCATACCACCGACGGCTAAAGGCGTCGAATTTCATTCTTCTTACAATTCAAATACCATTGCATATCTGACGGCCACTTCTAAATAATCCGATGCCATCGCCATACCACCGATGGCTAAAGGCGTCGGATTTTAGACTTCTTACAATTCTAATGTCATCGCATAGCTGACGACCACTTCTAAATGATCCAACATCGCCGCCATACCACCAATGGCTAAAGGTGTTGGATTTGATGTCAATCATGTTGGATATCGGACCTCCTATAAAGTAAGAGTTGTCGGATATCCGACCTCCTATAAAGTAAGCGTTGTCTGATATCTGACCGCTTATAAAGTGATAGTTGTCTGATATCCGACATCCTATAAAGTACGATGTGTCAAATATGCGATGGAAATGTTAAAAGAAACGTTGTCGGATATACGACCGGACGATGTCAGATATCCGACGAGTTCATTTATTGTCATATATCGGCCAAAGTGCCACCGACGTTTAAAAAATAAGATGCTTGTTGGATGGTCGACAACATGATGTCAAAAATCGGACATCTATGCCATCGGATTTTGGGTTCAAAAATCCTAGTGACTTGTCAAGTGCACACCCCTTGCATACATCACTATGATCTGTACTAAACTCTGGCACGCATGTCACCATATCTTTCAACATCCTCAGAGTTGGATGATTCAAATGGGCCATCCTCCTATGCCACAAATTACATAAATCACAATTGTGTTTATTGTTTCTATGTGTAACGACATGATAAAGCTGAAAACTGAGTTTTTATAGCTTTTCACATTGGACACCAATCCTCAATGTTGTAGTTTCATTGGATCCCTTAGGATGAATGAGTACATGCCCATCTCGGAAAAGTACCACAAATCCCTGATCCTCAATGGTGGAAACTAATATCAAATTCTTCTTCAACACAGGGACATACAAAACATCCCTCACCGTCATGGACTCTCTAGACTCCCTCTAAAAGGAGATTATCCCTCGTCCAATTGCCTTAATAAAGGTGTCATATCCAAGTACAACCTCAAGGTCTATACCACTCTTGGTAATATCTGTATTACTCAAGAACACGAGTCATATGGTTGGAGGCTCCACTATCTATGTACCAAACACTGGTAGTAGATGCACTCAAGGATTGACAAGTAATCATGGAAAATTCCTTGTCAACCTTAATGGAATACTCTTCCACATCTGCTAAAGTCAATGAATGACAAGTAATCAGGGAAAATTACTTTTCAAACTTAGTTGCATACTCATCAACTTCAGCCGAAGCTGTAGTCTGTTGCTTCTTCTTCTTCTTCTTAGGACACACAACTACAAAGTGCCCCATCTTGTTGCATGAAAAACACTTTATCTTGCTTGTATCCTTTTTTTTCTCACCCTGCTGCTTCGCCCCACCCTTGCAACCCTTCTTAGACTTCTTCTTTCCTTTTGTTGCAAGTGCCACATCCTCCTCATCATTACCTGTGGATGAACTCCCCTAAACACATCCTCTTTGGGTTTCTTCCTAAATGAATCCATCCCAAAGACGATCCCAATTGGGTAGATTTTCCCTTGCTACAACAGCCTCAATGAAAACAACCCATTGCTTGGTTACCCCATTCAAATATGTCCTTACCAGTTCATTATTAGAAACCACCTCCTCAATTGCTCCAATATCATCTCTAAATTGTGTTATCCTAGTAAGATAAGTGGCAACATTTTCAATTCTGGTCATTTTAATGCTCTTCAGTTTCTCCCTCAATACCATCTTCTTATTTTCATTGGAACTCTAGTACAACCTAGTTAAGGAATCCCACATCTGATAGGCATTGTCCTTACCAGTCACATGCAGAATCACATGGTCCTTGATGGAATCAAGGATGATTATTTTGGCCTTTATGTTCTTTTTGGTGAACTCAACCAAAGCAGTTGCATCTATAGGCACTGTCACAAGTTTCATTGTTGTATGTTAATTTTTGAGCATTAATTCAACATACTCTAGGATCTTTACTAAGAGAATAACATGTACAGCATATCAAGCATGTATCAAGCATATCAAACAATCACATAAGACAATGGACACACAGAGTTTCACTGGGGAAAACCATAAAGGTGAAAAACCCCACAACTTCCTCAGAGATAGAGAGAGAAATGATACAACCAAAGTACAAGAGATAGTCTTCTCCTAGCAGCTGATCCTCCTCCTCACATGTGCACCACTTTTCGAGTGATGGAAGAGTGAGTAATGAGATGATGAAATAGAGATCTCCCGATCTCTATTTATACTTTTCCTGTCTTTCCCAATAAACCAGTGGGGGCGACTTGTCTATCTTAGCCTAATAACCCATGGTTAACTTAATCAGGGGCCAACCCCACACATGGTGGTCTAATAACCCATCGGAAAGTTACGACACTTGCGACACTTGTCAATACAAATGATGACACTTCCATATAGAGGAATAATAACATCTCTATAGGAGTACAAATATACATAGGTGAAATACATTCCGAAGTTACATATACATCAACATTGTAATGTTCACAAAACTCACACTTCTATAGAGGCAACACTATCCTCTCTTTCCATGGATTGAAATTACCAGCCCCATCCAACTTGTCCTCAACTCTCAACCCTATATCCATGATCTTCACAACTGAAATATAACAAATGCAAGTTCTGCCTCGGTGAAAAAGCTAACCCTCTCTTTCACAGATCTAGTCTTTACTCTCACATGTATGATCTTTGTTATCACAAATCTGATAAATATGGCGTGTTTCCACTCTAATCTTTCAACTGTGCTCTGATACCATGTAATTTTTTATTATCTGACATCAACCTAGTTTCAAGTCTCAATGAATGATATTTTAATGCCTAAACCTAATTGTGTTGCTCCGAGAAAATATATAAGCATAAACAAATATTTATTTAGAAACACATGAATTCATTTACTCTTTTAGATCAATAATATCCACACACACATAAATAATTGACATAGATATTTTTGGTCAATATGATGCATGAAAAAAATCTTGCAAGAAAACCAGTGACGGAGTAGAAGTTCGTTTATTATCTCAAGTAGATTTTTTTCCAAGTTGAAACAACACCCATAGGGGCTTTTACTTTCCACTACACTACCTACCCACTCAGAATATATATAGCCAATCAACTGTACTCCATCCCCTCTCTCATAGTTCAGTCAGCAGTCCATTGTACCTCTAAAATACATGAGCACTTGCTTTGATACCACCCAGTGCACTCTCATGGTATCCATCATATACTCACTTAATGTATTGACAGCATAGCACAGATCTGGCCTAGTGTTGACCAGATATGTCAAATATTCAATAAGTTGACGGTACCTAGTGGGATCAACCAACTCACTCTCAAAAGCTACCAGCTTCTTCCAGTTGGTTTTCATAGGTGTCGCCATAGGCCTACAGTCCTCCACTTGAAATATCCTCATAATTTCAACTGTGTATCTACCCTATCCCAGAAATATATGTGTTAAGTTTAGCAAAAAAAATCACAACAATAACATAAGCAAGATCACTGAAAGAAACACAATCACAAGATAGACACAAATTTATCCTGGGAAACCCTCATGGGGTAGAAAACCCAGCAAAACTTCCTCAATATAGATGATCAAAAGTACAAAGACAAAATCCCAAAGCAAGAGATCCTTCTCCTTTGCAGATATCTCTCTCTCTCTCTCCTATGTGCAATCCACAAGTGAGTGTGTGTTCAAATGAGAGACACAAGACCTCTATTTATACTTTATCTTTCACTGGACATTTTCCCTAACTAGGTCAGCCCCTAACTAATTGACCCAATGTTGACTGGATCAACCTATCTAGGGGACTTAAACACCCCATTACAAAATGACTCAAGGGGATCTATTGCCCCGACTTACAAGAGAGGATTTACCTCAATGACTTTACATAATCAAATATAATAATGACATTCCGATGGAGGAATAAAACATCTCCGAATAAATACAAATAGAATATTATTTGAAATTACAATATTTTAACACTCCCCCTTAACGAGAAGGGTATTCTACTCCCAACAGCAACATCAACTGTAGGATCAAGGAGAGAGATCATCATCAACAACATCATAGTGATACATCTATAAATCATTGGAATTTTTCTTCAATCATCATCAGCAACTGGAACGGCTGCTGGAACATCTTCAGTACTGGAACATCAACATCTACAGTACTGAGTCTTCATCTTTTGCAGCACTCAATCACTCGATCATCTATAGCATCATCATCTGGATCTCTCAATCAACAGCATCATCTAGATCTCTCGATCAACAACATCATCTGGATCTCTCGATCAATAGCATCATCTATATCTCTCGATCAACAGCATCATCAATATATGGATCTCTCGATCAACAGCATCATAAATATCTGGATCTCTCGATTAACAACATCATATATATATAGATCTCTCGATCAACAGCATCATAATCTGCAATACACATGATCCAATTACGGGATGATCAATCCCTCTCACTTTAGGACATAAGTCCAAGGATGATACAATCTTGATCCACTTGCAGGATGATCAATCCCTATCACTTTACGACATCACACCATGTCTAAGGATGATGCAATCCTGATCTACTTACGGGATGATCAATCCCTATCACTTTAAGACACCACACCATGTATAAGGACGATGCAATCCTGATCTACTTACGGGATGATCAATCCCTATCACTTTAAGACACCACACCATGTCTAAGGACGATGCAATCCTGATCTACTTACGGGATGATCAATCCCTATCACTTTAAGACACCACACCATGTCTAAGGACGATGCAATCTTGATCTACTTACGGGATGATCAATCCCTATCACTTTAAGACACCACACCATGTCTAGGGATGATGCAATCCCCTCGTCAACTTAGACAAAGTCTAAGGACCACTCACAAAGACACAAGTATTCGGATTCATTTAGGACTAAAGTCCGGGGATGATGCAATCCACTCATCAAATTAGACCAAGTCTAAGGACCACTCATTGACCTCATCATTGGTACAGGAATCCTCATCATCAACCTCATCATTGGTACATGCACCCTCATCATCGACCTCATTGTCGGTATAGGAATCCTCATCATCGACCTCATCATCAGTACATGCATCCTCATCATCGACCTCATCACTCCCCCTTTTGAGGAGGGTCCTTTGAACTACACCAAGCTTGTCTCGAAAATACTCAAACTTTACTCGAGATAGAGGTTTGTTCAATACATCAGCAACTTGCTCATCAGTGCTCACATACTCAAGATTTATAGCTCCCTTCTGCACCATATATCGTATATAGAAATATCGGATCTCTATGTACTTTGACTTATCATGGAACACTGGATTCTCCGTTATCTTGATACAACTCTGGTTGTCACACACTATCACAATGGAGTCCATCTCTAAGTCAAATAGTCCTGACAACAACTTTCGAAGCCATATGGCTTCACAACTAGTAGAGCAAGCTGCTATATATTCCGCTTCAGCTGTGCTGAGAGCCACACTGGATTGCTTCCTTCTAAACCATGAAATCATAGCAAATCCCAGACAATAACATCCACCCGATGTTCTCTTTCTATCTACGACACTTCCATCCCAATATGCATATGTATAACCATACAGAGTGAAGTCATGATCTCCAAGATAATATAGACCAAAATCTATCGTACCTTTTAGGTACCTCATCACATGCTTTGCAGTGTTCAGGTAAACATGTCTAGGCTCAACTAGATACTGACTCGGGGTGTTCATAGCAAAGCATATATCTGGCTTGGTATTCGTGAGATACATCAATGACCCAATGATCTATTTGTACCGAGCCACATCCACTAATTCTGACGATGTATCAGTTAGCAAATTCAAGTTGGTATCCATGGGAGTGGCCATGGCTTTACAATCCAACATATCAAACCTTTTCAAGATTTCCACAGCATACTTTCCCTGGTTGAGAAATGTTCCTTTTGGGCCTTGCCGTACTTCCAATCCTAGGAAGTAATGCATCAATATGAGATCTTTCATCTCAAATTTTGTTGCTAGCTTCTTCTTGCTTTCCATGATCTATTTCTCATTTCCTATCAGAAATATATCATCCACATACAGTAATAGTATGACAAGTTCATCATCCATAACCTTAAGGTAAAGGTTAGGGTTAGCTTTACTTTTGGTATAGCCCAAGCTTGTCAAAAAACTATCAATTCTTCCATAGAAAGCTCTGGGAGCTTGCTTCAATCCGTACAGAGCTTTCTTCAACTTGCATACGTGAGTTCTTCTATCTTCAACTTCAAATCCTTGTGATTTTTCTATGTTCACTTCTTCCTCAATTACACCATTCAGGAAGGTTTTATTCGCATCCATCTAATGTAGACTGCACTTCATCATGGATGCAAGTGCCATTATCGTTCTAATGGAAGTGTACCTTGCAACTGGTGCAAATATTTCTTCATAGTCAATTCCCTCTTTGTGAGAGAATCCCCTAGACAAAAACCTTTCCTTATACTTTTCAATTCTACCATCGGTAGCATGCTTTATCTTGTATATCCACTTGGAGGATACCACACTCTTGTCTTTTGGTTTGGGAACTATATCCCAAACATAATTCTTCATTATTGATTCATACTCCTTCATCATTGCTTCTACTCATTCTTTCTTCTAAACTGCTTCTTCACAACTGGTAGGTTCTTGATCTACAAGATCACACACCAAAGCCACATAGCTTGAAAATGGATTTGGTTTCTTGCTTACTCTTATGGAGCCTTTGGAGCTCCATACTTCTCAGTATATTGAATAATTTCTCGAGCCCAAGTTGTTTGCTCAATATCTTGATCACACCATGAGTCTGGCATCTCATCATAATCAACTTCCTCTATTTGATTTCATAATTCTTTTATAGTTGAACCATTGTCACTTGTTCTTCCGGAACAAGTCTCATCATTCTTCATTTGTAGGTGAATGTTGTGCGATACTTCCTACTAGTCAAATTCAATAGCATGGTTAGAAACATCTCATAATCTCCAAATATATGCATAAAAACATAAGTCACACTATCTTATCCAATGCTACAACATTCATCCATATCCCCTATTCATATGGTAACTTTATAGATGCCTTCCATCTCTACCAGGTCGTTATTAAGAGTATGCACTAATCCCAATATGTCAACAAAGAGGTTTCATTCTAGATAAGTAGCAATGGAATGTTGTATAGAACCATAGGATACTTACCCATCACATGCATGAAACTGCAAACATCCTAACACACATCCTAAATAAATGTGTATACAACTAGATAGTATCATTTAAACAATGTGATAGAAATGACAATTCAAATACTTATCTTTGTTTGTTTGGTAGGATCTCTTGATATTCTTTCCTTTTGCACATCCTTTGCAAATGCCTTCATGATTGATCTTCAAATCTGGTAATCACATCACTCCTTTTCTCACATGGGGTAGTGCTTTGTAGTTGATGTGGGAAATCCTTCTATGCCATAGTTCACCTGGGCTAGTGGTTTCATGAACAAGGGTTGTTTCTGAATGTCCCTCGAGTTTGTATAAGCCTCCTTCTTCTTCACCAATGATAACTGCATCTTCAATTGATTTTCCTTTAGGCCACATATGTACTTGTCCATCTATGAATGCAACCCTATATCATTTCTTATCTAATGCTGAGATAGAAAGTAAATTCTTCTTCAAACCTAGTACAAATAAGACTTCCTTCATTTTCATGGGGGTTCCAGAATCAAGCTTGTAGCTTGCTTCACCAATTCCTTTGATAGGATATTGATAGTCATCTCCTAATGATACCTTCTGAGAAGAGTTCTTCTCTTCAAGTTTTGATAGAGTTTTCTTTTGTCTTGTTATGTGCTTTGAAGCACCACTATCAATAAGCCATGTATCTTCTCCAGGTTTTACAGACCCAGAGAGTGTAAAGAATAGAACATACTCTTCTGCATCTTCTTCTTCTACCTTAGCTCTTTTCCTTTGAGGTCTTTCTTCCTCTTCTTCTTCACTATCATCTTATGTTAGATGTGCTTGATGTCTTTTGTTATGGGAACTCTTCTTGTGTTCCCCTTTCTTTGATGGACAATCTCTAGCAATGTGTTTTATTTTGTGACAATTGAAGCACTTGAAAGAAGAGTAGTCCCTTATTGAATTGTTGCCTCTTCTCCTTTGGAAATTCTTGGGAGGTTGAGACTCCTTGTGGCTCTCCCTCTTGAAGTTAGATATGATTATTCTTCTCTTAGTATGGGTGGCTAGGGATTGATCATCTTCTTTAAGTAGAGCTTCTCTATTGGCTACTCTAGCCTCTTCTTGGATGCAATCTTCCCATACAATGTCAAACTTCATGCTTTCCTTTCTGGCACACATGGTCTGGATGAATGAATCCCAAGGTCTAGTGAGACCATTGAGAGAAATCATAACTAGTTCATCTTCATCAAGGGAGTCTCCAATTGCTTCTAGTTGCTCCTTGAATTGGGAGACCCGTATGAAGTAGTCTTGGATAGATTCTCCTTGGCTCATCTTGGTGCTCTTCAATTGAGCTCTCAAATTCATCTTCCTATTGATGTTTCTTCCATCATACATTCTGGCTAGGGGATCATACATTTCCTTCGGGGTCTTCTTGGATGACACTTGAGGAATCAAGTGGTATTTGATAGAATCAACAATCATTCTCTTTTCCTTAATCAGGTCCTTCTTGTGCTTCTCCTTAGCTTCATCTTCTTCAGGTTCTGTAACTTCATCCTTGGTGTGTTTGGAAAGATCATTCTCTTCAAGAATGAGACCAATCCCATATTTCCATGCTTGGAAATTCTCTATGCCTTCTAGATTATCCTCAAGCTTAGTGCTTAGGGCCATCTTATCCAGGAGGTCACCAAAAATTGAAAATTCTCAAAATGCAAAACTGACCTTACCAGGAGATGTGCTTTACTGGGGCGAGTTGATTGGCACACTTGCTTTCTGGAGATTCCAACTTTTCACGCTTCAAAATTGACTTGCAAATTTCGGGTCTGCAATGGAATTCTAGTTCGCAATTTTTCTGGTTTTCTGGTTTTCTGTAGTTTCTAGTCCAAAAGTCAAACTAGGGTTTGACTTTCCCAGATATCTACCCACTCAAAAACTTCGATCTAGGGCTCAAAATTTCACTTTTGAAGAGGTGTATCTTTCTATGCAATCAAATTTCAAAAAATTCCAACTTTGACATAAACCCTAATTTCTTGTTGGAGGAAGAAGAGAGAGATTTTTACCTCGTGAAAGATGTCTTATTCAATCTAGCTCTTATACCATGTTAAGTTGAGCATAAAAATTCACAACAATAACATAAGCAGGATCACTAAAAGAAACACAATCACAAGATAAACACAAATTTATCCTGGGAAACCCTTATGGGGTAGAAAACCCAACAAAACTTCCTCAATATAGATGATCAAAAGTACAAAGACAAAATCCCAAAGCAAGAGCTCCTTCTCCTTTGTAGATATCTCTCTCTCTCTCATATGTGCAATCCACAAGTGAGTGTGTGTTCAAATGAGAGACACAACACCTCTATTTATACTTTATCTTTCACTGGACATTTTCCCTAACTAGGTCGGCCCCTAACTAATTGCCCAATGCTGACTGGGCCTACCTCTCTAGGGGACTTAAACACCCCATTACAAATGACTCAAGGGGATCTATTGCCCCGACTTACAAGAGAGGATTTACCTCAATGACTATACATAATCAAATATAATAATGGCATCCCAACGGAGGAATAAAACATCTCTAAATAAATAAAAATAGAATATTCTTTGAAGTTACAATATTTTAACAATATGCCCATCCTCCTGCCAAACCACCACACCCAAGAAGTAATGCACCAGTCTTATGTCTTTCATCTCAAACTTTGAAGCAAGATCGTTCTTACAGCTAGCTATGAGTTTCTTTGCTCATGTAATAAACAAAACATCCACATACAATACCAGAATGAGTGGATCCCCACCAATCACAATGAAATAGGGGTTGGGATTTGCCTCACTCTCTGGAAACATATCTGCTGCAAGTAAGTATCTATCCTCAAATACCAAGCTCTCAGAGCTTGCTTCAGACCACACAGTTCCTTTCTCAGTTTGCATACATGAGAATCTCTCACATGCACCTCAAATCCCTCTCACTACTCTATGTGCACCTCCTCCTGTATAATGCCATTCAAAAATGTTGTCTTCACATCCATCTGGTGGATCTTGCAACACATCTTTTCTGCAATGGAGATCACTTCTATGATCAAAGTATACCGAGCAACTGGAGCAAAGGTCTCATCATAGTCAACTTCATCTACCTATGAGAACCCCCTCACCACAAACTGATCCTTGTAATTCTCAATGTTGCCATTCGCAACATACTTTATCTTGTATATCCACTTGGAAGTTACCATTGACTTCCCTTCAGCTCTTAGCACAACCTCCCATACATCATTCTTCATGTTGGAAGCATACTCTTCCACCATGGCATCTCTATATACCTGCTCTCCTACTACATACTCATAAGAAGATGACTTCGACTCACTAATACTGCTCACCATAGCTAAATACCTACAAAATATCTCCGGAAACTAGAGTGAAGTTCTCATCATAGTCAACTCCCTCTACCTGTGAGAACCCCCTCACCACACTTCTCAATGCTTCCATCCACAACATACTTTACCTTGTAGATCCAATTGCAAGTTACCACTGACTTCCCTTCAGGTCTCAGCACAACCTCCTAGACATCATTCTTCATAATGGAAGCATATTCTTCCATCGTGGTGTTATCGCTAAGGTTTTCACCCAAACTGCTACAGGGAAAAGCTAGGGCACTTGAACAAAATGGTTGAAGGAATCTGATTTTATCTTTAGGTGGTTGAATCAATGTGAATCCAAGGAAGGTCTATGTGTGATACTTGAAAACATATAACAGGGATTAACTATGAATTCAAAGGATTCTAAAAATGAACCACATGTGTATCCAGATAATAAAGCAATATGAGAAATGAACACATAAAACAGTAAGCTACAGGCTTAATGCATTCCTAATTGTTCCATCACACAACAGTGTTGCATTCAAAAAGACTAAATGAAAACAGAGTATAACTACATGCAATAAACATCTACAACGTACATGATATTATTTATGTAATGAATAGTTATGCAACGTATTTAAAACTATGTAATCAAAAGATAATCAACAATAAGCAAATGAGATGGCACACTAAGTTCACAATCCAGATAATATTAGACATTCATAGAAGGTTGTATAATGAGTAAACAAAATTACAGGACCTCCACTAACTTTCCAAAATCAAACCCCCATATCCAACACAATTTTACAATATGTAGGTCCATACATCATTACTTCTAAATCCTACTTCAGAGGTTCGATCATAATCCATTTACTAAAAATATCATTTCAATCCCAAAATAGATGATCTGAATCATCAAATAGTTTTGAGATCCTATTTTTTAGGGATAGATCAACTATGACTTGAATTTAGGATTATATCTAATATCTAACTTTCAAAACATACACTATCTTAAATAAGTTTGAGCCAAAATGTATACAAATTTAGAAAATAATAATGATAAGACTAAAATAAAATGTTGATAGATGGTTCCATTGCACTACTAGGCCTGCAAAAAACTCGAGTTGTTCAAACTGAAACTTGTATACTTTGATTTTGCTTTCACTTGGATTCTGGAGCATGATTCTACATGGTATCCTGTAGGATATGGGTTCCAAGATCCATGAGAATGCCCAATTTCTCATTACTTTCCACATTCTCCTTCCTTAGCTGGAGACATTCTTGTTTCCAATACCTTTTTTTCCTAAGAAGCTTGGCATTTATCTTCTTCAATTTTTTAGAAAAGCGGTGTAATTTGTTGAACTTAATGATAAGTTTGGTTCTCTTCAAGTTCACTTTGTTTGCTCTACCATGTAACAACTCATTTTTCTATTTGATTTCTTTAACTAGAACCTTTAACTTCTTAACCTTTTTCTTCAGCTTTTGATTAACCTCGTGTTGTTGTTGCAACCTACTCCCCAAAATTTTCTTAAAATTGTAGGACCCCTCCATCTTTTTTAGAGTTTACCTAGAATCTAGCTCATCCCAGAGTAGCTTAGCTTCGTCACTTAGAAGTTTTCATGGTTTTTTGTTGAAGAAAGCAAGTTTTCAGTTAAGTTTAACTCATTTTTTGCCGTTGAAACGGTCGGAGCAACTCAATGAGTTACTTCGAAACAATCGAAGCAAAAGACCCAGTCTTGTCTCTGTTTCGGAGCAACTTGGCCATTTGTGCCAAAATAGTTGGAGTACTTTTTCTAAGTTCCCGGCAAAACACTTAAGTTTTTGAAGGCAAAGTCGTCAGAGCAATTTGGAGAGTTTCGCCGAACAGTATCAGAGCAATTTGGCGAGTTTCATCGTACAGTGTCGGAGCAGCTTGACGAGTTTCCACCGAACAATGTCGAAGCAGTTTGACAAGTTTCTGCCGATATGGTCACTGAAATTGGACAACTTCCGCCGACCGATTCGTGACGACTGGCCAACTCATGGCGATCAGTTGGAGGCAAAGGTGAAGTCAGCACAAAATGCCAACATTTTCACAGCAACAGAGTCAACGTCGTCGATCGTTTCGCGGCAACTGAGCTAGTGTCGCCAATCGTTTCACTATGACTAAGTGAATAACTCCCACCGGTCGGCGGAAAAGCGGGATCGGTGATTATTTTAAAGTCTAACGTGATGGTGGAAGAGACAGCATATCACCTCTAATACGCGAGTAGCGCCGACCATATCATTGTGACTGGGTGATTTGTGTTGAAACGGTCAGCGGTATTTTCTCTTTTCAAGGTAGCGACATGGGGGGAAAGAGTTTCGCGCCATAGGGTCCGTCATTTATGACCCCACCAAACCTACCTCGTTCGCATTAATGAATAGGTTTTCATTTTTTTATATATAGGGTAAGGTCCATTTTTGTTTAACATTTGCAAAATAAAATGTCGTTTCGCGAGTTCACCCTCGACCAACCACCAGAAGCCAAGCACCAACATCATTTTGACTCACTCTCGAAACCGTTCCGAGACTGCTAGGTAGGCTATTTTCCTACCTTCGTGGTCATTTTTTATTTGTTGGTACTATCATTTGGTTTTTTTCCATAGGGTTTAGGCGTTTGTGCTATTTATATTTCGTGGATAAACCCTGGTCCCTGTCGGTTGGGCGTTTTCATTAGTCGCACCCCAATTGTTAGATGGTGGTCTCAACCTAGGGCTGCCGAGTTTACCCCGTCCAGGTCACCCTAAGCCATTTTTTCCAGTTTAAATGAAAACCTGGCGGATTGTATTATGTAGTCTACTGCTTTTTCCGCAGTTCAAACCTCTAAGGGTAGCTCCGTCCGGTTTTCATTTTTCTCGTCAATATTGTCAAGCACACATCAAGAGCACAGTTTCTCAGACGGACTCAAACTAAAGGATTTCTTTTCAAACTCCCCGTGCTGCTGCAATTAGACTGTATTATGCTTGGGATGTCTATATTTATGGGGTTAAACGCATTTTTTTTCCAAGTTGACAGGAAACATAATCTAACTCTACATCACTTCACATGGAAGAAATTGTTAAATACGACTTAAAAACTCCATATTTGAGTTGTTTTATGCCTTCGAGCAATCATTTTACCCGACTATTGATCCCAACCTCTCCCTTTATCCGCCTGTATTCTTACCACCTAACGATGCTAACTTAGATGCATACAGAGTAGGGGTTTACAGGCACACTGTCCGAGTAGGATTGAAACTTAAAGCATTTTTCGACTAACCCCGAAAACACATATTCCAAAAAAAAAAACTCGTCATTCATACAAGGAATAAGGGATTTAGGGTCAACCGAAATTTATAAAAAGCTTTAAGATAAGCATCCTTGGTTTATTCTCACAGTTGCATCTAAAACTTTCACACGCCATCGGTTTAAAACTAAACAAACATTGACAGCATTTACCCAACAGCATGGAATATTTGTTCTCTCAACTCAGCCTATTGTTAGTAATATGAAATAAAAATGCTTTACAGACTTCTTGTTAATTTTTGCTTACACATTGTTTCTACCATGCCACGGGATTTGGAAATGCCAAAAAAGAGTGCCAAGAGGAAGTCTAAGGTAACCGAATCAGAATCGGACATAGAAGTTGTAGTTGACACCTCGATAGAAACCATGTTCGAAGATACTAAAGAGATAATGGGAATTGTCCCAGAATACAAGTGGGGAGAATTGTATCAAATGATCCAGGATCAGAATATTCCTAATGTAGCTCTCCAAGAAATGATCTTGTACCAAAACATCAAGAAATCAGACATCACCAAAGCGGCCACATGCCCAAAAATGTTTCCCTGGTTAGAAGTCATTGGATGGATCTTGCCACATGTGGATGTCACATCAAGAATCATCTCTGACACAAAAGGGGAAGGATTTTCCTCTTTCCATCTAGGTCATATAGCAGCAACATACAAACTGCCAGCCCCCAAGGTCATGTTAAATGAAGACTAGATCAAGAGTTTTAGCACTAGTTTTGGGTTGATAAGTCGGGAAGGGTTAGACCCTTGCAAATGAAGAATAAAATCCCAAAAATTATTAAGTCAATCTGGTCTAGAAGGCATGCTAAGAAGATTTATGAGCTATTAGAAGTGTTCCCCTAGGTCTGAAATGGAGAAAATCGAAATTTCTAAGTAACTTTGCAAATGGGATAAGAATGTGAAAATCCGCTCGAAGTAATGTGTGGGAAGGAATGGATGGAGCAGATCTATGGTAGCGGATATCAACGGCTACAAGCGATTTCGCAAGGGTAGTATGCATGGTTAGATAATGGGCATAGTAATGCTTACCCACAAGCAAGTCGATGGTTAGATCAATGGAAAAAAAGGAGATCTACGATCATGAAGCAGTTCGTCAATTTAACATGCGCGGAGAAATGAACTTTTCAAATCTGCGTAGTGGCGGTAGGTGCCTAATGTTTCGACGGCATAGATCTGATGGAGATGAGCATCAATGGCGGGCATTTTGTTCGCAAATTCAACATGCACGGATAAACTAAATTTTCAGATTTGCGTAGTTTGGTAGGGGCCGCACCTTTGGACGGTCGGGATGTGGATGAGATGTAGATCGATGATCGGCATTGGATTTGCAAATTGAAGGTGTGAGAAGGCATTTTTCTGAAGGATGAAGACTACGGAGGATTGGGGAGTTAAACATGCAAAGGATTGATGGCGTAGGATCGATTGTGTACGTGGACGGCTTAAACAACTCCATCACTACGACAGGTGCAGGAATGATAGGGAAAGAAGAATAATATAAAATACTTCTGCATAGGGATCTGGATATTGTTTCTCATGTGCATCGAAAATCGAAAGACGACGACAGTGCAGAAAGCAGACACCTCATACACGGATCTTGGACCAACTGTCAGTTAACCAGGTAGGACTCTTGTCTTCTCAGAAAACTATTTAAATGGCTAAGCTAGGAGAAGTAGAACCCTCGGGTTTTGAGCACCAGAAAATAGAGGCACTGTTACAAGATAGGGATGTCGAGTTCTATGACACTGTACCGACTAATGGACCTATTGAAGCAGTAAAAGATAGACTGGAAGTGATTAGGAACCATGGTATAGATGTTCATAAGGTATACAGGTCATTTGCCCAGTTTTTCTCAGTCGATCAAACCCTAAGTTACCCTGAATTCGTCGACTGGTGCGCCAGTGATTACTCCTCCTATGATAGGGTAATTATGGATGCGTCCAGTTCAAATATCTTGTGTCCTGTTAGCCCTGTCATTATAAGAAAATCCCAGTCGATTCCTGGTGAATTCAGTCTGAATGCTAAATATTACAAGGAAGAATCCCTAATTCAATATTTTAAGCAGTCTACAGTTTAGTTAAAGCAAATTTTCTACAGGGTTTTCCTAAAACCTAGTGTCCCATTGCAAGACCATGCTTTCCCAGTAGAAGTTCGTCTCTTTACTGAAGAATCTAAGTGTGCCATAACCATGCTAAACCAATTCTTAGGATTAGACACAGATATGTATGTCAATGAGCCCTTGATGAGTATGTTGTTAGTCCTTAACACCTTCCCATTAGAGTCTGAAGAGTATGACCAATCATTCTAGTGTGCCTACCTTAAGTCTAATGAGTCCCTAGCTAAGAATATCCATTCTCAGCTAGTGGACTACCACAAGACCAGAAGTTTCAGGTTTCAATCATATTTGCTAAGGATGTTCTTGTCCTTTAATGAAGAGAATTTCCAGCTTCTTGAGATGATGCTAATCACAAAGGAAATGCACACAGATTACAGCAAGTTCATGAACAACCTTATGTCAGAGGTTTACAATGTTTTTTATCAAGAATTTTTTCCCAAGGTGTTATCAGAGATGAAGGAGATATTGCAACCTTCTCCTGAGAAGAAAATTGGAGATTGGTTTCTTTTGAAACATGGCATGGTGATCAAGGTATATGGGTTTTCTCATTCACCTTACGTGCTACCAGCATTTCTAACTCCTAGAGTATTTGCATTGGAATTTATCAGGCAAAATTTAAGGGTATAAACTGAGCATTTTTTAGATCATAAGAAAGCCTCAGACATTACTTTTCCATGGGTTGTAGGCCCATTCATCATTAAGAATAAAGCTTCCCTTTCAGCCATTGAGTGTGCAATAAGAGAAATGGGATTTCAAACAAAGGATGCCATCAACTATGATCCCCATCACATTATCTCCAACAAAAGGAAAGAAAGTAACAGAAAGGGATTTGTGCATTTTGAGCTTGCAGGTATGGCAGAGACTGCTAACTGGTTGCAATATCCCAGCAAAAGTCAAATGGATGTAGATATACAAGATGATTCCACCTCCCTTGTACAAAAAGCCACATCACCACAACCTGGCACCTCCAACTTGGTTCCAGCAGTTGGAGCAAATACACCCCTTGCCAGTTGTTCTGAAAAATACAACATAGTGGAATTCATTGATGCCATGGATGTAGAAGATGAGGGCACAGAAAGAGCCCCAAAGAGACAAAAGGTGGAAAAGGTAGAGCAGCAGATTGTACAAGTGAAGACTAGTCGAGGTAAGAAGAAACAGGTGTAGGCCAAAGTACCTTCCTTCGAAATCAAGGAGTATGTATTTGATAAAGAAGCTACTGAGCCTGTTGCACAAGGAAAAATTAGATCATAGTTGTTGGATGAATATAAGGAGAATGAAGAGGTAGCTTCAGAAGAATCAAAGTTGTATGCAGAGGTTAGACAAATATCCAACAAGAATGTGGCTTTAGTCACTATTAGGAGCCATGCTCAGAACACTTTGAATTTGGCCCTAGCAACCAAAGATAAGGCCACTGAGCTGAAATTGAACCTGGAGGACATTCCCATTCCTGACATGATCCATCTACAGAAAGAGACTGGAGATGTTATTTATGCTAAATTGTTGAAAGCTGCATTAGAGCTGTCCAAATTACAATCCAATAAGGATAAGGTTGGTAATCAGCTTAGATAAGAAAGAGTGGAGAATAAATCCCACAAGGCACAAATCAAGAAGCTGCAGGCTGAAATATTGGCTACTAAAGGCCAGGCGGACAAGAGGTATAGTATACAAAAGTTGTTGAATGAGAAAGACAGTACTATTCAGTCACTAAAGAAGAAACTGAAGATTCCTTCCACCCAGCTGGTAGAAGCATCTAAGTTAACAGAGCTGGAGGAGAAAAGAGAAGAGCTGGAAAATAAATTGACAGATTGTAAAGCAAAATTGTTGAAGTTTGAAGAAAAAGAAGTGCAATGGAAAAGGGACATGTCCCTTATAGTGGAGAGAGAGAAGAATCTAAAGGCTAAATTTGAATATTTGGAGAAGAAATTGCAGGAGAAAGGCAAAGAGTTGGAGAGTATGGTTACCTCTTCCTCCATTGAGTCCGGGGATTTCTCCATTGTGCAAGCTATGGCACAGGTAAGCCTAAAGACTTGGAATTAGTGAAGTTGCAAAAGTAGAACGCAAATCTGGAAAGAAGAGTTTCAAAAGAAGAGCAAGAGAGGAATACTTAGGAAGCTAAGTACCTAGAGTTACAGGTTAAATGTGATGAATTAATAAAATAGGCCACAAGTCAAGGCATCACTGCAGGAGGCAAAACTGGTTATCTAGGATGATGTTATAGCTGAAGCAAACAAATTAAGACCCTATCTTGATTTCGTTTTGGGAAAGGAGGCTGTAATTAAATTGGCCAGGCAAAGTGTAATAGCAGCGAAGGAAAAATTGAATAAGAAGCCTATGGAATGCGTTGAAAATGCCATAGAATTTTTGAATGGATTAACTGAGGGTGAAGTGAAAGCAGCAGGCATAAAGGACAGATTATCCACCATCATTTGGGCCAGGAAGGTGATAAACAAACATCACCAGTTAGCTACAGTTCAGGCCAAAATAGATATTATGGCACACCAATTGAAGCTCTTTAGGGATAAGTTTGATCCATTGTTTAAGAAATGGCTTCCACTCTTTTGGGAAGAAGATGGTACCATGCTGACTTGAAAAGAGTATCAAGACAAGTTGATGGAATGCAGGTTGAATCATGAAGACTTTGTTGACATGACCCAATCATTCTCTGGCAAAATAGTGGCAGATAAGTTGACGAGGGAGTTTGAATTGGTCTTGGTCTTCAAAGAGGCTTGTGCACACCTTCAGAGCTATTCATACAAAATTATGAGTATTGCTAAAGGAGGTGGCCACTTCATATTTTCCAGTTGTTGACCAGTGGAAGATTGTGGATAAATATGGAAAATCCAAGCTAACGCTACATGCATAAATATTTTTGACGATCGTGGAGATTTGTAGTCTGAGAACTTAGTTATGTAGGCTTTTGTTTATTTACTAGGGTCTGTTACTAATCAGTAAATATTCATTGACACTTCTAAAGGGAAGTTAAGCCTATTTTGTAAGCACTTGTCATTTTTGTTGTAACTGATTTTCAAAGAGGATGGATCAGTCTGTATAGGTGTCATCGCAGTTGTAACAACTTTCTGTTAGGATGACTCGAGCCTAAGGGGCTTAAGATGCTTGCTCCTATATATTCACGTGTAATATAAATAAAAAGGGGTTGGAACCTGTGAGAACTTGAGTTTTCTATTTGAGATCTATCCTTAATAAAATTACAGAGCCGAGGCTGGCATTTTGCAGATATTCCTATGTTATTTGCTTTACAGTTTGTATCTTCTTTCCTTATGTGAATGTGTTCCTTGTTATATATTCCATTTTGTTATCTTTTTCATGTCTGAAATAAGTGTTTGATAGTACAGAATTCATACATATATGCTATGTCTATTGATTTCAGATATTCACCAATTCTTTCTAATAAAGTTAGCATTGGATTCATCCTTGTTAGATTCCCATGTTAATGGGTTGTTCTTCATTTCTTCTATAACACCAGACAACAACATTTTGATTGTAAATGAGTAAGTACCTTGCCTTTTTTATAAATTTCCATGCCACGGCACTGTTAATTGACATATGTGTTATATTTTGACTCCATTTCCCAATGAATGCTTACCTTGTTTCAACCAAACAACAATCTGATTTTAATTCTTGCTCATATATCTGGCCTTGTTAAACAATCAGCGAGAGATCCCTCTCTGGAAAGAGAGAAGCCAGCTTCCTTTCCTAAAGTTGGTTTTGTGGTTACCTCAAAGTGACTTTTCCCACAACCTTAAGGGTCATTTTGAGTGCTAACATATTTGCGCCGTTGCCGGGGAGTGAAAGTTGTATGGTCCCTGGGAGAAACGACAAAGAGTTCCAGATTTCAAGGAGAGAAGGATTTCTGTGGGAAAACAAAGATTCTTACATTGGAGAAGGTTGTACATTTTCCCTAGCAACTCCACGTTGATTTTCAAAGAATTTTTCAAAAGGAAACCTGGCCTCTAGAAGGATACATACAAGAGGTAATCCTAATTCTGAAATTTTACTAAGTGTGGAAAACCCAGAAAGTTTGCTTAGACATCAAAGTGGAAAAGAAAAAGCTAGCACTTCTAATACCGAAATCTCTTTATCTCAAGAAGAGTTTTATTGTTTTCAAGATTTGGATTTGGGAGTAGGTGTTAGAAATTCTTTATTAAGATCAAAATCAAAGTCAGACCTAAGGAAAACAGAAATCAATCCAAATAGGTTTGAGTCATACTTGCTAGATTCCTTGTGGTATAAATTGCAAAACACTGTAAAAGTTGAAGGAGGTAACCTTCATTTTCAAACCTCTCAGCTTCATACTACAAACCTTGCTCATAATCTCCCTCAAAATCCTCCTCGAAACCCTCATGTACCACAGAATCCACCTAGACTAATGGTAGCCAGGTTTGCACCTCTGGCTTTGCCAGCTATTTTGCATGATCTCCCTCAGAATTACTCACAGATAATTTCTTTGTATGATGGAGATGGGAATTTTATAGCAAGATAGAATATGGATAGATTTGAAGATTTCATTGACCTGGAAGAAGTAGATTATGATGATGTGAAGATGAGGTTTTTTGCTCAGAGTTTGTCAGGAGAGGAAAAGAGATGGTTTAAAGATTTACCAGCAGCATCTATCCTTACCTTTGAAGCTTTTCAAACATTGTTTTTGGATAGGTGGGAGGAAAAAAAGAGTCCCTTACAAATATTATCCCAATATGACCATTTAAAGAAATGAAACTTTGAGTCTGTACATGAATTTTCTAGTAGATTTATGAGGGTATACTACTCCATTCCAGCTGATATTAAACCCTTGGTAGGTGCTTCCAAGCTTCATTATGCAGATGCCTTTGATGGGGACTTTTCATGTATGTTGAGAGAGAGGAATTCAGCTACTTGTTAGATATGTTGAAGGATGCTCTAGAAGTGGAAGCAAATTTAATGGCCTCGGGGAAACTGGAAAATAGAGTAGAGACAAATAAGAAAAGACAAGAAAACCAACCATCCACTTCTGCTTCTCCCTCTGCAAGTGATGTTAAATTTGAAATGATGATGAAGAATATGGAGAAATTAATGGATAGGTTAGCCATAGATAACAGACCACCTAATAGGGATCCAATTGAGACTCCAATAAGGAATCCGAATTTTAGGAGACCATTTCCTCAAAGAAATTAAAGAAATCCTGAAGATCAACAGATAAGACCACCATTCCCAGAAAATTTGGTTGATGAGGAAGGACAAGAAGATCCAATGGATAACCAGATTCATCACTTTGATGACATTGATTCTAAAATATACTTAACTGAAAAAGAACATAGTTTATTCGCCCAGGAAAATGATAGTTCTGTTTTAGAGCTAGATTCAGAGCAATACCAGAGAGGATATCAGAATGCCATTGATGATTTTCAAAGAAAATTAAAACTAAGGAATTGTGATTTGATAACAAATAAAGGAAAGTCCAGTCCAAACCAGCTTTCCAACGCCCAGCAGAATTTAGAAAAACAAAAAGAAGGGCAGAAGGGTGTTATGGTACAAGAAGACCCAGGAAATAAGGAACAACAGTCGAAAGAGAGTAAACAGTCAAAGCCCATTGATATAGACAGACCAATTTCATCCTTCAATCTGAAGTCAGAGTTATCAAAGGTTAATACTTCTATCCCCTTTAATGAGTTGTTAAGGAATAACGAATACAGAGAAGAAATTACTAAAATGGTCAAGAATCAAGGTGAGTATCAACCAGATATTTTAGAAGTAACAGATGATTCTCCCACTATTGTCTTTGGACCTAAAATTGAGGATACAGATGATGAGGAAGTCCCTTCTTTTTATCTGAGTTTGAATATCCACGATATGATTTTGCACAATGCCATGCTAGACTCTGGTGCATCTCATAATCTAATGCCAAATACAGTAGTGGAAAGTCTAGGATTGGAGGTTACTAGGCCCTATAAAGACCTATATTCTTTTGATTCTAGAAAGGTCAGGTGTCTGGGATTGATAAAAGATATGGTGGTAACTCTTGTACAACTTCCAGCTAAAAGCATTGTGATGGATGGTGTAATAGCTGATATTTTTGCAAAGTTTGGTATGTTGTTGTCAAGATCTTGGGCATCAAAATTAAAAGGAACTCTGCAAATGGATTTGTCATATGCCACTATTCCTTTATTCGGAGGCAACAGAAGGTTATATAGAGAGAAGAGGTTAGCCTATGTGGTCAGTAGTCAAGATAAGCCTAATAATCATCATATTTACGCTGTTGATACTGATTTCAGATCTTCTATAGTTTTCAATGATGGGCCACCCACTGATCCTGAAGTTCCTGTACAGATTGAATTTAAGGAGGATAAGGAATTTGCAAGAAGACAAGAAGCCTAAGAGAAGAAACATAATGAAGAAGGGTTGTGGACTATGTACTTTCATGGGTCTCTAACTAAAAATGGGGTTGGGGCAAGTGTTTGGATTATATCTCCAGTCAGAGAATTTAAAGCTTTATCTTATAAGCTGACTTTTGAATGTACTAATAATGTGGCCGAGTATGAAGCTTTGTTACTGGGTTTGCGGGCTTTGAAATATATGGGGGAAAAAAGAATAGAAGTATTTGGGGACTCAGAACTTGTGGTTAATCAGGTCAATGATAGTTACCAAACCAAACATCCCCGAATGAGAGCATACAGGAATGAGGTTTGGGACATGTTTGGCAATTACTTTACAGAGCATAAAATCATAGTGGTTCCTGGAATGGAAAATCAAGCAGCAAATTCTTTGGCTACAACTGTTGGTGGTTTCAAGGCTCATATTTATTCCGAGAAAAAGTATGAAGTTGAAATTGTAAATAGACCCTCGATACCAGACAACTCCAAATATTGGCAAGTTTTCAATGATGATCTGCAAATTAAGAGATTTTTGGAAATGTATGATGAATTTGTGAATGCTCAGATTGATACAGAAAATGAAAATTTAGAGTGCTTCCAAGATGATGAATCGACTAAAGATGAAAGAGATGAAAACAAAGAATGGTAGAATATGTTAGGAGGAAAAGACATAATTCAGTTGAAGAGCAATTTTATTCCAAGAGGTATGATTCCCCTAGAGAAGTTGTTTGATCAGAATGACGTTGTTAAGAATCCTAAGGTTAAACCTGTTGATGATGTTGTTGAATATCAGAACTTGGGTATTGAAGAAGCACCACGAATCGTGAAGTTGTCCAAGAAATTACCTGCAAAAGAGAAAGAAGAATATGTCAATTTGATGAAGAAATACACAGATGTATTTGCCTGTAGCTATGAGGACATGAAAGAGTATGATACATCTATCATACAGCATACCATTCCAATAAAAGCTGGAGAAAATCCTTTCATGCAAAAGTTGAGAAGAGTAAACCCCAAGTTGTTGCTTGTGATAGAAAAAGAGATCAAAAAATTATTCAATGCCAAGATTATTGTAACTTTGAGGTTTTCAAAATGGGTGGCTAACTTGGTTCCTGTTAGAAAGAAAAATGGTGAGATCAGACTTTGTATTGATTTCAGAAATCTGAACAAAGTTTCTATGAAGGACAATTACCCATTACCAAAGATGGAGCACATTCTGCAAAGGGTGGTAGGGTTTAAAAGGATTTCAACTATGGATGGGTTCTCATGCTATAACCGGATTAAAGTATTCCCAAAGGACCAAGAGAATTCTGCTTTTACCGCACCATGGGATAAATTCATGTATGCCAAAATGCCCTTTGGACTGATGAACACAAGAGCTACGTTTCAGCATGTTGTGGACATCATTTTTGTAGAAGAGAAGGATAAATTTGTAGTTGTTTACATGGATGATATAATTGTTTATTCCAGGTCTGACAGGGAACATATCAAGCACTTGGAGAAAGTCTTTATGAAGTGCAGACAATATGGCATTTCACTGAAACCCAAAAAATCTAATTTTGCATTAGAAGAAGCTAAATTGCTTGGGAATATTATTTCGAAGGATGGTATTAAGGTTGATCCAGAAAGGGTTAGTGCAATTTTAAAGGTCGAAGAGCCCAGGAGCAAGAAGGAAGTGCAGTCATTTGTTGGGCAGGTAGGTTTCATGAGGAGATTCATTCCCAGCTTTGTTGAAATATTGAGGAATATTACTAGCATGTTGAAGAAGGAGATTCAAATAAAATGGACAGAGGATGCTATAGAATCTTTCAAAGGTATTAAAAGGGCCATTACTGAAGCTCCAGTTTTGGCAAGTCCGGATTTCACTAGAGATTTCCTAGTATTCTCCTATGCATCTGAGCATACTATTGCTGGAGTCCTATTGCAGAAAAACAGTCAAAATGTTGAGCAGCCTATAGCATTTTTCAGTAAGGTATTGAGAGATGGAGAGTTGAAATATGATATCATGCAAAAGCAGGCCTATGCCTTGGTGAAATCTTTGAAAGATTTTAGAGTGTACATTCTTCATTCACACATTGTTGCATATGTTCCAACTAATGCAATGAAGAGCATTCTTACCCAACCAGATCCAGAAGGGAAGAGGGAAAAGTGGATTGTTGTATTATTGGAGTATGATCTTGAAATCAAGCCTGCCAAATTGATTAAAGGACAAGGACTTTCCAAAATGATGACAGAGGCTAATTGTGAATCTTTACAACTAAACTTCCTGACCAGTCATTCAAACGGGCATGACACGGGGATACAGTTAATGCCAGATTTTTATATGTCTACATGGTACACCGATATCATATATGTATTGCAAAATCTACAAGCTCCTGCAGGATTGAGTAAAGCAAGAGCTAGATCTGTAAAGCTAAAGGCTGCAAAGTTCTACATTATGAATCAATACTTGTACTGGAAAGACTCTGGTGGTATATTGTTAAATTGCCTATTGGAAGATGAAGCTCAACATACAATGAAGGAATTCCATAAAGGAAATTGTGGAGGACACCACTCATGGAAGGTAACAGCAAATAAAATTCTAAGAGTTGGTTTCTACTGGCCCACTATGTTTTCTGATGTTTATAAAGAGATTACCACATGTCATCAGTGTCAGATTTTTTATGGCAAGAGGAAACTAGTTTCACTCCCTCTTAACCCAATTTCAGTAGAGGCACCCTTCCAGCAGTGGGGGTTGGATTTCATTGGGGAGATCAACCCAAATTCTTTAGGTCAGCACAGATGGATTCTGATAGCAACAGATTATTTCACAAAATTGATTGCAGCTATACCCACAAGGAGAGCCACTAATGTTGTGATCATGGATTTTTTAGAGAATAACATTTTGTCCAAGTTTGGATGTCCCAGAAGGATTGTTACAGATAATGCAGTTAGTTTCAAATATAAGAAGACGATAAGTTTTTGCCATAAATATCACATCAACCTGAACCATTCTACTGCCTACTATCCACAAGGGAATGGATTGGCTGAATCTTCTAACAAAATCCTGGTGAGAATAATTAAGAAATTGTTAGAAGAAAATAAAAGAGCTTGGCATACAAAGCTGAAATATGCTTTGTGGGATGACAGGATTAGCGCAAAAAGGGCAATTGGAATGTCACCATTCCAGCTCGTATATGGAGCTAAAGTTGTTTTTCCAACATCTTTAGGATTGCCAGTCATGAAATTGTTGCAGAGACATGAAGATGAACCAAATCATATGCAGAGAAGGATAAATCAGATAATAGAATTGAATGAGATGAGAGATAAAGCCTATGACAAAGTACAAGTACATCAGGAGAAAATGAAAAGTACGTTCGATAGGAAGGTTAAGGAAGAACAGTTCCATATTGATGATTTGGTCTTAAAGTGGGATGCTCCTAGAGAAGACAAGCATGGGAAGTTTGATCATATGTGGGTAGGTCCATACATCAATGCAGCATATAGAGGTGTAAATTCATTCATTTTGGAGCATCGGGATGGGTCTTGGCTGGGAAGTGGCCCAGTAAATGAATTATTTCCAAATCATTACCTGTCCTAAGGATGACGGGGAACTTTTGTACCATAGGTGTATATATTTATTTTCATTTTATCAGCACAGATGGTGAACCAAGAGATTGGAAGCCCGAGGAGAAGGCCTTGAGATCTGGAGGGGTATCCATCTACTTTAGTGTTTGTACAAAAAAATCAAAAAAAAGTAGTTTGAAGTTTTTAAGAACAACCCAATGGATCAGGCACTTGGTCTACGGGGTTCTTTACTACCTTGCAGGGAGGATAGCATCCCCAATTGGAGTCAGTTGTTAGCAATAGTTTTTGGATGATAATTCGAGAAGGCTTAGAGCCTTGAAAATGAAGAATAAAATCCCAAAAATTCTTAAGTCAATCTGATCTAGAAGGCATGCTAAGAAGATTTCTAAGATATTAGAAGTGTTCTCCTAGGTCTAAAATGGAGAAAATCGAAATTTCTAAGTAGCTTTGCAAATGGGATTAGAATGTGAAAATCCGCTCGAAGTAATGTGTGGGCAGGAATGGACGGATCAAATCTATGGTAGCGGATATCGACGGCTACAAGCGGGTTCACGAGGGTAGGATGCATGGTTAGAGTATGGGCGAAGTGTTGCTTACCCGCGAGCAAGTCGATGGTTAGATCAATGGATGAGAAAGGAGATCTACGGTCGTGAAGCCGTTTGTCGATTTAAGATGCGTGGAGAAATAAAATTTTCAAATATGCAAAGTGGCGGTAGGCGCCTCATGTTTCGACGGTGTAGATCTGGCGGAGATGAGCATAAACGGCGGGCATTTTGTACGCAAATTCAACATGCGCAGATAAACTAAATTTCCAGATTCGCGTAGTTTAGTAGGGGTCGCACCTTTGGACGGTCAGGATGTGGATAAGATGCAGATAGACGATCGGCATTGGATTCATAGATTGAAGATGCGAGAAAGAAGTTTTCTGAAAGATGAAGACTGCGGAGGATTGGGGAGTTAAACATGAAAAGGATCGATCGTGCACGTGGACAGCTTAAACAACTCCATCACTACGACAGGTGCAGGAATGATAGGGAAAGAAGAATAATATAAAATAATTCTGCATGGGGATCTGGATATTGTTTGTCCTTTGCATCGGAAAGCGAAAGACGACGACAGTGCAGAAAGCGACCACATCAGACACGGATCTTGGACCAACTGTCATTTAACCAGGTAGGCCTCTTGTCTTCTCAGAAAACTATTTAAATGGCTGAGCTAGGAGAAGTAGAACCCCCAGGTTTTGAGAACTAGAAAATAGAAGAACTGCTACAAGACAAGGATGTTGAGGTCTATGACACTGTACTGACTAATGAAACTATTGAAGTGGTAAAAGATATACTCGAAGTGATTAGGAACTAGGGTATAGATGTGCATAAGGTATACATGTCGGTTTTCCATTTTTTCTCAGACGATCAAACCCTAAGCTTCCCTGAATTCGTCGACTGGTGCGCCAGTAATTACTCCTCCTCTGAGAGGGTAATTATGGATGCGTCTAGTCCAAAGATATTGTGTCCTTTCAGGCCTATCATTATAAGAAAATCCTTGTCAATTCCTGGTGAATTCAGTCTGAAGGCCAAAGATTACAAGGAAGAATCCCTAATTCAATATTTTAGGCAGTCTACAGTTTAGTTAAAGCAATGTTTCTACAGGGTTTTCCTAAAACCTAGTGTCCCATTGCAAGACCATGCTTTCCTAGTCGAATTCTGTCTCTTTACTGAAGAATCTAAGTGTGACATAACCATGTTAAGCCAATTCTTAGGATTAGACACAGATATGTATGTCACTGAGCCCTTGATGAGTCTGTTGTTCATCCTTAGCACTTTCCCATTAGAGTCTGAAGAGTATGACCAGTCAGTCCAGTGTGCCTGCCTTGAGTTTGATGAGTCCCTAGCTAAGAATATCCATTCTCAGCTAGTGGAATTCCACAAGATCAGAAGTTTCAGGTTTCAAGCATATTTGTTGAGGATGTTCTTGTCCTTTAATGAAGAGAATTTGCAGCTTCCTAATATGATGCTCACAAAGGAAATGCACACAGATTACAGCAAGTTCATGAACAACCTTATGTTATAGGTTTACAATGTGTTTATTAGGAAAGATTGCCCAGGGTATTAGCAGAGATGAAGGAGATGTTGCAAGCTTATCCTGAGTAGAAAATTGGAGATTCATTTATTTTGAAACATGGCACAGTGATCAGGGTATATGGGTTTTCTCATTCACCTTACGTGCTACTAGCATTTCTAACTCCTAGAGTATTTGCACTGGAATTTATGAGGCAAAAGCTAAGGATAGAAACTGAGCATTTTTTAGATCATAAGAAAGCCTCAAACATTACTTTTCCATGGGTTGTAGGCCCATTCATCGTTAAGAATAAAGCTTCCCTTTCAGCCATTGACTGTGCATTAAGAGAAATGGGATTTCAAACAAAGGTTGTCGTCAACTAAGATCCCTATCACATTATCTCCAACAGAAGGAAAGAAAGTAACAGAAAGGGATTTGTGCATTTTGAGCTTGCAGGTATGGCAGAGACTACTAACTGGTCGGAATATCCCAGCAAAATTCAGATGGATGTAGATATACAAGATGATTCCACCTACCTTGTACAAAAAGCCACATCACCACAACCTAGCACCTCCAACTTGGTCCCAACAGTTGGAGCAATTACACCCCTTGCCAATTGTTCTGAAAAATCCAACACAGTGGAAGTCATTGATGCCATGGATGTAGAAGATGAGGGCACAGAAAGAGCCCCAAAGAGACAAAAGGTGGAAAAGGAAGAGCAGCATATTGTACAGGTGAAGACTGGTCGAGATAAGAAGAAACAGGTGGAGGCCAAAGTACCTTCCTTCGAAATCAAGGAGTATGTATTTGATAAAGCATCTACTGAGCCTGCTACACAAGGAAAAAGTAGATCACAGTTGTTGGATGAATATAAGGAGAATGAAGAGGTAGCTTCAAAAGAATCAAAGCTGTATGCAGAGGTTAGACAAATATCCAACAAGAATGTATCTTTAGTCACTGTCAGGAGTCATTCTCAGAACACTTTGAATTTGGCCCTAGCAACCAAAGATAAGGCCACTGAGGTGAAAATGAACCTGGAGGACATTCCCATTCTTGACATGATCCATCTACATAAAGAGACTGGAGATGTTATTTATGCTAAATTGTTGAAAGTTGCATTAGAGCTGTCCAAATTGCAATCCAGTAAGGATATGGTTGGGAATCAGCTTAGACAAGAAAGGGTGGAGAATAAATCCCACAAGGCACAAATCAAGAAGCTGCAGGCTGAAATATTGGCTACTGAAGGCCAGGCAGACAAGAGGGCTAGTATACAAAAGCTGTTGAATGAGAAAGGCAATGCTATTTAGTCACTAAAGAAGAAACTAAAGATTCCTTCCACTCAGCTGGTGGAAGCATATGAGGTAACAGAGCTGGAGGAGAAAAGAGAAGAGCTGAAAAATGAATTGACATATTGTAAAGCAAAATTGTTGAAGTTTGAAGAAAAAGAAGTGTAGTGGCAAAGGGACATGTCCCTTATAGTGGAGAGCGAGAAGAATCTGAAGGCTAAATTTTAAGATTTGGAAAAGAAATTGCGGGAGAAAGGAAAAGAGTTGGAGAGTATGGTTACCTCTTCCTCCATTGAGTCTGGGGATTTCTCCATTGTGCAATCTATGGCACAGGTAAGCCTGAAGGACTTGGAATTAGTGAATTTGCATAAGCAGAATGCAGATCTGGAAAGCAGAGCTTCAGAAGAAGAGTAGGAGAGGAAGACTTGGGAAGCTAAGTACCTAGAGTTACAAGTTAATTGTGATGAACTAATAAAAAGGGCCACAGGTCAAACATCATTGCAGGAGGCGAAACTGGTTATCTGAGATGATGTTATAGTTGAAGCAAACAAATTAAGACCCTATCTTGATTTCGTTTTGGGAAAGGAGGCTATAATTAAATTGGCCAGGCAAAGTGTAACATCAGCGAAGGAAAAATTGAATAAGAATCCTATGGAATGCACTGAAAATGCCATAGAGTTATTGAATGGCTTAACTGAAGGTGAAGTGAAAGCAGCAGGCATAAAGGGAAAATTATCCACCATCATTTGGGCCATGAAGGTGATAAACAAACATCACCAATTAGCTACAGTTCAGGCCAGAATAGATATTATGGCACACCAATTGAAACTCTTTAGGAATATGTTTGATCCATTTTTAAAAAAGGGATTCCACTCTTTTGGGAAGAAGATGGTACCATGTTGACTCAAAAAGAGTATCAAGACAAGTTGATGGAATGCAGGTTGAATCAAGAAGACTTTGTTGACATGACCCAATCACTATCTGGAAAAACAGTGATGGATAAGTTGACAAGGGAGTTTGAATTGGTATTGGTCTTCAAAGAGGCTTATGCACACCTTCAAAGCTATTCATACAAAGATCATACAGAATTACAAGTATTGCTAATGGAGGTGGCCACGTCAGATTTGCTAGTTGCTGACCAATGGAAGATTGCGGAGAAATATGAAAAAGCCAAGCTAACGCTACATGCATAGATATTTTTGAAAATCGTGGAGCCTTGCAGTCTGAGAACCTACTTACTTAGGATTTTGTTTATTTAATAGGGTCTGTTACTAGTCAATAAATATTCATTGACACTTGTAAAGGGAAGTTAAGCCTATTTTGTCAACACTTGTCATTTCTGTTGTAACTGATTTTCAAAGAGGATGGACCTGTCTGTATAGGTGTCATCGCAGTTGTAACAACTTTTTGTTAGGGTGACTCGAGCCTAAGGGGCTGAAGATGTTTGCTCCTATATATTCACATGTAATAGAAAGAAAATTGGGTTGGAACCTGTGAGAACTTAAGTTTTGTTTTTGAGATCTATCCTTAATAAAATTACAGAGCTGAGGCTGGCATTTTGCAGAGATTCCTGTGTTATTTGCTTTACAGTTTGTATCTTCTTTCCTTATGTGAATGTGTTCCTTGTTATCTATTCCATTTTGTTATCTTTTTCATGTCTGAAATAAGTGTTTGATAGTACAGAATTCATACATATATGCTCTGTCTATTGATTTCAGATATTCACCAAATCTTTCTACTAAAGTTAGTATTGGACTCATCCTTGTTAGATGCCCATGTTAATGGATTGTTCTTCATTTCTTCTTTATCACCAGACAACAGCATTTTGACTGTAAATGAGTAACAACCTTGCCTTTGTTATAAATTTCCATGCCGCGGCACTGTTAATTGACATATGTGTTATATTTTGACTACATTTCCCAATGAATGCTTACCTTGTTTCAACCAAACAACAATCTGATTTTAATTCTTGCTCATATATCTGGCCTTGTTAAACAATCAACGAGAGATCCCTCTTTGGAAAGAGAGAATCCAGCTCCCTTTCCTAAAGTTGGTTTTGTGGTTACCTCGAAGTGACTTTTCCCACAACCTTAAGGGTCATTTTGAGTGCTAACAAAGAGTATAAACATGGACCACTTCGAATATGCTAAGAAAATTGTAGTCTCAGGGAAGCAACTAAGGCAAAAAGCGAGTCGGGTGAAAGCCAGAGCTTGAGGACCCCATTCAGAGTTATAGCTCTAATGCTAAGCAGAATCTTCGGCAAAGCAAATGGGAACATCTACAAGTTGAACTGGGTACCCCTAATTTATCACATAGCCTTCCACGGTACTGTGTTTAACTGGGAAGACATCATCTCGGATAGCATGTCATCAACAATAGCAGCAGCACAAGGAGGTTTCACCCAGAAGAAGGCAGATTTCTACATGTCCTCATATCTCATGGACTACATACTGATTAGGCACCCATTTCCTAATTTGGGGTGTATCTAGAATAAGGTCGAGTCTCCTATCTATGTGGCCTACCAAATTACATGGGCCCCCATATATGTAAGCCAATACAAACTCCTCTGTGAAGAGTTGATCATCCCTTTTTATTGGTTGATTCTTAATAAGGAACCAAACTGCCTATCTGAAAATGCAATGGCAGTTATCAATGAGTACGGGACTACTACTTTTCACAAGAAGGCACCTATATTAGAATGTTTGGAGCTTCCAAAGCTCCATCCCTAATGCCCAAATATGCAACTGATTTTGTGGTCCACAAAGAGGCCGTGAGGCAAGTTTTCATTAATGGGATTGGCAGTTTCCTGCATGATCACAAGAAGGCCTCCTTCCCATCGTTACCCTTTTGTATCGGGGCATACAAATTCTTCAAAGTTAAAGGTGTAGAGGATTTCTTTAAAGATTTGGAAGCATTAAATTTTGGCGAAAAGAGTTTTGCAAGAAATGACAGCCATGGGAGGGTTGTTGAGCACTGTGCGTCAATCAGAATACATTATGAATATGCTAATTACTTCGACAAGGACGAACAGGTATACATAATAGAAAGCAACATGACTAATTTGAACAAACATTTTGTTCGAAAGAGTAGCATCGACCCCATTCATGCTGTCATTACTGCAGCAGAAACAGAAATGCAACGAAAGCAAAGAGAAGAAGTCGTAAGGCTACAAGTGGCTGAAGCAGAACAAAAGCTATAGGAGGAAACAGAAAGGATCCAGAGAGAAGAAGCCGAGAAGCTGCTAAAGGATGTCGAGAGGTTGCAAAAGGAAGAAGAAGACAGAAGACAAGCGGAAGAAGAAAGAAGAGAAAGAGAAGAAAGAGAAGCAGTTGAGCAGCAAAGAAAGACGGAATAAGAAGCTAAGTCCAAGGAAGTTGTGGAAGTTCAAGGAGCCCAAGAAGAAGGCTCAAATACACAAGACATGGATATAGGTTAGTCGAGGGTATCAGCAGTCACACTTACTGGAGGGAATCTACCATGCATAGAACTCGGGCTCACCCCTTTCACCCCATCAAAACAACATACAGTGGCCAAATTGGACACGATAGTTTTTTATTCAAGTCAGAAAACCATCATGAGGAGGTCCGAGAAAAGGTTAAAGATGGGTTCTAAGCCTGATATAGTCACTATTCAGGAGAACACAATCATGGAGGGTATGCACAAGGACCCTAAGTTCATGGCCTCCGTATGCATAGCAGCTTCACAAGTGAGCGTGGACAATGTCGACAAGCTGTTGAACGACGTTGAGCGAAATAAAGAAAAGATGCTCAAATTAAAAGATAACTTAGTGAAGTTGCGAGAAGAAGGGATAGAACTAAAGAGGAAACATGATGCCATCATATCCAAGAAAGACAAATTATTGAATGAATGTCAGAATTTGGACGCAGAAAAGGAGGCATTAACTGTACAGTTAATGATTATGGAAGGAGAGAGAAGCGAATTCGAAGCTTAAATCACCGAATTAGAAACAAGAGAATCAGCCACAAATCAGCATATCGAGGAATTGAAATCTCAGACATAAGAGTTGGTTAAAGAAAAGCATTCTATGACAGAACGGATGGAGCTAGCGAACAACAGGAAGCAAGATATGACTCCTTTCCATGAGCAGGCATGTAAAATTCAGGAGAAAATATGTCGCTCACAAGAGTTGATCATTGAAGAGATATACAAGATGAAAATAATGATACCAAGAATGAACGAGATTACCACATAATCGATGAGGATCGAGAAGCAGATGGCTTGGAGAGAAGGAAAAACGGAGTTCCCTAACCACTTGCCCCAGAAGACGATTGCAGACTCTAATTTAGACATAGGTCTTCTTGAATTTTGCATAAAATCTGGCAGGAGGATAAATAAGGAAATCCCTAATTCAATCGAGAAGTGTGTAGGATTCTACAACAAGATTCGTCAAATCCACGAGAAGTGTTAGTTTGCTATGCCCCCGAATATGGATGAGCTTCCCGCCAAAGATCAACGTTTAATGGAGCTGAAAAATGCATTGAGGGAGGACCTGGGATACATTAGAAGGTTGGATGTGCTGACTGAAGAAGATCTTCATCAATACATTGGGCAAGCATCTATCAATGCTTTTTTTTGGAGGACAGCTACATGGCAGTAGTTGAAGGAGTGAAAAGCGTGGAAACAGAGTTGTCTTATCACGAGATAACTTTGAAAGTTTTAGAACCTACCCAATGTAACATTATTTTTTAAGAGTGACATGTGGAAAAATTACATCTCTAGTCTGACAAGGCCAGCTGGAAATTAATATTTTGTAATTTATTGTATTGTTATTTGTGCAATCACTAAATGACAAACTTTGGGAGTCCAAAGGTTAGGGTATGTGAAATGAATAGCCATATGGAGACAAACTTTTTGTAATATAAATAGAGGGTGAGAATACTTAGAAAATGAACATTTTGCTGGTGAATTATATGTTGGAGGAATTTTGTAAAAGAACTCCTTTGCTAATGAAAAAAGATTGGTTCGCTGGGGAAAAGCTTGCACTTGTGTTTTCCTGGAACGTGTGATTGCTGGAACAGAACTACTTTTTCTGCTTATATCATGCTGTGAGATCTTTCTGATTCTGTCGAATTATTTCAATGATGATGAATGTTTCCTAATTTCATGCAAATATTTATGTGCAAAAGAGTAATAAATTGTTTTTTAATTAAAATCAGAGCTATCTTTGATTATTTCTGTTGTAAATGTGAATGTTTATTTTAATGGCTATATGTTGAATTTACCCGAACATTTCAGCATATTACTCTTACTTTAAACTCGCTCCCTGCAGGGATATGTTAGATTAATATAGAATAGGATTAGCGAATTGATTGGGTAGAAGTGATAAGATGGAGGGAAGAACCTTCGCATCACTTGTTGATGCTTCTGCCTGTCAGTTCTAGGTTAAATGCATTTAGTTAGAAAGTACTTGTATCTCATATTTTAAAACTAAAATACATAAACAGTGGACTGGACCGCAACCGGTAAAACAAAACACAAAATTAATTACACGGTGGTCGGACTGTTAACCGGACGGATTCCCCACACCAAACTGTGAGTAGTCTAATTGGGATTATTTATCAGGGAGAATCCCTACTGTCGATGCTGAGATTTTCTGGGCATCAACACATCGAGTTGGTTATTTTCAGGTTGATGCAGGATGTTGTCCTCTGGTACTTGAGATTGTGCTTCAATTTCAGGCTTTTCTTCAATAGCAAGGTCTGCATGAGGCGTTTTATGTTCCTCCTTTTATGATGCAGTAGGACTGTAAGGTTAAGTTTTGGGAGAACAAGGGATGGCATTGGTAGTCTCTTCCAAGAAGGACAAAAACTAAGCAACCTTTCTTTCTTTGTCCATTGAAGATTCTGACTCTTCATCAGAAACTTCTTGGGGATGTACCACCCCTTTCCCTTTTATTGTCTCAGAACTTTTTTTAACTTGTGCAAAACCTGAAACTTCACCTTTATCTTTCAACTTGATAGGTTTCTTTGAAATTTCCTTTGGAGTACCGTCAAGATCGATGACCTTATTTTCCTTTAAAGTAGGATCAAAACTAGCTCTACAATTAAGCCTGAATTTATTAGTTGCCCAAGTATGTGGCACCCATGGAATCTTGTGGATATCCCAGCAGACAAAACCAGCATAGGTGTCAAGTGGGTATGGCTTTGGATTATCCTGTTTTCTTTGTTGGCTGCCTCAAATCCCCCCTCATTTTTCGGGTCATCATTCTATTTTCCCCTTCTTTTACATCTTCCTTGGACAGCTCGGGGTTAGGGTTTCCTCATTCCTCCCGTGACGAGAATTTTAACTTTTTGTTTACATGGTCTTTAAATTATGTATGTATTCTATGTTTCTTGGTTGCCTAGCCTCTATTTCCTTTCTTCACACTCGACTTTGTAGAAGAGCTTTGAATCTCAGTAGTGTCAAATGTCTCTGTGGGTTCCGTTTTAACTGAGGAAGTATTAACAACTTCATGAGGGGATGGAAGATTTTCTAGGATTATAAACTCAAAGGATAATAGGAACTTTTCCTACCCATGGTTAAATTTCCCTAATTCTTGTAGTATTAATAACTTAATTCGGGTTTGGTGATAAACATCGTGCTGACTATCTAAAAATTTTCTTGCCCTAACAACCATCTTCAACAGACTCTGAAGGAAATAGAAAGGATGATTCATAGTTGAAATTCCATCCAAATGCAAGTGAAAGCGCATATGATAGAGGTGAACCATGGCATACCGTCCCTCTCCTGTGATATATCTTTGTACAAGCTTGAGGAGATGAATGTATTCTATTTTCAACCAAGTCCATGGTATACCTCTACGCCAATTCGGATTTTGGTGGTTCGCCAGTAAAAACCGTTTGCATTCTGGAGAACTGACACCTTGTAACTTGAACCAACGTTCTCCTTCTTGTGGCAACTCACAGGAAATTGCTATGGAGTTCTCTGAAACGAGAAATGTTAGAATAACCAATTGTAGCAATCCTTCCATCGCAATTCTGTGCAAAAGCTTGGGAAACCGGGGTATGATGTCCCTATAGTTTTTTTAAAAAGTGGAACCAGCCCGCTTGTCTGAACTTCAAACCAAATTCAGGATAGGATTTTAATAGCTCGAGCCCCATGGGCTCATACCTAACTAGTTGCCCACTCCTCCTTGACGACATATTTAGCATTATAGCAAAGAAACAGAGTATTAGCGGAGAGCTAAAACATTTACCAGAGCATAGCCGACTTGAACATGGAATGAATGATAATCTCAAGGTATTAAGTTGTAGCGGATAAACATGTCAATTGCAAGGGTTATATTACCTCATAGTTGTAGGAAACTCTAAGAACAAACCATTAGATTTCATAATTGCACATATCCTCACATAATCGTTTATGAAACTCTGACAAGAGTGGTGGCAAGTTTAATATTGATTGATATGACATTTATGTTGCATTGCATGTTTAATATTGTAGTGCAACTCCAAAACAATTGGGCAGCGCAATTACATAATTATTTTACAGCTCAGCTACCAAATCATTCTGCAACGCAACTACATAATTGTTTTGCAACACAACGTTTTTAAGGCGAATCCAATTCCAAATGCAAAGACTTAACTCAAGAGCAATACCTGCATGGCTAACAACAAAGCAAACACTATGCAAACTTTGTGCCAACTTTGTGCCAACTTTGTGCCAACTCAGTATGCTTCACTAACTAATAATCTAATTGAAAACAAGAAATAAATAAAGCAAGCATAAAACCACACAACATAACATAAGGGTGAAAACTTACCTTGGATAAAGACCCTTGAGGCGGCTTTAGGATATGTTAAAATTTTAGGGACTCAAGGTCTTAAAAGTAGACAATCATGGGTGCAGACCTAGGTACCAACACTAGTTTCTACTGGGGATAGCACTTCCTTGTGAGATGCTAAGAACTCGCAGACTAGTGTCCTTTCTATTTGGATGATTCTAAATTTTGCAATCTGTTACTAAAATCAAATACTGCTAAAAATAAAAGTGAAAGATTATGTACCAAACTGTTGATTTTCGTGTTTATACAAATATTTTATCATCTAAAGAGGTAAAATAAAAACTCCTAAAGTCTGAGCAATTTGACTTTCTTAAGCTTCTTACACCTGCATCTTCTCTTTACACACCTCTCGCCAGTCGAATTAAAGTCCAATTTTCCCCAAAATTGGCTCACCAACTGCGCCAAAATATGTCAATGCTAAAAGTTGTCCTCTGACTGCAAGAGGGACAACTTTAGCACATCTTGGATCACTCCAAACCTGCTCACTTGCTACCTACTCATAAGAAGATGACTCTGACTCACTAATACTACTCACCATAGCTAAATAGCCACAAAATATCTCTGGCACCTTACTCTCTCTCATAGTCCTCTTGGGAGCCTCCAAAGACTCTTGGAATTCCTTCAAGGTAACCTGAAGCCACTTGGGCTTCTTCTTCCCTGAACTAACCTCATGTGGAGGGAACTACTCTTGCTCATTCCAATCAACTACCTGAGACTGTGTACTTGATGAAGTAGCACCAATGGTTTGTGACCCTAAAGCTTGTGAACCTGTAGCCTATGAACCTGAAACTGGGGGACCACTTCCTTGTGATCATGTACTTGTATCTGCACCTATACTTGTACTTGGGGAACTTGTAACCTTTCAACCTGTCACCCCAGATACCTGTGACCCTGAACTTTGTGAAGTTTAACTCTGTGAAGCTAAACTCTTGAATGTACCATCCTAAGGTGTAGGAGCCTGCTACATGGATCTCGTTGCACCAACAATTTCCCTATTCTTCATCTCTGCCACCATGTTCTGTTGTGGGGTGTATGGTACTGCCAACTATCTCTTGACTCCTTCCTGTGCACAGAACTCATTAAACTCCTTGGAGGTATACTCGCCCCCATTGTTTGATCACAACACTCGGATCTCCTTTCCTATTTGGTTCTCCACAAGAGCTTTGAACTCTTTGAACCACTGAAGAACTTATTTCGATTCTTTGCTCTTTAGAAAGTAAATCCAAGTCTTCATGGAGAAGTCATCAATGAAGGTCACATAATACTCATAACCTTTCAATTGATACAGAAGACATCGGACCACAAGGATCATAATGTACCAAATCAAGTATCCATAACGCTTTGATGTCACTGCTTGGGAAAGCAATCTTGTCACACTTGCCAAGTCCACACCCCTTGCATACATCACTATGTTATGTGCTAAACTCTGGCACACCTGTCACCATATCTCCCAGCATCCTCAGAGTTGGATGATGCAAATGGGCCATCCTCCTATGCCACAACTCGCATAAATCACAATCGTCTCTGTTGTTGCTATGTCCCAAGGCATGATAAAGCTAAAATCTGAGTTTGTGTAGCTTTCCATATCGGACAACAATCTTCACTGTTGTAGTGCCTATGAATCCCTTAGGATGAATGAGTACATGCCCCATCTCGAAACAGTACCACAAATCCTCAATTCTCAATAGTGGGAATTGATATCAAATTCTTCTTTAACCCAAGGTTATGTAAAACATCCCAAATGTTTAATTCATTTTTTATTTTTAAACACATCATTTGTTTGTTTGTTTGTTTAGTAAAAACATAAAATAATTAAGATTATGTGATAAAAGGAAACCAAAAAATTATAAGAGGAAGTGAAATAAAATATGACTTTTTAAAATTATATATTAATCTTTACAATTGCTCATTTATATCTTTATAACAAGTTTAAATTTAGTTTTCAAATTATTAAATAAATATTTGAATCTTTTCACTTAATTTAATTTATTAATTTATATGTTTAAATTTAAATTTTTAATTATTTGATAATATTGGATTTTTCATTTGATTGAATTTAATTATTTAATTAAGATATGATATTGATTTTATTTTTATTTTTATTAAATTTTATTTGTAAATTATTAAAATTATAATTATATATATATTTGTGTGTTTTATTTTTTTATAATAAATTTAAATTTAGATTTTAAATTGTTAAATAAATATTTAAATATTTTTACTCAATTTAATTTATTAATTTATACATTTAGTAGGTTTAAATTTAAATTTTAAATTAAATATATATATATATAAAAAATAGAAATATAATGATTATTTTTTAATTTGTAATATTATAATGTAAATTAATAAAAATGAATATAAAACAATTCATGTAATAGATTTAATTTTTATTAGTTTTAACTATTTTTAATAAATATATTCTCGAATATTAAAACTTTATTTTAAATCAATGAATTAATTAATTATGTGTGTGGAAACTATGGGATTGGAATGTAAAAATGATAAAACTATAATTAGAAGTTTCAACTAATAACTTAGTTGAGGCGTCCAAAAGTTGGACGCCCAAATAAAATTTTGACATGTTAATAGAAATAAAAAAAAGATGTCTCATTTATAATTAAAAAACATATAGGCATCTATTAAGAATAAAATCAAATTTAATAAAAACATATTAAAATTGTAAAATAGAAAAAATTTGAGAACTTAATAATTTAACCCATAACATATCATACCCAAAAAAAATTCAATTGTGTTCCAAATTTATCTTGAAAACTTTATTGAATTAGAAGTTTCTATCCAAAAATAAGAGATTGGATTTAAAATGTTAATCAGAGTCGTCCCTAGTTTTAACTTTGAGGTCTCCACTTAAATATGGGATATCCTGGGCTAAGCCATCAAAATTATTGTTTCATTATTTTTATTGTTCGTAAAAGCACAGTTGAACATGATGCGACGCTCTACCGTAATTATCATGAATAATGATAATTGATTAATATTACTAAAAAAATAAGCTAGAACAAGTGCACACAGGTCAGATTGCAAGCCACGGGCAATAATAGAAAGATATCCATAGCCCGAACAAAATACTAGACTTCCTTCCATTCAAAGATACTAATATTTATTGTTCTGCGTTAGTTATTCAGCACACAAAAATATTTATGATAATAGAGATGAGTTATTTTGTTTACGGTATGATTTATTGACGGAAAGTGCTCGTAGAACAAGACAATATACTGACTGAATTGCGGATTACAACAGATGGCATTTTCCAATATGATTTAATTTAAATAGTTTCCGTGTGGTTCTTAAATTGGTTAGTGGTTGCAAGCCGTTAGGGTTTGGAGTGGTCGGCAAATATTGTTGAGTCGTCTTAGTCTTTTTATGTAAAGACTTAAGCTAAGATATGTGCTCCATAAGAGCATCGATATCGACATTTGCTTCCTCAATTGCATACGAGGAGCTACTGAGATCAGCATCCACATTTCCATCGACGAGGAGCTACCAACTGCGCACCTTTTGCAGAAGAGATGGCGTCAGGGGTGTTTATTAAACAGGAGAAGAATCGAGAGCAACTACAACTTTTGTTTGCAGTTGTTATTCTACAAAGTTGTTTGCGGTTGTTATTCTACAAAGCTTGGCTAACAAGGCTGTAACTCAATATTGGAAAGAAATTTGAAAACAACGAAAGATGAACAATGAACGACAGATTTCGATACTTTCCCATTATTATTAGTCCCTGCTATGAAATAAAAAGAAATTAAAATATATATATATTTTTAAGTTTAGCGTAAAAGAACTTAAATTATTATATAGATAGGTGTTTATATCTTAGAATTTGGGGTGGATTACCATCTATTATTTTTTTAGATTGAAGGAGGATATGACAAGTATACTGTCCAGATTGATTTTATGGTCCTCATTCAAAATTCCAAATAAACAATCATAAAAATATAAATATAAAAAATAACTGGTAATTGATGCATAAATAACTCGTAGCTCATGCATGAATAACAAGTAGTGATAGAGAACCCATTCAACTAAAGAAGGTAACAGATAGCTCAAACATAGACAACCAGTGATCACAACTCAGCATAGAGAACAGGTAACATATAACTACCAGTCACAAGTTCAGTGGATGTGCTAGTATATATAAATGTTTAGATTTCATTCGTCATTACATTGAAATTACAATATATAGGCATATGTAGTGGTTATTAAATCCAACAAGACACACAAGCTGTAAAGCACTAAATGAATGCTCAACAGCTTAGCCTAAAAGAAATTAAAATATATATTTGGCAACGCAATGGAAAAGACAATGCCAGACAGTTACCTATTTAACAATGGCGACTTGGCATAACATATTTGAAGGCACGCAACATGTAATCACAGTCAATTGTCAAATGCATCCATGCATCGGCTACCAATGCATGAGTTATCCATGCATCCATGAAATGCATGGATAACTCATGGGTGATAACATGAAATGCACAAGTTATCCATGCATCCATGCATCGGCTACCAATGTTTTTTTATATTTCTTCTTTTATAATTGTTAGCTCCCAGTTATCCATGCCTAGCTACATGTTATCACCCACATTCTTCCCATTATATCTGCCCTGAACTGCCCCAGTTATCCATGCATCCATGCATTAGCTACAAGTTATTTTTATATTTATTTTTTTATAATTGTTACCTCTCAGTTATCCATGTCTAGCTACATGTTATCACCCACATTCTTCCAGTTATATCTGTTATGAACTGCTCGAGTTATCCATGCATCCATGCATTAGTTACGAGTTATTTTTATATTTCTTTTTTTATAGTTGTTAGCTCTCAGTTATCCATGCCTAGCTACATGTTATCACCCACATTCTTTCAGTAATATCTGCCATGAACTGCCATACATTAGCTACCAGTTTTTTTTAATAATTGTTTATTTCAAATTTTGAATGACGCCCATAAAATCAATCTCAACAGTACACTTATCCCATCCCCCTTAAATCTAGAAAAGGCATAAATAGTAGTCCACCCCTAAATTCTAAGATATAAACACCTATTGACGTAATTAAGTTATCAAAATTTACAAATCCACAATGTCATATTTAATTTCACAATGATGTTTCACACTATTCATTGTAGTGAAAGATATAATGTGTTTATTTTATAGATCATATTGACGCATGTAGCATACAAAATTGTATAATCATGACTTCAAAAATTATAAGATCTATAAAAAACAGAGGTTAAAAATAATTAAATAAATGTGAGATATCACCACATAAAAAACCACCAGTGGGAACGCTAACATGCAAACTTTGGTAATTTATTTAATGTAACTTGTCTAAAGAAACAACTTATCCAGACAAAATTATGACCGTCAACATAAGCGGTACTTGGGTTAGCAAAGTTGCAAGGATACTTGGGTTCATGGATGGAAATGTGGGAACGGGGACAGCACCTTTTGAAACAGGGGACTCAGGACTGTCAAGGCTACAGTGTAAATATATTCTTTTAAAATATATATGAAAAATTTAAAAACATTCATATTGAGGAATATATTCTCCGCAAGTTTAAAAAAAACATGCAAATCATTGCATTGCATAATAATAATGGTGTCTAAGTCTAACTCTAATATGATTTATCAAATTCCGAATTGTCATTCGATATTAATCCACGCAAGTTTTGAACGATTAGAAAAGAAAAGAGAACTTGATCATTTCATTTGAAAGTTGAAATTGGCATTAATATGTCTCGTGTCCTAAAGTTAAACAAGCAGCAAGAAAAGAGCACCGGAATCACTTCATTGTTTTATACGTTCACAAGTTCCAAGAAGAAAAGTTCTCTCCCTTCACTGCTAAAAGCACTCTATCCATGCCAATCTATGACCTTTTTCATTAAAAATCGATTTTTTTTTAATAAGGACTTGCTCATGGACGGGTTCAGCACCCTCGGAAAATTCAACAAATTACATTTCAAACTAAAAATATTCTCAAACTTTGACTCAACTTTGGAGACTAGCTCCGCAATGTTTAGCAAAAATATTTGCTATTAGAAATATCGTAATAATAAGCTATAGATATACTTGAAAGACACATATTGCATCCCAAAAAAATATGTTACGTCGAGATAGACGGAACAAAAGAGTGTTACTTCAACATAGAAGGAACAAACAAGTTGCAAAACAAGTTGCAAGGATGCCTCACAACTCTTAAAACAAATAATTGCTTCTAGTGCAAATGAAGCAAAACCTTTCATTATGTTACCAAGGGGATTTAGGGAGGCATTTAAAACGTATTTTTGCGTTGAGAGGCGCTCTACAGCCCAGTATGGGGGAGATCTTGTGAGTTGAATGTTTGTCGAGTAACAAAAAAAGAATAATACAAAGTAAAAAGTAATAAATATTATGTCTGCCATAAACAAAAAAGAATAATACAAAGTAAAAAGTAAATATGAGACTTAAATAAGACTTTAGAGCTTAGGATCAACGTTGAAAAAGTCGGACTCGGCAAAAAGTCGGCAAGGGTCCCGAAAACAATTTCTCGGCAACATCAGCGAAAAAATCGGGAAAAGTCGGAAAAAGTCTGCAAACATTAAAAAATACAAAATACATTCATTTTTTTCAGAATTTTAAACATATAAAGCAACAATAACATCAGATAAACACATTGGAACATAAATATGGAGAAAGCACTGATATATATCATCATCATGTAGTCATGTCAAATATAAAATGATACATCAAAGTCGATACTGAATCCTAAAAGTCTGAAAGTTTGAAACACCATAGTTGTCCAATCAAGGACTCAAAACTCAAAAGTAGATAACCAATACAAAATGACATCACATATATAAATGTATCTTAGGAAAACTAGTAGCTATCTATCTAATATCAATGCCCTCTTCCCCTTTTACGGGAAAAGGTCATGGGCCGTTTGTCAGGCCTACCCCTAGCACTAGAAGTAGCAGCAGAAGACCCTGCCCCTGCATCTAACATCGGACGATGAGTGACGGATGGAGGACTAGATGTATCAATCGGTGTAGGCGGTGGTGGCAATGCTAGCACATCACCCTCCGTGGTGGTTCTGACTTCCTCCTCCTCCTCCTCCTCCGCCTGCCCTTCCTCTCCCTCTAGCCATGTAGGTTCCTCCTCCATGATAGAAGTCTCAATCTCCACCCTCCAATCAGACAAAATATCAATATTGTCTAAGGCGATGGCATCAGCATTTGGTGTTTTATTTATCTGTGTCATCCATAAGCGGAGATTATAATGGACATAGACCAAATCATTGAGATGTGTGAACTCCATCCTGTAAGAGGAAAATCTTTTTTTTGTATGAGTCTAGAGGTTCAAGTTTAAAAAATTAATGAAATATAATTATAATATGTGAGGATGATAGATTCACAAATTATATTAAATGAAATTGATTTGTTGAAAATTTAAAGTCTAAGACTCTAACCTTCTGCGTCTCTTTGCGTGTACTTTTTCAAACACACTCCAATTCCGCTCACATCCTGAAGCGGTACATGTTTGGCTAAGAATCTTGATGGCAAATTTCTGTAAATTTGGTGTCCTTACAACATAGGTTCACCACCAAGTAGCTACAACAAATAAGGAAATAAATAAATCATAATTCAAAATTTCAAATTTCAACTTGCAAATAAAAGTTAAAGACTTTAATAACTTACTTGGCATGAAATTGGTCCTGTCACGAATAGCATCAGCAAAGCTAAATACTCCAGTACCATCCTGATACACCTCTAACTTGCGATTGATTGCATTGCGAGTCTCATAATCAGGTACCATCCTCTGAATACAAGTGAAGAGCCCCTCCAACACCTCACCATCAAAATCAAATTTGCATTTGTAGGAAAATGCAGGGTTGAGGAAGAGTGCTGCTGCATGAATGGGTCTATGAAGCATCCTGGTCCATCGACTATCAATCAACTCCCATAACAACATGTGCCTCTCGTGCCCCGGGGTACCCTTGCCCACATAATAATTCCGGATGGTCTCTTTGGTCCTATCCATGGCCTCATACAAATAGCCCATTGCGGGCTTATCGCCATCAACAAGTCTCAAAACCCTCACCAAAGGTTCACTCACCGAACACACTTCCCCCACTCCTTCCCAGAAGGAGTCAGTGTACATCAACTTGGCAATGGTTCTCCCATCCTCTCTCCTGCTGTAAGCACAATCACGCCAATCATCAGAAACAAACATTTGCTTCAACTCAAACTGACATTGAAGCAAGGACTGAAGAGTAATGAAGGTGGTGGCAAAGCACGTGATTGCAGGACGCCTCAACTCCCTGTTTTTGGTGTGCCTCCTCATGAGGCTAAGAACAAAAGTATGGTTGTAAATGAACTTGGGGATGCTCTTAGCTTGATCAATCACCACCTTGATAAAGGGAATTTTCTCCATATCCTCCAGCATCAAATCAATACAATGAGCAACGCATGGAGTCCAAAACAAAGCGAGGTGCCTCTCCATAAGCATCCTTCCAACAGCCACATAATTAGCTACATTATCCGTAATAACTTGCACAACATTGTGCACCCCAATGTCCTGTAGGAACCCATCTAACAACTCACATAAGAGCGCTGCATCTTTTACATATGCCGATGCATCGACTGATTTCACAAACAAGGTACCTCTAGGACAATGTACCAAAAAGTTGATAAGGGATCTACCCTTACCATCTAACCAACCATCTGACATGATTGTGCATCCAGTGCTCTCCCATGACTGCTTGAGCTCCTCCAACCTAGCACCGATGTCCTCCTTTTTTGCTTGAAGGATTGGACCCCGCAACTCATCAAAGGTGGCACTTTTATACCCCGAGCCAAATGCTGTAATGGCATCACACATCGGCTGCCAAAATGGATTGTTTTTTACGACGCTGAGAGGTATGTGACTCCAGTAAAGACACCTCCCCATCACCCTGTCCACTTCTACCTTGTCATTTTTCTTTATCAATGCCTTGATAGAAGGTTGTGATCCACCTCCTGTTCGTGGACCAAAATGGTGTGAGGCCCCCGCCGTGGTTGTGGAACCCCTCACACTATCCTCAATGAAAGTGGCAGATCCTATTGCCCCCACACTTCTTGCTAGGCCAAAAGTTGCAATCTCAGCTCTGTTTGCGGCAATCTCATCCTTCTTTTTATTCTTTTCATGGATTGCATCATGGGCAGATCTCATGATCTCTGGGGTCACTGCAGTACAAACGCCAACATCATGCCCAGGGAGTTTAGCTAGATGGTATTTCAACCTGTTAACCCTTCCTGACATGTGATGCCCACACAATTTGCAACTCAAATTTTGCCTGTTTCCATCATCCTCAGGCTCACCATACTGCCAAAACGGATCCAATGGCTTTGGCATCTTGGAAAATGGAATGGCAGCCTCAAAATGCAAACCTAGGGCACAAAAATACAAAAACAAGAAATTAAACCCCATTTGAAAAAATTGCAACAATTTGGCTTAAAAAATCAGACCTCTAAATTTATATTTTGGCCATGAAAAATGATAACAAGAGGGTGGCTAAAGATCTAAGAAAGAAAACATGCTATTCCATTCTAAAACCCCCTTACATTTTGACTCTTTTTGATATTTATGGACATGGAAATCATTGGAAAAATGGCAAAAAAAAATAAAAGAATAGAGGAAAGAATATAGGCAAGCAAACATGCAAAAAAATCATAAAACAAATACAAGAAAATGAATCACTACATACCTGTGAGACGAATTCGTTGATTGGCAAAGTTTTGACTCTTGAAGTTGAACCCTTTCTCCACAAAAATTCACAATGGTGAGCTTAGATGTTGTTTGGAGTCTTGGATGCCTCCAAAGTAGTTGATGGTGCCCTCTTGCCCTTCACACTCCTTCTCCAACAGTCAAATAAAACAAATGACCCAAAAAAATTCACTTTTGACCCTTTAAACCGCGATCGTGAGGACTGGATGCTTTTTTCCTTCGACTCGCAAGTTTTTGGAAAAAGTCGGCGATTTTATAAAAAGTCGCGATTTTTGCTCGCCGATTTTTCGGCAAGGGTTTCACTACGCGATTTTTCGGCGATTTTTTCAAGCTTGCTTAGGATTAGCTGGTAAATATTATGTCGATCATAAACAAAAAAAAATAATACAAAGTAAAAAGTAAATATGAGACTTAAACTAGAGACTTTACTTTTTACTTTTAATACAAAGTAAAAAGTAAATATGAGACTTCAGAGTGTTTGTCCAGTAACAAAATAATACAAAGTAAACAAAAAATAATAATACAAAGTAAAAAGTAATAAATATTATGTCGGCCATAAACAAAAAAGAATAATACAAAGTAAAAAGTAAATATGAGACTTAAACTAGAGACTTTAGAGCTTAGGATTAGGTGGCTCAGGTATTGCACTCAAGGAACTATTCAAGGAGAGGTTTGCACCTTGGGAGATTTGATCCCTCTCGGCACTTGATAAAGCCTAGGATTTGGATCTAGGCTGGTATACATAATTTGCCAAGCATCCACCAATCAATCAAAATGTGAGACGCCATGTTAATGATGATAGTGGTTAATGATGTATGACTTCCCGGACTGACTTAACAGCTATTGATCGTCAAGTCGTAGTTAATGGTGTGTGACCTTGTTAACCCCTAGTTGCACTACTGGAAGGTTAAGATCTGCCGAGATTCCATAAGGTTGGTTCCAGTGCAAGACATGCAAACTGATCCGAGCTGCTTCCACAGTAAGCAAAGATCGAGAGAACTACTATTTTTAGTAATTTACCCTTTGCCACAAAACACGAGATTTTGAGCTCCTAGAGTCAGAAGAGTTCGAGAGAACTATTATTTTTAGAAATTTACCTTTTTCCATGAGCATGAGATTCGAGGGCCCCACATTACAAAGATTATCATATACCAATGCTCCGAAAAAAGCGAGTCCAATAAGAATGCTTGTTTTTTGCTTTTTGCTTTTTCAGAAAATACACTAATGATAATGATATCTCCCTTCGTGATCAATCTTTCTTGCTTCTTGCTTTTTCGTAGGGACACTACATTTTGGGCACATATATAATTAGTAATTTTTATTTATAGCAAGTATAGGTTAGACGTCATGGTGGGGCTTTGATGAGGTGGTCCAAAGCTTCCAATGATGAGTCATATACAAGTGTTGGGTAGTTGGATAGCCTCCTAGAGTGACACGTGGTAGTGGTTTGGAGGTTACTATTAATATAAAGTTTTGCCATTTCCAAATAAACATTATTTATGCAATTTATTCATGGGAGAGATTTATTATGTTACTTCATTCCTCTCCCTGTAAACCAAGGTTTAAGACACTGAAATTAACTCGAAAAAATCTGATAGGCTATATTTCAGACTAAGTGAATACACCGGTCTTCTCAAAATTCATATGTACAACCTACTAGAGTGACTCTGCAGTATAGATAGTTGTAAAAGTTCAAAGTATGTGCAATATGGTTTACATCATACACCATGGCAGAAGGCCTTACATATAGTTTTAAGGGAATCCCCATCTTGTCTGTGCTGTCAAGGCTAACAAAAACTCTCATAATTTGCTCAATCATTCTGTAGTTTGCCGATTTTCTTGAAACTTTACCAGTTGATAAAACAAACATTTAGATATAAAAACCAATTATGTTAAGAGCAAAAGGTAATATGTTTATTGGCAAGTGCCATTAATCTCACTATATACCCCATTACAAGAGCGGAAATATCATTCCCAGATTGTACTAAATGAAACTAATGGAAAAAGATTCTCTGCTTATTACACAACTCCCTGTATAAATGAATCACAACTCCACTGGCAAAGCTCAACTAGTGTACACAAGCCTGAACTCAACAGGCAAAGAAATCTAAAAGCTTTCAAACATTCTAGCTTCCTGAATTGAAGAAACTGGAAATTGAATGTCAAATATCATCTGGCAGATAAAATGAATGTTCGGATTAATGTTTTGAAACTCTTCAAATCAGCCATTGATGTTAGTCCACATCAGAACAATTAATTTTGACCATCAACTTCAAGGTTGCTACATCATTTTCCTTATTAACACACACAATTGAACTCATAACTGAACAAAGCTTTACTGTCAACAATCAATGGTCAATTTTCTATACATTAACTGAGATCTCCGTGCTCAAGCAAGCCTACCTCCTGCAAAGTTTCATTTGGCTGGCTCTCGGGACTCTGTTCCCTCAGTTTTTTTGGCAGTCTCAGATACTGAAGCCTTCACCAGCTCGCTGATGACTTCAGAATTGACAATATTCTCTGCATCACTACTAGGACCCTCCTTTGCCCCAACCTTGCTTTCACTTCCATCAGTTCCTAAACTGGAGCTTCCTGACCCAGCTACCATATCACCAACTCCTGCTTGACGTGAGCCATTTAGTGCATTGCAGTGTGGGCAGTAATATGTTATGTATGGAAAATCTTCTTTCCTAGCCAAACCTGCAAGTGAAAAGCACATACGCATTCAGACCTGTTACCTACATCAAGATCAAGTTAAACTTGCTTCCTGCTAATGCGTTCAAATGTTATAGAGCTAATTAGTACTTCCACAAACATTTCCATGTATTAAGGTAAAACATTAGAGGAAATAGACTCCAAAATCAGACCTAAAAAACATTTTGAAATGCATATACCAAGGGATAAACATGCCATGAAACTAAGCAGGCTTTCAAACATTTGGAACTATTTGATACACCAAAACATCTAATTAGATAGAAAAACCAGACGGAGTTGGATCCAAATGGTGAGGAGCATGGATTTTTTTACCATGGGGTAAGGTTCAATTCTCATGAGAGATTTTCTTGGAGCCATGGGGTCACCTTGAGGTAGTGATTGGACCTGCGGTTGCACCTAGAGGGATTATAGATTCAATGAGCCTCTGATCCATGCACACATAAGTGTATAAACCCACCCGGGCCACACCCATGTTTCTCCCTTTCAAAGTCCACTGGGCTGTGGTCTAATCTTGTTTCTGTAGCTTTTGGGCAGATTATTGTATGGCACTGGCAAGGATGCACAAAGCCTAGCTTATTTCCAGGTTTACCATTTGTAAAAAATGGGTTCCTATTTATAAAAAATAAATAGATAGAAATAAAATATGCAAGAACGGATATCTTACTGAAGTTAGATCAAAATTCAACGATAATACACATCTGAATAAATATGGCACAAAAAAGGCTTTCATATAAATTGCACTGTTCACAGTACAGCAAATCCTATGCATAAATAGAAATTAAAAGTGAAAAGATGTGCATCTAATCAAATAATTCACTCAGTAACTTAAATGGGGCATACATGCAACTTAGAAACAAATACGAAAGAGAAAGAAAGCCAACAGTCAGTACCTCCTTAAGCAACAAATTAAAGACTTCCCAAAGTAAAAATTTATCATAAACATCGGATGATGAAAGTGCTTAGAACCATATAGACAGCTTCTCAGCAGATGATGCCAAGTTAACTCTAAAGTAGGTTCTCCAATAACATCCATCAGCGTTTTAGACAAGAATAAAATCCAACCAGTCAGTTTCTACAGTTGGCTTAGGTGAGAAGCGGGCTAAAGGAAACTTCAGGCACAATATCAAAAGACTTGACAAGACAACTGGAATATTAGTGATGATGAATGCCTGAGAAATTGCCATAGAAGATGTCACTGACAATGCCATGTTAGAAATATTAACCAAGACAAAAGATACAGCATAATGGATGCAAGCAACCATCCAAACCACTCACCATTGTGCATGTGACAGTTACCACAAATGAGGGCATAACATTGTGATGGATCTTCACCCACGAGCATGGCTGCAAGTCTGGAAATCCAACCTCCATCGCCGGCACTTCCCCTTTGATGATGTTCTACTACATATCCCTGCTGCCTTGCACCATCTTGTGGGTTTACCAACACTGCAGAAGCATTTTGTTCTTCAGCCAATTGCTCAGTTGAAATGCTACCAGCACTAATACTCCTTCCATGAGAAGGTTTCCTGTTTCTAAGTCCGGCTGATTGTACAACTTCGACGTCATGGCTTTTTGCTTGGTTTTGGATAATGCCTGCATCATCTTGTAGTGTGAAATTCAACCCTGATTCTGCCCCTAATTTGGATGCCAAAACACTAGCAGCAGCTGCCTTTGCTGCAGGATCAAGGTCATATCTCTGTGATCAAAGAAAAATAATCTTGTTAAAACAACACATCTGCAATTTCAAATGTCGAAGCACAATCAATTGCGAAGATTCAACATTAGAAATCAGTTAGATTATAAATAGCCTCAAATTTCCAAGCCTAGAATCTATGCATTCATTAACTGATAACTGTCATTTTCTGACAGCCTGTTTCAACAATATCTCCTAAAAAGACTAAGGTCCAAGGAATGAACCCATAAACATCCCATAATATACAAAACGAGTAGAAGTTTCATAATGTAGCCTGTTTCAAAAGGAACTCAAGTTCAAAGAACAAGAAATCTTTTTCCAAGCCACATGTATCCCATTAATTATAACCAATTGACTTTAATAGAAATTATCTCAACCGCTATAGATCAAATATTAGATAAGTAAGAGCACAATCTTACACTTGGCATTTTTAATGAGAATTTCATAAACCTTATACAATGATATGGTAGGGAATCATATTTAATATGATACAATCTATTTGTAGTTGCAATATATCTTATTAGATGGAATTTATCATTTGGTCATTATAACCATGACTAGTATTACGTTTTGTCTGTTTCAGGGGTTCAGAATAGGAATGCCAATGTTTTCAAACAATGTGGTTTCAAGCATAGTTGAAACAATTGGCTATCTTTTGCCACCATTGTGAAAAATCACAATGTCAAATCCTAGCTGATTTTTTGCTGTATAAAAACCAGCAATTTTTACTAAAAATTGGACCCTTTTACAAAAAATAAGTAAAATTCGCTGATAAATCACCCAGTACAAATTTTGAGTTTCTTAAAGCCAATTTTGGGATTTTTTTTTTTTTTTTTTTTTGGGGGGGGGGGGTCATTTGTCTTTGCAGCTGTTGCAAATGAGAGGGAAGGGATCTATCACCATCAACCAGTTTTAAGAGGGGCCAAACCATTGTTCTCATCACCATCTAAGTTTTTTTTATTTGACGGGGATCAAATCTTACACACCTGCCATTCTTTACTGAGAAATTTATAACCCTTATACAACGATATGGTATGGAATCATATATAATATTATACAATCTATTTGAAGTTACAATATATTTTATTACATGGAATTTATCATTTAGTCATTATAACCATGACTAGTAGTTTTATGTTTTCTGTTTCAGGGGTTCGGAATAGGAAAGCCAATGTTTTCAAACAATGTGGTTTCAAGCATAGTTGTAAAAAATGGCAATTTTTTGCCAACATTGTGAAATATCACAAAGTCAAACCCTAGCTGATTTTTTGCTGAATAAAAACCGCAGTTTTTACTAAAAATTGGATCCTTTTACAAAAAATTGGAAAAAACACTGAAAAATAGCATTGCAACAGTGAAAAACACCCAGCACGATTTTGAGTTTCTTAAAGCAGATTTTGGGTTTTTTTTGGGGGGGGGTGTCATTTGTCAGAGAACCAAACCATTGTTCTCATCACCATCAAAGTTTTTTTTAATGGAGCAGGGATCAATTCCTATCTGCGTATGATATTGATATTCTCAGATCCCATGTATTTCTTTAAATTTTACCCTTTTAACTAGAGCTTTTTTTAGATTTATGCAGGTTTTCAAAGTCCATAATGCTTGCCTCTTATTATCATTTTTTTCATGGTTCAGAACAGTTTAGAGGTCTCTTTTTTTACCAGCAGGCTGTTCTTTTCCAGCAGTGTTTGATGTTCATTTTTTCCATTTCCTTTTGTCCTAAGTTTGAGGTTGAAAATTCTATATTGCCTTGCCAATATGTCGGAGCAGTGAGTCTAATTCCATTAATTCACCCTCCATGAGGACCTCACCTTTTTGTTCCAAGAACCAGAGATGGGACACAACCTTCCATCCAATTAGGGTTAAAAAAAGGAGGAGAAGCAAGAAGCAAACAAGGTTGTTGGGAGGTGTCTTTTATGAATCGATATGCCTTTGAGCATTACAAAGACCAATCCATTTTTCAAGTCAATGTGTGATGCTATTGCTATTGTTAGCCTAGGGTATAAGTGCCCTACCTACAAGGAGTTGTAGGGCCCAATTCTTCAAGCAAAAAAGAATTACATTAGTAGATTGGAGGACCTAAAGAAATCATGGGAGGCCTTGGATGCATGTGTTAGTTTTGGTAGCTCGGCAGGTACTTCTGTCATGTAAGCCAATGTCAATCACTCACACATGTCACTGTCATGCAAGCCAATGTCAATCACTCACACATGTCACTGTCAGGCTGTCACTCTTTTACTGTCTCTATCATCATTTGGTCTTCAATTATTTCTGTCATTAATTCACATTCTGTCCAGCTGCCTCAGAGTACCCCAAAAATCAGAGCTAAAAAAAAAAACATTCCTGTCTACTGTAGCTGCTACAGTACCCGAATTTCCTCAGTAAATGCCTCAGACTGATCCGAATTTCAGAGCTCTCTTCTCCAGCGAATTCCTAATCTAAGTGACACGAATTTCCTTTAATTTATACACATACATTCAACTTTTTATTTTGACTGAGCCGACATAAAAGTAATAGATTTTAATTAATTGTTGACCCCCTTTTTTTACTGAGCCGACCTATCTTTATTTTATTTTATTTAATATTTTTACTGCAATGTAAAAAGGATGGCCGACCTTCACATAAGTTTGCATGCTTTGTTATTGGGCTGATTTTACATATTTAATATGGATGACAGCTGGAGGTGCCATGTCATTACTGACCCAAACATAAAGAGTGAGGCTTCATGTTGTGCTATGCCCAACTTCAACAAGTAAGGGCTTCAATGTCTCTTCAATACGTGGGCTTCTCAAACCATCTCCATGGGCATCTTCAATCGTTTGAGGGCTTCATGAACCCATCAAGCTAACGTGCGTGTGTGGGTCATGCCCATTTGGTGTTCCAATGCCCAAGACGCCATGCCCAAGATGCCAAGATGTCATGCTTTGTCCTTCATTGTCCTTGTCAAATCTTTGTCATCCATGTCATCATTCTTTGTCATGTTTGCCATGTCATCAGTGCTTTGTCATTAATGTGTTGTCATCAATGACAACCTTGGTCATCAAGAGGGACCATGGTAGCCGAGCGAGCAGGGTGTTGAGGAGATTGCAAGCTCAATCGATGTAGATCGAGCCCCAAGGAACGGCAACTGAATGCCGTGAAGGGAGCAGCCGCATAGTGCCATGGGTTGTTAGCCAACATGGGAGCTGTTCCGGCCAACAGTCGAGGATAGGAAGCTGGCTTGTAGGTGACAGCATCGGTAGAACGGTGGCATGGGGGACGCGCTGATGTAGAAATTTTCTGCACTTTACTGTTTGCTGGTTTATGTCAACATTTCGTGGTTTTCATTCCCAGTCGGTTATGCATTGACTGGAAACTACTTATGACAGTAAAGAGAGAGAGAGAGATTTTATTATCTTCAGCAAAATATCAGAACAGAAATACAGTGAAAAATCAACTTATCTCCACCAAAGATTTCATCTCAAAATCCTTGAAAACTGTGCCCAGCAAATGCCTCGAAAACTGTGCAGAAATTTACAGCAGTCCATACAGCTGTATGGCCCTCGATTTCTGTGCAACCTTTATCTCGATTTCTTTGCCAAACTATGCCTGGGTTTCTGTGTAACCAGCTCCTCGATTTCTGTGCACAAACAGTGCCTCGATTTCTGTGCCTGAACCATACTGTACGGATCTGTACACCTCAAAAACAGTGCAGCAAATAAAGTACCTGTCTCGAAATCTGTGCCAGCAATAAATGCTGTCCGTACACCTCGGTTACTGTGCCAAAGTGGCTGCATCGGGATGTGTGCCTATTCAGAAGAAAAATCAGTCAACAAATCTGTACCATGCAATAAATGCTCAGCTAATCACCTCGAAGTGCATGCCTGCTGAAAGCTGCATTCAATGCTCCTTGGAATTCGTGCCAAAGCCCTAGCTCTCTCTTTTGCTCTTCTCTCTCGACCTCTCTCTTTCTCAAACTCAAAAGTGAGTTCTCCAAATGCCTCCCTCATCTTTTTGTCTAAACCCTAGGGTTGTTCTAATCCAATGGTGAAGATTAGATCTCATCCGACGGTTGAGATCAAATGAGAGTGAAAATACCTTTTAATTAAATCACTTAAATAAAATTCACTCACCCACTAAAGTTAAGTCAAAAAGTGACTTTAATGTTATAAAGTCTCATTAAGTGAATTAATGCTGAGGGTCACATTTTTCCCCCTTTTAAGTGACTTAGGCAAAAGTCACTAGGGGAACACTTCCCTAGGTACAAAACTAACAGGTGAAGGGCTGCAAAGGATCGACCACCGCTGAGGAAGGTGACACAAGGACGAAGTTGCGATCGACCAACGGATATAGGGGCCGTGTGTTGGATTGACTCAAGCTGAAACCACGAGCTGGAGTGGGTGAAAGATAGCAGCAGAGTAAAGTCTACAAAGCCATGGGCAAGGCTTGCGAAGGAGCCAGCGGAGATTGCTAGCACAGGTGGTAGCGGAGGCGTGCTGTGCTTACGTCCAGGAGAGGCTGTGAGTTGACGCCAGCGACAGATCCGATATGGAGTTTGATTAGCCGACAAAGGAACCGACGAGTGGGTCGCTTGAACGACAACAGTCAATGGTCATGGAAGGCTCGACTGGTAGAGTAAGCTGCATAGTTGTGGAAGCAGCCGATGGGAGAAGTGGCCTGACCAAGTGTTAAGATTCAATATGCTAAGATAGAAAACATCAGTTTTCAATTCAATTTCACAACAATAGCATATACAAGATCACTGAAAGAATAACAAGCACAACATAAACACAAGAGACACAAATTTATCCTCGGAAACCCTCTAGGGGAAGAAAATCCAGCAAAACTTCCTCAATATAGATGATCAAAAGTGCAAAGACAAAACCCAAAACAAGTGCTCCTTCTCCCTGCAGATATCTCTCTCCCTCTCTCCATTGCGAATTACACAAGTGAGTGTGTGTGTGAATGAATGAATAAATGAGAGAGCCTAGCTCTCTATTTATACATTCACTTCTACTTTAATTTTACAACTTGACATGTCGGCCTCAACTAACTTTACCACTCAACTAAAGCTGACTGGGCCGACACTTCTAGGGGACTTTAAAACCCCATTACATTTAACTCTAAGGGATCTATTGCCCCGACTTACATGGGAGGATTTACCTCAATGACTTTACATAATCAAATACAATAATGACATCCCGACGCAGGAATAAAACATCTCCGAATAAATTACAATAATATTCTTCAAAGTTACAATATTTCAACACTCCCCCTTAACGAGAAGGGTATTCTACTGACAACAGCAACATCAACTGTAGGAGCAAGGAGAGAGATCATCATCAACAACATCATAGTGATACATCTATAAATCATCGGAAGTTTTCTTCAACATCATCAGCAACTGGAACAGCTACTGGAACATCTTCAATACTAGAGCATCATCTTCTACAGTACTGAGCCTTCATCTTCTGCAACACTCAATCGTATACAGAAACAGCATCAATATCAGGATCTTTCGATCAACAGCAACATCATCATTTTGATCTTTCAATCAATACCATCATCAACATCTAGATCTTTCGATCAACATCATCATTTTGATCTTTAGATCAACAACATCATCATAGCAGCATAACCTACAACTCACACAATCCAATTACAGGATGATCGATCCCTCTCACTTTAGGACATAATGCCAAGGATGATGCAATCCTGATCCAATTACGGGATGATCAATCCCTCTCACTTTAGGACATAATGCCAAGGATGATGCAATCCTGATCCAATTACGGGATGATCAATCCCTCTCACTTTAGGACATAATGCCAAGGATGATGCAATCCTGATCCAATTACGGGATGATCAATCCCTCTCACTTTAGGACATAATGCCAAGGATGATGCAATCCTGATCCAATTATGGGATGATCAGTCCCTCTCATTTTAAGACATAATGCCAAGGATGATGCAATCTTGATCCAATTACGGGATGATCAATCCCTCTCACTTTAGGACACATAATGCCAAGGATGATGCAATCCTATCCACATTCTCGGGGAGAGAAGTCTCCGGATCACTTTAGGACAAAGGTCCAAGGAAGATACACTCCAACCACATTCTCGGGGACAGAGGTCTCCGAATCACTTTAGGACTAAGGCCCAGGGAAGATACAATCCCAACCACAATGCCAGTCCTTTTTCATATTGGATGTCATCTTTCCAACCCCACAGATTTGAGCTTCATTGGATTCTCCATGAGAGAGATATGTTAAGTTTCCCAACATGACCTATTTATGGGATGAAACAGCATAGCGACATGTACGGCATGCCACATGTCACTATTTCAACTTCGGCCTCTAATACTCGGACCTGTGAAACTACAGTCTGTTCCCTAACTGTCAATTTTTACGGAATTCCATTTGGAGCTTCTTAGCCCAAGATATGACATTTTTCCCTAGGTCACCTATTTATGGGATGAAACAGCATAGTGAACTTGTACGACGTGCCACGTGTCACTGTTTCAACTTCGGCCTCTGATACTCGGACTTGTGAAACTACAGTTCCTGCCCTAACTGTCACTTTTTACGGAATTCCATTTGGAGCTTCTTAGCCTAAGATGTGACCTTTTTCCCTAGGTCACCTATTTATGGATGCATGAATGACTGGATGAATAAATGAGAGAGCCTCGCTCTCTATTTATACATTCACTTCTACTTTAATTTTACAACTTGACATGTCGGCCTCAACTAACCTTACCACTCTACTAATGTTGACTAGGCAAACTCTTCTAGGGGACTTAAAAACCCCAATACATTTGACTCTAGGGGATCTATTGCCCCGACTTACATCGGAGGATTTACCTCAATGACTTTACATAATCAAATACAATAATGACATCCTGACAAAGGAATACAACATCTCCGAATAAATTACAATAATAAAATACAAATAGAATATTCTTCGAAGTTACAATATTTCAACAGCTTGGTGTGCGGGAGTTGTGCCAGCCACGTGCTAGAGCCACCAGGCTGCCAATGAAATGAGCCACAAACAGAGGAAGAACGCAAGCTACAAAGGTGGACACGGCTGCAATAAATCAGAGCTGCTGATAGTCGCTATTCAACCGCTGAGAAGGTTCAAGCGGCCAGGGGCAATACTGCAAAACATAGAAGCTTGGGCACGGGGCAAGAGAGTTGATGGCAGTGGCAGCAGGTAGCCGCTAGCAAAAAAAGCGACCACCGAAATAGTTAGCTACTAGAGCAAAAGGGAAACTAGGCAGTAATTGTTTTAACAGTTGCATTTAAGGGCAATATTTTTTTTCTTTCCAGCTGGAAAAACACAGTTTTGCCAAAAGTGAGTTTTTGCTAAAAGCAAATTTTGAAGTTCTGCAATGGTTACAGAAGGGATGCAAGGATTGCAATGGTGGCCTCTAGTCTGAGGTATGAGGAAAGGTTGGAGGGGATCTCCAACTATCTCCAGTGGAAGGTAAGGATGTGTGTTATCCTCAAGGAGAATAGGATTTGGTATCTTGTGAGTGCCAAATCAAAAGTTGTTGTGCCTTCAGATCCTAAAGCGAAGTAGGCTTAAGAGGTGAGTGAGGCTAAGGCATAGAGGATACTCCTAGATAGAGTTAAGGACCACCTAATCCCACATATAGCTAAGAAATAGACAATGAAGGGAATGTGGGATACACTCACAGGCTTGTAAGAAAGCAAAAATGAGAACTGGAAGATGGCCCTAAGGGATAAGCTCCATAGCACTAGGATGGCCAAGGGAGAGAGTTTGGCCTCCTACCTCACCACGGTTACACAGGTGAATGATGAACTAGGAACTGTAGGGGAAACCATTCCACTCGGAGTTGGTGCGTATATCCTTGAGAGGCTTCACCAAAGAGTGGGATGTGTTCATGAAGTGTGTGGTGGGCAGAGAGAAGCTCCCGAATTGGAGCAAGTTGTGGGATGACTTTACTTAGGAAGAGATTTAAGAGGGGTCTCAAAGTAGAGATCAGGAGAAGGAAGACGAAGAAGAGAACCTTGCCTTAGCATCCAAGAGCAAGGGAACGTCAAAGAAAGGCTCTTCTAAAGATATCCCTAAGGACAGCAAGAAGAAGAAAGACCCCAATAAGGTGAAATGCTTTGCATGTAATGAGCTGGGACATTATGCAAGACAGTGGCCTACCAGGAAAAAGAGCAAGGGGAGGAAGCAAGTAGTTGCTACAGCCAAGATGGATGACTTTGCAACTAAGTTCGAGGATGAATTCTCTCTCTTTGCATTAGTGACTAAGAAAGAGCGTGAGACTTCTCTCGGTAGTGTTAGATTTTGTACAATTATAGCAGTATAATTTAATTATAGATAAACAAAAGGATCACTAGAATAATAACCAAACATGGAAACAATAGACACAAAAATTTATCTTGGGAAACCCAATAGGGAGAAAACCCAACAACCTTCGTATAGAGATAATCAATCCCTAGAACAGAGTACAGATACAAAACATAGAAAGAGAAAACTTTCTCCAAGTGAAAACCCCAAAAATCACTTCTCCTAGCTGCAGATGCGAACTTCTCTCTCTCTAGTGCGAACTTTTCTTTTTCTTGGATGGATGACCAAATGAGGCACACGACCTCTCTGTTGGCTTCATCGTCAACAAGAATCTTCTCTTGGTTTAGTTTTCCTAGAGGCAAGTTTATTCTTCTATGTAAAAGTCTGCTCTATATTTGCTCATGTAAAAACTCAATCATCTCATATTTAAAGAAGATTATTCTTGTTGGGATTTTTATACCTTGAAAGGTTTTCCCTAGGGTAAATTTTGTCTCTTATGGATGGTTGACTCTACTTTACTGTTGATTATTTACTATTCTTTTACTGCTGCTACATAATCTCAGAATTGCAAGTTTTAATGTCTGCTAAGAAATTAAAAATGACTGTTACTGCTATCAAATCAAAACTATGATAAAAATTTAACAGTCATGACATATGAATAGACGTTGGATCTAGATTGAGGAGTGTTCCATCTATCGTGGCTTCATTTGCTATTTTTGGAAGAAGAAAACTACTCGATGAGCATGTTTTAGGCAGCGCACGACAAGGAAAGGGGCATGCATCATACACACCCCAAAGACCAAGTGAAGCATTCCTATTTGAGGAAGTGCTCATGCTTATATTCGACTTGTTCTAGCCATTAAATAAGGATATATAGAAGAATTGGTGAGTAGCTCTCCATGTAGAGTGGGTTGCAATAATTGTATGGCACATATATTTAAGAGCATTGGGGCTAAGTTGTTGACGCATGGCAAAAAGGAATGGTATTACATATTTTAGGGAAGGGGAAACTACTCAAAGGAGGGGCATTGTTGTTCTAGAGCACCTATGTTGCAGGAAACACCTGGAATGGTGGCATACCCATCCCCAAAATGCCAAGAAACATGGAAATGAGTACAAAACGCCTTGGAAACATCATTGGTCGTATTGTACGGCGTTTCCAGATTTGGAAACGCCGTACAATACGACCAATGATGTTTCCAAGGCGTTTTGTAGTCATTTCCATGTTTCTTGGCATTTTGGGGATGGGTATGCCAAGGACGTTTCCAAGGCATTTTGGCCATTTTCAGTGACGTTTTGGGCAAATCTTGGAAATTTCCAGGGCCACCCAAGTGCCTGTGAAGGATGTGGGACTCCTAGAAAAATATCGCCTTGCTCATCCTAATGACCCTTTAAGACAAAACATAGATATGGGATTGAGCTCTGGACAGTTTGTCACCTTGTAAGGAAAAGTCACATTCTCCTTTATCTTACCTTTTCTATCCTTTTACTTAATTTTTTTAACATGACCATTAATTGTCTCAGGATGTTTGAAAGTTGTTCCAACCTCATCAAACTTCATATGGAGAAAGTAAAATTTCATATCCCATTCAAAATTCAATAGGCTTGATAGTTTTCGAGATTTCAGGGTTGGCAGGATTGTAGCATTTCCACTGGATTCTATCATGTATGAGGCTAATGAATTGGAATTAGTCAAGACCACCAAGCTATAGGATTTTACACCATGTAATCATCTATGGTTAATATAGACATGGGTTTCCTTCTAAAGTGTCAACTAACTGTATGATTCTTATTTTCTTGTAAGATATTATGTAATTAAAAAAACAATATATATATATTGTATTTTTTATTGCCAGTGTTTGAACATATCCATTTTGGGGGGGTCATGTTTCCAGATGTTCCCGTTTCGAAACTTGGAAACATTCCCATGTTTTGTGCAACTTAGAGAAGGACAAGTGGAACCTCAAACCTTCACACTTGGTCAAAGGAGCCTATTTCAAGAGAGCACCTAACATTGAGTAGCAGTTATAGTGCATTACTCTATTGTTTTCCAAGGAGAGAAAAGTGGGATGTAGAATCCACTAATATAGTTGAATTTGTGTAAAACAGTAGCAGAACAATCAAAATAATTCATTTATAGTAGCCCCAAAATTCACAACAACTCCAAGAGAAAAGATACCAATCATTCCAATGAGTTTCCATGCCTCTAGGGAAACTTCATGTGCATAAATCAGATCTGGAAACTCTTCTTATACAGCTGGAAACTCTTCTTATACAGCAGATATAATAGCAAACACAACAACATCCCAAGAAGATAAAATGTTGAAATCAAATCTGCAATATACATAATATGTGGACAGCTGGAAATTTCATATATATAAACTCAATGAATGAAGTATATACATACCATAGCCTCCTCTCAAGGCTAAGACAAAATCCAACCACCCAAGATGCCCTAGTTACAGTTAGTCAACAAACCCTAGCTCCTCCAAGTGCAAGACTCCCTCCAACACTATCTCCAAGGTAAGATATCATCTTCTTCTTCCCAAATCCCCCTAGGGTTTTCTCTCAAAAGTCTAATCTCCAATATCCAAGGGTAAAACACTAACACTAGAACTCCAAGATGCACTAGAAGACCAAGAAACCCTAGCACCTCAAGAGAGAGAGTGAAGATCCATGAGAGAGAAAGCCAAGATCATCACCCATTCCTCCTCCATAAGAGCAAACCCTAGCCAAAACAACCTCCTTCCCTTTTGTTAGCTTCTCCTAGGGTTCACAAAGAAACCCTAGCAAATGTCTCCTAGAAGACAAGTACAAAGAGAAGTCTATAAATGATGATGTATGGAAAGGCTCTCTCCTTCCTCTATTTATATGAGGTAAGAGAGGCAAACAATATAACATATGTCAACCTAAGCCTTACAAGCAAGCCTACTAAATATAAGCCACCCACAAGTGAAGCACTCCTCTCCTAAAGTACAAGTGCCAAGCTCCAATGATGACATCATACACAATAGTGACCGAAGATGATGTAGCTATGTAGGGCAAGTGCACACCACTCCATTCCAAGCCTCCACAGACTCCATCCATCCTCCAAATCCATATACTCCACTGGGGCAGCTACCCCCTGCAAGAACACTATTGAAGCCACAAGTATCCCCCAACCATCTCCAATCCTCCAAATAGGAAATCAAGCTACCACATGCTATCTAAGGCTTATATCCGTCCTCCACACACACAAAGCTCCTCATATCCTTTAGGGCGTTCTCCCACCAAGTGAATCATCTATGTGGCCATCATGCAAGGATACCACCATCTAGGCAAGAGATCTCCAATGCCCTATGGAAGAACACAGAGATAGTGATCATCTGAGCTCTAACACCCTCTAAGCAAGTTATGAAAAGTGTGTATATCAATCACAAACCATCTCTCATGGTACAATCCATCTCGGACCATCCAAGATATGAACATACACCCAGTGTTTTAAAAACCAGTCAACTAAGAACCAGAACTGGTCCAAGCTACCACATGCCATCTAAAGCTTATATCCGTCCTCCACACACACAAAGATCCTCATATCCTTTAGGGCGTTCTCCCACCAAGTGAATCATCCACATGGCCATCATGCAAGGATACCACCATCTAGGCAAGAGATCTCCAATTCCCTAGGGAAGAACACAGAGATAGTGATCATCTGAGCTCCGGCACCCTCTAAGCAAGTTATGAAAAGTGTGTATATCAATCACAAACCATCTCTTATGCTACAATCCATCTCGGACCATCCAAGATATGAACATACACCCAGTGTTTTAGGAACCAGTCAACTAAGAACCAGAACTGGTCCAGTTGACATGTTTAATCCTCATCGACCTTGAACCACGACAAAACTTGGCCCGGAGGCCAGTTTGGTACTGAACCGACCGAGTCAAACATTGACTCGGGCGGTCCAGTACCAAACCGGCCTCAAAAGGGTCAAGTTAATCCAAATATGCCCAAGGTGCACGCATGGAGGCTAGAAATTGATGTTCTTAAAAACGATTGACCAATTTCGTACTAGTGCAATTAAAGTCAATAATATTGAATGGTAATGTTAAATTCCTAACATTAATGAAAAATGATAGAAATTAAAGATAAGGAGAATGTCACTTTTACTTAACATTACCATTAATTGTTTCAGGATGTTTGAGAGTGGTTCCAACCTCATTGAACTTCATATGCAAAAAGTAGAATTTTAAATCTCATTCAGAATTCAACAGACTTAATAGTTTTCAGGATTCAAATTTAAGTAAAATGATAGAAAATGAAAGATAAGGAAAATGTCACTTTTACGTAACATTACCATTAGTTTTTTTAGGATGTTTGAGAGTGGTTCCAACCTCATCGAACTTCATATGCAAAAAGTAGAATTTTGGATCCCATTCAGAATTCAACGAACTTAACAGTTTTTAGGATTTCAGGATTGCAACATTTTCCCCAGATTATATCATATATGAGGGTAAGGGATTTGAATTTAAACAATCACATCAAACTCTCTATGTACCTTGATGTTGGTGAAGTTGGTGCCTGATTGTTGAAATTGGTTTAACTCCTCCGTCATGACGTTAAGAAAAATGTACTCTTTAATCAAGCAAATTCACTTATTAAGCATGGGAAGCTTTTTCTACCTTATTTTAAGGCTTGGATTAGGAAGTTTCATCAAAATTGTAGGGTGTTGACTAATGTCCTTGGAGGATCAAGGGCTAGAGCCTAGAGTAGGGGGGAGCAGGGTGTTATTGATGAATAGAATCCCAATATAGGCAATGATTTTGATGATTATGCATTTTCAATTTTGATTCGTATGTATCGCACTTGGTGCCATTTTGATATATTCACCCTTACATGGTATATACATGAGTAGATTTTGCATATTGTCTCTAATGGTTTGGAATCATAGCTTGGAATCTTTGGTATTTTTTTCATTAAAATTGTAAATTTTATGTATTTTTTAGGAGTCCAGTCATTGAACTCAAACCGCTCCGAATCAGTGCCGGTTCCGGTTCCGAGCCTAGTTGACCTTCGGCCAGTTCAAAGTCTGATTGTGACTTTTAAAACATTGCATACAATGTACCCCAACTCTCATGAAGCACCCCAAACATAGTGTAAACACTTTCAGAGTAACCGGAAAGTATAACAATTAGTGCATGTTGTCAACAGCCTAATTACGCCTCCATTCATTTAATAATTATAATAATAATAATAGTAATAATCTAATCATGTCAGACACCAAATTGGTGTATGAGACCCCTTTGTTTGTGGGACAAGGGACCCCCTCCATGCAGCGATTTGACTGCTAAAGTCTACAGAGGTGTACATACCCTATCCCTCTCCAGATTTGAACTTGTGAACTCCTAGAAAGAAACACATGTTCTTAACTGTTAGGCCCACTCAAGCTGTATCATAGTCCTCTTGAACCTTACCTTGATTCCAATTTTCATTGCCCATTGTATAGGCACTAGTCTCGGTCCACCATCCCATCTAAATTAAAAGTTTATGTTACATTTTACTTAAGGATTCCGCCCTTATGCAGGAGGAGAGCCAGCCTAAAGTAAGAGGAAGAATTGCTTTGGTGACAATGGCCAACCTTCCTCAGTTCCCCTGGGGTTGCACTCATGTTTCAGGGGTTTTATCACTTTGAGTGCAGGTTTGGGAAATTACAGTTTTCAAGAAATTACTTCTTCCAGGAGCATCAATGGTATACAGTATCTCTGTATGGATTCACATGGGTTCAGGACTTTATCCTTTGTATGCACATATATAAATAGGAGAGATCAGTACCAACAAAACAGATGATGTGAAGAATAGAGCGTTTGAAATTTTGGTATATAATCTAATGTTTCAACATGTGAATGTAACCTGAATCATGAAATTCATAACTTTATAGACCTATTTTACCCAGAAACTCCCCCATGGAATGCCTCGGTTTCTGAAACAACCACAAAACAAGTCCCACAAAAACCAGAGGCGATCCCCAACATCCTTATGTTCATTCAAGACTGCCAACAGTATTATGTACAAATAGCTGCTTCCACTGACCCTTTTTTCCACCATGTGACCCCACTAACACAGACAACAATAAATAAATAATGTTTAAACATTTAAAAGAGGGAACCCTATTATATATATTTAAGTTATAAACTAATGTTTGCATTTTACATGATTCCCAGAATTTGAAGCTTCAGGAAATCTACTTTGTCTTGGATAGTATCTAAATGAATCAATAAACACATCTTTGTTTAAGCTGATTTGAGAACCAATACACACATCATGAAATTAAACTTACCTTGTATAATGTCATTGAGGAGGCAGCAATAGACAATTCCAATGAAACATGTCAAAGCCTGTTAATGAAAAAAATGACTAATAATGAAGTTCTCACTGACCTGAATAAGCTGCTGAGTCATATAATAATTTGTCCGCTCCTTAAGTTCATCAATTTTAGCTCGTCTTTCAGCACGCAATCTATCAAGGGTCTTTTGGTCCTTGCGCTCACCTATGATGTTTATAAAAGAAGTTTCACTATAGTCAATGCGAAAGAAAATATCTAAATAACACCTAGCATTCAATCACCTTAAGGCTTTTTCATAGTTGCAACTCGCAAATGTGTTGGCTCATCAGATGCTTGTAGATATATAAGCTCTATTGCTTGTCCACCAAAGTACTAGATGCAATGAAAGGAAGAGAAGGGAAAAAAAGAGTAAATATATTAATGTCATTGAATGACTAAAATGATTAATGGGACAAGAAGTTACAGAAAGTGATATATCAAGGGATTGCATACGACATCTCCAATCTAAAAGCCGCCTAGGTCCCAAATCAAAGAAAATACCAAGGAGTTGCAAAAATAAAATTAAATATAAGATAGCATGGTATATTGGATTCTCGAGCATCCTCCAAACACTAGAGACTCTTAAGCTGTTCATGGTTTTACACAGTGGTAGTTGCAGAAGAAGAGAGGAGACTGCGCTAGATAGTTAACTTCTCAACGTTTCGAGCCACAAAGTAGGGCTCATCATCAGGAGAAAAGATCCCGAGGTAACCTAGGTCTAGAATTTAGCCATTAATAGGTGTGGGGTTAATTCTTTAGTAAATTTAATTAGTCGACACATTTAAATAATAGGTTTAATCATTAATTAATTAATTTTATTTTTATTTTTATTTTTTTTAATATTTAAAAAATTTTAAGTTATTTTATGTTGTTCTATTGTTAAGTGGAATTTTAGTATTTTATAAAAAGCCTAAGTTTAACTAAATTAAATAATAAAAAATTTCTATTTATTATTTATGTAAAATTATTTATTTTAATTAGAAAATGAAAAAATAAAAATAAACTCAAATTTTTCTTGAAAAATTTTATTAATTGAGAATTTAATTCTTATTTTTAATCTAAATTTTTCTAATTAATTATATTTCAACCTAAAGTCTAATGTTTGAAGATCAAAAGTTTTTTTTTTAAATTATTAATTATTAATAAATATTAAGAATCTTTTGTAAAAAAAATTATAAATTACTAAGTGAATTTTTAATTACGAAGGAGATCAAAGTTTATAAAAATTATTAAATAAATATTAATTATTAATAATTAAATATTTAAGATTTCAAAAAAATTCTTAATAAATTACTAAGTAAATTTTTGACAAAGGAGATGTTTAAAAGTTTATAAAAAATTATTAAAAAAGTTAATTATTTATAAATTAAAAATTAAGAAATTTGAAATTTCTTTATAAATTATTAAGTAAAAATTTTTATATTCGAAGGAGATGTCTAAAGTGTTAACAATTAAAAGTAATTAGTTAATTTAATATTATTGGGGTTAATATTCCTAATATTAGTGTTCTTTAGTTGGCGTATTACCGGTCGCCAAGACTCACTGAGTTTAAGGCCATCATCCCTATTTAAATTCACTGGTACTTTCTCTATCTCTATGGCCTCCCTTATTTTTCTTCTTTTGCAATGCTCCTCCCTAGCGATAAGCTTTGCGTCTTCAATACATATGTGGTGGCATGAGTGGTGGGCATGGCTGGCCAAAGCTGACTTTTGATGACGGTCATGAGTGATGTCTGCACAATGCTCTTTGAGCCTAACCTGGATGGAGCGTCCAGTTTCTCCAATAGAGGGCATCTCACAAGAGCAGGGAATACCATAGACACCTTTCTGCTTCAAAGGTTCCACCTGGTCTTTGGAGGAGTCTAACATTCTACCTATTGAGTTTGGAGGAGAGAAGGTGACCTTAATGTCCCTTTTTTTAAGGATCCTGGCTAAGATATCAGTTGTTCCTTTGATATAAGGTAGAGTGACCTTGGTTCCTTCAATATTTTTGTTTTGTCTTTGGGATTTTTTACGCACTTTCTGGATGACCTTCTTAATTTGCCCTATGTTGTATCCATTCTTCTCAAAGACATTAGACAGGTGGTTAAGTTCTTCTAAGTGGTCTTCATCTGAAATTCTAATAGCCCTTGTTACAAGGGTGTTTAAAACCCCTATCTTTTGGGTAGGCATATGGTGAGAGTTTGCATGTAGATACCTATCAGTATGGGTTTTCTTCCTATAAACTTGATGAACTAGGGAGTCGTCATCCTTCTTCGTGATGAGGACATCTAAGAAAGGGATTTGGTTTTCCTCTTCAACCTCCATGGTGAATTTGATATGGTCTAATTTGTTGTTTAGATGCCCTAGGAACTCATTTAGGCTCTCCCTCCCATGTGGCCAGTTTATGTTGGTATCGTCCACATACCTCTTCCACCACTTCAGTTTTAATGAGAAAGACTCAATAGCAGATTTTTCAAATGCCTCCATGTCTAGGTTGGCAACTACCGGGGAGAGAGGGGAACCCATAGCAATACCTTCCACTTGTTCATATAGCACCCCCTTAAAGCTAAAATAAGTCGATTTTAAGCAAACCCTCACAAGCATCTCTGTTTCTTCATCTGCTACCTCCCTAACCACTCTAATGGCTTCATCCACAGGGATTTTTGTAAAAAGGGAAGCTACATCAAAACTGGCTAGAATATCACCTTCTTCCACCTTAAATTCTGTCATTTCTTTCACCATATGTGTGGAATCCTTAACGAAGGAGGGGGTTAGACCTACCAGGCTTTTTAGCTTTTTCGCAAGGAACTTAGCTAGTTGGTAAGTAGGGGATCCTATAGTGTTAACTATGGGTCTAATGGGCACACCCTCCTTGTGAATTTTGGGTAAACCATAAATGCGTGGAACCATTGTGTCCTTAGGGATTAACTTCTTTTTAGTGTTTTCATCTAAAGAAGACCTCTTAATTGCTTTTGTAACCTCGTTTACGAACTTTTTCGTGGGATCTTTCTCCAACCTCTTATAGCTCCCGCTCGTAGATAAATGTTCAAGCATTTTTCCATGATATTCCTCTCTATCCAAGACAACCGTCGCATTCCCTTTATCTGCCTTTAGTATGATGATGTTGTCATTCTCTTTTAAACTTCTTAATGCCCTACTTTCACCTAGGGTTATATTCGTCTTGGGCGGTTTGGCTTTGCTAATAACCACCGCGCACTCTTGCCTTACTTCCTCCGCTATGGTTTTAGGTAACGTGGATACCACATCTTCCACTCGGCAGATCAGATCTTCAGTCGGTATCCTTCTGGGTGCGATCGCAAAATTCAAGCCACGTTCTAAGACTTCTGTTTGTTCTGTACTCAGCACGCTGTTCGATAGGTTGACTACGCAGGATCTGGTCTTATGGTTCTCCTTCTCCGCAGGTTTATGAGCCTTCATTAACCTGAGTAACTTGCTGTTGTGCTTATTCTCTAAATTCGCAGCTATTCTATCCCTTCTGCTTGCCGACGCTGCTTCCACTTTATTCCAAATATCCGATCGCAAAGAACCGGCCAAGCTTAAATGTAATTTATACAGTGTTTCAAAGGTTTCATTGATGGATCTACGGGTTGCCCTAATTTCTGAGCGATTTAAAGCTGCACTAGTTTCCCTAAATATGCATTGGTTCCTGTTTTTAAGTGTGTGATTAACAATTGCAAATTTAGGTATAATGTGGTTGTCTCTACAGTTTTTAAGAAATTTTAGATTGGCTAATTTCTTTACTAGGCTGACCTGTAGCTTTTCAAAGGACTTAAGGCTGTCCAGCATATCCCTTCCATGGAGGGACTGAATTAAGTTGTTCATGGCTTTACGCAGTGGTAGTTGCAGAAGAAGAGAAGAGATTGCGGTAGATAGTTAACTTCTCGACGTTTCGAGCCACAAAGTAGGGCTCATCATCAAGAGAAAAGATCCCGAGGTAACCTAGGTCTAGAATTTAGCCATTAATAGGTGTGGAGTTAATTCTTTAGTAAATTTAATTAGTCCAAGAGCTCATGAAGAGAAAATGCCCCAATCAAAGTTTGTAAACTAAAGTTTTGGCCTCAAGAATGTAAGATCCCAATTTTAATACCTGGATTATCAAAGACTAAATTATGTATCATTTGTAATGCAGTGGTTTATTAGACGGATGCTAATCCAAGAGGGTTGAGTTGTAACAACCCCATAATGTAAAATATAAATATGCTTTGTAAATATTCCTAGCTTGGAGCCCAAGCAAAGGCCCAACTAGTGAATGGTCATGAGTCCAAGTGATGGACTAGTTTGCAGTGAATGTGTTATAAAACCAAAGCATAATGAATAATAAAATAACCACCAGAAAGGTTGCTTGAAAAGCAGCAAGCAGGCTATGAGTCCAAGAGGGAAAGAGGAAACAAGGTCCTTGGGAATAGTAACCCAATATAATATTGTTGCATGCATCCTTTGGAGAGCTATCTTTTGCTCACATCATATTAAAAGCTCTCCCACCTACCCTTTGACCATATGTCCCAAGTAAAAAACCAAAATGTTATTTGGAAGGCATGTAATCCTCATGCATGGGAGACATAACAAGTAATTTTTCTTGGAGGGATTCTTCCTTCATTCTTACACTCTCCCTCATGCTGAAAGAAAAAACACCTTTCAATGATTGTATTCCCTGTAACCAGCATAAGAAGCCCATGAGCTTGAGAGATGAATGAGTTTGTGCCAAGCTAGAGGGGCTGTGGCCGAATGGAGAAGGCTGTTGAGAAATGTAGCTCAGACAGGAACTTCTTGCATAGGTTTCAGTATGAACGTGCAGGGAGTGGTTCAAGACATTTTGAAGATGATGCAAAAGATGAGATGGCATAGTAGGACCCACAACGGAGAGTGGGAGAATCTACATGACACTTGGTGGACCACTTCAGGAAAAGGACCACTGGGAGAATCTACATGACACTTGGTGGACCACTTCAGGAGAAGGACCTCCCGAACAAAGTCAAGTTGTGTCTTAGGCTAGATTTCCTATTATTTCATTTCTTCTCATTACTTGTAAAGTGACCACTTAGAAAATCTGGGAAAATTTTCTATTTCATAATTTCACTTTAAAAGGTGAAAGTCTAATGTTTTGTTGTTGACCTCGTCTTAAGAATCTAAATGAAAAGCATTTTATACATTAGTGACTCAGATGGAGATTTAATCTTGGTTGTACATCTCAAGATGAGATAGGGGTGGCTAAGGTTGAAGATATTAGGGTTTTGTAACATTGTTAAAGCATAAAAATAGACAAGATAGAGAGGTCAACCTCAGTTGAATAGAGCAAGTGGACAAGAGAAGAGTCAAAGTGCATTAGATAGGAGAAGAGTAGATTTATTAAAGTGACCAACAAGAGGAGTAGACCATATGAAGAAAAATGACATAAGCATGAAAATTCTCATTCACACATTCCGTCAAACACTTTGAACATCTAGGATTTTAATTAAAGATTTATTCACAATGCTTTGAAATTAAAACCACCACGTCAAAAGCCCTTCAATACTGAAAATTAAGCAAGCACATAGAACACAGGTATTTTTGGTCAATCTAGACCGGGCAAAACCCCAATTTGGGGAAAACCCTAAGAGGAAAAATTTTCATTAAGAAGTGTATACTTAGAAATTCCATTACAATGAAATTTATCTTTTAACCCTCACTGACAAAATTTCACAAAAACAGAACAGCAGTTCTACCTCGAAATCTGTGCCAAAGAGTAGTTGTACGGCTGTCCACACGTGTTGTACAGTACTGTACAGCCTGCTCAATCTCTGCCTCGATTTTCGATCCCACACGTGCCTGGAATCATTGTTGTATGGTCTGCATTTAATGCACAGCCAACTTTCTTGGGATTCGAATCCACACATCTGACTATTCGGTACTGGTGTACAACCTGCTACAAGCTGCCTAGGGATGCGTACTATTGTTTTTCCTTCGAAATCGTACCCTCTCTTCCTTGGAAACTCTTCTTCTCCTTTTACTTCTCCTTTCACTTCTCCTCTTTCTCTCTTTGATGGTTAGTGTCTTCCTTGCCCCTTTTCTCATTGTTTTATACTTTATCTTTTGTAACTACCTTGCTAACTACCCAATCTAGGGTTGAGATCAAATTACAAAATCAAGGGTCTAAATTAAATGCTCTCGCCTTTTAATAATTAAATCACTAATTATTAAATGTGTCACTTAAGTGAAACCCAAACTCATAAGTACAAAACATCACAACTTTATTTATATAAAAGTCACTTTTTACATAAATACTCAAGGAACAAAGCCTTCAAGTCCCCCTCATCACACCCACACCAAAAATATGAGGAAGGACCTTCAGAGTTATCTTTTCAACACTCCCTCCTAACAAGGGAGGTCCTTCCGGCACCATCAGAATCTCCACCTCTGATTCCTGACGCAGCTCCCTCCTGCTCTAGAATGCCTCTCGGAGATAAGTGCCCACCCCTGAAATGGAACTATGACTCTTGAGACCCTATCTGAGCCTCATCAACCTGCTCATCACCATCACCACTAGATTGGTTGAGTCTTCTATCAGTGCTTCGGAGAGATCCACTCTCCTCATCAGAAGATGTAAATAACATGCCGATCAGATGCATCTCCTGCCCCATCCTCTAACTCTGATATCCACCTATCCCTGGACGTACAACACGTCCTCTCAATATATATAACTTGTCCCCGCGATCACTAAGCAGGATTGTGGTCCCAACTGGATCCTCCATCCGATAAAGGAAAACATGACCACCTCTGACCAGCAACCCATAACCATCATCCTCAAAAGATGATGCTGAGAGTTTACTAAGTCTCATCCCAGGAACAAAGAAAACTCCATGTATCTCCAGGACCTCTCCAAGGTCCACTTGAAACCTGATTGTTCCAACTCCTCGAATAGCTACTTGTGAACTGTCAATATATGTCTGAAATTTGAATATAATGTCCTGGTCCCAACTTTGTGATGATCTGGAATGCATCATATAATCCATTCATATGTTTGGTTGACCCACTATCAACAATCCAGACATGCTCAAAGACTGAACTCCCAACAATGGAGTCAATAGAAGCCAAAGAAAACTCATGCTCAAACTGTGTTGCAAACTCATCTACTGCAAATGTTGCGGTATCTTTCTCTACCTTCCCCTTCTTCTTCTCAAGACATTTAGAGGCAAAGTGTGCCAACTGACCACACTGAAAGCATCTGATCTGACTCAAGTCTTTCTTCTTCTTGTTCTTTGACTTGGTTTCAAGTGCCACATCCTCACTAATCTGGCCAACCTAAGACCACTCCTGGATCTCCTCCTGGGTAAAGTCATCGCATAATCTGGACCAACTAGGAAGCTTCTCTCTACCCACAATACACTTTACAAAGACGTCCCACTTCTTGGTGAAGCCCTTCCCCTTCTTCTTCTCAGGACATTTAGAGGCAAAGTGTCCCAACTGACCACACTGAAAGCATCTGATCTGACTCAAGTCTTTCTTCTTCTTGTTCTTTGACTTGGTTGCAAGTGCCACATCCTATTCAACATCCTCACTAACCTGACCAACCTGAGACCACTCCTGGATCTCCTCCTGGGTAAAGTCATTGCATAATCTGGACCAACTGGGAAGCTTCTCTCCACCCACAATACACTTTACAAAGACGTCCCACTTCTTGGTGAATCCCTTCAAGGTTATCCTCACCAATTCAGAATCAGGGACAATCTCTCCTACTGTTGCCAACTTGTCCTTCACTTGTGCAAGAGTCAAGAAGGAGGCTTAACTTACATCTTTAGTCATTTTTATACTGTGTATTTTGTATCTAAGCACCATCTTGCAGTTCTCCTTCTTAGCTTCGAACAAACGGTTCACAGTGTCTCACATCTCCTTAGTTGTTTTCTTCTCTGCTAAATGTGGAATGAGATGGTCTTTAACCCAATCCAGGATGACTCTTTGAGCCCTAGCTTCAAGAGCTTCATGCTCATCAAGCTCATTCTTGTCTGTTGGCTTGCCCACGATACTATTTGCAAACCTCCAAATTTTCCATTCTTTCGATACTGCGGTTTTTCTTACTTTCCATGGTATATAGTTAGATACACCATCCAACCTATCCTCAAACCGTATACTCATCATTGGAAAATCACCTACAAACAGAACAACTAAAAGACAACCACGATACTTTCTTTTGCACTACTGCCAAACACTTGCTTGCTTCCTACTTCAATATCGCTCTGATACCATGAAGAAAAATGACATAAGCATGAAAATTCTCATTCACACATTCCGTCAACCAATTTGAACATCTAGGGTTTTAATTAAAGATTTATTCACAATACTTTGAAATTAAAACCACACGTCAAAAGCCCTTCAATACTGAAAATTAAGCAAGCACATAAACACAAGTATTTTTGGTCAATCTAGATCGGGCAAAACCCCAATCTGGGGAAAACCCTAAAGGGAAATATTTTCATTAAGAAGAGTATACTCAGAAATTCCATTACAATGAAATTTATCTTTTAACCCTCACTGACAAAATTTCACAAAAACAGAACAGCAGCAGTTCTACCTCAAAATATGTGCCAAAGAACAGTTGTACAATCTGCAGTACAAATGTCCACAAGTGTTGTACGGTATTGTACGGCCTGCTCAATCTCTGCCTCGATTTTCGAGCCCACACATTCCTGGAATCATTGTTGTATGGTCTGTATGGCCTGCATTTAATGCACAGACATATTTTTTGGGATTCGAGCCCACACGTGTGACTGTTCTATGTACAACTTGCTACAGGATGCCTAGGGATGTGTGCTATTGTTTTTCCTTGGAAATCATGCCCTCTCTGCCTTGGAAAATCTTCTTCTCCTTTCACTTCTCCTCTTTCTCTCTTTGATGGTTAGTGTGTCTTCCTTGCCCCTTTTCTCATTGTTTTATACTTTATCTTTTGTAACTACCTTGCTAACTACCCAATCTAAGGTTGAGATCAAATAAATCAAGGGTCTAAATTAAATGCTCTCACCTTTTAACAATTAAATCACTAATTATTAAATATGTCACTTAAGTGAGACCCAAACTCATAAAGTACAAAACAGCACAACTTTATTTATATAAAAGTCACTTTTTACATAAATACACAATGAACAAAGCCTTCAAGTCCCCCTCATCACACCAACACCAAAAATATGAGGGAGGACCTTCAGAGATATCTTTTCAACACCCTAGACAAGCTATACCACTCCTATAGTTGTTTTCGTTTATGCGCATTCCATACACCCTCAATCAACAAGCCATAAATTGTCTTATATTGTTGCCAGGGTGTGTTTATGTGTAGAGAAGAGAGGATTGATTTGTTGTCCAGAAAAGGCAGGAAAGGACCAAGTAATACACAAACCATACTGTTGTACCTTTTTATCTCTCTTACACAGGCCGTACACTTCTATTTAGGGGTGACTTTGTTGACCGTCCAGCTGCTGATTTAGTAGACTTTGGAGGTTGCCTTGTAAGTTGCAAGTTTTGATCAAAGGAATGAGAAACTGATTAGAAAGAGAAATAACCTATGTATGTGTGTATTTCCTTCATGTTTCCTCTATTTACTTTTCCAGCTATTGTGCGACTAGTGCTATGCTCAGAAATTAATTTTCTGTGTTTAAATAAATTCAGTATTTGATTTGTTGAATTCTAAAGCATTTGGACAAGTCACCTAGGTTAGGAAATTTTAACATGGTATCAAAGCTACTCTGATTGAGATTCTCAAGGGTTTACTGCGGTAGATCACTGCCGAAAACAAGGACCTATAGTTAAAGGGTTTCAAAGGTTTTGCTTAAGGACTAAGCACACCTGTAGAACTGTTTTTTTCTTATTTATTAGAACTGGGAATTTGTGTATTGGATCTCAGAGAAGGCATTAGCTAACCTCATATTTGAGGACAGGCTGGAAGGTGCCTCAAATTTCTTGCCTTGGAAAGTCAAGGTAACATTCTTATCAAAAGAGAATGATCCCTAGGAGATCGTCAAAGATTTTTTACTACACCTACAAATCTGTAGCTGTTGGCAGCTCACATGAAGAAGGAAGTGAAGGCCAAGCAGATCTTGGATGTTATAAAGGATCATCTGATTCCTCACATATCTGAGAAGAAAACAGCAAAGGATATGTTTGATGCCCTAGTTAGCCTGTACCAGAGCAGGAACATAAAACAAGGAGATGATATTGCTAAACAAACTCAAATTTATGGAGAAGTCCAAATCAAACACAGTTACCAGTTACTTGATGAAGGTCACGCAGATTTGAGATCAACTTGAAATAGTTGAGGAGAAGATCGAAGACTCGGAGCTAGTGAACATAACGCTGAATGGATTCTCAACTTCATGGGGGATGATTGCATCCAAGACGAGACTTGGATGGAGTCAAAGGCCAACAAGGAGGGTGGTGACAATCACCTAATGCTATTTGGACAAACGAAGAAGGCCAAAAGTAAAGCAACCAGCAAGACCAAGGGAAAGAATGAGGAGTTAAACTCACATCTAGGGAAGGAGTTGAACAAGATCAAGTGCTTCATTTGTCATAAGCACGAGCATTATGCATCACAGTGTCCAAACAAAAAGAAGGGATGCTTGGTATGTGGACAGTGGGGCATCTCTTGACATATGACAACAGCTCAGTAGTGTTATAGCAATCTAAAAGAGCATGACTAAGGGGTTCAGGTAGAGCTTGGTGATGATGCCAAGTACCCAGTTGCGGGAGTTGGTACTATTCCTTCCAACTTCAGCCAAGAAACTCTTTAGACTTTGATGATGTTTTGTTTGTTCCAAGTCTCAAGAAGAACTTTCTTTTAGTTTTGGTTATGGAAGACAAGGGTTATGCAAATAGAGTTCAAGAACCATCATATCCTTATCAAAATGAAGGAATCTAGCCACAAGTAATAGGGGTTAGGGAAGGCAATCTATATAGGTCCTAGGGTGAACCTATTTGAGTTGTAGTTCATAATAGTGATAGCTTGTGCAAGTTGTGGCACAAGAGGATGGGGCACCTACATCATTAAGCATTGCCTATTTTGAGGGAGATACTCATAGGTCTTCTAGAGTCTAGCATTGAACAACAAGGAATATGCAAAGAGTGCATGCTTGGTAACAGTGTTTTAAAACTCGACTCAGTCCAAGTCCGAGTCGGCCAAGTTGGCCGAGTTGACCTCAAGCCGAGCTGACTCGGCTTTTAAATCGGCTCGGGTGACCAGTTCGGTACCGAACCGGCCGAGTCGATGTCCAACTCGGCCGATTCGATACCGAACAAGTCAACTCGCCCGAGTTGATCCGAGTTGATGCATGGAGTAAAAAAACACTAAATTTTTAATTTTTTTAATTAATTCCTAACTTTTGAACTTCATATATGTCCTACATGTCAGTTAGGACTATGCCTATTCTTGTCTCTTAAACTGTCGACGATTTCTGCTGATGGTTATTTAGGACTATGGTAATTCTTGTATTATAAGCAAGGTCACCTGACACGGGGACACGAGACACGTAGGACACGAAAATACGAGAGTCCGACACGGACACGGTGACCCCCGAAATCAGGACACGTAGGATACGTTTTATATACATATATATTTTTTTTAAAAATATATTAAAATTTAAAAATATAGACATATAGATCCAAAAATATTTAGAAACTAGAACATTTACAAATATTCAATAGAAATTAGAATAAAAACACATTAATGATTAGTGATTACACATTTGTCATTCACAAATCACAATGAGACACAGATGCATGTCGGAACCATATTTCTCATTAAGTCATCAAAATCAAAATGTATACATATATGTCGGAATGCCACTGGGCACTGGCAAATGCCAAATAGACTAATAGTAAATACAAAAAGGGGTGGATCAAGATGGGAGAATCCCATATGTCAGTAGTCCTCCTCCATGCCTGAATCAACATACTCATCACTGCCACTGCCACTGCCCTGATCCTCATCCTCCTCCCCCTCCTCCTCCTCCTCCTCTCTGCCCATCTGACGATCTGCATCTGCTGCTGTGGAGGATGACCCCTCTATACGATCACTATCATCAAAAGTGACCGGCTCTAGCACTGGATCATTAAGATCCATGTTGGCTAATGCCAACTCAGTACTGCTGTCCAAACCCATATCATCAGGAAAGACATCCCACATCTTTGTCTTTCCCTTCACCCACTCCTCCCTCTTCCTGTAAATAAGACGAAGGTTGGAGTGCACATACACCATCGACTCTGCCCTGGACTGCTCAAGCCTGCTCTTCTTCACACTGTACAAGTTCCCATATGTGCTCCAATTCCTCTCACAACAAGAGGATGATGTAACTTGAGAGATGACCCTGAAGGCTAACTTCTGTAGAATAGGGGATGTTGCCCCATGAGTATCCCACCAACGATAGGGTGTCTTACCCTCCCTATCTCTAAGCACATCATAGCCTCCAAATCTCCCAGTGCCAGTGGAAAAATCTACAAAGCCATCCTCCACCTCCTCAAGCATGTCTCTATCCTGAAATAGCCGTCTAAGTGCTATCTTCCTCCCATTTGCAATCTCTGCATCCATGTGAGGAGGGACTCTGTGTGAGGCCCCCGATCCACCAGTGAGCCACTCCTGAGTGTAGAACTTGGGGTTCAAGGAGTGGGCCAAGCAATGCAAAGGTGTGCAATTCTTATCCCACCTGGAGATAAGAATATCCCGAATAATGGTCCATAAGTTCTCTGCCGATGTCCCATACTCGGGACACTCATTCTCCATGACAATGGACCTCGTGGACTCAATCATGGAATCCCACCCCTCATAAACCTCTGCTAGGATGGGTTGGTCCGTGTCTGCAAACCGCAACAAAGAAATGATTGGCTCCATGATCTTAATGCTAAGATCTACCATGTCCCACCAACCATCATTTAACGCCGTGTCCTTCACCTTTTGTGAAGCAGCCTGATCCGTCTTTCTCCAAAAAGCCCAAAACTCTGAAATCACCATGGACCCAAGAGCGGTTTTGACCTCCCTCAACCTCTTGAGCATGATGAATGAGGAAGCAAACCGAGTATCTGCAACCTTCAGCAATGAAAGCTGTGTGTATTGTTTGTAGATGGTGAGGGCATTTGTGTGGTTTTGCACAAAGTTACGGATATGGCGTGCATCCTCAATAAGGTTTCCAATCCATGTCACATCCGAAGCAATGGCTTTCAGTGCTAAATTCAAGGAATGGACAATGCAAGGTGTCCAAAAAACCTGTAAGAGAAATAAAAGCATGTATCAATGACTCTACAACACTAACATTGCAATGACCAAATTCAAACAATGAGCAAATCAGAAATGAAAGGTGTCCAAAATGAACATACCTGTGGATATTTAGCTTCCACAATCATGCCAGCAGCCTTGCAAACAGGTGCATTGTCCGTGATGATTTGTACACACGAATCAACACCTACTTCTTCAATGGTTTTGATGAATAAATCGCCCATAAATTGTGCATCCTTGTATTTCCCAAGAGCATCCACCGCTTTCAAGAACAACGGTCCATTTTGGGAAGATACCATGAAATTGATGAGTGGATGGCGTGCGGGATCCGTCCATCCATCAGAAACAACACTCACACCGCATGAGGGCCATGTTGTTCTAATTGGCTCAAGGATTTTATCTACCTCCTTCTTTGCTTTAACCAACAATGTGGTTCTAAGCTTCTCTGAACTAGGAGGCACATAACCACTTGGAGCTCGATCCAAGATAGTTTTAACCGTCTCAAAATACAATGGTGACCGTGCAACATTGAATGAGATGAAGTTGAGGTAGAAGAAAAATGCAATGGTAAGGTCTACCTCTTCTCTCGCCTCTTGTTGGAAAATCCTATCCATTGGACCACCGATAGATTGCCTCTTTCTTGTTTGATGAGTATCTCCACGCCCATGACTGCTAGAGCTAGGTGGAAATGGAGGCTTGGTGCTAGAGGGCTTTCTCAAAAATGGAAGAGGATCATCCTCTTTTTTCTTGCTTGCTGCTGCCACCTTCCCTAAGCCAACATGATCCTCTCTTTCCATATCCCTCCTTTGGTGAACAGTCACCGCTTTGCATGAAGAAATCCCACAAGAAGGAAGGGCCAACAAATGGCCCTTAACCCGGAAATATGTGCTCATGAAGTCATGCTTGCAAAAATTGCATCTCCAAGACACATTACCTCCCCCACCAAGCTTTGCCCCGGGCCCATCTTTTCTTGTCACATACTTCCACAAAGGGTATTTTTTTTCTTGGGCTTGTTGTCTTGCTAAAACAGGGTTAAATGGAGCATGAGCTTGAGCTCCACTAGCAGCCGATGGAGCACTTGACGGAGGAGGAGAACCGCTTGTGCTTGGTGGAATACGAGGGGAGGCACTAGATGGTGCATTTCTCCCTCTCCTTTGACCCCTACCTCCTGCCCTAGCTGATTGAGACATTCCTTTTGTTGTGTGATGGTTGAGCTTGCAATCCTCTCCACAAATCCACCGGAATGCACTTGGAATTGCTTGGATAGCCTTCAAATCGCCTTCAAATTGCCTTCAAATCTCCTTCACCTGCACATACAATCACTCTTAGCCAACTCCTTCCTTGCAAATGATAAAAAGAAACTCAAAATTTGGTTTTATAACTTACCCGGCCGCACTTTCCTGTTTTTTCGCGCACTTTACGTGTCCTGTTTTAGGGACGCGTGTCCGACAGTCGGGACACGTTACGAATTCGTGTCCGACTCGTTTAAATGGCGTGTCCGAAAAACGGATTCGATAAAAAATCGAATCGGACACGACCTCAGGTCGAATCGTGTCCGATTCGATAGGGACACGACACTTGGCCTGTTTTGAACGAATCCTGTTTCTTAGATTATAAGCAGTTTACAGATCTTGTTACTGTGTTATTCTTTATAAATTGGAGTTGCTCTCCCATTGTGAGTGGGTTAAGCAGTGTTAGGGCCCATTCGTTGCCATTTTGTTGATATTTATTGTAACTGTAAGATACTAGAAGGAAATTGTGCATGGTTGGAACATGGAATGATAAGTATGGAATCTAGATTTTCAACTCATGATATTTGTCTACTTTAATCAGCGAAGTTTGTATATGCCTCTAAGGTTTTGGTTATATCTAAATTAGCAATTTAGTAGATGGTAAAATAATAACTATATTAAATATGGAAAGAATCAAATAAAATAAATTAGTGAATTGTGCCACTCTACGGGCCATTTAGGCCTTCTTTGATTATGTATTTTCATTTTGTTCCAATCTTCCAGATATGTATTGCACAGTACACTTCGTGCCATTTTGATATGTTCACCCTTATATGGTATATAGTATATACATGAGCAAACTTTGCATATTTTGTCTCTAATGCTTTGGAATCATGGATTAGAATCTTTAAAATATTTTTTTTCTTTAAAATTTTAATACTATATGTGTTTTTTAGTGAACCGAGTCATTAAATTCAAATCGGTCGAGTCATTACCGATTCATTTCCGAATCTGGTCCCGAGTTGACCCTCGGCCAATTCCGAGTCCGAGTCCGAGTCCGGGTTTTAAAACATTGCTTGGTAAGCATGCCAAGGTTGTTTATCCAAGTAACGAGCATAGGTCTAAGGAGAATCTAGATCTAGTGCATTCAAATGTCTATGGATCGATGTTTGTAGCATTAATCTTAGGTAGCATGTACCATGTTTCCTTTATTGATGATTTCTCTTGCAACACATGGATCTACTTCTTAAAGACCAAGGATGAAGTCTTTAGTGGGTTTCAGGAGTTTAAAGCTCTAATCAAGAATAAGAAAGGAATGAAGATCAAACTCTTGAGATACAATGAGGGTGAGTATACCTCCAAGGAGTTCGAGGGTTTCTGCAAGGAGGTGGGAATCAAGAGGGAGCTAATTGGTCCATACAAACCATAGTAGAATTGTGTTGCAAAGCAAAAGAATCCATCCATCATAGGGGTTTCTAAAGTTATGATTCATGACCAAGACTTGCTAATGTTTCTTTGCACATAAGCATGCAACACAACAATCTATATCCAAAATAGGTGTACTCATAGGATCTTGGAGGACAAGACACAAAAGGAGGCCTTCACTAGTGTGACGCCAAAGGTGAATCACTTCCGCATATTTGGATGTCCAATTTATATCCATAGCAGTAGAGAGGAAGACAAGGTTGGAGCCCTCCAACAAGAAGGGTTTATTCATAGGTTACAGTGAAACTTCAAAGGCCTACAAGATCTATATTCTATATTCTAGAGCAGAGGCCTACCAAGGATGTAAAATCTGAAGAAGACTTTGCATCAAAGAAGTCCCATGAGTATATTCCAGTGACAGAGCATGAGGAGCAAGAAGCTCTGAAGGCTAATGAAACGTCACCAGTGACTTCCAATTCAAGACGGCAGCCTTCGGATGAAGAGGAGGAGACATTAGACCCTTCCAATTCTATCAAGAGACCTAAATGGTCCACTTCGACATTGAGGGATGCTCGGGAGTATGGTGTGGCTCCTAGGAGCACGACTAGGTATAGTAAACCTCCGAAGAAGTTCCAAACAACATGGCATTAATGAGAAGCATCATAGATTCAAATCGTTTCATCTTTAAGGAGGAAACAAACCCACAAGTTTGGCAGGATGCCATGGTGGAGTACACCTCCATCATGAAGAATGATGTGGGACACAGTGGCAAGACCAAAGGGGAAGTCATTAGTGTGTTCCAAGTGGCTCTACAAAATTAAGCATGTTGTTGATGACAACATCAAAAAGTTCAATCTCGGATGGGTGACTTCACGCCAGGGCGAACGGAATAATCGTGATCTGACCAGGAGCAGCTCAAGCCCAAGGCTCGAAACAGATGGGCATTCAGTTCGCCTCCACGTCATGCGTATGAGCGCACATCGCCACTCTGGACATTAACTGCATCCTTGTGATGCTCAGCGTTCGCGTCATGATGTGACAGAACCTCCATCGACCTCAAAACAGAAAACTGAGCTACATTGAGACCATATGAGCAGAATCTTTGAGGACGATTTGAAGCCCGAGTGTTGAGTTTTAGTCTGAATATCGATGGCATTTTGGAAAGGATAGCATTGCCATGGTGGGAGAGCACCTTCGCGCTTCCAACCGCCGAGGCAACTCTCACCGGATGCATGGCAGTAAGAGAAAAGGTAGGGTGATTGCCAAGCAAGCGGTCTCTATGACGGAGACGCTTCTTGACATCAGGAATGACCTACACAACTACGGTGATGACACGCAAACTAGAATGCAAAACTTGGCTCATAGAGTGAAGGTCGTGGTACATTGGCATGGACATAGCAACACTTTACAATCTTCCTCCTCTGAATTTTATGGAGGGTATGCGGCCTGAGGTGGCCATCCAACCTTCGACAACTCCCTCCTCGACCGAAATGAAACCCAGGCTCTCCCAAACCTCTGGTTCTCACGGCGTTGGTTTGCATGATGTCAAGGTAGAGGAAGTCAATCTCGCAATGCCATCAATGGTGATGGACCACCATTGTAGCTCTAGAACGCAACATAGACGAGACTAGTGATGTCAATCCAGCTTGTGAAGGAAACCTTACTATTCAACTGGATCCCCCGAGGCAACGTCAACAACTGGACCCCAACCCTTCTACTGCGCGCCAGTAGATTAGTATGCATTGTGTTTCCTTGGGCCCACTGTTCATCTACGAACCAATCTCTCTCTATAGTTTTTGTCATATCATGTTCTTTTTATGTTTAGCTGCAAGTATTTTGGTCATCTTTAGTTTTTTGACAAAGCTCTATAGCCCAGCAATGGCAGCTTCTGAACATATTAGGTGTAGCCTTGGGAAGGCAGACTATAGTCTCTTTTCAGACCTTGGCATGGGCAGTGTCTTCTTTTTGAGAGCCACAAGGCTATTCCACTCTATATGTTTATGCAAATTTTATGATGATGTAATATAAGTTCTAATTTACAAAAGAAAACATCAAAAAGTTCAAGGCAAGGTTTGTGGCAAGATGAATCTCCCAGAGAAAGGGAGTGGACTATGAGGAGACTTTTGCACCAACTGCCAAGTACACTTCCATTAGAGCAGTGATGTCTTTAGTTTCATTTATGGGATGGACGATACATTAGATGGATGTGAAGACAACTTTCCTTAATGGGATAATTGAGGAAGAAGTGTATATAGAGAAAACTTAAGGATTTGATGTTTGCAGGCTTAAGAAGGGGCCTTGTATGGACTCAAACAGGCACAAAAAGCATGGTATTCTGATATAGATGGATATTTGCAATGTGGGCTTCAACAAAAATGAAGCAAATCAGTCCCAACAAAACTTACCATATATTTATTGGGCCTGATCTACTTGTTTTGATACTATATGTATATGACTTGTTTTTACAAGTACAGGGAAGCTCGTTATAAGGTGCAAAGCATATATGGCAACGAAGTTTGAGATGGACAATGGCATGATGCATTACTTCTTTGGTTTGGAGGTTTCCTAGAGGCCAAGGAAGATATTCCTTAGACAGGGTATGTTGTTGAGATCTTGTAGAGGTTTCGAATGGACAATTGCAAATTTATGGTCACATCCATGATCACGAATGGCGACAACTTCAAATTCAAAGTTTGTGGACCCTACATTGTATAGACAGTTGATAAATTCCTTAATGTACTTGGTCAACAATAGACCAGATATATGATTTGTAGTGAACACCTTGAGTTAGTTCATGGCGGAACCGAGGCACGAGCATTGGATAGCAACACAACATGTGCTCAAATACTTGAGGGGCAGAATGGAGTATGGTCATGTTATCTCATCCATGTTAGCTAGAGCTACCATGATGCAGATTCATTATCAGAGACCTTGAGCCAGTTCCTACATGAGTTGAGCAGAGCCATAGAGTCGTGACTAGTAGTGGTACACTACATTTTTTAGAGCCAACCAGAGTACTACAGAGCATCCTTCAGGCCCCCCTGTCATAATTGTTCACGACATGACCCCATGGAGATGAGTTTGCTTGGCCATGGTTCACATAGAGCAGTAGAGATTAGTGTTGGTATGCCTTTCCCTTGCCCATGCATGTCAGAGATCACTCTTCAGATTCACTCAGCAGAGCAGGTATATGATAGAGCAAGTATATGATCGATGCACATGGATGTTTTGTACTAGCTCATTTATTTATATTAGTAGTATGACTTAGCATGTAGTGACTTGCTTGGTGATCTGGTATTTTTGTGATCTCCTTCCGAATTACACTGGACCAAAATATACACGAAATCATAGGGGTAATGCTGCCAGCCTGGGTACCCGCTAAAAGACCCTGTGGTAAAACCAAGCACTTTTGGCACTTTCTTTTTATTCAAACTAGCCGCTGAACCGAACTACTTTCCCAACCTATTGACTCACCCAACGTCAATGGTTCATGTTGGCCTATGGTAATAGTTATCATATTGCCTTAATTGCAAGGCTCCTATATATGCACATTGGTTACTTCCCCTACTATGGTATAGACTTGGTCATTCTCCTCATTGTTGCTAGCCTTGGCAACACTTGCCATTGTCTCCACCCATCCGACTCTTCCATATTGGATCCTCACCCTGACTAAGACTGAGATAGGACCTCCCCCATATGACCTCTATGTACATTAGATTGCATGTTGTTTTATGTCTCGGCTTTGGAGTGTGTGGCTGCACTATCAAACCTGGGATCCATTTCTGTCGGTTACCACCAATGTGCCAGTGCAGTATAGGACTGCGTAGTTCACCGAGATGTTGCCCATTTGTCCTTGAAGCTTGCAATCCTACCACCATTACAGGCATATGTGTGTCATTGTTCTATCCAAAGAAAATGCAATAAAGCCAAAAAGGCTAATATGAAATGAAATGAAAAGGGCCAAGCAGATGAGAACCAAATGCCAAATCAAAATGAGTGCTTGGCCACATAAGAATGAAACGTAATGGTTATACCTCACGTAGTCCCAAAAAGGGGCATGGATGTGAGATGGAGAAAGGGACAGCTAATTCTAAGTGTCCCCTAGAACCTCACCACATTACAGTTACCTATGTACATGACACAGGGGTTCTAGAAAAGATCCTCACGGAGCCTGAGGCAAGCTTGGATGTGAGTTGCAAGTTGCATGTTAGAAGCTAGTGGTGGTTTCCCAAGCACTTTATTACATTTGTGAGACACCTCCCTCCCTTATTGTTCTCTAGTGTGCACATGTTACTGTGGTCCCCTATTTCCCATTATTATCCAAAGGGTCACATTATCAAAGTCCCAATCACTCCCCACTAACTTTAAACCTTGTTTTGTCCACCTCGCGCATGGTTGGCAGTCTGACCAAGTTTATAAGTGTGCATACCTTGGAGGCTTCATGAAAAGGTAATGTGGCCACCCTGACTTAGGCTTGTTTTATGCAGTACTTTATGATTGATCACCATAGCTTGTTACTTATTGTTCTAATCGGTATAAATAACGGACCATATTTCTTACTATGGTGCATGCAAAGATTCACAATTTCATCCCTTGCCATTATTTTGACCAATTTAACTTGGTTAACCCAGTTTGACCAAGCCAAATATAGGGTCCCGGGCAACTTTGGATCCGAAGTTGTCATTTTGGTTTATTGGCATCCATTGGGGTCCCATACATGACTCCATGCTTCAGTTGGCCATTATATGCTTTGGTTCGAGAGATTTTTAATTATTATTGGTTATCAAGGCTCGGTTTTAATGGCTTGAGCATGGATTAAGCTATAGAGTGACTATAAGATGGATTCCTTTGGTTCTTGTGATCATTACTAGTAGATTTGAGGTCTCTGATCTCATTGGAACAATTGGTTTGAGGTTTCAGGCAAGGGAAATGGCCATTTTTAGCAGATTACAGCTTCATCCATATATACCAACATAATTAAATAAGTTAAAGTGACCGTGGACTTAGTAAAATTATCGAAGTGGCTAATGTTGGGGCAGCAACTGACATTTGATGATGTTTTATCATTACACTATGCTCTTGGACCTTATGTTATAAGGTTATCACTTGAGATGGGGTCCACAAGTTGCCCATCACCTAGAGAGGCGCACTTGGCTCATGGGGGCACACTTGGGGGGATCTTGTGCTATGTTTTGACTTTGGGATTGTGATGTATGATGTAAAGGGGGTGCCTAAGGGAGTCTTAGACCCCTAGGCAGCCCCCTAATTTATGTGATGATTATATTGTGTACCATGTACTTGGCTAGGAGGGCGCATTAGTTGATGGTAACCCTCTCTTATGTTGTTGATGTAAGAGAATGAGACATTCTCCACCATTTATCTGATGTACTATGATTCAATCCCAGCCATTGATCTCTTTGGCTAGGGATTTTGTATTGGAACTCTCTATTTAAGAGAGAGTTCACTCATTTTGTACTCTCTTGGACATTTTGGCTCTTGAACTTGCTAATAGAGAAGAAAATTTGCAGCTCTAAAACTTGTGTCTTTATATGGAATGCTTTGAATGGTGATTGCAAGTTGCTCTTCCCTTGCACTAGGAGAAAATTGTAACTGTTCATAGCAAATTTTTGTGGCGATTTGGGTTGCATGCAAAAGCTGCAATTTGTGAAGGGCGCACTTGTGGGAAACCCTCTTTCCCTCTTCTCAAATTGTTGAGAAAATCGGGGAGTAATCTTTGGATCATGATATCAAATATTTTCTCTTTGAAATCTCTTGTTTGCTATTGTTTTCTTGTTTGTAAATCGAACTAAATTTCGATGGTTGGTTTTGCAGGCAAGAGGGTGCACTTAGCCACATGGTAAAATTGTCAAAGAGCTAGGATTTCATAAAGCACTTCATAGTTGATCTTCGTGGGAGCAAATTGTCTCCATCTTGACTTTCTCTACTTAGACTAAGTAAGTACTTCACGTTCTTCTCTTATTTTCATTTTACTTCATTTGTCCCATAAATTACTTCACTAAAATTTACACATTTACCCTGTCGACAAGTCTTTCACTAGGAAACTCTAGGACCATATTTTCAAGTGATTTTGACCCCATTTACCCAAGGATTAGGCACTGGTCTGATTTAGAGGTGCGCCCCACTTAGCCAACTTGCTCGAACTTCCTGTTTCTTGCTTGTTTCTTGCTTGAAACTTTCCCTAAATCGTTTATCTATTATTCAAGCAGAATTTGGTAGTGTTAAGAGTGCTTTTACATGCTGATATAAATTCTTCTTTGGGGCATTTCTCATTTGCTAAGCCATTTACCCCGGGGAAAGCACCTAGTATACTCAATTCTAAGACACTAAAGTCACCTAGATCAAAATTTAACTTCATAAGTTATTGAGGCACAAAATCTGATTCCATTCATTGATATATCTATTATTATCAGTCACAATTCTAAGTCCTATTTTAGTAACTAAACCTATGATCGACGATCTAAGTACCAAGATATCTTATTGGCCTCATATCTCGTATTTTCATCAGTTTTCTTGGTCTTTTTGGAGTTGTCTCTCTTTTGGAAGACCAAATGGTCTCCCCCTTTGCCTTCTTTTACAGTTGGCTTGAAGTGACAAGTGCCTTGTGCGGAGTGACAACCACTTCAGGAATGGTGGACTTGGTACTTGAAGTGTCATCTACCTGGTTGTCCATACCTCTACCGTCCTAGATAGGATACCTTTAGAGGCAGCTAGTAACTACATGATAACAGGTCACAAATATCTTGGAGATGGTGAAGTGAGGTTGCAGGGGTATAAAAATCAGATTGGGCAGGCAATGCTTCAAACAAGAAGAGCACCTCAAAGTGTTGCTTTAGCTTGAGATCAAGGATGATATCTTGGATCAACAATATGCAAAATTCCATGGCACTTAGATCAGAGAGGCAGAAAACATTCCAGCTAGTACTGCTAGTTGTGAGGCCATCTAGATTCGCAAGTTGCTTGTAGAGTTTTTTATCAGGAGTTGGATCCCACGATGATATACTGTGATAGTCAGTTGTATCAAACTCTCTCAAAATCCAAATTTCATGACATATCCAAACATATAGATATCAAATATCACTTCATACGAGATAGGATCTAAAAGGGAACAGTAAATCTCCTCCCACGGACCAACAGGTAGCTGATATTCTGATCGGGCCCTTAGTGAAAGGGAGGTTTGAAGCATTTAGAGACACAATTGGATTGGTGCATAATTTCTTCCTCGCTAAGAGGGAGTGTCGAGAAATGTAACACAAATAGGAACTTCTTGCACAGGTTTTAGTATGAGCCTGCAGGGAGTGATTAGAGACAGTTTGAGGATGACACAAAGGATGAGATGGCATAGTGTGACCCACAATAGAGAGTGCAAGAATCTGGATCAGACTTGGTGGTGTTGTTCAAGAGAAGGACCTCGTGAACCTTTCCAAGTTGTGTCTTAGGCAAGATTTTCTATTATTTCATTTCCTCTATTCGAAAAGTGACCACTTAAGAAAAGTAGTAAACATTTATATTTTGCAATATCATTTAAAAAGGTGAAAGTATAATCTTTTGAAGTCAACCTAGTGTTGACAGACTAATGAAACGTATTGCATACATTGGTGACGTAAACCGGGACTTAATCTTGGTCATGCATCTCAAGATGAGATAGGGGCAGCTATTGTTGAAGGGATTAAGATTTTCAAATTTTGTCAAAGCATAAAGATAGACAAGATAGAGAGGTAAACCTTGGTTGAAAAGAGCAAGCAAGAGAAGAGCCAAAGTGCATCTGGAAGGAGAAGTGTAGATTTGCTGAAGAGACCAACAAGAGGAACAAGCCGTACACAGGCCATACTGTTTTCCTTTATGTGCAGGCCATACATTGTCTTCTGTTGCTACCAGGGTGTGTTTCTGTGTTGAGAAGAGAGACGTCATACAGGGTGTGTTTCTGTGTTAAAAAGAGCAGGTCATACACAAAACATACTGTTGTACCCTTTCTCTCTCCTACCCAAGCCATACACTTGCATTTAGGGTAATTGTGATGACCGTACAGCCGCTGGTTTAGCAGACTGTGGACATTTCCTTGTAAGCTTTGATCAAAGGAATGAGACGCTGATTAGGAGAAATCAGCTGTGTATGTGTGTATTTCATTTATGTTCTGCTGTTTAATTTTCCAGTTATTGTGTGATCGATGCTATGTTCAGAAAAAAAAAATCTGCATTTAAATCAACTCAGTATTTGATTTGTTTAATTCGAGAACATTTGGAAAGCAATCACCTAGGGTTAGAAAATTTTAACAAAAGCATGGATTGATGAGCGAGCATCCATGGTTGTAGAGTGTTAGCACTTATAAATTCACAGGGGTAGAATCAGTCTACTTTTGTTCTTGCCAGGTCTTTTGTTCATGTTTGGTTGTTTCTAGGTCAAAGTTTTTAAAGGTCAAATCACGTATATGGCAAGATGTGTAGTATTGAGCCAAGCTTAAAAGGTCATGATCATATCTAAGGTAAGTGTAAAATAGTGTTCCAATGTCACTAATGCCATATTGAGTCTAAATCAAAGTTTTCCCACCTATGCTTTTTCATTCCTTATCGTTTCATTATGATTGTCCACCTTCTGTAGTGTCATGCCCTGTTTTTAGACTAGAAGCGCTACCAAAATTCCTAAACCTTTGTAGCACTAATGTTCAAATTCAAACTACGGGCACTACAGAACTGTCAAAGTCTTAATCAATGTTTGAAAAATTGAAATCGGACTCGGAATCGGTCGAGGGTCAACTCAGAATCGGAATCGGAATCGGAATCGGTAATGAATCGGTCATAAATCGGTCGATTTGAATTTAATGAACCGGTTTGCTCAAAAATACATAAAATATTTAAAGTTTTAAGAAAAACAACATTTTCAAGATTCTAATTCATGATTCCATGGCATTAGAAATAAAATATCCAATGTTTGCTCATGTATATACCATATAAGAGTCAATATATCAAAATGGCACAAAGTGAACTGTGCAATACATATCTAGGAGACTGGAACTGGAACAAAATACATAATCCATGAGGCCTATATGCTATATGGCCAGTAGAGTCCAAAATATAACATATTATATAGTCAACTACATAACATCGTCAACTGTGTCTATCATACATCGTCGCTGATCAATCATCATGATCAAACTCATCACCACTGCTACGGCTAGGAGTAGAAGTAGAACAAGACCAAAAAGAACCAGAAGCTGAAGGACTAGCAAAGGCATCAACATCTGGCTCAATCTTGGGCTCCTCAGGCTCAGGCGCACGGTCATCTACTATTGCAGTAGTAGTAGTGGCTAAATGCCTACGTCGTTGTCACCTATAAGTACGAGGTCCTGGTACACTAGTGCTTGTCGTGCCTAAAATATCGGGATCAACACCTGTATGAAGTGATGGCATCTACAATAGAGGACCTAAATCTATACGAGGCTGCAGCAAGTCCTCCATTTCAACATCCAGATCATCACCAAACTCTGGCTCTGCGGTCTCCACTACCCAATCTGAGGTTGGATCTATATCATCTAACAAAATGGAATCCGTATCAGGTCTTTTGTTCATCAATTGGTAGCGTCTGAGTCGCAGGTTGTACTACACGAAGACTAGATCATTTAACCGTTTCTGCTCTAAACGGTTTCTCTTCTTCGTGTGAATACACTCAAACAAAGACCAATTACGCTCACACCCAGAAGCGCTGCAGGTTTGACTCAAGACCCGAATTGCAAAATTTTGCAATTGTTTACACTGACCACCAAATGCCTTCCACCATTGTGCTGCAAATGCGAAGAGTCAAGGCAGTTAATTCAACAAATTAGATTGTGAATTTGGCTAAGAAATTAAGAATCGAGGTATTTACAATTTAAACTTTAAAGTTAAACATAATTTAATAGAACAATGGAATTGTTTACCTTGTTGGCCCTCATCTATTGCAATCTTAGCCACATTTTTGCCAAAGGTACCTGTGGGGGAACTGAAAGAGGTGATATGCCGATGTATCTCCAATTGGATCGCCTCATTTGGGACCATGTGCTCAAGGCAAGTTTACGATCCATCCGATATCTCCCCACTCGGATCAGCATCAATGTCATCTCTATAATGATACCTCGAGTTCAGGAAATACCCAGCTGCATGTATAGGGCGATGGATTGATTGTTCCATCTCCTATCAATGATCTCCCAAATAGGCCCATACTTGGCTACTCTATCTTTGTATGCTGCCTTTATTTGCTCCTTTGCCTAATCCATAGCTTCATAAATGTATCCCATGGCCAATTTTTCCCCATCCACCAACCGCAACACCTTAACAATTGGCTCAGTAATTGCCACAACCTCTGCTGCTTTTTTCCAAAATGAAGAGCTTTTAATTTTCTTCTTAATGTCTTTTCCATCTTGTGTGCGAGCCCAATTAGATGAATTCCATTCATCACTTGAAAACATCTGCTCCAAGTTCTATGCTTGGGAAAGGAGAAATTACAACATGAGGAAGTGAGTTGCAAATCTAGTAACTGCAGGCCTAACAAGCTCCTTAACCCGTGTGTGTATCCTCATCAAGCTCAATACTTAACCGTGGTTGTAGATGTACTTGTTGATGCTTTTGGCATACTCCACAGTGAACTTGATCCAGTCCTGTTTGCATACATCCTCAAGCATGAGGTCTATGCAATGTGCTGCACATGGGGTCCAGAATATGGTTGTATGTTTTTCCTCTAACATCTTACCAACAAGAACATAGTTAGAGGCATTATCTGTGATGATTTGCACAACATTAGCTGCCCCCACCTCCTCAACAATCTCATCCAAAAGATGAAATAACAGATTTGCATCTTTCACCTGATCAGATACATCACATGATCTCAAAAACATGGTTCCCCATGGGCAAGAGACAAGAAAGTTTATAAGGTGTTGACCCTTCTGATCTTTCCATCCATCTGACATGATAGTGCATCCTGTGTTTACCCTTGAAGCTTTGAAATCCTTCAGGTATTCTTCTATGGAAACAATCTCTTTTTGCAAAAGATATCCCCTCAAATCATGCATACTAAGGCCTTTGAAGCCCTTACCAGCAGCTACAATGGCATCCCACATAGGCTGGTAATAAGAAGAGCGGGCAGCATTAAATGGGAGATCAGCACCATCTTGCAATGTACTCATGGGCAACTTCTTTGTACTGCTTCTTCCAGTGCTCATCTAAGGTGGGTTGAATTTGTGTTGGATGTTGCATCTGAAAAGCATTGACACTGGCAGAAGTGGTGGGAGGTGTGAAATAGGTTTCAATGCTACCCCTCTTTTTGGCTTTGCCCTTATCTTGTGTAGTCTCGGAGGGCGGAACATACTGGAAAGGATCCCTAAGAGTGGTAGAAGGGATAGATGAAGAGCCTTCTTTTGAATTTGAACCAAGGGCATAGGTCCCACCCATCATTTCAGCAAGCCTCCTCTTCTTCCCTACTACTTCCTCTATCTCTATTTGCTTAGCCTTTCCTTCTCCAAGCTTCTTAAAATATTCTTGCATCTCAGCTCTAATTTGTCCAATAACATCTAGTGGGGCTTCACATGCCTTAACTTAGCCTTTGATGGCAGCCAAGTGTTGTTTAAGCCTAAAAATTCCCCCACCCTTAATCAATTTCTTGGAATATATGTCCCCCTGAACAACATCTGCATGGATCCATGCAGGATCTTTTGCTTTTGGGGCCATGAGTATAGAATGCAGATCTGGATTTTAAGCTTGAACTTGAAGTTGACTGTTGAAGTTTGAAGTTTGAAACTTTGAACATGCAAAGACAAAAAAAAATTAACATGCAAATAATATGATAATGAAGCAAGCTGCAAAACTCAAGACATGATAAGAAAAATTGATTTCTTAACTTCTGTTTCAAATTTAAAATATTATTTTTTTAATTTTTTTAAGTTTGTAAACAGTAATTGTTTAATTTGTAACTATTGTTTACCTCTTCCAGCAATTGTGAGCCACCTAAACCCTGTCCACAACTCCAAAGTCCACTTGCTGAAGCCTGACAGGTCGCCCAGTGCCCACCGGTTGGAACTTGGCCGCAGTGCTGAGTGAGCACTCTGAACTTGGTCACGGCTACCACAAACAGCAAACCATAAAAAATGGCAAAAGGCAACAATGAGGGTTGGGTTGGGTTGGGTTGGGGCTCTTCTAGTAACTTAGGTTTATAATTTAAAATTAAAAAAAAAACATTTAAAAAACAGTTTTGTATTGCAACAAGCCCACACAAATTTTCCCAGAAAAACCGGCCGATTTTGGTCGTGTTTCGGTGGTCCGGACCGGTTCGGTACCAAACCGGCCGATTCGATACCGAATCATACCGGAACTGATCCCCGAACCAATTTGGCAACCGAGTTGAACCGGTCAAGCAGTAAATCGGTAAATCGGCCGAAACCGAAACCGATTTGCCCGATTTTTAAAACATTATGATTTTAAAAGCCTATAAGCCATCCAAATGATGTGTCATACAGGTCATTCATAACTTCGAACCTCGTTATCTGGGTCACATAAGTCGGTTTGACATACCATACCATACCATACATCAAGATATTGCTGAGTCAAGTTTTCCTTCATGTTGTCCATGCCCTAGAGATCTTCGAACTGTTACATGTGTCCAAGCTGACAGGTCTGAAACGCATAGAACGACATTGAGCTTGAGCCAGCACAGAAGAAATGCAAAAAAGGGAGGCACCGTGGTTCGTTTTGAGCCCCAAAATACAGAGCTGCTAAACTTTAACCCTGATATCAGACAATCTTTCCAGCGCGTCGATTGTCTCAGATTTTGTGAAAAGCTACAAGGATATCACAAGCAAGTGGCCAAAGATTTTGTACTTAATTTTGATGGAAAGAAGACCAAGGTAGGCCCTCTGGAATTCGAGGTCACGGCGGACTCCATCGCTGCTGCAACCGAGATACCTCGCCATGGAAAGCAGTGGTTCAAGGTCATGAAATTTCAATTAGCAAATTGTGATGAATTCCTCAAGGAAGACCATAAAGGAGCTGATTCGACATATGGGGTACCCAAAGCTTGGCTTTCTAAGCAGCATGAAAAGCTTTTATATGTTATCAGAAAACATTTCACGTGTGAAGGAAGATTTGACACTGTCTATCAATTCCATTTCAAGTTATTGCTGCATTTCACTGCTAAAAAGCCCTTAGATATCCCATTTTACCTGTATAGAAGTTTGGGCAAGATGTCAAAACTTGAGAAAGCGGAGCATTACATTTTCCATTTTGGCCTAATTAAACTATTGACACTTGAAGAGCTAAGTAAGATGAACCGAGATTGGAATACCTTCCTCTTCCTAGCTGGCTATGACCCTGAGATTATAGGTACTTCAGCAAGGAGAGGCACTCCAAGTTCAAGGGAGCAAACAACCCCCAAAGTTTCAACCAAGAAGCAAGATAGAGAAAATAGGAAGAGTGAGAAGCAGAATAAAGGTAAGATACCCATGGAGCGAAGTACCAAGACCATCATAGACATTGAGGAAAGTCTTGAAAGCAGAAAAATAAAAATAAAATGAAAGGAAGAAAATTAGAATTTTCTAGTGAAAAGATGGAAATACCTGGCAGACCTAGGACTAGGTCAGCAACAAAGAGACTAATTCATATGGAAGAAGAGGGCATCTGAAATTCCTATTCAGTGAGAAAGAGAAAAACCTCCTAAAGTCCAACCACATGCAAAGGATGATGACCCAAAAACAAAAAGATTAAAAATACAGTTGAAGGAAGCACAAATAATGAGTGTTCAGTTAAAAGAAGAGGACAGAAAACACAGGGTAGAGGTGGCCAAAAATTTGGATATGGATGAAGAGGCTGTAATGAAAGCCAAAAAAATGCTAAGAAGAAGAATGCCTCTGCATAAACAAGTCCAGAGCTTATACAAGCAAAACAGGTCTCTTCAGGCAGAGAACAAAACATTGAAAAAAGAAATACAGTTGATGAAGAACGAGATTGTTGCATGGAACTTGGCGCTTCTTGTTGAAGCAGCTACTAAGTAAGGCTCATCCGGTCTTTGTTTGAAATTTTGTCTATAGGAAACATCCCTGTACGTAGGAAGTGTAAAAGATCCAAAACCCCATATGCACCTCCATCATTAGGGTTTCATATATTTTATAGCTGGAAATGGTTGGTATAGTAACTAGTTTGAACATGAAGGCTTGGTAATATAAGACCCAAAGATACTCAAGATGCAGTTTTGAACACTTGGATAAAGTTAAAAGAATGTTGAATACAATTTTCAAGCAACAACACAGTTTTCAGAATTTTTGCAGCGCCTGCAGTACAAAAACAGGGAAAAGCGCTACCAAAGTTCTGTAGCTCAACTTTTGCATCACCTGCAGTACAAAAACAGGCGAAAGAGCTACTGAAGTTCTGAAGATGACAGTTTTGTAGCACCAAGACAGAAAAATAGACAGAGGTCGCTGCAAAAGTTTCTAGTTTTGCTCAAATCAAGCAATTCCTACAATTTTGGCATTTCAAATGAGTTGAATCTACAGCAAATCGAATTGTTATTGGATCCTCAAGATAAGGCCATTTACTCACAAGTCGCGCTCTTTGTTATTCGGTTAGCAAAGAATTGATGAGTCATTAACTACACCCTAAAAGTTAGGAGTCAGTTGATACATGTCATTATTTTGGTAACCTTTTACTATTTTGAGAGATAGTCGATGAAGTTGAACCTCTTGAAGCATAATGAATGAAATCTTATATATTGAAAGATCTAGGGAGGGTTTGGGGTTGAAACCCGAGAGAAAGAAGCAGCTGTGAATGTAATATCTATCTTTTGAGATTAATAAAAGCTTTCAGAACCAAAGTTTGAGGTTAGAAACATAGATTCATGTGTTGTCACTTTGCAGTCAGTAAATTTTCTCAATGTGAATGTTTCTTCCCGTTTATCATTCCATTTTGTTGTCTTTCTTCATGTTTGAGTGGAAGAATATAGGTCAGAATTCATGTTTTATGCTCTGGTTCATTAGACTTAAACATTGATATTTTTCTTCTAAAGTTGATACCAAAATCATCCTTGTTTGGTGCTTGGTATTAATGGAATGTTTTCTTTATTCTACTATCACCCTGCTATTACAAACCTGTCTGTGAAAGTGATACCTACCTTGCCTCTGTGGAAAGAATTTCATGCTGGTCTCTAATAGTCTAAAATCTCCACTTATTTGACTCCATACCCAATGGTTTGCTTCTGGTTCAGCCATTCTACATAAAAAAGAAATTTCCTTTTCAAAGCTCTAGCCACTACATTCAGTTAAGTAACCAGTTGCTATAGTGACCTTGAGTGACTGAGTTGTAAGAGAGAGCCTTCTCCGGGTTGGAAGGGCTAGCTTCCAATCTGAAAGCTTGGTTTAAGGTTACCTCTGTGTTTTCATCTCACAGCCAAGGAAAATTACAGAGTGATAACATAGAGTAAGCAGCAAGACTAGGTGGCTTGAAATCTCATTACCCACTTGTTTAAATCATTATTCACTGCAAATCAGCCAAGGTATCCTTAAATCCTATTACCTACTTGTCTGAATCATTTTTCACCACAAATGAGCCAAGGTATACCAGTTCCAGGGATCCCCAGAGAGCAATCAGCAGCTCAAATTCTTCGTGCCAACATTGGGGAACTGGAGGGGATGGATTCCCAGAGATCAATCAGCAGCTCAAATTCTTCATGCCAACACTGGGGAACTGGGGGGGATGGATTCCTAAGGAATGTATAGCAAAGAATGGAGATCCTAACCTTATGTTGTGTCTAGCTAAGAGAAGAGGTCTATCACTGATTGAAAGCTAGGTAAGATGCCTGGAGAAGCTTTCCCAGAAGGGAAACCATGGTAGGTGTCTGGTTCTGGCTATATTCTTGAGTTGGGTTGGGATGGATGGGAAATAAAAGTTAAAACCAATAACCATCCCTCGCCCTTATGGTCTCATTACCCGACTTGGGGATGGCATTTACAACAGATGCCTACAATTGGGCAGTGAATCAATCATTTGTAACCAACTTGGTGGATACATTTATGGAAAAGATGGGTGATTATCTTCGTTCTTATGTCGATTATCTCTTTTGTACTTTCATTATAAAATTCCCTCGGCATATGTTGCTTATGTGATTTATGTTAAGGGAAATGGATAAAATTTATGGATATGATGTTAATGAGTATGTTTTTGAATCTGGGTAGGATTCCTGTAATAATTTTTGTATATGCAATGTGATCCACCTTTATTTTACATATGAAATATGTTTTGTTGTTTTCGGAGGGAAAATTGGTCCACAACTGACAGTCTGATTTGCCAATGAAATTTTTTTTTGAATGGAGTGCCCAAATAGCTAAGGAAGGCATCTGGCTAACATTACAGAGATGCTAACCATCGATTTTACACCTCTGCACCCCTGACTTTTTGGACTTTTGGCTACCTTGTCTCTTCATTTTCTTGCCTTTTCATTTTCTATTGTACTTGAACATAAATAGGGGTTTCACCCTCTTGTATGGGGTTTTTGGCACGAGCATAGTATTGAATAGAATTTGTATTTATGGTTTCATTGTTTCTGCTATTGTTTATTTCAATGCTATAAAACATTTAATATTTGTTATAAGTGTGTCTTCTCTGGCAAGCTAAATGTTCATAGGAAATATGCCATTCAAGGTACATGTAAGCTTTGATATTCCCCAACTTGAAGGAAAGATGCATGTAGATGCCTTAGAAAATCGGTTCAATCAAAAAGTGGCTGTATGAATAGTATTTCACTAAAGAAAATATTATATTTTCTCCTATGAAGTCGGTTCCCCATCTCAAATATTAGTGGGATAAATATCATTCACAAGTATTAAGACCAAGAGGTAGGACCCATGTTTAACCAATGTAAAGAACCCAATTTGGGGAGACTTCCTGGATACACTTAGGGAGGAATACCTACCTATGGGAAATTATGATGACCCGTACACCAACAGTGTAAATTTCCTTAAAATCCACACTAGAGTTAAAGTATGCCAGATTAATTAATTAAACCCAATTGCCACTATTAACCACACATGGATTTCTTCACTATGCAGCGGAAAATAATACTGAAAGAAATATAGCATCAATCACATCAATGGAGACAACACAAATCATTTTGGATATAAACCCTCGGACAAAACCCAAGATGGGAAAACCGGTGCAGTAGTCTGAGAAGAAATTTTATTATGAAGATATAGAACAAGTACAATTCAGAAAATTGATTTACCCAACTTGGCAAAATCGAGCCTCTGCGAATCACTGAGAAATACCCACAGACTAGTACGGCCTCCCTGCGCTACTGTACGGCCCTGCTGTCAATCGTACGGAATCCGTACGGCTCTGTGTCAGATGTACGAACAGATTCCGTACGGCCTCCTGCTCACACGTGCGGCCCTTTGCAACTTCTGATGTACAGCCCTGCCGGATCTGTACGGCCTCTCTCTCAGCAAATCCGTACAGCCCTCTTGCTCTACCTGATCACTCTATCGATCTGCTAAATGATTGCTCCTCCATCTTCTTCTCTGCAAAATTCTCTCTCAAACTTTTATATCTCTCAGTGTGTCCTCTCCACCAAATCGATCCTCCTTTTAACTCAATGGCCAAACAAAAAACCTAACATCTCACTATGGATCTGTCGCACAAGTTCTGTGGAGTAGGGAGACCTGTCGAACTGTGCGTATGAGCAATGAGGCAGTTGGATCGTGACCAATCACTTTGCTTCACATCTCGGGCCCACAACTACACATACCGTGTCACCCTCGACTCTACCCTCCCTTACCTTCCCCCTCCATCTCTTCCATTTTCCATGCACCATCCCACCTTGTCCTCACTCCCCTCCTCTCCATCTCATGGACCCCCCTCCTCTTCGCCCCTCCCCATTACTCCCCCCTCCCCTATTCACTCCCTTGACCGCCCCCTCACCTCTCTTCTCACCCCCGACCCTTGGTGGGGAGCCTCTTCCCAAGACCACTCTCTCTTTCATGCAGACCACAAAATAGACCTCTATTTCCTCAACAACAAGCACAATTTCAAATAGTTGCAATACAATAACCAGTTCTGAACTAGATAGTGTGCAACTTACAGGTGACACAATTGGCACGAACAACATAGCTAAACTCCAAAGAAGTCCGTCTTCTCTAGCTACTCAAGTACTTAACCTTGCCAAGGTGGTGCATATGCAGAAGGAGATCTGCATACTCTCGAACAAAGTTTTTGGTGTAGAATCAAAAAACTTATCCCTCAAGTAATTAATGAATGAACAAGGAATGCAAGAGACCCTTCGAACAAAGTTTTTGGTGTAGAATCAAAAAACTTATCCCTCAAGTAATTAATGAATGAACATAGAATGCAAGAGGCCCTTCACCCGCCAAATGATGCATTGCATGCAAAGATTCTTGACGTCAAAAACAAACATGAAGAGATTCGTAGCCAACAGGCCACCTTCAAACAAGAAACCGAGACCCACATTAAATCATGTGCACAAGTTGTCTGTGGAGAGGATACAACTTCTCCAATGGCAGCAGTCGAGGAAATAGTACAGACCAAGCTCATTGAGGAGCGCACTAGGCAGGGTCGAGAGCTCAACCTCAAGGTGAGGGAACTCCCACCACCTCCTCCATCTTCGGACCCCTTACTCAAGTACATAACCTTGCCAAGGTGGCGATGCATATGTAGAAGGAGATCTGCATACTCTCGAACAAAGTTTCTGGTGTAGAATCAAAAAACTTATCCCTCAAGTAATTAATGAATGAACATAGAATGCAAGAGGCCCTTCACCCGCCAAATGATGCATTGCATGCAAAGATTCTTGACCTTAAAAACAAACATGAAGAGATTCGTAGCCAACAGGCCACCTTCAAACAAGAAACCGAGACCCACATTAAATCATGTGCACAAGTTGTCCGTGGAAAGGATACAGCTTCTCCAATGGCAGCAGTGGAGGAAATAGTACAAACCAAGCTCATATAGGAGCGCACTAGGCGGGCCCGAGACCTCAACCTCAAGGTGAGGGAACTCCCACCACCTCCTCCATCTTCGGACCCCTTACTCAAGTACATAACCTTGCCAAGGTGACGATGCATATGCAGAAGGAGATCTACATACTCTCAAAAAAAGTTTCTGGTGTAGAATCAAAAAACTTATCCCTCAAGTAATTAATGAATGAACATAGAATGCAAGAGGCCCTTCACCGCCAAATGATGCATTGCATGAAAAGATTCTTGACCTCAAAAACAAACATGAAGAGATTCGTAGCCAACAGGCCACCTTCAAACAAGAAATCGAGACCCACATTAAATCATGTGCACAAGTTGTCCGTGGAAAGGATACAACTTCTCCAATGGCGGTAGTGGAGGAAATAGTACAGACCAAACTTATTGAGGAGCGCACTACGCGGGCCCGAGAGCTCAACCTCAAGGTGAGGGAACTCCCACCACCTCCTCCATCTTCGGACCCCTTACAGGTTGGAGCCATATTCCTTCGCTATACCCTTGACCTCCCAGATATCACCTTGGAAAGGGCCTGGCTCAAATATGACTCCACACTTAACCTCCGCTTCAAGTCAGCATGGGATCGGCTCACAACACTTTGGGCCAAGCAAAAGTTATTATACCTTCCTGGCAAGATATTTCTCAATGAGGATCTAACCAGATCCCAAGTAGTAGAGCTCAAATGCTCAAGGGAGCAGGTCACTGCAACAAAGAAAGCCGAGAAATGGGCAATTATCAAAAGATCTCAAGGTTGTTATCCGAGATTCACCTCCTCCGGGATGGTCTCACCCAAGGTTCTCCAAATGATGAGCCCGTTAGAAGAGGCGACAAGGACCACGTATTTCAATAGGTTGTTGGAATGGCAATGGGAGTTTTTGGTCATTGTCGAGAATGATTTATGCTGCCATTGGCTCATCAGACATCCTCTTATAGAGACCAATGCAATCCCTATCCATCCTCCCCTGGCATAGTAGGATACCATTGGATTTCAGTTTGCAGGTTGGAGACTAGAGCTTTAGGAGGTGATAGAGGGTCGGGTGGGGTCACTTGTTTGATCAAGGACTCACTTTAGGAGAGGGTTTCTATGGTCTCTTCAGAGGAGTTGAGCTAGTTATTGTGGATTCAGATTCAAGGGCTATCTTCATTACTTAAAGACATATGCATTGGGGCGTGTTATTTTCCTCCAACTTCATCTCAATTTGTTATTAATTGTGATTCAATTGGGGACTATTATCACATATTTCTCAGATGGGACATACCTCTCATTTTTTCCAGAGCAGACTACAGTTTTGAGCCTAGTCCTTACAGCAGATGCGGTATCTCATCAGATGGTATTCATGGTTAGAGGATTATCTCATTATTTAGCAGCTGGACTATACAATGGCATAGCAGCAGAGGAGCATGTTATCACATATATAGTAGCCGGGCTACCATACACTATTTTTCAAATCCAGTACACTTTTCAGCCAGTTCCCTTACATTGAGATACTGAGATGAGCATCTATTATGGATCATGATTATTAGATGGACAGCAGTTTTGTTTCCCATGCCATGATTGAGTTTCAGGACACTCAAAGAGATGACCGATGTAGCCATTTAGCCATTTATACAAAGCAGTCACTATTGCCCAGAGTTAGAGCAGCAGTTTCAGAGGACAGATGTTGGCTCAGATTATGTACATTCATGTATATGACTCGGCAGGTATATTCTGGTGTTATGGTTTTATTGCTTTTATATTCATTCTTGTAGCATGTCTTAGCATTTAGTATCATGATCTGGCGATCATATAGATATGTGGACCTAGTTGTATCTTTATATATATTATATTGTCCCCACTTAGACTTGGAAGTTCACTACCCATACTCATTCGTTTTACCCTCCCTAGGGAGAATAGAGGTCATCATTACCACCATACTTTGGCTTGCTAGTGTTGGTCTCATTATTCACTGTCTTCATCCATCCATTACCTCCTAGTTTGTTCATTACCCTGACTTACTACTTGACTAGTGGCATGGAGGGCCTTCCTTGTTTATTGTGTCTCAGCTCTGAGTTGGTGACAAAACTTACCTTTGCTGAGTTGGATTGTAGTCCTAAATCATTCTGGTCAGTTGTCCCGATGTTTGGCACTGGTACGAAGTCCCCCTAGTCACTTAAGATGTGTTGGCTAAAACTGAAAGCTCATGTACTACTTATGGAAACTTATGTAAATTCGCCCATGAATTGTAAACTCTAGAATGTATTTCTCAACACACGTGAGTAAAGGGCAAGAGCAATGAAAAGCTATAAATACTCCTTGAAGAGTATAAGAAAGGTCCAAAAAAACAATGGTTCTTAAACTCTATATCTAAACGATTGCTGACCTTATGTATACATATGAACATGCCCTAGATGCAAGCTACAATTAGTTGTGCTTCTTAGCACACCTGAGATCCGAAGGGTTATGTAGGCCAAAAAGGCCATAAAGTGAAATCAATGGAACCTAATGAACTTGGATCATCCTTTGTAAAAGTAGACATGATGCCTAAGTTGAAGAGGCACTCTTTGAACAACTTACCCATCTGTGAGACACTGCCATCCCCCGTGTTACTGCTTGTCCAGCATATGTTAGAGTGTGTATTCCCTTTCCATTTCCAAAGTGTCACAATGTCAAGTCAGTAGTCATCCCTTAGCCTAGCCTTTTAATTTTTAGCCCTCACCCTTCACTAGCAAATTGATCACAGCTATGAAGTGAGTATGGTCTTGAAAGTCTGGTCTGAGTCTTAATAATAATTAAAAGTCTTATTTATATTTGGTTTTAGATCGCCAGTAAATTATTACTTCTTGTTATAATTGTTACTTGAATGAATTGTAGAGCATGTTTTAACCTTTGACACTTGCAGCAGTTTGATGATAGCCTGAGTTATATTCAGGGTCATGTTGACTTGGTCAAACCTAGTTTGACCAAAAGTCAACCACAGTACATGAGGTGGCAGACCTCAGATGATGCAGAGATATGATATATGGTCTAGTACAGGTCACCAGATGGTTCTATGCAGTGGTTTCAGTCTTATGATGATGATTTGTGCTTTTTAGCACTTTTAAAAATTATTATTATTTGGTCTGTCAGGTATGTTGGATATTTATTATGATCATGTAGAGATCTATATGGTGTATGAGTACACATCTTAGATGGATTTGGGCTCTCTAAGTCCAATGAGATAGTTTGTTTTCAGTTCCGGGCAGTTACAGTGATTATCAGCCTCAGTAGGCTATCCTAGTGTAGTTTTGGCCTGTCAGATGGCTTATCAGAGCAGAGGTTGGATTTGACTGGTTCACCTGGGGCGCTATGCATGGAGGGGGTGGTCCAGCCACTTGTTATTACCATATTACCCCCATCTCAGAGAGCCTGGTGGGATCACCTTGATAGCACAGGCACTCCAGGAGGCAATTTGGGCAGTTTCACACTTCCCAAGGCAGATTAAAAATGGTAATAATGGCTACTAAGGGATTCGATTTGGGCTACTGAGGCAAGGGATTGGCATGGGATGATGTCTGATGATGAGTGGGATGTCTTCCACACCTTCTCCAACAGTTTCAGCTTTCACTGGGGCCTACACTCATCTCTCTGGCATTTTTTATGGATTTCTGGAGCCTCTTAAGGCTCACGACTTTTCCAGAGGGGCACAATTTTGTGCTTAGATTATTATTTTGATGATACTGTGCCATGGGGATTGACCAAGGGTGCTAGATATTGCCCCTTAGACCCACCACGAGCTAGATCTTATATTTATTCATTGATGTATTGTATTGTTATATTGATCCATGTACTTTTATGTTGAGCTCATCTCAACCATTGATTAGATCACTTTGATCTTTTAATCTTAGCCATCCATTCAAAAGGTGGTTAGGGTTTTGATGTCTCTCCATCATATTTAAAGGAGAGAGCTCCTCATTGTAAAGGGGACTTTTGGCTCTGGATTATTGGAATAGAAAATTATTATTTCATCTACTTGTCTTGTGGTGGTGAATGCTTTTGGAGTTCGACTGTTTGTTCTTCCTTTGCACTAGGTTATTGGAGATTATCTTACTATGTTTTGTTCCATTAATTTTTCATCTCCAGGTGGAGGCAGATTTGCTTCAAGGAGGTCGCATTGGTAGGGGAGACTCTCCCTGTCTCTTCTTTGGGGTTTCTTCATCGGTAACAGGGAGTATTACTGTCTTTGTACCTTCTACTTCATGTTATTATTTGCTTATGCTTATATTTCCTCCATTCTTGATCTCACTGATTGAATCGATTTCCTTGGTTTGACAGGAAGAGGAGGGCGCACGTGGACTAGGGCATCATATCGGGGCAAGAAAAATCAACAATCTCTCATTTGATCTCTGCGGGAACATTCCTCAACAACATGGCAACCTCATCCATCACTCAGGTATGATCTCAAGGTAAGTTTCTCATTCCATTGATCTATCCATTTGTCTAAGTCATTCAAACCCTCATTTAAAATCAACTAAAATTCTAAAGAAAAATTCTATTGATCAAATCCCTTGGTCAATTGGCAAATCCTTTCTGGGTATTGCAGATCAGGCACATTGTGAAGTGGGTACTCAAAAACATCTTACTTGGGTGACTCCATAGGCCCAAACCCCAAGGCACTGATCTCTCCAAGCCCTCATGACTTTCCTGGGTTGTCCAATTTCCCTACGGGTTGATCCCTGTTCGGATGCTTGCACACTTAGACATTGTCATATCCCTTCATCAAGCATAGCTAGAAAGCCCTAACTGTCAGATCTGCGTTTTGGGACACTTTCCCTGTTTTAAGGGTCACATTTCCCAAGGCAGTTGATTTTGACCATTTTGAACTAGCTTTGAATCCTGGAATCATACATAATTATAGAATCACTATGTGTCATCTTTCCCTATCATTTCACACCTTTCCTAAGCCTCCACAGTGGTCCTAACTCCTCAATTCTAAGGTTCCATACCTGTCACCCTACGTACTTCATCTAATTGATTTGATCTCATGATTGGGTTGATCTCTCCTATCGGGAGTAGATCTGGGTCTCCCCTTGCTATCTTGGCTTTGATAGCTAAAGCGAAGAGTGCCTTGGTTGGCATGACAACCATCCTTTTGGGAACTAGGGCTCTCTTGGTTCACTACTTTAGTTGCATGTCCCCTCTACCATCCAACTTGGATCCATCTGTAGGGGCAACTACAACATTGGTGATAACAGGGCTACCTTTGTCATTATTGAGCCCTCTTCATGTCATCCTTTGTCATACATTTAAGACCTTGGTACAGTGTGCCTTTAGGTTTATTCCTATGCAGTTGGGATCTTGTCTTCCCTTGCCACCAGTCATTAGAGTTAGCACGAATGGACATTTTTGTAGCTACAGTCCAGATCACGTATAAGGTATATTTTTGGATTTCAAGAGTTTTATTGATGAATTGACTTATGTTAGAACTTGTCATGCATAGGTGATCATGTGATTTTATTGGTTGACTATCTGTAGCACTTGTGCTTGGTGTGGATTAGGTGCATCAGTGGTAGTTTGATGCACATATTCTTGTTGAAGTTGGTTGCTTGTGTAATATATGGATCATCACCTCTCTCTTGGTTCCATACTTAGCCTTATCCACTCATCCATTTGATTGCAAAACTCCGTTGACTTGGACATGACTAAAGAACTTGAGGACTTCCTCCTCTGTGACCGCTTTGTTAGCAAGGCCTCCATGTTTTCCCTAGTGTCTTGGCTCTGATGTGTGTGATAAAATTATACGAAGCCTTAACGCTTCCTGCCAAATAGCTACCAATGTTGAGTTTTGAGCCTAGGTAGTCTAGTCACCAGAAAAGTATCCCTTAGACTTGAAACAAGTGCTCCCCATCCTTAAAATTGGTTAGTGTCTAGAAGGGTAGGTAATCCTTCATGTATGAGGCTAAGCCTACTTGCCCCTAAAAAGGCATTATTGTGGCAACTACGTCTCACCTATGGACAGTGGTTGGCAGCGGAGCTAAGGCCGTGTCATAATTGGGCCCAAAATGCTATCAAGGGCCAATACCTTTTATCCATTAGCTAATTGAAGAATTACAAGGTGAAATGTGCTTCAAAGAAATATCAAAAGAGAGAAATGTCAAAAAAAAAGCAAAAGTGAACGAAAGTTCAAAAAGAAAAAAAATTGTGAAATAAAGGGGAAGCTTGCTAGAGTCAAAGGGGTGCCTTCTAAGCACTTCGTCCATTTGTGAGACACCCTGCTTCCCTAGCGTTCGCCACTCCAACAAATGTCTTAGTGTCCTATCTCTCCAAAAGCAAATCAAGTCAATCGTATGGTCAACTCACACTTTGACTAAACCCATGATTGTCATCCATTCCACTTCACCTAAGGCAGAGGTTTCATCTATGCATTACACTTGTGATTAGTCTAGACAGGAATATGTATATGAAATTGGTTACTCTTGTCCTTTATTGTACTTGGTACTTGTCTTACACTTGTTATTTTTGAAATGATCACTATGTATGGCATGACTTAACATGTAGCTGTTCATAAATTTTACTCATGATGAAGGCACTAACACCCCTTGCAAGCATTCTATATAATTATTCCATCATTCTAAGTCTTGGTCAAATTTTTACCAAATTTTGACTTTTTGACTTGGTCAAACCCCGATTTGACCTACTCAAAGGGTCAAGTCAGCAGTAGGACTTCACTATTGTTCATCATTGATCATATCTTTGTCATTGGAGGCCAATTGGACCTCCAAGTATCATTTGAGGCATTATTGGATTAACAAGCTTAATTAAATTATTTTCCTAAGGTATGCGGAAAATAATTAGCCTATATAATCAAAAATATTTGTCGACGGCTTCATACAGATTATATCATATTGGTTATGGGCATATGAATAGTGGATCTTATGTTTTTTGAGGTCTGCAAATTCATTCATGGAATTTGGATTTCAATCCGAGCAAGCGAATATTGAGATTAGGGCAGTTCCATGATTAATTATTTTATTTCAACATGAAATTAAAAATTAAAAAATGACCAAGGTCTTTGATATATGATTTGGGATAAGTGAATGGAAATATATGACCTGGGTTATGTTATGATGGTCCCCTAGACAGATTTGGACCACTTTTCCTAGCATTACAACTAGTTATCACTTAACACTTTGTGTTCATCTTCATGGTGGAGCGCTCTCTCTCCTAGGGGGGCAACTTCATCAATTTGTGACTTAGATCTTGAGCTAGACAATGAAATAAAGTGGAATGTAATCACCTAGGAGATAACTTGAAGCCCCTAGCAATTCATTTGATGTATCTATCTTGTATCTTGAGCATTGTACTTGGGCCATTGGAGGTAATTCGCCCCCCTCCACTAGATAGTCATTTCGAGGTATGTTAAAAGATTAAATGAGATTAAATCTCAACCATTGATCATGTATTGACATCTTTTAATCTAAGCCATTCGTATGAGGATGAGTTAGGGATTTTGCTACTCTCAATCTTTAAAAGCTAAGTTGCAAGAAACTTGGAAACGCATTTGGTACTCCTCGGAAACGCGTTTCCGGCCGTGCCACCACATTTCACGTGGAGGAAACATGGATGGTACGGCTGGAAACGTGTTTCCGTGCCGTATCCGCATCCATACGGCGCGTTTCCACCTCGAATTCTTGCTTTTCGATCCAAAAAAAGAACCCGTTAGCTTAATCAATAGGTTAAGTTGTTTCTTAATGGGTTAATGATGGTTTAGGAAACCTCTAAAAGCCTCTAAAAGTCATTTTTTTATAAAAGAAGGATTTTACTTCCCTCATCTCACACAGTGATTTGAGCAAGCAAGGGTTACTTAACAAAAGCGATTTGAAGACAATAAGCTAGGAGATAACTTGAAGCCCCTAGCAAGTCATTTGATGTATCTATCTTGTATCTTGAGCATTGTAATTGGGCCATTAGAGGTAATTCGCCCCCCTCCACTAGATAGTCATTTCGAGGTATGTTAAAAGATTAAATGAGATTAAATCTCAACTATTGATCATGTATTGACATCTATTAATCTAAACCATTTGTATGAGGATGAGTTAGGGATTTTGCTACTCTCAATCTTTAAAAGCTAAGTTGCAGGAAACTTGGTACTAGGCCCCGTCCCAGGCAGGAAACTTGGAAACGCATTTGGTACTCCTCGGAAACACGTTTCCGACCGTGCCACCACGTTTCACGCAGAGGAAACATGGGTGGTACCGCTGGAAACATGTTTCCGTGCCTTATCTGCGTCCATATGGCGCGTTTCCTCCTCGAATTCTTGCTTTTCCATCCAAAAAAAAGGAACCCGTTAGCTTAATCAATGGGTTAAGTTGTTTCTTAATGGGTTAATGATGGTTTAGGAAACCTCTAGAAGCCTCTAAAAGTCATTTTTTTATAAAAGAAGGATTTTACTTCCCTCATCTCACGCAATGATTTGAGCAAGCGAGGGTTACTTAACAAAGGCGATTTGAAGACAATAAGCTACAACACTATGCAAATTGACTTATCTTATGTTTTAGTTCTATGTTGACTATTCACATTTTGATATATGTAGCATTGTAGCCTCATACATAAAGGCTGATTTTGAAATTTTGAATATATTGTATTGCCAAGGTTGTTTTTGGATATTACTACTTGGCAACTTGCATCATGGAATCATCTATGACAATTATTAATGATGTAGAGATGGACTTACGAGCAAAATGTGATGTTAGATGTTTGAAATTATGATTTATCACTTGTCATTTATGTTCCACATTTAATTTTTAATGTCCTTGTTAATTTGCATATCTATATATATATATATAGATATGCAAATTAACAAGGACATTAAAAATTAAATGTGGAACATAAATGACAAGTGATAAATCATATATATATATATATATCGCGTTTCCGCATTTCCTAAATTTTGGGGGGGTCGCATTTCCAATGTGTTTTGGTAACGGATACACGTTTTCGTTTCCCCGTATCATGCAACTTAGTTTAAAAGAGAGTGAGCTCCTCATTTGTAAGGATCTTTAGCTCATTTCTTTTTCTTTTTTTGTAACTAGGAGAATTGGCAACTGGGATGGGGTTGGTACTCGCGTGACACGGGGTCCAGGGATCCAATCCCATCCACTACCACTATACCCCTCGATGAACCCACACAATCCGCAAGCATGGGGTATAGGTAAGCCTGGGTGATTTGAACTCATGACCTCCATTTACAACATGTCCTTCATATCAAGCGAATCGTTGATTGAGCTACACCCCTGCAAGGATCTTTGGCTCATTTCAACAGTGAATAATATCAAAAAAAATTATGTAAAACTTGTCTCTTGATGATTTGGATGGACTTTCCTTTCATGTCGAGATCCTACTACTACTAGATCTCTTGACAAGGGTTTATCTGTGGATGAAATAGATTTGTGAAACTATTGAATTTCTTGCTATTGCTTCTTGTTTCTCTTGCTTGCTAATTCGATTTGCAAATTATTGAATATATCAATTAGATATTGTGATCAACTTCTCTAATTATATTCTCTGTGGTTTACAGGTTGAAGTCACTAGACAAGCAAGTGTGCCTTGGCTTGGAATGGGGTCTCCATGACTAGAATCTATTCGAGGTTGTTGACCGAAGAGAAAGAACTCCTTCAAGCATCTGGAACAAGGTGAGTACCCAAATCTTTTGATATAGTAACTCTGAAAACCATTGGTCATCTCATTAATAAAATCTGTCAAACTTTTGTTATTACATGCAGGGTTTAAGGGTATTTCTTCTCTTGGCTAAAACTTAGATGCTACATTTGGGGCTAATCTACAATCAAAGTGAATCTATCATTTGACTCCATAGCAAGCTAGGTGTAGGCACTGATCTCACAATCAAATTTAACCAAGTGTGTTGCCCATTGTCTTTTGCATGCTTGTTTTGCTTGCTGCCATGTGTTGTATTTGTTTGTTTATCCTATTTGCAGTAAGCTACTTTTGTGCTAGGGTCTTCTCTCAACAAATCCATCTCCCATTCTTGCACTTTATCAAACAATTTATCATCCCCTTAAACTATAGCATCAAGGAGGGGATTTGAACTAATTTGGTCTTAGCAATATACTTCTAGACTTTGATTTGATCCAGTTATTGAGTATCTTCTTCGTTGGTCCGATATGGACATCTAGTTAACTCTACAACCAGCCTATAACACATTCACTTAGTAACTATTTTACTAAGTCTTATGAGTCTTACCATAGGGTACCCATTTCCTGTTACTCCTTTAAATTTTCTCCAGTACCTTGTGATCTTTCAAGAAAACGATCTAATAACTACTTAGAAAAGTTGAAATTGTTTTTAGCAAGCAATCTGGAAAGTTGGGTTGGGGACACCTCTCATGGCTAGTCTGGTTTCACCTCAAGTGAGACTAGGAAGACTAAAGAGAGAGGAGCCTATCCAACATGACACCATCAATCGTGGTAGAATTCCTTAACTATCACGGTCTTAGTGGTTGTAGCTCTCTGCCATCCTGGAGAGGATTACACAATCAGAGTCCCTAGATATTTTGTGATAACAAGACCCTTGGATTTATATGCATACATCATTCAGTATTCAAGGGCTAGAGAGGTCATCCTTTTGGGAGACTTCAATGCCCGCACCAAAGATCTCTAGATCCCTCTGCACTGAGGATGCATTTAGTACCCAAGAGATTGATCCAGATTCAATGGGACTTCACCACACTTCCAATGATATGTTTGGACTTGTTACAACATATGGTATACACATTATGAGGCTTGACGAATCTCATGAGCTTTTAATCCTCAATGGCCTCTCTTATTTCCGTGAGTCCTATTATCACATCCACATAGTAGTTGGGCTACCATGACTGCAGAGCAGTTCATTGTATATTTTTGAGCTTAGCCTTTACACGGTTTTGATGAGATCAGCTATGATGAGCAGTATTATTTATGATCACTCACACATCAGAGCAGCCCCAGATCAGACATGCAATAGACCTTATGCCAAGGCTGAGCCTCTTGACCTCAGATTTGATGACCGAGATGACCTTTTATCCCATACAGAGTAGTGCAGTGCCCAGAGTTTCAGCAACAATGTTTCAGTGGTTACAGGTGATCCAGATATCAGATACAGGTATATGGCCCAACAGGTATATGATGTGCATTGGTTTTATTATCTTGCTCTTTTGGTCATTTTGATAGCTTGACTTAGTATCTAGTAATCATGTATGGCAGTATAACTATATGAAATGAATATGGTTTCTATTGATTATCTAAATGGTTTTATTACTTACATTTAGAAGCTCTTGTTTTATACTCATTGGTTTTACCCTCTTAGGAGTGTGGACATGATCATTCCCACCTTTATGGCTTGCTAGCTTAGGGATCACCTTCACTTTCCCCATCCATCCGTTATCTTTCCCACTTTTGGTTTTTACCCTGACTTACACCTCAGCCTGTGATATGGAGGACTTCCCCACTTTTGCCTCTATGTTGCATATCATCCTTGTTAGTTTGTGTCTCAACTCTGAGTTGGAAACAGAACTTACCCTTTGGTGAGTTGGATTTGATACCTTGATCACTCTAGTCGGTTGCCCCGATGTTTGGTCTTGATTATAGAAAGTCCCCCTAGTTGCTTGAGTTGTGTTAGCTAAAACCTTAAGCAAATTGTACTACCATCATTACATGTGGAAACTATTGTTATATATTTTATGAAAGCCCATGAGAATACTTTAAAAATTGTGCTTCTCAGCACAATGAAAGAGGGTTGTGAAATTATGGAAACTTAAATGAAAAACATCCTGGATGAAAGCTTAAGTAGTTGTGCTTCTAACTTTCTAAGCACATGCAAAATCACCAAAAGGGTTATGAAATTAATTGAATGGAAACTAAAAGCACCCTGGATGAAAGCTTTAGTAGTTGTGCTTCTAAGCACATGCAAAATCCCCAAAAGGGTCATATAGGCCTAAAGAAAGCAGTAGTTAAATATATGCTAAATTCAAAGGTTTTTGGCAAGGAAATTAAATGTAATGATTTAATTCCTCACTGAGCCTACGAGTTGTGATGTGAGATGGAATAAGGGACCGCTAGTTCTAAGTGTCCCCTAAAACCTCAAGTTACGGTTAGCCGAGCACCCAGACCATGGCGGTTCTAGAAAAGATCCTCACGGAGCTAATACAGCTTGGATGTGAGTTGTAGACATTTGCAAAGTTTGAATAAGCACTCCTCTAAACAACTTATCCCATTTGTGAGACACTGCCATCCCCTATGTGTTTATTATCCGACATATGCTTAAGTGTGTATTCCCTTTCCCTTATCCAAAGTATCACATTGTTGAGTCAGTTAAGTCGTCCCCTGGTCCTAGCCTTGCATTCTTCACCCTCACCCTTTGCTAGCCAATTGATCATGTCTACAGAATGAGTATATCCTTGACGTTCTTTTGTAAGTAAATGATTATTTGAACTTATGCTTAATTATAATTATCTATTAGTTGTCAGTGAAATGATACTTAATACTTTAAGTCTTGCTATGAGAATGATTAAAAGAGCATGTCTTAACCATTTGCACTTGTAGCAGTAGGCTTCTCTAGTATGGATCATATTTTGATCAGTCTTGACCTAGTCAAACCTAGTTTGACCAAGTCAACCTTGGGATCTGTGATGAGTTAGACCAGTGATGATATATGATGATGATTTATGGTCCTTTGATGCACCTTTGATGACTCCATACAGTGGACACAGATTTCAGATGATGGTTGATGTACCTTCTGATGGTTATTATTATTCTCAAGGCATTTATTTTATTATTGTCTAAGTATGCCTAAGGCTACAGATCAGGTTGCCACAAGGTGTATGGGTACTCATCTCTAGTAGATTTGGACCTTCTAAGTCCATTGCGACGTTCAGTTATCAGTTTCAAGCACTCCCAGTGATGATAGAGTCAGATTTCCACTTTTGATCGGTTTTGCCATGCAGAAATGGCATGTCCAGCAGTTGCATTGAGCTAGCACGTTTACCTAGGGCGCTACAGAGGAGATGGGTGGTTCAGCCACTTGTTATTACCATATTACCCCCTCTCCAAATATGATGGTACAGTCAGATTTTGTGCCCGGGCATCAGGCAGTAAGTTACAGGCATTTTGATGGTTTTTAGGTGGGATAAAAACGGGATAAAAAGGTCATTGAGGAGATCGATTTGGGTTATTGAGGCAAGGTTTTGGCATGAGGTTTATTCAGAGGCCATATGTGATGTATCCCACTCCTTCTAGATCAGCTTGCAGCATTCAGTGGGGTCCACACACTCTCCGGGTTGTGTTTTGATGTATTATTCTATCATTGAGGGGGGCCACGATTTGATCATTTAGTCACTTGGACATGTTGTTGAGTCATATTTTATATCATTGTGCCATGGGATGATGCTAGTGAAGGATAAGAAAGTTTGCTAGCCCCACCATGTGCTCCTAGTCACTTGTCCTTGTCATCTTATGTGGTACGCACTTGTATTAGTCATTTTTATGTGGTGTGCACCCCCCTAGGGATTCTTTTAGTGAGTGTGGACCCCCTCTAGTGAGTTGATTCATGTTATATTGTACCGGCTCATCTTAGCCGTTGATTGTATTGTATTTATCTTTTGATCTCAACGACTCGTTCATAAAGTGGTTAGGGTTTTGGTCTCTCTCCTCCTATTTAAGCAAGAGGACCCCCTATTGTAAAGGCATCTTGAGACTTTTGGCTCTTGGTTATTGGAATACAAGAAATATCTTAATGCTTGGATCGTGAGATGAATGCTTGGCTATGATGATTGTAAATGCTTTTCCATTGCACTGAAGGATTTTGGTAGCTATTTTGCATATTTGTTCCACTATATCGATTTGTAGGTCAAAGAAGACGATTTGGAGGAGTGCGCATTGGTGGGGAGGCTCACCCTGCAAGCTTCTGTCAAATTTTGGTTCAAACAGGGAGTGATTTTGTCTTTGTACCAATTATTCTCTATCATTTGCTTCTTATTTGCATCTACCCTCATTGTTGTTTGCTAATTGAGCTTTGTCTCCTTGGTTTTGCAGGAAGAGAGGGGCGCACTAATGGACTTGGGAAAATCGTGTGAGCAAGAGAAACTACCATATCTTTCATTTGATCTTTGCGGGAGCAATCCTCATCATAATCGACATTCATTCTCATTATCCAGGTACGTTTCAAAGGTACGTATTTTATTCTTTTAACTTATACATTTGTTCTCTAGATCTCAAACCCTCATCTTAAAACCCTAGATTTTAGATCTAATAAGATCTAGCGATTGCATGGGCGTAATAATTAAAACCCACCTCAAAAATAATTAATAAACCTTGGAGACCAAATTTGGTGGGCATTCGACTCCATTTACCCCCTAATCTAAGGCACTAGGCCTCTCCAAGGGAGGTCACACTTGTGGGTAGGTGGGCTTTTTCCAGATCTATAATGTGGTTATTGCTTGTTCCTCATCAAATCCATAGATCCATTGAGTAGCAACCCTTCTAATGCCATTTCATATTGATCTTCACCTTGTGGACCCCATTTTGACCATTTTCCATATTTTAAGGGTGGGCCTCACTTGGATATTTCTATTTGGCATTAGATGTATCTAAATCTACTAATCTAAACTCACAAGTGGCTTAATCTTTCCTTGGTTGAACATTTGTCCATCTTATAAGCCTCTTCAACCAAGCCCTAACTCCTTGGGTCCACTTATCCATCCTAGATCTAGATCCATTCACTCTTGATCTTCTCCTATTTCACTTTCACATTTCCCTAGGAGGTCTTGAGTAGGTTCGCTAGCCTTCATTGGTTAGCTAGGGTCTCCCCCTTGGTCTTGCTTAGGCTAGATCTAAAGTGAAGAGTGCCTCGATTAGCATGACAACCAATTGCATTGGGAACCGTGGCATCTCTTTGGTCACCCTCTTTAGTTGTCCAACGCCTCTACCATCCTGGATAGGATCACCTTTTGGGACAACTACAAGTTGTGTGATAACAAGTCCATCCACTTCACATGCTGCCCTCATGTTCGGGGGGCTAGCATAGTGGATTACATCATGTCTACCCAAGATCTACTTCCCCACATTCGCCATTTTTCGATAACCCCCATCCCCTTAGCCGACCATGCCCTTCTCTCCTTCTCCCTTCGAGTTGTCCCCCCAAGCCCACCTAGGACCATTGTCTCTTTTGATGAAGGGGGCCCTGATACCTTCTCATCCTACCTTCGCCAGATACTCCCTCCCGAATCCCAATTCTCTTCCCTCAATTATGACTCTACCAAGTACACTTGCCTTTTATCCACCTTTGGGATGCTTCCCTAAAGTCATATCCCTTCGTTAACTAGCCGCCTTCTCCTAAACCTGAATCTTGTCCCATGAACTATTGGTATGACTCAGAGTGTAAAACACTCCATCGCCAGCTTCAACATGCCTTCAATTGCAATCTTACTTCCTACCTCAACCTTAAAGCCTCTTACTATCGCCTCCTCCACCACAAGAAGCACCTTTGCATTTCACAGAGGAGAGATGTGAATTGTGCGCTTCCCCTAAACTCTCTTTGAAATACTGTTGAGGCAGTGTCTTCCCACGCCACTCCCCCCTTCAATCTGATCTTAATCCCACATCCATGTTTGCACATACCTCCACTCTTTATGATGTCCCCATGCAACCCTTGATTCGGGTTACCACCCCACCCTCTTCATGCTATCTATTCTCAACTCGAGATATCCGAGAGTCAATTTGAGCAATGAAAACTAGTAAAGCAACGAATGAGGAAAGCTTCCAGGAAGGGTTCTTCAAGCATGGTCTCCACCCTTTAGATAGCTACTTTGTTGATCTCTTCAACCACGTAGTTTGCTCAGATTTCACACCAAAATAGTCACATCAAACCATTCACTTGATACACAAATCGAGTCCCAACATTGAACCCGACAACTACAGAAAGATCATGGTAGGCCACACGTTCTCGAAGCTCTAAACAACAGTCCTTCATAGCTTGAAGATAGGTGCCTTAGAGCAAGAGGGAAAGCAGGATTCAAGCGCGCTCACCAAACCATTGATCACATTTTCAACCTCGAGTTATTATTGAAGAGGCACAACATCGCTCTTCCAAAATCTATAGTTGCTTTGTAGACTTTCAGAAAGCTTTTGACTTTGTCCCTATTACCAACTAATTTGTACATTAGTTGGATTTCTTGTGAGCCGCCAGAGTTGTGAACATTCTGAATGTTCATCATCAGTGTTCAAAAGTCCAGAAGTCCTTTTCATGGCCAATTTTGGCCCCTTTGTAATAAATTGCATGCTTCATACCCCCTTTGGGATATTGTAAAAATGTACTAGCAAGATTGTCTTATGTAAAGAACTTGGTTTCCTAAAACTTAGCCACCAAAGGTGATCATTCCATGGTGTTTTTTTCTTGTCAATTATGCAATGCTGAACAAGTGTTGTATAATCGACGAGTTTTTCACCACTCCTCCAAAGCTAGAATGGTCGTCCTGGGGGTAGGCCTTAGGAGGTTATTAAAGTTCATGTGTCAATGTTTATGAGCTTGGTAGACATAGAATTAAGTCATTATGAACATGCCCTAGGTACCCTGGGAATTTGAGTCAGTTCGGACGAAATTATTTTTTAGTTAAAGACTAGATCACTACAAGTGATCTCCCATCAGAGATTGTGCCCTCCTTCCTTGGTTGGGCGACTTTCCTATTTGGAGCCCTCTCATTCGTTGGAGGACTTTACTATGTGAGGAGGGGTGCCCCTCTCTTGAGGTGGCAGCCACCTCATTGTCCAAGCGTGAGTCAAGGCTTAGTTAAGCCATTGTTTCATCCTCAAATCACTCCCTAGATTGAGAGTTGCACCCTCCAAACTCTAGCTTCTAGAACTCGCCCTCTCTTGTATCTTTCTCTATAAAAGCAAAGCTCTTGCTCCATGTGAAGATGGATGCAAGGAACCTCTACTCAGTTGTAATGCTCTACAATTTGTTTATCATTGTTGAATAAAGTTGAGACTTTGAGGTCCATGTGGTGCAAGGATTCTTATGGTGTGAATGCATGATTTAATCATTGAGGTGATATCTTTCTAGTCTCTTTTATTCTTATGCAAATGTATCGATCTGTTATCTAGCTTAGAAGACTATCATTCTAGTCCATAGAGTAAGCATTTGAAGGCTTCAATTTGTTTGCTTGTGTTAAACTTTCCAAGATTTGAAAGTAACAAGTTGTAGTTAGTTATACGAATGTTCTTTCAATCTTTGTTTATGTAGCACACTAGACTTGATCTCTCTTGCTTTGAAGTTTTGTAAATTAACAAGTTCACCAAGTTTGAAGGCGAGCTTGAACTCAATTGCATCTTGTTCATCTTCAACAAAATATTTTGGCTCTAATTCTTCTTGTCTTGCAAGATCTTCAAACATTTCTTCGATAATCAAGCTTGAGCTTGAACCATAGTTTGAAAAATCGAAATCGGACTCAAAATCGGTCGAGGGTCAACTCCAAATCAAAATCGGTAATGAATCAGTCATAAATCAATCGATTTGAATTTAATGAATCGGTTTGCTCAAAAATACATAAAAAAAAATTAAATTTTTAAGAAAAACAACATTTTCAAGATTCTAATCCATGATTCCATAGCATTAAAAACTGCTCATGTATATACCATATAAGAGTCAATATATCAAAATGGCACAAAGTGTACTGTGCAATACATATCTAGGAGACTAAAACTGGAACAAAATACATAATCCATGAGGCTTATAGGCTATATGGCTAGAAGAGTCCGAAAAATAACATGTTACATAGTCAACTACATAATAATGAGTGTGACTACTACTAAGAACTGAGTCCTGACTACATAGTCAACTATGTTTGTCATACATCATCGTTGATCAATCATCATGATCAAACTCATCACCACTACTAGGAGTAGAAGTACAACTAGAACAAGAAGAACCAGAAGGACTAGCAAAGGCATCAACATTTGGCTCAATCTCGGCCTCCTCAGGCTCAAGGTTATCTACTACTGCTGTAGTAGCACTGGATGAATGCCTACGTAGTCGTCGCCTATAAGCACGAGGTCCCGGTCGACTACTGCCTATCGTGTTGGGAATCTCGGGATCAACACCTATATGAACTGATGGTATCGGCAATAGAGGATCTACATCCAGCTGAGGCTCCAGCAAGTCCTCCATCTCAACATCCAGGTCATCACCAAACCCTAGCTCTGCGGTCTCCACTACCCAATCTGAGGTTGGATCTATATCATCCAACACAATGGGGTCCGTATCAAGTCTTTTGTTCATCAATTGGTTGCATCTGAGTAACAAGTTGTACTGCACGAAGACTAGATCATTTAACCGTTTCTGCTCTAAACGATTTCTCTTCTTCGTGTGAATCCACTCAAACAAAGACCAATTGCGCTCACACCCATAAGCGCTACAGGTTTGACTCAGGACCCGAATTGCACACTTTTGCAATTGTTTACATTGACCACCAAATGCCTTCCACCATTGTGCTGCAAATGCGAAGAGTCAAGGCAGTTAATTCAACAAATTAGATTGTGAATTTTGCTAAGAAATTAAGAACTAAGGTATTTACAATTTAAACTTTAAAGTTAAACAACATAATTTAATAAAACAATGGAATTGTTTACCTGGTTGGTCCACCTCTCTTGCAATCTTAGCCACATTTTTGCCAAAGATACCTGTGGTAGCACTGAAAGAGGTGATCTGCAGGTGTAACTCCAACTAGTCCGCCTCATTTGGGACCATGCGCTCAAGGCAAGTATACAATCCATCTGATACCTCCCCACTCGGATCTTGATAAATGTGATCTCTATAATGATACCTTGGGTTCAGGAAATACCCAGTTGCATGTATAGGGCAATGGAGTTGATTGTTCCATCTCCTATAAATGATCTCCCAATTAGGCCCATACTTGGCTACTCTATCTTTGTATGTTGCCTTTATTTGCTCCTTTTCCTTATCCATAGCTTCATAAATGTAGCCCATGGACAATTTTTCCCCATCCACCAACCGCAACACCTTAACTTGCATACGTCCTCGAGCATGAGGTCTATGCAATGTGCCGCACATGGGTTCCAAAATATGGTTTTATGTTTTTCCTCTAACATCTTACCAGCAAGAACATAGTTAGAGGCATTATCTGTGATGATTTGCACAACATTAGCTGCCTCGACCACCTCAACAATCTCATCCAAAAGATGAAATAACATATTTGCATCTTTCACCTGGTCAAATGCATCACATGATCTCAAAAACATGGTTCCCCGTGGGCAAGAGACAAGAAAGTTTATAAGGTATTGTCCCTTCTGATCTTTCCATCTATCTGACATGATAGTGCATCCTGTGTGTACCCATGAAGCTTTGAAATGCTTCAGGTATTCATGTATGGAAATGATCTCTTTTTGCAAAAGAGATCCCTTCAAGTCATGCATACTAGGGCCTTTGAAGCCCTTACCAGCAGCTACAACAGTAGCCCACATAGGTTGGTAATAAGAAGAGCAGGTAGCATTGAATGCAAGATCAACATCATACCACCATCTTGCTATGTACTCATGGGAAACTTCTTTATACTGCTTCTTCCAGTGGTCATCTAAGGTGGGATGAATTTGTGTTGGATGCTGCAACTGAGAACCATTGGCACTAGCAGAGGTGGTGGGAGGGGTGAAATAGCTTTCAATGTTACCCCTCTTTTTGGCTTTGCCCTTATCTTGTGTATTCTCGGAGGGCGGAACAAACTGGAAAAGATCCCCAAGAGTGGTAGAAGGGATAGATGAAGAGCCTTCTTTTGAACCAGGGGCATAGGTCCCACCCATCATTTCAGCAAGCCTCCTCTTCTTCCCTATTTCTTCCCCCATCTCTCTTTGCTTAGCCTTTCCCTCTTCAAACTTCTTAAATTGTTTTTGCATATCAGCTCTAATTTGTCCAATAACATCTAGTGGAGCTTCACATGCCTTAACTTGGCCTTTGATGGCAGCCAAGTGTTGTTTAAGCCTAAAAATCCCCCCCCCCTAATCAATTTCTTGCAATACTTGCAATATATGTCCCCTTCAATAACATCTGCATGGATCCATGCAAGATCTTTTGCTTTTGGGGCCATGAGTATAGAATGTAGATCTGGATTCTAAGCTTGAAGTTGATTGTTGAAGTTGATTGTCATTGAAGTTTGAATATGCAAAGACAAAAAAAAAAATGAACATGCACATAACAAAGCAAAATTGCAACTATAACCAGCATAGATCCATTTTAAACTTGGATCTATCAAGCACCGAGAGGGATCCAATTTCTTGAGGTGTATTTTTTTTAAATTTAAACTCAAAAAATTTGATCTCTCTTGATTGATAGATCCAGGTTTAAGTTTTAAGTTTTTATTTTATAGACGAACATCAATTTTTTAATTACTTTTCATAATATTTTATTTTATGAGCCAACATGGATTTTTTTTAAATACTTTCCATAATTTTTTACTTTATGATCCGACACGAATTTTTTTAATTATTTTTTAATTCTTCGTTCCTAACATCTCCCCCATACTGGGCTATAGAGCACCTCGCTCCTCTCGGTGCTATAAGAAAAATTGAAATTTTAACTTCTACTTAAAATTTAAAATATAAAATTTATGTGTATTGTAAGTTTGTAACTATTGTTTACCTTCGTCCTCCCATAGTCCACTCTCAATCAATCTTCCAAGTTCCAACTTCCAAGAGCGACACAACCCACAGAACAGACTCCACTCTCGAGTCCCCATAGCCTACAGGCAAGCCTCCACTTTAAATTTAATGCTTTTGTCATAAATTTGGCAAATATTGTTCAGACTCTCTAAGCCACTAAGTACCTTAATTGCTGGCATGAATTGAAATGAATTTACACACACACAAAGTTTGGAATTGGCACCCATTGGATATTATTGCATTCAACCACTAAAGCAAAGATTATATTTCAAGCAAAACACAAATGATTTTCAGACTTAATTGACAACAGTTAAGTTCATAATATACAATGATCAATCTGATTTGATTATGATGTCCGACCTGTAGGTGATTGAAAGCTTTCAGCACCCTTTTCTCCACTGCCCAGTCCTCTTAAGAAGCTTGATTTAGCTTGGCTTGGTACTAAAGCAGCTCCACGGGTCACTTCACAAGCTCCACAGACCACTTCACTGTCTCCACGGAGCACACTCTGGGTCTCCATGGACCACTTCACAAGTTCACACTCCACGACGCCTCGTTGCACAGGCTACAGCTCACTCTCAGGTGCACAATGTTGAATGCACAGCCAGAGACTAGAAGTAGGGTCTCCACTCTCCTACTCTTTCAGAATCCACAGTCGCTTGCTTGCTTGATTGTCCACAGTCCACGACTCCACTCTCTCACAGCAGAAATGATAAAAATGAATAGGCAGGGATCGAGGAGTAGTAAGTTAGGTTAGATAAATTTTAAAAATTAAATAAAACATTAAAAAAAATCTATCTTGTATTGCTCCACGAGCCCTCAAAAATCCACAAAATATGATTGATTTTGGTCATGGTTCGATGGATCGGACCAGTTCGGTACCGAACCGATTTTTCAACCGAGTTGAACCGGTCAAGTCATAAATCAGTAAATCAACCGAAACCGAAACCGATTTGACCGATTTTTCAAACATTGGCTTGAACCCTTCTTCAATCTACCTCTTTCTTTCCCTTTTTGTTTAAGAACAGCAAGAAGATCTGATTTCAAAAGTTTCATTTTAAAAGTCTATTTGCTTCATTCATAGATCTAGAAAGCTTCAAGATTATCATAAGTTTAGATCTATTTTATGTTAAGTACTTGTGTAGTAAATTTATTGAGTATTTTCCAAGTACTAGATTGTAGAATTTTTATGTATTTGTATGCACTAATCCACTAATAAATTTCATTGAGTTTGCTGGTTTCTTACTTTTTGTTGTAGGAAAGCGAAGGAATTTGAACTATTTTGGGACTTTGAACCATCAAAATCCCTTCCTTTCAATTCTTTACAATTCTTGAGCCTTTTAAGACTCCCTAAATTCTCTTGAATCTCGCTTTTGCGGATCAATAGCGCTCTCTATCGGAGAGTTTAATATTGTAATAAGTTAATAAAAAGCAAGTGGGATTACGGCTCCCACACCCCTCTTCCCCCATTTGGGGGAATCGTGTATCTGTCCCATCTACTTTATTTGCTTTATACATGCATTGCATTAGAGTAGCATTCTTGTTAAGTTAGTTTCAATTTTTTGCAATTAGAGTTAGCTTCAATTTCCATCAAATTTTTACTTAAGTTTATTTTGGAACAGTTTGATTTACTAACCCCCATGCATTGCATTAGAGTAGCATTCTTGTTAAGTTAGTTTCAATTTTTTGCAATTAGAGTTAGTTTCAATTTCCATCAAATTTTTACTTAAGTTTATTTTGGAACGATTTGATTTACTAATCCCCTTGCTCTCCTGAGTACGGTCTCAAACCTGAAAGATATTCTTGGGTAAATTGTTAGATTAGTTCCTTTTCATTTTGTTAGATTAGTTTTGTTTACTTTCACTTTGGTTTATTTTTATGTTTGGCAAAACTGAATACTAACCCAGCATTGCACTACCAAAGTACCTGAAAGGGGTAAAGATACTCTTTGTTGTAGTAATTAAAAAACCTTTTTAATTTTCAATTTATTTACTTTTAGAATTAATTCCCTTGATTTCCCGAGTACGGTCTTCGACCTGAAAGAGATTCTTGGGCTTAATAATCAAGAAAACATTGTTCCAAAACTTGTAAAATTTGGACTCTTTTCTGTATGCTCTACACCCCTACAGTTCGTCTGAACAATAAAGTGCATCAAAAGGAATTGGAAGTGGCTAGTAATTAGATTAACAACATTTAATTAAAATCCCGTAACGAAAATTCGGCGTTACCTCGACTTGATCAAAAGTGGGGAAATTTTGCAAAGGAAGCGGGAACCATTGGAAAGCGACCTTAGGGCACCGTTAGATTACACCCCTGTTGGTGTAGTGGTGAACACGCTCTCGAGACTTCGTTCTAGCCTACATGTTCTTGTACGAAGCCACTTAGACCAAAATCCAGACATATTCCCCGTACTGCAAGGTATATCAGGAATCCCCTTCTTTCCCTTTAATCAACTCATCTTTTTCATTTAACTTAAAATAAACCAAGTACACTTGCAAAACATTTTACAACAACACTATTTATAATTACACGACTCCATTTGGCACTGGTTAATTATTTCAGCATTTGCTTTCAAGTATTTACAATTATGGATGCCATGTATCTCATTTATGCTATTGATGTTTAAACAATAAACAATTTTTGGAATTACTTGTTTTAAATCGCAATTTCACCTAAAAAATCCTAATAAACACTCATCCCATCCTTAACAATTAATACAATCTAAGAGCCTTTAGAAACTCTTTGATAGGGTCTAGCCCCCTTGGCTTCGGTTAGGAGTTTGCCTAAACAGAGGAGTCAGAATCAGGTGACAGCACCAGACTCGAGACTTGCCCCCAAGGACATACCTAGCAGCTTCGAAATATTTCTGTTGCATTCCCCCCCAAGTGTGCATTTCGGTGGCAACAGTCCCTCGAGATCTCCTATTTCACATGCTCAAAGACATTGGCATACCTAAGACCCTATTGGTAACCATTATGTGCTTATATGAATTGGTCCTTGGTTGCCTTCGCACAGCTCACAAGATATCATGTTTTATCCGAAGTACCATTGGGGTTAAACAGGGTTGCCCCTTGTTCCCCACATTATTTGGGATCTATATTGATGAGTTGGAGGATTTTCTTCATGACCATATCCAGGACAGCAATAGATGTCTCTTTCACCAAATTTTGAATCTATTTTACTTTTTGTGGATGATGTGGTTCTCCTAGCCTCATCTCCAGCAAGATTGCAAAGGCAGTTGGAGGCCCTTGCTCTATTCTGTGATCTTCGACAATTGACAATCAACCTTGGTAAAACCAAGATTGTGATCTTTAATGGGACAAAGAAAACCCTCTCATACCTAAATTTCGTTTTCAAAGGGGAAGAGATTGAGATAGTCAACACCTACCCATGCTTAGGTGTGCAATTCTCAAGCACCTGGTTTAGTCTCCGATAGGGCCTCCAATCTCGGGTCAAAAAGGGCTACGGATCCTTAGCCCTCATCAAGAGAGTGCTTTCGACACCATTTTCAGGACATCTCGTCCAAGATGTCTCTCATGGACTCCCTTATCCAACCTACTATGCTCTATGGTTCAGAGGTCTCGGGACCTTGTTTGCTAGAGTCCGACTGGGCCTCTACCGAGAGGGTCCAGACTCCAAACCCTTCTCCTCTAGCACATCATCAGGTGCAAACAGGCAGTCCCCTAGCACATCATCTTGGAGATTCTAGTGCCCAACCCTTCCGACTTGAGACGGTATTTAGTTTGGCCTCTTTTTTGCACCAGGTCCAGAGCTTCACTAACTCAATGAAGGGGCGAGAGAGATACCCATTCTTGACTTATTGCTCCTTGGTGATTATTGCCTCTAGACTAGTCTCGATATTGGTTTGCGGGGATCTTGACTCTTCTAGATCCTGTAGGCATTTAGATGGATCGAATCCCTCCATTCAGATATTCCATGGATGCTCTTGGTCGCAAACCAGATTATCATGGATTAAATTTACAGGCATTTTATTCAAACCACTTGGGTTAACCCTCAAGAAGGATTATGCCCAAAGATGGCCTTCTATGCTAAGCACTTCTTGAAGCTAAGAGACAGACTCGTCGTTCAACCGCAGTACACCATCTGCCATTAGATGCACACTCTTCGCATCCCTCTAGGTCAGTTCGGAGTAGGCTCTCACTGATTGCGAGTAGAGGTCAACCACTAGATTGATTGATCGAACAAGATCTGCCCGCTCTGCCACCTTCAGGAGACTGAGATTTAAGAGCACTTCATTTTCCGCTGCCCCATTTACTACAAGATCAAAGGGAGGTCCCATTGCTTATTCAAGGAGTCTCGGAATACGGGAGGCCTTCCGGCTTCACTCTTAGTCCATCCGACCACCTTTGAGACCAACCTCCACCCAGCGTATCACCTCCTTTTTATGGTGCTCTCTGTCATTCAAATTATATGTCTAATTCCTATTACATTTTATCATCAATCTGAGTTTCGTAAGCTTATGAGGTGCCAGCAAAGTATATGCGGGACCAAAGACTATCCTGTCTGAAAATGCAACCTAACTACAGGATGTGCTTTACTGAACTTGTCACTAGTTAATTTGTGGATCGCTAAGGTAGAAATGCAGGCCTAGTACAAATTTTGTACTTGACAGTACTCTGTAGATTCCACTTGAATGAATTAACTTAGAAGAAATCAAGACTCAGAGACACATCCACTAAAAGCAAATCTGAAATTAAGAAAGCAATTGAACTAAGCATGAGATATCATTTTATGAGTTTGGAAGTATTCAATTGGGTTCCTAAGGTAGAAATGTAGGTCAATTACAAATCATTGTTATCGGCAATGCTCTGTTAGACCCACTTAATGAATTTAATCAACACTCATAAAGACATCCATAATAAATTAAATCTGCAAGTAAAGAACTAGTTGCAAATGTAACTCTCTGAAATAGACAATATTCAGCTGTGAAACTTCTAAGGTAGAAAATCAGATCAGTACTAGGCCATTTGCACTATTTTATCATTATTTTTAGTCTTTTGTAGTTTAGTCCCTAGCTTGCGGGTGGCAAACCCTAAAATTAAAATATTTTACCTTTTAGTAAGGTAGGCTCTAAAGTTAAATAGGAATAGGAAGCCCCATATAAATAAAAGCTCCTAGTACTCATTTGTAAACAAGACAGGTTCAAATATGTGCTTATTTCTTTTTCTCTTAGTATATTGGAGCATTTGAGTGAGTCACACCTCTCTTTTTGGCAAGTTTCTCTTGTGATGAATGGCGGAATGGTGGAATTTCTAGGGTTTACTATCTTGCAATGTTGATCCAAAAATACTTGTAATAACTCGTGGCTAAGGAGGACCTAAGAACTCTTGCTCTTGCTCTTCTTTGGTTGGTGTTGGTAAGATCTCTCCATTTTCTTGTTTGGCGTCACTTTTGCACCTTAAGCAAGGTAAATTAGGGTTTTATTGGCATCTTGTCAGTCTTGTTTGAGGAGACTTTCCTCTTGAAGAAGCTTTCCACTGTGGGCAATCAGGTTCATTGTTTGCCCTTATTTGGGTTTGCCTACTTTGACCTAGTCTCGAATTACTAGCATTTGCCCTAATTGGTAAATCTTGAATAGCCAAATTGAGTAGGGATGTTGACCTCGATCTCTAATTGCCTTAGGGTTGAGGGTTCATGCCATAACCCCTTCTCTTCACATTTTTATCAAAATTCTCTTGTATATTTATTATAAAAAAATACCAAAAAAATATAATATTGGAAAAACCCTAAAAATTAGAAAAATTCAATCTCAAAAAGTACTTGGAATTTGGAACTTTTGTTCGGATGAAAAAGTGCACCCTAGGCTTTTAATGGTAGATCCCTAGCGGCAACATTTTCCTGTGGTTTGATTGTGAAATTTCAGTGACCTGTGCTTGCTAGGGTTTTGTTTTGCAGATCTGTTATTGCAGGTACAGCAGGTATATTCATCATTTCAGCCAAGTCTGAAGGTCTAAAAGGCTAGATTTTGGACCCTAGATTGACCCCTAGAGGGTTGGACACTTGATGAGAAACGTTATAAGCAGGACCACCATCTCTTTGAGGGCTGTTATAGGGCACATACCAAATCTTTTACATTTTCAGATCTGACTGAAGGTCTTTTTTCACTCTATTGCATATTCCCCTTACCTCCATGCCTCAAGGTACACTTTATATGGGAAGTTGGTGAAGCTTTGATGCCTTTTATCAAGTTTTCTTAAGTATTTTAACTGCGCCAATCTTATAACAGCAGTAGCATATTCAAGTTATCTTTCTTGGAATACGTGACAAAGTGATATAAATCCTACCTCTCACTTAGTGTTATTATTGCTTTCATATTTTGACCCCAAAGGCATTGATCTTCGTTGAGATATTTCTTGGGAAAGGTGTTTGCGTGGTTTAAGCAATTGCAAATATCATTCACTGAAATCTAGGGTCTCCCTCTTGGTCTTAAGAGTTGACCTAAAGTGTTAAGGAGCTAGGATGTGGTGACATTGGGCACTTGCAACTTCCGTGCTTACCACTCCTTGCAACGTTATCCATTGGTCGAGGATGCTATTTTGAGCAGTAACATTACACAAAAAAGGATCCAATGCAAGGGCACTCCATTAGATGTGTACAATGCTCCTACAAGTCTCCAAGGACTCCAATGCTCCTCCTAACCCATGTGCTCTATTGTGTCCACTTCACTTCTATAAACAATGTGGCAACCCAAGCATCCCCAAGTCAACTCCAAGACTCCATGCAAACATCCAAGCCACCCCATGTTGTTTAGGGCTTAATTCCCTCCTCTAGAATGTGAAATGCTCCTCCTCCACTGTAAAGCATCCTCTCAAGCAACCAACCAAACTAAGTCCAAGCAGCCACTAAGCTACCTGCAATGTGCAAATCCATCAGGAACCGTCTATGGGCTAATCATACACCATGTACCCCAAATCTCATGATACACCCCAAAACATGGTGTAAACACTTTCGAAGTAACCCCAAAAACTAACATTCCCCTTTGTTTTCACCAACACCTCTCAACTCCTTTTGCAACTCCACCAAACCTACCATCTATACATCTGTACCTACTACAATCTAAAAATCAACCCAAACATCATCCTCCATTAAGGTATCACACCTCTCCTCAAGACAACTACCTTCAATGTGCAAATCCATCATGAACCATCCAATGGCTAATCATACACCATATACCCCAAATCTCATGAAGCACCCCCAGACATGGTGTAAACACACATTCGAACCAACCTCGAAAGCTAACAATCCCCCTTTGTTTTCACCAACACCTATCAACTCCCTCTGCAACTCTACCAAACCTACCATCTACAAATCTATACCTATTGCAATCTCAAAATCAACCCAAACATGATCCTCCATCAAGGTATCACACCTCTCCTCAAGACAACTAGAAGGCTCACATGTGGAAGAAACCAATGCAATGTGACTAGAATATCTCCTAGGAGGTATTCTCACCCTCATGGAAGATCTGGGCACTCCTACCTGCTTGTAAGCCTCATACAATGTCCAAGTGAGCCATCTCGATCTCTTGTGTGTTGGGGTAGAAGGGGAGAACATGTGCATACCCAATCTCACCTCATCTCCCTTTGAATCTGACTCGGCTATAACCTCTAAATCAACCTTTGGAACAACAATCTCCTCATTCTCCTCAAACACTGAAGGAGAATCATGTGAACTAGAAGATCTCACATCCTCATCGAACTTCACATCTCCACTTAACACTGTCCTTCACTATGCTGGAATGTTGATCTTATAAGATGTAAAGGTATCACCATATTCAACAACATAAGATGCCATCACAACATCTTGAATCTCAAAAGAACATCAACAACTTGTAAATCTTAACAAGATTTTTCTTAAAAAAAAGAGATAGGTTTGCACCAATATGTGCATTCAACAACCCACGTAGATACGTCATGATAGTGGGTTAATGTAAACAACCATATTAGTAAGTGGAATCCACGTACTCACACATGTGGAGCTAGCCATGCAAGGTTATCCAAGAAGATCCTAAAGGGTAAACCTTATTCAAGAATTGGGTGGTGCAAAAACCCTCACCCTAAGCCTAATGGTTAACATGACATGATGACTAGTGGGTCACAAGGGAAGAAAGGGGTTATGTTATTATTGTATTGATTTAGTGTTCCATAGCCAAGCAGAGGAAAGAAGGGGGTGTATCAGAGCGGAGCAGAAGAAGGAAGCAAATCTGTAGCATCTTATTCATGCAGAGTGTCCATCTACTCCATAGTGAGTGAATATCTTTCGTTGTAATTTGCATTGTAAATCTGAGAATAAAGGAGAAAAGAACTGTATTTGGAATAGCATTTGAATATCTGTGGTGACAAACTGTCTAGTGGAATATCCACATCGGTTTACAAATCAACCTACAAGAAGTCAAATGTATGGAAGGATTCAGGAAACTACAGACTGACAATGCCATTCACAATAGATCCATAGCTATTAAGCCTACACGTTAGATTGCCAACAAAATTATAGGGAAAACCAAGAGCAGCGGCCATATGACATCAACATTCTGTTTAAAGTAAATATCAAAGAAATTAACTTTGTTCAATAAATATTTACTTACACATGCGAAAATAACCAGAACATGTTGAATACAGAAGAGCTGAGAACCCTGGCAAAGCAAAGACAGGCAGTACTCGCAAGGCTCGCATTTGCCAAGTTAAATCTGGAGTCTTTGTTGACATGATCGCAATCACTATGGCAACAACCTGTAAAATTAATCACAGCCTTTAGTTCAATAGGTCAATTCGGTATGTTCTGCTTACTTACAAAAAAAAGGTCAATTCGGTCATTTTTTAAAAGCAAATCTAAATGCTGCAACTAATGCTTTGACAAAAACAATACCAAATCATAAAATGTTCCGAACTGTAATTCATGCATAAAAATACAAGAGAGAATAACTTCAAAAGATGTTTAAAGTTTAAACAGGCGGGTCAATTCAACTTGCTGTTAGAGACTTATTCTGCACAAATTAGACAATGCATTAGATAAAACCCATCACTTTGTTAAGAGCATGCAGAACTTGTAGGTATAGAAAATAGTCAATGATTTGTCTTTAAATGCAATACCACACATGCATAAAATGTCTTACTCTGCGATCCCCATTCACCTTTCTCTGCGAGACAAGCGCCATTGGGGGAAAAGCGGTTGTTACAGTGTTAAGGAAGGCTATAAATATATGGAGACTCTAAACAACAGAGATAGCAGGGACAAAAAATGGAAAAGAGTTTGGGATAGAGATGGGATTCCCAAAGTGAATGTCTTCAACTGGATCCTTGCTCATCAAAAAATCCTCACTGCAGATAACCTTAGGAAGCGAGGTATTGAAGGACCGGCAAGGTGCATTCTCTGTAAAAAGGAAGAGGAAACAATTAACCATCTTTTTCTTGAATGTGAATTCTCCCAATTCGTGTGGAATAAAGCCCTCCAAGATCTTCACCCTAACCTTGTTCTCCCCACCACCTGGTCTGATCTCTTTGAAAACTGGCAACATTACTACCCCAATTCCTTCTTCCAAAAACCAAACATCAAAAGAGCCTGGATTGCCTTCCCAAAATTTTTATGTTGGAAACTTTGGTCTGCCAGAAACCACAAAATTTCCGATGGTCTTAAAGCCTCCCCGGGGAAAATCATCTCCTCCGCCAAAGCCGTGTGGATTGAATCCCTCAACTTGAGAAGTATGAAAAGTCTTCGTAAGGAACCTCTCAGTGTGGAAGAAAAAATCTGGGTGGCTGACTTACTCTCCTTCCCCCCACCCTCTGTTCCTCAAATACAAAGGAGCAAGAAACCTCAGAGTTGGCATATCAGAAAAGACCCTGATGATCTTCAAAGCTGGATTCTTACTCTAAGAAGCAACATTCTCTTCTTCAATGGAGCCTCCAAAGGCAATCCTGGGTTGGCAAGTGCGGGGGGAGTTCTTCTCGACTCCGAAGGAAACAAAACGGATGATTTTGCGTGGGGAATTGGAAAAAAAACCAATAACGAAGCGAAATGGTTAGCTGTGATAAAGGGGATGGACACTGCCAGAAACAAAGACATCAACGATCTCATAGTTTTTGGAGACTCTATGTTGGTGATAAGAGAAGCAAGGGAAATAGTCAGTATGCGCCGAAAACCTATTTCCACTTTGCATCAGCACTTCTTCCTCTCGGCCAAAGAGTTTCACTCTGTAACCTTCTTTCACATTCTTAGGCATTGCAATAGTTGTGCCGACACCATGGCTAATCTTGGAGCAAGCCTAAATTGTCGTCATGCGCTAATCAATAGCATCCACCACCATAATGTTTGGGTTCCCTAATTTTCTCCCTATGTCCTACCCACCCTCCCTCCTTTACACTCACCAAGGGACGGCCTCATTAATTCTCCAAATCCCAGCGAGATCCACCTGCTCCCATCCGTTGTCCCCTCGATGTATTTGGCAGTCGTCCCTGACAGACTCCATCTATCTTGCATGCGGGGAGTTATGGTGGACGAAGCCCAAGGTGATGAAGGGCTATTTCATGCAAGGTGGTGGCAGTGGTAGCACCCTGTGCATGCATTTGAATTTTTGCCTTGTTCTTCCTGCCCCGATTGGTATTCTCTGTTGCAGCTTTGTTCTCGGCAATCCTATGATTTGGGGAACTATGGGGGATAGTAATCAATGTCCTGCTGCTCTGCATTGCAAAAAATGCAGGAAGAATGAACAAAGCACTCTAGGGGGGACTGGTACTGGTAGCAAGAAACGTTATTTATCTGAAATTTTTCAGGATGTTGGCTGCGCGGATTCTTCAAGGGGGGGGTGGCTCTAAGTCGGCTTGTTTAAGCCATCCTAAGTCGATTGATGCTGGTAATGGTGGTGCTTGGACGCCCCTAGACAATACGCTCGGTCATGGAAACAAAGGTGTTGTCTTATATCCCAATTATGGTTTCGCTCCTGGTCAATTCCCGGTCACTGGTTTCCATTCGATGCCGTGTGACATTAACAAAGGCTCTTTCCATCAGCATTATCGTGGCAGTCCTGGTGATTTGGGCAACAGGGACTCCCCTCAGGGGCATGAAAGCCCTTCTCCTAAGATTCATTCGCAGGTTCAAGATTTGGAAACACAAGTCCGTTGGCTCAGGGGGGACCTTGCAGACATGAAAAAATCCATCTCCCATCTGGCTACTTTTGTTCAAATCTCAAATTCAGAAGTGAGGACTAGCACAGGAAAAATGAAAGACTTCTATGAAAAGCTTATGGGAAAACACGACACCTTCTACAGTTGTCTGCGAATTGTTGAGGCCAAAGTGGACTGTGTGAGGACAAATAGTGGGAGCAGCCCTTCGGTCATCCTGAACATCGACGACGACAACAATGGTGCAACTGCTGGCATCAAGGAGAAAGATGCTCGGAACCGCCATGAAAATTAACTCCGGGCTGCACACCTGCTTCTTGGTCTGATGTGTTCGGTTTTAAGACTTTTACTCTATTTCTATGTTTTTCTTCTGCTGCTTTGTATTAGGACAGTTTGTTAAACTCTACAGTAGTGGTAGCAATATCTATATCTACAGTTGTAACAGGCTAAATGCCTTTTCTGGAACTCCAGAGGCTGGTAATTTCAGAGACTGTCTCGACAGCTTTGATGTTTTGGGATCAGCCTCCCCTTCTCTCTGTAATCTGCCTCATCTTTTAATATAAAGCATGTTATCCATTTGTGTAAAGAAAAAAAAATGTCTTAATCTATACTACATTGTTTTTGGAGCTAGCAATTTTCTATTCCAATCAACTAGATCTGTGAAAAAGATTCCACACATCTTGAACACAAATTTATTCAAGTTTCAGACACCATGCACAAGTTAGAAATTTAAATCTATAGTATAGACGAAGATAAATAATATTACAAATCTTTACATGAAAAACTCAAATGGCAAAATATGGGTTATGAATGGTGAAATTTTTTACGATAGATCAATCATAAGATTGAAAGGAACATGTATGGAAGACTCATCTTCCTACTGTTTTACGAATTTTTTGCACCAAGAGTAACAAGTTCTCTACAGCCAGTATGGGGGAGATGTTGTCACATACATACATAATGTACATGACAACAACAAAAAACTTTTGGACAGCATATGTCAGCTCAATTTTAAATTTTACACAAGCCTTAAAAAATAAAACCAGCATAGATCTATCTTAAATCCAGATCTATCAAGCATTGAGAAAGATCAAATTTACTGAGGTGTAAATTCTTTTATCTTAAAATTTTTTACACATCAAGAAATTTGATCCCTGTTGGTGCTTGATAGATCCGAATTTAAGATGGATCTATGTTGGTCCTTATAGAGTTACTTGCATCGAATTCATATGCTTTCCTAGTATGTGTTCTCCTGAATGTTAACTCCATAGGGACGAATTGTTCGAAGAACTATTTGGGAAATGAATTTCTAAATGCATCTCATGTCTTCAGTGCCATTTTGTTAGGCTCATGCTTAGACATGTTTCCCAGGTACTGCAATTTTTTTTCATGTGGTTCACGGCACCGGAGATCAGTGCTCGCTACGTCCACGGATACCCTGCCCAAAATCCACAAGGGAACATGGGATGGCCGAGAATTGTCGGTACAGTGGGGGCTCCACAACAAGAGCATCATATAGGCCCATTCAAGGGCTCAACATGTCACTTACAAGGAATCATAGGTGCAAGATTCAGCCGTATTAACACTTCTTGTACGGAAATTCGGGCCATGTTTAAAATACAGTGAATATTCGACATAGTTCGGATGCGATAAATTCAACAAACCCTTAACCAAATTCTACTATGGCCAAATTATTTATTTATAAAAACACTCATTTAAAAAAATACATTTTGAATTTTTAATTAATTTCTACTACATTATCATGAGTCTTGTAGGCTGCCGGCACTAGAATAGTGAATAGTGAATATGAGTCTGCAATTTATAGTGAATATGAGTCTGTAATTTCTAATTAATTTACCCTCCTTTTTATGTACTTTGTCATTTAAAGTTTTATGTTTTTTTAAAGTAGTCTGCCGTTTTAAGCTTTACTTTTTTGGTATTATCATTTACCAAGTTAAGTAAATTAAAAGTTTAAGAGTTAAGGTTATTTATTTTTCTTTAAAAGTTGAAGTTCACGTCCAAGTTATATATACAAATTTTCATAAAGAAAATATTTATATGATCTAAAAAATATATAGATTTCAAAAAATTAACAATGTCACAACAATGTAAAGGTGAAGACTAGAGCAGATTTTACTATGCATTAGTTGTTGTTTTGTTATTTATATCTTTTCCTTGAAGTTCTAAAATATTGTTATATGATATAATATGCTATGTTTCGAATTTGAGATATATTTCAAGTTGTTTTCAATGAGTAATGAATGTATAAGTTTATTTATTTTTTAATTAAAAATGCAAATTTTTGTATTTATAACATGTCTACTCTCGTATTTTAGCCTACTCGAATTTTTTGTGATGTATTTTTTCTATATTGTATCTGAATCGTATTTGAATTCGTACTCGAATCTTGCCACTATGCAACGAATTGAATCTGGGTGGGAAGAGTAACATTCATTGTTAAATTTTTAACATAGATCTGATTTGATAGCAGTAACGGTCTTTTTCAATAATTTAGTAGACTTCTAGAATTTAATTACGAGACAGCAGTAAATGAAACAGTCATTCACAAGAACCATACACAAGAACACAAATTGTTTACCCTGGGTAAACCTTTTCAGGAATAAAACCCCAGCAAAGAATATCTTCCTTAATATGAGATGACTGAATTTACATGAGCAGATTTAGAGATCAGACTTTTACAAAGAAGCCTCTAGGGCTTATTGTATATCAAGAGAAACAAAATTTAACCCACTGTGATCACTGAAGCCTGTTGTAGATGATGTCAACTCTAGGCTTGATGACTTCAGCCCTGTAGAGAAGCTTGTAACAGCCTGTGATGCCTCCTGTTTCTGATCTGAGCCCTTCTAGGACCTATTATGTCTCACAGCAGCCTCCAAGAGACACTTTGCAGCCTCAAAGAACCCTCGGCTGTCCTCTTGTAACCCTCGGCTGCCTCTTGTAACACTTGGCAGCCCTTAAAACTGTCCACGGTATCCCTTGCAGCCCTCTTTAGGGCAGGAACTGACCTTGGCAGTCCTTAAAACTGTCCACAGTAACCCTGGCAGCCCTGTATAAACCCTCAGCAGCCCTTTGTCTTCCACGGCTGCCCTAAATAGGGCCAGATCTGACCACGGCTACCCTCCTTAGGGTAGTAGCAGACCTCGGCTTACCCGAACAGTAACTCGACAGCCCTTATTACGGCAGGAGCAGACTTTGGACAGCCCTCCTGAGCTATAGCAGGCCCTCGGCCCCTTTCTGGAAGACAAAACAACTGACGGCATTCTCCTAGGAACCCTCGGTAACCTCAAAAAACAGTCCTGTAGAAGACGGCAGCCACAAGAAGATAAGAACAGTCCTGTATGTGATGATGGCAGCCACAAAAAGATAAGAACAATCCTGTAGATGATGCTGAGATGAAGAGGATGAGCTGCTGCTGCAAAATACCCCAAACGAACACTTTGGACAGAGATGAAGAATGGAATGTGTGATGATAAATTTCACTTGAGAAGGTTCCTCTTTTATATCTCATCATTGGGTGACTTCCTTAAGTCAAGGAGTCCAAAATAAGAATATAAAACTCCTTGGTTATGTCCCCTTTAACTTCAATGTGGGCTTTAAACACTTTGGTACATTAGTTGGGGTTTATTGTGGCCTTTTGACACTTTAACACCTTAAATGGGGTTCATTGTGGGCTTTTGACCCACCCTCTTTGGGTAAGTCATCCTTAAACAAATCCTTAGCCCCTTCTCTTGGTATCCATGGTCCACATGTGCCAATTCAAGTACATCGTCATATATAAGGAAGATATTCTTTGGTTGTCTCGTTCTCCCCACTAACACCAAGATCAAGTGTTGGTACTTCAGCAAGGGGTGGTCTGTCTCTTGAGAAGGTCCCATAGTCCACAAACCAAGGAGAGGAGTACATCACTTGCCTAGACCCAGTCTAGGGCTTCTAGTGATGACCTAGTAACTGACCAGGTGCCTCAGCCCCAAGCGGAATCAAGCTGACCAAATTCAACAACTTGGTAACTGACCAAGTGCCTCGGTCCTAGACTGCATCATCTTCCTGGTAACTGACCAGGTGCCTCAACCCTAGGCTGAAATCATGTTGACTAAGGTCAACAACTTGGTAACTGACCAAGTGCCTCCATTCTCCCAAAGAATGGCTCAAGTTCCTTGTAATTGGCCAAGTGCCTCCATTCTCCCAGAGAATGGCTCTCAATGATGCTCAAAAATCAACACTCCCTCTCAGCGAGAGACACATTCTCTACAATACCAAGCTTATCTCGGAAGTACACAAACTTCATCAATGATAGAGGCTTGGTCAGCACATCGGCAATCTACTCATCTGCGCAAATGTACTGAAGTCTCATGGCACCTCTCTAGACCATGTCTCTGATGAAGTGATACTTCATCTCAATGTGTTTCGATCTGTCATGAAACACTGGATTCTCTTAAGCTTCAAGCAACTCTGGTTATCACAATGGATAATGGTTAGCTCAAGCTTTTCACCAAACAAGTCAACAAGTAACTTCCTAAGCCACATTGCTTCTCGACAAGCATCACTGGTAGCTATATATTCTGCTTCTGTTGTGCTTTGGGCTATAGAGCCCTGCTTCCTGCCCATAAGCAATAGTGCCCCACAGGTATCTAAGCACATGTTTCGCAGCTACCCAATGTATGTGCTTACGCTCAAACATAAACTAACTCAGTGCACTCACTGCATAGCATATATCTGGTCTAGTATATACTAGGTACATCAATGATCCAATAAGTTGACGGTACAAGGTAGGATCCACTGCCTTTGAACACGAAGTTGATTCATGCAGCCTCCCAAGTTTGACACCATAGGTGTGCTCATGGGTTTGCAATCTTGCATCCCAAATCTTCATAATATATCAACTACATACTTCCCTTGTGAAAGGAAGATCTCATCTAGCTTTTGCCAAACCTCTAGACCAAGAAAATAGTGCATAAGACCCAGATCCTTCATCTCAAATTCTAAAGTGAGCTCCCTCTTACACTGAGCTATAAATTGTTCCTCTCCAGTAAGGAAGAAGTCATCAACATATAATACCAAGATCAAAGGATGACTCTAAACAACCTTGAAATACAAATTTGGATCAGCAGCACTCTTGGAGAAACCCAAGCTATGAAGGTAACTGTCAATTCTTGCATACCAGGCCCTTGGAGCCTGTTTAAGCCCATACAAGGCTTTCTTCAGCTTGCACACATGAGATTCCATCCCATTGACCACAAAACCTTCTGGTTTCTCAATGTAGACTTCTTCAATTTTGCCATTAAGAAAAGTTGTCTTCACATACATCATTTTTCATAATGGAATTGTATTCTTCTATCATTGCATCTTTCCATACCTGCTGACAGGCTACCTCCTCATAAGTGGAAGGTTCTACATCAATGAGGTGGCCCAACTGAGTTATAAGATCAAAGTACTTTTGAGGCTTCTTGCTTTCTCTGAAAGTTCCTAAAGGAGCTTTATGCTTTTCTACTTCTTGCAGAGTTTCACGAAACCAAGTAGGTCTTCATTTGGAAGGAAGAGCCTCAAGCAATTCTTTGGTAGGCTTCTTTGGCTCTATAGTAGCATCTGGAACTGAAGGCTCATCGTCCTCCTCCCTCTGATCATCTGAATGAGGAGAATCTGGAACTTTTGAAGGAGGAGATTTTGAATCATTTGGAAGCTCTCTAGATTGGCGAAAAGCAGCTTCTTCATGAAATATCACATCTCTACTAACCTCAATGTATCTCTGACCAAGAACATAGATACGATAAGCTTTTGAGCTTTCACTGTAACCAACAAACATACCTTTCTTTCCGAAAGGCTCCAATTTTGTTCTCTTTTCTTTTGGCACATGAATGTAGACTGGAGTGCCAAAAATCCTCAAGTGATCAACTGCTGGTTCTTACCTGTAAATACTTCCTTTAGAGTCATTTCCCCCAAAATCGCATGAGGGTTTATGTTCTGAATGTATACGGCAGTACTGGCAGCCTCAGCCCATAGAGATAGAGGAAGATCTAGATCACATAACATGGCTTTGGCAACGTCACATATTGTCCTATTCTTTCTTTCTGCAACCCCACTCTGTTGAGGGTTGTAAGGCACAGTTAGCTCCCTCTTGATCCCTGCTTCTCGGCAAAGATCATCAAACTAATGAGATTCAAACTCACCACCATTATCTATGACCTCAAGATACAAATGTGCTTTCCTGTCTGGTTTTCAAACAGTGCCTTGAACTGTTTGAACTTATCAAAAGTTTCATTCTTAGTCTTTAGGAAGTAGATGCAAGATTTGCGAGAGCAATCATCTATAAAGAGTACATAGTATAACCATCCACTCATAGAAGGTGCAGTCATAGGTCCCCATATATTTGAATGAATTAAATCCAAGATCCTTTCAGATCTACTACTACTGTTAGGAAAAGATTTTTTGGCATTTTTTCCAAGAGCACAACCTTTACAAACACCATCATGCTCAAAAGAAAACTCAAGCATACTTGTTACCATCTTTTGTAGACTAGGAAGAGCTTTGTAATGAAGGTGTCTAAAACTTTGATGCCATAACTCACATGGGTTGATTGTGTCGTGGACCAATGCCTGAATGGAATGCCCAGATGACTTGTAGAGGCCTCCCTCTTGACCTGCAATCACCATGGATGAACTGATCTCTTCATTATTTGGTCACAAGAGAGCCTTTCTATCCATGAAGATTACTATGTACCTCGTATCTTCTAAACTTGCAACTGAGAGGAGATTCTTCTTTGAGCCAGGAACATATAATATCTCTTCGATATGCAAGGTAGTCCCTGGGTCAAGCTGAAAGGATGTTGAACCGATTCCTTCAATGTCATAGGTGGTATAATCCCCAAGTTCCACTTGAGAAGTAAACTTCTTCTTTCTAAAGTTTGTAAGAGCTCCTCAGAAACCTATGATATGTTTGGAAGCTCCACTCTCCACCAACCAGGATTTAGCACTATTGGTAATGGATTCGGAGAGAAGTGAAATCAAGTAGTACTCTCTTCTTGGTTCTTGATCTTTGGAAGACTTATTGTTTTTCTTCTTCTTAGGTTCTTCTTCTTCTACGGCGGATGCTTGAAATTTCCCTCTGAACTTTCTCTTTGACTTCTTACAATCTCTGGCATAATATCCCATCTTGTGACAAATGAAACATTCAATCTTTATAAATCAATGTGCTTACCTTGTGCTTACCTTGAGGCCTCTTACCCTTGTTCTTTTGATGGAAGAATTTCCTGCCTTTCTGTGTTTTGGCAACAAGAGCAAGATTCCCTTCCTTAAAGCCACCATTTCTACTTTGCATTCTTCCTTCCTCTTGTAAGCAATCGTGCCAAAATCTTTCAAAATATGGCTGGACTTCACAACCATTTACAGCAGATAGAAAAGTTTCCCAAGAACTAGGGAGATCATCAACAACAGTTTGAACAAGATCATCATCATCTACAGTAACACCAATAGCTAGGAGTTGATCCATTACCTGAGAAATCTTCGTAAAGAATGAAGCCACACTTTCATCCTTTACCATCTTCAAAGTACGAAGCTTGTTCTATAGAACTCTCTTATGGATGGGAGCTTTCTTTTCATATAGTTTGGTCAAGGTATCAAAGCATTCTTTGGTAGTCTTCAACGGAGTTATGATAGGCATCAAATTTTCTTTGACCGAATCATAGATGATTCTTCTTGCCTTGGCTTGCTTCCTCTTGAATGTTGCTCTACCTGCATTTGATGTAGGTTCCTCTACAACAATGATGACTAAGTCATCAAGATCATTTTCTTCTAAGGTAGCCATGATCCTAGCTTTCCAAGAGTTGAAGTTTGAGGATCCTTCAAGTCTGTCCTCTGGTTTGAAGGAGACTGAAGTCATCTTTTCTGCTCAGTAAGGTCTGCTAGATCAGATCTGCAATGTTCCAAGATCACCAAGGCAACGGAAACCTGCTCAAAATTGTGCTCTTCACGTCCTTTGCTCTAATACCATGTTAAAGTTTTAACATAGATCATATTTGATAGCAGTAACAGTCTTTTTCAATAATTTAGCATAATTTTAGCATTTAATTATATGACAGCAGTAAATGAAATAGTCATCCACAAGAGCCATACACAAGAACACAAAGAGTTTACCCTAGGGAAACCTTTTCAGGAACAAAACCCCAACAAAGAATATCTTCCTTAATATGAGATGACTAAATTTACATGAGCAAATTTAGAGATCAGACTTTTACAAACAAGCCTAGAAGCCTCTAGGACTTATTGTATACCAATAGAAACAAAATTTAACCCATTATGATCAATGAAGTCTGTTGTAGATGATGTCAGCTCTAGGCTTGATGACTTCAGCCCTGTAGCAACCTGTAGCAACCTGTAGAGAAGCTTGTATCAGCCTGTGATACAAGCACTCTCTAAACAACTTATCCATTTGTGAGACACCGCCATTCCCTATGTTGTTGCTCATTCAGTATATACTATGGTGTGTATTCCCTTTCCCATATCCAAAGTGTCACAATGTTAAGTCAGTCAGTCACCCTTTGGCCTAGCCAGTTTACTTTTAGCCTTCACCCTTCACTAGCAAATTGATCACAACTATGAAGTGAGTATGGTCCTGAAAGTCTAGTCTGAGTCATGTAAATAATTAATGACAATATATATTTGGATTTAGATCGCCAGTAATGACTACTTTGTGTTATAATTGCTATTTGAATGAGTTGTAGAGCATGCATTAACCTTTGACACTTTGCAGCAACTTCAGATGGTAGTCTGAGTTATATTGGGTCAATATTGACCTGGTCAAACCTAGTTTGACCAAGGTCAATCACAGGACATGAGATTATTGGACCTTATGATGACACAGGTAGATGATATATGGTCTATGTACATGTACATGATGGTTCTATGCATCAGATACAGGTTTATGATGATGATCTATGGTTTTCAGCATTATTTGATCATTTACAGATTATTATTATTTCACCTGTTCCGGTATATTGGGCATATTATATGATCATGCAGAGAGCTATATGGTGTATGAGTACACATCTTGGATAGTTTTGGACTTTCTGAGTCCAATGAGACAGTCTATTTTCAGTTCCGGGCAGTTACAGTGATGATTTTGCCTCAGTAGGCTGTCCTAGTGCAGTTTTGGTCTGTCGGTGACCCTGTCAGAGCAGAGATGATTTTTATTTGGTTCACCTAGGGCACTGATGATGGAGGGGGTGATCCAACCACTTGTTTTTACCATATTACCCCCCTTCCGGACACACTGGTGCCCTCACCTTGACAGCACAGGCACTCCAGGAGGTAGTTTGGGATAGGTACACGCTTCCCGAGGCAGTTTTGGATTGGTAGAAATGGCTACAAAGGAATTCGATTTGGGCTACTGAGGCAAAGTTTTGGCATGGGATGATCAGTGATGATGAGTGGGATGTCTTCCGCACCTTCTCCAGCAGTTTCAGCTTCATCAGGGCCCACATCCATCACTTATGGCACTTTCTGATGATTTCTGAGGTCTTTTGAGGCCTACGATTTGTCCATAGAGGCACGATTTGGTATATTGATGACTATTTTGTTATTATTGTGCTATGGGGATTGACCAAGGGTGGATAAAATTACCCCTTGGACCCACCATAAGCTTATTTTTATATTTTGTCATCATGATTTGGTGGGATCCCCTCTCCTAGGGCAATTTTATCCACTTATTATTATATTTTATGGTTGATCCATGTATTTTATTATTGAGCTCATCTCAACCATTGATTAGATCTTTTGATCTTTTAATCTTAGCCACTCATGTAAAAAGTGGTTAGGATTATGCTCTCTCCCCATCCTATTTAAGGAGGGAGCCTCTCATTGTAACGGCATCTAGAGATTTTTGGCTCTTGGCTCTTGGAATAAAATTTCTATCTTTTGGAGTACATGCTTGGGTTGGAGTGGATGTTGGTTGTTTTGATTGTAAATGCGTTTGTCCATTGCACTGGAGGATCTATTGTAGCTATCTTGCATATTTGCCATATCTTTTTACAGGTGGAGAAGACTTCTTCAACAAGTACGAATTGGTGGGGAGGCTTGCCCTTCAATCTTGGAGGAGGACGTTTTGGGTTAAATAGGGAGTGGTTTTGTCTTTGCACCAACTATTCTTTGCTTATCTCTTTCTTGCTTGTATCTACCTTCAACATGTTAAACTAATTGATGCTTTGCTCCTTGGTTTTGACAGGTTAGAGGGACACATATGTGGCTTGGAAAAATCGATTTGGCAAGAGGGCTTCAAAAATTCTCCATTTGATCTTTGGAAAAAGTAATCCTCATCTCAACTAGCATTCATCTCTTCATCCAGGTATGCTCCAAAGGTATGATCTTCTTCTTCCTTGAATCATCCATAATTTCTAGATCATAAAAACCCTAATTGATCAAAACCCTCATTTTGGTTTTTCTTAGATCTACTTAGATCTAGCCTTGCTTTTGAAGAGATATTAAAAACCCACCTCTATAGCATCCACCCCTAGTGGGATCTATAGTTTGGTGGCGATTGGGTTAAAATTGACACACTTTTCAAGGCAATAAAGCCCTCTTGAGCCAAATCGCACTTCCTTGGAGAGGCTTGTTTGGTTAGATCTAGCACATGGGTAGGTGAGATCCCACTTGATTTGCAATCTACACACTTGATAACATACCCCCAGACTTTTACTTTGGTGATTTCTACCTTGTGGGCATCATTCCACATTTTAAGGGATTAAAACCCCCTTTTGAACTACTTGGCATCTTAAAACTCAGATCTACTAAGATCTAACCCTTGGATTGACTTGATTTTCTAGATCCACATAGATCGGTGCATAAGCTATTTGGATCTACAGTTTGATGGCCATTGGACTTGATTTGGCCCACCTTATCCATCTTTTAGCCCTCTTTGAGCAAGGTCGCACTCCCTTGGGTGAGTGAGTTTGCCCACTTTGAGGACGTGGGTGGTTGAGATTTTTGTGGATTTGGAACGGGCATACCTTGAAACCTAGGTCTAGAGTATCATTTTGTGACGATCTTCCTTGGGGGTAGCATTCCTTGTTTTAAGGGATTGTGGTCCACTTGGATCATTTCATGAAAACCTAGATCTAGCAAGATCTAACCATTCTATCTCAATTAGGCCACTTGACTTGACCTCTAGGTGTCCCGATCTACACTTTGACATACCTTTTGACTCCATTAGCCCATCCAACAAGGCACTAGTCCTCCTCAAAGCAAGTCGCACTCCTTGGGAATTGTGTCAAACCTTAGATCCGGTACATGGGTACTCCTAAATTCAACTTAGATCCATAGATCTACTCATTACATATCCTCTAGTGCCAATTGCATCCCTTAACTTCACCTTGTGGGTCCACTTTAAGCCATTTCACATATCCCAAGAAAGTAAGACCCACTTGTGTAGCACATGGTACTATACCTTGTCATTATACCTAATTATGTGGCCTAAATCATACATTGGTTGAAACACTAACCATCTCTCAAACCACCTTCAACCATACTTTAACTTCTAGGTCCACTCAACCTTGCATTGGTTTCCGTAACTCATCATTTACTTATCCTTAGGAACCTTTGTTTGGGTCCAATCATCTGTGATTGGTTATATGGTCTCCCCTAAGTCTTGTTTCACCTTGATCTAAAGCGAAGAGTGCCTCGGTTGACGTGACTCCCACCTTGCATTGGGAACCGTGGCATCTCTTGGGTCACCTCTTTAGTTGCCTATCTCCTCTACCGTCCCGGATGGGATACCACTAGGGGCAACTACAAGTTGTGTGATAACAATCGCATAGCCCACAAACCAAGGAGAGGAGTACATCACTTGCCTAGACCCAGTCTAGGGCTTCTAGTGATGACCCGGTAACTGACCAAGTGCCTCAGCCCCAAGCTAAGTCAAGTTGACCAAAGTCAACAACTTGGTAACTGACCAAGTGCCTCAGTCCCAGGCTGCATCATCTTCCTGGTAACTGACCAAGTGCCTCAGCGCCAGGCTTAATCATGTTGACTAAAGTCAACAACTTGGTAACTAACCAAGTGCCTCCATTCTCCCAAAGAATGGCTCAAGTCCCTGATAACTAACCAGGTACCTCCATTCTCCCAAAGAATGGCTCAAGTTCCTGATAACTAACCAGATACCTCCATTCTCCCAGAGAATGGCTCTCAATGCTGCTCAAAAATCAACATTCATTCCTCCCAACCACCCAATCTACATCCAATGGACTCCCGAGTACTGCAATTATAACCAGCATGGATCCATCTTAAACCCAGATCTATCAAGCACCGATAGGGATCCAATTTCTTAAGGTGTAATTTTTTTTTATCTTAAATTTTTTACATGTCTAGAAAAAATTTACACCTCCAAAAATTTGATCCCTCTTGGTGCTTGATAGATCTGGGTTTAAGATAAATCTATGTTGGTTTTAATTTTATTTATTTATGAGCCGACATGTATATATTTATTTATTTATTTATTTGGCTTTAATTTTTTATTTTATTAATTTTTTAATTTTTTATTTATTTTTTGAATTACTTTTTATTTTTTGTAACACTACATAAACGTTATGTTACATGACAACATCTCCCCCATACTGGGCTGTACTTGTAGAGCACCTCGCTACCCTCGGTGCAAAAATGGAGGAAAAACGTAATTTTCCTTTAGACCTTTATCTTCAATACCTAGTAAATATGATAACAGTAGCCTACCAAAGAGAGCGCTGAAAACACAGAACAAATTGAAAGGCATATTTCTCCAATTCTCATTAGAAATCTTGGGGCAACACACATGCATGGCTAGTATCTATGTTAAAAGATATGGGAAATGGTAAGGGTAACAAGAATAGAACAAGAAATAGAGTTAGATGGTTTCAGGAGATGAGAAAAGTCAATCCCATCCCCCTGCTGTATATTATGCATATAAAGTTGATTGGAATTGTAATAATGTAGTGTCAAGACAGGAATAGGAACAAGAAAGTTAGAAACAGAACAAAATGAGAAACTGAGTCTTCTGACCACATTTCCAGTAACCTGGACTAGCACAATCATGTGGGAACAAAGATTTCCCATGAAAAATAGATATCATGTATTGATTTAAACTAATAAAGTTATCATCTCATACCCTCCATATTGTTCTGACATAAAACTGCAGAAGTTTTGCCAGTTAACCCTACTGTAGAACTAAATAATGATGCAATAAAATCTCAATTAATGAATCATTATTTTTTCATATGATGCACCAAAATTTAAGTTATTTTAGAGTTGAAATTCAACACCACAATGCATGGCATTAGGACTGTAAGCAAGGAACAACGAGGAATGTTGTATGAATTCATTAAGTTGGTGGAAGGATTCGAGACCAGGTAGTGAGGATTAGCAGAGGCATAGTGAGGCTGATTTCGCCAGGAAATTTTGGGTAATGGAGGAGTTGGGACTCAAGGGTCGGGTGATGAAAAATAGACTGGGATTTCGGTAAGCGGAGTAGAGCAGATGGTAAAAGTTGTGGTTATGTTTATGTAAATGTCTGAAATTGCAGGAATGTAGACCTGCCTTTTGCAACAGCTAGATTTATAGAGAGAGTGAGAGTTTCTTTTGATCCTAGAAAATTATATATTACATGTATCGTATATTCTTCCAAAAGAGGAATTGGAACATATAAAAATAAAAATAGGCAAGTGGAATCACTATTCAAATTAAAATGAGAAACAAATTTGCTATTAAGAAAATGTCAATAAACATAGTATTATTTAGTCTGAAGACTTTCAAAATATGGGCACACCTCGAAGATGACAGGGTAAATTATAAGAGCTCGAGCAAGTTTTCGCCAAGTTTCAGATCGCCTCTTTGCCCTAGCATGAACAGAAGCTTCTTCTTTGGAAAGGTGTTCCAATCTTTTCTCGAAATCCTCATTTTTACTCCTAAAAACTCCATTCCAAATACGAGTGAGAATGCTCTTCTGGGATTGTGATTTTAAAGCGTTTGCAGTAGACGATAGCTGTGTGTTGTCAGTAACAACATTCTCTACTTCAGATTGCGCCATAAATCTGCAAAATGCCACAGCCTTCAAATGTGTAGCATGTTTTACTTGATACATCAAAATTATGCGGAATGGATACATCTCTTACTATCTGTAAATATTGTACATCCATCATCAGAGTACACAAACTACAATATTATCCAGCTTGAGTTCATATACCATACTTTGCCCTAAATTATGGCATAAAACTTTAAGATTTCAATGATTTACATAGTTAAGCCATTAAAAACTATAGAACACAAACTCAAATTTTTCTTCAAATTGAAATAAAAACAGATTATTTCGAATCCAACCAGAAATTACAAAAATAAAAACATTTACGTACTTTGTGATGCAAAAATAGTAACAGCAGATCCACAATTCATAATTGTTCAGTTGTAAATAGTATCCAATCCAAGCAAATTAATGAAATCAACTTTGACCTGCAATGTCATTAAATGCAGTGGATGCGGCAAAGAATAGACCAATGTTAACATGGCTTACACAAAGCTGGGTGGATATAATTTTGCAAGTTAATATACTTGTATTAGTGACATTTTAAAGACAACATAACAATGGCATTTTGAAAACACTGAAAGAGGATGTATGTCACATGATAATATAAGGAAATTGCCACCAATTACAAAGGACGAAGATGATTTACAGCAAGCAGGAAAAAATAAATTTTGTTGTACATTTAAAGCTCCAGTTTACCATCATCAAGAATGCTGCACACATCTTCCTCAGGCTTACATAAAGCTTAATAACCTCCAACACTAATAAACATTCAAGACCTAGCAAATACAAGCGACTTAGGAAAGAAGTTATATAACAAAAATAGCTCAATAACACACGTTAAATTAAAGGGTAACTTTATAACAATAATGAATCCACAACACATGCTAAAGTAAAAGAATGGTTCTTTGCAATAATAACCTGTCTGTGAGTGTGTTTGAATGTAATGTCCCAAGCTTTTCCTAAGTCCAAGACTAACTCTGAATCCTTAGCCTCAAGTTTTTCACCGAGACTAGTTTTGTAATTTTGGACAAAACATCAGGCATTGAGTTTAAAACAATTATCCACAGGGAGGCATCCCCTGCATTTGCGTGGATGCCCTCTACCATCCACAAAATGAAAGGACTGGTCATGGGCATCCTTGAGCCATCATTTATAATAAAGAATCAGTCTATAATAAGTTAAAATTATATCTTAGTCTTCGATCTCCGAGACAAATTTTGTAATTTTGGACAAAACATTAGCACTGAGTTTAAAACAATTATCCACAGGGAGGCATCCCCTGCATTTTCGTAGATGCTCTCTAACATCCTCAAAATGAAAGGACTGGTCGCGAGCATCCTTGAGCCATCATTTATCATAAAGGATCAGTCTATGACTCTATAATAAGTTGAAATTATATCTTAGTCTTCAGCCTCCAATTTTGCCACAAGCTTGTATTATAAATATCTACTGTTGAGTAAACAAAAGGAAGACACGAAAGTTTGAAAAACAAACTCTCTTTTTCCCATGCTTTCACTGTGTGCCTGTATCAGGAACTGAAACTTTGCTGCACGGAGAATATGTATGTTGATGTACTCAGTAAAGGTCGTAGAATAACGAAACCTTTGTCATGTAAGGAGCAGATATGAATAGTAGGAAAGTGATAATTAGTACATGTTCGCTGATGGGGAATGTTCGGAATGCAACTACACATCCACCTTTTGTAAGTATGTATTTATTTTGAACATACATGCCCCTTTAGATTTCCCTTTATATCAGATTTATGTTAGAGAAGTTGGTGCATGCAGACTTGCAGTTATCATGCATGAAGTAAGATTTTACTCTAGGATCAAAATATACTTGTTATTATGAGTGCTGTAAGTGACTGATGACATCCCAGTTATTCCGAATGAATTGTCAATTTCATGGCTCGTTTTAGTTTTAGCAATACCCTGTCCTCCTAAAGATTTATTTTTCAAGAAGTCTTATTTTACCCTATCTATCTTATGCAATCTAATACAATGTTAGGGGGGAATTCTCTCAACTGTTATCCTATCTATATCTGTACTTGCAAATAATTAGAACACGTTTTGATGGAGCTCTATGCACTATCTTGAACTGGGGCTTGAAAATCAAAACCTATTATACATGGATAGATATTAATCACCGTGAAGCGACCAGATCGTGCCCCCTATTACGCACAGAAGACTTATGACATCTCTCTTTATCAAGTGTTCACATCATTGAAGTAAATCTACCTTATGTTGGACTCCAAATATTTTGATCTAGAAGCATTATCATTAGGAAGAGCATAAAAGAGTCAGATGGCTTCACTGCATTCAAAGTTTTTTACAGAAAATGCTTTGAAATTCTATGAATATGTACGGAGGATTTTTTACCAAAAAAATAGGTGGATAGCAATTATGGACACATTTTCACCGGTGGATGTCTGGTTTTTATTGCAATATTCCAATATATGGCCTGCGGTTTATATTCTCTCTCTCATAAAATCAGATATAAATGCTTCCAAACCGTCAAACAGTATAAAAATGGGAAACACACATGCTTATTTATTTATTTATTTATTCCAAGCTCGCTTGCTAAAACGATCCTGCCATCCTAAACGTCAGGAAACACCTCACTAAATCCTTGTAAATCAAACCTTCACTGCTCGAATCCAATATTTTCAATCAATAAAACAGATGGCGCCATTGATTTGCAAATATTGAATCAAACGAAAGCTAAATTGGACCCACGACGCGCAGGAAAATATTATTTTAAAAGCTTATGCACAAAGTAAAAGCAGGGCGCCTTAAATTCACTAGTTATAATGCAAATCTGGATGGTCTTTGACCATTTACAATGCCAAAAACTCTTCAGATACCATTCAATTGCTAAGATTTAGACAAGCAAAACCCTGATTAGCAAATGCAAAAGCAATACAGTAATCGAAATATGTAAGAGCAAGAAAAAAGGCGATTCGAGGACAAATTCTATACCGTGGAAATCAATGAAGCTTCGACGCTTAAAAGGGGGGCAAATCTGGACGAAATTGAACAAAATTTAGATCTGCCGAGCAAAAAATATACGCGGAAAAGGCTCGTGGGCCTTGTCTCTGGCAGCAATGAGGCTTTGAGGTTACAGATCGATCGAAACCTTTATGGAAACCGATGTAACGTTCAAAACCTCGAAATGCCCGGAAAATATTGAGCGGAAAGGAAAGTTCCGCAGGCTGCGAGGCGTAATCATTCGAAGATCGAACGTTTGGTGACCAGTTTTTGTAAATTTATTTTATCTCAACGCTTCTCCAAGAAATTGGAAGATTAGGTCGGTACGCATTGGACATTCGCTTTTTTTTTTTAATAAAGTGAATAGTATATTTAGGATGTTTAAAAGGTAGTTTAGTGGAAAAATGAAGCATCAGAATTGGCAAGACCTTGCGTTTGAAGAAAATTTTGAGGATGTATGAGACTTAATGAAATTTAATTTCAAAATTGGGAAGAACGAGAGTTGGATTCTTTACTTGGAATATATTAATAATTCATTCGGTGGGATTCCAATTCGTTTAATGTTCATGGAACTTTCTTTATGGAATTGTCTATCAAGGGTGATATTTTTGTAAGTTTAGTTTTTTCTCCCGTGAAATTTTTGTAAGTTTAGTTAAATCAGTATAGTCATCTTAAACTTGGAGGGATTCAATTTTTTGAAGTATAGTTTTTTTTTTTTTATCTTAAACTAGGGAAATTTGATTCCTTTTTTGCTTGATAGATTTTGGATATAGATTTTTTTAGTTACTTTTCATAAATAAATTATGAGTCCACATAGATTTTTTTTATTTTTTATTTTATACACCTACATGAATTTTTTTATTTTTTATTTTATGCGCCTACCTGAATTTTTGTAATTATGTTAACGTTACATTATGTTACAACATCTCCCCCATGCTCCTCTTGATGCAATGATTAAAATTTATAAACTTAAAGTTAATACTTTGCTTAGTTGCTTTTAAAAAAATTCCTTTTATATAGAATATCTACCTATTAAGTTAATCCTTAACTTTTTTTCCACTTTATCAATACTATAATGTAAATGGTTTACCATGTCACATTGTTTTAGTCCATGGTATTCATGTAATGGCAGCGTATTTAAGAGACTCATTCTACATTGTAAAGTGTTGCAAGTGGTCATTATTGACTTGATTGGTCACGACTATTGAAGATATTTTTGGGTGGTTTTTGCAAGTTGGGGTTTCCATGTTAGTATTGGCTTTGATCGATGTGCATGTGCTTGTATAGCCTAGGAAAGTTTAGATTCTTGAGTGAGAACAATTTATGATACTAAGAGCCTTAGGTTTATATCAACACTACAAAAGTGAAGTTCTCAAAAGAAACAAGAGGATGGATTCTCATGGCTAATGAGAATGTCATTGCGTGAGAATCTTTCCATGATGATGTCATATTAAAAGAGCTTTATCATTTGGTCGGAGCTTGTGCATTGACTTGCATCGTAGTGTTTGGCCCAAGGAGCTCTACAATATGGCATGATTCATCTTGAAGTGGGAAGATTAAGAAGTATGAAAAGAAAAACAATTGGCCTCGAAGAACATGATAAGAAAGAACATGGTAGATGTGCAATGAGATGTTCAATGGAGGATATGCCAATTTCATATAGTTGTCTGTCAAATATGGAAACTTGGTGTTTACACCTTGTAGCAGGATTATAAGTGGCATGATTGTTAATTATTGAATGAATTTCCTTCATGGTGACAACTAACTAGGCAAGAGTTGTATCGTGGGGGACTATTGAATGGAATCTTAGAAAAAAAATGCATGGCAGTAGTGTTGTCGAGATGGGGTTCTCTTTGTTGAGTTTGAAGATTGGTTATTTACCTATGTAAAGGGTATATTACTATAAGACCAATTTGCATGAATAACCCTTAATTGTTTGATCAATTATAAAGGGTTGTTAACACTTGGAGTGGGCTATGTGTTAGTTGAAGGCTCTATAAGTGGACAATTATTTGGTTATAGATCACTCTAGGTGATATAATTAAGGGAGGGTATAATGTAATAATCTTGAGTTCCTGGGTAAACTTATAGAGGGACAGGTTTTTATTCCAATTCAAGTTTCAAGAGGGGATTGTTAAGTTAATCCTTGACTTCATCAATAATATACCATAGGTTGCTTATCATGGCACATTGTTTTAGCCCATGGTATTCATGTGATGGAAACCCATTTAAGAGGCTCATTATCCACATTAAAGTGCCTTGAGTTGCTAGTCTTGACTGGGTTAGCCAAGGGCATTGAAGATATCTTTGTGTGATTTTCCTGAGTTTGGGTTTCCATGTCAGATCTAGCCTTTGATCTATTTATGCGTGAGGTTGTATGGTATTGATTTTGAAAAGGCTTATAGAGTCCACTAGGTATATATGCACGATGGTGCTTGCCTTTCTCTTGTAGGTGTAAAATTTAACACCACCTCCCTTGAACATGTTTCTTAAAATCCAAGGCTCTTGGCCCTCCTGGAAGATGTATTCCAACCAATTTCACATCATCAATATCAAACAAGAGATTACCAGTCTAATTCAATAAGTGAATTCTGTAAAGATGCATCTTTATTCACTTCAAAATTTCCCAAGGGAAACTATGCATAGTTATTATGTTGTGGGCAACATGACTCATGACAACATTTTACATATAATCTTGTAATGACAGTCTTTCGTGAAAATTGTCATTACAGATTCTAGTTGATGTTTTTTTCACTTTAACAACAAAATCCAACATATGAGTTTTCAAGTTGCATGTAACTAATTCTCACAACAACACATGGATAATTTAGAAGGGATATGTTGAATTCTCCATCTCACCCATATGTTAGCGAGGGCGATGTTAAGTTTCAAACCATGGTAAGAAGATTTTGCTCTTGAATAATAACCTAAACACTGTGTAGCTAGAAAGGTAAAAACACTTCAATCAAAAGTAACTTTTGAATAAGTTAATTAATAAATACATACTACTAGAAATACAAACAACAAAATATAGAAATCTATGCTCTTAATCACATATATCTTCCATGAAAACTAAAAGTAATAAATAAACCACAATAGCTCAAAACCACGACTCACTAACATTCCTAGTGATGCGCCCTAGGTTCCTTTTATAGAACAAGAGACACAAGGTAGATACAATGCATGTAGACATCTAGTGATGCACCTATTGACTGGAAATCAACTTTGGGCTCAACATGATATGTTACATTGTTAATCTCCCCAAATCAATGGGAGGGTTGCTCCAACTAGCCTTTCAAGCTCTAATTCCAGTCAAAGAAGGTGGTAGAAGTCATCATCATTATGACTCTTTCCCCGTTAAAGAGTATCAAAGGATCACATTCATAGATTATTCCAGTACATAGTGACTTATTTTACACTATACAAGTATCGGTCATTGGTTTTAAGTCACTTGGTCTCAATCCAAAGTAGCTATAGTGTTTAAGTCTCAGTTTGATCAAAGCCTCACCCATCAACATGGGGTTGCTAGGGCTAAATGGATTTTAGAGTTATAGTATTCCCTAGCATAATATCACCCATAAGACACATTCATGGCATCCATTAAGGCCTTAGTGCCCAACAATATCTTGACGATATGCAATTGAGCTCAATCCATCCTTGTTTGGATTATTTTTTAACCATATTCTTTTGGCCTCAGGGGAGGCCACTCTGAGTTTATTTTTAAGTTTTAAAACCCTCTTAAGTTAGCAATTCCCATGTCAAGGTTGATCAATTCATATTTTCAAGCAATAATTACAATGGAATTGTCTATCGAGGATATTTTTCAAGTGTAGTTAAACGATTAGAACTAGTGCTCAAAATTGAAGAAGATAAAGTCAATAAAGGACACCCACTTGTTAGGTTAAGCCTTGTATCGATTAATAATATACTACATGTGATTTATCATGCCAATTTTTTTAGCCCATGGTATTCATGTGATGGCAGCTTAGTTAAGAGGCTTATTATCTACCATAAAGTGCCTCAAGTGGCCAATCTTGGGTGGATTGGCCAAGGGTATTGAAGATATATTTATGTGGTTTTCTCAGGTTTGGGATTCCATGTTGTGTCTAGGCTTTGATCTATGTGTGCATGTTTGTGTTTATCTCTCTCCCACATTTGTAAATATAACATGGTATCAAATCCTATGTAAGCCTAGAATCTCTGGCGACTGTGGCCTGTGATAATGAGAGCCTTCGGTTCATATCAACACTGCAAAAGTGGAGTTCTCAAAAGCAACAAAAGTATGGATTACCATGGTTTATGAGAATGCCATTGCTTGAGAACTTCTCCATGATGTATCAAATTAAGAGAGCTTTGTCATTTGTTGGGAGCTTGTGTTATGGCTTGTGTCCCAAGGTTTGGTCTAAGGAGATATATCATATGGCATGATTCATCTTGAGTAGGGAGATTGAGAGGCATGTAAAGAAAATCAATTGGACTAAAAGAATACAAATATAAGAATGGGCATGGTAGATGTGCAATGAGATTATTGATGAATGATGTGCCAATTTCATATAGTTGTGTGTCAACTATGGAAACTCGAAGTTTATGCCTTGTAGTAGGATCATAAGTGATGTGATTATAAACTATTGAAGGAATTTCCTTGATTGTGGAAGCTACCCAGGAAAAAGTTATGTCATGGAAAAGTGATGCATGGAGTCCTAAATAAAATGCATGATAGTAGTAAGGGACATTTTAATGCATTGGATGACTGTGAGAATATGCAATGGTTCTTCATCTATGGTTAGGGTTTTACATTGCCACCATCGTCACATCACTTTTGATCAAAGCCTAATGCTACTAAGGATCTCATGATCTAGAGGATGAATCAAAAGGATCCTTTACAACTTGTGTGAACGTCAAATCCCATGCAATATGCACCTCTTTGGAGGCCAAAATCTAGTCAAGAAAGGATCCCAAGGATTGAAAAAATGGAAGACGCTACCCAGCTTGAGATTGAGGCATTTTTCTCCCTCGTTAAGTTCTCAAGTTGAATAAAATAAGGCATACCCAACAAAGCCATTTTGTAAAATGACTGGAATGCATCTCATAATTGGATCTCCCATCCTCAAAGCTAAGAAGAAAATCTCTTGTCCCATCAAAGCATGCACTAGTTGGAAAGTTTACAAGCCTTTGGCCTAATCCAAAGAGATGTGGAAACATGGGTTGTAGATCATTGGGCCCCTAAGATTCAAGGTCAAGTATATCTATTTGCATCCAGTTGAGGTTATTTTGTGTTTCTTTTTGTCAGTGGGGAGGAATGTGACTTGTTTTTTTGCTCAAGACTCGATTTCATGGGTTCCATGGTGATGTATCTGTGTATGTTGCCATTTGGTTTTAATCTAGAGGAGGAAATTAATGTAGCTCCCATATGGGTTAGGTTACCTCATATACCTCTGTTTTTTGGGGGATGATAGCACTCTTAGAGATATTGAGAATAATTGGGGTCGGTATTGGCTGAGCATAATGAAAAGGAAATGTGTTCTTTTGCATGCACATTTATGTCAAGGTGGACTTGGAGAAGGATCTTCCAAAGGCTTTGAAAATCAATATAAATGGGTGGAGCCTCCACCAAACCCTAGATTATGAGCATACTCCTTTTAAGTGTATTGCATGTCACACTTATGGGTATTTTGTCCAAAAATGCCAAAAATACAAGAGGAAAAATCTCCCCAAAAGCATCTACCAAGTGAAGAATATGAGTTCATGTTGGTTTAAAGCAAGCACAAAAAATCCCAATGTAAGGGGTATTCAAATTCACCCCAAGAAGAGCCACCCAATACAAGCAATAACAAATTTGAATTTTTGGGGAATCTAGATGATATGAAGAAGAAAATGAAGCAAATGAGAAACTACTAGCATATTTAATGCATTTTGAAGGCGGATTAGACCCATCCAAACTTGAGCCTCTAATCAATGATGGGGGAGTAGTGTAAGAATATGAATCAAGGGAAACAGAGGAGGAAGAAGAGGAAATAAAGGAATCATAGGACGAAGAAGAATTGAAAGAGAAGGTTGTGGAGAAAGAACTCACAATTCCAGTGTCACATTCTCATTTTCCTAAGCCATTTGAATCTATTTCCTTGCTAGAGTTCTAAATAAAGTTACTCATCCCTCCCATCCTCTCACGAGTGAAAGGAAATCCATTTGAGACCATAAAGAATGAGGCAGAATCGAATATATGTTCGGGCCAACAATCAACTCTTGATTTCTTGATTAGTGAGGGGGTATTTGGTTATTGTCATTGGCTATGTATTGTTTCTGCATTATTCTATGCAATCAATTTGTATGAATCTATCCTTGTCATGAATATGAAATGAAAATTCTTTGTAGGAAAGCTCTTCTCTTCTCCCAGCTCTTTGGTGGGAGATAAAAAGCTCTTTAAGACAAGATATTCACTCTTGAACATTGTATTATCAAGTTGATCGGTTAGGTCATAACCTTTTTTAATACAAACTTTAGTCAATTATGCAAAAATAAAAATAATAAAATGCATGATAGTAGTGACATCGAGATTGAGTTCTTTTTTTAGTTTTAAGATAGGTCATTTACCTATGTAAAGGGAATATTATTATAACACTAATTGGCATGTGTACCCCTTCATTGTTTGATCACCTGTAAAGATTTATTAACACTTGGAGTGAGCTATGTGTTAGTTTAAGGCTCTGGAAGTGGACCATTATTTGGCTATAGACCATTTGATGATAAAATTAAGGAGGGGTATGGCATAATAATCTTATATTCCTAGATAAACTTAGAGGGGGGCAGGTTTTCATCCCAATTCAAGATTATAGAGGGACTGTTAGGTTTATCCTTGACTCGGTCAATAATATACAATAGGTGGTTTAACATGGCACACTATTTTAGCCCATGGTATTCATGTGACAATGACCTATTTAAGAGGCTCATCATCTATAATGTAAAGTGCCTTAAGTGACTAGTCTTGGATGGATTAGCTAAGGGTACTAAAGATATATTTGTGTTTCTTCATAAAATTCTCGCAGGGTCTGCTTCCCTAAAGATGAGCATGGTTTATGCTCGAAACGTTGGTTTCAAATTCTTAATGCAATGAAAAATCCAAAAGATCACAGACAATTCATATAACTATGAAATCCTGAATAAACTTATATATTTTTGTGGTTTTCCTGGGTTTGTATTTCCATGTTAGATCTAGTCTTTGATCTACGTGTCCATTAGATTGTATGGTATGGACTCTATAAAGGCTTATCTTAACCAATAGTTTGACCATTGGGAAAATAATGCATGGTGGCATTGATCTCTCTCCTATTAGTGTAAAGTTTAACACAACTTCCTTTAAACATTTTTTTTTATCATCCTCAACTCTTGGCCCTCCTGGAATATATATTCCAACTAATTTGACATCATCAATTAATAGTTTCAATCAAGAGATTACCAACCTAAATCAACAAATGAATTATGTAGAGATATGTTGTAGCCACAACAGATCCCATCTTGTTCAAACAATATGGGAGCCCCTATTGAAATTTTTGTTTATTTACTAAGTTTATTTTTCTTGAAAGCACTTTGTTTCTTTGTTTAAGTTTGGTTGAAGTTTTCTTAATGATGTTTCAAAATAAAATCTGAAACAAATCGAGCCTTTCGTACTTCCGATTCACTTAATCAATTTAAGGAACAATTAAGTTGGTAGTCTAAAGTCGCGAAAATCATATGTCTACAATAGTGATCCTGACATTCTGACTCAAACTTCTTTTACTTTTATTTGTTAATATCGGCAGTTAGAAGTCAGTGACAAATTCCTCAAAATTAATTTAAGTTTTTCGACTTCCCGACTCTGCTTCTTTTTGTTTGAACATCGGCAGTCGGAAGTCGAGGAATCTATCATTTCAATTTTGATTTCACTCCCGACCTCCAACTCCTGAATTTTTTGAACTTCTGATCAATTGTGGAAGACGGTAGTCGGAAGATTATCAACCTGTGTATTAAGTTTATCTCTGACTCCCGACTCTTTCCAACTTAAGGTAATTTGCGGAAGTCGGGAGTCGGGACATTAATAGCTTTTTTGTTAAATTCATCTCTGACCCCTGACTCCTGACCTTTTCCAATGATCATGTACTACGGAAGTTAGAGGTCGGGATGTTTTGGCCTTTACATCAATCCTCCTCTCGACTCCCAACTCTCGACTTTTCGGAGCTCCACACTAGCATTTCCACTTCACATTCAAAATTTATGATCTCATACGTGCCAAAATATTTTGAAATATGGGCTTAATTAATCAAATCATTAGGCGATTAAACGCTAACCGTCGATTTTGGGGCAATTATATTGAAATTTATGAGCCATTGATGTGGTCATAATCCAGGGTTTACTTAATAAAAATTTGAATTCTTTGGCCATTATAACATAGTGAACTTGAAATTCGATGTCTCAGATCTTCCTATTTCTACGAGTAAATTGCATCAATTCATTCGAATAGTTTCATAATTTAACATGTATTTATCATTGCGATTCAATTTTTATAGATTGTTGATGTTTTGAATTTTAATTGTAGTTTTTTGTCGTTCGCAGGACTACCCCTCTTTCACCATGGCCAAATGAACCAGGTCTAAAGCTATTGCAGAAGAATTGAAGCTAAAGGACCCTAATTTCGACTTTTATTCAGACACTGATGCACGGGTCGCTGGCATGTTATGCCTAGATTGGGCCAGGATATACAACATCTTCGACGGGGATGACTTCTCAGAGTTCAAGAAGGAGGCCCCGATTTACCAGAACATAAGCAATTCCCAATTTCATGCTATCGTTGGATGGCCCGTAGTCATGCCATACACCGACATGGTGAAATGGATGATAGACCATGCAAACATCCCTACCAACACGTTCAAGGATGCGAACCAGGTGGTTATGCTTTGTTCAAGCTGGATACCTTTGCCAGGATTTATGCTTTAAAGGCCCCGTAGCAGCTACTCACCCAAGACTTCATAAGGGCATTCGAGAGGAAGTATGAACTTGATGTTCTACTTAAAACATGGATGGCTGACCCTAGCACCTTCATCCTGAAGCCAAACAGGAAATATCCAATTGTCTTGCTTAGAAAGTCGTATTAACTGTTCACGACCATGTTATGCCGATTATATGCGGAATATACATGTCAATATTTCAAATTGGAATGGGTTCTTCTGGCCCATTACATATCTACTACAAGTAAAATCTTCAACTGGGCTCAAATATTTTTTGTTACTTTCAGGGATTCTATTTTCCAGGCACAAAAGACATCGGCTATGAAAAGGCCGAAAGTTCTATATGCCTACATACCTGATAGATATTTTATGTGTTGCCTTTGCTTACCCTGCTATGAGCTGGTATTGGATTAGGGAAAAGCCCCCTATCCATATTTGTTGCTCAATTCTCTGGGAGGACAATTACACTCCTTGTATTTATGGTGCTTGTGATAAATTTATCAGTGTTGTGTATTTTTCCATCTTCAAGAAAAATTCACCTAGGGTTCCAGAGGATGCCATCTCCTTGATTTCCACCATGGGAGACTGGTATTTTGGAGAATATTTCACCTACATCAGAATTTGGGGTAGCAAATAAGTTCACCTGTTACCAAGGATTTTTCCCAACATCATGATTATGTCGGAGGTGGATTTTCAGACAGTTTATGATAGATTTCATGGTCAATGCCATTCTTCAAAGAGGAGGGCTTAGCCTAAGTTACCTTTATATATTAGGCATATGACTATTCATAATGCAACTCATGGCATCACTCTTTCCAAGGAATTTGACCGATTAAAACTAGCTTTCGTAGAAAAAAGAATGCATGACCCCAAAGGCCTTATAGCAAAACACTTCATGCATGCTCACTTAAAAAGTACTCGTGTACATGAACTATAGCCTAATGATTCTTTGTATCAGAATGTACATAGATTTGAGGAAGTGCTTAGTAAATTGGCTAATGCAAACCCGAGAATTCTTGTGCATGAGGCACATAGGCAGTAGAGACTCAGGGCGATGGAAGAAATAAATAGGATTTTCCAATAGCATCAAGATGCTACTAGGGAAGCCATGGAAGCTGCAAACAAATCCATAGTGTTAAGCTTAGCTTCATCTCATCCCAATACACAAAAATAATTGGATAAGAAGCAAAGAAAACAACCTATGACAAATGTTCATCCTACTAATCCCATCCAGAATCTCAGTCTTCTCATACAACAGACTCAAGCTCTTTAAAGTAAGTCATCTGCTTATACTCATTCTATTTATGATATTACCTTTATTCCTATAGTACTCCCAAATATAGTTGTTAAGGTTGAAAAGCCACCTAAGTTAATTGTCAACCCTCCACTCGATACATCTAGTAGTGACATCATTGATCTGGAGAAGGAACAACATGTAGAAGTAATCAATCCTACACCATTAGTCCAAGAACCTTCACAAACATTTGCTATGGACCCCATTCAAGTTGTTAATGGTAATATTCCTCATCCATCTCTAGACAGTGGCTTGTCAGAAGTGCCTACTGTCAATGATCCCATTCAACAATCCACTTCTAATTCACCCCGTAATCTATCTCCTACCCCCAATCCTCCTGATGCAGCTACTCAATCCTCTGATCCACCTACTCCAGCTGCATTAAATGCTTTGGTGGATCTTATCACTTCACAACAGCCCTCAACTTCTCAATTAGACGCTCTAACCACCTCAAAATGTTACTTCCTTACAGTGTCAAACTAATGCCCCTCCCGTTCAATCCACTACACTTACCTCTGCAATTTTTCCTACAACTTCTTCTCAAATGGACCCACCATTATCCCAAAATCCATCTTAGTCAACAGTTGTTACTACCATCCAATCATTGCCTGTAATTCACTCTACGGAACTTTTAGTTGCTACAGTTGAAGACTCAATACATTTTGGTGAGGACGTTGTAGTGATACTGGGAGACTATTGTTTCAACAAAAGGAGAAAGGAAATTCTAAGAAAAACTCCCAAAGGAAACACTTAAGGTGAAGTCCAAGTTGGGCAGGTTCCAAATTAGGCTATATGGAAACATGCAACTGATGATCCTTAGAGGGAAGCAATAGAAGTTGCTGCATCAATGGGAGCCTTTGTTGGAGCTAACTTTGACTCTGTGTCTACTTTGAACCAAGCATTGGAAGAAGAAAAGGCCAAGAATTTGGCATTGCAAACTAAGAAAGAATCCATTCACCAGAGTTGGACTAAATAGGTAGAGGACCTCAAATCCCAACATCATTCACTTGTGCAAAACTTGCAAGCTCAAATTCACCAACTATCACAACAATAGGTGATTTCAGAAACTAAGGTAATTGAACAAACTACCAGCTTGGTTGATCTTCAAATGCAAATTGAACAGTTGAAAGACTCAAATACCTTTTCTGATTTCTTTAAGATAAATGTACACGAATTTAAGGATGAATCCAGTTCCTATAATGACAAGTTAAGGCAGACTCGGACCTTATATTTTCAATGTCTTAATGAAATCCAAGATGATTTCAATTCCTTTGGGAGTCTTTCAGATATTCTTGTTGATCATATTGACAAGTAGAAAAAGGCACATTCATCTTATGAACAGTTATGTGAATGGAAAGCTCACTTGAAAAATGATCCATGGACCTTGGCTTGTTTAGACTCAGTCAAATTAATGAGAACCTGGATTTCGATTAAGTCTTGGGGTTTGGTTTGTGATGAGGTGGCACATATGATTGAGAAGGGCCAAAAAATATGTGCTAGGCAATGGATGTTGACAGACAACCACATGGAAAGCATGGAAATGCCAACTTTTACCGAGTTGGCAAATTCAATGCCAACAAACCCGAGGATCACTGAGGTGGACGAACAGAGAAATCAAATAGCAGAGATGAATCAAGATGCTACTCAACTGGACATCTCATTGTTTAGGTCATTTATTTCGACACTTGGTCAGTTGGCAACCATGTTGCAAGGATTCCTTGATTCTTGGTCCAAGATCCAAGCTAAAGAAGTCAAATCTTACTTATGCAAGGCTCAATTACAACTCGAACACGCTAGTGATCCCAATGTCACTGAAATGTGGAATATTTACTCTAAATGGAAAGATTATGTAACCAATCCAGATCGAGCTAGTTAGTGTTTTCTTGCTTAGATCTAGGAACTTGATCCTTCTTTTCAAGATCTATCTTTTCCATTGAATTGTATTTATATGGACTTCATAGAGGCAAAAAAAGGGGGGGAGGAACTACTAAAGTAATTTCTTGTATTAGACTTTGTGGAATGCTCTATCTCTCTGAGAACAGTATGTGATTTTTGCACGCTTGTTAATGAAAGATGGGATGTTGCCTGCATTTGGTTCCAACACATGATCAAATGGAGTTCGATCGATTTGGTTATGTTATATTTCATGTTATTTAGTGTATAATTCATCTCAGATGTTAGTAATTGCAGTAAGATGAACTATCACTCTTAATGTTTTCTTTGGATGAATTGTGATAATAGGTCAATTTGAATGTTTTAATTTTTTTTCTGCTTATGACATATTTTTCTTGTGAATTACTAACATTTTGAGATACTGACCATATAGTTTGACAAAATAATAGGTTTCATTAATTTAGATGTTTTGTTTTGCAATCTTAAACTAATATAAGTTGATTGATGTTTCATTTTGACTGTTATCAGTGTATGTTCAATAGATAAACATGAAGATTTTTCTTCTTGATTTCTTTTGTTATATTCCATTTTTAGAAGCAAAATCTAATAAATTAATTCTAACTTTCCTCGAGTAGGTTTTCCTTAATGAGCTGCGAGTCTGAGACTTCACCAGATTTTATTAGATTTTCCCACAATTAGGCATTTGTTCTTTGTAACCAATAAGTCTTCTTTGGGAGAAAAACCACAAGGCTGATGGATGTAGCTAGGGTTTTGCCCCTAGCTTGTGCAAATGAGCACCTACTAAGGAGAATGGACTCCTTAGTAGCAGTTCAGTAAATATAAATTATTAAGCTAAAACAAAGATATAAACTACTCTAAACATGTGCATGAAACATAAACAAAAGATGTAAATAATGGCTTTTTTGTATTAATGTTACCTTCAATGTGAAGGTTGATGAAGCCCTTGCAATGTCCAAGAGGGTTGCTCCAAGCTCCAATGTGCTCCTTCTCTTTCTCCAATGGTGGAAATGGGCCAAAAGGGGCTCTCAAGGTGAAAGTGGCTCAATGGTGAGCTAGGGTTTCAAGAGAGATTTTGGCAGAGTAAGGGTGCTTATGATTGTGGATGTGGAATAAGGGATCTCCATCACCTATTTATAGTTTTTTGGTGGTGGAGTGCTGACCCATGGTTTTAGGAAACACATGGTTTAGGGCAGCTGTATAGGGTTTTTTTCTCTTTTTCCTCATTATTTTATATTTTATATTTCCTTTTTAGGGGATTTTTGCTATTTTTGGAGGAAAAGGGGGTTTTTTAGCCTTTTTGAGGCTATTTTGAGGGTTTTGTGGCCTTTTAGAGGCATTTTAGTGGGATTTTTGGGGTTTTTAAGGGAAATATGGTAGGAAAATGGACAAATGAGCCATATAATGTGGTAGATGAGGTAGTGAACACTTTTTGGGTGTTAATAGATTGCCCCCTGATGTGCGAGGGAAAGAGCTCATCGTATGGCCGATGGACATCATAAGTCATGAATGGTTTTCCTGGGGTGTGGAGATAAGAGAAGAAACAAACTGAAGCCCGGAACAACGATCCCGAACAACTGCAAGAACTAAAAGTACATAACCTCAATAATGGATGAGGAATCATCTGATCATATGGACGAGGCGGGCATACCCATGCTCGTATCAGGATATAACAATAACAATGGGGTCCAAAAAATGGGGACCTGACATATACATGACCTCAAAAACTGAATGAGGAATAATCTCAATATATGGACGAGGCGGGCATACCCATGCTCGTATCAAGATACATAAACAGAACTGTGAGGCCCGAAAAGGGGGACCTGTAAGATACATAGCCACTGTGTACATCATAAGAGTCCAGAGGGGACACAAAATCTGGGACATACTGCTGAGCTGATCATGTGGTAACTGAAGAACTGGTGCACTGGAACATCAACAATGCAGCTGACTGGGGTACTAGAGGAACTGATGAGCTGCTGGATCATAATGACTGGGAGCCATAACCTCGATGGTACACTAAGCTGGAACTGAAATGGGTACTCAAGGAAGCATAGAACTGGATGGCTTCCGAATACAAACGCCAACGCAGCCCGGACATCCACGGGAACATACAACTGGGCGTTCCGAAATGACTCACCAATGTGCTAGAGTCGGGGGAAATCCGGGGTCTTCGACTAAAAACTGATGGGATATAATCCTACGTGATCCTCAACGATGCGATCAAGGTGCTGAAGTCGAGCATGTGAGGAACAACCACTCGGAGAGGCAATGAGGACTCCTCTCAGAATGATCCGTAGGCACTTACCACAGATGGTGATAAGTCCAAGGCGTAGGGACCTCTGGGCCTATCCTCTGGAATAGAGGAGCTGTCGTCGACAGAGGGAGACCTGCAACTATCAAGGCAATGATGTTTCCTTGACAGAAGCGCGAGGTGGAGAACCGAAATGTGATAGTACTGGTGGCAGGACTGACAAACTGTGGGGGGACAACTGGGCAAGTAGAGTGGGTGGACTCAAACTTCCTTTGTTCAGAGTATGATAATGGGAATGATCTGGCAGCATATGAAACTGACTGCGGGGAAGGGATCATAGCTGTATTGGATCTGGGAGGGTGACTGGTCTGAGGGAGACTCAAGCGGCGATAAAATGGCAGGAGACTGCAAAATACTCTGAACAAAGGTGACCTGATTGGGGGTGTTGCCGAGATGATCGATCATAGTGCCAGGAGGCACGGGAGGAGACTTCTTCATGGGTTAAGGGACTAGAAGAAGTTTGTGTAAAATGATACTGTCGTGTGGATTTTACGAGCCCAGGACAGTTCATGCTCGTGGTTGTTTTCAATTGTAAAGGAGTCTGAAAGCGATAAGAAGACTCTGAAATGATGGAATGGTACTGTCGTGTGGATTTTACGAGCCCAGGACAGTTCATGCTCGTGGTTGCTTTCAATTTTAGAGAGTCTGAAAGCAAATAAGAAGACTCCAGGGGGTTGCTTTTTCGTAGATTTAGTCTCCAAGGCCCAAAGAAGCATAAAAGGATGCAATGAAGAACTCTTCTAGCCGGTGTGACTAGAGTATTCCTTTTTCGTAATTAATCTACCAAGTCCGGAAAAGGGTTAAACTTATACCAGATAGACGCCCTTTCAGGTACTTTAACGAGCATGAAAGGAAGCAAGATTGCTCGGCGATCTTTTCATTCTTTTAGGAGTCAGAAAAGAGCTTAACGGAAACTCCCTAAGTGCCTTTTTCGTAAAGGACTTGTCCGGCCCGAAAAAGGGATAAAATTATACCGAACAAAAAGAATGGCCAGGCAAGGAGGAAGTGTTCAATCAAGGAACAGTAATGATGACCAAGAACGAGGGTAGTGGGGAACACTGGTGGGCTTCCTTGCGGGGTGGATGAAATGGTGGCAAAATAACGAAACATTTGCAGTGTGACAGGAGTGAATGGCTCATGTACAAAAGTGGAACAATCCGATGGCGGCCGATGTGGTGCGCAAACCGAGGCAGCAAGGTGTCAGGACACAATGTTGAAATTGTACCAAGTGAGAGCGAGAAATGATCTCAAGCATCATCACGAGCTCGAAAAAATGAATCCGACGATATAAAGGGTGTCAAAAATGGATAACGGCCGATGTGGCACGCAAACCGAGGTGATGGGGGCATTTTGGAAAAATGCCCCAAAAATCTGGAGGTGAGAGTGAGAAATGATCTCAAGCATCATCACGGGCTCGGAAAAATGAATCCGATGATATAAAGTCTATAAAAAATGGGCTATGGCCGATGTGGCATGCAAACCGAGGTGACAAGGTGTCGGGACACAATGTTGATATTGGTCCTGGTGAGAGCGAGAAATGATCTCAAGCATCATCACCGGCTTGGAAAAATGAATCCGATGGTGCAAATGGTGCGAAAAATGGAGGTCGTAAGGACTCCGGAATGGTTAAAGGAAATAACTAGGTTAAAAAATGGTTGCAAATATACAAGTGACACGTGACCTCAAAAATGGTTGAGATCACAAATGTGAAAAAGTGAGCAGGGTTAATGACCTGCCCCCAGGGTCGAGGGAATCTATTATGCCCCTTGACTCAGAGGTGTCAAGGTGGCGCTGTTTCTGACGAACGGGGGGTACATCAGGCCATGTGTCAATGTGGTGCTCTATAATGGCGGGGTCAAGACCGGGCATCTCGGTATAGGACCAAACAAAGACGTCACGGAATTCTCGGAAGAGTTTTCTGTACTCCTCAATCTCTTGTTCACTGCAGGAGGCTCCTAAGGCAATGCATTCATTGACGCCAGGGGGGTCAGAGATATCTATATGGATGACGGGTGAGATGTTGGCCATGTTACCCTCCTCGAAGGCGTCAGGAGCAGGAATAGGGTCCTTGAACCAGTCGACCTTGGTGGGGAGGAAGTCTTTGGACTCAACTGTGAATTGGGTAGCTGTGCTAGAGGAGGATTCTTCTGGGATAAAATAGGAACGGTGGTGCATGTCATCCCAGGGGTAATCCGGGGCAGTAAGGGCCTCAAGAACTTCCTCATCAGTACGGAAAGTTTGCGTCGTCAAATCGGTTGACGAGGGGATAGTGGTTGAAGAGATCATATAAATGGTGTTAACCTCTCCTGAAGGGGAGGAGACCGGAGGGTGGATCTCCTCAATGGTGGGTGGTGCCGTCTCAAGATCCAGATTGTTCATCTCATAGAGAGCCGCTCTGTAATTTGGGAGATCGGGACAATGATGTGAGTAATGCCCGTAAATACCGCATATGGCGCAGGGGTGGTTGGTACGTAGGGATTTATCCTTAGGCTTGGGAGTGGGGTTTAGTTCGACAGTTGGGATGTTGGGGTCATCGTCGAGCATCTGCATGTGCTTTTGCAATGCTAGTAACTGTGGGCATTGGTGGGTCGCATGGCCCAACTCGTCGCACAGTGAGCATTTGGGAGGAACACGAAATACTGGAGGGTTTTTGACTGTCTTGGGAGGTGGTACAGCAGTGTAAGGTTGTGGACCTCTGCCCCCAGTGGGTTTGGGAGTAGGAGGGGGAGTCGTGGAGGACGAAGGGGTAGAGACACCAGGAGGTGGCTGAGAGGTAGTAGCCATGGGTTGCACCGGTTGGAGGACGACGTCTGGTGTCGACGGGCAAACGGGAGGCGAAAGATACCATACGGGTAATCCCAAAGTTAACCCAGGGAGGCTAAGGGTAGCCATGACCGGGGCGCTTACTACTCCCGATGGAGGGACTAGGAAGGGGATCGTATGGATAGGTGTAACACCAATGTGGCTAGGTACCAATGGTGGTTTAGGCAACAAGGGTGGTTGATTGTTAGGTGGTTGGTTGTCGTGGGACAAGGTACATAAGTCAGACACTTCGGGCGTAGATGACGGGGGAGGAATGGATTGAAAGGTGGAGGTCATCGACGCGTCTGAGTAGACTCCAGGCCCCGTAGAGGAAACAAACGAGGTGGTGGCACGAGAAACAGGTTGTTCAACCATGGGGAGAACATTTTCAGGTGCCGCGGGAGCACTGGGATCATAGTAGGTGAGTTGGTCAACCTTGACCACGTGTCCCTCATGGGGGAACATCATGGTGCGAAAGACGGAAGAGGCAACGGCCCGCATGGCATACATATAGCTGCGGCCAAGTAAAAGGTTATAATCCAATTGGGCATTGATTACCTCAATGTCAATGAGTACAGTTTTGCCACCCAACTGGACGCGGACATTGGCTAGGAGGCCTTGGGGCTGAGCCGAACGACCGTCGTAGGCGCGTAATGCAGTGGTGGACTGCTGGAGAGTGGGGGATCCCAACTTCTGCCACACGAACGTAGACATGACGCATGTGGAGGCACCTTCATCGATAATGCATCGATGGATGACAAGATTCCGAATGGAAACAGAAACTTGGAATGCTAAGGTGGAAGGCAGGCGAGGTTCAGACTGGTCTAAATCAAATGCCATCAAATTCGAATCATTGGGGTCAATCCCCCCAATGGCGAAGAGTAAAGTCTTATGCTGGGAAGGGCAATTATTCAAGACTTCTAACGCAGACATGGCTGCGGGAGATTGGGCTAGGTCGTCTACAGTGTTGTAGTTTGACGCAGCGCGCGCATTGGGTTTATTGTTGATACGGCGAAGTGGGAAACGAGGGGCTTTGGGAGCGCCATCTAGTGGAGGTGGAGGTATACGTAACGCCTGATCAGTGGGATGGGCGTTAGTGGGTTTATCAGTGGGAGGTGCTTCAGTGGTGGAGACATACTGGTTCCGACGAGTCTGGAGGTTGACATCAGCGGATGACATCATTAACAAGTGGTGAGTTCCCGAGTCAAACATGGGTTGATCGGGAGCAGCGTACGTGATTTGCTGTTGGGGTTGCATGTTGGCTTGAGGGGGAGCCAACGGCTGAGTGTTCACGACACCATGGGTTGGTAATGGGTTTTGCAGCACCAAAGGTGTCTGCTGAGGTTGAGGGGGGTTAGGTGGCGCCTGAGGAGCTGCATGCCCTTGGCGGTGGGCATCGTCAACCCAGAGTTGCCTAGCTCGCTCCAAGTGTGGGTAAGCATGCGTGTAGTGGCCATAGACCCCGCAAATAGAACACGGGTGGTTTGTTCGCAAATTGGGGTTTTTAGCCTGCTTAGGCGGGCGATCAGGGTTTTGGTTAGCAGGGGCTGCATTATTATTGTCGGGGGGATTCGCCAGTTGACCAGCTTGGTCTGCAGGTTGGTTGTTACCCCGATTACGGCCCTTGCCGCGGTTTTGTTGACCCTGGTTGCGTTGGTTGTTTTGGTTTTGCTACGGGTTTTGTTGGGCGTAAACTTGCCCTTGGGTAGCAGGTGGATTCTGAGGTTGCGCAGGTGCGGGAGCAGGCTGCGGTGGATGATATGTAGGTGGAGGCTGCGCAGGTGCAGCAACTTGAGGAGGTTGCTGATATGGTTGTGGAGCAGGTTGTGAGTTTGTCGCAGGGGCTGCCTGTGGTGGATAATAAGCGAGTTGGGCTTGTGAAGGTGCAGGAGCTGGGGCAGCCTGCTGGTGGTAGTAAGGCTGAGGTGCGACCGGGGGAGCGTAAGCAGGAGTCGCATGAACGCAACACTGAGGTGGACATGAGGGTCCATGGTGGTGGTGGTGTGTCAGGGGAGCATACGAGTTGGTTGCTCTAGACTGTGTGGTAGCCCACGAAAGGTCAGGGCCAGGTTTAGGATGTGTTATGGAAAATGGTTGGGGATGCGAAGAAACACGGCCAATGATGCCGTCTGCAGCGTGGGATGCCCCCGGTGCATCGTGCGTGGAGGGGTCTCCGCGAGGGGTGTCAGGTATAATGGTATAAAGGTAACCCGACTGGGCGTAAATGAGGTCGAACTGTTGGGCCTTAAGGATGGCCTCTTCTTTAGACTGGGGTCTTTCTAATGCCACATCCTTAGCGATGACAGGGAGAAGGGACTTGAGGAACCAATCTAGGAAGATACGGTCGTCTAATTTGATCTTGCATAAGCTACGGCGTCGACGCCACTCATGGATGTGGTCCGTGATGTGGGTAGCCGTGTTTTGTTTACAAGATAGAAGGATCTCAACGCCCGCGTCATAGCGGACAGGTAACTGGAAGAACTGCAGGAAGGTCGAGGCAAGGGAAGCAAAGGTGGCATGGGTCCCATGGGGTTGCTCGATATACCACTTAGCTGCAGAGCCAGTGAAGGTGCGCTGTAGGAGACGGAGGCGAACAGAGTCGTCCACTATGGAGTTGGAGGAACACCATAGATGGAAAGACATGATATGGTTTTGTGGGTCCTCACCGGCCTTGCCCTCGAACTTAAGGATGTCAGAGGGGAGCTTGGTAGGCATATGAGGCCACGCAGGGTCGTGGCGGATAGGGTCGTTGGTCAATCTGGCCAGGTCAGGTAGGTTGAGGCTAGCCATGAATGGCAAACTGGAAGAAGGATGTGACACAGTAGTGGGTTGGACCAAGTTGGGGCCAATGCCCCCAAGTGGAGGGACAGGATTTGGGATGGTGCCCCCAAGTGGGGGAACTAAGGTGGTGGAGGATGGTCCAACACCACCATGGGTAGTGTGAGCCACTGATGTAGTGGGGATAGGGATTCCCGCTGCGGGAATAGGTACCGTGAGGGGAACGGTAGATGGGGGTCCCATGGAGGGCATACCCAAAACAGGTGTAGTAACCGGTGAAGTGGTGGATGTGCCACCAATGGTCCCTATAACAAAAGGAGTGGAAGTCGTGCCAGCCATGGGGCTAGTGGGGGCAGTGTAAATAGGGTTCTCAGACTCTTCGTCAGAATCAGAGGTAAAGTAAGGAGCGTCAATATCTGGTGACCCTATGTCGCTGACGAGTGGAGTCAAGCGACAAGGCTCTAGATCTGTGATGAGTGGTATCAACGGATGATGATCGGAATCTATGACGGGTGGTGTCAAGAGAACCGTGCTGTGGGGGCTCGCCCCTGAGGCGCCGAGAATGTCTCGGGGACTCAATGGTGACAGATGGTGTCAAAACTATGTGGGTTGAGGTGAGTATAAAAACAGCTCAGAAAATCCTAATGCAACCGAGTGTGCAGAAGGAGAGCTAAAAAACAAGGCACTCAGGCCAACAACCAACTCAAAACACCCACTACAACAGCTGTGCTACAATAGGTGGAGTAACAACAAAGATGGTTAGAATACCAACAAGCAGCAGGTTTCCTAGAAACATAAAATGGTGGACTCACTAGACCAAAGGGAGGTAAAGGAGCATGCAAACACCTAACTAAAAGTATTCTGACTCAACTAAACATATCCTCTGCAAGGTGATGAAATCCAAGTCAGACAATATGAGTAGGAAAGCCAAGTGGCTATGATATCCCCCTACCGGGAGAGACACCGGGTAGTCAATCCTAGAAGAATGGCAACTAAGATACCCCGTTCATGACACGTCCAGAAAGGTGAATTTGTCGTTTAGTCCGTTGACCGCAATACCCCTATACAGGGCTATCCCGCGAACCGCGAAAGGTAGCCCTTCGGTTACTGAATGGAGTGCGATATTCCACTCAGGCCTCCGGAACCAGTCTCCCGACTTCAACCCTCCTAAGGGAGAGGCCCTCTGATAAACTGGTCGTGACCGTGCCAAAAAGTACTAGAGGATTTTGGTTCCCTATTTGGACAACAACTATGTCTCAAGTGTAAGTGACCGAGGGGTGTTATTGGAAGCCTATCCCCCCGATCCTACCTAACTACAATGATTCTTTTGTGTTCCCCAAGTGGGGTTAGAATGTTGGTTTAGTTAGGTAATTTTTAAGGCTCACTTGAATTATGTGACAGAGTGTGTGCTCGTGAGGTGATGAACCCAAAATAGAAGTGCCACAAGGGGGGCAACTTCCAACTATCAATAATACTGAAATTGAAACTTTCACTTGCAAAATTTTCTGATTTAAAAATGCTAAAATTTTAAAAGAATTCTGTAAAGGGAACAGAAATTAGGTTGCAGAAAGGCTGTAAGGAAGTGGAACTGCAGGTAGGACAGAGGGCTGTTCAGATGCAGAAAAGATTGCCGCAAAAGGGGTTGGGCTCAAAACAGGAAAAAATGCAGAAATCAGACCGCGGGTCTGTGGCAAATCAGAACAGGCAGACCGCGGGTTTGAGGAAAACAGACGCAGTCAGGTCACGGCTTTCGGGCCAACAGACGCAGTCGGGACGCAGGAAATGGGGAAAAAGACGCAGTCGGGTCGCGGCAAAAGGGCTAACAGACGTGGTCGGGACGCGGGAAAATGGCCGACAGGTGCAGTCAGATCGCAGCAAACAGGCTGATTAGCCGCGGTCGGATCGCAGGTATCAGACTTGAATCCGCCGGCAGGGCGTCGGAAACAGTCTGAGAGCCGCGGTCGGGTCGCAGGTAAGGCCCTGAAAGACGCGGTCGGGACGCGACTGCAGAGGGAAAAAATGCGATGTACGGCGGCCGAAAGGGACAGGCGAAAAGGAAATTTTTTTAAAACGGAAACCAGAATTTCAAAATCTAGGGGAGTCGCCAAAACTGTAGCTAGGGTTTTACCCCTAGCTTGTGCAAATGAGCACCTACTAAGGAGAATGGACTCCTTAGTAGCAGTTCAGTAAATATAAATTATTAAGCTAAAACAAAGATATAAACTACTCTAAACATGTGCATGAAACATAAACAAAAGATGTAAATAATGGCTTTTTTGTATTAATGTTACCTTCAATGTGAAGGTTGATGAAGCCCTTGCAATGTCCAAGAGGGTTGCTCCAAGCTCCAATGTGCTCCTTCTCTTTCTCCAATGGTGGAAATGGGCCAAAAGGGGCTCTCAAGGTGAAAGTGGCTCAATGGTGAGCTAGGGTTTCAAGAGAGATTTTGGCAGAGTAAGGGTGCTTATGATTGTGGATGTGGAATAAGGGATCTCCATCACCTATTTATAGTTTTTTGGTGGTGGAGTGCTGACCCATGGTTTTAGGAAACACATGGTTTAGGGTAGTTGTATAGGGTTTTTTTCTCCTTTTCCTCATTATTTTATATTTTTTATTTCCTTTTTAGGGGATTTTTGCTATTTTTGGAGGAAAAGGGGGTTTTTTAGCCTTTTTGAGGCTATTTTGAGGGTTTTGTGGCCTTTTGGAGGCATTTTAGTGGGATTTTTGGGGTTTTTAAGGGAAATATGGTAGGAAAATGGACAAATGAGCCATATAATGTGGTAGATGAGGTAGTGAACACTTTTTGGGTGTTAACAATGGAGGCTTAAATTCGTTGGAGGAAATCACCCTAAACGACTGGGAAATAGGAAAATTCATGTGAGGGTTTTCTAAAGTTCTTGGATCAGATTGCTATCCTTTCGTTGACCCCTGAACCTATTCCAACCAAACTAGGGCGTCAACAAGATGCATCTCCATTTACCTCAACATTTTGTCAAATAAAACTATGCATAGTTATTATGATATGGGCAGCATGACTCATGACAAATTTTGTATATAACTCTTCAATAACAATCTTTCATAAAAATTGTCATTGCAGATTTGAAGCTGATGTCTTTTATCTCTAACGACAAAATCTAATAGTTGAGTTTTCAAGTAGCAAGTAACTAAGTCACGTAGCAACATATGGAGAATTTAGTAGGGTCTTTAGGATCTTCATTTGGATAGATAGCTCAACATACTGGAATGTTGAACTCTCCATCTCACTCGTCTATTAGCAAGGTCCATGTTAAATTTCAAACCATGGTAAGTAGATTTTGCGCTTGAAAAATAACCTTAACACTAGGTAGCTGAAAAACTATAAAAAACAATCATAAGCAACTCTTGAATATGTTAATCTACAATTAGAAATATGAACAAAATATAAACTCTCAATCACATATATTTTCTATCAAAGCACACTACAATAGCTCAAAATTAAAACATGCTAACCATCTTAGTGGTCTACTTTAGGTCTCTTCTATATAACAAAATAAACAATGAAGATACAATGCTTGTATACATGATGTGCCTCGGATGAGAGTGTTAAAAACCTAAGCCTAATATCCTAGGTGAGTGCACCCTCATGCATGGATATTGTTGTGAGGAATAATATGTCCAACTGGAGAATACTAAGTAACTACATGCATGTATTAAGCTTATGAAATGGAGACAAATTGATGCATGGCCTCCTTGGGATCTGTGCTCCTTGTAGAATTGTTCAACCTCATCATGCAATGCACCCTTTTCTCTTAAATAACTACTAATTATTTAAATCTAAAACAAAAAAATTATTAATGGCAGTACATGCATGTTGTAAGCATGCATGCGCCCTCTACCAACCTATTTGCATAAAGGTATCACCCCCCCCCCACCCAAAAAAAAAATGGTGTTGCACCTAGCTTCACATGCCTTTAATATTACGCACACATCTTGAGGTGTGGACCTATTTTGCTTAGGTATGGATTAGTTTTCTCTATTGCACTACGAGGAAGGAAAACCAACTACCGAGTAAACAAGGTAAAAATCTAACAAGCCACCCATGATCAAGAAAATGACCTTTTATCCAATATTTTTTTGGCAATAACATGAATATGGTACTTTTTTTCCAAAGAAAAAATAACTTATATTTAATATTTATGACAAAGAAGTCAAAATATACATTTTTATGTCTTAGAAAGACTCCAGACTTATATTTTTCTTTGCATTGTTTGCTTAAAAAAGGCTAAGTCTACATAATACAATCATCATGTAGTGTATTATAGACATGTTTACCTTCAAAAAAATAACATCAATGATACATCTTTCTTGTACTATGAAACTTAGAACTCTCAATGCCTATGAAAGGTCTATAAGAACTTCACCCAAACCAACAAAATGATTACTATGAAGACCATTAATAAAAGTTCCTTTTTGAAGATGAAGAAAGAGTACACCTTTTGAATTATTTTTCAAATAAGGTGCCCACATGCAAGACAAAAACCTATGTAGATAACCTATTTTCCCAAGCATTGAATTCATGGGAAACGTGAAAAAATGATATATAACTTCAAAGGAGACTTTTACGTCTTAGGCAAGGTTCATAATTGGAGGCAAACCCAAATGACTAATGTTGCACTGATAATTTTCCCTATCTATCATTAGCTTTGAATCACCAAATACATGAAGAATTTTTAGCTCTCTTTCCTCTGCACTTTTCAAAAATATCCAAAGAGAATATGATTCAATGTTGTTGTTTGAGCCTTGGCTCGCAACATACTTTAGTATAAGGTAGTTCAATGAGTCAATGAAAAGGACCACCCCTGCTTCGCATATACCTAAATTTCCTTGGTTTGCTCCATCGAAGAAACCCTAAGGTATTTCATGTTTGATACATGACCTTAGCATAATTCTATTAGATCTCTCTTTAGGGATTACTTTATTGACAACCTAGGCCAGTTTAACCTTGTGTGCTACACGTGTCGAAGAGAAATCCATACCTTAGGATGCCATTTGATTTCTAGTCCACCAAATCACATATGTAAACATACAAGGGATATCCCAATAAGCAAATACAATCTTATTATATAAGCATTCAAAAAGGTAATCAACTAAGGTCCTTTTTTCCCATTTATATTTGTCAACAATAGTTTGAGTTACCTTATTCCAAACTACTCTAGAGAATGGACATGCCACAAACAAGTGGTCAACCAATTCATCATTGTTATTGAAAAGTATACATATGCCTACCACTATCCAATTCCTCTTATGCCCACTATCCCAAGTTAAGAGTTTATTTGCAAGGGCCAACCACACGAGTATTTTTGTCTTTAAAGGACAAGACAACTTACAAATTGAAATCTGCCACCAAAATCTCTCGTTACCTAAATCCTCTTCAATTCTTGCAGAGTACCCCAACTTAACTATGTATTCTCAAATTCCCATGTTTTTGGACCATTTAAGTTGGTCTTCCTCTTCACTCAATTTCGTGGTAATGTTTTTTAGAAGATTTACATAGTTGCCCTATTCCACTGCTAAATCGCCATGCAAATTTAGATTGCATGTAGTCTCCCATCCCCATGCCCATATATTTATGTTCAACTATGAGGTTGCATCCCTTAAGTAATATATCCCATGATTATGAAGCACTTATCACAAGTCATTAGTTTATCTGAAATTGACTTTGAACCCATCCAGTGGTCTCCAATCCTTACCTTGCTAACGTTCCCAATTTGCTAGCCTATCTAATTACCAACTATGGGAAAAGATTGTATGATAGCTTTCCAAACTATTGATGCTCCCTAAGCATGTTTTGTTTCCACTCTAAACTATACTTCAATAGTCACCCCCCTTAAATGCTTAGATTTCATGACTCTTCCCAAAAGCCATCATTGTAAACTACAAGTATTGAACTGAAATGATAAATATTGTAAAGCATCACTACGCAAAGAAATATTATGATGGGGTAGATCTGCATTGTTGTTTTTAGAACTCAACATTTAAATCCCAACTATTGGATCATCCTCAAGAGATTTGAAGATGCTCGGTGGTTTATAATGATCTCATCCCACTAATAAATATAATCTATAATAGCATATAATCTAGGTTAACTCTTTAAACATTTATTGTATTAATCATTACGTGAGCTTTCATTATGAAGAAGGTGGAGTATCGGCTTCTACGTTTCACTCAATTGAGTACCTTCGTCTCTATTCAAACTTCCTTGGTTCATTTCAATTTCCACTTTTTCTTAAATTTTCCTTTTGGTGTGATGTTCTATTTTAGTGATGATTTTGGCATTCTCCAAGCATATTTGGTAGCTTGTCTTATGAGAATGCTCAACTAAGTTTGATATATTAAATTTGTCATGCCTCAGATATGCACTATGTTCTTTTAATATCACTTCCATGGACCTTCCCATCTCATCGATATATGCTTTACCATATGAGCATGGAATGGAGTAAACTTCTTTACATGAACTAGGTTTGGCTAGCTCCTTTGCGGAATCCACCATTTTTCTTATGGTGTTTGGTAGAGAAAAGGTGACTTTGATGCCTTTTCTTCTCAATATTTATACTACTTTATCCTTAGCTCCCTTAATATAAGGTAAGGAGACCTTACTTCCATTCATGTCCTCCTCTTCATATTTTTGTCTAGCATGAGGTTTTCTTGATTTCACCACAGACTTGTTGAAGTGTTTGCTATCATAGTCATTTTCATTAAATACTTCTTATAGGTGTTCAATCTCTCTCTCTAGGTGATCTATATTGGAAATTCTTAATGCTCGGGTTACCAAGGTGTTGATAACTCCGATCTTTTGAGGAGGGAAGTAGTGAGAGTTCACATGTAGATATAGGTTTATGTGTGTTTTCTTCCAATAAACTTAGTGACCAATCAAACCATCAACTCTTTTTAGATATCAAAACCTCATAAATCATTTTTATATATCATAATATTCTAATTCTGGTTAAGAGCATATTATACAACTTGACGAGAACTCTCAAGAGTTCTCATTTTTTTATAGGCTGCATTTAGTGGCTATTTTCACCCTTAATCAAAAAGTAGTGCTATATGTAGCACCCTTTTTTTCGAGGCTAAAATTACGAATTTTTGGAAACCCCGACTGATGTCGATGTAGTTAAGACCCTAAATCAAACCCCGAATCGAAAAGTGGTGCTACTGGTAGCACCCTTTTTTGGAATTCAAATTAGGATATTTTGGAAACCCCGACTAGTGTCTGTGCAATCAAAACTCAAAATCAACCCCCAAATCGAAAACTGGTTCAACCGGTGGCACCCCTTTCTTTCGTCGAGTTACAATTGCATGCATTTTAAAACCATGCATGGCATAAAAAAATATTTATTTATTTTTCTTTTAAATAACTTAAAAAAAAAGAGATGGCCCAATTAAAAAAATCTAAAAAATTAAAAACTAAATAAATTTGAAAAAAACAATTAAAAAAAGAAAAAGAAAAAAGGTATTAAAAAAAACAAAATGTCTTTTTTTTAAAAATAATTTTGAAATTAAAAAGAAAAATATACAAAAATATTAGAAAAAAAATTAAAGAATTTTTTTAAAACAATTAAAAAAGTAAACAAATTCGAAAAAACAATTAAGAAAAGAAAAGGTACATTTCAAAAATTTTAAATGTCAAATTTTTTAAAAATAATTTTGAATTAAAAATAAAAAAGAAAAAATATACACAAATATTAGAAAAATTAAAAAAAAACAAAAATTAAAGAATTTTTTAAAAACAATTAAAAAAACTCTTGAAAAAAATAATTCAAAAAAATACCCTCCCTCATGACCGCGCCCCTCCTTTTCCTCCCCCATGGCCCTCCCCTTCCTCTCCTCGCAGCCTCGCCACTCTCCCCTTTCCTCCCTCCCCCATGGCCCCCTCTCCCATCTCCCCACCCTCCCTCCTACCATTTCCCTCTTTTCCTCTCCCCCTTCTACTCGGTGGAGACTCGAGGCTCGAGAATCGATTTCTTCAATTCTCGAGGGGTTGGGTGGGAGGGCAGGGGGAGACTCAATTTTGAGAATATATTCTAGGTGTACACTCGATTATCGAAATCGAGTCTCATCCCTACCCACCCCCCTCTTCCCCCCATGCCACCCCCCCTCCCCTCATTCCCTCCCCTCTCCTAAGTCCACTTGCTCACAATTATTAGTCCAAAACTCTATTATGCATTCTCCAAATTGTGGAAATATCGGCATGTTCTTATTCTGCTAGTGTTGTTGGTCACATTCTTAATTTGCGTGGCGCTTGACACCTACATGAAGGAGCTATATGTGCATGTCTTCTTCAGTAATGTGAGCTCCAACCTTTCGCAGACTATGCTTGTAGAGTAACATAATTTCAATGAAGACTGGTGAGGTTGCAATGTGGATTTCCAAAAATCCTTGATATTTAGAGGTTTTGTAGATACAGTGGAACGACCGACACCCTAATCGACCTAGAGCTTCCTCAAACTCATGATTTTCCTCAACTTGCAAACCATTCACTAAAGCTATGTTGAAGTGAAGGATATCCACTACATTGAATTGTATGATTGCGTAGAGTTCTCCCACGCTGCATGGGATCTTCTAAGTTACAACATAATTGTGCAGTTGTGCAAGTTCTCATTGGACTAGAGAGAAAGCTTCAGGGCCTTGTGGATCTTGTGCATTGCAAAGATCTTTATTTCCATGGTTCCCATGGTGAGAAAACCATCTCAGATGTAAAACCATTAGATATATCTAGTTTAGTAACAAAAACGAGACAAGAGTTTATAGCAGCAGTTTCAGAAGTTGATGATGTATTAGCTAAGATATTTCTTGATGATGAGCCTATAACTACTGATGATCTCAAGATGATATAGTTCCTGTCCTCATGGGTAGCACATACAAAAATAAGGGGGGCCATATCTTGTTCGATGGAGTACTAATTTATTTGCCTTGTCCCATGGAAGTCACTAATCACCTCTGGATCAATAAAAAGGAAAAAAGAAAATAGAAGGTGTCATTGTTTGGAACTCCAGGGGGACCTCTTGTTGCCTTGGATTTCAAATTAGAAGAGGGGTATTTTGGAAAATTAACTTATTTGTGTATTGATGAAGGCACCATTCGAAGAGGATATTTCATGGTGAATGTATAGAATGGAAAGAAAATTAAAGTTATACGCCTTGTATGGATGCATTCTGATGAGATGGAGGATATTCAAGAAGCACATGCTGGACAAATTGTAGTTGTGTTTGGTATATATTGTGCATTAGGTGATACCTTCACTAATGGATCCAAAAAGTACACTATGACATCTATGAATGTTCCTGAGCACTTAATGTATTTGTAAATTGCACCTTCAACCAAATACATAGGTGGACGATTCTCAAAATCATTGAATCGATTTCAGAGAGAAGACCCAACAATTCATGTTGGATTATATAAAGATAGTGGTCAGACAATAATATCTAGCATGGGAGATATTCATTTGGACATCAATGTGGAATGCATCCGAAGAGAATATAAAGTTTATGCCATATTCGAACGACTCTTTGTTGCAATGACTTTATCATATGAAGGATTGTGTGTTTCTATGGCCTTTACATCACAACAGAGCATCAACGAAGGGTTCAGAGGTAAACTATTCATTTTTGAAGATCAATTCAACATCAAATTCCACAAAAGTGTGTAACTTGCAAATAATTTTTTTTGTAAGTTTACTTGTATGTTGCATGTTAAAACTTGCATTAGTTGTTTGTAAGTGTGAAATAAAGAAAACTAATTTGAATTGTATTGGGTGCATTCTTGGTGGAACCCGACACCCTTTGTTTAATGATATTGTAGTGTCCAGTTTTGACACTCAAACCTACCTTTGATATATTTTGACATTGGATCCATATCCAAGTGTTTTTGTCTCCTTTACCTATAGGCACATTTAAAGGGTAGAGCAGTCAAGAAAATGTCTTGAAGAATGCAGTTTAAAGTTTGGGCACATCTTGTAGAAGAAAGTCTTTCTGCTTCTCACCTTGAATATGAAAAGGGGGAATATTGTTAAAGTTACAACACCATGAGTCATTCTCTAAGTCAATCTTGTGTGTCAATATTGAGCCTCGTGTGTCAAGGTAGTGCCTTATAGGAGCTTGAGTTGGACTCATGAAACTTGGAGAATAATCTTGAGTTAGACTCGAGAATGGATAAGCCTCATGTGCTGAGGTAAGTACTTTTTATGTTAAAGTCATGATTTTGTATAATGTTGATTGTCAAGGATAAGGCCTTGAGTGCCACGACATATCCTCATGTGTTGAGGTGGTACCTCATGTGTTCAGTTAATTCTTTGCATGTCGAAGCATGAATGGTGTGTGGTGTACTACTAGCCATGGTTGAGCTATTAAGTCTCCTCTAGAGACTTGCCACCTCTAGAGTGGATTACTTTAGCATATGAGCACTTGGAACGATAATAGAACATGATGATCACATTATTGGGAAAATATCCTTAGTATATTTGATACGATAATTTATTAAGTTGGCACATGTGGACCATGCAGATAAGACAAGAGATAACGATAATATGTGATAAGATAACAGAGAATTCGATTTGCACTCTTCTGTTAAATAAAGAGATCTCGAATTGTTAAACTTCAGTGATATTAACAAAGAAGACTTTAGTCAATTAAAGGAGAACTCGAATTGATCACTTCAGTGATGTTAACAAGAAATACTTCAATTAAAAGAGTTAACTAAGTGATAATGAAAAAGATCTAGTTAACTAAGTGTTTGAACGACGACACTGGAGTTGCGACACTTGCATGACGACACTGGAGTTGCGACACTTGCATGACGACACTGGAGTTGCGACACTTGCATGACGACACTTGAGTTAGCTACCTAACTAAGTGGTCTAGCATCCATATGGAGGGCGAGTTCATCCTGAAGTCATAAGATAAAAATGGAAGCCAAAGCATGAGAAGAATATATATATTTTAACATAAACGAGTATTGTATATATAAAAAAAAAGCCGTGGTTATGAACCAAATCGACAAAGCACAAATGGGGCCATATTGGCAATGAGTAGATTTTTGTTTCACCAAATTGATGACCTGAGTGAGCCTTTATTGGTTGAGTGGGAAAAGCTAGCTTAAGAAGCTTATTGCATTGGTATGAGTCGAATGAATTCTCTATAAGGGCTAAAGAATACTGTAAAAGAATATGGCTATCAAGGATTGTTGAATTGCTTAAAGAAGTCGAAGAAGAAAAGAATTGACTATGCCTATCTAGAATCAAAGCCAGGTTTCCACCATTGCTGAGAAGTGGGTGCTGTATGTTTCCATGAAGGGAATCTTCAATCTTTCTACAAACTGAGATGAAGCACTACTTCTCCTTTTAACTCTGGAAAATGAACTTGAGAGAAGGCTGTGTGGTGCTGATAATGTTGCCGAGGTGCTTTATGTCTGGAGATCGTGCTTGAATAAATGAGTTGCTGGTGTGCTAAAGGTTGTCACGAGGAACAAATGATAAGAAGAAAAGTTCAGTCTTTGCCTAACGAGAGTCTGAGCCCGGCTGAATGTTCCAAGATGGCGATCTTCAAACTTTCTAAAGACTGCGGTGAGAAGCTTTTTCTCCTTTTAAAGCTGGAGAACAAACTTGGATGAGTACGGTGCTATGCTGAGATTGTTGCCAGGAAGCTCTCAACTGAAAATTGGGCTAGGATAGACAGTCTGTTGATGAGTGAAAGGACTCGGTATGCTCTACATCAAAAGTAGCTTGGAGGTAAAAAATACTCTGTGTCCAAGGAATACAGGAAGCTCTGCGCCCTCGAATAGACAATAATGATTTTGCCAAGAGTGGTGCTATTGGACTTCACTTTCAAAAGTGGAATTGCAAATTCTTTGAACCTGTAGGGAAAGTCTTGAAGAGTAGTGTTTTTCAAAAATAATAAGCTTGGAGTCTATGATAACAACTTTCTCAATCCCACATCAGGGACCATCTTCAAGGGTCGATAAGCTCAAGTAGAATGTTATCATCTATTTTTTTTTTTAATAAATACAAATAAGATCTCATGTGATAATCCAGTTTAGGACAGACTTTTTCCAAGATGGCGGTCTTCAAACTATCAGAAGACTGCGTTGAGAAGCTTCCTCTCTTTTTTAAGCTGGAAAACAAGCTGGATGAGTACTGTGCTATGCTGAGATTGTTGCCTGGATGCTCTCTACTGGAAATCGTGCATGAATAGGTAGTCTGCTAGTGGATAAAAGGACTCGGTGTGCTCTACATTAGTAGTAGCTTGGAGGTCAAAAAGACTATGTAACCCATGAGCTCAGGAAGCTCTACACCTTAGAAGAGACAGTAAAGATTTTGCTAGGAGTGGTGCTAAAAGACTTCACTTTCAAAAGTGGAAATGCAAACTCTCTGGACTTGTTGGGAGAATCATGACTTATGGAATATGATGAGTTTCAATATTAGTATCGGAAAGTTTCAGAATGCCTTGACTTAGACTAGTGGCTCCATTAGCTTCACTATCCGCTTCATTGTTCAAGCTTCTTAAAATGTGATAAGCTTTGAAATTAGTGAAGGTGCTCGTTATTTGGCGGATTCTCTGGATGATACGGTCGAGAGGGAGAATGTTGGGAGTGGTATTCGTGTTGAAAGCTCTAATAATGATAATTGAGTCTCCAAATACTTGGAGGTTCTCAATTTTGTGCTCTTTGGCTAGCTGGCAACCTTTCATCAAAGCCATAGCTTCTGCTATGTTGTTTGAGTAAGTAACAAGGCCCTAGCTGTACTTCAATCTCCTCGTTCCTTCTCTAGTCCAGAAGACACCCCCAGCCCCAGCTGCACCAGGGTTATTTTTGGAGGCTCCGTCGAAATGCAAGTTGTTTGTGTCCTGGTTAGTTCTCCACTCCTGGAAATCAAGGTTAGAGAGCCTGATGTGCCAAGCAGGTTGAAGTTTTCGGGGGGGCTCAGTACTAGGGAGGGAGGGGGTGGCTTCGATCCAACTCCTTTCTGCGTTACTGAGGGTAGCATCAGGCCTGAGTTTTGAGGAGTTGAGACACTCAAGCAGCAGGCCTTTGGCTTGGTCTGCAGATTGTAGGGGGGTGCAAAGCTTGTCATGGAAAATGGAATTGTTTCTTGCTTTCCAAATTTTCCAACAAGCGAACTTAGGCATGGTGATCCAGAGATGGGACCAGAGTTTCTTTTTGGAGAGTGGGATAGGATAGAGAGATTTCCAGTCTTTAAAGAGCTGGGTGATTGAGCTAAAGTTAGGAAGGGTGAGATTGAGATCGAGCAACAATAGACGCCAGATAGACTTGGCAAAATGACACTACATAAATAGATGATTGATTTTTTATAGATTATTCTGATAGAGGGGAGGGGACACCTAAAAGGCCCATGAAGGCCACTCTTGCTGAGATTATAGCCAGTGAGGACTTTGCAATGGATTAAAGTCTAAGTGAAAAAATTGATTTTTGGGAGGCCGAATGGGTCCCAAACCTGCTTCCAAAGCTCATTTCTTACTTCATGTTGAATTTGTAGAGCTTTGTAACCGAGGGCAGCTGAGTAGGGGAGGTATGGCTATGTTTTTCCAGCTCTCCTAGTTACCATGCGTGTCCCAGATGCTAAACTCTTTGAGGGTCTTGATCCCATGCTGAGAGAGCCAGGCTGCAATGTTTTGAAGCTCTTAGGTGTTTTGAAGTGGATCCTTGCCCATTATTTTGTCCGAAAATATGTCTATTTTCCTTCCGTTGCCTGGGACCCAATAAATATCTTTAGCAAAGAAGTCCCACGCTGCCTTGCACAATGTCCAAGTGCTGGTATCTTTGGACAGTGGCTTATGATCTAGACATCTTGAGTTTGTCACATTTAAATATTTCTTCCTAAGAACCTGACTTACTGTATAGCGCTTTGTAATGTAGAATTTTCCAAAGAAGCTTACCTCCCAATGCCAAGTTTGCAAGTCATGGGTCGCGGATTTGGAGGCCTCCCGAGGCTTTCGGCTGCTTGATTGTCTCCCAATTCCCTAAGTGGCATCTGTTTTCGTTATTTTTCCCACCGAACCATAGGAAGTCTCTCATTAGTTTGCTAATCTGATCTGATGTTCCTTTTGGAGCAAGAAGGGTAGAAAAATGGTAGATGGGCGAGGCTGAGAGAACAAAGTTATATAATATGTGTGTGTATGTTATACATGATTCATGCAATTCAATGTGAAGCGAATTCTCTTCTCTCTTGAAGGCGATGCACTTTTCTCTATGCAAGATATTATTCTGAGTTCTATTCTTCCATATTCTCTCTTGCTATGATATATGCACTAAGGGTGCTTGATGTAATCTGCTTATTGTGAAGCAAGTCATTCTCTGCTATCAATCAATATACTAAGGAAGATTTTGCTGGGGTTTTCTCCCTCAAGTTATAGAGGGTTTCCCTAGGGGAAATTTATTGTCGTATGTGAATGCTTATGTTTATGATTGTTCGTTGATTTCAAGTACTACTGCAATTTCGAATTAAAGATAAAAAATTAACATGGTATCATAGCTCAAGGCGTGAAAGAGCTAAGTTCAACAGTCAAACTTGAGCCTACATAGATCCTGAGTAAGCACAATACTTGAAGAATAATGACTTCAATCTCAGTAAGACCAAAAGACTAACTTGAAGGAACTTCGAACTTCAATACTTGGAAGACCAGTATTCTGAATATCTTGGAAGAGCATGATCTAAATGGCTACGTATCTAGTGTTATTGAAGAGCCTACTACTAATGCAGGGCCCTCTAACTTCAAGAAGAATCAAGCTAAAGCAAAGAGGATCATTTATGATTAAGTGAAAGACAATTTGATGCTCATGATCATTCCATTAAAGACCGCTAAATAATGTTAGCCATTTTTACACATTGTAATTATCTTCTGAGTTAATGATAATGCATGAACTGCTGCAAACCTTTTGCATTCGTGTTTCAACACACAATTTGCCGCATGCATATCTAGTAATTGTTGTTCTTGTTTCATAGATCTGTTGTGCTTGAATTTTACAATTCAGAACCCACCTCATATGAAGAAGTTGTTAAGCAACAAGTATGGAAAGATACCATGGTGGAAGGATACAAATCCATCATGAATAATGATGTGTGGGAATTGGTTCCTAAACCTGGAGGGAAGTCAATAGTAACTTCCAAGTGGCTTTATAAAATCAAAATAGTAACTTCCAAGTGGCTTTATAAAATCAAACATACAGCTGATGGCAGTAATGAAAAGTATAACGCAAGATTTTTTGCTTGTGGCTTCTCACAAAAAGAAGGAATAGACTATGATGAGACATTCGTTCCTGTGAACAAGTACACTACTATTTGAGCCATAATTTCCCTTGCTTCAGTTCTTGGTTGGAAACTTCACCATATGGATGTGAAGACTACCTTTCTCAATGGTGAAGTTGAGTAAGAAGTATACATACAACAACCCGAGGGTTTTGTAGTTCATGGGAAGGAGTCCCATGTATGCAAACTTAAGAAAGCCTTGTATGGGATTAAGTAGGCCCTGAGGGCTTGGTATTCGAGGATTGACAATTATCTTCACAGCTTAGGCTTCTCCAAAAGTGAAGTTGACCCCAACTTGTACTTCAAGGTTGTGAAGAATGGACCATTGATCTTGGTTCTCTATGTTGATGACTTTTTCCTTACTAGAGAGGAACAATGGATAGCTCAGTGCAATAGGGGGCTCAATTATGAGTTCGAAATGAAAGACTTGGGTCTTAAGCACTACTTTCATGGTATGGAAGTTTCAAAAAGAAAATCTAAGATCTTTCTCTGTCAAGGAATGTACATAGTTGATGTGTTGTGCAAGTCTGGTACGATGGATTGTAAATCCATATCCACCAATGATTTCTAATATGAAGAAACTACATGAGTCAAATTCCAGATCAGATCTAGTGGATCCTACCATGTATAGACAACTCATTGGTTCCTTGATGTATTTGATACATAGTAGACCAGACATATGTTATGTAGTTAGTATCTTGAGTCAATTCATGTTTGAGCCAAGACATAGACATTGGGTTGCCGCCAAACATGTGATTAGATACCTTTTAGGTACTATTGCTTATGGAATCAGATATGCTTCCAGTAGAGGATAAATGCTACTTGGTTATGCTGACTCTGATTGGGGTGGTAGTATTGTGGACTGGAAGAGTACATCCATATTTTTTTTAGCTGGGGATCATCTATGATCTCTTAGTCCAGCAGGGAAGCAGGGATCTGTAGCCCATAGTACTACAGAAGCAGATTATATTGTAGCTAGTACCACCTACCGAGAAGCTATGTGGCCTAGAAAGTTACTTGTTGTGTTGTTTGGTGAGAGGCTTGAGACTAATTTCATTCGCTTTGACAATCAGAGTTGCATCAAGATCTCAGAAAGCCATGTGTTTCATGACATATCGAAACACATTGAGATGAAGTACCACTACATCAGAGACATGGTTTAGAGAGGTGACATAAGACTTCAATACATTGCCACTCATGAGCAGATAACATATATGTTGACTAAGCCTCTTTCCATGATGAAGTATAGGTACTTCCAAGACAATATTGGCATGGTAGAGAATGCCTCCCTCACTAAGAGGGAGTGTTAAAGTTACAACATCGTGAGTCATTCTCCAAGTCAATCTTGTGTGTCAATATTGAGCCTCGTGTGTTGAGATAGTGCCTTTTAGGATCTTGAGTTGGACTCAAGAAACTTGGAGAAGAATCTTGAGTTGGACTCAAGAAACTTGGAGAAGAATCTTGAGTTGGACTCAAGAATGGATAAGCCTCATGTGTTGAGGTAAGTACTTTGTATGTCAAAGTGATGATGTCGTACAGTCTTGATTGTCAAGGCTAAGGTCTTGAGTGTCAAGATAGATCCTCATGTGTTGAGATGTCACCTGATGTGTTGAGGTAATGCTTTGCATGTAGAAGCATGAATGGTGTGTGATGTACTACTAACTGTGGTTGATCTATTAAGTCTCCTATAGAGATTGTCTATCTCTAGAGTGAATTACTTTAGCATATGACTACTTGGAATGATAGTAGAACAAGATGATCACATTATTGGGAAAATCTCCTTAGTATATTTGATATGATAATTAATTAAGTTGGAACATGTGGACCATGCATATAAGACAAGAGATAAAGATAATATGTGATAAGATAAGAGAGAATTCGATTTGCGCACTTCAATGATATTAACAAAGAAGACTTTAGTCAATTAAAGGAGAAGTCGAATTGATCACTTCAGTGATGTTAACAATAAAGACTTCACTTAAAAGAGTTAACTAAGTGATAAAAAAGATCTAGTTAACTAAGTGTTTGCATGACGACACTTAAGTGAGCCACCTAACTTATATATATATATATATATGTTATACAGGATTGATGTAATTCAATGTGAATCGAATTCTCTTCTCTCTTGAAGGCAATGCACTTTTCTCTGTGCAGGATATTATTTTGAGTTCTATTCTTCCATCTTCTCTTTTGCTCTGATATATACACCATGGGTGCTTGATGTAATATTCTTATTGTGAAGAAAGTCATTCTTTGCTATCAATCAATATACTAAGGAAGATTTTGCTGGGTTTTTCTCCCTCAAGTTATAGAGGGTTTCCCCTAAGTAAATTTATGTGTCGTATGTGAATGATCATGTTTATGATTGTTCATTGATTTCAAGTACTACTGCAATTTAGAATTAAAGATAAAAATTAACAAATACCATTGATAGTCAAGCTTCAAGCTTCAAAGCTCTATCAATCTGATAACAAGCAGCCACGACCTTCCTCAAGTAATCCAGAACAAATGAGCATGAGCCACAACTAATTTTGGAGGCTAGATCCAGAGATGTATCCATAAGACAAAAGAGAGTCATGCTCTCAAGTAATCATGAGTTTGTGGTATTTTGTGTCTAGTTTTGACACTCATAACCACTATGAGACTTTCCACTCCCCACGTTGTTCTTGATAGGGGGGAATGATAAACCGTCAGAAACAAGTAAGAGAGAACAAGTGAGCCAAAATAAGTGAGCCTGAACCAAGCCACCGCCATGTTCGACTAAGCTCCAAAGTTAGTGGTCATCCTAAAACCACCCATTTAGTAGAATATTTCAGCTTATGCTAGACATCATATGGTGGTCCCCCAAACCACCACTTTCCAGCGAACCCCTGAGCCTTCATGCCAAGTTCCAGACATAACCTTTGAGCTAGAACTTGAGTTGTCGCTAAGTTTGAGAGTTTTTGTCAACCTTAAACCACTCACTTAGTATAAGACATCAGCTGTAACACCCCCAGTTTTGACTTGGAATGTATTTAATCAAAATTATGTAAATGATGTAAATATGCTAGTATGGATTCCTAGTGCGGAGCTCAAGGCCAAGGCCTGACTAGAGAATGGATAGACATGCATGATGTATATATTTTTATTTGGACCATATGATTGGCTTATCATGCCAATTCGAAATGTATGTAAATATTATGTTGGAAATTAATAAAATGGTCCAAGATGGCTATGTAAAGAGCACTATAGGGGCTATGATTCCACCAGAGGGGAAGATGAAAGGGGGCCTATGGGGAAACCAAATCCTATGTTTCCATGTTTCAACCTTAGAACTCATCCAAAATCTACCATGTGCCTTAAATAAGCCAATTACCTTCTCTTGACTATTAAATCCAATCATTGAATGCATCTGTGAGGTTGGTGGGAAAAGTCACTTCATGTAGTTATTGAAGCATGGGGGTTGTGACAATTATGTCAGTTGTTAGCAGTCCTATTTCTTCTATGGCCAAAAGCTATGTTAGTTGTCTTTTCACCCTTACCTCATATCCTTGGAGTCAACACTCTTTTGATCATTCTCTCATGCATGTTTTCTACACTACATAGAGTTTTCCATTGATGTTCATGACCATTACCAAACTGTGTTTAACCCAAAAATTCGAATTGGAGAAATAGATACATTTTTGGAAGGGAAAATAGTTGGTTGTAGGTGAGCATGGAGGTTGGGCAAGCTAGGAACCTTTACCCATTGGGATCTGCTACTTTTGGATGCTTGAAAAGCCATGGATTAATGTTGGATGAGGGTCTCCATTAGCATACATATGGTTGGACTCTTACTGCACACACTGGTAAGCATTGCAAGGGTTGGATTTCCTAAGGGAACTGTGGATCAGTGAAGGGAAATGCCTTCCTTGTGTTGTGTGGGTCAATTGGAAGGAGTCCCATGGCTGCGATGGCATAGTGAGACCCCTGCAGAGCTTTGGTTGAGATTTTTGGCTAAGCACAGTGAGCAGAATGGGTTGTGGGCTGAGAGACAAAACCTTGTAGGTGTTTCCTTCGCCCTATTGGCATCATAGCCCATATTGGGAAGTCCTCTCAATAGAAAGAGTATATGCTGGACATAATGCCTATGGATGGGAAGAAAATTGCTCTTACACAACTAGGTGCTTGGATCTTCTTTGTTTAAAGATAAGTATTCTTATGTATTTGATGAGCAATGATTTTTATTTGTATTCATGTGATAATTATGCTTGTAGATTGCATGTTGTGTGTGTGCATTGAGTTTATTCCGCTGTGTGTTTTTATTTACATGTCTGCACATGCATTTTAGATGTTGTAAATTCATAATTATGGTTATGGGGAAAAATTTAGAGGCCCTGATTTAGTGAATGTCCCCTCCTGCTATCCGGATTGAGGGATGGGTACGTTACATCAACTTCTGTTGTCCCTTTTGGTTTGTGGTAAGCCAAAACCACTAATTCAGAGAACACTTGTATTTAGCAGAAGATGTTAGCTTTTGCTAACTTGCTTGGCAATTTAGATTCCCAAGTTGGAAATGTTCAACAGTGGTAGTTGTCCACTTCCAATTATTCAACTCTCTTTTCTTGGACTCACGTACACCCCTTCAGATTAAGGGGAGAATTGTTGGAACCTAATCTTTGGTGTTAGGAAAATTATTATGTTATTATCTCCCTATTCACGTGAGAAGAAGACCAATAGTCATAGGTGAATAGGAAATGTCAAGAGGAGTCCAAGATACCACTTGGGAATATGAACCAAAGGGTCATTCTCATGTATATATTGTCCATTGATTAATGAGAAAATCATGCTTAATGCCTAACAATAATACTTTAGTGTAGTACTAAATAAGTAATGGAATCAAACTTAGTGTTCCAGTCAGTGACTAAACTACCAGAAAACCCAATGACATCTAAAGTACACAAATTCTAATTCCTTAAAATAGGAGTTGGGAATAAAAATATCTCTAACTAGAACACATTATTTCTTGCAACATCAGTACATCTGATTTGTAAATAGAAAAATAGTATTTGAGGGCTAGTTGTTTGTGGGAATCCCCGACCCCCTCTAACATTCAAGGATTGGATAATCATTTGGAAACCTACTTTTAGGAATTCCCCTCCCTATGGACCCTATCTACGGTAAGTTGCTTTCTATCCCCAATCTCCTTCTTTTCCTTACATACAATCACGGAGATATGGGATTTCCTTCCATAGTGGAAGACATCCCTTTTTCCATAGCCAATCCCAATTCCAACCCCTCAAAATATTCTACCAATCCTTTCATGGATCTCAAATTATATGAAGACTTTACAAAGTTTTTTGGTTTTTCTCTTTGAGGTCTAAAGAAGGAAAGAGCGTCAAATCCCCCAAAACCTCTTAAAATACCTTAATTAAAACCAAAAGTGATAGAATACTGGCTAGTATCTATAAGGGGGCTCAATCCAACACTTGATGAAACATCACAATCAACCACAACTTCATAAATACAAGTAAGGACATCCTCTCCATAGTTATCCTCATCTCTAATACCCCTTGAAGTATTATCCATGAGATGAGGGTTTTATGCCATAGTAATTTCTTTAGTTTTTGGTGATGCCTCATTACTAAAAGGATACGAAAGCATGTTGTGCACTTCAAAAAAAACTCAAGAGGTTCTATATTGTCCATACCTTTTTTAGGGGAGGTTGAAGTCGACATCCAAAGTTATAGGTAGTTTGAATCTTGAATAGGGACTATCTCCACGAGTTTGTCCTTCCTTGTAGAATTGCAAAGACCTTCCTTGAGACCATATACTTCCTTCCGCGAATCATCTAAATGCCACCTTCACCATCTCTTATTTTTCTTTGACCCACATATTTTTTGGGTCTACTTGTCTCCAACCCCACCAAAGGACATCCATCCCTTTAAAGACTTACCTCATGACAAGATTGCAACAAAAGGTAAATTTTCCAATATTCAAGTCTTTGCATATACTTCCATATCAACCACTATATTTTTAAATCCAATAGTAGTCCCTCCCATAGATTGATTTCCACTAATATTTGGGCCAACCTCCTATTTGGCTTTTCCATCCACCCATATTAAAAGGATACAAAGCACCCTATGGTGTTACCCACTTTTTCCAAAATATAGTTCTGCCACCATTTCAATGGGAGAATCAACACCCACACCTTCTGTAAATATGTAGGTTCCCTCCTCTAATCGAAAGTATGTACCCACTGCTTAAGGTAGAGTATCGAAGGTCCCCACATCTATTCTTTATTCATCACGAAATCTACATATTCCTTTCGTTGCAAAGTAAAGCATAGTCACTAGCAAACCAATATGTGAAAGATAGGAAAATAACATAGAACGAGCTTCCAATGGTTTAAAATCCATCCCTTAAAGGTCTCACTCTTCACCATTTTATCCATGAATATGCCAATTACTGCTTGATCCATCTATACTTCAATCTCTAAAATCTTTACATCAAGTCCAACTACCATCTCAACATGGTTGGGATGGGCTCAAATACACTTGTTACGAACCTGAGATTTTCCCTCCTCTCTACCCTTAGTTACGTTTTTAATCGAAACCCCTTTATGGTCTTTGAACTCCTTTATTTGTTCATAATCCTACACATATGACTTCAAATCCCCGGTCGCACCATTTCCAGGCCCCTTCTACACCTGATCTGTCTACGTGAAACCATGGAGATGGTTAATTGTCTGAAGAAAAAAAACCTCAAGTTGGACTAGTGATAGAATTAACTTCCCCTCTACCTTGGAATTTATCCCCTATGAAATAATTCAATGTCACACCAAACAAAACATGCATGGTTATCTACAAAGGTACACATGACTTCTCTTCGCACGTCCCATCCTCAATACATTTATTGCCACTTGTTGCAATTAATGATCTAGACTCTTTCGATGGATCTATTCATAGAGTGTCATGTAAAGCCTTAGAAGCCTCCCATATATTGACTAGAATTTGATGGGTTCAAAACAAGTTCTTAGGGATAAACCTTTCATCCTATTCTTAATCAACCAATTCCATTTTTGTCTCCATGGAGGAGCACCTAAAATGGTAACCCTATAGCCTTTCCCTGCTTCACTACATAAACCCTAACATTTACATCTCCAATTTCAAAACAACTTATTTTTTTATGTATATGAGTATGATACTTTGGCATAATATGCAACACTCAAATTTGTTTCTTACCTCTTCATCTCAAGCATCCTTTTGATGTATATAGTAAATAGTGAAAGTGATCTTTATGATTGCTTAACTAATCACATTAAAATAACCTAGTACAATTAGATTTGGTTTTGTAATTGCTTTTCTAGTAAACTTGTCCAATGTCGTAGTGATAAGTTGAATTTTCCTTGCTATCATAGTTTTGATGTGTGGGATCCATATACCAAACTAAAGGGACCAACCAATTTTGTAACTATTTGTACATTTTTTGTTGGTTTAATATAATTTTGTTATCACCAATTTACCAAAAAAGAGGCTCACACCTTATATAAGAGATGGTCATGTTTGTGATTCGAATAGGTAGAGCAAAGGAACCTATAAAGTCAGAGGAGTAGGGGCAACAAGCATTGTAGGGAATATAGTGCTTTTCAACTAGAATTGAGCATGCAACTAGTAACGGTGTGAAATTCATTGCTTTCATTAAGGGTTGTCAATTTGTATCTCCTTCATCATTTGCATAATTTTAGTGGTTGAAGACCCCTTGTCAATGGTAAACAATATATTTGAGAATTGGATAAATATTATTGGAAACTTTGAGATTTGAGAGAAATATATATGTTGTAGAAAAAATTCCAAAATGAAAATATGTTAGGAATATCAATCGTATTTTAATGGGAATTTTAAGAAATCATTTGAAAGGGTGCTATGGAGTACTCTCAATCAATGATTATTTATTTATTTGTGTGAAACAAAGGAGGAGGGGAAGGGGATGCCAAGCAAGCAAGTGTACACACCCCACAACCAATCAAGCATTACGTTGAGCCTTGATAGAGGAAGGCAACAAGTTGGCTAGCTCCATCTTAAAATTTAAATTAATCCATATGATAAGAGATAGGAATAAAAGGAAGACAAACTAACAATAGAAGGGATCAATATAGGGCATATGAAGCCAACTTAGGTTGTTTCCTTTCAAGATGGGAGATGGATCATCACTCATTCAAAGATTAAAAGGACAAAGTTTGTGAATGTATATGTACTCATAGAGTAGTATTTATGCATGGCATTAAGAAATCAAATTTGATGATTAAGGTCTAACTTAATATTGACATATGGAAGAACAGAATTGAGAACATACCAACTTTTTGATAAACTCCATGTAACCTATCACTAAATGAGAATTATAAGTTATAATTTTATGTAATTTAAATAATTAAAACTTGTTTGATAAGCCAATAATAATATTACCAATTAAGATTTAATTATTCTAAAAATAATAATATGTTTCCTCCTTTAAAATGCCAAAACCATCATAACTATTTAGTTAAATTATACATAATATTAACACCATATAATGTGACATTTTTTTAATAAATAATAAATACTCAACACTTCATTTTAAATACATTTAAAAAAAAAACAAACAAACATTTACCTATTATGTACAATCCACAAAAAACTGAAAAGAAAAAGTCTATACAAAAAACTTAATAAATTACAATCCACAAAGCTTGAAAAAAAAATACCTCACAAAAGACTTGATAAGTTACAACATTGTTTTAACAAACCATACAAATAAACACACATGGTATGCATTTGTAAATTAGGATTTCAGTTTTTTCCAAATGAAATTGAATAAAAATTCTAGTGAAAAAACTTGAATTTTCTTAACAAATACGTTAAAAGTCATCTCCCCAAAACACAAATGAAATTGTAGTTAAAAGTCTCTTAATTAATATTCACAATGAAAAACACTTGAATTTTCTTAATTAATATTCACAATGAAGTTTTCACAACGAGAAGCATCTGCTAAATTCTTTGTTAATGGAGCGAATGGAATCCTGCCACATGTTTTTCGCTTTAGCTCTACAAATTTCTGACTGTTACAACTTCTCCAGGCATGCTTTTTTTCACTGCACTCCTCCACGCCCAAGACTTGACAGCACATGATCTAATTCATGCTAGTACATTGACGTGATGCTGGTATATTAGCCAATTTTTTGTGTACGGCGATTGCAAGAAAACAAAGGAGTGCCAACTATTGTTGTCGATCCATTCTTGTCGTGAATCTTCCAGCCGAAGGAGAAGGAGAGCTGACTGTCTAAAACAAGCTGACCAAGTTTGAAGACCATGCCGATTATATCCGACCATGCCGATCGGTCTACATGAAGTTATGCACTGTTTGCTGATGTAAAGAACTTTTATGCAGTGGCTTACCTGTCTGTCAGAGGCTTAACGTTTCCCAGGCATAATCCTGTCGATTGCTCTTATAAACTAGGCATAATGATACAAATTTCCTACACGGAATAGGAAATTTGTGGCAAAATATTATCAAATGGATTAAGCTAAACTATAGAGGAATTGCATTTTTTTTGTGGAATCTGGAAATGTGATTTTTGCTAGGAGACAATTCCCACCAATCGATAACTCTCGGAGAGATGTGCACTTGATCAGAGCAGTTGGAATAGTTCCATTAAGACCATTCTCAGACAAAATGACATGTTCCAACTCGACAAGACGACCGACCTCTGCTGGTATGGTACCCATCAACAACTGGCTATATGAAAGGTCGATCCATCGAAGACGTGTGCAGTTGCACAGTGCTTTAGGAATCGATCCTCCCAGGATATAGTTATAGCTGAGGTCAAGAACTCTCACTGCTTTAAGCTGCCCGAATACCGATGGAATTCGTCCATTGAAATAATTACCAGAAAGATTCAACGTATGCAATAAGGAAAGGTTGCTCAAATAGGGGAAAGAGTACCTCCCAATTGTAATTTAGGTTCGACAGGAAGCTGAAAATGTCTCCATAGTCTGTCAAGGTTCGACAGGAAGAGGAAGCTGACTTGCCATGCAAATTTTTTTTAAACACGTCGACCTTCTGTTGGTTACTTCGACCTTGGTTTCGATGCCATTACCAAGGGCTACACCGTCAATCGAAGTTTATTGTCTCGACAGATTATGTGTGCCGAGTCAAAGCTGGAAAGAGTACCTCCCAATTGTAATTTAGGTTCGACAGGAAGCTGAAAATGTCTCCATAGTCTGTCGAGGTTCGACAGGAAGAGGAAGCTGACTTGCCATACAATTTTTTTTTTAACACGTCGACCTTCTGTTGGTTACTTCGACCTTGGTTTCGGTGACATTACCAAGGGCTACACCGTCAGTCGAAGTTTATTGTCTCGACAGATTATGTGTGCCGAGTCAAAGCTGGAAAGAGTACCTCCCAATTGTAATTTAGGTTCGACAGGAAGCTGAAAATGTCTCCATAGTCTGTCGAGGTTCGACAAGAAGAGGAAGCTGTCGAGGTTCGACAGGAAGAAGAAGCTGACTTGCCATGCAAATTTTTTTTTAACACGTCGACCTTCTGTTGGTTACTTCGACCTTGGTTTCGGTGACATTACCAAGGGCTACACCGTCAGTCGAAGTTTATTGTCTCGACAGATTATGTGTGCCGAGTCAAAGCACCAATTAGACACTTGCAGCCTTTTTTTACGTAGTTGTCGATTGCAGTTTCAAAAGTTTGTCGAGTTGACAGTCGACCGGAAATGCTCAGCCGACAGGGTGCAGTTGACAAGCACTTAGTCCGACCAGAAGCAATCAGTCGACAAACTATTATGTCTCTCCTCTTTTTGGCGGAAATTACTAGTGCCTGTCAAAATGCCTGGACTCTTGCCCGAATTGCCAAGCTAGAATCCTCACAGGTTGCCCTGATTTATAAAATTTTGTCTCCCTTGTTTTATTCATTCTATACCCTTATTCTAGGATTTGTTGCCCCCATTCTTATCTATAACCTGGCTCAGTTCTACATTGATGGAAAAGTCGATGATGTCATTCCAAGGTGGTTGGCATGTTGTTGGATCACCATAGTGGCTATGGCAATACTTGGAAGTATGGCATGGATTCGTAATCTATGGATTGAGTTATTGAGATACAATGCTGAGACATGGTCAGATAAGTGTATCAAGACGATGTGAAATCAACATCAAGCGAGATAGTCCCGCATTGTAGGCATTTTGTCATCTTCCCACCAATGAGGGATGTTTACACTGAGTGGCATCTGCCATGTTCTATTTTAATTTTTGGGCACCTAAGGAAGGAATAAGCGATCTCTGGGTGGTTGTTCCTTTTCTCCTCATTGAGGATCTCTTCTTATTCTGTAAGTAATTTCCTGTAATGTAATAATTCTTATCTCTACCGAGGTCTCTATATGAGATCTGTGAATACTGGAAAAAGTTTTAGAAGTGCAAAGTGATGATATGAAACTGTAAATAATGGCCGCCTCTTTAAATGGCTTGTTCTTTCCCCATTCAGTTTTTATAATGGTCTATGAGATCTGTGAATACTGGAAAAAGTTTTAAAAGTGCAAAGTGATGATATGGAATTGTAAATACTGTCCGTCTCTTTAAATGGCGTGTTCTTTCCTCATTCAGTTTTTATCAAGTGCTATTTTAGTGTTATTTTGAATTTTCATTCATTGTGATAGAGAAGGCTTCTGGCAATTTCTTATCTAGTGTATTTCCATACCTCCTTTTTGAACTTGAGGTTTCATTCTAGCAACTGGTCCGAGCTACACATTATTGTATTTACAAACCCAGATAACGTAGAGTTGGAATATTCAAGTATCGGTTCTTACTCAAGTAAACTGTTGAGAATGAATGAGTTCTATTTCTTGAACTTACGACATCTTCTCTAATTGAAAGAATCCAATGGAGGAATCAAAACATTTATTAACTTTAGATGATTGTTGGAGGAATCAACTTATTTCAAACTCAGACAATTGTTAGAAATCAATTTTAATTTACTGGCTTGGACTGTATAGAAAAGACGTTACATACTGTTGTTCATTTCCAATCCATGGAAGGGGATGTTATACTTTTGTATATTGGCATATCTTAAGCATGAAGAAATTTTTGTGAAATCTTAAGATGTCTGGTTCTTCTGCAATGTGCATTGAACGTGGAATTCTATATCCTCCATTTTCTCTTTATTTAGTGAGCTGCTAGGATCTCCTCGTTATCTTGCTACCTGGAATTATTCAAAATGCTTAAAAATATGTGGATTGTCTCCTTACGAGTCTCCAGGTTTTCTGTTGGTTTGGAGACTCGGAAGGCCGCATATCAATTGACCTGCATTCTGTCAAACTACGCCAAAGTTTGGATATCGACCATATCGACAATAATACACTCGATTGATTTAGTATAGACCACAAATTTTATATATCGACCAAAATTTGTCATCCACCATAATTCACACCGTTGACCAGGTCACCGTCACCCTGGAAGTTACATTGGCCAATTCTTTAAGCTTTTATCTTAAATTAAAATGAGTTTTACGACATGAAACTGAACTTTAACCCATTGTAAAATAGCTCGTGACCTACAGGATGAATATACTTCAATTTACGCTGAAGAAGCCTACCTAGGAATAGTTAATAGACAAAATCTAACTCAAAAGCGTTGTAGACAGAAAACTAAGATTAGATTCCGCTAGACACGTCGACTGTGTATTTCCAGCCAGGTCACAAGTATTGGTTATAGACGTGAAGGTGGTCTCCAACTTCCCAAAGAGATCGAGAAAGCCTGGGTGAAATCTTTTGAGGATGGGATCGACACTAACCCTTGCAAATGGCCCGGTGTGAAGTGCAATGATCCCCGTCGTGGTATAAGGATAGATATTCTCATGTCGATATTTGATATTGTACTTGCAAGTAAGTACAATATGTTTGGAATCAGAATGCTCTTATGGTCGATATTCAGACTCCCTGTGCCCTGCGAGCCTTCGACAGGTTAGCAGTGTCAACAGGTCGCGATCCCGGACAACTTCATCCTTGACAAGTTCATCCTTGACCAGGTCTATAAAGTGGAAAATAAAAGGGAATTTATTTGCACGAAATCAAGCAATCACAACGTAAATTTGGATGGTAAGCTGCATTCTTTAAAAAGCCAACTATTCTGATAGATCATACTATTTTATGGCAAATTGAGTTGAGAAGGTAGATAAGCTTTTCTTGGTTTGTTGAGCCATTTTAATGGAGCAATAGATTGGGTTGATATTGATGTGTGAATTTGGTTGATGGTAAGCTTTATTCGACCCTCTTAGTTAATGTTATTATTGGCCCAACCATTGTCGTTGCACTAATAAGAACACGGTAATGAACATGATAATGCATAACGCAGAAATGAAAAATCTTTCTTGTTACAGATTCACTCCTCATAATAATTATTGTTATTACATAAATGTTATTATTGGGCCAACCATTGTCGTTGCACTAATGAGAACACCGTAATGAACATGATAATGCATAGCGCATAATTGTTTTTACAGAATCACGTCGTGGTAATGAAGCATTTTCAGTCTATTTGCAGGTAACGTTAGTTCAGGAAATTTATGTTTCCGTTAATAAATTCTCCCAAAATACTCGGCTTCCGACTGGTCGTGGTGTGACCACCCCCTTTCGCTGCTGGCCCTCGATCATTATTTCATCAACACAAGTAATTTGTTGATTCGAAGAAGTCCGACCGACTATAGCAGTCATTAGCCCATTAACGCCGGTGACTACAATGACCAAGATGTCCACCGACGAGAATAAAATTGTTTTTTTTTGGAGATTGGTGGATAGAAAGATGACTATGACAACCGATCGAACTTCCTTTGAAAGCAATTGGTCGTTTTAGAGCAATCAATCGATTAACCTTTTTGATGTTATTGTTTCAGAGAACCTTGTGCCGGTTGCCACGATCGAACACCAACTATCTCAATTGACAATTAGAGGTGGGAAAAACAATTTAATGGAGTTTTGTCATGATCCGCCAACCACCTGTAAAATAACTTAAAGGTTCTCTTTATTTTTGTGTTTGGCAAACCAACTTGCTTTGTCGTTTCATAACAATATATATGTTCCACATGTAAGAATATGTCTCATTGGGTCATAATGTTGTCAATGTTAATATGTAGTCGATGTTATACTTGGAGAGGTAACATCTATGGTCGATCCAAAATATAGTCGAAGCACACTTGGTCGGTATGTAAAATGGGTTGGTCGTTGAAAATTAATTATAGTCGAAGCAACAAGTGGTCGGGTATATAAAAAAGTGGTCGGGTCACTATAATATTAAAACTATAGTCAAAGCTCGACTTGTAAATTTTGGTCGAGTCGAGTCAGCTTCACACACTCGTCTGCCAACAACTCCTCCAAAGAGGTCAATGGCTCCATACTTGGCAGCTCTTCTACAAGGTGACAAAAAGACAAGGAGAAAGACGACATTGCTTAGTGATGACTCAAGGGATTGCTCACACACAAATTGGATGGAAGAGAACAAGCCGAACTTGAAATAACTGACGAAGAACCTAAACACTAAAATAACTGCAGAACTTGGGAAGCATAAGAAACAAGGGAGAACCTAGGAAATAATCATGGAGTTGGTTTGGAAAGAATAGATAGAGGATGCAGGTCCCAATCATTCTTTGATTCTTTGAGATTGTTGATTCATGGCAACTAGGGGAATCATGGATTCTAGCCATCTAGCAATATTCATTAAGCCAACCGACTATTGTCATAAACCCGTTCCACCATTAAGCCGACTATATTCATTAAAACAGCCGAATATAGGCATCTAGCAATATTCATTAAGCCGTCCGACCATTTTGATGGAGATCAAGCCATTTTGATGGAGGTTAATGCCTGTGCTTATTTTTTCTTCCTTCTAACTTTCCTCTTTTCCTAACAGCGTTCATTTTTGTCCCTAAAGAGGCAAATGCTAGTAAATATGTTGAAAGTCATCTTCCCCGACCCACGTACACAAGAGAACCTATATTAAGACCCTACACATTTAGAAAATTCTATCATACCCTCTAATCAAAAAGTAAATTTGTGTTGACAAAAGTGAACTAAATAATAAATTTCTTAAAAGTATTTTCAATGTATAAAGCCCCTAAGTCCTTTTGGACCTCTCTTTAAGATTCATTCATTGAACCTTTCACATACATTCCCTTTGTTAAAAATTTTGGTTTCTAAATTAATCAACAACGTGTAGACTTTAAAATTACATGTTTACATATTTTGTAAACAATAAAGTAGTTGTATTTAATTTGTTATACCAATAACATTTAAGGTTATTGGGTTTTAATAATGTATCATCAAAATCTAATAACATTATAGCATAACAATAATTGATATAACAATGAATGTGTAAATTTCATTTATAATCCAAGTTAAGATACATCCTAAGCAAAGATATAAGTTTAAAGTGGGAAAAAATTCAATAAAGAAAAATACCCACATTCAAAGAATAATAACCCGTACTTACTTCAATTTTAGCTTATTGCAGTTATATGATAATATCAACTTAATCTTAATAAGCACTCATATATACTTATCGTAGTTTATCTCTTATATATTTATACATGAAGGCCACTTGTTTTACTCGTCTTGACGATTATGCAAGTTCCCAATACATTGGTTACCTTGATAGATAAAGAAGCATAGGGGATTTTACATCCAGCACTATCTAACCCCACGACGCTTGGTAGCCTCCCAATAACTGCTCATTTCTTGTTTTTTTTTTTTTATAATTAAAAAAACTGAAGAATTTAGGGTTTTCTAGCTTATTTTTCATTTTGATTATGTCCATGGTTGGTCTCTCTAGGTTATTTTTTTGCTACTACCTTCAATTTCCTTCACCCGAACCTTACCCAGTTTATGTTTCGTTTGTAATATTAGTATCTATTTCTTCATTTTATGTATTAGAAGCTTGTAACATATCCTATTCTTCTAAATTCTTACCTCAATTTTAGCTTATTGTAGTCATATGATAATTTCCTTCCATTCTTTAAAAGCTTCATCTTAATAAGAACTCGTATATATCTATCTTACCTCATCTCTTCTCTATTTATTTGTGAAGGTCACTTGTTCTACCCAGCTTGATGAGTATGCAAGTCCTCATACTTTGCTTGCCTTGATAAACAAAGAAAGAAAGTAAGGGATTTTACATCCAACACTATCTGACCCCATGACACATGGTAGCCTATGAGTGAATCCTCATTTCTTGTTTTTGATTAAAAAAGGTTTAGAAGAATTAAGGGTTCTCTAGCTTATTCTTCATTTTGATTATGTCCATGGTTGGTCTCTCCAGGTTATTCTTCTCCCAATACCTCAAGTTTTCCTTTTTCGAAACACCACTCAGTTTATGATTTGTCAGCAATATAAGTATCTATTTCTTCATTTTATATATTAGAAACTTGTAACATATCCTATTCTTCTAAATTGTTGGTGGCCTTGGTATTGATGCTCTTTCTTGTTGATGTTTTTGCACTTGGGTTTGTCTAGTTATAATTTTCCTTTTCATATGTCTAAATAGTGAATTTACCTCTAAAGCATTAGCATATGTGTGTGTGTGTGTGTGTACAACACACACACATAGCTCGATGGGTTAGCTCAAGTGGATGAGTGCTATAAATAGCAAGAAAAAGGTCTTAGGGTCAAATGAGGGGAAGTGGCTGAGAGTTTCCCATGATATGTATTCCATTGAAAATACACACACACACACATAGCATGGTGGGTTAGTGCAAGTAGAAGAATGTTGTAAATAACAAGAAGAAGGTCTTGAGGTCAAATGAGGGGAAGTGCTTGAGGGTTTCCTGTAACGTGTATTCCACTGAATAAACACACACACACACATGCATATGTGTATGTATGTACTATGTATGTATGCACACACACATGTATACATTTCCCAAGGAAATCCTCAGGTACTTCCTTGCATTTTGCGAATGATAATCAATGTTAAACTATTGACATTGAATCATTATGACATCTGACCTCATAGGGACATTGAGAAACACATACAATAGAGGCAACTACCCTAGGGGATCGATCCCAAGGCCTCTTTCATGAAGTTCAATGCACTTAGCCACTTTAGCTATCCCATTGGAATCAAAGCATTATCATACATGGCAAATAACAACCTCAACTTTTTCTTTACCATGGCCATTCTAGCTTGGGATTCTCTTATTGTATTTTTCTTTTTTGACAAGAATGAATAGGCTTTTATATTAAGGAAAAAGAGAGTTTTCACTCATTATATAAATCCAAATTGGTTGCTAGGCCATATAATAGAGTGTTTCTTGATGATCTCAGCTTAATTCTACTATATTGCTATCTAATAACATTCTAACAGTCCGATTATTGGTCCTTTTACATCTATATATTCTAACAAACTGATTTAAAAGCAAGCAACAAGTGAAAAACATGGACCCATTAAGTTTTCAGCCTGGTGGACCTGAAAATTCCACTCTTGCATTTCAGAATGAGCTGTGGAGCTCTCCCCCACGTCCTTTTCATTGAATCAAATATACAACTGGGAAACTTATGCTTCCAACATGGAGATCTTGTACTCCAACTCCACATTTTTGGCTTGTTGGGATTCCACTTCATTTTGGAGAAGGGCTTCCTTGTAAATGTTTTCTCCTCATTCAAACACCTGCTCCCGTTCCTCCTCTTCTTTACATTGTTCCAAGTTTCCTCCAATAGCATGAACATCCCTATGCAAACTTCTCATTGAGTGACCCATTGCACACTGTCAGTCTTAGACGCAGAGCAACTTGTGGGGAATGCAACATGCACCATTGCTATCACTCCCCTCTGCCATTATTTCCTTCCAATCTCTGTGATTGCCTCTTTTTCGAAGTTCCAGGTTGAATTGTCCATTGGATATTTGGAATTCAGCTCTGTTCCAAACAATGTTCCACTCCTTTTGCATTCCTTTCCTACTGCTCGTATTCCATATTATATAAGCCACCTACCCATTCTGATCCATAATTCCCAACTTGGTACGAGAGATGAGATACTGTTTCCTTGCACCCACGTAGGTTTAGGTCACACTTGAATAAATGCAAGGTCTACTTCCCCATCATTTCCTCCTTCTACAGATTGAAGATCTTCGGCATCATTCTTTGCTTGCGTACCTGGGACATGACTCTTCGCTCGAGCTACTTCATGAAGGAGTAAATAAGATCATGGGAGGGCCTACCAGCCACCCTCATTGCCACATGTTGACGTCCTTTCACAAGTGGAGATAGATCCCCCAATTTGCCTCCATGTCCCCACTTATCATTTCCTGAGGTGGGGCGACTTCCTTTTGCTTGCGACAACTTCATGGGCCAGTTCCATGCCAAAAAGATGTCTTTATGGGATGGGGTCCATCTTCTCATGCTCGACTATGGTTTGGAGGGTCCCTTTGGTCAAGTACACAACCCTATTGGCCATTGCACCCATTTCTTTGTTGTTGTCCACTAGTACATGTGCACATTTTTCCCACGGAAAATCGTTGCTATTGCAACACTTGTGCGTTGCTACAGCGACGAACATGACCCCATATTTTCGTCACAACATTTTCGTCGCAGTAGCCACACTTCGAACCTTTCGTTGCTATGGCTACAGGAAAGAGATGACACGTGGCGTGAGTGGAGAATGTTTAAAAAACCCATTCACGTCGCTATAGAGATGTTAATCTGTCGCTACATCGAACGGTCTTTGTCGCTATGGCAACGTAGGTGTGTCAGACATTGTTGCTAAAGCGACAGGTCTTTGTCCCTATAGTGACAACACTTTGTCGCTATAATGATGGAAAGAACTTGGTAGTTGCTTTCCCGGGTAACAACGAACCGTCGCTATAGCGACGTTCCATCATGCACATAGCGACGATCATTCTATCGCTTGTATAGAAAATCCATCGCTATGTTCATGATGGATCATCGCTATAGCGACGGTGTGTTGTCACTATAGCGAAAACCAGACATTCACATAACGACGATTTTGCTATACAAGCGACGATCATTCCGTCGCTTGTATAGAAAATCCGTCGCTATGTTCATAACAGATCGTCACTATAGCGACGGTTCCATGGCTATAGCGACAGATTGATTGTCGCTATAGCCATGGAATAACATTACCTGAAAAAGAAATTACCAAGTTTGTTCCGTTGCTATAGCGACGATGTCTGATTATTATTATTATTATTATTATTTTTGATGTTGATGACCCTTCTTTATGATGGATGGCCCATCCATTAGGGCAAAAGAACCAGGTATATAAAAGTTCATTAATGGCTTCTCAGAGATGCCAACAATGCAATAGAGAATTGTGGCATGATTTTGGGTTTGAAAACCCAATGCAAAATGCTAAAAGAGAACTAAAGCACAATGCTTGTCATGCCTGAATTGAAAAGTTAATAAGAGCATCCAACTCACACACTTGTTTCAAATAATAATCCCTTTCTATCCAATTGTGCACATGCGCAGAAAGGGCCTCAATAGATACCTTGTTAGAACATACTGTAGAATCAATGCAGTTCAAGTGAGTAGTAAGATTCTATCGATGATACCATCAATTTTATCGACCCCATATGGTCTAAGCAACTAGACAAAAGCCTTCAGTTCAGAAAGGTCTATTACAGACTCAACAAGTGTCCCCCAAATGGTCTTGCACTCTTGAAGCACTTATCTATAGGTGTAAATTAAATACCATCACCATTTATATCTTTAACAACATTCTCCAAGTACCAATCATAGATAATTGAAATTGTTGTACCTGTGTTCGGTACACGTTTCTCAAAGGTATGCAAAACATGCACCGGTCAATAAAATGTCTCAATCAACAACACCTCCTACATACCCTAAGTTAAATCCATACTTACATGTTGTTCAACCAAATGAACTATATTCATATGATGGTGAACCAATGATTCCATAAGAGAAGGTTGTTGAAGGTCCCTATCAATATTTAAGATTGTAATCAATCGTCTCCTAAAGTTTCTTAGTACATAGTCCCTCAAGTACTGCAAAAAGAAAGCTAACAACCAGTTTTCTAGGTTTGAATAGCTTGTTTGCATTATAGTAAGTATCTAGACATTCATAAACCACTAGAAAGTAAATGCCCAAAGCAAGAAAATTTTTGGAGTATATATATGGACACTTGAGTATGCATTTTTGTAATTATTGTAGTCTATAGAGTTTTTTAGTATGATATAGCGAGATTTAAATTCCACTAAATAAAGGAACCGATGAAACTTGGGGGCAATTGTTGGCCAAATGCATGGCAAAGAGATCCTCTGCAAAGGATTTATCAATGGAGATGAAAACAGAGCTTTTAAAAATTTAGACATTGGTAAACTTATTACTGTATTGTTCTAGCAACATCAAGGTAAGGCTTGTTTGACTAAAATATATGTTTACTGCAAATTGGCATGGAGAGAACTTCAATGTTATTATGTAATCCATTTTTTTTGTTCATTCTTCAATCCATTGAACTGACCAATCTTCATTCCAACAAAAAATTCTATGCAAAAGTTGCTTGATTAGAGATTATTGGACAAGGAGCATCTCATATGTTGCCTGAGAAGATGAAAATTTGTGCATGCTTTATGATATTTTGGCATAACTTGGCCTTAGCTGACATATGTTTTAAATTTTTCACAAAATATGCAACCACAAGCTCAAGGGCAGAATGCCAAGGACAAATTTCTACAAAACAATGATCATCAATCCCCTGGTCTGGACATAGAATTGTTGATGATTCTATTAACCTTGACAGAAATATCCCCTTAAGCCCTAAGTCTAGTGAAAAGAATCCTCATGGCACAAAGGACTCTGAATTCACACAACTCTAGTAGTCAGCATATGATTAGTCAACAATTCCCAGGCATGAATTCAACCCTCTTTGCATCTTGAAACATTAACAATGTAGTAGTTTCAAAGAATCTAAGCCAAAGACAAAGTCAAGCACAGACATAGCAAGAGTGAAGGAAATGGAAATGCCTGTGAAAATGGTGAGTCAAGTGGCATAAGCCCATACACCATTCTAAAAATGGTTAAAGTAGAGAAGGACTCCAAATTGGCACTTAGATTATTAAAGAGATCCTACAACACACCTAGTTACAGACCCATTCTTCCCATCTATGATAAATTTATCGAGAAATTAGGTCATGGGAAGCTCTGTGCAAAAATGGATAAAATTTTATAAGTATACAAAAGGCTTTATCATTAATGTTATCAAAATATATTACTTGGCTCACATGCCCCAACAATATTTTAAGATAGTTGAAAAGATGAAGGATTTCAACTAATAGTGGTCCATTAGATCTTTTAATACCCTACTCAGTGCACTATTTAGGTCAAACCATTTGGATATAGCTGGGGCATTGTACGATGATATTGACATTTTTGGGATTAGGCATAATATATGTACTTATAACATCTTAATTAAGGATAAATTTGAGGATGGACAAGTGGGTGTTGCAAGTGAACTACTTGATGAAATGAAGAAGATGGGCTCACGCTATAGTCCTAACATTGTCGCTTACACTATTCCCATGAGAGGCTCCTGTCAACAAGGGAATTTGGAATGTGCAATCAGATTAGTTGATGACATGGGTAGAAAGGGTTGTGTTCCTTATGTGGTGGCATAAAATACATTGATGGATGGGATATGTAAGAAAGGCAAACTTCGCTAAGCAATAGAGGTCTAGAATGAGATGGAAACCAATGGTTGTGAGTCAGATGCCATTTCTTACAATATATTGATTAATAATTTTTATGAATTAGAAAATATTAAAGAATAAAATTATCTCTTTCACCAGATGAATAAAATATGCCATAAACCAAACATTGTCACTTACAATGCATTAATGAAGGGGTTGTGCAAGAAAGGGAAGGTGTACAAGGCTACCAACATGTTCCATTAGAAGATATTCAAAGGATTCCTTCCTAATACCGAAACTCATGAGATTCTAATACATGCTTTCGTGATGAGGATGGTAAGTATTTGGAATCCAAAAAAATTATGGATACAATGTTGCATGAATGTATTAACCCTTCAATGGAAACCTGTAATACTCTAATAAATTCTCTATGTAAGGAAGGCAAGGTGCTTGACACTACCAAAGCTTTAAGTCAGGTAAAGAATAAAATTGGGTTTGATCTAGGTGATTTTTCCTAGATAAAAATAGTCAACTACTTTTGCATCAATAAAAGGTCATAGGATGATGAATATCTTCATATTTTATCTATGTGTTTTGAAGAGGAAAGGGTAGCAACACTTTAGAATCCTTTGTCAGTAAGATTTTCAGCAATACGTGAACTTGAGTTTGTATGGTACTTCAATGAAGTAAATAATATGATAGTTAGTTGTGGCCACTTGCATAAATATATATATATTAAATGTGACTTGTATTACTACATTGACTATGCTTCATATCCTTTGATATGCTTGAATTTGTATGTATGTATTTTCATAGAATAGTTTTTAATATTTTATAGACTTCCAAAATTAACCCCAAGATTCAGTTGAAGGTCATTAGTGATTTAGTAGTTACCAATGAAGCCACAATTGTCACGTCCCCTCCTGTCGCCCCAATGCAAGGAAGGGAACATGGCTACACTTCTGGGGATTTTACATAAAATCAGCCCCATTCATTAGATCCATACAAATAAAAACATATGTATGTGCAGATCTAACAAACACACAGAATTAAAATTCTTCTACACACATATATCATGCAAATTCCAGCATATTGATAACATTCATCAAATAATTAAAACCTTGCAGAATTAAAACACAGAAATAAAATACTCATCTTGATGTAATGTTGTCCCAAGCAACTAGCTATATCGCTGTAACGCTCCACCCAACCATAGGCCAATTGTGTTAATCAATATCTCAACACAATTGCCACCCCCAAGCTGGGCATGATTTTTACAAGGAAAAGGGGACTCTCAAGCTCAACACAGCCCAAGCAACATCATATCTAAGCCAAGCCATCCCACAATTGGGTTTATTAGGCTAAATCTGAACCCTCTTCATTTCTGGATACTTGCACTCAAGCTCAAGCCAAAAAAATGGATACCCATAACCCATACCCCAACATACTCTTTCTACACACAACAAACACAATCATTGGGCATGGATACACATTTTCGACAAGGGATTTACAAAACAGGGTCCATGGGTTTTCCCCAAATCGTGGCTCACCCAAAACGAACTATGGAAAGGGGAATTCAACCACAGGGAGAAAAAACGATTTCTCCCACAGGTTATGAGCATTCCAAATGTCCAAAATGGCCTCAATGAAACCCCAAATCGAGCTCCCTTCCTCCCGGCAGCTCTGCAACATAAAAACGCCCTCTTCCTAGCTAGAAAACAAGGGAAAAGCAGGAAAAACGCCCAAGAAGCTCTGACTGCATGAGGGAGCAAAGGCAAGGGTGAATAATGGATTGGGGAGCAATTTCGTGGCTCCCTTCTTGCCCAGGGAGTCAAACACGAATTTCTATGAAGGGTGGGGCTTGCCCATACCCAAATTTGGATAACCATACCTCTCCATTCCCAAAGGCATTAACTACTTTAACCAACTCTTGGGAGAAATAAATGATTGGGTACAAAATACAACATGGGTAGTTGAGGATTTATGGGTTCTCTCATTGACACTTGGCTTGAATTAATTGGCTCCAAGGGTTTGAATATTCCCTCCCAATTCCTTGTAAAAACAATGCCCCCATCTCTTGTTGCATTGCATAGCTAGTTGTGGGTATTTCATTAAAAGGAATATTTACATGATGTTTGCAATTCCATTGTGCTTGGCTAGCACGTAAACCATATGCATCACTAAATTGATGGCAGGGCCTTGGCCTTGAGCTCCTCACCATGATTTTATAACAATATTACATCATTTACATTTTAATGCAATGGAGTCAAAATCGAGATATTACAATTCTCTCCCCCTTGGAATAACACTATCCTCGGTGTTCCAACACTTAGGAATACATACCCACTTTACACATGTCCAAAATTCACAAAATGTGGTAGGTCTGTCTTGCATTTCATCTTTTACTTTGAACTTTCAGGACCTAGTCCTTTGGCTTCCACAAGATGCTCCCGCTGGCTTTGATCTTCCAGCTCTGCAGGTGGGCATTGCTCCACAATAATCCCTTCCTTTTATTTACCTTCCAACTGATCTACAAGTCCGGAATTTCATGGCTTCCATCTTTATTTCTTTCCTGACAACTATTTGAGGAAGATTTTCAGCCAAAACCCATAGCCCTTGGTCTGCTACCATGGCCAATGTGCACAACTGGCTCATTCTTATTCTTGTAAACAAACATTTGATGGCAATGGTGAGTAATTATATCATGTCTAATAAAAGGTGTGTCAATACTCAATGGTCAAAAAGATCATTTCGATTATCTGTAGAGTTGTCCTTTATCATAAAACAGTACTAACAAATACCAAAAATATATTTCTAGCCTTCATTGTGCTTGCTTTAATGCATCTAAATATATTGTTGTTTAGAGAGGTATGTTACAAATTGGTATCGAATATACTAAATACAACCTAGGGGCTATATGGACTCAATGATAGTAAATGACAATGTTTTTGGTATAATGTTAAAGTAATATACATGCCATATTTATTACAAAGAGAATAGTTATTTTCTCCATACTCAAAATTGTGTGGGATTCTTGTGTTGAGTTGTGTGATGAATCATGTCATCTTTGACACACAGAGACTAGTTACTTACTCCATAATCAAAATTGTATGGGATTGTTGTGTTGAGTTGCATGATGAATTGAAAAATGATTTGTGATCATTGTGAAAATGTATAAATGATGATGTAAGTGTTTACATTTGATCATGCATTGATATTATCATTAATACTTAATGATGTCCACCCTTTCGAAGCTCTAAAATGTTTGAATGTTGTGTATTATTGATTTTTTGGTATAGGTGGCCTATTGAGTGATAGTTGTTCACTTAGAATGACAATAACTTTAATTATTGATGATACACATCCTTATTTATCATTTATGTTTGTTAACGCCTAAATTTCACACACATGCGACCTTTTAATCTTGCAGTAAGGTGTCATCAATATATAACATGCAGCCCATAGAAGACATCCTCATCGGATCCAAAAAGTAGCATGACTCAAAAAATGCTAAAAAAATTCAAAAGAAAAGGTAGCATGGATACACCCATGTTAGCATGCACTATAGTGTGTTCTATCAGTGTTACACCCGCACTAGCCTAGCACGGATTATCCTTCGATATCTGTGCTACTGTAAAAAATGATGGGATCTCAACCACTAGCCGCGCATTGAAGGATTATGAAATCTCCCTCACCAACTAAAATTCAGATTTGGTTCTTCAAGCATTGAACCCCTTTGTGTACTTTGGAGCTACTTCATGAGGTGATGGGGCTCACACTTGGATCTAGATGTTTCTTGGCCACCTCTTGGCTTATAAAAGGAAGCCATGGGCATGCACCTAAGTAGAGAAATTTAGAGAAAGGTTATGCTACTGGAATTGTGTTGGAACTTCTTCCACCTCTTCCCACACCCATTAGCATTCCTCAAGCTCCCTTTCCACCTTCCTCCAAGGGGCAAGTGTTTCTCCCATTTGTTCTTCAAGTTATTTAACATTTAGTGTGGACAAAAAGGACCTCCCTAAGGGAGATTGTTGGATTCCCTTGAATCCCACACCTCCTAGGTGACACTAGATGTAACAAGCTTGACCATTGAGCAATCTAAATTGGTCCCAACATTTGCTTCTTGTTGTGGTTTGCATATTCTCACTCCCTTTTCTTTGTTTCAAGTTATTTTCAAGTTTTTATTTTATTTTGTCTTGTTTTGCTAACAAGAGCTTGCAAGATCAATTTGGATTCATTCACGTTTGCTTTAGTAACATAATATTGGGCCTTATTAACAACCTCAAAGTCTTCATCCCCTCAAGTGGGAAGGGTTGCACACCTTGTCATTGGGAACCTTAAAATGTAAGATACATTTCACCCATGGTTTTGTAGATGATTGCTAAAATGAAATTGTCTTATGGATGTGATGAAAAAGTTTAACTAATGCCAAAATAAGTCATCTTGAGTGGTATATTGGTATTGATAATGAGACTTAACAGTAAACCCCTTGAGGTTCATGTGTGCATTTGAGTGAGTATATTTCTTATGTGTTCGAAAGAGTAGTTCTCTCATGCTCATATGTATGCAAAGTGAAGTTATTACTTAGGAAGCGGATGATATATGGCTGTTAAATTGAATGAATGTTTAATATAAATACATGCATGGGTATAGCGGTAAATTATGAGATTGTAATTGCCATGTTTTCAGTAATGTCATTGTTACGTATTTATATTCATATTGAAGGTTATGTTGTGTTGCATTGTGCCCCTTGTATGATAGTCTTGAGTGGAATGTATGCCACTCTTCAAAATGAGCAAGTATGAAATGCTAATATAGCAAGTAAAAAAGAATGTTATGTATGAAATGAAATAAGACATATTTTATCTTGTTGTTGACAATTATATGAAAGAGAAAAACCTACTTTCATTATGCCTTTGAAACTTGTCATGTGAATGATTGTGAAATTTCATGCAATAGGTTAAACTTGAATGTAAGTTGAAATTGTATGAATTGTGTTAAATCTTTGAAAAATAATTTAAGGTGCCAGTCTTGATTGATACTCCATGTGAGATAGGAGATTGATATGTGAAATGGCCTGCCTTGATAATATTCAATCAATGCATAAAATGGCCATAGTTAATTGTTGTCATTGAAAGGTAGAAGGATACCACAATTTGATTGACATTATGCCATTAGACCTTGGATTGGGTAGGTTGGTACAGGCCTGAGTTTGGAAAGAATTGAACGAATATGTAAATAAGCGGATCTTCTTTCTGGACGTGATATGATTATAAAAATTTGTTTTTCTTGAAATGTTGTAGATGTTGTAATTATAAAGTATTACTTTGAAACTAATGAGATTTGTGACTTTATTGAGTGGTACAACTATATGGAAAAACAATTCAGAATATAGGCAATGGAAGAAATCCCATGAGTAGAATGAGATCGTTGTCAACTAATTAAAATCTAAGTATTCTGACAATGCTTGATTAGATTTGATATGATTACTAAGAGAGATGGTTATATTCGAATTTGATTGCTTCTGATTCATTGAATCTTCTTGATGGAAAATATTTTGATAAATTTGATTTGCATATGAATGATGTGTTGAATATACTACATTCTAATTGAATTTGTGATCTATCTTTATCATTTTAGTGTGTTTATTGCATCAAAGAAGGAAGCCAAGTAATAAATGTTACAAAGTATGATGCCTTGCATATTGAAAAAGGGTTCATAAAGGCATAAGAAGGTCATGCTTGAATATGGACCACCTGGTAGGTAAGACCAACTACTAAGAGTTAGAATGGATCTTGGCAAAAAATTATCCAACAGAATGTAGAAGAAGACCAAATTTGGGTGAGGCTTAAAGGTAGATATAAGAGAGAAAATGCCAATTTTGGATTAGCTAAAAATTCTCAATGAAATTGGCGCAACAAATATAAGAAATAATAGAATGAAAATGTAGCTCAAGGCATCAAAGGAAGCCGCAACAAGATGCCAATAATTGATTATAGTAGTAAATGATTCATGTGACCAACAAGATAGATAAATAAATGAGCGATTTTTGTCACCCTAAAAAATCTATTTTGTTTTGATATAGAGTTGTATGGATTTGAAATAAAAAGTGTAGCTTATGTGTATGAACTAAGATTTGCTACTTGGGTGAGAATATCACAGCTAATGATGTATAATTTGATTGGTAGAAAGGCCTTATAGTAGATTAGTTATGTTGTGGAATTCCATGATATGCAAAGGAACTAGAAGGGAGAGTTCGGTGTATCATATATTGCATTTCAATTATATTTTTGTAGATTGAGAAAGCTACTATGTGTCAATAGTTAAGGCATGGGAATACTAATAAATGAAAGACAATAAAATAGTTGGAATACATTTACACTAACAGACATATATAGGAATACTATATGGTAGAACACATATAGATATATGGGCATATATGATGTTGTGTATTAACTAAGAGTGGTTTTTTGTTATATGCAATGAGTATGGCATGATAATTAATGAAATGGGTAACTTGTTGTATAACTAGGGATGATTGAGGACATGGTTGAAGATGTTGATGATGTAGTTGCCTATGATAAACAACATCATGAAAATGAAAATGAAAAAAGGATGCTTATCAAGAGGTTGATGAAGGGATCATGTGAGTTCCCATGAGATATTAGTTGATCAAGTAACATAAAGAATGTTGATGGAGATTGTACAGGTATGAATTTTTTCATGTCAATATAACATGTGACCTAAAAGGAATTGGGTAAGAATTCCTTTAGTCGTGCTTTAATATGTTAATTGATATGTTTATTATGACATTTGAATGCATGAAGGTGGTTGATGCTCGATGGGGTATGATAAAGGAAATCATTTTTTTTTTCCTTGGAAAAAGTCGTAATTTTATTTCAAATAGTTGAACAAAATTACATTCTGCACATGTAATAGGATCACAAGGATCCCTACATTGTCACAAATAATCTGTCCCATATCACTTCAAGACAGTCCACATATATCCGACTACAAAAACTGTCACATATGACCATATGACCATCTAGTGTCCCATACATAATGAAAACAGAGTAATTGACTGTCCAAACAGCCCTCCTATAACCGACTACATATATCAAAGATAAAAAATGCAAAAAATGATCCAAACAACAGCTAAAATAGGCTGTCCATACATCCCGTGTATAATAGCATATACAGAACTAATGTAGCTAATAAAACAGAGGCTAATGCTCCATCCGGTCCTCAAAGTCTCGATGAAAAGGCCTGTGAAAAAAGGGCGGGTAGCTGTTGGAGAGCACAGAGAGCGAATGGGCCGTCGTAACCCAAGACAGCCGCCTGCGTGTCCATAAGCCCCGCCACATACCCATTCCCGATACCCACCACGAAACCAATATATGTATTGGCAAACACTCAGGATAGCCGGGTTCCAGTCGTAGAGCACTTTGGTTAGGCCTGCAGAAGCTCCGCTATCCTGACAACGCCAACAGAACCCAGAGTAGCAACGCACTGTTCCCCAGTCCCATAAACCGAAGGCACTGAATGCAGCATGAGCGCGCTCTGATTTCTGTAAAACTGGAATCGAAAAGAATCGGAAATCAAGAAAATCAAGAAATGAAACGTAATTTTCATTGATGCATCTTCTTCCCTTCCTTCATCCTGCATAAAAAGATCAGAGCGCCTTCGCCTCGTTGTTCGCCGATATTTCCGTCCAAACCTCAGCGTTCCAGGTGGTTGGGAGCCCTTGGAATCCTGGATCCATCTTGAAATATTCACAAATCCACACGAACCCTGAGAGAACCCCCGCTGGCCACCAAGAAAGCAAGACGTCTTCAGCTTCCAAAACCAAAACCCTCAACAGAAGAAACAGCAGATCCAAGTCTGTGGACAAGCAGCAAACTCTGGATCTCCCAAACCGGCTAACTCAGCCAGCAACTACTGATGAAGAAAACGGCTAGACACCCTACGCTCCAGAACCTGCCTCCACCGCATGCCGTCTCAAGAATCCTGCAAGGAAACAGCAATCTACAGGGAAGGAGGGGCGGCTGGGCCAAGCCCTGGCCGCCCAAGCTACAGCAAAAATTTCGCTCCAAGAACCAGATCTGTATCAACGCGCTTCGCTCCCCTCAGCAAGAACCAACAATCGTAAATTTTACCTTACCAAATCTTATTACCTGACGGAATCTTACAGAATTTCTCGCAGATGATGAGTCTCTTTGTAGCAGCTGATAAAGGAAATCATATTTTTGTATGTCAATAGTATTAGAAAATTGTTGATGCATTCATAAGTTAGTATGTCATGATTAATTTGGTTAAGAGCAGTAACTAGAGTGGATGAATATTTATACTCATGTTATGAAATTGCATTCCATGTGAAATTGAATGCTATATGAGACAACCATGTATGAACTATAGTGTGTTGGATTTGGGAAATTCTATAGCACTATGCAAGTATCCAATGGTCTCCTTTCCTGTAATTGATGTCTTGCATGATATACTTTTTTTTCAACACACAAGAGCACTAAAGGAGTATATCCCTAGTGTTGTGTTTGGGCTAAAGAGAAAGGTGTTCAAATGGTTAGACAATTAATTATGAGGTGTCTAGATGATGTGTTTATGTGTTGGTTGAGTCCTACAACTTGTCTTGGTAAAACACATGAGTTTGGAATATGATATTTTCAACTCAATGTGAGGTTGCATTGAATGAAAGTGCATAGATAAACTATGAAATCATGTAAATGGTAATTTTTCATTTATGAATGCCAATACATATGATTGATGGATTGAGTGAATGCATGCTTGTATGGGAAACCCATTCTTATAATTGAATTTGAAGGAAGGATTCATGAGGAACTATGGAGCAGTGAAATGAAGACCTTCTAGTATTCCCAAGGAACTATTGAGTAGCGAAAGGGGTGGTGTGAGTTAGTAAGGTAAAAATAAATTTAATAACCCATAAGAAAAAATAAATATAACTAATAATCAATTCTAAAATATGAATTTGGTGAAGAGTGTGATTGTATGACCATGAGTATAGACACATTTGTTGATTGCATAGATAATGTGATCGCATTATGTAATGATTAGTGTGCTTCTAGTGAATGCATATATAGTGAATGTGTTTCATTTCATTTGAGATATTGACAGTTGTCAAGGATTGAATTATTTATGTGTTATAATTCTTAGTTCATTTCTTGAACTCCTATAAATGTTGCAATGAAAGGATTATATGCATGGATACTCGCAATTTGTTTTGTTGACATAAAATTTTAGATTGCAAGTAGAATTGTCTTGGATATGGAAATGAGTGTAAGTACATAATGAAGACTAAATTCTACCACATGCAAAGGATAAACATTATGAGAAGGATCTCATACTTGTGAAATATGGTTTCTATATGAAACTGATTTGAAAATTTTCTCATTGAAGTTATTATTATCATATATCATGGTAACTATACGTACATAATACATGTGAGATGACTGATCTATCTAGCGAGGACAAATGTTTGTTGCTTAAAGATTACAAGAAAAGATGATATTGCTATTATAATGACACTGGAACCCTATGGTATGCCTTGATCGTTATGAGCTATGTTATATTATGGATTTCCAGTGGGATGCTCCGACAGTAATAATTTGTATATTTGCACTCTTCCTATGCAAGAAAGCCTTGGAAAATGATGGATCACCATAGGGACTATTTAGTAGAGAAGGGGATTCATGAGCCTGGATGGTGAGTGACTATAAGGAAGAGGAGACTTGAATGAATCTATTGAGAGATATTCATATGGAGTAGAGATGTGTTCATACAGATAATTATTGGGTTAATTTACATGATTGATATTTTGTTATGAACATATATGCTTCAATTATGAAGCTTGATTTTTTTTGGAAAAGATATGTGCTTCCTATAGAGGCTATGATATGCATGTTTTTCTTTTCTACTTGTTATAGTCATATGTTGCAATGCTAAAGGCCTTGGGAGTGTACCAAGTTAGTACAAAGGAATAATTGACATTGATGCCCAAGATAGATGGAAACAAGACAAACATATGAATACCATGAATTATAAATTATATTTTACTAAATACCATGAGTTATATGCCATGGTAATGTTGAACACTGACAAACATGATCATTGTAATATTGATGAAAGGTTCCAAGATCGACTAGTGGGGAGAATAGGGATAAGTGTATGAGTCCACCAAAGGGAAATCAAGGGGATCCAATGGGGGGAATGGCCTATGCCTTATGATAAAATTTACCCTATCCTAAACCTCATGCATGTGATTGGTTTAGTTTCCATTTATACTTAAGTTTATGTTAAACTTGAACTCAAACCCTAACTAAATGGAAGGGAAATCTATGACAACTTAGTAATCCTATGCCAAAAGTGCCCAACTCCTTTTTTTAGTAACTACCTCCTACCTTTGAGGAACCAAGAATGGGGTGGAGGAAGGAATCCTCCCTCACATAATTCTCTCATTCATGGATGGAAAAAAACAAATGGGAAGAGAGGAGATTGGGAAAAAGTGGGTTCTTGGAGAGAAAAGAAGGGTTTGGAGGAAGAATAATCATCCCAACTCTCATATGAACCATGGAAATATGAAAAGAAGGATACCAGGTGAGTTCATACAATGGGAAAAAGTAGCTAGGTATGATTCCAAATCCCCAAAGGTTGTTGACATGTTAGAATGTACAAAGAACCATTAATTTTTTCTCTAATAACCTTCACAATGTTGGAAATTAAATCTAGAAGAATATAGAGGAAGGGCATTACCGAGGGACTGAAAAAGCAGAGAAAGGATTACTCCTCGTGTTATATGGAGCAAGGGATGAGTGCCAAGAGTTGTTCTAGCTAAGAGGTTGAACAAAGAATCAATAGTGACTTGCTTGCTTGGTATATTGGAAGCATTTATTGAAAAGAAGAGGGATTTTGGGAACCTTGACAATCTTCTCAACCCTAGTGGTATCATAGCCTAGAATAGGGGTGGAATTATACAATGGAATAACCTATGTTTGGGAGGGAATCAATACCCCCTACAGATAGTTTCCTGGAGCTTGATATTGAAAAGAGAAGTATATTCTATCTACTTATTGTTTTCAAATTAAATATTGTAGACTAATGAGTGCAATGAATTAATGATTTTCTATGAGGATTTTTATGAAAATATTGTAGATGATAATGCACAAATTATTTTTGTGTATACTCAATTCATATGATCAAAGATGTGAAGAAATGTTTTGGACTTTCTTTGCATGACAACCATTTGACAAAATGACTAAGTAAGAGACACGTTTCCTTGTCCCATTATTATTGATAAATGGGTACTACAAATGAATTGAAACTTATAAAAATCTAATGAATGTTTTTGGAATGGATTCATATATGTATTAACCTTGCAATATTCATCCCTAATTAGTGGTTTAGTGTGGAAGAACTCATGTAGCTTTAAAAAGGGTGAAATCCAAAGTTTTGAGCATTGTAGCAATGTGTAGAACACTTTGCACATATTGATTGGGATATCCCAATTTACAAAGTGGGTGGTTGTGCGCTTTTGTATATAGGATCTAGACATACATCTTAAAATGCTCCTCAAAAATCATAAATACCCATGTTTCCATTTGATAGATATTAACTTTGTATCAGGGACCATTTTATTGAGTACTATAGGAATGTGCAAAATACCCTGTAAACATTGATCTATATCTCCAAATTTACGAAGTGGGTAGTTTTGATTTTTTCAATATAGGATCTAGACATCGATGTGAAAATTCACTCCAAAAATTGTGGACACCCATGTTTCTATTTGTGAGATATCAACTCTACAATAGGTTCATTTTCCTCTAAGCCAATGTTGAGTGTTTGATGGAGGAAATGGGGTGGGTAGCCAAGAGAAACTCACAAATGCTTGACAAAATGTCCCTACCATTTTCCACAAAGTGTTTGACAAAATGTCTCTATAATGTTGGTCAAAGATGAATTGCATCCGATTAAAATATGTTCCATTTCCTTTAAAATGTGTAATCCATACTCTTGGATTAATGTATTGATGTGTATATTATTTAATGCAATTTCTTCTCTAATGATAATGAGAAATCAATTGTTTTTTTTTCCAGATAATTAACTATACCTTTATTGATAAAAGTATAAATACTTGACAAGATACAAAGCTATCAAACTGCCAGCATGTAATGTACCAACTTATATCAGTGATACAAAAACTCTTTTCTTTTCAAAATTAATTAAAACAATGGCCAAGGAAGCTAGAATTACTGGGGATGGGAAAGATCAGAGGCTATGGAAGGGTGGAAGGTTTTGATGTGGTCTGATACTTCTGCACAATTTACTGATACCATTTATGTTTCAAGAGCAGCAAGGCTGCAATTTACTCCAAAGATCTTGGGCCCCTCAGTATATGCAGACTAGTATGGGTGAGATATTTAACTGGAGGATGGGGATGGGTGTTTCTGAGCTTAGAGAGGTTAAATATCAATTAATAACAGTCATTAAATAGTAAAAAAAATTCCAAATTTTTTTGAATAGATCTGAATAAGTCTCACATAAACACATAAAATTGCCTTCTAGGACAACTCAGCTAGTGCGAATTCAGGATTTCCAAATTGGATTTAAAGGATCAGGAATTAATGAACTGAAGCATGGGATGTGATTTTTTGCAACTTATTGATCTCCATTAACAATAATTACTTCATTTGGATACGTTCTCATGCATTTATTACTTGCAAACTGGAAACTAGTCAAATTCTAGCTAAATCTAGGAAGGGTGGAGAAATATGAGTTCTGAAATTTTATTCAAGCTGAATGATATCAGAGTATTAATTTCACTGTTAATACATCATATATGGTCCAATATGCTCCTCATAGCATTACAAAACATTCTCTCCATTCCTACTGAACATTACAACATTAGAAATCAATGAATGGCTCTGAGATTTGAACCACATATTGGAAGAAGATTTATGAAATTCGACCAGAGATTAGTTCAGATACATGAATTGCAAATAATATCAGTGATAATGGCTGAATTCCATCATCCTCTCATAGGAAGCTGGGGCAAATCTCCCAACCTTGACCAGGGGCACACCTCCCAAGTCTCTGAGGAAAAAATTGCTCTCATACAATTCTTCAAACTGACAAAAGATGTGAATGTGGTGAGCACTAGGTTATTTATGGAGAGAGGGTGACTTGTGGAGCAATTTAACCAACTAATGCGCCTTCCTTGATTGGATGAGGAAAGCTAGATTTCCTCCTTGCTTTCCTTTTTGCTTTGCTTTGCTTGTTTTCTGTTTTGTCTGCTTTTCCCATCTTTTCCACTTTCTGCCTTTACTTTTTTTTGTTTTTTTTGGCTTTTCTTGACTTTCCTGATTTTCTGAACTTTCCTGCTTTTTCCGAGCTTTCCTTCTTTTCTGATTTTGCTTGATTTCTGCTTTGTACTGCTTTTGCTGAGCTTTTGTCACCTTTCTGATTTTCTTAGCTTTGGCATCTTTTCTCTTTGCTTCCTCCTCAAGATATCTTAGTCAACATTATCCTCTTATGCTCCCAAGTGGAGCCTTATCCTCTTTTATTCCACATAAAAACATTAAATGCATAAATTAAATATTCCATGTACATAATTAAACTTAGGATATCATTTATTGCAAAGTCTAATTAATTAATTGCGTAGGAATTCCAAAATTAACCCCATGGTTATGCAATTGCCTCCTCAACCCAAGGGATTGGTTGGGTTAGGAACTTGTTCCAATGCTCATTGTTGTGGGGACATGAAATTCCTCCCCACCCAAGATTGCTTGTCCTCAAGCAATTTCAAACTAGGATGCTATAAGATATGTTCTCCTTCCCAAGTAGCATCCTCACTAGGTAGTCCTTCCCACTGCACCAAAAATTCTTTAAGGATTCTGCTCCTTAACTTATTTTCTCAGACTTCCAAAATATTCTCAGGTATTAGCATCAAATTTCCTTCATCATCAAGGGGTGGAAATTATGGTGAAGCTTTGACTTGCTTCCCTACTTCTCTCTTCAAATAGGATGCATAGAAAACACTATGAATCTGGCTGCTTGGAGGCAACTCTAGCTCGTAAGCCACTTCATCGATCTTTCTCAAAACTTGGTAGGGGACATAGAACCTTGGATGAAACTTATCAGCCCCTTTAGGATTCAATGTTGACTGCTTATAGGGCTACAACCTCAAATATACCAGATCTCCAACCTGGAAAGCTCGCTCAACTCTATGCTTGTCTGCTTGCACTTTTTGTCGATTATGTGATACTTGCAAGTTGTCCTTGAGATTCCTAAGTATGTCTTGACTCTCTTGGAGCCAATCCTTTGCTTTCTGTGTCTTACAATCACCAAATATCATATTATAAAAAGTAAGTGCATCATATCCATAAAGAGCCTTAAAGGGAGACATACCAATCGAAAGATGAAAAGTGGTGTTGTAACAAAATTATCCCAAATGGAGCCAAGTGGTCCATGACTTCTGTTGGCCGAAGACATAGTTTCTTAGGTACCCTTCCAGCCATTGGTTTACTCTCTCTGTTTGGCCATCATTTTGTGGATGGTAGCTAGTACTCATGTCCAAACTTGTCTCTACTAACTTGAACAGTTCTTGCCAAAAATTGCTAGTAAACTTGTTGTCCCTGTCAAAGATGATGGACTTGGGTATGACATGAAGTTTGAAAACTTCTTTGTTGAAAAGTTCATCCACTTGGCTGGCTGCAATATTAGTGGTGACAACAAAAAAAAGTGCATATTTAGTCAACCTATCAAGCACAACAAAAATATTTTCTTTACCTTGGCTCTTGGGAAGTCCTGTGATAAAATCCATTGATACACTCTCCCATTTTTGCTTTGGGATGGGGAGTGGTTGAAGGAGCCCTGCTGGATGGGTGTGCTCCACTTTATTTTGCTGACATGCCACACATGACTTGAAATATTCCATCACTTCCTTCTTCATCCTCTTTCATGTGAACCTTTCCCTCACCTTCCTATAAGTCTTCACAAACCCCGGATGTCCTGCTAGAGAGGAACATCATGGACAACTTCAAGAATCTACTTCTTTAGGATGGATTCTGGAACTATAATGATACTATCCTTATAATAAATGAGATCATTAAGGATCTTATAAGCATCATCATGAATTAATCCATCAAATAAATCACAATCAAACTGATTCTTGGTATATTCTACTCCAAGATGTGTTTTCCAATCATCTTGAAATTTGAACAATGCAAGTGTGGGTTTTCTAGAAAGTGCATTAGCTACAATGTTCATCTTACCCTTCTTATACTCAATACCAAAGTCAAATGCTTGGACCTTGCTTACCCATTTTTATTTCCTATCATTCAGATCCTTTTGGGTTAATAAGTGCCTCAAACTGTTGTGGTCAATTTTGATGATAAACTTACCTCCCACCAAATACTGTCTGAACTTGACTAGTGCATGCATAATGGCTAGCATCTCTTTGTCATAAACTGAATACAACCTTTCACATGGCTGCAATTTTCTTCTCTCAAAGGCCCAAGGATGCTTATTTTGCATCAAGACTGCTCCAATCCCATTCCCTGAAGTATCACACTCAAGAACAAAAGGTTGAGAAAAATATGGAAGTGCAAGACCAAGACAACTGCTCATTACTTCTTTCATCTTGTTAAACACTTGTTTAGATTCTTCTGTCCAATGGAAAGCTCCTTTCTTAGTGAGATATGTCAAAGGAGATGTCAACTTGGAAAATCCTTTGACAAACTTTCGGTAGTAGGTACATAGCCCAATGAACCCTCTTAGTTCAATGATATTTTTAGGACTAGGCCAATATAGAATGGCTCGTATATTTTCCATGTGAACTTTAACTCCATCTTGACCAATCACATGATGACCAAGATACAAAATCTCAGTCATTCCAAACTCACACTTGGTTAGCTTTGCATAAAAATATTGATCTGCCAATATTATTTGTACAATATCCAAATGATGCAAATGCTCTTCCCAAGTCCTACTATAGATTAAAATATCATCAAAGAAGACAAGTACAAAGTTACGGAGCTGTTTGCTAAACACTCTATTCATGCAAGATTGAAAAGTTGCAGGTGCATTTGTTAGGCCAAAATGCATAACCAGAAACTCAAAGTGCCCATGGTGGCACCGAAAGGTTGTCTTCTGTATGTCTTCTTCTCTCATGATGATTTGATGGTAGCCATATCTAAGGTCAATCTTAAAAAAATACTTGGCCCCATGGAGCTCATCCATAAGTTCATCTATCCTTGGAATAAGATATCTATTCTTGTTAGTCTTCTTGTTAAGAGCTCGGTAATCTATGCACATTCTCATGGTTTCTTTCTTCTTCACAAGAACTACTGATGAGGAAAAAGGACTTGAACTCAGCCTAATGAACCCCAAGTCAAGCAGCTCCTTAATGGTTCGCTCTATTTCATCCTTGAATCTCTTTGGGTGCTTGTCGGGATGCACCTTGATAAGTGAGGTTCCTATCTCCAACTCAATCCTATCCTCCACTCCTCTATCTAGAGGCCTACCATGAGGAAGGTCCCCAAATACCTTCTTATGCTTTTGGAGCAGCTTCTGAATTTCTTTAGGACAATGAGATACTTCGAATAAGATTCCCTTAGTGGTGATTAGGTATTCAACAACCCACTCAATGTCTCCATGCCTTAGAATGGATCTCATATTGTGTGCACTTACCACTTGTTTGGGATAGGTGTTGATTCCCTTCAACACTATCTCTTTACCATTTTCTCCTTTGAATGTCATTTCAGGAACTTGGTAATATACTGAATGCTTACCAATGGAGTGCAGCCATTGGACTCCCAAAACCAAGTTAGTATCGGCCACATCAACAACATAAAAACTATATGTAATGGTATCTTCTCCTATACAAATATGCAATTTAGGAATCCATCTAAAACAGTTCATAGAATGATTACCTGGAATGATAACAATGAAGCCTCCAAATTTTTCGATGTGCAACTTCCTTCTTTCAACCAAAGTTGAATCAATGAAGTTGTGTGTTACTCCTCCATCCACTAACACAGTGATTGATTTTCCTTGAACCACTCCTTTGAATCTGAGTGTATGGTAGCGAGGCACTCCTGAAACTACTGCAATCTTGCTCACCTCTGGAGTAGGTTCTTCTTATGCAGTCTCATAGGCCACTTCTTCATATATTGGGGCCTCTTCTTCTTCCTCCTCAGCTTCGCTCTGTGAGTAAACCTCAATGTAGTGTGCCTTTCCTTTGGCACATATATGCCCAAGAACCCTTGGCTCCTGACAAGTGAAGCACAACTTCCTTCTTCTCAAATCATCTCGGTCCTTAGCATAGTTATCCTTTCTGAAATTTCCAGAAGGACTCTTCATGGGTGACCTTCGGTTCTTGAACTGAGTAGGACCAATAGTCCTTGGTGGAAATATGGTCCTTGGAAGAGAGTCTTGCAAGTATCTGGTTCGACTTAGTGCATATTTCAAGGTGTTGGGTCTGTAGGATTTCACCAAGCCTTTCAAAGGTTCTGACAACCCTTCAATGAACAATAAAATCAACTGTAATACCCCAATTTTGACCCTTATGAAATATTGGCTTTTAATGTAAATATTGTATACATGCGGTGTATGTTTTCTAGCGTGGAGCTCAAGGCCAAGGCCCTGCTAGTGTATGCTTGAATTTATTTAGAAAGGTAAGTATTTGATATTTTGCTACCCATGTGTTATTAAGCCATGGAATATTGTAATTGATGTAAATATTTAATATTTCAATAAAATACCAAAACTGGCTATGGAAGCAACGAATGAGAAGGGGCCATGTGTATCCACTAGGGAGTGGTGAGGGGGTTGTGGGGATGAACCATATGCTACCAAATGTCATCTTGTGAACCCATTTGACTTTCCTTGCTGACATTTAATTCTGTTGTAAGGAAGTTGTTGAAGAATTTAGTCCATGGCTTAAATGGATCATGGATAGCCCTGAAATTCGTATGGCAGAGTATGGGATATTTTTTCTTGTGCCACAAGCCACTCTACCTCACGGGAATGGGTTATTCCTCATTCCCATTCCATTGTTGAAGAGACCAACATCAGTTTGCATCCATTACGAATTCACAGCAGTGAGAAAAACCATAAATCGCAACTTTGCAAGAACCCATGTTTTGAAGAGCCATAAACGCCCAAAATTGAGTATTGACAGTGAAATCCAATGGGGGATCCATAGATATGAACCTTGGGGTGAATTTGAGAGGATTAGATACCCCGAAATCCATAGAAAAACCCAGTTTTTACAGCCCCAAAATAAAGTGACGGGATTGAGTTATTGGATAACAGAATTGTGAGAAATCCAAGTGTGAATGACTGAGCAGAGGTTGGGTTTGCTTGATAAACCCAGTGAAGGCTAGAATCTCAAGGAATTAGTAGCTGGAATTTTCTATGCCCATCCTAAAGAGCACTGGAGGGAAGGGACGCCTAAGGGACTATGCAGCAGAGAAGGGGACCTTCCTTGCATTGGGTGTGGTAGGTATTGTGGATGCCTTGACTGTTGAATTATCTTGAGATGCCTGTAGCTCTGTGGATGAGCTCACTGGTTTAGCATTTCCCTCCTTTGTATTTTGTATGCTTGATAAACCCAACTGTGTGTTGGCTTAGCATAGTTGTTGAGTGAAACCATGGCTGTGAGTGAGCCTGTTTAGTTCCTCCTTAGTGGATACACAACCCAGCTCGGGGGTGATCTCTCAGCTGAAAGAATATAGGCTGGACAATGATCTATGGTTGGGTGGAACGTTGATCTTACATAGCCAGTTGTTTTGACAGCTTCAGCTCAATGATAAGTGTTCTCTGTGCTTAAATTATATGCAATCTGTGTTTTGCAATGTATTAATTCTGAATGATAATTATTCATGTTAATGGAATTGATATGAAGTCTGTGCATAGCATGAGAAGGGGATGGATTCTCTGCCTGTTGATTCATCATTTGCTTGAGATAAATATGCTGATGCATTTCAGTTTGTGTGTATTAATATGAGTTTTAATTCCGCTGTGTTTATTTGAAGTGTGAGTCCGCATACACAAGTTTTTAATTATTATGAATTTCTGAGTAATGTATGGGGATGAGTTTATCAAATAGCCCTGGTATGTTAGTCATGTTCCCTCCATTGTTTGGAATGATGGGAGGGGATGTGACAGAGTAGTATCAGAGCCCATGTTGCAGCACTGGGGCTGCTTGGGCCAAACTCTGAGTTATAGGCAGATAACATAACGTTTTAACACAATATTGGAGAAGTTTGGGGTGCCATTTTGATATGGAAAAATGGAAGGATCAAAGTTCTCAGATGTGGCAGACGATCACACCAATGCATAGAGCTCTCCAACATCTTTCCAACGGTACTAGGCTCGCCTCATTTGGCCAAGGGATGAACGAGTTATGAACCCTGAAAGTTGTAGGGCCGGAGGTGTTCTAGGCTTGCGAATTTCGGATTTCGGGAATGCAAAGTTTTGAAAAAGTGCGTTTCAGTTTCCGCAATACCGAACCCGCAATTCGGGTTTCGGGTTTCGGGTTGCGGGTTGCGGGATGGTTACATTTCCGTGACCGCGACCTAACTATCCTAGCCCGCAACTTCGGGTGTCGGGTTTCGGGTTGCGGGTTGTGGGATGGTTACATTTCCGTGACCGCGACCTGACTTTCCGAACCCGCAATTTTGGGTGCCGAGTTTCGGGTTGCGGGTTGCAGGATGGTTACATTTCCGTGACCGCGTACCTGACTTTTCGAACCCGCAATTTCGAGTGTCGGGTTTCGGGTTGTGGGTTGCGGGATGGTTACATTTTCGTGACCGCGACCTAACTTTCCAAACCCGCAATTTCGAGTTGCGGGTTGCGGGATGGTCACATTTCTGTGACCGCGACTTAACTTTCCGCACCCGCAATTTTGGGTTTCAGGTTGCGGGGGTGGCAAAAAAAGAAAAAAAAAAGTATAGAGCCCGAAAATTGATTTTTGGATAACAGGAGCTTGCGGAATCGAAATTGGATGAGGTCAGTGGTGTTCTGAGGCCATTAACGGAGGCCATGAATAAACTTGTGAAGATCCCGAGCCCAGTATGCTCCAATTTGGCATAAATTTGGGATTAATGGCTTTTACAAATCAGTGTCCCGACGCTTGACATAAGGTTAGATTGAGCTGAAACTGATAGGGAGTAGTCATGGAGCAGGCACGGTGTTAAGTTTGGAAGTTTGGAGCCAAACTCCAAAGGATGTGGAGTCGGGGTGAGTGTGAAGGCCAAAAAGCACTATTCCGGGCCACGTTTTTGGGATTTTGAAAAGCTTGCGGTGGATGAAAGTGACCCTGTAATTAGGATTCAAGAAATTTACTGAACTCAACATTTCTTATTCTCATGAAAACAGACAATTCCCGTTAGACAAAGATCTTCCAGAAATGCACAGTTTGGGAGACAGCGATTTTTGACCCAAAAATTGAAATTTTGGAAAAATGTGAAAAGTGGAAAGTAGTCAAACCCATAATTTTATACAAGATGAATGGAGCATCGGAACAGAGATTCGCGAGTTTCTGAGTGTTCCTGTTATATGGACTAACTTCTCCCGGCAGAAATGTTTTCATGATTCTTCATAGATTTTTTTCCACAGGTGGCTGAAGTTGGCATTCCAGACCAAAATACAACTGTGTAAAAATGTGCAGAATTTTAGTAAAAGTTGTCATTTTTGAAGTAATGCAATTTCCACACCCGATGTCGGAATGGAGCACGTGGATAGGCATTGGAATGCTTGTTCAACAGGGAATAATGGCACATAATCAGAATTTGAATGGGGTTATCATACACCATAGATATTTAGAGCAGAAAAGTGTCAGTGACTGTTTTGACATACTATTGACAATATGGGCAATTTCCAGAATTGCATGAATGGGCAAAGAAATGAATGCATAAGAGCTATGTGAATTATTCCATGAGTTGATTATGTTAAATATTGATTGTTGTATATTTCTACATGCATTCTTATGATGTCTAACAAATATTTTCATAATGCACAGTGCTTGCAACTCATAAGATTTAATAGTGTAGCAGAAGTAACATATAGGGAAGAGAGTCTCCAAAGAAAAATGGTGACCATAAACAATGCTCAGGATCCTTATGAGCATGAAGAAGATGTTCTAGGAGAGAATGTACAAGAAGGGAATGCTGAGACAGAATCCAATGGGAGAAAGGAGCAAGTAACTCCTCAGAATTTGGTTGAAACCATGGTGAACTTCAATGAAAGATTGATGAAGGCTCAGGAAGAACAAAACCAACTCAATGCTGCTATTTTTCAAAGCCTCACTGATATGCAGCAGAAGATAAATCTTGGTTCCAACCCAAGCAATGTAGGTGAAGAAGAAATAGATGCAGAGAGCTGCTCTAGAGGTCGTTCAAAGAAGAGGACTCCAAGCCCAAGGAAGAGTTCTGTGAGCAAGAAGCATATAACACCTTCCTCTAGATCTTCTTCTAGCAAATTGTGTGAATCCAGAGGTTCTCAAAGAAGTCCAAGGCATATGCCCAGGAGATTTGATGGAAGAAAGAAGTTCAAAGGCATCCCACAGGGAGAATTCAGGAAGGCAAGGCCTCCCACATTTGATGGAGAAGGCAAGACTGGCCAAGAGGTAGAGGTATGGCTTCTTGGAATGAAAAAATATTTCATAATTCAGGACTACTCAGGGAATGAAAAATCCAGAATTTCCATTTACAATCTAAATGGTAGAGCTTCAATTTGGTGGGACAACCTCTTGCAAGTAAAAGGGGTCAGTGAAAGGAATATCAGCTGGGAGAGATTCAAGAGGTACTTCAAGGAAAGATACCTTTCTGCTAGGTATTATGACAGTAAGAGAAAAGAGTTCAATGAATTCAGATTGGGACAAAAGTCTATGGAAGAACATGTCCATAAATTTTTGGAATTGTTGAGGTATGTGGACTATATCAAAGATGAGAGGATAAAGATCCAATGCTTCCTTGGAAGCCTACCTCAAAGTTTCAAACATAGAATTGAGTTTGTTAATCCACCAAGTATTGATGAAGCCATTAGGATGGCAATGCATTGCTATGAGCAGAATAAAAGAAAATCATAAGTTAACCCAACATGGAAAGGAAATCCAAGAGGGAGGTTTGATCAAAAGAGAAGTGGATTCAAACCACCATTCAAAATTCAGCCCAAAACCTTTCCACAGGGGCAGCAAGCAAGGAGTGGATTCAAGCTAGCGGTAACAGCAGAAAAGACATCAAAAGGGCCACTTCAGTGTTGGGGATGTGGAGAAAATCACATGCTAAAGGATTGTCCACATCGGAAGGGGAATCCCCGTAGCTTACACAACTTAAAGGGAGCATCAACAGTGGAGGACATGGCAAGGGCAACGCCTTGAATTTATGCAGAATTGGACAATCATCAAGCAGACCATCAATCATCAGTGGTGGAAGTTGAAGGTAAGATTGCTAAGCAATCTATTTCTGTTTTGATTGATCCAGGATCTACTCATAGTTATGTTTCTCCAAAAGTGGTTGAAGGTTGTTCTCTTAGAAAAGTGAAGCATAATAAGTCTTGGCTAGTTCAATTAGCCACAGGGACCAAGAGAAAAGTAAGTGATGCAGTGGTGGAGTTCCCCATAGAATTGAAGACACACATGCATATTTGAATGTATTACCATTAGGATCTTATGATGCCTTAATTGGCATGGATTGGTTGGAAAAGCATAGAGCCAAGTTGGACTGTTATGAGAAAGCACTTGAATCCATTGATGAAGAGGGAAGACTAAGATTGGTAAGAGGAATTCCCAAGCAAGTTTCAGTAAGACAAATTTCAACCTTACAGTTGAAAAAGTTTTATAAGAAAGGTTGTCAAGTATATGCAGTCCATATATCAGATTCGTCAGAGGAGAAAGGACCAAGGATAGAAGACTTCCCATTGTTGCAAGAATTTCAAGATGTGTTTCCGGATGAAGTGTTGGGACTACCACCAAAGAGAGATATTGATTTTACCATCGATCTTGTTCCAGAGGCAGCGCCAAATTCCAAAGCTCCTTATAGAATGAGCACACTGAAATTGGTAGAGTTGAAGACGCAACTATAGGAGTTAATGGACAAGAGGTATATCAGGCCTAGTGTGTCTCCTTGGGGAGCACCGATGTTGTTTGTTAAGAAGAAGGATGGAACTTTAAGGCTATGTATTGATTATAGGCAACTCAATAAAGTGACAGTCAAGAACAAGTATCCATTGCCAAGAATTGATGACTTATTTGATCAAATGAAAGAAGCTAAAGTGTTTTCCAAGATTGACTTAAGGTCCAGTTATCATCAAGTGAGGATTAAATAAGAAGACATTCACAAGACGGCTTTCAGAACTAGATATGGTCATTATGAGTTCACTGTGGTGCCATTTGGTCTTACCAATGCACTTGCTACATTCATGTGTCTCATGAATAGTGTCTTCAACAAATATTTGGATAAGTTTGTGATTGTGTTCTTGGATGACATTCTTGTCTATTCAAGGAATGAAGAAGAACATGAGGAACATTTAAGGATGGTGTTGCAAGTCCTTAGAGAACATCAGCTGTATGCCAAGTTAAGCAAGTGTGAGTTTTACCAAAAGAAGGTGCAATATTTGGGTCATATCATTTATGAAGAAGGAATTGCAATTGATCCAGAGAAGATTAATGCCATCATGGATTGTTCTACTCCAAAGAATGTTTCAGATGTTAGATCTTTTATGGATCTTGCTGGTTACTACAGAAGGTTCATTGAAGGATTCTCCAAGATATCTCATCCAATCACTTCATTACAGACGAAGAATATCAAGTTTGTATGGTCTAAAAAGTGTGAGAAAAGCTTTCAGCTAAAGGAGTTACTTACCAGCGCTCCTGTTTTGAAGATAGCAGATCCAAAGAAGGAATTTGTAGTGTGCACAGATGCTTGCATTGAAGGGATAGGTGGAGTGCTCATGCAAGAAGGAGTTGTGATTTGCTCTGAGTCAAGGAAGTTAAAAGAACATGAAAACAATTATGCCACACATGATTTAGAATTAGCAGCCATAGTACATGCTCTCAAGGTGTGGAGACATTATTTGATGGGAAGGAGAGTCAAGCTTAGATCAAACCACATGAGCTTGAAGTATCTGTTTGATCAACCAAACTTGAATGCTAGGCAAGATAGATGGATGGAGTTTCTTTGTGAATTTGGTTTTGAAATTAAGCATGTAAAAGGGAAGGAGAATAAGGTTGCAGATGCCCTTAGCAAAAAATTTCATCTTGCAGCAGTAAGTATGTGCAAATCAGATTTGAGGACAAGGGTTCTAGAAGCTCAAGCCAGTGATGAAACTTGCCTTCAAATTAAAATGAAGTTGCAGCAGGGTAATGTAGATGAAAAGTGTGCGGGATATCAGCTTGGTGAAGATGATATCCTTATCTACAAGATAAATTGTATATTCCAAATAGTGCAGATTTGAAGAAGTTAATGATGGATGAAATACATCAAATGCCATACTCTAGACACCCAGAATATCTGAAGACTATAACAGCAGCAAGAAAGCAATACTTTTGGCATGGCATGAAGAAGGACATAGCTGAGTACATTGCTAGGTGTCAAAAGTGCCAACAAGTCAAGGTAGAGCACCAACATCCAGCAGGATTGTTGCAGCCCTTACCCATTCCAGAGTGGAAGTTGGAAGTGATCTCTATGGATTTTATAACAGGTCTTCTCATGACAGTGAAGAAGCATGATTCAATCATGGTTGTGGTGGACAAGCTATCAAAGGTAGTTCACTTTATTCCAGTCAAGTCCACTCACAAGGCTAATGACATTGCAAATATCTTCATGAGAGAAATATTCAAGTTGCATGGATTGCCAAAGGCAATAATTTATGATTGTGATACAAAGTTCATTTCCAATTTCTAGAAAGGATTATTTCAGGAATTGGGGACTAGATTGAATTTCAGTACAACATATCATCCTCAAACAGATGGCCAAACTGAGAGGGTGAATCAAGTTCTTGACGACATGCTGAGAATGTATGTGATGGATAAACCATCCAAGTGGGAAGATTACGTACACTTGGTAGAATTTGCATACAATAATGGACATCATGCATCATTGGGAATGAGTCCATTTGAGGCATTGTATGGAAAGGGATCCAGGACTCCATTGAAATGGGACAACCCGGTGAACAGGGTAGTACTTGGACCAGAGATGATCAAGGAGATGGAACAAGAAGTTGTTAAGATCAAGCATAATTTAAAGGCAGCTCAGGATAGGCAAAAGAGTTATGCAGATTTGAAAAGAGCGCATAAGGAATTTCAGATTGGGGATCATGTTTATTTGAGAGTGAAACCAAGGAAAAGTTCTCTCAAGTTGGGGAGTTGTGCCAAGTTGTCACCAAGATATTGTGGGCCATTTGAAGTCCTAGATAGGATAAGGCCAGTTGCATATAGAGTTGCATTGCTTGCTTCATAATGTTTTCCATGTATCTTTTCTTAAGAAGTATGTACATGATCCTAATCATATGATTGATTGGAATGTGATACAGGTGGAACCCGAGGGAGAGTTTCAAGTAGATCCTATGCGCATCCTTGACAAGAAGGTCACTTTGCTCTGGAATAGAGCCATCGGGCAGGTAAAGGTCCAATGGGAGCACCTTAGTCTTGATGAGACTACATGGGAGCTGGAGGATGCCATGAGAGAGGCATTCCCATTTTTGTTAAGTTTTGAGAACACCGAGGACGGTGTTGTTCTAAGGGGGAGGGGAATGTAATACCCCAATTTTGACCCTTATGAAATATTGGCTTGTAATGTAAATATTGTATACATGCGGTGTATGTTTCCTAGTGTGGAGCTCAAGGCCAAGGCCCTGCTAGTGTATGCTTAGATTTATTTAGAAATGCAAGTATTTGATATTTTGCTACCCATGTGCTATTAAGCCATGGAATATTGTAATTGATGTAAATATTTAATATTTCAATAAAATACCAAAACTGGCTATGGAAGCAACGAATGAGAAGGGGCCATGTGTATCCACTAAGGGGTGGTGAGGGGGTTGTGGGGATGAACCATATGCTGCCAAATGCCATCTTGTGAACCCATTTGACTTTCCTTGCTGACATGTAATTCTGTTGTAAGGAAGTTGTTGAAGAATTCAGTACATGGCTTCAATGGAGCATGGGAAGCCTTGAAATTCGTATGGCAGAGTATGTGCTCTATTTTCTTGTACCACAAGCCACTCTACCTCATAGGAATGGGTTATTCCTCATTCCCATTCCATTGTTGAAGAGACCAACATCAGTTTGCATCCATTACGAATTCCCAGTAGTGAGAAAAACCATAAATCGCAACTTTGCAACAACCCATGTTTTGAAGAGCCATAAACGCCCATAATTGAGTATTGACAGTGAAATCCAATGGGGGATTCATAGATATGAACCTTGGGGCAAATTTGAGAGGATTAGATACCTCGAAATCCATAGAAAAACCCAGTTTTTACAGTCCAGAAATAAAGTGATGGGATTGAGTTATTGGATAACAGAATTGTGAGAAATCCAAGAGTGAATGACTGAGCAGAGGTTGGGTTTGCTTGATAAACCCAGTGAAGGCTAGAATCTTAAGGAATTAGCAGCTGGACCTTTCTATGCCCATCCTGAAGAGCACTGGAGGGAAGGGACACCTGAGGGACTGTGCAGTAGAGAAGGGGACCTTCCTTGTGTTGGGTGTGGTAGGTATTTTGGGTGCCTTGACTGTTGAATTATCTTGAGATGCCTGTATCTCTGTGGATGAGCTCACTGGCTTAGCATTTCCCTCCTTTGTCTTTTGTATGCTTGATAAACCCAACTGTGTGTTGGATTAGCATAGTTGTTGAGTGAAACCATGGCTGTGAGTGAGCCTATTTAGTTCCTCCTTAGTAGATACACAACCCAGCTCGGGGGTGATCTCTTAGCTGAAAGAATATAGGATTGATAGAGATCTATGGTTGGGTGGAACGTTGCTCTTACATAGTCAGTTGTTTGGACAGATTCAGCTCAAAGATAAGTGTTCTCTGTGTTTAAATTATATGCAATCTGTGTTTTGCAATGTATTAATTCTGAATGATAATTATTCATGTTCATGGAATTGATATGAAGTCTGTGCATAGCATGAGAAGGGGATGGATTCTCTGCCTGTTGATTCATCATTTGCTTGAGATAAATATGCTGATGCATTTCAGTTTGTGTGTGTTAATATGAGTCTTAATTCCGTTGTGTTTATTTGAAGTGTAAGTCTGCACACACAAGTTTTTAATTATTATGAATTTCTGAGTAATGTATGGGGCTGAGTTTATCAAATAGCCCTGGTATGTCAATCATGTTCCCTCCGTTGTTTGGAATGATGGGAGGGGATGTGACATCAACCTAGCTTCTGAAATGTCAGAGACCATCACTACTAATTTTTGGAACTCAGAGATGTAGGCTTTAAGAGTTCCAATTTGTTTTACATGAGCTAGTTCCCTGAAGGTGATATCAGGATCCCTTCTTTCAAATCTTTCAGCCAACCTTCTTGTGAACTCTTCATAGGTGGTTACTTGGTCATGCCCAAGAGTCTTAAGTCCATGAAACCACCAATCATTTGCTTCTCCATCTAAGTGTAGAGTAGCCATATTGATGGCATCTCTCTCAACCATAGGATTCAACTGAAAATATGTGTCAAGTTTCCGAATCCAAGAGTTCGTAGTGCATTTTTGAGAACCATCAAAATAGGGTAAAGAAATATTACCAATGACATTTCTAAGTTCAAAATTATGATTTTGCATTCTGAAGCCTCCTCTTGGGTTAGACTTATATTGCAGATCACAAAAGTCTTTGAATGGTAGAGCACTTCTGCATTCTTCATTCAATGTAAGGTACTCAATGTACTTCTCCTCCCATGAATCAAGACCTCCATTTCGACCCTCAGGTTCTTCTCTTTGTTCTTCAGTAAACTTAGGCATAGTGGGCCTGGAGTAAGATGGAGTCTCCATATTAGATTCATCAGGGCGATTGTGAGGCCTAGTTTTTGAGAAAATATGGCCTCCACTCCTCTTCCTCTCGCCATGTGGGGTACCATTGCTGCTCCCTTCTCCTATCTTTTCCCCTACCAGTATATTTCTTCCAGTTCCAGGGAACCACGCCAACCATTCTGCAATAACATTAACGGATGATAACAGACATACCCATATATTTGATATCCCTTTTCTAAATTTTCCTTTAGTTCTTATCCATTGTATCACAGTCAAATTCCTTAAGTATTTTTCTTTGATTATGCAACTCCACAAGCTATCATCAGTTAGTGCACGCTAGAGGTTTTTTGCCAATAATGTTGTAGAGAACTTATATATGTTTTTTATGGACCATTCCCCCCTATCCATAGGGAATGTTACTCTTTTCCACTCCATAAGATGGAATTTGTGGTTATCATTTCCAGCCCAAATAAAGTGGAACATTTTCTTTTGAATTGATGAGAGAATGGATTTTGGGACCCCGCAGAGGGAAATGCAATATACAGAAAGGTTTTGTAGAACAAATTTTTCCAAAGTGAGTCTACCTCCAATCGATATCCACTTCCAGCTCCACGGATGCATCCTTTTATCAAAACGCTTGGGAATCCAAATCCAATCAGCATCCCTGTATCCATTCGGTTTTAAAAAATATCCCAGGTATTTTGTTCCATCCACGAGATCACTGACTTTGAAAGGTAGTATAGTAGATACATCATTCAGCTACTCATTCCCTATATTGTGTTTTAGCAAGATGGGTTTAGAATCGTTTATAACCATGCTAGACGACCTGCAAAAAAGAGTTAGCAAATCTTTGAAAAAACCCCATTCTTTTAACTCACCCTTCCCAAAAAGCATAACACCATCAACAAATAATTGATGTGTTATTGCTGCATTTGGAGAGATTTGTATTCCTTCGATAAGATTGTTATCCTTTGCCTTGAGGATGAGCCTGCTCAGGCTTTCGATGATGATCAAGAACGACAAAGGCGAGAGCAGACAACTTTGTCTTAAGCCTCTAGAACGAGGAAAGAAATCCGTAGGGAATCCATTAATCAAAATGGCATAATTCACTGTGGTTACATAGGCCATTATCCACCTGATGGCCTTCCATGGGATACCAATTTGCATGAGAGGTAGTCTCAAAAATCCCCATTTAACCTTATCACAAGCTCTGGTCAAATCCAACTGAAGAATAATACCATTTAAGTCCCTCTTCTTAACGCTATGAAAAACTTATTGCACCACGTCTATGGCGTCCAAAATATGCCTATTCTCATGGAAGCCAAATTGTTCTCTTGACATGCATCTTGAAAAAACCGGTTTGATCATGTTTGCAATGATCTTAGCAATGATTTTATAAACTAAATTGCAAAGAGAAATCGAAAGGATTCAGGTTTCGATGATTTGGGAAATAATGCAATAAAAGTGGATTTTAAATCCATCGAAACCTTACCCTACAATATGGTGTTTTCAACCATAGTAAGAATATCATTTCCCATATTGTCGAAGAACTCTAGGAACAACTCCGATGTCCACCCATCAGGGCCTGGGCTTTTTTCTTTAGAAAATCCTTTTAAAACTTTGTGTACTTCATCCAAAGACACATGATTGTATATCTCATCGCCTTCCTGAACAAATAATAAATGTGGATATTCTCTAATTACCTCAAATTGTTCCTTGATAGGGTAGCCACCTGGATCATCATAGTAGTTTTTGAAAAATAGGACAACCTTCGATTGAATTTCATCCTGATCGCCTATCCAATCGCCAGCCATGTTCTTTAGTGACCATATTTCATTGTAAACTCTTCTACAGTTTGCAAACTTATGAAAAACCGATTGTTTTGATCACCTCAAGAAATCCACAAAGCCATGCTTTTGAGACGACTTGTCTCCTCCTCCCTTCTTAATATTTTTAATTTGTTTTTGTTCCAATTCCTAAATCTTCAATCTGGACTGCTCAGACAGAGGGCCTTTTATATTTTCATTGAAGATAATCTCCAACTGGGCTTCAATTCTGCATAAGTCTTCTTTTTGTGACTTTTTTTTAGCATGTTCCCAAATGATTACCACTTTCTTTAAACATTTTAGTTTTTGGACCAGGTTATGTGAAGGAGGAGTGAGAGGATCCATATGAAAGGAAAGCCATTATTTTCTGACCATAGATTTGAAGTCAACATCGCTTAACCAAGAGTGGTTAAATTCGAAGGGATATGGAATCTTAACACCTTCAAAATCTAGTTCTAAAAAAATGGGATAGTGGTCTGATATGGCAGTGTGTTCCACCCATGAACGATATCTGTGGGAAATTTCTATTAGATTATCCCCTAGCATGAACCTGCCAAGTCTCTTTGACACTCCATCGGGCCCCTCCATTCCATTGTTCCAGGTAGGAGAGAGGGGAACGAGCTTGATATCGTTCAAACATGCCTTAGCAAAAATATCATGGAAATAACCACTCAAAGTATTCGGTCTAGCAGAAGCACCCCATGTTTTTGTAGTTGACAGAATGAGATTGAAATCCCCTGCAATAACCAAGTTAGGAAGATTTAAAAATCCATCTATTACAACTTGGTTCCAAAATGGTTTTCTATTTGAATATGGACTGTAACAGTTTATAAAATTGATTTCACATGAAATCCCATTGATACCGCCACTGAGCATAATTCCCAAATTTATACAACGGGATGAAATATTTAGGGTACGGGGGTTCGAAGCTGAAAGGAGACCCTAGACTGTCCATCTGATTCCGTGGAGCAAATAACCCAATCATCTTTGAGCTTGTGAAAAAAACATCTTGCTTTCTCCGTAGAAACTATTTTTTCTTGAAGAAAAACCAGATCAGGATTCTATTTCTCCAAAATCCTCTTGAGGGTGAGTTGTTTCCAAGGGCCCCCAATCCCTCTGATATTTAGAGACATATAGATCATATTTTACCCCTTGCGATGACTTTTAAGTCTCTAGGGGCCCTTGAGGAAGAGGAAGCAGAGCTTTCCGAGTCATTCATGGTACTAGGAAAAAATTTAGGATCATCCAAACAATTTTGTTTTCCTTTCCTAGCACTCCTAGTTTTGATAGGAGAGAAGTTCTGAGCAACGCCCATTGTCTAGCTCCCTTTGCATTCTTTAAATCAGGGGGGCACATTTCCTTAGTCCCTGGTGTGTTTTCATTTTTCAATTTTTCCTCCAGAATGTTTCCAATGAAAGTTGTTGGTGACTTCTTCTTCACAACTTCATTGAACGATAGCGCCCCTTCGGGATGAACAAATCGACCTTCGAAGACTGGCCAACAAGGGTGGAGCATACATCTGCAATGGAGGCATTTTCAGTCCTTTGTATTGTTTCTTGAATAATAGAAGGCCCCCCAAAGGGTTGTGAAGGGAAAGAAATGCTGTCAACTGGAAAGGGACTGGACAGTTCACTAATTTTTGGATAAGAAGGAAGACGATTAACCTCTTTTGGGTATGAGGGAATCATAATGTGGTCAAAAGGAATTTTCAAAAGTTGTGTAGTGGAGACCCCCCAGAAGTAAGGTTCAAAGCCTGGGGAGAGACAACCCCTTCGAAAGGCAAATTATTTTCTATAGGGGCCATGTTCTCAGGTGGTTTTACCTCTAAACCCTTGTAAAAATAAGGACCCCCAAAACTAAATATTCTCCTATTAGATCCCCCTTTGTCTCTAATGAATATACATAATCAATTTCCACTTCTGTTAAGGAGGAAATAAACTAGGTTTTAGGGCTCTAAGCTTACCAATCAAGGACAAAGATAACAAGATCATTTCCACCCTTTTTTCAGCATAGGGTTGGTTTAATGATTCTTCAACTCCACTATCGTCCTTCGAAAAAGTATAACAGTCTGAAGTCCAGGCCTGACTATCTTCAGAGGAGTCTTCAAGATCTGAACCAAAGCTTCCCATGGAGCACTGACGCCAAATATTTCCAACAACTTTGCACCTAGAGCAACGAAAGGGAAAACCCCGATAGTCTAGGTTTTGTAAGTAAGTTTTACCGCGCCATTCAATTTCAAGTTGCTCTAATAACCCCTTTGACATATCAATTTCAACAAGCAATCTTCCAACCCTTTTATCCATACCAGAGAGCATAACATCATTTATGTGGATGAATTTTCCAAGATGGTCTCCCATAGATTCGAATGTCGCTCTATTCCACATTTCCAGTGGAAAGCCTGGAAGATGGACCCACAAGTGTCTATATCTAACTCTTTTTATATCTGGGTCGAACCCAAAATGGCATCGTTGTAGTATCAAGCTACCATTACCACACAACCAAGTTTTTTCCAATGTAAGGGTTGCATGCTCTTCTTTTCGGAAAATAAAACCATACCATCCCTTTGATAAAATTGAGATATCAGGTTGGTATCCAATCAGAGGGGCCCATGACGATGAAACCCACTGTGCAATATCTTTAGGGTTCATGGAGCGATAGCTGAATTTTCCAACTAAAACTCTTAAGGATAGGGCTATGATACCATCCAAGCCAACATCTCTGTCGAGCACCATTCTTCCCCCCTCCTTACGCATCTTCCATTTTTTGTATATGTTACTTAGTCTATTAAACTTGAAACCCGCAAATTGATTCTGCTCCACGACCGAGGTTTTTTGTTCTGGGAGTTTTGACTGAACCTGCAAAGGCTTAGTGGAGCCTTCCCTAGAAGAACTAGTGACTAAACCAATGCTTGTTTTTTGTTTTGGTAACCCGGCATCTGTCAGATCATCACAACTTGTGTCGGCCTTTCCTCTTTTCCAAGAGGTCCACCCTCTGCATGTGTTTGTACCATGGCATGATAAAACCTCATAAGGTTTAAAAATTCCTTGACTTTCCCACCATTCATCCGACCGACAGTCCTTGTCGGATGTGGAACCCTAGGTTTTCGGAACTTTGCCCACCACAGTCCAACACGGATGTCCAGAACAGTCTATAAAATATCCAATAACGACAAAGGGTTTACCAGATTATGTCCTATGGAAAAAACCGATGGTGAAAAACAGTCATCCCTAATTTAACCATGGTAAACCGATTCCCCCGTAAAATCCTTTAATAGAGGATACACCCAACGACTACACATTATCCTTATATTAACGGAACTCGCCTATTTTAAAGCCAAACTCGTATCTCACCCAAAATACCAAGTATACTCTTTTAGCACTAAGGAACCCTGAAAACCCTAATCGCCATGGAATTCTACTGAAAACCCTAATCATCGCCTAAAATCCCTAATCACCATGGAATTATGCTGAAATCAATTGTTTGTTGAAACAATGGATGCTTATGATAATTTAGTGCACCATGTATTTTGTACGACATTCATGATCTTCCCTCTCACTATAGCAATGATCTACTTATATATTATGCATTGGTTATATAGAAAGATGTTTCATCGCTTAGCCATGCCATCGATGCACATATATATTGTATGTGCATTAGTTCTCCTAAGAAAAAATTGGTTGTTGGCATTTATATGGCACACTACAAAGTAAATCGTGCACTATAAAAAAATCATATATTGCACCATTGTAATGTACAAGATTTGGTAGAGCATTGAAGACTAATGCATTGAAGTTTAATTTTGTAAACCACTACACTTTGGTTAACATAAAACTTATGCACTGCAAATTGAATGATAAAAAATTTAAGAAATGATTTTTTTGGATATTTTTTTGTTTGTTATTTTGTTTATGACTTGTCCAATTAGATTGTGGTGTAAGAAACTTTGATTATGGGCATTGCATTGGCCACACCGACCCTTAACATGGTTGAATTTTAAGTATCTCATCTCAGCTCTTTGTGGGGTTTGGGGTTCCAACATTCATTTTGATAACTTCAAAAATGCACGGATCCTTAAAAATGAAAATAAAAAATAAATACTTTAATTACTTTTAAATCGAAAATTAAAAAAATGAATTATTTATTGTTATTATTATTATTTTAGTATTTAAAATGGATTGGTGCAATTATGCTCGATACAGGAGACATCATGTACGCTGCCACTTAATAGTTTTGAGCGTTTTCTGGTGCATTGGTTTGCAATGGAGCACTTTGGGATTAAGGCAGAGATGCAACAAACCCCCCCCCAACCAAACTCTTGTGTCCGCAGCGCCCTAGCCCACAACAAAGACAAAATATTGATCTAATTTGAATTGAGTTTTGAATAGTGGGCGATCTTACTCCATCGGAATGCCATTGACGATTATTTATTTATAGACCTTTCACTTGTTCATTCATCAAACCAAACCAGTGAGGAACGAAATAGCTCTGAAGAACTTTTCTGTTATTTCAGCATAACGCGCACAGCGAAGGACAAATAGCGTTTGAGAATTTGAAGAAAAAAAAGGGTTCGCTGCATTGTAGCGAATCTGCCCAAGTGGAGGCAACACTTGAACACCAGTAAGAGCTTTTCTGTTATTTGAGCATAAGTTGCTCAGCGAAGGACAAATAGCGTTTGGGATTTTGAAGACAAAAAGGGTTCGCTGTAATTCAGAGTCTGCCCAAGCGGAGGCACACCAGTAAGGAAGGCCCGAGTAAAGGAATTTATGTCCAGCAATTCTATTTCAGATGCATTACGTCCACTTTCTTTCTCTCTATTTACACATTATTGTTCTCACCTACCTGCTATTTATATCTTAATGCTTTTCTGTTTTTCTTTGTGTTTCTGTTAGGTGCTTCTGGTTGTGGCTGTTGAACAACAAGATGGGGAAAGCCAGCAGGCTAAAGAGACAAAATAGTAACTTCGAGTCTTCCTCGGCGCCCTCCAATGGCAATGGCAACGGCAACTGCAAATATGAAGAGAGGGCATTCCAGTCCAGTAAGGACGAGCACAAAGATGATCAATATGTTATATCCAAGATGAGGGAGCTTAATCAAAAACTTATTAAAGATATCCATATCTCACAACACAAAGTCGCGGATATGGAGTCACAAATTCACATTCTTCAAGTTGCCTCAACAAATTTCGAGTCCAAGATGGATAATCGATTCGGACAACAAGTGAAAATTGGGGAACAACTCAGTGACCATTTGATGGAAATTGACAAGGAATTCAGACAACAGCTTGCAAAGAGAGATCATGAATGTGAGACTGAGATTTCTAAAGTTTGGCAACAATTGCAGGAAGCCGAGGAGAGATTCAAAAGAGAAATTTCTGAGAAAGAAAAAGACTGCAGAGCCGTGGTTTCGGATAAACAAATTCTAGAAACTACTGTTTTGCAGTTGACAGATAAAATGAAGGTCATATCTGCAGAATTTGAGGCAGCGCGTAAAGCTTGGGAATCGGAAAAGGATGGGCTTTTGTCACAGATTGCAGCAGCACAGAAGGAGACTGGGAAGATGGTTAAAGATACTCTAATTGCAGAGCAAGCATGGAATGCCGATAAGGAGAGTCTTTTGTCTCAAGTGGAAAGGAAACACCAGGAAAAAATTGCAGATATGGCAACGCAGAACGAAAGGGTTTTACTTGAAAAGCTTGAGTTGGAATCTCAATTGAATGATTACAAGGCAAGGACTCAGAAATTACTTGAAAATTTTGAAGATGACAGAAATTTGTGGAATTATGGAAAGCAAAATTTACAAGGCAATGCTGCGGAGCTTCAAATAAAGATTGATTCAATGGTTAGTGAAAGGGGATTACTCTGCCAGAAAAATATAGAGTTGAGCACTGAAGCAGAGTCTTTGAAGACCCAATTGAATGAAAATAAGGCTAGACTAGCTCAAGTGGAAGATGGGAAGTCGCAAAATGAGAGGTTTCTACAACAATGTAGAACAGAAAATTCTGATTTGCAATCCCGGTTGAATGATTCCAAGAGAAGGACTCGGGATCTACTCAGAAAATATGAAGAAGACAAGCATTTGTGGGATGCTGAAAAGAGTAATTTGCAAGGGACTGTTGCAGAGCTGAAAACAAAACACGAGTTGATGGCTACTGAAATGGGATCACTGACCCAAAAGAATACAGAGCTATCCGTTGAGGCGGAGTTCCTCATGGATCAAGTGAGTGCATTGGAGTCTGAGCTGAATGCTTCCAAGCAGCGGACTCAGGAATTACTCCAAAAGAGCGAAGAAGATCGGCATTTGTGGGATGAGAAATGTGAGACTGAGATTTCTAAAGCTTGGCAAGAACTACAGGAAGCCGAGGAGAGATTCAAAAGAGAAGTTTCTGAGAAAGAAGAGGACTGCAGAGCCGTGGTTTTGCAGTTGACAGATAAAATTAAGGTGATATCTGCAGAATTTGAGGCGGCACGTAAAGCTTGGGAATCGCAGATTGTAGCAGGACAAAAGGAGACTGAAGAGATCGTTAAAGATAACCTAATTGCAGGACAAGCATGGAATGCTGATAATGAGGTCCTTTTGTCTCGAGTGGAAAGGACACACGTTAAAAAAATGGCAGATCTGGCTATGCAGAACGAAAGGGTTTTAGTTGAAATGATTGAATTGGAATCTCAATTAAATGATTTCAAGGCAATGACTCAGGAACTACTTGCCAAATTTGAAGACAACGGAAATTTGTGGAATGTTGCAAAGCAAAATTTAGAAGGCAATGCTACTGAGCTTCAAGTAAAGATTGATTTGATGGTTAGTGAAGCAGAGTTTTTGCAGACCCAGTTGAATGAAAATCAAGCTAGACTAGCTGAAATTGAAGATGAGTGTGCACAAAATAAGAGGGTTCTACAACATATTGATTTGCAATCCGACTTGAATGATTCCAAAAGGACTCAGGATCTACTCAGAAAATATGAAGAAGACATGCATTTGTGGGATGCTGAAAATAGTAATTTGGAAGGGACTGTTGCAGAGCTGAAAAAAAAACAAGAGTTAATGGCTTGTGATATGGAATCACTGACCCAAAGGAATAAAGAGCTATCCCTTGAGGCGGAGTATGTCATGTATCAAGTGAATACATTGGAATGTAAGCTGAATGATTCCAAAAAGAGAACTGGGGAATTGTTCCAAAAAAGTGAGAAAAAGAGAGATGTGGAAGGCACTATTGCAGCGCTGACAACAGAAGATTTGACGTTACAGTTGTTTGAAGAAGAATTACCCTCAGCAATGTCCTCTGCTTCCAAAGATGAAGTAAAAATAGGTAAATTAAGGAGTCAGCTTTTAGCTGTTACAGAGGAAAAGGATGAGCAAAGACAGATTTTCGCCACGGCAGAGGAGAAAAATGAGCAGTTAGAGAGCTTACAAGAGCAACTTTCATCCAATGCTGCAGGAAAACAGATCTTTGAGGAAGGAAACGAGCCTTTACTAACTGAATTGAAAAGAAGAGCACTGTTTGCAGAGGAAGAAAACGGAAGACTTGAGGGCATAGTGAGGGAGAAAGAAAGGCAGTTTGTTCATTTGCAGAATCAGCATGCAGAACTTGTAGAGGCGAAAAAGTGCCTCGCGAATAAATACCACTCTTTACACTCTGAATTGAATAGATGCACATTGGTTTCAGACGAAAATATCCATCTTCACAACAAAATAAGGAAATTGGAAACAGCACTGGATTCTTTGAAGAGGGAGTCCATGTCAGGATACAAATCAGGAAGAAACAGTGATTTGTATGACATGTTGTCTATAATTTAAGAGCACTAGGTACATAATGAGATGATGGTATAGAGTGAGAGATTGTATGGGGGAGCCTGATGTATTTAAAGGAGGGTTATCCACATATATTGCTTTAGGCTTTGTATTTAGTTTGTAGAAATTTAAGGAGGATTATTCACATATATTGCTTTAGCCTGTATTTAGTTTGTAGAAATTGCTATGTATTGTGGCAGCAAATGGTTTCTAGGTTTATATTATAAATAGATTTTTTTTTTTTTTAATTTTCAAAAAATGGTTTATTTTTATGTATTTTATAAATACTGGATTGATATTGTATTATTTTTGCAGTTTTTTTGATATAGAATGGAAGTTGATCTCAAAAAGATCTTAGATTGTAAAAGATCTTGACATTTATACGAAGGACAGCTTCTCTAGCATTGCCAGAAGCTCTCTCGAAAAGTTTTTGAATACAAACAATCGTAATCCTGACCAAATGCGGTCCACTATTTTCTAGAAAGCTAATGTACCTAAAGTATTACTGACCTCGGCCATGGTCGACGAAGAAGACTGCACCAATGCTCTTTGAAAAAGGAACAACCGAGAAGAAAATTTGTTTTGTATTCCTATTCGAAACCAGTCTTCCATCGATCTTGTGGTTATGTATTGATCTCGGTATTATAATTCCTTGGATATATGTTTGCAAGGATCTATTTATTGATTTTAAATGCAATTTGGTTAGTGCATTTATTGTTGTAGAGCTATTTAACTTGTGGCGAGTGAACATCGAGATGTCACAAGTCACAAGTTAAGTGTTATGAATAAGTTATTTGTTACTTGCTCTTCATGCTTAGTTGTAATCACTTATTGTTCTCCATGTCTCAACTACTTACCTTTTTTAATTAAATGGGTTGTCTATCTCTTATCCATGTATAAGCTACGAGTTATCCATCCATGCATCAATTATTCTTCTGTTTCAAATGAGGCACTTAGAGCATTTTTGCCTCGGTTGGAGGGATCCTAATGATCATGCTCACCATCAACGTTCGGGGATTGGGTAAGGTCTCTAGGACCAGGGCCTTAACTCATTGAATCAAAGCTACTAGTCCTACATTGTTACTTCTACAAGAAACTATGTGTGAAGATTTCAGGGCAGTTAATAAGCTTGCTGCCATTCTCCCTGGCTAGGAATTTGCTGCTATTAATGCTGTTGATATGTCTGGTGGACTATTAGTGGGATGGAACCCTACTTTTTTCAATTTTTTGGCCTATAAAACTCACTGGGGGATTCTTCTAGTTGGAAGCTGTACCTGTTTGAACTTGGCTCTGTCTGTGTTAAATATATATGGCCCATACAAGGATTGGGGTCAATTCTAGACATCATTGGAAAGTTCTGGTATGCTTAACTATAAGAATCTTATCATGGCGGGTGATATGAATTTCACTAGAAATGCCGGTGAAATTTGGGGCTCTCATGCTAGGATGGACGAGATGGCTGGCTATTTTACTAATTTTCTTGAAGCTCATGACTTGGTGGATATTGTCCCAGGTACAATTGCTCCGACTTGGACAAATGGTCGGACTGGGAGTGCTGGTATACATAAGCGTTTAGATAAGTTTTTGGTTAAGTCAGATTTTCTAAGTCAGTTGGCTCGACATAGATCATGGATGGGAGAGTCCAAATTCCCCGATCATTGGCCTGTATATTTTCAGTTTGATGATACACTTTGCAAATTAAAGTACCCTTTCAAGTTTAATTCTGCTTGGTTGCGGAATGTGGAATTTTGCAGAATGGTCAGAGAATACTGGTCAGATGTGAAATGGAATGGGAACTGAATCCAATGGATTCCTTTTTTACAAAACTGCGTAGTCTGAAGGAGGTCGTCACAAGGTGGATTAAGGAAACACAAAGATTGGATGTGGCTGAACTTGAAGGGTTAGAAAAGCAGATTCAAGAGTTACTTCTTAAAAATATCAATGGCACATTGGATGATAATATCTGTAAGAAGGTTAAGGTTCTCGAACAAAAAAAGGATGAACTATTGACACAAGAAGAAATGGAATGGAGATTACAAAGTAGGGCCATATGGATTGGCTTGGGTGATAGAAATACTAAGTTTTTTCACTCATTCACCACACAAAGGAAAAAAACTAATGCTATCTGGGAGCTCTCGGATTTGGATGGGAACAAAGTAAGTGGTTTTGAAGAACTACAAGAGGCTGCTAAATTACATTTTGGTAGATTATACTCTAACCCTGGATGTTATAATCTCCAGACAATTAAATGTGGTTCGGAATTATCCTATATTTGTTAGTGAGAATGATGCAGTGGATTTAGGGAAGGAAGTCACTCTGCAGGAATTAGAAGATACATTGAAGGGGTTTGCCAAGGACAAGAGTCCTGGTCCGGATGGATGGATAGTTGAACTATTTCTTGAATTTTTTGATGTCATGGGAGAGGACATTTTGAAGATGGTAGAATATTCTAGAATGGAAGGTTAAATATCCAGTGGGTTGAACTCTACATTCCTTACATTAATTCCAAAGAAGGGTAAGCCTAATACTTTTGGGGACTTTAGACCGATTTCTCTTTGCAATCTGGCATACAAAATTATTTCTAAGATTATCTCATTTTGGCTGAAGCCTCTCTTGTCTAGATATATCTCAGATGAGCAGTTCGGGTTCTTGAAGGATAGATAGATATTGGATGCCACTGGCATTACCCAGGAAGTTATTCATATTGTCAAGAAGAAAAATTTGTAAGCTATGATGCTAAAGATTGACCTTGAAAAAGCTTTTGACAGGGTGGATTTGGGGTTTTTACGTTTGATTCTCATACAGATTGGCATTCCCCCTTTGGTTCAGAGGTGGATAATGGCGTGTGTTACCACTTCAAGTATTGTTGTTTTGATTAACGGTGCACCATCAGGTTTCTTCAAAATGACCAGAGGAGTTCGCCAAGGATGTCCATTGTCTCCACTCATTTTTCTATTGGTCATAGAGGGGCTGAGTAGATTGATCGCGGTGGCTAAAGATGCAGGCAATATTAAAGGTATCAAGTTTAATTTAGATTTGTCCCATTCTCATAGTCTATTTGTTGATGATGTGCTCCTAGCAGGTTTAAATACAGTTGAGGAATGATAGAATGATAACCATATTATCAAAGAATTCTGCGATGCATCAGGTATGCTGGTCAATAATAGGAAGTCGAGTATTTATCACTTCGGGTTGGACAACTGCAATATTGAAGTTTTTAAAAGAATATTACCTTATAAATTCTGCCAACTAGAGGAGGGGTTTAATTACCTTGGATATTTTCTAAAGCCAAGTGCATATAAAATGAATGATTGGTTATGGCTTATTAAAATAATAGAACAGAAGATAAGCCACTGGGCTTACATGACATTATCTATCGGAGGGCATTTGACATTGGTTAAATCTGGACTTACTGGAATTCCAGTATACTGGTTTTCTCTCCTACAGATCCCAAATTATATCATAAACTGTTTAAGAAATCTCTTTTTTAATTTTCTTTCGACAGGAGGCTTGACTAGTAGTAGCTTGGTTATGTCGATATGGGAGAATATTGCATTTCCAGAACTCAGTGGTGGTTGGGGTATTAGGAACTTGTCTTTATTCAGCTGTGCACTTCAATTGAAAAGATTTTGGAGGGGTATGTTTGGACCCACCCTATGGTCCAGGATCCTTGCAGTCAAATATATTAATGATGATGTGGTTAACTAGATAAGAAATCATGTGAAAAAGATCAGAGGAGAATCTCCCATATGGGTTGGATTCATCAAAGTTTACAACTGGTTGGATAAGGACTTATCCTGGAGAGTGGGGAATGGAAGAGACATTTTGGTAGGAATTGATCCTATCATGGGGATGGATGAAGATTATAGATTATCAAGTGAGATCCTCAATACTTTACATTGTTTTGACTATGCTACTCTTAACAAAATCAAAAGGAAAATTCTGGGATCAATATGGGAGAATATTGCATTTCCAGAACTCAGTGGTGGTTGGGGTATTAGGAACTTGTCTTTATTCAGCTGTGCACTTCGATTAAAAAGATTTTGGAGGGGTATGTTTGGACCCACCCTATGGTCCAGGATCCTTGTAGTCAAATATATTAAGGATGATGTGGTTAACTAGATAAGAAATCATGTGAAGAAGATCAGAGGAGCATCTCCCATATGGGTTGGATTCATCAAAGTTTACAACTGGTTGGATAAGGACTTATCCTGGAGAGTGGGGAATGGAAGAGACATTTTGGTAGGAATTGATCCTATCATGGGGATGGATGAAGATTATAGATTATCAAGTGAGATCCTCAATACTTTACATTGTTTTGACTATGCTACTCTTAACAAAATCAAAAGGAAAATTCTGGGATCAAAACAATCTTACTGGCTCACTGCAATGGAGATGGGCTTCATGGATAATTGCGCTGCAGAATGGGAACAATACATTAAAAAACTAAATTCTGCAGGGAGCCGATTGACTATGGAAAAGGATAAGCTAGTTTGGATTAATAATTCTGCTACAGGTGCGGTGAATGTGAAGTCAACATACAAAGCTATTATTAATAGTTGGTGCATTTATCTTGCAGACTGGTGGTATAAAGTGCTCTGGAAGTGGAAGATCCCACTAAAAATTCAGTGTTTTATGTGGCATGCTCTTCGTGGTGGTCTGAAAACTTGGGAAAATTTAACCATTAGAGGCTGGGTTGGCCCAAGCATATGTTTTCTTTGCAAGAACAGTCTGGAATCCACTAATCATATTATGGTAGAATGTATTTTTACTAGAACTCTTTGGTCAATGATTATCAATGAATGCAAATTGAATACATAGTGGGATAATGGTCTGTTCAGGAATTGTGCATTCAACTGGTACATGAATTGTAAAAGTATCCCATTTCTTTCGGCTATGGTATCTTGGGTTATCTGGAGGGATATGAATGAAGCATTATTTGAAGATAGGTGTCCTAATTTGGTTAATTCCAGCAATGGAATCCTGGTGGTGATTAAAGATTTTGGTGTCGTTCCTGATCATGTTAACTCCAGACAGGATAGTACTTTCTATTTTTCACATCATAGGCCGGTGGCTTTCTTTGACGGATCAACGGTGGATGGTTCTTGTGCCTTGGGGGGTGCAATTTATATAAACAAAGATCACTACTACACTCTTAAGCTGAAGTGTGGAGGAGGTACTAATACAAAAGCTGAGCTTTTGGTACTTTGGAGTGTGCTAACTGTTTCACATGCATTTGGGCTCCATGAATTGACTATTTATGGAGATTCTAGAGTGACGATCAAATGGGCATAAGGAGAATATAATCTTAATGTGTTATCTTTACATTAGCGGTGCTGCAGAACTAGGGAGAAAATTAAACTGTTCAAAGGCATAAAATTTGAACATATTTTTAGGCAAAATAACTCAATGTCAGATGCACTCTCCAAGGATGCACATGAAGGTGATGAAGGCTATATCCGATGGGAAGAATTTATGGAGGAACATAGTACTGATACATGCATTATTAACATTTTTAAGTTTTAATATATGTATGTATCTGAATGTTTGTAACAACTGAAATTACTCCGACGAGAATACTGATCCTTTTTTGTAGAATTCTCTGTTACTGAAGAACATTAGCATGCAAACAGCTGAACATAGGTCTATTTGATACGAATTATGTTATTTTTGTACTATTTGATTCTCTTTATGAATACCAGTAGTACGGTTTTTTTCCGCTGAAAAAAAATATTTTTATATATTTAGAATTCATTTTAAGGTTCATTGATTAATAACTTTTAAAGTTTATTGATCAATAAAAAGGTAGAAAATTAATTTTATTATTATTATTAGTCCCTGCCTTGGCAGGGATTATAGCAATGGGCCCATTGTTAAAACTAAATTGACTTTTTCTTAATTTTATCAATTCAATAGTTGTTTTGCAATGTTGTGCAAAAAATAATTTTTAATTTTAATTCTTTTAAATAATAAAATGTATTTTTAATTTTTGAAATTAGAAAATACTGTTTTCTTGTTGGTTGTAAGGGTTGATTTGACTAAATACCCCTGCTTGGAGGTGACAATTAGTTTAAAAAAAATATTTTATTTAAAAAAATTCTCAAATTGACACATAATCACATATAGTACATATACTAATTGTAGAGTACTAGATGGAAGTTCGGTTCATTTTAATGTCCGCGTGAATTATCTTATGGCCTCTAGTTTTTTGGTGTGTGGTTTGAGGAATTAGCAGGGATAGGTGCGTGCTGGGCCTGCCCCTGTGCATTCAGTATGGTATTTTTTCGTCTTTCCAATGCACAATTATCATGGCAAAGTTTTCCAGACTTGTCTAATCAAGCCAACGGATAATCATGTGTATTTTCTTTGAGGGTAGACTAATTAAAACTATATTTGATCATTATCCATGCTTCTTATTCATCTTATAATTTATCCTCTTCTTTTAAAGAGTCTTTGTTAGATTCTATGGCAATGTAATTATTAATCACACTAAAAGCATATTGGTACTTTTTATTATTATATTAAATCAAACAAATCAAACAAATCATGGTAATATCTGCACCATTCCCAAAGCCACCAAATTTAAATAGTGTGTGATGGTAAGATTGTCAAAATATCATACAGATTGGATATATAAATAAACATTTTTTATTTAAAAATATTTATTTCAGATTTTTTCTTTTAACCTTTCAATCATAATAGAAAAATCAAATGATATTTCATTATATTACAATGAGACTTGATAAAGTATATGGAGATACAATTTATCTATACATGTCATTTCATACAATAGCAACGATATGCTTACTATTATAGACAATTTATCTAGTATTTCCAATTGCATGCAATAGTTATGACATGGGTGCTACTATAGATAAATTCAACTATCAAATTTGTTTGGCATCTATCATAACAAACCTTCAGTGCACTTTTTTTTGTGATGGGTGAAATCAATATTAGTGCACTTTTATGTGTTTTTTGGAATTAACATAATACATGATTATGTGATGGAGGGTTTTAGTAGAAAGTATTGGCAAGAGAGGGAAGAATGGCCAATGTAATATGTAGTTTATAACTTGTTTAAATAGTTTATAAATTTTTTAAAAATATAAAATCAAAAAATACATTATAACTTGTTTAAATAGTTTATAAATTTTCCTAAAATATAAAATCAAAAAATACATTCTTGCTAAATACTTTTCTATTTATAGAAATGTCTCAATGCATATGAAAAAAAATAAATTTACTCACTAGATTAGTGATCAAGCATGCTTGGATGCTTTTGATCAGATTGATTTCATTCTATTTATAGAAATGTCTCAATGCATATGAAAAAAATAAATTTACTCACTAGATTAGTGATCAAGCATGCTTGGATGCTCTTGATCAGATTGATTCCATTCCTACACGTAGAATCTAATGTTATCCTCATCACAACTACATAGACATGAAATTAAATTTCAATGTAAATATCACTTTTCAAAAAATGTTCCTATATGATGTTTATTTAATGAAATTTAGAATATCAAAATACCTAACCTACGTTGAACCCATCATTAAGATGTTTGGGTTAAAAATTTTGGTTGCATAACTCGTATTAAACATGTTTGAGTTAAAACAATCAACTAGTTAAATAATTTTTTTTCTTCTAAAATGTATTTCAATTTCCAACTAAATTATTTTCCTTTAATCAACCCACTCACCTTCTCTACAATAAAAAAAAGTAATATTTCCAAAACCATATGGGCAATTCTAGCCAATCAAAACAAAACATCTTTTAACATCTCTTCATTAGTATTGTTAATGAAGTAGGATACATGGTAGAATTGGGTAAATTTTATGTTGTATTGTAATGAATTCTCTCAAAGGACCCTTGTTCTCAAATGGGATGCTGGAATTATCAGTGTAATATTTACATGTGGACACAACCGGTTCATATGTATGATTATGTACTTGTACTTATGGCTAAGGCATTCCTATTTTTTTATATTATTAGGTTGGTTGATGTCAACCTAGTCCCACTTGATGTCTAAGGTTAATAACCCTCTTAGGGTGCGTGTCCTTTCTTTGTGGGGCCATAACCCCCTTTTGAAGGGACATCTCACTTGATTTGTGTATACATATGCAACTCAAGCTCTCATTTGTATCATCTTATCTTGTGATATTTTTATTTCTCCTATAAAATGTTTTATGCCTAAGGCCACCTATATCTTTGACTTTCTCTTATGTTTGGAATTTATTGTTTTATGTGTACTTATTCATTTATTGTAGCACACTTGTATTTGTGCATAATATTACTCTCTCTCTAGCACAATTGTGCTTGAGTTACTACACAATTTGGGTTCTTTTGTTCTATTTGATTCTTTTTTCCAATTATAAATTTAAACACAATTGTGCTTGAATAACATTCAAGATATACATAATTTTATATTCATAATTGCTACCTTGTTCATGTTAATATCATCACTCCTCAATGCAGAGATATCATAATGATTTTGTTTTAGGAATATTTTTGGCATATTCATTTAATTATGTCATAACAATACTCATCCTAGTTTCTTCTACTACCCTTTGCATAGGTCAAATCATTATCATTTTTTAAAAATAATTCACGCACCTCTTATAATTTCTTATTAAGATTTAAAGGAAAAAATCTAGCTTCAATACTGAAGAGTAACAATCTAGATGCTACCATTTCGTTCTCAATTCTAATGACTTTTGTAAATGTTTGGTAGAGATCTTGAATGCATTTCCTTGTAATCAAGAAAGTCATAAACTATTCTAAATCTTAAGGTAGTGTTCTTTTCCTATTAGGAATCCTAAAATACATTATTTAAAATCCAATGTTAAAATTTTCAACAAAACCATCATGTCACTATGCTCTTTGTTTGATTTCATTATATTTTGGGTTAACAAAACTTAAACCTTTGTTGAAAAGCTCCTCAAACTCATCACAATTATGTATTAAAACTATAATTATAAAGCAAGGACTAGCTGCTTTACAGTTATTTTACTTATTATTATATATTAATACATCTACTTAATTTTGACCTATTATCTACATCTATCAAGATTTATCGAACACAAAATAAATGGCTATGTACTAGTTATTGGAATGGTTGAAATGGTAGATGTACATAGACGTAGTTCGATTATGGAGCAATGATTTTTCCGATGCATTTATTAGTGCTATGTAAATTGATCTCCTTGATCAATGTGTACCTTTATGATAGTGAACATGGGCTGTCGTGGCATCTATGCATCCGGCCATTTGGGCGATCTCGTGATATTTGATTATTTTAATTTTTTGTATTTATTAAAAATAGTACATTGTGGTTTTTGCATTCATCTTCTCTTAAATATTTATGGTGGTTTTCCTATGGGTTTATTTATAGTAGGTTTTCTTAGAGATAGTGTCATTTATGCCCAAGTTATTTAAATGGTGGTTGAAAATATAAAATGGGAAGGGAAATAAGGCTTTAAGTGAGCATTGAAAGCACGGAAGCATTATTTTATTAAGTATTTGTATTAAAATTGGTTATTTATGATTTTTTTAACCTTTTATAATTATCTATTTTTTATTAAATAATCTATTTTTTTAAAGAAGGTACATAAAATGATCAATGGGTCCTTGGACTAATCAAAACTCAAGATGCTATGTGACGTAATACTAATCAAATAGAATGCACAACATTTGTGGGTTTACAATAAAGCTTCAAGATTGAACAAATTGACAAATTGTGATCATTACCATAACCAACAATATGAATTTCATTCTCAATAAATTGGCTTATCACCACTCATAATCACACCAAATATATAAACGATCTTAGTCATCAACCTCCAAGTGATAAAATGGGGGCAACCTTAGGATTAATAGCAATAGGAGAATAATCCCTGAATACTATGTAAATATAAGGAAATTACTAATCACTTTATGCTAATTCTTTGTCCATTTTTAATTTGATGAGGAAGGCCCCCTACCCATAGAGAATTCTATTTCAAAAACATATATTTTCTTATGTGGTTGTTGAGGCATCTAAGAATGAAAGGACTCCTTAGTGTAAGATGTCATGACCAATGATAATCCCATCAATCTCCTATATGAGTAGAATATACAACATTTTGAAAAGAAATGCATGTCGAAATTTTCAATCACATGGAAAACCAAAGGATCGCCAAAGCATGTATGCTTGAACTTGAAAGTGTCTAACTTCATTAAATCCTCCTCAACAATAGATCATCTATGTGTGAGTGTTTATAGATATTCTTTGCAGTGCAGTCCTCTCTATACAAAGAGCCAAGTTTGAGTGAATTGTTTGAGGAGTTGGGCATAGGGCCAATTTGGTAATGTATTACTAGGTACACATGTATGCCTCTTCAATATCATTGTATTTGTAATGTCCCCATTCAAAGAAATCTCAAAAGAGAAAATTCCACCAATCTACTATTTTCCTAGGTTGGGGTGGAAACATTAGATTTGGAATAAGGAGACTATAAAACCCCAAATGGACATTAGATTGACATAAATATATTAAAAAGGCTTAAATAAATATTTATGATAGGAAAATAAGGTGTCACTTGGTCATGGAGACACATTGGTTGTGTGGGACCCACACAAATCTAGATTCCTCATGCCACATGGCATTCTATTCTCACCCATTCGAATCCAAGGTGGAGTCTAATGATATTGGGGAGTTGTAAGGTCAATATACTTGGCATGACTCAATGAAGGTAGAATTGGAGGGGAAGAGTAACTCCCATGGAAGAGGAAGAGGCATTTGAGAGATATTGAGACACTTGGGCTAGGTTCCCTAGCTTCTATGACGACAATGATGAATATGCTATGACACTTATGACACAAATCAGACCCGAATGCTGAGATATGACATATATGACATGTTAGGGCTAAAAATATCCTCCAAGAAGGTGCACAAGGGAGTTAGGACAGCCAAAGAGACACCCATTTGAATTGAGGGAAGATGGAGACTAGGAATTGTTGGACAAGTGGCACACATTGGAATCTCTTCCCAACTTGAGTTGGCATGAGGATTTTGAAGGAATTTGATCCATGGAGGACTTGAGAATTTTATAAAAGAAAAGAACAAAGTGGCTTTTGATCATTTATCATTTTGCATATTGGAGAGCATAGCTTGTCCATGCTTGTGGAGTGTTTACTCTACTTGCCTTAGTACCAATTTCGAGGGTGAAAGATTCCCATCCTAATTGGAAATTGGAGAGTCCATTCAGAACTTTCATTTGGATCTAAAATGGAGTCATTTGTTGCAGGTTGAAGCTACAGGGAAGCTCGTGACATTCTCATCCTCAACTTGCTTCCACACCTTTCTCACTTTTCTCTTCATATTTTGGCTCTTGGAGGAAGGGTGCACTTGGTGAGATTATGTTATCTTTGGGGGAGATATTGTGGCCCCATTTATTTGTATTATGATATATATACTCTATATTTAATTCTCATAAGACTCTCAGGTCGAAATACCAAGTGGAACTATGTAAAAATACCAAACAATGCATAAATGGTGTCATTTTCCCTACATCTTGTTATGAAAGCTTGAAGTTGCTTTATTTCGACTTGTATAAGTTCATATATGTGATTTGTATGATGTATGGAGAGTCATTCATGTCTTGAATAAGTTTCATATACATTGCATAAGCCCTTGGAACATAAATCTCGAATTTCATAGCAAGTGGTGAAGTTTACTAGCATTTCCCCCTATGTGAAGACATGTTCCCAAACCTATGATTTTTTTGGAGTTACAAAAGCCTTGAGAAACTGATTGATGATGTATTTGGGAGCCCATTGAAATAATTTAACAGTACCATGTCTCTATTCTGAAATTTGGGAAGGCCGTACAACATTTGGAGATCCATCTTTGACCACTACCCTTGGGGGATTTGAACCTCGATTTGACTAGTAAATTTCCCTATCTTACCCTGATTGTAATTGAATGTTGAATAAGTATTTTGAGAGTTTCCAAGAATCCATCAGCCTCATTTTTATTTCTTAATACCTTCCTAACACATTCAGAACCAATTCGGAAGCATTTGAAGCCATTTGGAGGCATTTGGGTCAATACTAGTCTAAGGGTCGAATTGGCCAAAACTTGCAATTTTTCCTAGTTTTTACAAATTCATTAAAAGGGACACTACAGTATTTGAGGTAGGTGAATTATCTCATAAATTAATTGTATAGAAAATGTGAATAGGAAGCAATATGTAGCTAGTTCATTCTAAAAAATTAGTTGTGGGAGCTATTAAGAATATCATATGATGTCATTACCTCATATGCATTGACTATGTAGGTAATTATTCAAATTCACTGCCTTACAAATTGTGTTATTATTATATTCATGGTCACCCATTTCAATTCATGCCATTAAATATCGAATAAGATATAAATAATTCTTGCGCCGAAGAGGCGCATTCTATAGTCTAGTAGGGGAATGTGTAACTCCTTCCGTGCTCATCCCGGAGTTGACACGTGTCATTTAAAAAAAAAAAATATTATAAAAAATAACATGTCTGCTCAAATTAGATTTAAAACATTTACAAGGGCATATATATAAAAATACACAAATTAGATAAATTAAAAATCTTCCTCAACATTTACACTCTAAAAAACGGTTTGCACCTTGAGAGATTTGATCCCTCTCGGCGCTTGGTAGATCCCCTTTTAAGATGGATCTATGTTGGTGTAATATTTGACTGTGGCAACAACATCTGTGGAGAATAAATATTGTAGCATTTGAATAGCTTCACACTATCACACAAAGTGTAAGGGTGGAGATGAAATATCACACACACACACACACAACTACTAAAAGGGGAAAAGGATAGTGAAGTTGCCACTTGATTTTAGGACCAAACCGAGAAATCCTAGGGTAAGATGAAAGAAGATAAAATTGGAGTGGAAATATATTAATTAGGACCTTAAGATCTTGTTAATTACAACCTAGATATATACTTGAGTTAGATTAATGTGACTACGTTTTTTTATCAGAAAAATTTGCACTAGCCAACCTAGCTAATAATTATAGACAATTTAATCTCACCACCGCTACATCCCTCTTTGTTCAAATTGTTTCCTTTCTAGTCTCAGGGGGGCATCCCTAAAAGGTGTATGTTTCCATATAAACAATAAATTTCCATAAGGTCCAAGATGATGAGTTTGAAGGTGAGGGTGAATTTAATAAAATTTGAATTTGATGGGCTTAACACTACAATGAAATTTGATTAGTGAAAACCAATAGATTCAAGGAACTAGATAAAGTATAAGTGGACCAAATCACTTATTAGCCAAGATATTGATTGCATATAGTGAATCATATGTGACAGCCTACCATGGATTTCCTTTCTTGTAGTGGTTTGAGGTCTGGAGGATGAAAAAGAAATGAGTGGTTTGTTGCTACAAAACTACCCAGAGAAGAATAATGTCGTGATAATGCCCAACCTCATCTACCTTTTGTTGATGTTATTTGTAGCATCAGAAGATATTCTTATCTTGTATTTATTATGTACACTTGTGGCGGGCCAAAATAAATATTTAAAGCCCTAAAAGAATGAAAAATAATGCCACAAAGAAATAATAGGCCGACGTACAAAAGAAAATAAAATGTATTTTATTATGTAAAAAGTGAAGTCGACCCAGTTTAAGAATGCAAGTTAGCCTAGAGTGGAAAAAGGTCAACACATAACCAATATAAATATAGGTGACGCCCTCCTCATTTGGACAAGGAGCCAATTCGCTCAAGACTGCTACTCAAGTGCGCAAAAGGGAGGAGAGAAGACTGCAGGGTTGTAGAAGACTAATTTTGGGCCTTTTCCTTTTGTACCTTCTCTATTTGTGATACATCTTGATATAGATCACTTTCATATATGATGTAATTGCATTATATACTGAATCTCTGAGTAAGAAAGGTTTGCTGGGTTTTTCCCGAGTTTGGGTTTTCCCAGGGTAAACTATTGTCTCTTGTGTTCTTGTGCTTGATTATCTGAAAATTATATTGCTATATCATTAAAATATAATAGGTTATGGGCCCACGCACACTATCCTATTGCATGTAAAGCAAAAATATTTACTCCGAAAATTAGGGGCTGGAAATCTAGGGTCTGGAAATCGGGGGTTGAAAATATAGGGTCCGAAATTTAGGGGCCGAAAATATAGGGTCCAAAAATTAGGGCCAAAAATCTAGGGCCCAAAAAACATGGGCTGAAAATCTAGGATCTGAAAATTTAGGGTCCGAAAATCAAGGGCTGAAAATCTATGGGCAGAAAACTTAGGGTCCGAAAATTTAGGGCCAGAAAATTGCAGATCTGAAATTTCAGTTTTTATGAAGCTTGAATTTTCTGTAGAATCTGCAGAAATTAGGGTCTTAGTTTTAGATTGTTCTAGCCACAAAATAGGAATAAAAGGAGGCTCATTCAACTCGCCTTATAAGGGTTCATTCATCTATAGAAGCAATTTTCTCAAAATCCAAAGTTCAATTTTGACCTAGCTTCTGCTAGGGTTTCTGATCAGGTTCCTACCTGCAGTCAAGATGGTGACTAGTGTCAGAGTAGAGGATAGATTAGTGGATCCTCTAACTTCAGATAATGGAAGACCAGGTTACTTCTTATCCTCAATGAAAATGAGATCAAGAATTATGTAAAGGAAGACATCTCCGAACTAGCAACTGATGCAGAGAAATCTAAATATAAGAAAAATGAAACAATGGCTAAGAGACTTCTTGACATATTCTGTGAAATATCACTTGATACCTCACATCTCAGAGTTAAAGACTGCTAAGGCCATGTTTGATGCACTAGTTTGACTATTTGAGAGCAAGGATACTAGCAGGAAATTGGCCTTGAAGAATCAACCCCATAACACCAAAATGACCAAATCAGATTATGTAGTTGATTATCTTATGAAAATCTCTCAACTAAAAGAACAACTACATGATATTGTGGGCCTCATTGACGATGAACTTGTCAAATCATATGTGGTCGAGATACACTACCCAAATTTGATCGTCTTTGGTCTGACTGTGTTCGAGAAGAAACCTAAATGTTATCAAGAAATAAACCAGAAGAACCTCAAGACTGAAATACTCTAGCTCTTACAGCTCATGCAAGAAAATAAAAAGAGAAAAGAAACTTTCAAAAGAAGAATTCAGATCAAGGACCAAGGAAGAAGTACATTTCACACATCCAATGTTACAGGTGTGAAAATTTTGTTCACTATGCTTCAGATTGTCCTCAGAGAAAGAGAGGGAAAAAACATGCATCAACAACCCATGTTGATGAGGAGCCTTCACCAAAAAAGGAAAAACCTAACGAGATGCCAACATAATACTTCTTTTGATTGTAAGTTGGACCATTTTCCCTGGTACGAGAGCCCAACAAAATTTCTTATTCATTAGTTAGTCATCATTGTAATTGGACCATTTTCCCTAATATAAGAGTCCAACAATTTTTTTATTCATTAGATCATTATTGTAATTAGGCCATTTTCCTTGGTATGGGAGCCCAAAATATTTGTTTTTAGTTTCTTTTGATTCATGAAAAAGTGTCAAGAATCAATAGGATTCAAAATACATAAAAGAAAGGAAGGATTGCTTCCTTAACAAGGGGGAGAAATCTCAGGGCCTTATGATAAATGGGAAGACATCCCATATTTTCATATCTTATACATACTCCAAGATTAATGATTGACAGAAGTAGTCTAGTACTCCAGGATTGATGATTGTCAAGGGAGCTAGCTTCAGGTCCCAGGGGAGCAAGATACTCAAAGGCAGAGGGGGCAAGATGTTTAGATAAAGAGCAAGAAAGATGCTTAGAGGCAGAGGAGAAAGATGCTCATATGCAAAGCAGGAAGGATGATCGGAGGATGAGGGAGCAATATGATTAGATATTGACGCAAGTTCACACCGACAAGGGTTCTTGCTTAACGATTATACACAACACACGCGTTCACAAAAACTTGATGTAAAAAGGATGCCAGAAGTTGGCTTATATTACTTCCACCGAAACGTTTACTTCCACCGAAACGGTTACAATGCCAAATGCAAGGAATGTAAAAACTAACTATTGTCGGCCTTAGACTATTACAATACAAAAGTAACTATGTGCTATCTTAGTGTGTTGATCTTCACCCTCTCCTGGTTCACTGTGGAACTATGAGCTATGGCTCGATCTTCTCAGCGATTGTAGATGTGTGACTCTCCTATCGAATCTACCAATATTCTCTTGAGCTTTACTATTCTCTGTGCTAACTCCAAAAATGGAACTAACTATCCTCCCCTGTGTCTGTGCACAAGTCTTCTACTCTGCTGCCGTTGTTCCCGAGATCACTCTGACCCCTGAAACACTCTTCCTCTATTAGCCGATCTACTTGATCCTGCAGACCTGCAATTGTCAGCATTCTACCATGCTGCACAACCTCCACCTATGGTGACATCTGTCATGTCTTCAAACACCTTCAATAACTACTCATAAATTCCTTAGCAACCCCAAACGACTACCAAGTACTCAAATTGACTTTTTGCGCATCCTTCTGACACTGCTACAGTAGTCGGTCTTATCACGTCTTGACCATACTGTCTTTCATCATCCTTCGACATATCGGTCGGCTTCCTCCCGCTCATGCTATTGCCAGTCCACCCCTTTCTCACCGCTTGGCCTTTGCCTCAAATCCTGTCAGTGTCGTAGCTCGACAACATGTCGACCATCAGCGACTCCGCTACTACTTTGTCGTCTGTCGACTTCAAACATGTCGACTCTCGACTCCCCTTTTTGTCGACGGACCTCAACAGCTCTTGCTTGACTTATTGACTTCGACATCCAATCTGCTCCTCCACACTAGTGGTCGTCAACACTCCCTCTAGTCGGCATCCACCTATCGATCAACTTCGACAACTATGCCTAGGCCCCGATGCTCCTGCATCAGACTCCCTAGGTGAAAAAGAACTCGACTGCTCCATTAGTCTCCTGAACTCTTCTTCGAAAATCCATGTCGCCTCTTGCAACTTGTCATCTTTCCATCACACTAAGTATTATTTCCTTCACGAACTGCGCATACGCTCGAATTCACGTTCTTCTATTACTTCTATGATTTCCTCTTTGTGTCGGTCTGGAATATGTACCATCCAGTCGATGTTCGACACTTCTGCGATTCTGCTGCTTGACCCTTCTTCAAACTTGCACAGATCTGAGACATTGAACATTGGTTAAATGCTCAATTCCTTGGGCAGCTCCAATACATAAGCATTGTTCGAAATCTTCCTCAGAATCCTACATGGTCCTATATTTTTCAGCTTCAGCTTATTATATGTTCCTGTCAGAAATCTCTCTTTCAACAAATGTGCATAGACTAAGTCTCCTTCGTTGAACGACTGTAGCCTCTTCTTCCTGGCGGCTCTCAACTTATATGCCGCATTACTCTTCTCTATGCACTTTTGCACATCTTCATGCACTTCTTTCATATGCTCTGCGAACGATTCTGCATCCACTCTTTTCCTGATTTCTGTCGGTAACTCGATCAAATCCACCACTCCATTTGGGATTCGTCCCTGAACAATCTGGAATGGGCTCAAACCTGTCGACCAATTCACATAATTGTTGTATGCAAACTCCGCTTGCACAAACACATTCTCCCACTGCTTGGGTCTGTCGGCCATCAAATACCTTAGAAGATTTCCCAAAATTCTATTCACCACCTTGGTCTGTCCGTATGTCTGCGGATGATATGCCGAGCTAAACTGCAACCTCGTGTCTAGTTTCTTCCATAGGGTTATCCATTAATGCCCCATAAACTTGGTATCTCTGTCCAATGTGATACTCTTCGGTAACCCATGCAATCTGACTACCTCCTCGAAGAATAGTACAACAATGCTTGTGGCGTCACTTGTCTTCCGACACAGAATAAAGTGTGCCATCTTCGAAAATCTGCCGACTACAACAAATAGTGATTCGCTTCCCTACTGTGTTTTCGACAATCCTAGCACAAAATCCATGCTCAGGTTCTCCCATGGGGTATTCGATACAGGTAATGGTGTATATAACCCCATGTTCTGACTTCTCCCTTTTTCCAACTGGCAAAATCGACACTATCGTACACACTTTCCAACATCTGTCATCATTCCTGGCCAATAATACTTCTCTTCGACCAATGCCTTGGTTTTGTCGATGCCAAAATGACCTGCTAATCCGCCGCTATGCAACTCTCGGATTAGGTTCTCTCTTACAGATCCTCTTGGAATACACAACTGTTGTCCCTTGAATAGGTATCCCTCTTGGATGAAATAATCCAAATATGGAGTCCCGTCGACACTCCACGGTTCACGATAAGCCTCCCATGCTTTTGCAAAATCCCCATCGGTCACATACTCTGCCTTCACCGACTCTATTCCTTTTGTCTGAATTGTCATCGTGTTCAGCAATGCAACTCTTCGACTCAGCGCGTCGATAACTTTGTTCGACTTGCCTGACTTATGTCGCAATATGAAAGTGTATCCTTGCAGAAATTTGATCCATTTCATGTTCCGATGATTCAACTTTGACTGAGTATTTAAATACCTCAGTGCTTGGTGATCTGTGTATAACACAAATTCCTTGGGCAACAAATAATGCCTCCACTTCTTCAAAGCCTGAATAATAGCATAAAATTCCTGGTCATAGACTGAATATTTCCGCTTTGCATCATCCAACTTCTCACTGAAGAATGCAATTGGTCGGCCCTCTTGGGTCAACACTGCTCCAATTTCCATTCCACTTGCATCACAATCGACCTGGAAAACTTTGTCGAAATATGGGAGTGCTAACACTGGGATCTTAGTGACTTTTTCCTTCAACTTGTTGAAAGCTCGCTGGGAAGCTTCCGTCCACTTGAATTCCCCTTTTTTCATGCACTCTATCAAAGGTGCACAAATCCGACTGAATCCCTGGATGAACTTCCTATAGAAATTGGAAAGTCCATGGAAACTCCTTACTCTAGTCGTACTTATCGGTTCCAGCTAATCCAATATTGCCTTCACCTTTTGTGGGTCCATCACTAACCCTTTACCCGAGATTACGAATCCCAAGTACACCAGTTCTTACTTCATGAAGAAACACTTTTGCAGGTTCACCATCAGCTTCTCTTCCTGCAACTTCTGCAATACTTGTCAAATGTGCCCCAAGTGCTCTGTCTTGGTTCGACTAAATATTAGGATGTCGTCTAGATACACTACGACGAACTTTCCCAAGAATGGTTTCAATACTTCATTCATCAACCGCATGAATGTACTAGGTGCATTAATCAATCCGAATGGCATGACTAACCACTCATACAGCCCTTTCTTCGTCTTGAATGTTGTTTTCCATTCATCTCCTTCTCTAACCTGAATCTGGTGATAACCCCTCTTTAGGCCTATCTTCGTGAAGTACTTCGCTCCACTCAAGCAATCCATCAAGTCGTCCATTCTCAGCAATAGAAATCGGTACTTGATCGTGATCTTGTTTATGGCTCTAGAGTCTGTACACATCCTCCATTCTCCACCTTTCTTTGGCGCTAATACTGCTGGTACCCGCGCAAAGACTCATAATTTCTTTGATCAATCCCTCTCCAACAACTCCTGGACCTGTCGATTGAGTTCCTGAACTTCTGTCGGGCTCATCCTATGTGGTGCCTTGTTTGGCAGAATCGACCCTAGAATCAAGTCGATTTGATGGGATATGCTTCTCGTCGGTGGCAATCCCATCGGTTCCTCGTCGACTACTATGCTTCAAAACTCGTCAAGCATCTTTTCGAATTCGACCAGAATCTTCTCCATTGTCGACCTATTGACACATGGCCCTTTTAGAATGACGGAAAAACATCCCGAATGATTTTCCTCTTCCGCGAGGAATTCTTTCGCTGAACACATCAGCACTCGCTTCTCCCAATAATTACTCTCGCCCTACTTACATTCGGCTTGATCCACCTGTTTCGGCTTTAGAGTCCTTCGCATGCCATTCATCCACACTATAACTGTGTTGGATCGACCATCATAGATCATATTTCGATCATATTGACATGGTATCCCTAACAATAGATGGCATACATCCATTGGGATTACGTCACACAGTACACTGTCTTCAAGATTCCCGACCTTGAAATTAATCAGGCACTGTCTGGTCACCTCCCAATGGTGTCCTTTATGTAACCATGAGATCATGTAAGGGTGTGGGTGTTCTCAACACTTCAACCCTATCTTGTCGATGACCTTTTTCAAAACAAGATTCTCAGTGCTTCCACCATCAACTATGGTCTTGCAATGCCGTTCACCGATTCACACCTTGGTTCAAATGACAACCTTTCGTTGTTCCAACTCTTTCTCATTGCGTTGGTCTTCCTGAACCAATGTTCTCTTGACCGTCAGGTATCAAATTTTCTTCCTCTGATCCTCATTGTTGTCAGATGCCGACTCCACCCTCTCGTCGACTTGCTCATCCCTTCGATGTCTGGGTTTCGACTCTTCTGTAGCATGTAGGTTCTCTGGGAATTCATATGCCTTGTGTCCGGATCCACGACACTTGTAACATATTATGGCTGGTCTGTCAGCTCCTTTTCTGTCGGATGTACCGCTTCGACCATATGCACCTCGATCACGTGTTCCTCGACCATCGCGTTGATTTTCTTGCATCTTCTGTCTTGTCGATGTCCCTTCCGCATGTCAGTTGTCTTCAATAGTTTCTCTCCGGTATCCGCTACTTTTCCCTTTTGCGGAAATAATCTTCGCACCCCAATCAGTCATCCTGCTTCTGGTCGATGCGGATTTCCTCAATAGTTTCTCTTCTGCCTTCAAAGCTAACTGGTAGGCCTCACCAACCGCTTTGAATCTTGACATGCTCAACTTGTCTTGAATGACATATTTCAAGCCGTTGACATATCTTGCGACAGCTTCTTCGCCTTCGTCGGTTTGTCCTGACCTTATCGACAATATGTAGAACTCTTCCGTGTACTCCTTCACGGTCATCTCTTTTTGTCGAAAGTTCTGCAACTTCCGGAACAAGGAAATCACATAGTCATTTGGCAAGAACTTTCCCTTCAGCTTGGCGACCATCCTATCCCAATACTTGATTTTCTCCTTGCCCTTCTTGACTCTGTCATCCTGCACATTGTCCCACCACAATGAGGCATGACCCTTCAACCTCAGACATGCAGTCTTAACCCGCTTAGGATCCTCGATCTGCTCTATGTCGAAGTATTTCTCCATCTCTCTGAACCAGTCGATTAAGTTTTCTAGATCCAGACTTCCTGAGTAGGTACGTACATCTATCTTTGTCCGACCTCTCATATCTGATAGAAGTTTGATCAGTTTGTCTTCTGGTTCTTCTCCTACTGCTTCCCATGCTTCCACTTCTTTGACCTCCTCGTCGTTGTGGTCTAGCCCATCAGGAATACAACCATGCCTTTGACTCTCTTTGATCGATGTGACTTCATTAGTCAAAGTTTGCATTGTTCGGACGCACTCGTTGAACATCTCACGATCAACTGTGACTGTCGCGCCACGCACTCTTTTTCCAACACCACCACGCACTCTTTGTCCTATGTGAGCCATTTTCAACCTCGGCTGAAACTTCCACTCGTCCAATCGCAACCAGAATTCTACAAGTCGTGCACAACTCTACCCAACCGTAGCTGGAGCTATTCAACGCACTTACACACTGGATTCTCCTCCAATGTTGATGCCACTTCACGTTCTCCTGCTCACAGGATTCTTCCACCCTTAGGATTCTCTTCCCGCTCTGATACCACTTGACGCAAGGTCACCCCGACAAGGGTTCTTGCTTAATGATTACACACAACACACACGTTCACATAAACTTGATGTAAACAGGATGCCAGAAGCTGGCTTATATTACTTCCATCGAAACGGTTACAATGCGAAATGAAAGGAATGTAAAAACTAACTATTGTCGGCCTTAGCCTATTACAATACATAAGTAACTGTGTGCTATCTCAGTGTGTCGATATTCACCCTCTCCTGGTTCACTGCGAAACTCTAAGCTATGGCTCGATATTCTCAGTGATTATAGATGTGTGACTCTCATATCCAATCTACCAATATTCTCTTGAGCTATGATCTGCTCTATGGTAACTCCAAAAATGGAACTAACTGTCCTCCCTATGTCTGCGCACAAGTCTTCTACTTTGCTGCTGTTGTTCCTGAGATCACTCCGACCCCTGAAACACTCTTCCTCTGTCAGCTGATCTCCCTGATCCTGCAGACCTGCAATTGTCAGTGTTCTGTCGTGCTACACAACCTACACCTATGGCGACATCTGTCATGTATTCAACCACCTTCAATAACTGCTCATAACTTCCTTAACAACCCCGAATGGCTACCAAGTACTCAGCTTGAATTTTTGCACGTCCTTCTGACACTGCTACAGTAGTCGGTCTTATCACGTCTTGACCATACTGTCTTCCATCATCCTTCGACATACCTGCCGGCTTCCTCCCACTCATGCAACTGCCAGTCCACCCCTTCCTCACTACTTGGCCTTCGCCTCAAATCCTGTCGGTGTCACAGATCGACAACATGTCGACTCTGCTACTACTCTGTCATCTGTCGACTTCAAACATGTCGAATCTCGACTCCCCTTTCTGTCGATGAACCTTGACAACTCTTTCTCAACTTATTGAATTCGACAACCAATCTGCTCCTCTGCACCAGTGGTCGTCATCACTCCCTTTGGTCGACCTCCACATGTCGATCAACTTCGACAACTCTGCCTAGGCCCCGATGCTCCTGCATCGGATGCAGAGCAAGCATGACATGTAGAGGGAGCAAGATGCTCAAATGCAAAGGGAGAAGGATGCTCAGATGCAGAGGGAGCAGGACACTCTACCAAAGAGGGAGATGTAATGAGCTTGGAGACATATGTTTGCAACATTGGGCGGACATTCCCCTGGTATTAGCCATGTGACTTGGCTAGGGGTGAATGGTCTAGTGGTAGGAAAGTATCTTCTCCTGGAAACCCTGTGACGGAGTGGGGAGATTGGACTTTATATGATGAGTAGTGTTGATGCATCAAGCATTCTCTCATTATTATCCATGTGACTTGGCTAGAGGTGAATAGCTCAAATTAGGGAAGTTCCTTCTTCTGAACATCCTATGACAGGGTGGGAAGATTAGTCCTTAGTTGCACACACTATCCTTTTAGAATTTGAGCATCGAGCATTTCCCCAGTATTGGCCATGAGACTTGGCTAGGGGTGGTTCAAGTGGGACAATGCCTTCTCTCAGACACCAAATAGGGTGGAGAGATTAGTCCCTAAGATGACTCAGAACATGGCAGTGCTTTCTCTCAGACACCAAGTGGGGATGGAGAGATTAGTCCCTAAAATGCTCGGAGTGGGGCAATGCCTTCTCTTAGACATCCTGTGATGGGGTCGGGAGATTAGTCCCTAGATGCTCACTCATGTACTCAGGAAAGTTCATGTATTTAGCCATGAGACTTGCTAATAGACCTTGAAACCTTCAACCTAAAGCAAGCTTGTGATCAAACTTTCCTTGAGATGATTCGTTGAAGACAAGTCATGACAAGATGTGTTCAGGCAGAATAAACAAGAAGAATACCTCCCTCATTGAGAGGGAGTGTTGTCCCCGAGACATGGAGAATGGTGTGACTCTCCTTGAGAGGGAGAGAGAGGGAGCTGGTTGTTATTTATGACACTTCTCGGTGGACTTAGTTTTGTATAGGATGTCATGTTGGTTGTATCCACATGGACATAAATATACCTTTCTTATGATGACAATATGTACGAGACAAGTTGCAACAATCAGATGATATTCAAATGTCATGAATCCATTGTTGAAGAATACCTTCCTCGCTAAGAGGGAGTGTTCGTATGTTATTTTTAGCATCATAAGATATTCTTATCTTGTATTTATTATGTACACTTGTTTCATGCCAAAAGAAATATTTAAAGCCCTAAAAGAATGAAAAATAATGCCACAAAGAAATAATAGGACGACCTACAAAAGAAAAGAAAATAAATTGTATTTTATTATGCAAAAAGTGAAGTCGGCCCAGTTTAAGAATGCAAGTCGGCCCAGTTTAAGAATGCAAGTCGGACCAGAGTGGAAAAAGGTCATCACAAAACCAGTATAAATGCATGTGATACCCTCCTCATTTGGAAAAGGATCCAATTGACTCAAGACTACTACTTAAGTGTGCAAAAGGGAGAGAAGAAGATTGCAGAGTTGTAGAAGACTGATTTTGGGGATCTTTATTTTGTATCTTCTCTATTTGTGATCTCTCTTGATATAGATCACTTTCATATCTGATGTACTTGTATTATGTAATGAATCTCTGAGTAAGAAAGGTTTGCTGGGTTTTTCCCGAGTTTGGGTTTTCCCAAGGTAAACTATTGTGTCTCTTGTGTTCTTGTGCTTGATTATGTGAAAATTATACTGCTATATCATTAAAATCTAACACCTTCCTTGAACACTATATATAAAGGAAAAAATCACTAAGAAGATGAATTCATATGGAGTGCTTTTGGAGGAAATAAAGAAGATCACACTACCTTTTGTCATCCTTTGCATGCTTGCCAACTAAGTCTAGTTGTTGATTTTGAAGTCTTCTTCATGTTTCTTAGACTTATTGATTTTGAAGTCTTTTTCATGTTGTTTACTCATTGATAATTTTGGGAATACTATCATGGTTACTAATGGAAACAAAACAATCAATCATATACTTCCTTATCATGTCTATTTAACAACAAGAAGCTTGACCTTAGATACTATTTTGAATTGATAATTTTTTCCTTAATTCATTGTTTTTCAACCTACTATTTGAAATCAAGTCAAATTGAAATAGATGGAGAAAGTCAAATTATTGTTTTTTTTTTACTCCTCTTCTTTAGCATAGATTATGGCTGAAATCATGCTAATCCTTCGACATATTTCTAAGACCGACAACAATCAAACTCTATTATCTTTTTCATTGCCAAGGTTTCTAATATTTTCGCCATGAATAGGGTCCCACAAATTAGCTTGAGGTAATGTGTGACATGCCAACCTTTTGCTAAAAGGATAACACATATCCTTCTTTGATTAAAAAGTAAAAAGAAAAATACAAAATAAAAAGCATTATCATTGGACTTGTTTTTTTTGCAATGAGCATCAATATCTCTATCATGTGGGCCCCTAGATCGCAAGCTCTTGGAAAAGGGTAAATTACTAAAAATAACAATTCTCTTGGATTTTGTTGACTTTTTAAGAATCTCATACCAATGTACATGTCTGGATACATCTGCAATGGACCTAGCAAGATGTAATTTTGTTGGATCTTAACTCTCTAGTATTGCAATAACAATTTGGGGTTAATAGGTTTCAAATTAAGTTTTACTAGCAAATTAAATGAGGAAATAGGGTCCATTAACTAGGGTTAATTAACTAGTAATTATTTTAATGATATAGAAAAACCCTAATGTTGAAAATAAATGAGTAGGGAGAGAACTAACTTGGAATTCATTATTGTAGATGTTAAATATCCCTATGATGAAGTGGAGAGTTGTGATAATTCTTTAGGAGTGTTCCATGTCCATGAATGACCTGCAAACTCAACTCTAAATTCATGCACGATAAGAGTTTCATTGATATTCAATTCAAATATGTATATGTATATTATAACAATTGAACACTAGATCCACTATTGTAAATATAAATTAATAATATATGCACAATAGAGAGACCTGGTGCTCTTATAGGGGATGATATCCCCCTTTCCCTTGCCGTGATAAAAAATTCCTTAATGTTGTAAGGTTGAAACTTCCAAGATATGAGTGGAACTATGGCAATGAAGATGTCACGACATGGATCAATCAAACTTGCAAAGTTGGAGCCAAGTGAACTAAATGAGTCCCTATAGAGGTGTTAAACATGATAGAGGAAAATAGCCTTAATTATTTGTAAATGATAGGCCTATGGCTTTTTTGTCTTGCTAGCTTAGATCTTCTATAACATTATAATTTTTATGGACTATCTACAATCATAATCAGCTAAGACCTAACTTCTTGTTCTCTACATGTTATGCATTATCATACATCAATGATTGTTTGTAGTTTGGTTTTGGGGCTTGCTCATTTTTTTATAGTTCCCAAACCAAGGTCCAATAAAAAGGAGGAAGTTCACTATGTTTCCAAGCCAAATACTCTAGACAATATTTGTATTGAAATGTACAATCACAAAAATTTATTAATAATCTATTCGTTAGTTCATTATGTGCATTCAAGCACTTAAACACACACACACACACACACACACACACACCTTTAACAAGATTGATGTGGTAATTTCCAGTGATGATAGAAAGGGATACTAACTTTCTTGCAGATACTATCTAGACTGAAACCAACTTTTGGTCCCAAAGTATGACCTAAAACTGCCTAAAACTGCCTAAAATTGGCTAATAGCTCATCTTCCTTAGATGCAAGGAAATAGGATAATGGCCCAATACCTAGAGACATCTTGCATGAGTGGAATCCTTCCCCATTATAGGACACCAACATGCTATTTTAGGTAGGTAGGCTTTGTTTGCAAGAAAATATGTAGTTGTACATCGAGGTCTTGAGATTGTATAGAGGCTAGGTCAGTATCCTTGAGTATTGTAGGATTTTTCCACACACACTACAGGGAAAAGGTCCTTAAGGGAGGTTATAGTGGATGCTCCTCTCAAAAGAGCTCAAATATCTATTTATATCGGAAGTCACTAGTGGAGGCGCGCGACCGTAGGTTGTAGCGGTTGTTTTTTCTTCGATGTGTTTCTAAACCAAAAGCGCCAGTAAGTATCCAAACAACACACACTGGGACCACCTAAAAACCATGTCGCACTGCGAAAAAAACATCAATGAAAAAAAATAATTTCTATGAGATGTGTGGAAATTTCTAAAACCACTGCGATGTGTTTTTAGAAACTTAACGCATTGGTGCATTATGTTTCAAAGAATGCATTGTACTATATTTTATTAAAAATTAGCCATCGTGGTGCATCTTGGGAAACCTAATGCATGGACCTGTTATGTTTCGAAGAACGCACCATATTATATTTTATTAAAAAATAAAAAATTATTGTGTTATCTAAAAAATCACCACCCGATGCGTTATGTAATCACCCACGTCCGAGTGCATCCAATATAAATGAACAAACCGGGTTATTTTATTAAAAAACATGTTATATTTTACTTAAACCCCTAAACATGAGTCATTAATTACTCTTAAACACATCGGTGAGTGTAATATCACCTAATGCACCGGTTTGTATTTGTTAAAAAATAAAAAAAATGTTAAATTTGATTTAAAAACCTAAAGGCAGTGCGGTTATGTACACCGCATCGGTGCATCCCACTGTTGGGTGCACTGAAGCAAGGTTTTATAAAAAAAATTACCACATTGTCAAACTCATTTTACCCCTCTAAAATGCATTTGAGCCATTTGCATCAGTGCCTTTCATAACCCACCTATATACCCTGCCACCTATGTTGATTCCACCTACTGCTGACACATTGCACATTCTTTTTGGCTGCTGACTTGAGTTTGAATTTTGGAAAATGGTGGGAAAAAACTCAAATTATCCATACATAGCTAGGATGCCTCCCCGACACGCAGTTCAACAGGTAAATTAATTCTTACTTGGTAATTTAAATTCCTAACATATTAATTTTTGAAATTAAGCCATAATTTGCCATTTCTTTATCAAAAAAATTGTATGGTGCATTTGATCCATTCGGCTCGCACCAGAACTCGGCGCACTCTGTAAATTGTTACAGGACACACCGTTTGCGGTGTGATCCGAACAGCTCGAATGCACCACATAACCTATGCGATACGCTTTCATAACGCACCGCCATAACATAAACTGTATTTTAAAAATTATAAACTAATAACCAATGCATTAATTACACATAAACGCAATGAAATTACGGTGCCCTTACGTGTACCGAACACACTGGTAAATATTGACATGAAAAATTGAGAAACCAAAGTATACGATGCGTCTAGTGCACGTCAGCGCACTAGTACTCGGTGCTATGATATTCAGTAGGAGCACCGTGAACAAATTCCCCATGATCCATAAATTAAATAAACCATTGTGATTTTACATCACATTAGCACACATAAAATGGTGCATTGACAAGGTACAAATGCATTGACAACTAGAATTTAAAAATTTCGCAGGAACTAAAAAATCATAATTCAACGATGCTCCTATTTCACATCAGCGCACCGGTATTCGGTGATTTGATGTGTTTTATGCACGTCGTTGACACATTCCTGATCAATTATAAAATGAAATAAACTACGTTGCTTTTAGATAAAGTAAGCGCATTGTTTACGGTGCGCTTATGTGCTAGCGAAGCACCGATTCGTACAGATTAAAAATTTAATGTATCATAAAAAATCATAATTCAACGGTGCTCCTAGTGCACATCAATGCATCAGTCTCCAGTGCTCTAAAATATATTAGAAGTGGGTTGTGTTAGTTTAGCGAATCGAAGAATATGCTTAAAAAGTAAAAGTGCACTGTGGGAAGTGCGTTAGTTTTATATTGGTGCACTCTGAGCAAAAAATTAAAATTTGATTTTAGTGCATATAATTCTCATATAATGATTTTATATGTATTTTGATGAGACTAATTGATGTTATATGTGAAACAAAGATGTGAGTGCCACGAGGCCAGGCAGAAACATGAAGCACAAGTTGACTGTTAAATTTTGAGCATTAATTCACAATACTCTAGGATCTTTACTGAGAGAATAACATATACAGTATATCAATGCATGACAATCACAATAAGCATGACAAGCATTACAAGAATCAAAAGCATGAGAGACAAAAGACACAGAGTTTCCGTGGGGAAAACCCTAAGGTGAAAAACCCCACAACTTCCTCAGAGATAGAGAGAGCAATAACTCAACCAAAGTACAACCAAAATACAACCAAAATACACTCAGATAGTCTCCTAGTAGCAGATGATCCTCCTCCTCACTAGTGTGCCACTTTCTGAGTGAGAGTGAGTTACTTTTCCGAAATGAGTAAAATAGAGATCTCCGATCTCTATTTATACTAACCTTTTTGCCCAGTGACCTTATGGGGCCGACTTGTCTAGCTAGGTACATCCACATTATAATATATATAATTCAGGGCCGACCCCACATGGTGGTCTAATAACCCATCGGCAAGTACACACACTTGAGACACTTGTCAATCCACATGACGACACTTCCTTATAGAGGAATGACACATCTCTTATAAAGGTACAATAAATATATATAAAATACACAGATGAAATACATTCTGAAGTTACATATACATCAACACTCCCTCTTAACTAGGAAGGTATTTCTCGACACAGTTCTTCTAGACAAGTCTTCTTCTCGGGATCATCATCATCGATGCATCATCATCATCATCGTCACTGCTGCTGCTATCTCAACCAATCTCTGACTCCACTCGTCATAGGAAGTTCTACAGAGCCAGTCCTTTTTCATACTGGATGTAGGCCCACTACTTGCAGGTCTTCATCATCACTGGCCATACTGTGGAATTATCAGGACTTATTATGTGCGTCACAAAACCTGGCTGCAGCATCCCAGGCTATTACGAGCACACAGCTTGTAATGTCCCCATTTTGACCCCCTTTGTATTAAATCGTAAAGGATGTAAATATTGTAATTTAATCATGGTGAGGAGCTCAAGGCCAACGCCCCACCATTGAATTAGCGTTTCATGTATTGGCAATTAAAAATAGATGCCTATGGTTCTTGTGCTAGATAGGCGCAATGTAAATAAGACATCATGTAAATACGAATTTTAATGAAAATACCCACAACTAGCTATGCAATGCAACAAAGAGATGGGGCATGATTCTACAAGGAATAGGGAGGGAAATTATTCAAACCCTTGAGCCAATGGTGTTAATCCATGTGTCAATAAGAAAACCCATAAACCCTCAACTACCCATTTTGGGTTATGGACCCAATCATTTAATTCTTCCAAGAGTTGGTTGAGGCAGTTAATGCCTTGGGAATGAAGAGGTATGGCAGCCAATTTCGTGCATGGGCAAGCCATCAACCTGGAAATTCGTGTTTTTGCTTATGGGGCAAGAAAACACCCACGAAATGGAGCCCAAAAGCCATGAGGAACCCACAGTCTTTCCTCTCTCACGCAGTCTGAACTACTGGGCCTTTTCCCATCACGTTTTTCACCATTTTTCTTGCATTTTCCATGCCTGGGAGCTCGTTTTTGCATTAGACAGCAGCTGGGAGAGAAGGGCCACGATTTGGGACTGTTATGGAGGCCATTTTTTCCCAGAATGTCTAGGGACGTTTTTCTAAAAATGGATTTGGCTTCCCCGGGTTGTTCCCCATCTTCTAGTTTCGTTTTTGGATTTCCCACATTTTTCTGAAGCTAATGAAAACCCCATCTTTTGGCATCTCACTGTAAAAACGTTTCTCCATGCCCAGCACTTAGACTTTTGTTGTTATGTGCCTCCCTATTTTGAGTTGAACCTGTGAGCAAGAAACTTGGAGTGGTAGGGGACATAATTGGCTTGATAAACCTAGTGAAGGGAGTAACCTCTCAGGAAGATCAAGAGGGCTTTGGCTACTTTTCTATGCACACCCTGAGAGCACTAGAAAGGAAGGTATGGCTTGAGGGACTGTGTGGCAGTGAAGATAATTCTTCCTTGTGTTGGGTGTGTAGGTATTGTGGGTGCCAAGTTAGATAGATCTTATAGAGGTATCCATATCTCTGTGGTTGAGCTCACTAGCTTAGCAATTCTTCCTTTCCATTTCCTAGCAGCCTGATAAACCCAATTGTAAATTGACTTGGCTCTTCTTGGTGTATGCTTGGCTATGTGTGAGTCTGATGTTCCCTGATTCCTTGTAGAGATCATGCCCAGCTCGGGGGTGGCAGTGTGTTGAGATATTGATGAGCACAACTGGCCTATGGTTGGGTGGAACGTTGCAGTTGCATAGCCAGTTGCTTGGGACTACTTTTTTATAAGATAAGTATTCTCCTATATTAACTTGCAATTATTTATTTGATGAAATCTTGAGTGTATGATGGATGTGTTACCAAAATTATTTCTGCTGTGTTTTTCTTATAATTACACACTCCATATGTCTTTTATATTATGTGAATGCTTGGTTAAAAGCTCATGGGGCTAGATGCCCGGATTTAGTGTCACGTCCTCTCTATCATGCTGGTATGATAGGAGGGGACATTACACAGCTCTACTTGTAGGATATCCCAGGAGCACATTACATGTGACCCATCGCAAAACCTGGCTGAATCATCCCAGGCTGTTACGAGCACACGAATCTACCTATCGGATCTCCCAGGAGCACATTACATGTGATCTCACCACAAAAACTGGCTGAAGCATCCTAGGCTGTTACGAGCACACAGCTCTACTTGTTGGATCTCCCAGGAGCACATTACATGTGGTCCACCACAAAACCTGGCTGAAGCATCCCAGGCTGTTACGAGCACACAGCTCTACCTATCAGATCTCCCAGGAGCACATTAGATGTGGTCCACCACAAAACCTGGCTGAAGCATCTAAGGCCTTTTTCATCCTGTCCAGATCTCCCAGGAGCAAATTACATGTGGTCATGGCAAAACCTGGCTGAAGCATCTGAGGCCTTTTTCATCCTGTCCAGATCTCCCAGGAGCAAATTACATGCCATAGGACAAAACCTCGAAAGAGCATCTGCCAGATATACTAGGGCACAGATTACATGCCATAGGAAAAACCTTGAAAGACTATCTGCAGATTTCCCAGGGCACAAATTATATGTCCTCCCAAGCAAAACCTCGAAAGAGCATTTGCCAGATGTCCCAGGGTACGAATTACATGCCATAGGCAAAACCTCGAAAGACCATCTGCAAATATCCCAGGGCACAAATTACATGCTTACCTACACAACCTGTTCCACGGCCACAGAGTATCATCTGATACTCATCATACATCATCCTGATGTACACATGATCACCCTGATCATCATCACTGTAACATCCTGCTGCATGTCATCTGGAGAAGCTCGTCATCTACAATCATCCTGATCATACAATGCATCCATCTGATGCACACCAAGTATCTACCTGATACATATCATCATACATAGTGTATCCACCTCATACATAGATATATGATCCACACAATGTATCCATCAACATACATGATCTACCTGATCACACCTGATACATATCAATATACATGATCTACTTGATCATACAATGTATCCACCTGATACATATACAGATACATGGTCCAAGCATCCAACATGATGCATATACATACAAATGATCCAACCGATCATATCCAGCATCCAACATGATGTGTACATACATATAAATGATCCAACTGATCATATCCAACATCCAAAATGATGCGTACATACATATACATATAAATGATCCAACTGATCATACAAAGCAGAAACTAGAACATCATCCTGATGCTCATCATCCAACGCTTACATCCAAAGCCATGTGAAGGATCCTCCTTCCAACATGCTTGGAATGGCTTCAGCAAATGTGTCCATCACTTCTTCCTCGAAGTGTCATCAATTTGAAGAACGCCAAGCCTCTCCTTGAAGTACTCGAACTTCACCCTGGCTAGTGGCTTCGTCAGCACATCTGCAATCTGCTCGTCCGTCGCAACATACAGGAGCTTCACAGCTCCTCTCTGCACCATATCCCTGATATAGTGATATTTGATCTCTATGTGTTTCGACCTCTCATGAAACAATAGATTCTCGGACAGCTTCACACAACTCTGGTTATCACAGAAGATACCAATAGCATCCAATGGGAGATCAAATAACTCAGACAGTAGCTTCCGTAGCCATACTGCCTCACAACTAGCTGAACAGGCTGCAACATACTCTGCCTCAGCTGTACTCAGTGCTACGCAGGACTGCTTCCTGCTAAACCAAGAGATCACACCTGATCCCATACTGAAGTAGCACCCAGATGTGCTCTTCCTATCTGCAGTACTTCCAGCCCAATTTGAATCAACATAACCCTGCAGGTTAAACTTTTGATTCGCTTCATACTTGAGCCCAAAATCCACTGTACCCTTCAGGTACCTCAGAACATGCTTTACAGCAACCAGATGAACACTCCTTGGATCCGTCAGGAACTGGTTCAATGTGTTCACAGCAAAGCAAATATTTGGTCTCATGTTCGTCAGGTACATCAAGGACCCAATCATCTAACAATACGTAGAGACATCAACCGACTTAGATGAAGCATCGCATAGAAGCTTCAGATTCAATGCCATAGGTGTGGCCATGGCCTTGCAATCCATCATCCTGAATCTCTTCAGGATATCTACTGTGTACTTCCCTTGACCAAGGAAGATCCCACCTGCACTCTGCCACACCTCCATACCTAGGAAATAGTGCATCATTCCCAAATCTTTCATATCGAATTCAGCAGCAAGCTTCCTCTTAGTATCTGCAATTAGTCTGTCATCTCCTGTTACAAATAAGTCATCCACATACAGGAGTAGAATCACAGGATTCCCTTCCTCAACCTTGTAGTAAAGGTTGGAATCCACTTTACTCTTGGTAAAGCCCAAACTAGATAGGAAACTGTCCATCCTACCATACCAGGTTCTGGGAGCTTGCTTCAATCCATACAAGGCTTTCTTCAATTTGCACACATATGACTCCCTGTCATGTATTTCAAAATCGAGTGGCTGTTCCACATATACTTCCTCTTCAACTACACCATTCAAGAAAGCAGTCTTGACATCCATTTGGTGTATTTTCCATCTCATTGCTGCAGCCAGGGCAAGTACTGTTCTGATGGAAGTATACCTGGCTACAGGTGCAAAAGTTTCTTCATAATCTATTCCCTCTTTCTGAGAGAAGCCACGAGCTACGAATCTTGCCTTGTATTTCTCTACACTGCCATCTGCAGCATGCTTGATTTTGTAGATCCATTTGGAAGTCACAACCGACTTCTCTTTAGGTCTTGGGACAACATCCCAAACATCATTCTTCATTATTGATTGGTATTCCTCAACCATGGCATCCTTCCATTCTTTCTTTTCCGCTGCTTCTTCATAATTGGAAGACTCTTTGTTCATAATGTCATAGAGTAAAGCAACATAGCTGGTATGTGATTTGGTTCTCTTCTTTGCTCTGTTTTCTTCTTCTGGAATGCCAAATATTTCTGCATCTTGAATGAGCTCTCTAGCCCATGTAGGTTTCCTCTTGTGAGAGTTATCCTCACGGGGTGGATCTACAGGTTCTTGTGGATCTTCAAACTCACGAACAACTTCTGGAACTGCTTCAGTCATGGTAGTGTCTTGAAATCTGGTTGCCTTAGGTTCTTCATAAACTTCGATACGTGCCTTCCTTGATTTGATGAATGCTGAGTTTTCATCAAATGTTACATCCCTACTGACATCAATCTTCTTGAACCCTGGAAAGTATATTCTGTAAGCCTTCGAGCTTTCACTGTAACCCACAAAGATACCCTTCTTTCCTGAAGGATCTAGTTTAGTCCTCTTTTCTTTTGGGACATGAGTGTATACTGGACAACCAAATATTCTGAGATGGCTGACTTCAGGTTTCTTACCAGAAAAGACCTCTTCTGGTGTCTTGTTGTCCAATATCTTGTGGGGTGTTCTGTTCTGCACATATACAACTGTTCTAGCTGCTTCTGCCCATAGATGCATATGTAGATCCTGGTCATGGAGCATTGCTCTTGCTGCTTCCATGATTGTTCTATTCTTCCTTTCTGCAACTCCATTCTGTTGTGGATTGTAAGGAGTAGTCAACTCCCTCTTAATCCCCGATTCACTGCAAAGCTTCTTGAAGTCACCTGAGGTGAATTCTCCACCATTGTCGGATCTGAATGTTTTGATCTTCTTGTCAGTTTGATTCTCCATCAAGGTTTTGAATTCCTTAAACTTATCAAACACCTCATCTTTGTTCTTCAAGAAGTATACCCATGTCTTCCTGGAGAAGTCATCAATAAATGAGACATAGTAAACATACCCACTTAGAGAACTGGATGACATAGGACCACATACATCTGAGTGGATGATTTCTAGGATGTCTTTTTCCTTGCTTTCACTACTTGGGAAAGCCTTCTTAATGTTATTACCTTTTGCACATCCTTTGCAAACACCTTCATGTTTGGTCTTGATTTCGGGAAGACCCTCTATAGCCTTTCTTGCAATTGGAAGTGCCCTATAGTGCATATGAGCAAGTCTCTTATGCCAAAGTTCACTTTGCTCCATGGATTCATGCACCATGGCATGTTCAGGTTGTCCCTTCAATTTATACAAACCTCCCTCTTGCTCTCCAATCACTACTGCATCATCTATGGTCTTTCCCTTTGGCCAAATTAGGACTTGACCATCCACAAATGCAACCCTCATATCTTTTGCATCCAATGCAGAGATTGAGAGTAAGTTCTTCTTGAGCCCAGGTACATAAAGAACTTCTTTCATCTTCAAAGATTTTCCATAATCTAGGTTGTAGGAGGCTTCACCACTTCCTTTGATTGGGTATTGATAATCATCCCCAAGTTTCACCTTATGGGGTGATTCATGTTCAGATAGATTCACAAAAGATTCCTTAAATCCAGTCATGTGTTTGGAATCCCCACTATCAATCAACCAATCATTACAACCATGGGAGATGGTACCTGTGAGAGCAGAGATTAGAACATACTTTTCTTCACTCGATGAGTTATCATCACTTTCTTCCCTAGCCTTCTTCTTGGGTGGTTCATCATCCTCGGCAGCATGAGCATGAAACCTTCTTTTGCTGCCCTTCTTCTTCTTGTTGGAGTTGTTGTTGTCCTTCTTGTTCTTGGGACAATTTATGGCAATATGTCCTTTCTCATTATAAGTGAAGCATATTCTTCTTTCTTTGAAGTGATGTGAAGATTTCTTGGAGTGAGATGGCTCTCTCTTGGACTTCCCTTTCTTGGTGTGAGCTGTGAGAGCTTGATCTTCATTCCCCATCTTTTCTTTTCGTGCCACAATCCTTGCTTCTTCTTGTGAGCATTCTTCCCGTAGTCTACTGAAGGAGATCAACTTCTTCCTTGCACAAATTCCTTGGATAAAGGAATCCCATGACCTGGGTAGGCCATTTAGAGTGGTCATCACCACTTCACCATTCTCCACCATTTCATCCACTGCTTCTAGTTGTTCCTTGATCTGGGAGACCCTTGAAAAATAAGATTGAATGGTTTCTCCATTCTGAAACTTTACTCCTTTCAATTGGTTCCGCAGGGTCATCTTCCGATTTATGTTCTTCCCTTCAAATAGCTTGGTCAAAGAGTCAAACATCTCCTTGGGTGTCTTTAGAGAGGAACATGGGGTATGAGATGATATTTAATGGACTCAGCAATGATTCTCTTTTCCTTTACCAAGTTCTTCTTATGCAATACCTTGGCCTCTTCATCCTCTGGGATAGGGATGTCTTCTTTCACATATGAGTCCAACTCATTTTCTTCCAGGATTAACCCAATCCTATACTTCCAAGCTCGGAAGTTATCAGCTCCTTCAAGCTTATCCTCAAGCTTGGTGTGGTGAGACATCTTAAAGAGTACTTCAAATGGAAATATAAAAGATTTAGATCTTACCACTTGAAATGCTGAAAACTGGATCTGGTCCCGGATTAGGGTTTGTCGAAAAAACCCTAAAAATTCAAAATGTGAATTTCAAATTTCTGAAAGGGGAGAAAGATGTGCCTTGATGATCTGATCAGCCTGGTGCATTCATAATTTGAGATCAGCAAAGCTTTACCCTTCAGATTTGTCTTTTTGTCCTCCCGGGTTCACTAGGGAGAGCCCTGAATTAGGGTTTGAGTTTCCCAGAGATCTACCCAGCCAAAAATCTTGATTTAAAGCTCTAAACTTTGATTTTTGTAAGGAGCTTCTAGCTATGTCTTCAGATTTAAGAAATTCCTATTTTTGTGGAAACCCTAATTTTTAGGGCCAAATCTGAAAATGCTCGGAATTGAATTCTAACTAGACAGATAGATGCGCCTTGATGAGTAGAGTCAATCTACTATACTGCTTTTCCAAAATATGTGGAGATAAACCCAATAAACAAGAAACTCAAGTTTTCATCACTGCAAAATGTCTTCTTATCAGGTTAGCTCTGATACCATGTTAAATTTTGAGCATTAATTCACAATACTCTAGGATCTTTACTGAGAGAATAACATATACAGTATATCAATGCATGACAATCACAATAAGCATGACAAACATCACAAGAATCAAAAGCATGAGAGACAAGAGACACAGAGTTTCCGTGGGGAAAACCCTAAGGTGAAAAACCCCACAACTTCCTCAGAGATAGAGAGAGCAATAGCTTGACCAAAGTACAACCAAAATACTCTCAGATAGTCTCCTAGTAGTAGATGATCCTCCTCCTCACTAGTGCGCCACTTTCTGAGTGAGAGTGAGTTACTTTTCGAAATGAGTAAAATAGAGATCTTTGATCTCTATTTATACTAACATTTTTGCCCAGTGACGTTATGGGGCTGACTTGTCTAGCTAGGTACATCCACATTATAATATATATAATTCAGGGCTGACCCCACATGGTGGTCTAATAACCCATCGGCAAGTACACACACTTGCGACACTTGTCAATCCACATGACGCCACTTCCTTATAGAGGAATGACACATGTCTTATAAGGGTACAATAAATATATATAAAATACACAGATGAAATACATTCCGAAGTTACATATACATCAACATTGACCAGTATAACTTTCAGAGAGAATGGGAGGCGAGGGAGAGGAAGAGAGATGTATACCCTCATCCCATTACTCCACATACGAGACACCTGCTGAGAGTTTTCGGCATCCTCAATTTATATGAGTAGGAGACATCACTTAAGGGGAATAGTACATTCCTCACCCAATTGATCACACACTGGGATCATCATAGGCATGCATTCCGAGTTGGTCCCGATCAGTGGTTCTGAACCACTAAGGAGGACATATATTTTATCACTGGGATCTCTAGGAGAGGTGAGTAATTTCCTCAGCTCCCTAAGGTCCCAGCTGGAGATGTGGCAAGGACTCAACTAGTCTATGTCTAGAGATATGTTGATCCCAACATCGTCGACCCTTCCCATATTTAGGTCAACGGTGGGCATATTTCCATCGTTGCTTTTGGTAGAGAGGATGTGAGGTGCCTCTCTTTGTTGGTGACGACCATCTCACATATAACTAGTGATGGGAAGCACATTAGCTTCCCTTTATTATATTATGTTGATTCTTTAGTCCAGGCACCTAGATGCGCTAGGTGGTCTACTACTTTTTTACAACAATTTTGTTATGCTCTTAGTCGATGTCATGCATGTTCTAGCGGGAGGGTGAACTTCCTTTCCGGTTCAGATTTGTTTGGTCTATTTTTTGGGATATTTTAGACCACCAGGACATATTTTGACTGGGTCCCTCTTAGGTTGATGATAGATTTGTGTATGCACATGTGGGGGTAGATGATGCCCAAGAGGGGGCACCCATAATTTTTAGCAAGTATCACCGCATAGGTGCTCGATATGCTAGGCAGTGAGGACCTGCCTCGATTAGACATGGTTGCATATCCATACGTGGGATTGGATTGGAGAGGGTGTCCCAACATCTTATTCACTTAGGACGAGCCATTAGATGATATAGGTAAATTTAGCATTATGTTTGAATTAATCTAGTTGCATTTTATCTTTTTGTACTTAATAAATTCTAAATTTTTATATTAAATTCATGTTTAATGAAATTGTCTAATTATTATTGTGTACTATTATTTTACAGATGTTAGGATATTTGATGGCGATGTGTTGCTTCCTTCGGCTCAGGATGAGGAGGAGATGGATCTGGATGATTAGCCTGAAGCATGCCATTTATCCAAACTTGGCCTTCGACGCAAGCCAGATGAGAAGTACCGACATGATGTAGAAGATAGGATGGTTACATTGTTGACAGATCGAGGGGTTCATATTATACCAATGAGGTTTATTGTGAGGGACCCTCACTGCTCAAAGTTGTGGATGATGTTTCCTTGTGATATGAGGCGCTTGATGCAGTACGTTCTTGGTGCTTGCAATATTTTAGATGGTATCACATCTAGTAGTTCATCATCAAATGAGGGCGGAGATCCTTAGCCTGCTAGTCCACGTCCTTCTCTATCAGCTGCTTCGAATATTGATGTAGCCTCCACATCTCACCCACCTCATGATCCTATGCCTCCACCTCCTCCTCCTCCACCTTCGACATCTCATCCACCTACTCCTCCTCCACCTTCAAGATCTCATCCACATCCTCCTCTGCAATGTCCTCCTCCTCTACCTCCATCAACTCCTTCATCATATCCTCTACTCCTACTCGACCTTACTCCCGATCCTACTTCATCATCTCCTCTACTCCTACTTGATTGACCCTCCGATCCTACTAATTAGCCTGACCATCCACCATTTCCTACTCCAGTCGACTCTATTACAGAGATGCTCATAAGGGGTCATACGATTCAGCTTTATGGAGCTATCAATGCTTCTCTAGTCTAAGCTCATTTATTTCAACCTGGAATAGGTATTGATGCCTTTGTCTCTATTGGTGGAGGTTACAATGCCTCTAGTTTCGCTGGCAGAGGTGTTGATCTTTCCTTTGGCTCTATTGGTGGAGGTGACGATGCCTCTAGCTCTAGTCGGAGAGATAGTGATGATGCCTCTGGTGGAGGTGGATTAGATATGTCATAGCAATTATTGGACTGGATATATATTATATTTCGCATATTGTATCATCACTTTGATGTTATATATGTTCATTATATCTCTATATATACTACATTTTTCATGTTTATGATGATGTCGATGTTTATGTTGATGTTTATTTATATGTTGATAGTGATGTGTTTTGTGTTTGTTAGATGGTGAAAATGATTATGATGATGGCATGTTTATGTTTATGTGGTGTTGAAAATGATGATCATTGAACGTTTATGTTTACTTTTATGATTGTATGATCGTGATGTTTATGTTTGTTAGGTGTTGAAAATAATGATGATGATCGTGTCCTTATGTAAAAGCACTTTGTACTATTCAAAATGTGGATCTTTAAATCACTAACTATTTTAGTCGATAAAAACATCACAATTTACATTGTAAATTATGTTATAAAACAAGTTGTTGTATGACGCAACAAGTCTTCAAAAAATTAGAAAGTTTTCAAAATTTTATCATCCTAATTTGGACAAATTTTCATATTAAATAATTATTGATTTGAGAATAAATTACAATATATAGTTAACACTCATAAACATAACATATCAACTATCACTGCAACACAATTCAATATTTTAGAGCTTTGTAAAGAAAGTTAATGGGTTTTTAATTTTGGCCAAAACATTAGCATCCTTTGGACCATTTTTCATATTAAATAATTCGAACCTAAATTTTGTAGACAATTTGAAGAATGGTTTCATATATAGCTTGATATATAATTTGTTAGAAAATGAATTCGAAAGTATGGTTGGCATCATAAATGTGAACATATGGATTGGAGTAATGGTCATTGAAAATGTGGAAAAATGTTTCAAGTAATTTAATATAGGTTAAATTTTTTATTTTTACATAACATAATTGAATTAAAAATCTCATTGCATTAAATTATTTATTGAATTTTGTATTGGTTAATAGATGAAGTTGTGGCAACTCTATGATTTATGATTGTTGTATAATTTGTCATAGTATCATGTTTATAATTTTTGTATAGTTTGTCATAGTATTATGTTTATGTAATGATATTTTTTTATTTGGTTTTCATATTGTTCTCATATGGTTTGTATGGATATTATACTTTATTGTAATTTTCTTAATAATGTAGTAAAATTTATCATAACATTATATTTATATAATACTATTATTTTGTTGCAACTTTATGTTGAGCATTACAGAATAATATATAATGATTTTTAATAAAGAAATTAAGTCTTCATTGTTTAATGTTCTATATAACTTAATTATTCAAATGATAAACATAAATGAATAATTTTTTATAAGCGTAACCAAACATCATAACAAAAATTCAAGTATAACCATGTAATATTATTACAATATATGAATATAAACATCACAAGAAAATGTAAATATGAACATCAATATGACCTATCGATGTATCGTTCATTTTTTTTTTTGACAATAACTAATTTTACAATGACAAATATCAAAGCTCTAATAGGAAGGAAAACAAATACGTAATTAAAAGAACACCCTTTTGGCTATTAAAATGGTTAACATGTATGATAATTTAATGCCAATAGTAAATTGATTATGAATATTTGGATGGAGGTTCAATTAGTGTGATAGAATCAATGAATATCTTAATTTTGCATTGCATTGTATATGGTAACCATTTAAGATTGTGGTGATAAATATTAGTTGAATAGTTCAATTATCCGTCGGGGTGTAACTTGAATGGAAAAAATGAGATTTGGTTATGATTAATACATAATTAGCATTATTTGTTTGTGGATGCTCAAAGCTAGTGCTGGAATTTTTCCAATTATTTGCAATATTGACAATTATGTACTTTTCCATTAAATGTGATTGGAGAAGATGATAAAAGGGAGTTCATACCTTGTCATCAATTACTAATTGTTTTGATGCAACTGATGATGATGTATTTGGACTTTATGTTTTGGATATGAATAAGCATATTCCAAATAAAGGATTTAAAAAAATTATTGTTTGTTATTTTTAATGTATTATATCATAATTTTAAAGGATATACATATTTCATTCTCGTCATCAGCTTTTTCTTGCTTACGATATATACAAGTCTAAGTATCTAAAATATAAAATATAAATTTCTAAGTATAACATATTCATTAAATCGGCTATGTTATTCAAATGAGAGTAGTTGAAATTACAACAAACAATAACTATGATTGACATCAATGATAATTTGCACTCTAATTAGTTGATTCTGATCCAGTTGTAAGAATACAATAATTTAAGTGATAAAAACCACACTATAATGAACTAAGTTTTAACCAACTCAAATTGTTTTAACAATACATCCAATAATATGCAATTTTCCATTTCCACCGTCATAACATGAAAAATAAACAATATAATTAGACAATCAAAGATAACAATAACAAAATGATATCTCAATCTGTAAATGAAGTGAAATAAAACATGTACATATTACTTTCCATTTACATCAACTCAAGTTGTTCATACACTTATATACTTAACCAACTCAAATTGTTTAAACACTGCATCCAATAATCAACTTTCCATTTCCACCGTCATAACATGAAAAATAAACAATATAATTAGACCCTTCCTGATAACAATAACAAAAACATATCTCAATCTGTAAATGATGAGATAAAATGTCTAGATATCACTCTCCCTTTCCATCACTGTCATTATCTTCATCGGTTGGCATGATATCACTATGATTTTCATAAACATGTTTAGATATATGGTCATGTCTTAATATTAACTACCAATCTCTATCAAACACATCCGGGTGAAAGAACACTTGGTTGCAGTGTTTTGGGAAAACATAACGCTCCTTACTTTCATCCCACATCTTTCTAGAGTTGATACATATCAACCCACTATCACGAAATTCCTTTACATTATTCCCATCGAATGTGTCCCACCAACTCCACCTAAAAATAACACTGGAAAGATGAGAATTCCACTTAAATGATATCCTATATCTTTCCAACATAACCCAGCATTCCTCCTATTAGGTTTCGATCACAATGGCTAACACGACTAGATTGGTCAAACTCGACTTCCACTCCACCATCTTGTGTAAGACCTCCATCATCAACATCCTAGGTGTGAAAATGACGTCCATAAGACCACATAGATGTGAACGAATGCACCTGTAAAAAATGTTAAAAATGTTAACAATTGATGGTGTCATATGTCTAATAACCCAACCATTAATTTAATAAACATATATGTTATAGTTCAAATTTGGATTATAAACTTAGAAATGTACAGAAAGATATTATTACCGAGTTGTTGCACCTAATCCAATGTTTAGCACATCCTCCTCTTTAGGCGGGTAACGACCGGATACACCATATTTCTATTTGACTTGGTCCGCAACCCAACTATTGGGACAAATGATTGGCATATTTTATTTTAAATGATCTAGAAAAGGAATGCTTCTACCGTGCAACCGCATGAATTATTTTCTGTCAATGTCCCATTTCCTCCTTTTCTCTTCATGCAATGCGACCCACGGTTGTGTTTCCTTCGTGTTGTAAAGAATGAATTTGTTGATTGCATCGGTTTTTGAATTCGTTGTTGTATTCATGGAAACAAAACCACATTCAGTACGTGTGGGATCAAATATAGATTTTGAATTTTGTTGTGAATAGTTACTATGTGGAAATGTGAAGATCAAAAGATAAGTGACTTACTCTTTATCATGTGCCTTTTTTGTTCGTTTCCAGTACCTCCCCTTCCTTTTTGTCCTCATCATGTTCATCATACCAAATCACTGCAGTTGGTGTGTGTTCAATTTTATTGATGTACTCATTGGCATAATAGAATGACTCATATACTATGTACCTCTCTTCCATATACCCCTCGGGTTTTGTCCTTTGTTGAACAAATCCCTTCAATTTTTTCAAGTACCTCTCCAAGAAGAACATCAGGTGATAGGAGACCACCCTGACTAATTAAACTTCATTGAATAGGTGAATTAGAAGATGAACTTTCAAGTCCATGAAACTTCTCGGCATTTCCTTCTCAAACATAAAATAATCTCAGCTATCTCTTGATGCCACCGGGGAATGCTAGCAATGTAAAACTCCTTTGATGTGATCCACCATACAAATGCAAATAGTCTAGATATGGCACATCTTTGGTCATCAGGAAAGTCGTGGTTCACACACCCATGCATGAACAATGGATAATGACACGACAAAGTAAACACAAACAATTAATTTCATTTTAACTTGTGTGGTAAAAGATATAAACAAAAAAATAAAAAATATTTTTATGACATTATGCGTACCCATAGAAGGTTGAGATGGTCATGTGATTTCAAACCCGGCAAATTTTCGACTGCAGTGAAGTAGCACCGTAGAGTAGACCCATATAAAGAAGGATCCTTGACACACACTATAAATTCCTTTTCCAAATTAAGATCTCCTTTCTTTAAAATCCATGGGACTTCCCCTTTTTTAAATGAAAAAGAGGGTCCAATACTCTCCTCTATTTTCTTGTCTTGGCCAATGCTTCTTTTTAGTATTTGAAGAAATAAGATATCTCCTGAAAGACAACTTGTCATTTTTTTGGATGATATGTGACTCCACAAAGAGAAAGAAACATTTTTAAATATATGCATGGGATCCAGTAAGTGGACAATCTTAAGAGGCTCCCAATATAGGAGCTCATAAAATATCAATTTCCTTTTCATCCTTTTGGGAATTTTCTCAACATAAGTGTCAAAGAATTTAGGATCAACGAACATAGGTTCCCCATTTTAATGGAACATATATGCAATTTCCTTCTCCTTCTCTATGTCATATTCCCTAAGCCAGTGATTCGGTTTCATTACTTTAGGCATTTTGGTTCTCTCTGGTTTACCATTGAAAGTAGATGTTTCTCTTCTATAAGGGTGGTTTTCTAGGAGGAATACCCTAGAGCAGTCGTACATTGTCTTTTGTAGGTATTTGGACCACTTATCCTTCATAGAAGGTCTACAACATTTACATCCGTGATAACATTTTGTTACAATACTTGCGATGTTATGGTATACAGAGCACACAATTATTGTTGAAGATCAAGATAGTCGCACCGAATTAAATATGAAAAACAATATTGCTTTGAATATAGACAAATCAAACAACATATTTACCTAAACAAACTCCTAACCCCATATAATAATGTGTGGTGTATGCACATATGCCATACAACGTAAAATCCCTCTCTAATGGGATGGGTCTTGATACATTTTATACATGTATCCCGTTCCCATAATTCCTTCAACTCATTGATCAATGGTTGTAGGTAAACATACATATTCTTTACTTGTCTTCTACCAGGGACTATAATAGCCAACATAAGATGTTCATTATTAACAAAAAACCACGGGGTGGGGGTGGGGGGTATTGTTATCGATCATCACTACTATAGGCCAAAAAATATAGGTGGTGTTTGGTTGGGAAAATGGGTTGATGCCATCAATGGCTATGCTCAATCAGAGGTTGGGCTATTGAATTTGTTGGATTCACATAACTCCTTCCTCACTTTGGTGCGATGCATGCCATCCTTGCATCATAGCTAATTATTTGCAACGAAAGAGCCTTCGAATCCTTGGGATTATAGGAATGTGCCTCAATATCTTATGAGGAGGACCATGTGCTTTAGCTTTGTTTTATGATTCTTTATACCTGTCATGCCCACATTTTGGACATATCTCTTTGACTACATATTCTCCTCTATATAGAATACAATCATTGGGACACACATGATAATATATGTACTCAATGCCCAACATTTTCAACATTTGCTTTGCCTCTTTGCAGCTTCCGAGAAAGAAATTATCACTCATAAGTACCTTACCTTTGAATAACCTGCAATTGGTGGGAAATATAAATGTACCATGTCATTTAACGTTCATAAAATCAACCATTTTCAATGTTGATTGTGTGACAAGATTACTCAAAATATAAGGTATTTGATGGCCAGTTACATAAAAAGTGTTGAGAAACACGCATGTGACATGCTATATATATTGCTTTCAAGTTTTATAGTAACATTGTTGTCCCCAACTGTGTAGACTTTGATCGACCGGGTCCAAAGAGAGGGGTGTTAGAAGCTGTTTTAAGGCTTTCGAAGAATGCTTCAGTGATATGAGTGTCATCCCCTAGCTCATTGTCTTGGAATGTATGTAACAAAATTGCATCCATGGCACTTGTTTGTCATAATAAATCATCCATACCAACCTCTACTTCATTGCCTCCATTTCCAACATGTGAAGAACTACTATTACTGTAGGCATTCCTAATTGGTGAGTATGGACGCAGTGGAAATTGAATAGGTGTTTGATTCAACCATGCTTGATATACTTCCTCTACAAGTTGTGCTCTTTTTTCATCCTTCTCTCGATTTGACATTGTACTGGGGTGCAAAAGAAGATGGTAGACAGGTCGCTCATCATCAGAGTCCCGATTTCAAAAATACTGAACATTACATCGATGATGTTAGTAAGCAAAATGCAAATGGTTTGATCCAACATTATACAAAATAATTATTATAGAAGCATGAGAATAATTTCCAATAGAAAATGTTGATTTGCAAATAATCTATAAAGAAAACGTTTAGATTGAACAATAAATTAACATCACTCCCACATTAAATTTAAAAATTTCAAATTGAGCAATACATTTCCAAATAGACCTTATGCAAGGAGAGCCTTAAAATTACACCCATTAACCACCTATTCTACACCCCATGGGAAAATTTGTAATGTCCCTTTTAAGAAATTTTATTAAAATGACCATTTTTTTACTTTTTTCCCTATTTCGACCTTTGACTAGTTTTGATGTCTAGGTCTCCAAATTGACCCAAATGCTCCCAAATATTTTGAGAAGGTATATGAATGATATTAAGACTTGAATATGATTTTCAAGGATTATTTATTACCCTCCAAATACTTCTGCAAACTTTTTTAATATTTTGGCCAATGTAGGAGTCTTCACTAGCAAATTGGGGTTCAAATCCCCCTAGGGTAAATGTTGAAAATGGCTTTCCAAATGCTCTCAAACCCACTCGAATTTATGAACAGGGGAAGAGGATGTTTAAGGGAAATTATTAAGGTCTCATATGAATCATTATTCATTTTATAAATGATTTTATAATCCTCTCCCAAATAGCTACAAAATCACTAGTTAGACCCTTGGGGAAATGGCACCAAATCTTCTCCAAATGCAAATAAACTGAGTAAAATGACTTCAAATGCTTAAGTGATGGATATGAAACTTGAAATACTAATAAATGGCAGTCCATTCATCATAAATATATCAAAGAAACATTCTTTCATTCGAAATCATCAACATTACAATGGCATACATCAATATAGTGGGGAAATGGTCATTGTTTGCTCATTAATAATCAATTTTACATACAACCACTTGGTATTTCGAACTGAGAATTTATATAGATGTAGAAAATAGTATATCAATCTTATTAAAATAATAAATGGATCATGAGAAGCTCTCCCAAAGAGTACAATAGCTCACCCAAAGCGCAATCCCTCCATGAACAAGAATATGCCATAAAAACTGGAAATGGTTGAGAGAATGTGCCGCACTAGAAGAACCCACGAGATTCCCTGTAGATTAAACCTGCAAATAAAAAATCCATTAAATCTCCATGAAATACCTGAATGGCCTCTCCAAACACCAACTTGGATGGGAATCTTTCACCCTCGAAATTGGCTAAGGCAAGAAACTAGTCATCCACTAGCTCTCTCTCTTCACAAATGCAAATTTCTCAAATGATCAAAATCCATTCTCTTGGTTGATCCCTGGATTTTATAAACATCCTTATCCTTATAAGGTTACCAATCCATCCACAAAATAAATCCAATTCGAATTAGGGTGTGTGCTCAAGATTTTCCATGCGTCCTCCCTTCCCTAACCTTCCATCATCCCCCAATTCGAGTAGGGACCCATTGAGCTTCCCCAACTCACATGAGCGCCTTCTTGGATGCTATATTTATACTTGACATGTCATAATGGTCATATTTCATCCTTCAGGTCTGCAATATGTCATAAATGTCATAGCATCTTCATCATTGGTGTCATAGATGTCATAGATGTTAGGGAATCTAGCCCAAGTGTCCAAGAAGCTCCCATTTGACTCTTCCTCTCCCATGAAAGTTACATTTCCTTCCAAATTAGACCTATGATGCATATGGACAAGTGTATTAGCCTTATAACTCATCCAAGAACATTAGGCTTCACATGGATTCAAAATTGCAAGAGGAGGATGCCATGTGGAACATAAATTCTAGCTTGTGTGGGCCCCACAATCTCCATGTGTCTCCATGCTCCATTGCCACTTAAATTTTATCTTGTATTTATTTAATTAGCTCCATTATTAAACATTTATTCCATTCTAATGTCTGAACATCATTTATTTTCTCCCTTATTAAAATTCCAAAGGTATCCATCCAACCTAGGGAACTAGTAGGATTGATGGAATTGTCTTGCTATGCAATTATTTGAATGGGGACATTACAGTCCTCGCCACCCAAGATTGATTGTCCTCAAGCAATTTCAGATTTTGATGATGCAAAATATTCTCCTCTTCCCATGTGGAATCTTCACTTGGTAGATCCTTCCATTGTACTAAGTATTCTTTGATAGTTCTGTTTCTCAATCTGCTTTCCCTTGTCTTCAAAATATTTTCCAAAACAAGTGTGAGCTGACCTTCATCATCCAAGGGAGGAACTATTTCTGAAGTGAAAATTTGCTTACCAAGAGATTTATTGAGACAAGAAACATGAAATACATTATGGATTTTACTCCCTTCCGGAAGTTCTAATTCATATGCTACCTCCCCAATCTTCCGAACTACCTTGTATGGGACATGGTATCTTGGTTTTAGCTTTTCTGATTCATTTTTTTTGAGAGATGTTTGTTTATATGGATACAAACTTAAATATACCAAATCATTAACATGAAATGTCCTTTCTTCTCTATGTCCATCTGCATATTGTTTTTGCTGATTTTGAGCAACCTACAAATTGTCTTTCAAAAGCTTTAAAATTTATTGGCTCTCTTCCACCCAATATTTAGCTTTTGGGGCTCTACTATCACCAAAGATAATTTCAACAAAGGTAAGTGCATCATAACCATATAAATATTTGAAAGGATACATCCCTATTGACATATGATATTGGTGTTGTAGTAAAACTCACCCAAGTGTAGCCATTTTTCCAATGCTTTTGCTGCTCTCCCACATAGTTTCTTAGGTACCCTTCCAACCATTGATTCACCCTCTCTATTTGTCCATCAATTTTTGGATGATATCTTGTACTTGGAGTCAATTGAGTGCCCACCAATATAAAAATCTCTTGCCAAAAAGCATCCACGAATCTACTATCTCTATCACTTACAATGCTCTTGGGGAACCCATGCAATCTAAAGATTTCTTTGAAAAAAATATCAACCACTTGTGCAGCACTAAAAGATGATGTAACAGAAAAGAAATGAGCAAATTTTTTCAACCTATCCACTACCACATATATGCAATCCTTACCCAAAGATTTGGGAAAATCGGTGATGAAGTCCATTGAGATACTGTCCCATTTTTGCTCTGGAATGGGAAATGGTTGCAATAAGCCAGCTGGGCATGTAAGTTTTGATTTGTTTTTCTGACATACCTTACATTCATTCACATATTTATGAACATATTCCTTCAGCTCCTTCCAAAAGAACCTTTTCCTTCATTTCCTATAATTTTTGAAGATCCCTGGATGGCCAGCTAGTGGGGAATCATGTGCTTCTTGCAAAATTTTGTACTTGAGATTTGAATCTTGAACCAAAAAAATTATTCCCTTATAATATATCAGCCCATTCAAAATATTGTAGTTATCATCCCCTTTGATTCCATCGAATACATCACAAGCAAATTTGTCTTTGGCATATTCAACTAGTAGCATGTTTTTCCAATCTTTGGCAATGTCCATGAGAGAAAAAGAAGGTCTTCGAGATAATGCATCTGCTACAATGTTATTATTCCCTTTCACATATTCAATATCAAAATCATAAGCTTGAATCTTGATTACCCACTTTTGTTTCCTTTCATTTAGATCCTTTTGGGTGAGGAAGTGCCTTAGACTATTGTGGTCAGTTTTCACCACAAACTTGCTTCCTACAAAGTATTGTCGAAACTTGGCCAATGCATGCATGATGGCTAGCATTTCTTTTTCATAGATGGAGTACATATTTTCATGAGGTTGCAAATTTCTGCTCTCAAAGGCTATAGGGTGTTGGCCTTGCTTTAGGACAACCCCTATGCCTCCACCTGAAGCATCACATTCAACAACAAAAGGCTTATAAAAATCAGGTAATGCAAGTATGGGACAACTACTCATTACCTCTTCCATTTTTTGGAAGGCCTTTTCAGCCTCTTCATCCCACTTTAAAGCATTCTTATTAGTCAAATCAGTGAGTGGAGAAGTCAATTTGGAGAACCCTTTCACAAACTTTCTATAATAGGTGCATATTCCAATGAATCCTCTTAATTCTGTGATATTTTTTGGCGATGGCCATTCTAAGATAGCCCTGATTTTTTCCATGTGTACTTTCACTCCTTCTTGCCCAATAATGTGCCCAAGATACAATAGTTCCTTCATCCCAAATTCACATTTAGACGTCTTAGCAAACAAGGACTGCTCTTGCAAAGTTTTCAACACAATCTCTAGATGTTGCAAATGCTCTTCCCAAGTTTTATTGTAAATGAGAATATCATCAAAGAAGACCAAAACAAACCTTCTAAGCTGCTTGCAAAAGATTCTATTCATGCATGCTTGAAATGTGGCTGGAGCATTAGTCAATCCAAATGGAATAACAAGAAACTCAAAGTGACCATAATGACATCGAAAAATAGTCTTTTGCACATCTTCTTCCTTCATTATAATTTGATGATAACCTGATCTAAGGTCAATTTTGGAAAAGTATTTGTCCCCAAATAGCTCATCCATGAGCTCATCAATCCTAGGAAAAGGATACCTATTCTTGATTGTTTTCTTGTTTAAGGCTCTAAAGTCTATACACATCCTCAAGGTTCCATCTTTTTTCTTTACCAACACTACTGAAGAAGCATAAGGGCTCGAGCTTGGTCTAATGAGTCCCAACTCTAGGAGTTCTTGGATGTATTTTTCAATCTCATCTTTGAATTTCTTGGGATGTATATAAGGTGGTATTTGAATGGGTGAAGTACCCTCCTCCAAAACAATGTTGTGCTCAACCCCCCTATCAGGTGGTCTACCATGTGGAAGATCTCTAATTTTTTTTTCATACTTTTGCAATAGTTTCTATATCTCCTTTGGGTGTTCAAAAACCTTTATGTTTGGCTTGGGAGATGTGATATGACATTCAACAACCCATTCTATGTCCCCATGCCTCAGTATAGATCTCATACTATTGCAAGTCACTACTTGATTTGCGTAAGTGTGCTGCCCTCTCACAACCCTTAGTATGTAGTACACCTTTCGGATCTTGAAATTTCATCTCAGGAATTTGATAATTTATTGTATGCTCCCCTATAGAGTACATCCATTGCACTCCAAAAACCACATTAGTATCAACAACATCAACCACATAAAAACTATCAACAAAAGTATAGTTACCTACGATGACTTGCAGCTTTGGAACCCATGTTTTGCACTGCATTGTGTTGTGATCGGGAATGACAACTGTGAAGCCATCGAATGGTTCAATAGGTATCTTCCTTTTCTGCACCATTTCTGCATAAATGAAGTTATGTGTGGCTCCTCCATCTACCAAAACTGAAGCTCTTTGTCCTAGTACCACAACCTTGCATCGAATAGTGTGATAACGAGGAACTGCTGAAAGTACTGCCATTCTTGCTGTTGATGTATATGTAACTTCGGAATGTATTTCACCTATGTATATTGTACTCCTATAGAGATGTTATTATTCCTCTATACAGAAGTGTCGTCATTTGTATTGACAAGTGTCACAAGTGTCATAACTTTCTGATGGGTTATTAGACCACCATGTGCGGGGTCGGCCTTGATTAAGTTAACCATGGGTTATTAGGCTAAGCTAGACAAGTCGGCCCCACTGGTTTATTGGGAAGGATAGGACAAGTATAAATAGAGATCGGGAGATCTCTATTTGATCATTCACTTACTCACTCTTCCATCACTTGGAAAGTGGTGCACATGTGAGGAGGAGGATCAGCTGCTAGGAGAATACTATCTCTTGTACTTTGGTTGTATCAGTGCTCTCTCTATCTCTGAGGAAGTTGTGGGGTTTTTCACCTTTATGGTTTTCCCCAGTGAAACTCTATGTGTCTATTGTCTCATGTGATTTCTTGGTGTGATTGATATGCATTGTTATACTTGATATGCTGTACATGTTATTCTCTCAGTAAAGATCCTAGGGTATATTGAATTAATGCTAAAAAATTAACATGGTATCAGAGCTTCCCTGAGAAGAAGACATTGTGCAGTGGCAAAAATTAGGGTTTCTTATTTATTGGGTTTCTCTCCACAGATTTTGGAAAAGCAGTAAGGTAGATTGACTCTACTCATCAAGGAGAATCTTTCTGTCCAATAATAATTCAATTCCGAGCACTTTCAGTTTTGGCCCTAAAATTTAGGGTTTCCACAAAAATAGGAATTTCTGAATTTTAAGGACATAACTGGAAGATCCTTGGAAAAATCGAATTTTAGAGCTTTGGATCGAGATTTTTGGTTGGGTGAAGCTCCGGGAAACCAAAACCCTAATTCAGGGTCCTCCGTAGTGAATCCGGGAAGACTAAAAGAAATTTCTGAAGGGTGAAACTTTGCAGATCTCAAATTCTGAATATACTAGGCTGATCAGCTCATCAAGGCACATCTTTCTATCTTTTTAGAAAGTTGAAATTCACATTTTGAATTTTTAGAGTTTCTCTGACAAACCCTAATCCGAGACCAGATCCAGTTTTTAGCAAATCAAGTGGTAAGACCTAAAAATTTTCTATTTCCACTTGAAGTACTCTTTAAAGATGTCTCACCACACCAATCTTGAGGATAAGCTTGAAGGGGATAATAACTTCTGAGCATGGAAGTATAGGATTGGGTTAATCCTGGAAGAAAATGAATTGGATACTTACATAAGGGAAGAGGTCCCTGTCCCAGAGGAAGAAGAGGCTAAGGCCTTACATAAGAAGAACTTGGTCAAGGCAAAGAGGATCATTGCTAACTCTATTTAAGACCATCTCATCCCACATGTGTCATCTCTAAAGACACCCAAGGCAATGTTTGACTCTTTGACCAAGCTGTTTGAAGGGAAGAACATAAATCGAAAGATGACTCTGTGGAATCAATTGAAAGGGGTAAAGCTTCAGAATGGAGAGACCATTCAATCCTATTTCTCCAAGGTCTCTCAGATCAAGGAACAACTTGAAGCTGTGGATGAAATGGTGGAGAATGGTGAAATTGTCATGACCACTTTGAATGGCCTACCTAGGTCATGGGATTCCTTTATTCAAGGAATTTGTGCAAGAAGGAATTTGATCTCCTTCAGTAGAGTGTGGGAGGAATGTTCACAAGAAGAGGCTAGGCTTGTAGCCCGAGAAGAAAAGATGGGAAGTGAAGATCAAGCTCTCACATCTCACACCAAAAGAAGCAAGCCTAAGAAGGAGCACTCTCATTATAAGAAATCCTGTCACACCCACCAAAAGAATAGGAAAGATATGAGATGCTTCACATGTAATGAGAAGGGACACTTTGTTGCAGATTGTCCCAAGAACAAAAGGGACAACAACTTCAACAAGAAGAAGAAAGGCAACAAGAAGAGGTTTCATGCTCATGTTGCTGAGGATGATGAACCTCCCAAGAAGAAGGCTAGGGAAGAAAGTGATACTTCATTAAGTGAAGATGAATATGTTCTAATCTCTGCTCTCATAGGTACTATCTCTCATGGTTGTAATGATTGGCTTATTGATAGTGGGGCTTCCAAACACATGACTGGGTTTAAAGAATCCTTTTCTAATCTATCTGAACATGAGTCACCCCATAAGGTGAAACTTGGGGATGACTACCAATATCCTATCAAAGGAAGTGGTGAAGCCTCCTACAACCTAGACTTTGGGAAGTCTTTGAAGATGAAAGATGTGCTATATGTACCTGGGCTCAAGAAGAAATTACTCTCCATATCTGCATTGGATGCAAAAGGCATGAGGGTTTCATTTGTAGATGGCCAAGTACTATTGTGGCCAAAAGGTAAAACTATCGATGATGCAGTAGTGATTGGAGAGCAAGAGGGAGGATTGTATAAATTAAAGGGACAACCTGAACATGCCATGGTACATGAATCCATGGAGCCAAGTGAACTTTGGCATAGAAGGCTTGCACATGTGCACTATAGGACACTACCAATTGCAATTAAAGCAGTAGAGGGTCTTCTTGAAATCAAGACCAAGCATGAAGGTGTTTGCAAAGGCTGTGCAAAAGGAAAGAACATAAAGAAGGCATTTCCAAGCAGTGAAAGCAAATCAAAAGGAATCTTGGAAATTATCCACTCCGATGTATGCGGTCCAATGTCATCCAGTTCTTTGAGTGGGTATGTTTACTATGTCTCTGTCATTGATGACTTCTCCAGGAAGACTTGGGTTTATTTCTTGAAGATCAAAGATGAAATGTTTGATAAGTTCAAGGAATTCAAAGCCTTGATGGAAAATCAAACTGATAAGAAAATAAAGACATTCAAATCTGACAATGGCGGAGAATTCACTTCAGGTGATCTCAAGAAGCTATGCAGTGATTCAGAGATTAAGAGGGAGTTGACTGCTCCCTACAATCCACAACAGAATGGAGTTGCAGAAAGGAAGAATAGGACAATCATGGATGTAGCACGAGCAATGCTACATGACTAGGATCTTCCTATGCATCTATGGGCAGAAGTAGCTAGGACAATTGTATATGTGCAGAACAGAACACCTCATAAGATATTGGACAGCAAGACACCAGAAGAGGTCTTCTCTAGTAAGAAGCCTGAAGTCAGCCATCTTAGAATATTTGGTTGTCCAATATACACTCATGTTCCAAAGGAAAAGAGGACAAAGCTATATCCTTCAAGAAAGAAGGGAATCTTTGTGGGGTACAGTGAAAGCTCGAAGGCTTATAGAATATACTTTCTGGGGTTCAAGAAGATTGATGTCAGCAGGGATGTAACGTTTGATGAAAACTTAGCCTTCATCAAATCAAGAAAGACACCTGTTGAAGATCATGAAGAACCAAAGGAAAACAAATTTCAAGACATTACCATGACTGAATTAATTCCAGAAATAGATCGTGAAGTTGAAGATCCACAAATACCTGTAGATCCACCCCGTGAGAATAACTCTCACAAGAGGAAACCTACATGGGCTAGAAATATCATCCAAGATGCAGAAAGATAGGGAATTTCAGAAGAAGAACACAGAGCAAAGAAGAGAACTAGATCACATACCAGCTATGTTGTTTTACTCTGTGATATTATGAACAAAGAACCTTCAAGTTATGAAGAGGCATCGGAAAAGAAAGAATGGAAGGATGCCATGGTCGAGGAATACCAATCGATCATGAAGAATGATGTTTGGGATGTATTCCCAAGACCTGAAAGGAAGTTTGTTGTGACTTCCAAATGGATCTACAAGATCAAGCATGCTGCAAATGGCAGCATAGAGAAATATAAACCAAGATTTGTAGCTCATGGCTTCTCCCAGAAAGAAGGGATTGACTATGAAGAGACCTTTGCTCCTGTGGCCAGATACACTTCCATTAGATGATTACTTGCTCTGGCTGCAGTGATGAAATGGAAGATACACCAGATGGATGTCAAGACAACTTTCTTGAATGGTGTAGTCGAGGAGGAAGTGTATGTGGAGCAGCCACTTGGTTTTGAGACACATGACAAGCAGTCATATGTGTGTAAGTTGAAGAAAGCCTTGTATGGATTGAAGAAATCTCCTAGGAATTGGTATGGTAGGATAGACAAATTTCTATCCAGTTTGGGCTTTACTAAGAGTAAAGCAAATTCCAACCTTTACTACAAGGTTGAGGAAGGAAATCTTGTGATACTACTTTTGTATGTGGATAACCTGTTTGTAACAGGTGAGGATGGATTGATTGCCAATACCAAGAGGAAGCTTGCTGCCGATTTCGAGATGAAGGACTTGGGGATGATGCACTATTTTCCAGGCATGGAGGTGTGGCAGAGTGCAGATGGGATCTTCCTTGGACAAGGGAAGTATGCAGTAGAGATCTTGAAGAGGTTCGGGATGATGGACTACAAGGCCACGGCCACACCTATGGCATCGAACCTGAAGCTTCTGTGTGATTCTTCATCTGATCCGGTTGATGTCACTGTGTATCATCAGATGATTGGGTCCTTGATGTACCTGACGAACACTAGACTAGATATTTGCTTTGTGGTGAACACATTGAGCCAGTTCCTAACGGATCCCAGAGGTGTTCACCTAGTTGCTGTAAAGCATATTCTGAGGTACCTGAAGGGTACAATTGATTATGGGCTCAAGTATGATGCGAATCAAAAGTTTAACCTACAGGGTTATATTGATTCATATTGGGCAGGCAGTGCTGCAGATAGGAAGAGCACATCTGGGTGCTGCTTCAGTATGGGATCAGGTGTTATCTCTTGGTTTAGCAGGAAGCATTCCTGCATAGCACTGAGTACAGCCGAGGCAGAGTATGTTGCAGCTTGTTCGGCTAGTTGTGAGGCAGTATGGATGAGGAAGCTACTGTCTGAGTTATTTGATCTCCCACTGGATGCTACTAGTATCTTCTGTGATAACCAGAGTTGTGTGAAGCTGTCTGAGATCCCGGTGTTCCATGATAGATTGAAACACATTGAGATCAAATATCACTATATCAGGGATATGGTGCAGAGAGGACCAGTGAAGCTCCTGTATATTGCGACGGATGAGTAGGTTGCAGATGTGTTGACGAAACCACTAGCCAGAGTGAAGTTTGAGTACTTCAGGGAGAGGCTTGGTGTTCTTTAGATTGATGATACTTTGAGGAAGAAGTGATGGACACATTTGTTGGAGCCATTCCAAGCATGGTGAGAGGAGGATCCTTCACATGGCTATGGATGTAAGCACTGGATGATGAGCCTCAGGATGATGCTCCAGTTACTGCTCTGTATATGCATCATGTTGGATGCTTGATATATTTGTATATGCATCATGTTGGATGCTTGTTATGATCAGTTGGATCATGTATATATATATGCATAATGTTGGATGCTTGATATATTTGTATATACATCATGTTGGATGCTTGTTATGATCAGTTGGATCATGTATATGTATATGCATCATGTTGGATGCTTGGACCATGTATCTGTATATGTATAAGGTGGATACGTTGTATGATTAGGTAGAACATGTATGTTGATATATATCAGATGGATACATTTTATGATCAGGTGGATTATGTATTTGTGTATGTATCAGTTGGATACATTGTATGATCAAGTGGATCATGTATGATGATATGTATCAGGTAGATACTTGGTATGCATCAGGTGGATGCATTGTATGATCAATATGATCATGGATGACGAGCTTCAGGATGTTGCTCCAGATGACATGCATCAGGACGATGCAATGATGATGATGAGGATGATCATGTGTACATCAGGATGATGTATGGTGAGTATCAGGTTGATACTTTGTGGCCGTGGAACAGGTTGTGCAGATAAGCATATAATCCAGCCCTGGGAGGTTTGCAGATAATCTTTTGAGGTTTTTACTATGGCATGTAATGTGGCCCTGGGATATCTGGCAAACACTCTTTCGAGGTTTTGCTTTGAGAGGACATATAATCCGGCCCTAGGAGATTTGCAGACAGTCTTTCGAGGTCTTTCCTATGGCATGTAATTTGGTCTTGGGATATTTGGCAGATGCTCTTTCGAGGTTTTTTCCTATGGCATATAATCCAGCCCTAGGAGATCCGATAGGTTGAGCTCTGTGCTCGTAATCAGTCCTGGGATGCTCTTTCAAGGTTTTTCCATGACCACATGTAATACGCCCTGGAGATCTGGACAAGATGAAAAAGGCCTCAGATGCTCTTTAGAGTTCTTGCTAGTCAAGACACTCTTTAAAGGTTTTGTTGTAGGGGTCACATGTAATAAGTCCCGGAGATCTAGACAGGATGAAAAAGGCCTTAGATGCTCTTTAGAGATCTTGCTTGTCAAGACATTCTTTTAAGGTTTTGTGACAGTCACATATAATATAGCCATGGGAGATCCGACAGGTAGAGCCATGTGCTCGTAACAACCTGGATTCTCTTGCGAGGTTTTGTGACGCACGTAATAAGTCCTGAGAATTCCATAGTATGGCCAGTGATGATGAAGACCTGCAGGTGGTGGGCCTACATCCAGTATGAAAAAGGACTGGCTCTGTAGAACTTCCCATGAGGAGTAGATTAAGAGATTGATTGATATAGCAGCAACGATGACGATGACGATGATTCGATGATGATGAAGATCCAAAGAAGAAGACTTGTGCTAGAAGATCTGTGTCGAGAAATACCTTCCTAGTTAAGAGGGAGTGTTGATGTATATGTAACTTCAGAATGTATTTCACCTATGTATATTGTACTCCTATAGAGATGTTATTATTCCTCTATACGGAAGTGTTGTCATTTGTATTGACAAGTGTCGCAAGTGTCGTAACTTGCCGATGGGTTATTAGACCACCATGTGTGGGGTCGACCCTGATTAAGTTAACCATGGGTTATTAGGCTAAGCTAGACAAGTCGACCCCACTGGTTTATTGGGAAAAACATGACAAGTATAAATAGAGATCGGGAGATCTCTATTTGATCATTCACTTACTCACTCTTCCATCACTCAGAAAGTGGCGCACATGTGAGGAGGAGGATCAACTGCTAGGAGAAGGCTATCTCTTGTACTTTGGTTGTATCATTGCTCTCTCTATCTCTGAGGAATTTGTGGGGTTTTTCACCTTTGTGGTTTTCCCCAGTGAAACTATGTGTGTCTATTGTCTCATTTGATTGCTTGGTGTGATTGATATGCATTGTTATACTTGATATGCTGTACATGTTATTCTCTCAGTAAAGATCCTAGAGTATATTGAATTAATGCTAAAAAATTAACACTTGCTTTGTCCGGTGAAGGATGATTTTATTCTTGTATTTATTCTTCCACTACTGTCTCATATGTCTCCTCTTGATCTGAAATATGTCCTTCTTCATCCATACCTCCTTCATACTCATCATTATAAGAAAATACTTCTATGTAATTAGCTTTTCCATGTGTACATTTATGCCCCGGTGTCCATGGTTGAAAGCATGTGAAGCACAATTTCTTTCTTCGAAGTTCATCCCTGTTTAGTACTTTTTTTTTCTTTTCAAACCAATCTCTTTTCCAAGGCTTCTTATCATATGCATATCTTTTCCAAGGTTTCTTTTCAAATATGAAGTTAGGCTTGGGAGGAAATCTTGTTCTAGGAAGCACATTTTGGAGATCTCTAGTTAAGTTTGTTGCATCTTTTAATGTAGTAGGCTTGTGGGATTTGACCAAGCCTTTTAAAGGTTCATCCAAAAATTCAGTGAGTAGCAATACTAACCTTCCCATAGATATATCAACCACCTTTATTGATAATTTTTGAAAGTCCATCATATAATCAACAGGGGTTCCCACTTGCTTCAATTGAGCTAGTTCTTTGAAAGGTAATTCTGGGTCTTTTTGCTCAAATATCTCTGGTACCCTGTCAACAAATTCTCCATATGTTTTAACCTGCTCATGACCCAAAGTTTTCAGACCATGGAACCACCATTCATTGGCATCTCCTTCCAAGTGCAAAATGGCCATTTTTAAGGCATTTTCTTCCACCATTGGATTCAACTGAAAATACACATCTAGTTTTTGCACCCAAGTGTTAGCAAAATTTTGAGGAGAACCATCAAAAGTGGGAAGTGAAATTTTACTAATAGCACCATTTAATTCTTTGTTTTGGAATAGAGCCCTATTGTCCTCACTCTTTTTGAGTTTGTTTGCAACAATGAAGTACTGTTCAAATGGTAGAATTTTCTTACAATTTTCATCCAATTTCTCCCAATCTTTTGCCAATGTCTCAAGTTTAGATTGAGTGCTAGGATCTTCTTTGGGTACAATAAATTTAGGTGCAATAGGCCTTGGTGTGCTTTGAAATTCATCAGATCTATTATGGGGTCCTGTGCTTGAGAAAATATGCCCACCCATTGTCTTCTTTTCTTCTGATTGTGAACTACTACTACCTCCATTACTCCTTTAAGGACTGCTAGTTGAATAACCATTAATTCGAATCCCTTCATCATATTTTTGTTCATGTATTCAAATAAAGGTTTTAGGACTGAAATAAATTCCTCCTTCTGTTCTGAGTTTTCCTTTTCATCTCTAGTCATGATTTCTTCAAAAATTTGCTCTTCTTCTCCTACTACTTCCTCTTCAACAAAAACCTCTTCAACTTCAGGTTCTGAGGGTGGTGGATTATTTATTTGGCTCCTTGTTAAGAAAATCAGGTTCCAAGATCATGTTTTGATACCACTTGTAATGTCCCTTCTAAGAATTTTTATTAAAATGAACAATTTTTCACTTTTTTCCCTATTTCGACCTTTGACTAGTTTTGATGTCTAGGTCTCCAAATTGACCCAAATGCTCCAAAATATTATGAGAAGGTATGTTAATGATATTAAGACTTGAATATGATGTTTTGGGATGATTTATGACCCTCCAAATACTTCGTAAAACTTTTTTAATATTCTGTCCAAGGTAGGAGTCTTCACTAGCAAATTGGGGTTCAAATCCCCCTAGGGTAAATGCTGAAAATGGATTTCCAAATGCTCCCAAACCCACTCAAATTTCTGAAAATGTGTATAGGATGTTTAAGGAACATTATTAAGGTCTCATATGAATCATTATTCAATTTATAAATGCTGTTATAACCCTCTCCCAAACAACTACAAAATCACTAGTTCGACCCTTGGGGAAATGGCACCAAATCTTCTCCAAATGCAAATAAACTGAGTAAAATGACTTCAAATGCTTAAGTGCTGGATATGAAAATTGTAAGACTCATAAATGGAAGTCCATTAATCATAAATATATCAGAGAAAAATTCTTTCATTCGAAATCATCAGCATTACAATGGCATACATCAATATAGTGGGGAAATGGTCATTGTTTGCTCATTGATAATCAGTTTTACATACAACCACTTGGTATTTCAATCTGATACTTTCTGTAGATGAAGAAAATAGTATATTAATATTATTACAATCCTAAATGGATCATTATAATCTCTCCCAAATAGTACAATAGCTCACCCAAAGCGCAATCCCTCCATGAGCAAGAATATGCCATAAAAACTGGAAATGGTTGAGAGAATGTATTGCACTAGAAGAACCCACGAGCTGCCCTGTAACTTAAAACTACAAATACAAAATCCATTAAAGCTCCATGAAATACATGAATGGCCTCTCCAAACACCAACTTGGATGGGAATCTTTCACCCTTGAAATTGGCTAAGGCAAGAAACTAGTCATCCACTAGCTCTCTCTCTTCACAAATGCAAATTTCTCAAATGATAAGAAGCCCTTCTCTTGGTTTATCCCTGTATTTTATAAATATACTTAGCCTTCTAAGGTTACCAATCCATCCACAAAATCAATCCAATTAGAATTAGGGTGTGTGCTTAAGATTTTCCATGTGTCCTCCCTTCCCTAGCCTTCCATCTTCCCCCAATTCGAGTAGGGACGCATTGAGCTTCCCCAACTCACATGAGCGCCTTCTTGGATGCTATATTTAGAACTGACATGTCATAATGGTCAGATGTTAGCCTTCAGGTCTACAATATGTCATAAATATCATAACATCTTCATCATTGGTGTCATAGATGTCATAGATGTTAGGGAATCTATCCCAAGTGTCTAAGAAGCTCCCATTTGACTCTTCCTCTCCCATGTAAGTTAAATTTCCTTCCAAATTTGACCTATGATGCATATGGCCAAGTGTATTAGCCTTATAAATCATCCAAGAACATTAGGCTTCCCATGGATTCGAAATTGCAAGAGGAGGATTCCATGTGGCACAAAAATTCTAGCTTGTGTGGGCCCCACAATATCCATGTGTCTCCATGCTGCATTGCCACTTCAATTTTCTCTTGTATTTATTTAATTAGCTCCATTATTAAGTATTTATTCCATTCTAATGTATGAACATCATTTATTTTTTCCCTTATTAAAATTCCAAAGGTATCCATCCAACCTAGGGAAATAGTAGGATTGATTGAATTGTCCTGCTATGCAATTATTCGAATGGGGACATTACAAAATTGAACAATACATTAACATGAATTCCATAAAAAATTAACAGATGCAATTAATCAAACAAGAGCATTGTATCTTACCTAGCAGTACAGGTACTGCAATCCATGAATATGTGTTTGATATTTTGGAGTGACAATTACACATATTATAATGGTGTGATCAAACATCCTTGAATATTTGATGACTCACATGAGGATTTTAGATAAATTCCACTATTTTGGCCATAAAAGAAACAATTTATAAATTAAATAAAAAATTTATAAAACAAAATTTCAAAATGAGCAATACATTAACATTAATCCTATTGAAAATTAACAAATACAATTAATCAATGTTTTTTTTATTATCTTACGACCCAAGGGGACGTCTAAGGGTAATCCCAATGCAAGCAATATTTGACGAGCAATTGGTGGTCTACATAAGTTACATTTTATTAACAACTCGTCACCAGGAGACAAACTTGAATGTACACCAACAAATCTGGATGCTTTCCTTTTCATAAAGATCTCCTGGTCATTGAAGTGTTCCTAAAATGAACAATTTGCAGAAAATAAAGAGCACCTAGAACTATTTATGAACCCTGCAATGGTCCCATGAGTGCGTGGAAGACCATCTATATATAATAGGTTCTTCCTATTAAAGTTTCCAGAAACATAACCATTCATGCACATACTATACATGAAAATGCTATGGTTGTATTTAACAATATTCAGGTTATCCGGATGACAATAGATATGACCATAAAATGGAATAATTGTTGCTGATTGTTTGGGGGGAATGAGTACATGTGAAAGGATGAAAAACCCAAGATTTGCATCATCTATATTAGACTTGGAAATCATAAAATTATTACCACAAAAAGAGAATTTGGTTCTAATATCAGGAATAGATAGAGACAATAGAAAAGCCCCATACAATGTGCGGTTGTAAGAAGTTTGGTATTTACTTTGCAAATTCATAAGAAGGGAGAAATAATTGCTACCCTTCAACAATTGGATGAACCTGGGTGTGTACTTGATACAGATTTTATGAGCAGAACGAAATGAATACAGATTGTTATCAGATGCTTAACACAAAATAACAGAGTTATAGTAAAACTGGTTTTCTATTCAATAAGGAAATAAGCTAAAATTGTAAAATGCAGCGGAAAACAAGCTTGTTGGAATGATGGTGGCTTATCTTTGGGAAGAGATGTGACGGCTGCGCTCATTCGGAACAAGATGGTTACAATGAGGCTCAGAAGGCCTTTTACAATAAACAGGAATGTCAAAAACCCTAGACATCCAAAAACCTAACCCTAGGAGACGAAGCGCCAAAAGTCATGTGGGCCCCGTTTGGGTAAGTTAGTACATACTCTTCCCGGGGTCGTAACTCTTGCATACAATCTCCATTTGGGGCATACAATAGCTTGTTGGAAAGATCTATTCAATGAATACAAAAAGGGTCATCAAATATCTAGTCCAGCATGCAATTTTGGTAGGCACGCAGTACCCATATTTTCTCAGGAATTTGCCGCCGAAAAAATGTCGTTTAGGGCCTCAAAATGGCTCTAGAAGTTTAGGACCCGAAAAACTGCTAAAAATAGTATATTACCGAAATTGCAAAAAAAACTATTTTGAGCCAGTTGGAAAGGTGGGTGGCCACCGATATCCACCTGGATCAATCCTCCAACCTTAGGAAGCAATGGTCTCCATTGCGTTGAGTTCCCCCATTAGATGAGGAAATTTCTGCTGAATTTGGCCCCGGGTGAGCCACTTGCCCTGGTGCAGGAGCTGCCCTACTTTTACAACTCGATAAAGTTGGATCCATTGATGTCGAGTGCCCTTGATATGTGTTTTTGTAATATAATCACTGGATGCCTGTTGTAGGCATTCAGGGTTGAGCTCTGTTGGTGTCAACTGCTCTGCTATCTCTGAGGTGTCTAATAATGGTGGGAAATATGGCCGAAGGAGAGCCACGTTGACGACTGGATGCAGACCAAGGAAGGGGGGAATGTTGAGCTCAAAAGCATTGTCACCCACCGCCTTGGTGATGGTGTACGTCCCATAACGGAGTGGGCGAAGCTTCCGATGGGGCCCTGTAAGGCGTTCTTTCTGCAAATGCAACCAAACTTTGTCGCCCACCTGAAAATTCTGTGGCACCCGATGTTGATCATGGTGCTACTTGTACTTGGCTTAGACTTCTGTTGAATATCCTGAACCTGTTGGCAGATATGCTGGATTTGTTCAATGAACCGGGTGGCTTTGTCAGCTTTTGGGGACGAGTCGACCGAGGTGGTCGCCAGGGGAAGTGCAACATCCATGGGGCTCAATGGTTGGAATCCCAACCCCACCTGAAAGGGGCTGTGGCCAGTTGAACTGTGCAGGGCTCGGTTGTAGCTATGCTAGACATAGGGAAGACTCTCATCCCATGTGCGGGGGTGTGTTGAATTGTACATGTGTAGGATATGTACAACCATCCATTTGACGACCTCGGTTTGGCCGTCTGTTTGGGGGTGGAAGGCAGTGGATTTGGTGAGCTTGGTATCCAGTAGTGACCAAAGGCTCGACCAGAATGAGTTAAGGAACCAACTATCACGGTCTGAGATAATGGTTTGAGGGATCCCAAAATGTAACCAGACTCGTTCAAAGAATAGCTTGGTAGTGGCTTCTGCTGTGATGTTCTTCTTGTAGGCGGCTAGAATTGCCATCTTGGAAAAGCGATCAACAACCACAAAAACACAGTCGTTACTCCTCTTGGTGGAAGGGAGGCTCGACACGTAGTACATTGAGATGGATTCCCATGGCTTGTCAGGAGTAGGAAGAGGGTTGTACAGGCCCTATTTCTCAGTAGTCGGTTTGGCAATAGCGCAAGCGGTGCAGGAACTAATATACTTGCTGACATACTGTTGAATTTTTGGCCAATCGAAATGTTTCTGCAGCATTTCCACTGTCTTTTCGACGCCAAAGTGTCCCGCAACAAAACTGTAGTGAGCTTCCCAAATCAGCTTTGCGCGCTCGCTTGATGGAACACAGAGATGGCCCAGATGGCACAACAACCCGTCCTGAAGATGGAAATTAGCGACCACTGAGTTGGTGCCCAACATTTGGTAGGTGGTGGAGAAATAAGGGTCTGTCTTGTAGAGGTGGGGCCATCCAGAGGTCTCATGGACACAAGAGTCTAGCATTGTGGTGAGTGCCGCGACTGGAGGTCGACTGAGGTAGTTAGCAACTTGGTTGGTACTCCCTATTTTATATTTGATGTTGAGGTGGAACTGCTGTAAGTATGTTGACCACTTCTGATGGTGGTCATTCTGCAACTTTCCTTGGGTCTGCATGAACTGTAGTGGCTTGTGATCAGTGTGGATGACTGTCTCCTTCCCAAGAATGTAATGTCTCCACTAGCGGCAGGCTTGCACAATGGAGTACAATTCTTTGTCGTAATTAGGGTACTTACGGATAGCATCTGATAGTGTCTCACTATGATATACCACGGGGTGGCCGTGTTGAGTGAGAACGGTGCCCACAACATAATCTAAAGCATCTGTCTCGATCTCAAAGGGATATTGCAGGTCCAGTAATGAGAGTACTGGCGATGAGCACAAACGCTTCTTCAAGTAATCTAAGGCTTGTTGTTGGGGCAAGCCCCACACAAAGTTTTCCTTATAGCCAATCCTGGTTACTTGGCTGAGGGCCCATGCGATATGAGAGAATCCCAGCATGAATCGGCAATAGAAATTGGTGAGGCCCAAGAAGCTTCGAAGTTCTGTGAGTTTGGTTGGGCATTGCCAGTCACGGATGACCTGGATCTTGGCTGGATCCACATGCACACCATGTCGATCTACGATGTAGCCTAAGTAATGGACCCTGTCCATGCCGAAGGAGCATTTTTCCATGTTTGCATATAGTTTGTGTTGCCGCAGGGTGTGCAGAACCTATTGAATATGCTGCAAGTGTTCCGACCAAGTCTTGCTGTGGATGAGGATGTCATCTAGATACACCACTACAAAAGTATTGGTGAAAGGTCGTAGGATATCGTCCATCATCCTCATATAAGTTGCTGGAGCATTTTTCAAACAAAAGGGCATGACTAGCCATTCAAAAAGACCTTCTTTTGACTTGAAGGCAATCTTCCATACATCTGTCTGTTCTATTGGGACTTGATGGTAGCTAGAATTCAGATCAATCTTACTGAAGTATTTAGCCCGCGTGAGCTGATCAAGGAGGTCGTCGATTCGGGGAATCAGGTACCAGTTGCGGACTATGATTCTATTCAGGGCCTGGTAATCAATTCAAAGTCGCCAGGTACCATCTTTCTTCTGCACTAGCACGATTGGGCTCCCACAAGGTGATGAGATGGGATGGATGTGCCCCTTGTGGAGAAATTCTTGGATCTGCCTCCTGATCTCCTCATTTTCCAACAGAGAGTGACGATAGACAGGCCCATTGGGTAGTGGTGCACCTGGGGTCAGATCGATGGGATGCTTGTCCTGGCAATGCAGAGGTACCCCGGTAGGAGAGGAGAAGATATCTGAGTATTCTTCCACCACCTTATCCACTTGCTTTTGTTGTGTGGAGAGATCAATCGCGGAGGCCCTGGCTGTGGCTGCAATCATTCTCTCACTCTGAGAGCGAATCACGAAGAAGAAAAATTTCTTGGTTTGAGAGATGAACTTCCTGCATTTCTTTGCAGAGATCAAGGAAATAGCACTGGGAGGGACTGCCTCGGGTATCCTATACAATTTCCTATTCAAAGAAATAATAACACTACGAGGCCTATAGTCATATACAGCATGACGTTTCCATAAATAAGGTTGGCCCAAAAGAACATCTGAAACTTCAAGAGGAGCAGCATCACACAATACCTCGTCCTTGAAGGGCTTGATTACGTATGGCAATTGGCACTATTGGCTGACGCGGAGATCGCTTCCTTTGCAGAGCCATCCAATGGTGTAGGGTTGTGGGTGCGGCGTTGTTGGAAGGGACAGGCACTCGACGACCTCTGCTGAGATGAGGTTCTTCTGGCTACTACTATCAATGATGAAGCGCAGCGGGGTGCCTTTTACCCACATTTGTGAATGGAAGAGGCATTCTCCTTCTTCTGGCTCGTCTGGTTCATCACGCTAGAGCTTGGTGGTAGCAATGGTGGCACTGGGTTCCGCAGCAATGATCCATCTTCCCCTTTCTGGTTCGGACTTAGAGTAAGAATCCACATCTGATTCAGATGCTTTCACTTCGGCCACCAGTGACTGCATTGAGCGACAGTCAGCATTGTTATGCTAATGGCTCTTATGGAAGTCGCACCATTTCTCGGTATATTTCTTTGTCTTTCCGGTGTCCCTCTTTGCTTGCATCTTGGAGTGGTTGTCCTGTTACTATCCATCTTTGCTCTATCCGTTATTATGTGGGTCAGGGCCACCCTTTCGTGTCTTTTTCTGTGAGGGGTTCCCAAGCCCAAATTGCTGCGTCTTTTATTTGAGCTTCTGCTCAATTTTCACAACATATCGGTAGGTCGCACCCAAGGAAGAGATGTCTAGAAATTCCATTTCGGTCTGGATGTATCTATGCAGACCACTGCGATACTTGAGCACCAGATGTCGCTCTGAATCTTTGATACCTTGCTTGGTGTGCAAGGTGTGGAAGATATTTGTGAACTCTGGCATTGCTTAGTCTCTTTCTTGTCGCAGTGTGGTCCATTTGGTACACAATTCGTCATAAATTCCAACAGGGTAGTATTGTTCCTTAATAGAATCCTTGAAGGATTCCCATGTGGCCGTGACTAAAAATAATGAGGGTTCCTCAGTGTCCTTTTGTTCACATAAAGTTTTCCACCAATCTTTGACATGGGGAATCGCTTTGAGGAGCGCAAAAGTAACCTTTTCTCTATTCGAGAAGTCATGGACATAAAAATACCCTTCTAGTAGATTCAACCACTTATCTATAGCATATGCGTCTATCTGACCTTCAAATATAGGAATGTCGAAGTTGATTTGTACCTTGAAGGGGGCGGCGCCATATTGAAGAGGAGGTCACGATTGAAGGAGATTTGCAGCTAGATTTGGAGAAAGAGCACTAGAGGATGGAGATAATTATGGAGAGGTGTGCCCAGGACCTCCAGTGAGTTATATAAGCTGATGATGCAGAGATTAAATACTTCTAAATTCCAGAGATCGAATATGAGAACCATTCTCCTCTCTTCTACTACCTCTACTCTTCCCACAGCCAGTTTTGGAGGTGATTTCCCCACAGGAGAGAATCAGTTGAAGATTGCAACCATTGAAGACCAGCATGTTCAGAATGCAGCAATTTCAGCCATCTAGAAATTATATGGACTTATAATAATCTCCATTACAGATCTGAAGTAACTTCTCTCTTCTCTTATATATTTCTCCACTATTGTAATGTAAAATCATAGCCTATGAGGCACCATTTTGAGAAGGGATTTATTGAATAATAAAAGAAGGATTATTTCATTTCTATTGCAATTTATTACTATATCAGAGCTGCATACTCATTCATAACAGAAAAATCAATTAATGGAGGTCAGTTATCAAGTTAGATTTGGAGACTAGCTCATTGAGTGGTTTTTTTTGACTAGTTTCACTGTTTGCTTCATAAAATACAAACTGTGAATCCATTTCATTTTCCGTTTGTTGCAGTAGGTTCATAAATTAATATATTGACCATACCAACCTTTAAAATTGAAATATGGAAGCTTCTGCCTTGTGTTTGGGAAGCCAACAAAATTCCTAGCCCGACAATCCCAGTTAAGCATCTGTCACCGCAATATTTCCAAACCTTGTCCAATATGATCCAAAATCTCCCTGAACATATCCAGCCATTATTTGACTGATATTTACACTACTGAAAACTCCTTGAACCCCTACCCGTCTAGTATGCATATGCCAGCTACCCAGGAAGCCTCGAAGTAGGCAAGGGATTAATTCCTTTGTTGAAAAGTGAAAGGTACTGGTACCTTGTGCATAGGACACCTCAGATCTATACTTTGAACTGATGCTGCACCAAACCCCATATAAATTATAGAATTGAACTTTCATCCCACCATCTTCAATCCTTAGCCAGTAAACCTCACTTACATCTTGCACCATTTGAAGAATTAAGCAGAAAATTGACTAGTGGAGTTAAAAGGAACTTTGGGATCCAGTTAATATTCTTGGTAGACAATCCATAGGATATTATAGTGGTATCATATCACTTTCCTTGGCTCATCCTGTGGAAATTAGCCCTCAGTGGGAAATTAGCAACACAATCTTCAAGTTACAGTTGTAGTATTAGTTCCATGTCATGGAAGATTCAGACTTTGAATTATATGAGGAGGAGGATTATTTTTATGGAGAGTATGATAATTATGATGAGAAGTATGAAGAATACTATAGACAGTTTGAGGAAGAGAATCCCCAAGAATTTCCTTCCACAAGCATCTCCCATGAGATCATGATTGGAAGAAGAGACTATGGTTATTTTGATAGCCCTATTCAAATTTTTTTTGCATGTTCCAAAGTTAAAAGTCAACCTCCTGTGGAAGAGTTAATAAAAGATATGAAAAATTTATTGGATGCATGTGACTACACAAGAATTTTTGGATCCTCTTCAAGAAGAACCTCCAAGAATCTTCATCCTAAGACAACCAAGGAGAAACAAGACCCAAAAACCAATCATGAGATTGTTGACAAATTGGAAGAAGAATCTACTACAAGATTCTATGATGAGGATCTCAAAATCACCTCGGATGAGATTGGTACTATTAGGGGTGTTGAGCCAAATTTCATATCAGATCTAAAAGTAGAACATAAATCAGATCCAAAGACACCACATGAGCTTCACAAGGAAGTAGAAATTGACCACACATCAGTTAGATGTGAACTAGTAGAATCAGCAATAGAACAAGGCACCATAACCCCACCCATTGAAGAGAGAAGCATGGTGCAAAGGTATGGACCACTTTCAGATTTTTGTACTAATTTGTGTCATGATGATGTTTCAGCCACATCAGAAGACAATTATTGCATAAGGGATTCCCTGGATGTTGAGTTTCAGATCCTTGGTGATAAGGGTGAGTGTAGTGACCAAGCTAAATTACTAGAAGGGTGTTTGCAGGATGCCTACATGGTCGGAAGAGAATCTACTGAGGAATGTTTTAAGTGTGAGAAAGCATCTAAAGATGTGTACTCTCACATATACGTGGGGGACATGGAGATCCCCATTGATGAAGGTGTTGTGGGTGCCACATCCATGGGGAAAGAAGAAGTTCTGGTAACAACATAAAATGAAAATGAGAAATTGATGGAAGGCCAAACCACCAACACTCCACCACATAAGGAGGATAACATGACACCTAGTGAGTTATTAAATTCTGATTTTTGTGTATCATTATTTCAATCTGATATGGAAGCCACTTCTAGTGAAAATTTCAGAGTGGTTGAGCTCCCTAGTGATGAGGTTCAAAATTCTGATGTGAAAAAGGAATGCAATGTGAAGGCTGGAATTTTGAGAGAAGATATTTCTGGTATATCTAGGATGAATGAGCAATTAATTTGCAGCCCAAATTATGTTGTTGAGGACCTAAGAGATGAATATATTGTAGCAGCAATATATGGATCAGATTTCCAAACTTCAAGTGCACCGCATAAAATCGATCCGGGGATGGAAAATGAAGAGGAGGAACATCTGCAAAAACCTCATCTTCTTGCAGGGCCATTGAAGATGGATGAACAGAAGATCCAAGAGGCCTTGAAAATTCTCCATGACACCCATTCTTCAGTGTCGAGGTTGTGTTGGGAAGCTGCTTTAAGGGAAGATCAATATCTTTTTGCAGCCATGGAGAATATCTAGAAAGCAATGTCCACAATCAAAGGTAATTTCTCACAGTTGCTTTCAGATAAAGATTACATGTTTGAGCTTGTTGAATTGTTATGGGATGCATCATGGCATGATGAAGAAACCATTTGCAGATATAAAAAAGAGAACTATAAGCTCAATGATGAATTGATGGCCACCCAGTATTCTTTGAGAAGAACTCAAAGTGCCCTCCAAGAATCTAAGATTGAGATGTTGCTGCTTCATGAAAAGTTGCAAAGATCCTCCCTACCCTCCTGCACACCATTTAGTCAATTTCATTGGGGTGAAAGCATTCATGATCATAAGGAGGAACCTCATGAGATGGTGGATCATGAGGATCATTTATCTTTACATGTGCTTGAGGAGTGTGCATAACAGTTTGATTAAAACCAAGAACCTTATCATTTCCTAAGGGAAATGGAGCTGTTCCTTGGAAACAGTCACTCTCCCATGGAAAAGTGGGATGAGAGCACCCAATTTGGGCCAGCCAATAATGATGAAGTTGCAGCCATAAGTCTGATTACTGAAGGTTGTAGACATACAAGGAAGGTTCACAATCCTTCCCCTCATGTCATGGATTCAACAATAACAATGGGGAATGAACAGTGGGTGAAGAAGTTTTTCTTGTTGATGCCACATGTACCACAGGTGGATTATGATATGTTCCTATGGGAGATAGACCTTATTGAAACAGAGAGGGATGATTTCAGCTCATGTGAATCAACAAGCAAGATTTTTGATTCATCCATTGGATGGATGGATAGAGGAATCACTAAAAAATAAAATATCGAAGGTAAAAGGTTTTCTTGTTTCTGCAATAAATCTATTATTATAACTGACATTGTCTTGAATTGTGAGCAGCAGCAAAAGTATATTTTGCATCCATTTGATGTCATTCATCCACGTATGGATTGGGTGAAAGATTACTTGACAAGCATGAAACCTCCTTGCAAAAATTTGTATGCTCATGGTCAAGGGAAGGCAGCTAAGCGGGCAAGTTGCCAAGAAAAATTAATGGAGCATTTTACTTGCAGAAGTTGGCCTATGTGGAGGGAATCCACATGATGGGAGGGATGCTTGAAGTATTTCTCCAATGGCAGAGAGTTGAGCCATTGGATGTTTTCACTAAAAGAAACATTTTTCTATCCACTTGGTTTAGTTGGTAGTAATATCCTTTCAGTTATTCCTTGGATGAAAAGGCACATGTTTGATGACAGATCCACTGAATTGATTTTGATGATTGGGAAAATGCAGTTGATACTTTGGGATCCTGGAATTCATGGGAGTGACAGATTTTGAAAAGTGATAGAACAGTTTTGGTCCTTGCAGGAGAAACAATGGGATCCAGGAATTCTACCCAAGTTATCCTAATTGGGTTGCAAATTTTGTTCATTGCTGGTTAAATTGCAGATATAAATTATAGTGCCAAGTTTAAATTTCAGTCTGTACAGTGGATGGGGACAGTTATAATCAGAGTAGTGCAGCAGAAGCTTGGTGGAATCCTGACATTGCTTGAGGACAAGCAATCTTAGGAAGGGAGGACTGTCATGTCCCCAAATTTTGCTATGATCCATGGGGTAATTTTTGGCCTAAGACACCTAGGCAATAATTATTTAATTAATGAGCATGTATGGAAACTACCTTATGGAAGATGCCTAAGGTTGTATTTGGTAGTTAAATGGACAAGGTGGGCCCCCATGTGGTTATTAACCCCATGACTAAGTCTAAGTGATTAATTAAATGAGAACTTAATTAATGGTGTAAGTTTGAGGCAATTATACCATAGGGGTTGATTAATTATTAATTAATTAATTAAACTCTGAAATTTGGAGTGAATATGAGTTTGTAATATTTTTATTAATAATTGTGGCTAATAATATTGGCAACTAGTGATGACAAGGCTTGTAGGTCGAATTTGTGCAAGTAGGGCCAATCTTGCCTAAGTGGCAAACTCAGAAAATCAAGGAACACATTTGAGGAAAAAAAGAAGCAAGTCTAATAAAAGGAAACTGTCAAAAGCAAGAAAAAGCAGGAAAAGAAGAAAAGATGGAAAGTAATTAAAGTAGAGAAAAACAAGAAAAGCAGTCAGAAAAAGTTTAGCAACTTCTAAGCAAGCTCACAAGGGCACACTTGCTAAAAACAATGAAGGAGGACAAATAAAGGAAAGTTTTTCAAGTAAGAAGTTTCTATTTTCCACAAGGAGGGCGCCCTTCCTCATCCACACGTGTGGATGGCTTGAGTAACAAGCTAATTCATTTATTTATTCATGTTTCCAACTTCATCTCAGAACTTTTGATCATTTATGTTTTCTCATGAGAGCTCTGATGCTTCTCTAGTTGAGTGTTGTGCCTCAACCATTTCACTTGGGTGATGTGCCCCAAGACTGTGTGAGTTATCCAGGAGTGTTTTGCAGTTCCAACAAGTAATATTACAGCCATTGACGTCCAGTATAGTGCAGCCATGAAGATCTAATGCCAGATTGAAGAGGAGGCCACCATTGAAGGAGATTTGTAGCTAGATTTGGAGAAAGAGCACTAGCGGATGGAGATAATTATGGAGAGGTGTTCCCAAGACCTCTAGTGAGTTCTATAAGCTGATGATGCAGAGATTGAAGGCTGCTAAATTCTAGAGATCGAATATGAGAACCATTCTCCTCTCTTCTACTACCTCTACTACTCCCACAACCAGTTTTGGAGGTGATTTCCGCACAGGAGAGAATCAGTTGAAGATTGCAACCATTGAAGACCAGTATGTTCAGAATGCAGCAAGTTCAGCCATCTAGAAATTATATGGACTGATAATAATCTCCATTACAGATCCGAAGTAACTTCTCTCTTCTCTTATATATTTCTCCACTATTGTAATGTAAAATCATAGCCTGTGAGGCACCATTTTGAGAAGGGAGTTATTGAATAAGAAAAGAAGGATTCTGTCATATCTATTGCAATTTATTACTGTATCAGAGCTGCATACTCATTCATAAAAAAAAAATCAATTAATGGAGGTCAGTTATCAAGTTAGATTCGGAGACTAGCTCATTGAGTGGTTTTATTTGACTAGTTTCACTGTTTGCTTCATAAAATACAAACTGTGAATCCATTTCATTTCCCATTTGCTACAGTAGGTTCATAACTTAATATATTGACCATATCAGCCTTTAAAGTTGAAATCTGGAAGCTTCTGGATTGTTTTTGGGAAGCCAGCAAAATTCCTAGCCCGACAATCCCAGTTAAGCATTTGTCAACCCAATCTTTCCAAACCTTGTCCAATCTGATCCAGAATCCCCCTGGACATATCCAACCATTATTTTATTGATATTTACAATGCTGCAAACTCCCTGAACCCCTACCCGTCTAGTATGCATATGCCAGCTACCCAGGAAGCCTCGAAGTAGGAAAGGGATTAATTCCCTTGCTGAAAAGTGAAAGGTACTGGTACCTTGTGCATAGGATACCTTAGATCTGCAATTTTACCTATTGCTGCACCAAACCCCATATAAATTCCAGAATTGAACTTTCATCCCACCATATTCAGTCCTTAGCCAGTAAACCTCACTTACATCCTGCACCATTTGAAGAATTAAGCAAAAAATTGACTAGTGGAGTTAAAAGGAACTTTGGGATCCAGTTAATATTCTTGGTAGACAGTCCATAGGATATTACATCCAGATACACCACTACAAAAGTATTGGTGAAAGGTCGTAGGATATCGTCCATCATCCTCATAAAAGTTGCTGGAGCATTTGTCAAACCAAAGGGCATGACCAGCCATTCAAAAAGACCTTCTTTTGACTTGAAGGCAGTCTTCCTTACATTTGTTTGTTCTATTGGGATCTGATGGTAGCCAGAATTTAGATCAATCTTACTAAAGTATTTGGCCCCCGTGAGTTGATCAAGGAGGTCGTCGATTCGGGGAATCGGGTATCGGTTGCGGACTGTGATTTTATTCAGGGCCTAGTAATCAATGCAGCGTCGCTAGGTCCCTTCTTTCTTCTGCACCAGCACGATTGGGCTCCCACAAGGTGATGAGCTGGGATGAATGTGCCCCTTTTGGAGAAATTCTTAGATCTGCCTCTTGATCTCCTCGTTTTCCAATAGAGAGCGGCGATAGACGGGGCCATTGGGTAGCGGTGCACCTAGGGTCAGATCGATGGGATGCTTGACCTGGCAGTGCAGAGGTACCCCGGTAGGAGAGGAGAAGATATCTGAGTATTCTTCCACCACCTTATCCACTTGATTCTGTTGTGTGGAGAGATCGGTCATAGAGGCCCTGGATGTGGCTGCGATCTTTCTCACTCTGAGAGCGAATCATGAAGAAGACAAATTTCCTAGTCTGAGAGATGACCTTCCTCCATTACTTAGTAGAGATCAAGGAAATAGCACTAGGAGGGATTGCCTCCGGTATCCTGTACAATTTCCTGTTCAAAAAATTAATAACACTACGAGGCCTAGACTCATATACAGCATGGCGTTTCCATAAATAAGGTTTTCCCAAAAGAACATCTCAAACTTCGAGAGGAGCAACATCACACAATACCTCGTCCTTAAAGGGCTTGATTCCGTACGACTGTCGACACTGTTGGTTGACGCGGAGATCGCTTCCTTTGCGGAGCCATCCAATGGTGTAGGGTTGTGGGTGCGGCATTGTCGAAAGGGCCAGGCGCTTGATGACCTCTGCTGAGATGAGGTTCTTTTGGCTACCGCTATCAACGATGAAGTGCAGCGGGGTGCCTTTTACCCACATCTATGAATGGAAGAGGCGTTCTCCTTCTTCTGACTCATCTGGTTCATCAGGCTGGAGCTTGGTGGTAGCAATGGTGGCACTGGGTTTTGCGTGAGTGATCCCTCTTCCCCTTTTTGGTTTGAACTCAGAGTAAGAATTCGCATCTGATTCAGATGCTTTCACTTCGGCCACCAGCGACTGCTTTGAGTAACAGTCAACAGTGTTATGCTAAGGGCTCTTATGGAAGTCGCACCACTTCCCGATATCTTTCTTTGTCTTTCTGGTGTCCCTCTTTGCTTACGGCTTGGACTGGTTGTCCTGATACTGTCCATATTTTCTTTGTCCTTTATTATGTGGGTTAGGGCCACCCATTCCTGTCTTTTGCTGTGAGGGGTTCCCAGGCCCAAATTTCTGCGTCTTTTGTTTGAGCTTCTGCTCGATTTTGACGGCATATCGGTAGGTCGCGCCCAAGGAAGAGATGTCCAAAAATTCCATTTCGGTCTGGATGTATCTATCTAGACCACCACGATACTTGAGCACCAGAAGTCGCTCTAAATCTTTGATACCCAGCTTGGTGCGCAAGGTGTGGAAGATATTTGTGAACTCTGGCATTGCTTGGTCTCTTTCTTGTTGCAGTGTGGTCCATTTGGTATACAAGTCGTCATAAATTCCAACAGGGTAGTATTGTTCCTTAATATCATCCTTGAAGGATTCCTAGGTGGCCATGACTGAAAATAATGAGGGTTCCTCAGTGTCCTTTTGTTCGCAGAAAGTTTCCCACCAATCTTTGACATGGGGAACGGATTTGAGGAGCGCAAAAGTAATCTTTTCTCTATTGGAGAAAAATACCCTTCTAGTAGATTCAACCACTTATCTAGAGCATCTGCGTCTATTTGACCTTCAAATATGGGAATGTCGAAGTTGATTTGTACCTTGAAGGGGGTGGCACCTCCACTCGAGGAAGATGCGTCGCTTGTTGGTAGTCGCCGAAGGATTTGCACGAAACTATCCATCATCTCGTTCCTTTGTTGCGTGAGGGCTTCCTCAAGCAACATTTTGAAAGGATCTCCTCTCCCTTCATCTTTATTTTCTCTTTTCATGAGAGGTCGTTTGGGCGTGCGAGAGATTTTATCCTCAAGAGAAACAAGATTGAGACCCAATTCTTTGTACCATGACCTCGTTGGGGACATGCATTGAGACGACAAGGAGTAGACCGCTCTGATACCACTGATCCAGATTTTATGAGTAGAACAAAATGAATACAGATTATTATCAGATGCTTAACACAAAATAACAGAGTTACAGTAAAACTGGTTTTCTATTCAATAAGGAAATACGCTAAAAATGTAAAATGCAGCGGAAAACAAGCTTGCTGGAATGGTGGCGGATTATCTCTGGGAAGAGATGTGATGGCTGCACTCATTCGGAACAAGATGGTTACAATGAAGCTTTGAAGGACTTGTACAGTAAATAGGAATTTTCAAAAACCCTAGACATCCAAAAACCTAACCCTAGGACATGAAGTGGCAAAAGTCATGTGGGCCCCGTTTGGGTAAGTTAGTACATTAACTTCCCGGGGTCATAACTCTTGCATACGATCTCCGTTTGGGGCATACAATAGCTCGTTGGAAATATCTATTCAATGAATACAAAAAGGGTCAGCTAATCTCAATTTCAGAATGTGTTAATGGCAGGCACGCACTACCCATATTTTCCCGAGAATTCGATGTCAAAAAAACGTCGTTTAGGGCCTCAAAATGGCTCCGGAAGTTTAGGACCCAAAAAACTGCTAAAAATAGTAAATTACCGAAATTTCCAAAAAAATGTTTTGAGCCAGTTGGAAAGGTGGGTGGCCACCAATATCCACCTGGATGAATCCCCCCTCCTTACGAAGCAATGGTCTCCATTGTGTTGAGTTCCCCCATTAGATGAGGAAATTTCTACTGAATTTGGCCCGGGGTGAGTCACTTGCCTTGGTGCAGGAGCTACCCTGCTTTGACAACTCGATAAAGTTGGATCCTTTGATTTCAAGTGCACTTGATCTGTGTGTCTGGAATATGATCACTGGATGCCTATTGCAGGAAGTCAGGGTTGAGCTCTTTTGGTGTCAACTGCTCTGCTATCTCTGAGGTGTCTAATAATGGTGGGAAATATGGCCGAAGGAGAGCCACGTTGAAGACTGGATGTAGACCAAGGAAGGGGGGAATTTTGAGTTCAAAATCATTGTCACCCACCGCCTTGGTGATGGTGTACGGCCCGTAACAGAGTGGACGAAGCTTTCGATGGGGCCCTGTAAGGCATTCTTTCTACAAGTGCAACCAAACTTTGTTGCCCACCTGAAACTTATCTGGAACCCGATGTTGATCATGGCGCTGCTTGTACTTGGCATTAGAATTCTGTAGAATATCCTAAGCCTATTGGCGGATATGTTGGATCCGTTCAATGAACCGGGTGGCTTTGTCAGCTTCTAGGGACGAGTCGGTCGCTAGGGGAACTGCAACATCCATGGGGCCCAATGGTTGGAATCCCAACCCCACCTGAAAGGGGCTGTGTCCAGTTGAATTGTGCAGGGCTCGGTTGTAGCTATGCTGGACATAGGGAAGACTCTCATTCCATGTGCGGGGGTGTGTTGAATTGTACATGCGAAGGATACGTACAACCATCCGGTTGACGACCTCGGTTTGGCCGTCTGTCTGGGGGTGGAAGGCAGTGGATTTGGTGAGCTTGGTATCCAGCAATGACCAGAGGCTCGACGAGAATGAGCTGAGGAACCGACTGTCATGGTCTGAGATAATGGTCCAAGGGATCCCAAAATGTACCAAGACTCATTCAAAGAAGATCTTGGCAGTGGCTTCTGCTGTGATGTTCTTCTTGCAGGCGGCTAGAATCACCATCCTGGAAAAGCGATAAACAACCACAAAAGCATAGTCATTCCCCCTCTTGGTGGAGGGAGGCCCGACATGTAGTCGATTGAGATGGATTGCCATGGTCTGTTAGGAGTAGGAAGAGGGGTGTACAGGCCTTGTTTCTTAGTGGTCGATTTGGCAATAGCGCAAGCGGTGCAAGACCTGATATACTTGCCGACATCCTGTCGAAGTTTCGGCCAGTAGAAATGTTTCTGCAGCACTGCCACTGTCTCCTTCCCAAGAATGTAATGTCTCCACTGGCGGCAGGCTTGCACAATGGATTGCATTTCTTTGTCGTAATTAGGGTACTTACGAACAACATTTGATAGTGTCTCACTATGATATGCCATGGGGTGGCCATGTTGAGTGAGAATCGTTCCCACAACATAATCTGAAGCATATGTATCGATCTCAAAGGGATGTTGCAGGTCCGGTAATGAGAGTACCGACGATGAGTAGAAACGCTTCTTCAAGTAATCGAAGGCTTGTTGTTGGGGCAAGCCCCACACAAATTTTACCTTATCGCCACCCCAATTTACTTGGTTGAGGGCCCATGCGATATGAGAGAATCCTAGCATGAATCGGCGATAGAAATTGGCGAGGCCCAAGAAGCACCGAAGTTCAGTGAGTGTGGTTGGGGATGGCAAGTCACGGATGACCTGGATGTTGGCTAGATACACATGCACACCATGTTGTTCAACGATGTAGCCTGAGTAATGGACCCTGCCCATGCCGAAGGAGCATCTTTACAAGTTTGCATATAGTTTGTGTTGCCGCATATTGTGTAGAACCTGTTGAATATGCTGCAAGTGTTCCGCCCAAGTCTTACTGTAGATGAGGATTTCATCCAGATACACCACTACAAAAGTATTGGTGAAAGGTCGTAGGATATCGTCCATTATCCTCATAAAAGTTGCTGGAGCATTTGTCAAACCAAAGGGCATGACCAGCCATTCAAAAAGACCTTCTTTTGACTTGAAGGAAGTCTTCCATACATCTATCTGTTTTATTGGGACCTGATGGTAGCCAGACTTCAGATCAATCTTACTAAAGTATTTGCCCCCCGTGAGCTGATTAAGGAGGTCGTCAATTCGGGGAATCGGGTTCCGGTTGCAGACTGTGATTTTATTCAGGGCCTAGTAATCAATGCAGAGTCACCAGGTCCCATCTTTCTTCTACACTAGCATGATTGGGGTCCCACAAGGTGATGAGCTGGGATGGATGTGCCCCTTGTGGAGAAATTCTTGGATCTGCCTCTTGATCTCCTCGTTTTCCAACAGAGAGTGGCGATAGACGGGTCCATTGGGTAGCGGTGTGGATGGGGTCAGATTAATGGGATGCTTGATCTTGCAGTGCAGAGGTACCCTGGTAGGAGAGGAGAAGATATCTGAGGATTCTTCCACCACCTTATCCACTTGCTTCTGTTGTGTCGAGAGATCGGTCGCGGAGGCCCTAGATGTGGCTGCGATCTTTCTCTCACTCTGAGAGCAAATCACGAAGAAGACAAATTTGCTAGTCTAAGAGATGACCTTCCTGCATTGCTTGGCAGAGATCAAGGAAGTAACACTAGGAGGGACTGCCTCGGGTATCCTGTACAATTTCCTGTTCAAAGAAATAATAAATCTACGAGGCTTAGACTCATATACATCATGATGTTTCCATAAATAAGGTTGTCCCAAAAGAACATCTGAAATTTTGAGAGGAGCAACATCACACAATACCTCGTCCTTGAAGGGCTTGATTCCATACAACAGTCGACACTGTTGGCTGACGCGAAGATCGCTTCCTTTGCAGAGCCATCCAATGGTGTAGGGTTGTTGGTGCGGTGTTGTCAGAAGGGCAAGGTGCTTGACGACCTCTGCAGAGATGAGGTTCTTTTGGCTACTGCTATCAACGATGATCCATCTTCCCTTTTTGGTTCAGACTTAGAGTCAGAATCCGCATCTGATTCAAATGCTTTCACTTTGGCCACCAGCAACTACTTTGAGCGACAGTCAGCAGTGTTATTCCAAGGGATCTTATGGAAGTCGCACCACTTCCCGGTATCTTTCTTTGTCTTTCTAGTGTCCCTCTTTGCTTGTGGCTTGGATTGATTATCCTGATACTGTCCATATTTTCTCTATCCTTTATTATGTGGGTTAGGGCCGCCCTTTCCTATCTTTTGCTGTGAGGGGTTCCCAGGCCCAAATTGCTGCGTCTTTTGTTTGAGCTTTTGCTAGATTTTGATAGGATATCGGTAGGCCGCGCCCAAGGAAGAGATGTCTAGAAATTCCATTTCGTTCTGGATGTATCTATGCATACCACCACGATACTTGAGCACCAAATGTCACTCTGAATCTTTGATACCTAGCTTGGTGTGCAAGGTGTGGAAGATAATTGTGAACTCTAGCACTGCTTGGTCTCTTTCTTGTCGTAGTGTGGTCCATTTGGTATACAAGTCATCATAAATTCCAACAGGGTAGTATTGTTCCTTAATAGCATCCTTGAAGGATTCCCAGGTGGCTATGACTGAAAATAACAAGGGTTCCTCTGTGTCCTTTTGTTCGCAGAAAGTTTCCCACCAATCTTTGACATGGGGAACGGCTTTGAGGAGTGCAAAAATATTATTTTCTCTATTCGAGAAGTTATGGATAGAAAAATACCCTTCTAGTAGATTCAACCACTTATCTATAGCATCTATGTCTATCTGACCTTCAAATATAGGAATGTCGAAGTTGATTTGTACCTTGAAGGGGGCGGCGCCTCCGCTCGAGGACGATGCGTTGCTTGTTGGTAGTCGCTGAAGGATTTGCGCAAAACTATCCATCATCTTGTTCCTCTATTGCATGAGGGATTCCTCAAGCAAAATTTTGAAAGAATCGTCTGTCCCATCATCTTTCCTTTCTCCTACCATGAGAGGTCACTTGGGAGTGCGAGAGCTTTTGTCCTGAAGAGAAACAAGCTCGAGACCCAATTCTTTGTACCCTGACCTTGTTGGGGACATGCATTAAGACGACAAGGAGCAGACCGCTCTGATACCACTGATATGGATTTTATGAGCAAAATGAAATGAATACAGATTATTATCAGATGCTTAACACAAAATAACAGTGTTACAGTAAAACTGGTTTTCTATTCAATAAGGAAATAAGATAAAACTGTAAAATGCAGCGGAAAACAAGCTTGCTGGAATGGTGGCGGATTATCTTTTGGAAGAGATGTGACGGCTGCGCTCATTCAGAACAAGATGGTTACAATGAGGCTCTGAAGGCCTTTTACAATAAACAAGAATGTTAAAAACCCTAGACATCCAAAAACCTAACCCTAGAAGATGAAGCGCCAAAAGTCATGTGGGCCCCGTTTGGGTAAGTTAGTACATCAACTTCCTGGGGTCGTAACTCTTGCATACGATCTTCGTTTGGGGCGTACAATAGCTCGTTGGAAAGATCTATTCAATGAATACAAAAAGGGTCAGCAAATCTCAAGTCCAAATTGTGATAATGGCATGCGCGCAGTAGTCATATTTTCCCGAGAATTCGACGCCGAAAAAACATCGTTCAGGGCCTCAAAATGGCTCCGGAAGTTCAGGACCCGAAAAACTGCTAAAATAGTATATTACCGAAATTTCCAAATAACTGTTTTGAGCCAGTTGGAAAGGTGGGTGGCCACCAATATCCACATGGATCAATCCTCCCTCCTTACGAAGCAATGGTCTCCATTGCGTTGAGTTCTCCCATCAGATGAGGAAATTTCTGCTGAATTTGGCCCGGGGTGATCCACTTGCCCTGGTGCAGGAGCTGCCTTGCTTTGACAACTTGATAAAATTGGATCCTTTGATGTAGAGTGCCCTTGATTTGTGTGTCTGAAATATGATCATAGGATTCCTGTTGCAGGCAGTCAGGGTTGAGCTCTATTGGTGTCAACTGCTCTGCTATCTCTGAGGTGTCTAATAATGGTGGGAAATATAGCCGAAGGAGAGCCACGTTGATGACTGGATGCAGACCAAGGAAGGGGGGAATGTTGATCTCAAAAGAATTGTCACCCACCACCTTGCTGATGGTGTACGACCCATAATGGAGTGGGTGAAGCTTCCGATGGGGCCCTGTAAGGCATTCTTTCTGCAAATGCAACCAAACTTTGTCACCCACCTGAAACTTATGTGGCACCCGATGTGTTACTTTTTCAGAATTTACTTCAATCTGATCTAGGATCTTAATTGAGAGAACAACATTTACAACATATCAATCATGGACACAATAATGCAAGCACACAAGAGACACAGAGTTTACTTGGGGAAAACCATAAAGGTGAAAAATGCCAATAACTTCCTCAGAGATAGATAGAGAATTGATACAACCCAAGCATAAGAGATAGACATCTCCTAGCAACAACTTCTCCTCCTCCACAAGTGCGCCTTTCTCCCGAGAGTGTGAGAGAGAATAGAATGATGAAATAGAGTGCCTCCCGCACTCTATTTATACTTGACTTGACTTGCCTAATAACCTTTACTAGGTTGGCCTTAACTTAACCACATAACATAATGCTGACTGGGCCGACACCCAATAGGGTGGTCTAATAACCCTTTGACGCCCATGGCCGACCCCCAATAGGGTCATCTAATAACCCTTCGACCCACATGACTTATACAGGGCCGACCCCAACAAAGTGGTCTAATAACCCATCAAGTATAAGTTACGACACTTACAATATAAATGACGACACTTCCGTATAGAGGAATAATAACATCTCTATAGGAATACAATATACATATATGAAATACATTCTAAAGTTACATATACATCAACACTCCCTCTTAACTAGGAAGGTATTTATCAACACAGTTCTTCTAGAACAAGTCTTCTTCTCTGTATCATCGTCACTAGATAATTGTTATCGTCATTGCTGCTGCTATCTCTATCAATCTCTGAATCTACACGTCATAGGAATTTTTACAGAGCCAGTTCTTTTTCATACTGGATGTAGGCCCACCACCTACAGGTCTTCATCATCACTGGCCATACTGTGGAATCCTTAGGACTTATTACGTGAGTCACAAAACTTCGAAAGAGCATCCCAGGATGTTACCGGTACACAACTCCGACTTGTAGGATCTCCCAGAGCGCTATTACATGTGACCCCACCACAAAACCTCGAAATAGCATCACCGAATGTTATGGGTACACAACTCCAACCTGTAGGATCCCCTAGGGCACAAATTAAACTTGGTCACCACAAAACCTCGCAAGAGCATCCCAGGATGTTACGGGCACACAACTTCGACCTGTAGGATCTCCCAGGGCACAAATTATATGTGGTCATGGCAAAACCTCGAAAGAGCATCCCAAGATGTTATGGGTATACAACTTCGACCTGAAGGATCTCCCAGGGCACAAATTACATGCCATAGGACAAAACCTCGCAAGAGCATACCAGGATGTTACGGGTACACAACTCTAACCTGAAGGAACTCCCAAGGCACAAATTGCATGTCCTCCCAGAGTAATGTCTCGAAAGAGCATCCCATGCTGTTACAGGTACACAACTCTGACCTATAGGATCTCCCAGACATGCTCATCTGCACAACCTGATGCACGGCCACAAAGTATCATCCTAATACTCACCATACATCATCCTGATGTACACATGGTCATCTTGATCATCATCACTGCATCGTACTGATGCATGTCATTTGGAGCAACATCCTGAAGCTCGTCCTCCATGATCATCCTGATCATATAATGCATCCACCTGATGCATACACAGTATCTGCCTGATACATATCATCATACATGGTCTACCTGATCATACCTGATACATATCAACATACATGATCTACCTGATCATACAATGTATCCACCTGATACAAATACAGATACATGGTCCAAGCATCCAACATGATGCGTACATACATAAATGATCCAACTGATCATATCCAACATCCAACATGATGCGTACATACATAAATGATCCAACTGATCATATCCAACATCCAACATGATGCGTACATACATAAATGATCCAACTGATCATATCGAGCATCCAACATGATGCGTACATACATAAATGATCCAACTTGATCATAACAAGCATCCAACATGATGCATATACATATACAGAGCAATAACTGGAGCATCGTCTTGATGCTCATCATCCATGATCCTCTTGATCATCATAACATCGTCCTCTTCAGATCATCTCATCGTCCACGAAGCATAGCCCAGATGCACATCATTCAACACTTACACCATCGACATGGGAGAACACATCTACCACCATTGGGGGAAGGCTCCAGCCCTTACTTTTTCACCATGGGAGAACACATCTACCACCATGTGAAAAATGGCTTCAACCCTTACATCTACAACATGGGAGAACACATCTAACACCATGTCAGAATGGCTCAGCAATTACATCACGACCGTGGGAGAACACATCAACCATGTCAGAAGAGCTCATGTGCATCTGCATCTTCTGGACTCATCACTTCCCTTTGGAACGAACCTCGATCTGAAGTGCACCAAGCCTCTCTCTGAAGTACTCAAACTGCACTCTGGCCAACGGCTTGGTCAATACAATTGAAACCTGCTCATCCGTTGCAACATACTCTACTTCGGCTGTAATCAGTGCTACTTAGGACTGCTTCCTTCTAAACCAAGAGATCAAACCTGATCCCATACTGAAGCAGCACCCAAAAGTGCTCTTCCTATCTACAGCGCTGCCTGTCCAATATGAATCAACATAACCCTGTAGGTTAAAATTTTGATTCGCATCATCCTTGAGCCCATAATAAACTGTACCCTTCAGGTACCTCAGAATATGCTTTACATCAACTAGGTGAACACTCCTCGGATCTGTCAGGAACTGGCTCAATGTGTTCACCGCAAAGCAAATATCTGGTCTCGTGTTCGTCAAGTACATCAAGGACCCAGTCATCTGACGATACATAGTGATATCAATCGACTCAGATGAAGCATCACACAGAAGCTTCAGGTTTGATGCCATAGGTGTGGCCATGGCCTTGCTGTACATCATCCCGAACCTCTTCAGGATCTCTACTGCATACTTCCCTTGTCCAAGGAAGATTCCATCTGCACTTTGCCACACCTCCATACCTAGAAAATAGTGCATCATCCACAAGTTCTTCATCTCAAGCTCGGCAGCAAGATTCCGCTGCATGTCGGCAATCAATCTATCTTGACTTGTAATAAACAGGTCATCCATATACAAAAGTAGTATCACTGGATTTCCTTCCTCAACCTTGTAGTAAAGGTTGGAATCCGCTTTACTCTTGGTAAAGCCCAAACTGGATAGAAAGCTGTCTATTCTACCATACCAAGTTTTGCACATATATGACTCCTTGTCATGTGTCTCAGAACCAAGTGACTGCTCCACATACACTTCTTCTTATCTACAGCATATCAATCATGGACGCAATAATGCAAGCACACAAGAGACACATAGTTTACTTAGGGAAAACCATAAAGGTGAAAAACCCCAATAAATTCCTCAGTGATAGATAGAACAATGATACAACCCAAGCATAAGAGAAAGACATCTCCTAGTAGCAGCTTCTCCTCCTCCACAAGTGTGCCACTCTCCCTAGAGTGTGAGAGAGAATAGAATGATGAAATAGAGTGCCTCCCGTACTCTATTTATACTTGACTTGACTTGCCTAATAACCTTTACCAGGTCGACCTTAACTTAACCACATAACATAATGCTGACTGGGCCAACACCCAATAGGGTGGTCTAATAACCCTTTGACCCACATGGACGAACCCCAATAGGGTGGTCTAATAACGCTTCGACCCACATGACTTATACAGGGTCGACCCCAACAAGGTGGTCTAATAACCCATCAAGTATAAGTTACGACACTTACAATATAAATGACGACACTTCCGTATAGAGGAATAATAATATCTCTATAGGAATACAAACACTTCCGTATAGAGGAATAATACCATCTCTATAGGAGTACAATATACATATATGAAATACATTCTGAAGTTACATATGCATCAACACAACCTAATTCTAGGAACATGAGTATATACATTTTTAAACAATAAAATATGCAAGGAATGATAATTGAAATACTTATCTTTGTTTGTTTGTTGGGTTGACTCCCTCTAGGTCTTTGCTTCTTTTCTGAAACTCCATTCTGATGTGGATTGTGAGAAGTGGTCAAATCCCTCTGAATATCTGCATCCTTGCAGAAACTACCGAAGTGTACTCCTTCTTGATCTTTACTTCCTTGCAGTAACAACTGGAGCGTGCTCTCTCTTGATCTTTGCTTTCTTGCAGGAACAACTGGAGTGTGCTCCCTCTTGATCTCTACTTCCTTGCAAGAACAAGTGGAGTGTGCTCCCTCTTGATCTTTGCTTCCTGGATTACCTGTCCTTGAACTTATATCCATCACACATTCATTAGTATAATCTTAATACGATCAAAACACAATAATCTTAAACATGTATAGTCATGATCATTTCAAACACGGATAATAAACATTAGTATTCAAGGTTTCAGGGAAGTCTTCTTTTACTCATGCATATTCTTATTTGATCATAGGACTCTTCTGGTTAGTTAAATCATCAATCAAGATAAGAGACATAAAATGCATAAACCATTGATTACTTACATTTCTAACTTTATGAATAAACATAACCAATCATACCAAGTATACTTATATAAGGGATCCTAACACAAGGAAGGATTCTAATTGATATAGGAAAAACATACCTGGATTGGTATGTTAACTAGTTGTGTCTAACATACCAACATGATGTCTTCTTGTTCTCTTCAATGACTTGTGCTAGTAACCTGCATATTGCATAGGTTAACCATTATAGAACCAAGTTATTCATACCTCGCAAATAGATCTTCTAAGTGATTCATGACAATGGATGAGTCTTTGTCCTCATGTCATCATGATCATATGTTCTTGAACTAGAACATGATTTTTCCTTATTGGTGTACCTTTCATGTTAGCGGACAACATAAATCTCATACAACACCATAATGCATTAGTACAATCATAAGTGTCAACACCCTAATCAATGAATATCTTCTATCATGCATTCATAATTTTATTAAGGTGATACGACAAGTCTAAATTTAATCAAGATTGTACTAACCGTAATAACATGAAGACAAACATACCATAAACTTAATCATGAACAAATCTCGAAACATACCTCGATAAGTCATACCTGTCGATATTGCTTGTAATCTTCTTATGTAAGGCCTTAGCCTCATCTTCCTCTGAAACAGGAACTTCACTTATGCAGGTGACCAATCCATTCTCTTCTAGGATTAACCCAATCCATTTGATTTACAGGAAATGGATCTGGAGCTAGATTAGGGTTTGTCAGGGAAACCCTAAAAATTCAAACTTTGAATTTCAAACTTCTTAAAAGATAGAAAGATGTGCCTTGATGAGCTGACCAACTTGGTATACTCATAATTTGAAAACTGCAAAGTTTCACCCCTCAAATTTTCCTTTGAAACTTTCAGAATCACTAGACATGACCTTGAACTAGGGTTTGATAAAGCCCACCCTTCTTCCCAATCAAAAGGTTTGATCCAAAGCTCTAAGAATCTAGTTTTCTGAGGAGCGTCCAGACATTGTCACAGATTTCAAAAATTCCCATTTTTGCAGAAGCCCTAATTTTCCACTTTTTTGATCAAAGTCCCAAACTAGGGTCTGAGCAAGCTCGGCCTTCTGCCCAACCAAAAATTCTGATCTAGATCTCTAAATTTCTATTTTGATGACTAACATTCAGCCGTAGTCTCCGATTACAAAAATTCCAACTTTCTTTGAAACCCTAAATTCCGAAAGCCATAAATGAAGGTGCTAAAAAATAATTCTGTTTTGACAGAAATATGTACCTGATTTTTTTTATTTTTTATTTTTATTTTTATTTTATTTTTTATTTTATTTTTATCTTATTTTATTTTTTATTTTTATTTTTATTTTTTTTATTTTTATTTTTTTTATTTTTATTTTTTTTAATTTTTAATTTAATTTTTTAATTTATTTATTTTTTATTTGGCGTAACTCCAAACTTTTCGATCCACAAGGTCTGAAAAATGTTCCTATGATAGCTCGACCTGTCATCTTTCCAAACCCACAGGTCTGACCTCAAATGGATTCTATGAGAGAGAGTTATGCCAAGTGTCGCAACGTGACCTGTTTATGGGATAAAACAGGAGAGCGAACTTGTACAGCGTGCCACATGTCACTGGTTCAGTTTCGACCTCTGAAAACGTTACCTGAGAAAGTACAGTCCATGCACTACCTGTCACTTTTTACGAAATGTTATTTGGAGCTTCCTAGCCCAGGTTATGACCTTTTTTCCAAGGTCACCTGTTAATGACTTAGATTAAGAAGAGGCAAAGACCCTATATTGTACAGATCATAAAACACAAAGTACAACGAATTAGAAGTTTTCCTTTGGATACAAGGTACATGGGGATCTGATCTTCGACCTATAGAAGTTTCTGATCTGAAAAATTCTCCAAAATGGATTTATGGCAAAAGTTCTATGATGACTGGTTTTTGCTATATCAATCCCAAGCATCGCAAGTGCAACAAGTGTCATACATGCCATACCATGCCTTCTTTCAGGCTAGCTCTGATACCATGTTAATTTTTCAGAATTTAATTCAATCTAATCTAGGATCTTAACCGAGAGAACAACATGTACAACATATCTACAGCATATCAATCATGGACACAATAATGCAAGCACACAAGAGACACAGAGTTTATTTGGGGAAAACCATAAAGGTGAAAAACCCCAATAACTTCCTCAGAGATAGATAGAGCAATGATACAGCCCAAGCATAAGAGATAGACATCTCCTAGAAGCAGCTTCTCCTCCTCCACAAGTGTGCCACTCTCCCGAGAGTGTGATAGAGAATAGAATGATGAAATAGAGTGCCTCCCGCACTCTATTTATACTTGACTTGACTAGCCTAATAACCTTTACTAGGTCGGCCTTAACTTAACCACATAACATAACGCTGACTAGGACGACACCCAATAGGGTGGTCTAATAACCCTTTGAACCACATGGCCGACCCCCAATAGGGTGGTCTAATAACCCTTCTAACCACATGACTTATACAGGGCCGACCCCAACAAGGTGGTCTAATAACCCATCAAGTATAAGTTATGAAACTTACAATATAAGTGACAACACTTCTGTATAGAGGAATAATATCATCTCTATAGGAATACAATATACATATATGAAATACATTCCGAATTTACATATACATCAACATTGATCATGGCGTTGCTTGTACTTGGCATTAGACTTCTGTAGAATATCCTGAACCTGTTGGAGGATATGTTGGATCCATTCAATGAACCAGGTGGCTTTGTCAGCTTCTGGGGATGAGTCGGCTCAGGTGGTTGCCAGGGGAAGTGAAACATCCTTGGGGCCCAATGGTTGGAATCCCAACCCCACCTGAAAGGGGTTGTAGCTAGTTGAACTGTGCAGGGCTCGGTTGTAGCTATGCTGGACATAGGGAAGACTCTCATCCCATGTGTGGGGGTGTGTTGAATTGTACATGCGCAAGATATGTACGACCATCCGGTTGATGACCTCAGTTTGGCCATCTATCTGGGGGTGGAAGGCAGTGGATTTGGTGAGCTTGGTATCCAGCAGTGACCAGAGGCTCAACTAGAATGAGCTGAGGAACCGATTGCCACGGTCTCAGATAATGGTCTGAGGGATCCAAAAATGTACCCGGACTCGTTCAAATAAGAGCTTGGCAGTGGCTTCTGCTGTGATGTTCTTCTTTAGGCGGCTAGCATTTCCATCTTGGAAAAGCGATCAACAACCACAAAAACACAGTCGTTCCCCCTCTTGCTGGAAGGGAGGCCCGACATGTAGTCCATTGAGATGGATTCCCACGGCCTGTCAGGGGTAGGAAGAGGGGTGTACAGGCCCTGTTTCTTAGTGGTCGATTTCGTAATAGCACAAGCGGTGCAGGACCTGATATACTTGTCGACATCCTGTCGAAGTTTCAGCCAGTAGAAATGTTTCTACAGCACTGCCACTATCTTTTCGACACCAAAGTGTCCTGCCACCCGATTGTAGTGAGCTTCCCAAATCAGCTTCATGCGCTCGCTTGATGGAATGCAGAGATGGCCCAGATGGCATAACAACCCATCCTGAAGATGGAAATTAGCGACCACTGAGTTGGTGCCCAACATTTGGTAGGTGGTGGAGAAATCAAGGTCTGTCTCATAGAGGTGGTGCCATCCATATGTCTCATGGCCGTAAGAGTCTAGCATTGTGGTGAGTTCCATGACTGGAGGTCGACTGAGGTAGTCAACAACTCGGTTGGTAATCCCTGTTTTATATTTGATGTTGAGGTGGAACTGCTGTAAGTATGTTGACCACTTTTGATGGCGGTCATTCTGCAACTTTCCTTGGGTCTGCATGAACTGTAGTGGCTTGTGATTAGTGTGGATGACTGTCTCCTTCCCAAGAATGTAATATCTCCACTGGCGGAAGGCTTGCACAATGGAGTACGTTTCTTTGTCATAAGTAGGGTACTTATGGACAACATCTAATAGTGTCTCACTATGATATGCCACGGGGTGGTTGTGTTGAGTGAGAACGACGCCCACAGCATAATTTGAAGCATTCGTCTCGTTCTCAAAGGGATGTTGCAGGTCCGGTAATGAGAGTACCGGTGATGAGCACAAACACTTCTTCAAGTAATCGAAGGCTTGTTTTTGGGGCAAGCCCCACACAAATTTTTCCTTACCGCCACCCCTAGTTACTTGGCTGAGGGCCCATGTGATATGATAGAATCCTAGCATGAACCGGTGATAGAAATTGGCGAGGCCCAAGAAGCTTCGAAGTTCAGTGAGTGTGGTTGGGGATGGCTAGTCACGAATGACCTGGATCTTGGCTGGATCCACATGCAAACCATGTCGATCAACATGTAGCCTAAGTAATGGACCCTATCCATGCCGAAGGAGCATTTTTACAAGTTTGCATATAGTTTGTGTTGCCGCAGGGTGTGCAGAACCTATTGAATATGCTGCAAGTGTTCCATCCAAGTCTTGCTGTAGATGAGGATGTCATCCAAATACACCATTACAAAAGTATTGGATAAAGGTCATAGGATATCATCCATCATCCTCATAAAAGTTACTGGAGCATTTGTCAAACCAAAGGGCATGACCAGCCATTCAAAAAGACCTTCTTTTGACTTGAAGGCAGTCTTCCATACATCTGTCTGTTCTGTTGGGACCTAATGGTAGCCAGACTTTAGATCAATCTTACTGAAGTATTTTCCCCCCGTGAGCTGATCAAGGAGGTTGTCGATTCAGGGAATTGGGTCTGGTTACGGACTGTGATTTTATTCAGGGCACGGTAATCAATGCAGAGTCTCCAGGTCCCATCTTTCTTCTGCACCAGCACGATTGGGCTCCCACAAGGTGATGAGCTGAGACGAATGTGCCACTTGTGGAGCAATTCTTGGATCTGCCTCTTGATCTCCTCGTTTTCCAATAGAGAGCGGTGATGGATGGGCCCATTGGGTAGTGGTGCGCCTGGGGTTAGATCGATGGGATGCTTGACTTGGCAGTGCAGAGGTACCTCGGTAGGAGAGGAGAAGATATCTGAGTCTTCTTCCACCACCTTATCCACTTGCTTCTGTTGTGTGGAGAGATTGGTCGTGGAGGCCCTGGATGTGGCTACAATCTTTCTCTCACTCTGAGAGTGAATCACGAAGAAGACAAATTTCCTGGTCTGAGAGATGACCTTTCTGCATTGCTTGGAAGAGATCAAGGAAATAGCACAAGGAGGGACTGCCTCAGGTATCCTGTATAATTTCCTATTCAAAGAAATAATAACACTACAAGACCTAGACTCATATACAGGATGACGTTTCCATAAATAAGGTTGGCCCAAAAGAACATCTGAAATTTTGAGAGGAGAAACATCACACAATACCTCGTCCTTGAAGGGCTTGATTCCGTACTACAATCGGCACTGTTGGCTGACACGAAGATTGCTTCCTTTGCGGAGCGATCCAATGGTGTAGGGTTGTGGGTGCGGCATTGTCGGAAGGGCCAAGCGCTTGATGACCTCTGTTGAGATGAGGTTCTTTTGGCTACTGCTATCAATGATGAAGTGCAGCAGGGTGCCTTTTACCGACATCTGTGAATGGAAGAGGCGTTCTCCTTCTTTTGGCTCGTCTGGTTCATCACGCTGGATCTTGGTGGTAGCAATGGTGGCACTGGGTTCCGCATCAATGATTTGTATTCCCCTTTCTGGTTCAGACTCATAGTCAGAATCCGCATTTGATTCAGATGATTTCACTTCGGCCACCAATGACTGCTTTGAGTGACAGTTAGCAGTGCTATGCCAAGGGCTCTTATGGAAGTCGCACCACTTCCCCGGTATCTTTCTTTGTCTTTCCGGTGTCCCTCTTTTCTTGAGGCTTGGATTGGTTGTCCTGATATTGTCCATCTTTGCTCTGTCCTTTATTATGTGGGTTAGGGGCGCCGTTTCCTATCTTTTGCTGTGAGGGGTTCCCAGGCCCAAATTGCCGCGTCTTTTGTTTGAGCTTCTACTCGATTTTGACGGCATATCGGTAGGCCGTGCCCAAGGAAGAGATGTCCAAAAATTCTATTTCGGTCTGGATGTATCTATGCATACCACCGTGATACTTGAGCACCAGATGTCACTCTGAATCTTTGATACCCATCTTGGTGCGTAAGGTGTGGAAGATCTTTGTGAACTCTGGCACTGCTTGGTCTCTTTCTTGTCGCAGTGTGGTCCATTTGGTATACAAGTCATCATAAATTCCAACAGGGTAGTATTGTTCCTTAATAGCATCCTTGAAGGATTCCCAGGTGTCTGTGACTGAAAATAATGAGGGTTCCTCTTTGTCCTTTTGTTCACAAAAAGTTTCCCATGAATCTTTGACATGGGGAATGGCTTTGAGGAGTGCAAAAGTAATCTTTTCTCTATTCGAGAAGTTATGGATAGGAAAATACCCTTCTAGTATATTCAACCACTTATCTACAGCATCTGCGTCTATATAACCGTCAACTATAGGAATGTCGAAGTTGATTTGTACCTTGAAGGGGGCGGTGCTTCCGCTCGAGGAAGATGCGTCGCTTGTTGGTAGTCGCTGATGGATTTGCGCGAAACTATCCATCATCTCGTTCCTCTATTGCGTGAGAGATTCCTCAAGAAACATTTTGAAAGGATCTCCTGTCCCTTCATGTTTCTTTTCTCCTGCGATGAGAGGTCGCTTGGGCATGTGAGATCTTTTGTCCTCAAGAGAAACAAGCTTGAGACCCAATTCTTTGTACCTTGACCTCGTTGGGGACATGCATTAAGACGACAAGGAGTAGACTGCTTTGATACCACTGATCCAGATTTAATGAGCAGAACGAAATAAATACAGATTATTATTAGATTCTTAACACAAAATAATAGAGTTATAGTAAAAATGGTTTTCTATTCAATAAGGAAATAAGCTAAAACTGTAAAATGCAGCGGAAAACAAGCTTGCTGGAATGGTGGCGGCTTATCTCTAGGAAGAGATGTGATGGCTGCGCTCATTCAGAACAAGATGGTTACAATGGGGCTCTGAAGGCCTTTTACAATAAATAGGAATTTCAAAAACCCTAGGCATCCAAAAACCTAACCCTAGGAGACGAAGCACCAAAAGTCATGTGGGCCCCGTTTGGGTAAGTTAGTACATCAACTTCCCGGGGTCGTAACTCTTGCATACGATCTCGGTTTAGGGCATACAATAGCTTGTTGGAAATATCTATTCAATGACTACAAAAAGGGTCAACAAATCTCGATTCCGACACACGGAAATGGTAGGCGCACAATACCCATATTTGCTCGAGAATTCGACGCCGAAAAAACGTTGTTAGGGCCTCAAGATTACTTCGGAAGTTCAGGACCCAAAAAACTGCTAAAAATAGTATATTACCAAAATTGCCAAAAAACTGTTGTGAGCCAGTTGGAAAGGTGGGTGGCCACCGATATCCACCTGGATCAGTACTTGGACATTTTTTCTCTCAACTCATTCAAATTTCTGGATCTTCTAGTAGACATGTGTTGGGTGGCATTCATATCATACTTTGGATCACTAGAACTTTCAGTTGACTGAACATAAGGAGAGGGGTTCGTCAATTTAGGATGAGACATAGTTATTTTGGCTTCCAAAATCTTCAAAAATTAGCATAGGGAATTGTTCCTACGTGTCTTTTCTATATCAACTATTGGATTTTTTTACTACAGTAGGGGGTATTAGACCATCAACATTGGGTAATCTATCATTAGTGTAATGGGTGAGTGTGACACATTGAGGATTCTCCTTCAACCCTTGAAATTTTGAACAACCACAAACCATTGGGGTGTCATAAAAGAGATCCAACTCATGATGAATTATCGATGATGAACTAGGATTGCGGCTATAAGATGGCATGTTACAATTGGTGGGGTAAAGCGACTTCCCATTTTCATCTATGAACTGCTTGTGGTATTTTTCTCTTGATAAGAGCTTACGACATTTTGAATTTGGTGGAATATCTTGTGCATCTGAACTCGAACCTAAATCAGGATCTTGCAATATAGAATAAATTGATATTTAGATTCACACGGATAAGTAACATAAATTAAAATAAATAGTCAAAATATGAATAAAACCTGAACTTACTAGAGATGGAAAGGGAGAACTTGTTGAGCTTTGAAAAAAATGGAAGGAGATGGAAACTAAAGAATTGGCTATTTGATGCTATAACCTTTTCTCCTTGCATTTGAGCCAAATCAACAATTAGTGTATGTCTCTACAGTCCTAAAATATTTTTAAGAACTATATCACAATCTAACTTCCAATATAGTTTGGAAACCATTTTGTAAGAGTAAGGTGAGTTTAAGCAACATATATATACTATGAAATATTGTAATTGGTGTGATTGAATACTAAAAGAACACTTGAGATGAGTATATAATTTTAATATGACACATCAAAGCACATGATTTTCAAATTACACCGGTGCGTTTAATCAAATAAACACACACACCGATTTGTTCATATCTCTTTGGCACACCAGTGCATCCTAACTACAAATGCACCGAACACGAACATCCACAAAAGCCCCCGCAGAAGAAAATATCCGCTACATTTGATAGTGGATATTTATCGATGCATTTTATGAAATAATTCATCCTGGTGCATCATCTAAATATATATGCACCGATGCATTCATATTCATCATGCACCATAGAACTATTTACTAAATACTTACTGATGTGCTTGATTTATATACACACTGGTGTGTTCGAATAACAAGTGCATCGAAATGCCAAAAATTAGAAAATAAAAAAATCGCACAAGTTAATTTTTCCCTAAAATGAAAAAAGGCCAACAATTTTAATTTCAAAAACTAATTATTAAAGGTGTTTAAAATAAAAAAACCTAAACATTAATTCATTCTTTTGCCAAAATTTGGAGGGAAGAGTTTTGGAAGAGAGACTTACGTGGAAGGAGTTTAGAGAAACCAAATTATTCCAAGGATTGAAATTTGTTTGGTATGGTGAATCAAACAAAACCTTGCATATTAGAAATTTCAAGTATGTAAAATATTACTATAGATATTATTATCCTATTTAGATTTTAACTAGATTTAGAAAAAAAAAAATCATAGTTACCTTCAATGTTGCAACCCTTATTTTCTAGCTCCTTGTTTTCGTTTTACGTGGCTGCAAAATTTTACATTAGGGTTTAAATTCCTCTATTTTCACACAATTACGATTTTTCCTTTTAGGGATTTGAGATTTGACGAGTTTGTGATTATATGAAGAAAGCATAAGGTGAGATGGGGCCACCTTTTGGGTTGAATCCATAACCATGTCGGCCCTGTCAAGTTTTTTTTTGTTTTTTTATTTTTCAATAAAAATGTGTGCGTCATTTTCAGTGTGTTTATATATACATAACACACCTGTGCGTTTTTGTTAATAGAACACCTAAGGTGACATGCGTGACCATATATTTTATTTAAAAAAAAGAAGAAAATCATTTCTCGGTTCTCGGTGTGACAGTCTCGCATTAACACCCAGGTGCGTTTATCATATTAATGCACCGGTAATGGAAGGAACACAACTTTTTTATTATCCCGAAATGCTAAATAATTTCTGTCATTTACGGTGCCCATGTATCTATATAACGCACTGGTGCGTTGTGATACAAAATGCACCAGGTCGTTTTATGTATTTAAGTGCACCGATATCAGACATATTTTCTATTTTCAAGTCTGTAATTTATTTGTGGAATGTATTAATAGCTTCTTTATTTAATTGTTTTGATTGTTTCTTTATAGTAAATTCATGGTATGAGTTCAATGAACACGAATTTTAGTCAACATGATGGGAGCACATCTAGAATTACGAAGAATGCAAGTGATTTTTAATTTTTTCATTTAAATTAATTTGTTTGAATTATTTGTAAATTTAACTAATATGTATTGGTTAATGGGTGACATGCAGAGCAAAAAAAAGGAAACTTGATAAGATGCTTACCAATCTAAGTCCAGAAGAGCGTAAAACATTGATGGAAAAGTTGTAGAGGGATGAATCAAGTGAATAAAAAATAAGTCAATATGAATTATTTCTTCCAATTTAAGTAATATTGTACTTAAGAATATTCACTAATATGTTTCAAATAATCTAATTCACATATGTTGAATTTTATGCAGGGACTAACAGCAACAAAAATGACTGGAATCATAAGAAAAAGAAAATTATGGAAGATGCAAATGATGATAGATTAGTCCTTAACACATCTAGAGTAGTGTTGGAAGTTAATAGAAGGGGAAAGACTTTTATAATACTATGAGGCATATAGTGGAAAGAAATTATAGATATGCTTTTCACTTACACTACATAAATCAATTAAATGATTCGAAGAATTAGGTAATATGTAAGCTACAAGAGGCATTTCTAGAGAAATAGTCAACGTCGATACATGTCAGACTTGTAATATAAAAAACATACAACAAAAAAAATTATTCATTCAAAAAATAAGATTCATAAACATGTTTATGTATAATATGTATCTATAACTACTACAAAGTGTCATTCCTTTAATAATTTTAATTATGCTATATTTATTTTTCATATCAACAGAAAAATAGTTTAATGTCATTTTACATTTCCATGAAGATTATGAAAATCCCAAGGGACGGATGAGTTGATATGTGCAATGTGCCAGTAGGGATGTCCAAAAAAGTGTACAAGGACATGGTCAAGGAAATGGACATAATTGCATCGCAATGGAGCCATCTCAACAACAACGTTCTTTAAATGTATGAAATCATTGATTTTTTGGATTATGTACATCTCATTAGTTAATTCAACATTAAATATTATTTTTCAATTGTTTTGTTGCAGAAAAGAAAACAAAATGGAACCCATTCAACACACAAGACATGATGACAAGGAAAAAAGGAGTTGATAGCAAAGTTTGTGAGTATTTGTGATGTCCTTATAAGAAATTAATATTTCATAATGGTTGTGATCTTTATATTTAATTTTTTGGGTTTTCACTGGCCATCCTTGGATGTCTTGAAACATGTGTTAACACACAAAGAGAATCCATTAGAAGAATTGATTGACATTGGGTTAATCAAGGGCTGTGAGTGTGAGATTTTGTGAGATTCTCATAGATATATACAGACAAAGATAAAATTCACACTAAGTCTGATAGAGATCAAAATAATTGAGCAAGAAAAATATAGGAGAAAAAAAACTGTGTTATAACACAAGAGAATGAAGAATAATTAGAAAATATTCCATTACCTCTATTATTCAGAAAAATGTGTACATAAATAATACATCTCCAAAGGAAAAATTCATGAGCTCAAACAGGCAGTTGGAATCCACACAAGTGTCGTTCTTAGTTTGCATTGGAACCATCTCTTGATAAGGTCCAGTGGCCACCGATGATGAATGTATAGTCAACTAAGGTGGATTGGCGCTTGAATGAGTCATTAGGGATATAAATAAGGGGATGAGACTCCAAAGTGGTGCAATACTGACTTGTAGTGGTCAAAATAGGTGCTCCTACACTCAGTAGCAGTGAAACTAGGTGTAACAGTCAGTTAACTGAGTAATCAAGGGGACAAGGTGCCCTAAATCATGGAATTGACTGTACTGACTCCTAAAATCATGCATGAGAGTGCATTTAGAATTTAGTGATGTAGCCAAGGTGCTATGAGTGGATAAGAGGGATAATGATGACCGAATTTAAGCTCTAAAGGGCCTAAATTAAGGACTAGGTGCTAGGAGACTCACCTACCACTGCATGGAATGCATGCAAAGCATGCAAAACCAAGATGAGATGGTTAGAATATTCCAATAGTGAATATATGTTGGCGTATCAAAAATTAATTGTGGAATTTGTAAGTATCTATGTTGTTTTACTTCTCTCATTTTATAATTAATAGAACAAAAAAAATCATTTATACTAAATCTATGATTTATGATGAGGTATAAAACTTGTAGGAAACAAAGTACGGAGTGGAGAAAACAAAAGAATTGTTGATAGAAGGCATGAGATTTGGTTTTGAAAGAATGAGTATAATTCATGACTCAATTCTTTCTATGGTACATTGCTTTTCAATTTACATTCATGTATATTATATACTTTATTTTTCATTATTCCCAACAATGTAGATACACTCAGTACAAATTATTTTTATGTTTGCAGATGGAAGCTAAAGAAGAGGAAAACAATCAAGCCATCAACAAAACATTCGGTCAAATCACCCAATTGATGCAAGTGGATTGAGCATTGATAATGGTTCCAACGAAGAATGATGATCCATATTTATTTTTGATGCTAATGCAAGTTGATATATATTTTGAAATCATTGTATGTGAAAATCAGACATTTTGTATAATGTACTGGACATAGTGTTTGAATTGAAAGACAGTGGGTTACCAATAACTATAACAATTACATACATATTGAAATTTTGATTATCGGTGCGTCTCTATGTTGTCCTATTTTGTATGACAAAGGACCTACTATTGAAATATAATAAAATAAACCTTTTTATTCTATTGTATTCTCCAATATTATTGTCAAATGTTACATGTGAAATGGTACATTGGTAATTAAATGTATGGATGATTAAATATTACAATAGATGCTAGATACAATAAATTAATCCAACAAACACAATAATTAAAATAAAAATGAATATTACTATAACAATATTTCAATTCCTGATAAATAATGGAGTTAAAAAAATAAAAAGTTTTAATACAGATATTTCACTGTAATGTCAGTAGTCACTATTCAAAGAATCATTTTTGGTTTTTTAGGTGATATAAGTCGCACCAGTGCGATTGTATGAATTATACACACACGTGCGTGTATATAAATCCCCTGGTACTCCAATGTAAATTACATGCACCGTTAAATTTAAAAAATAAAAATTTCCACTTTATTACATGCACCTTTAAATTTAAAAAATAAAAAATTTCCACTTCTTAGTCTCATTTACTGGTGCATTCTTGTTATTTAATCGCATTGATGCTTTTTAATTGTTTGTACGCATCGTATTTTTTAAGATATTTTACGCATCGGTATTTTTTGCAATTAACTGCATTGGTGCGTTTACGTTGTTTAAATGCACCGCGATATTTTAATAGTTTGCATGCACCGGTGTGTATTATGATGAAAGGCATCTAGCACTAATATAAATATTCTACACCATTGAAGTGTAAAAATATTGAGATATTCCGGTGCGCATGACGTAAAATATCCACTCGGTGCATTTATGTTGTTCATAAGCACCGATGCATATAATCTACATGTAAGCATTGGTGCATCGTAGAAATTTAGTGCTTTTTGGTGCGTGATCTAATTGAGTGCACCAGTGCAGATTGTTTATATCTTTCAGCATCGGTGCATTTGTGTTATATCTGCACCAGTCTGTTGTTTTTTAGAAAAGTGCACCAGTTAAAAAACATCCGCTAAAACCTCTAGCTGCTGGGATTTTTTGTTATAATATATATCCATAATAATATCCATTAAAACATCCGCTACCATTGGAGGAGGTTGTAGAAGATGTTTTTCTGACAATTTTCTCCAATCTTGTAACACTAAAACCTACACTAGAGAGGATTTTCCTTGTAGTGACACACACACTCTCTTTCATTTAAAGGTGCAAGCTCAGTGCTCTTAATTCTCTCTACCCATTACTTGCATTTATTCTAGAGTCAGACAAGAGGAATAATAACTTGATCTACATCCATGAGTAATTAATTGAATATAAATTCAGTTACTTGTGTGAGGTTCATTATAGTAAATTATTATAGGAGTGAGAATGTATGATTATACACACCCACTCACTCGCCCCCACAAACAAACACACCTACACACTATCATTTAAAGGTGAAAACCCATTTCCCTTAATTATGTTTGGCCATTGTTTGCATTTATTCTAGCATTAGATAAGAGTGATAACATCTTTCTTTTCCCATCACAACATCCACGAGACATTAATTGAATATAAATTCAATTATTTGCTTGCAAATCACTATAGAAAATTAGTATAATTCATAGGTGGGATATTGTATGGTTGTAGATGATTGAAATGCTTGTAGTTGTGCAATTATACAATAATTAAACAAGTATATGAGTTTATGCCCATATGTAGCATACAATTACACAACATTGAATCCACCACTTTTATACCAACAATGGAGTAAATGAATTACAATGCTTTCCCATGTTATGTTCTTGTGAATGCATAGTACTAAGGTAGTAGACCAACCTATGATTGAGCTATTGAAGGATTATGATGTAGATTAAGGAATGAAGAAAACCAACAAACATAGCAAAGGAAAAATAGTTGTGGGTATATACTAGCTATGTAGTTAAGGGGAATTTGAGTTGTATATTATGGTTGTCATAGTGAACAAGCACAAAATTAAATCCAACAATGAAACCAAATCAATTAAATCCAACCATGAAACCAAATCAATCTCAGGGTTTTGATAATTGGTTAGATAAGTGAACTGGTGTCGAAATTAATTAGCACCAAAAAATAAGAAATTAATCAAATCAATATGATCACATAAGCATTAATTACACTATAAAAAACATATTTTACCATAGAAACCCAAATGTAAAAACCAACAATAGATGGCTTATATTTATGCATAGGAATTGTTTCAACTAGAGCTATACATTTTCAATCAAAGAATTTTTGTATTCTTACTCCTTGGTGATATTTTGCATAATTTTTTGGCTAAGAGACAATATTTGTTCATCATGGTTAGGCTCAAAATCCTCTTTTTGCGAAGATCTATGAACACACTTCTTCATTTGGAGTCCTCAATCCTTCTACTACTACCCCTTTCTTCCCAAGCTTCATTTTTTTGCATCCTTTGTTGACAATGCATGGTACAACTAAGCCATCATCTAAGTTAGTATCTATTCTTGTTGATCATAAATTTGTATTGGTTTTTACCCTAATTACAATAGATGAACTTTTTTCTCTTTAAAATTTGTCATAATAGCGGTGAGAGAGTCTAGGTGATAAACTAGTAGTTTCTTTCACAAATGAAACAATGTTTTGGTAGTTTCACGGTCCCCTTCTAGGTTTTATATCCTCTCATTAGACATCTGAATTTTCTCTTTCAAGTTCCAATTCTTCACTAGGACCTTCGCATTAATGACCCTTATGTCTTCCAACCTTTCTCTTTTCAGTGTTTTTCACATATTGCATATGTGTTCTCCTTAGAGTGCTGGGAGATTATCCAATGTCATTGATTCAACTTCTATGATACCACATGATCCATGAATGGTAGGATTATGGAACATCCATCTCTTCAACACATATTCAATAGGATAAAAATTTTGATGTCTCTGTAATCACAATCAACTAATACCCAACTTATGATTGTATTTGCTTTCCATTCACCATCAGACATGAGTGAATTTGTTTCTAGCTTAGTTTAAAGACTTGTTTATTTAATCCTAGTGCCCAAACTATTTCTTAGCAAAAGGAAGCGAGTCTATAAATTTTCCAAGCCAATTACACAACACTTTTGGATATTGAAATTCGCAATCCTGACATTTTATTAATAACCCAACTATCCATTTATTATGTTCATTCAAACACTTAACAGGAATCATACCACTTGGTTATAGACACTACAACTCTCTCTCTCTCTATCTCTCTCTCTCTACATAGAATATATATATTCTTTGTACCCATTCTTTGCATTTATTTCAATGTTAGACAAGAGGAAAATCACCTTTCTCTTCCCATCACAACATCCCTAATCTGTTAGGAAAGATAAAACATAATAATACATATAAGAAGTAGGAGCACATAATGAAGAAGCATATTTTTATCCTAGAAACCAAAAAATAGGAAAACCAAAAATAATATATCTATTACCCTTCACCACTTTGGCCAAGGCATGGCCAATCTAGCCATCACCAACAACTCTAGTTGTAACATACCTCAAACAAGCATAAAATAAAATAAAATTTGTGCATAAAATTTACTCATTATACTTCTAATTGTGAGATTCATAAAACCACAATTAAGGGTAATCACTTCAAGCATTAGTTCCATTAAGAAGGTAAGTCACCCTAGGGTAAAAGGAAAGACTTACACTCAAAGGTGTTTTGATCAAACTTTGATATGAGGAATACTTTATTTAAAAACTATATAAAGTTACAACCTTTTAACCTTAAGAAAGACACGCCATAATAGAATGATACCACTACCATCTAACCCTAAGCTTACAATCAAGAACTAATAATGTGATCAAGGTGAGAAAAGATGAAAGGGTTGAACGTGCAGATTACATGTTTAAACTATAGGAAAGGGTGGAAAAATGTGAATGATTAAAAACATGGTTGGAGCACATTAAAGCTCGTACTTGCAAACTTAAAGGTTGATGGGAGCCACCCTGGCTGCGAGTTGGTAGCGCAACCAGGCTTTATGGCCCGAGCTGAGAGATTTTATCTCTAGCGTCCATTTGGAAATCGAATGGTTTGAAGAGTAATTAAAGTGTACATAAAACTTAACCTTCTTTATTACCATTGTTATGGTCGGAAAACATGAAGTACTCGGCTCTACGAAACTCTTTGAATGGAAACATGGCCTGCGAAAGAAATGGTTTGAAACATCCTGGTTACCCTGTCAGGTGAAAGGAGGATATGGGTTACTGTCTTCGAGCTTCAGTCTGTAAACTCTGGTTGTAAGGGATCTTGTAAAGCTTTAGAAGATTAACCAATATTTTGGAAAATCGACAACCTACTAACGATTTCATGGATGTTCCTCGATGCGATGAGGGAGTAATGAGCCTTTCGCCATGCTTCTACTAAAGGTTGTTGTAAAAAACACAGGACTAAAAATGCTTCCTTGAGCTAACCCTAACCAGGTATGGGAACTGTTTGATGCATATAAAATTTCTTATTTACCTTTAAAATTAAAAAAGGACTCAACCTTATGAAGAAATTGGTTTGAATGGATGCAGGTAGCTGGAGCAATAAGGGATGCCAAGGAGTCGATGACCATAGGCTCCTATTTTTTGCAGAGAAGGTGAGAAGGAAAGAAAACTAACTTTAAATCTTGGGTTACAAATATTTGTTTGTACATTATAGTGATACTAATGGTTCATTTTTAAATGACTACAAGTTGAAGGAGCTGGCAAAGTTATGTTAGGGTCATCCTCTCCGATGCCCAAGTCACAAATTTTCCCAGGTAAGAGACTAAACAATCCATTGAAGGTTAAAAACTGTAAGTCCCATAAATTATACTACTGCGCGAGTTTAATAAACCCTTACATCGGTGTGTTGGCATTATGATAGGAATCGTGATCATTTGGAAGCAGATCAGCTTATGTAGTGGTTGCCATTGATGGCAACACAACATGAAGGCTGCAGGAGATAAGAGATCGGAACTGTGTCAAACTATTGTCGAAGGTTGAACTGTTGAAGGTCGAATTGTCGAAGTTGCCGAACTGCCGAGATTGTTGAATTGTCGAGATTGTCAAACTGTCGAAGTTTCCGAACTGTCAAGGTTTCCAAACTGTCAAGATTGATGAACTATCGAGGTTTCCGAAGGTTGCTGAGTTGTCGAGGTTGAATCGATGACTTGTCGAAATTGGAAAGTGCTCATTGAATAAAGAGACCAAACTCGAAGGTTTTCGAATTTAGACGAGACAATGTAATAAAGGAAGGTATTGAAGTAGACACGTGTAAACCATTATAATCGTCTAAACTGATAGAACCGACAAAATTGATACCATGTCTCGAGTTGTATGGAGATAGAAGGAATTCGAAGAGACAAATATTTTTTTTCATTGTCTATATAAACCATAGGATGAGTATGGTATTGTGTCGGAAAAAGAACAATATGGAGCGAGTTTCAGTATGTCGAGCTGGTTTGGCTGTAATGCAATTCAGAATGTAATGTACAGAACTTGAAGATGAATAGAGAGACAGAGATCATGCAGAGAATGAATATGGAAATGAAAGAAGAACAGGGATGGAAAGAGGATAGTAGAACTGAGCAGAGAAGAACATAAAAGATGAACAACAGAACAAGAGTTAAGAAAGAGTCGAGACAAAGAAAATAGAGGATGAGCAAGCAGACTTGCTAAGTTGGTAAGCATTGACATATCTGAGTATTTGGATATTGAATTTAAACACAAGAAAACTAGGCTAGTAGGGTGGTGCTAGGGAGGATTGTTGTCCTTAGTGATTCAAGTTGATGCTTGAATACTGGGAGTGTATCTTCCATCTAGTTGGAGCTAGAAAATAGGAGAGTTGGTGCTCTCTACAAGTAGTTGCTTGTAAACAGAGGTTGCAGCATCATTTGAGTAGGTGCTCAAAGAAAGATGATGTAAAGAAGTTGAAGCTTGCTTGCCATATTAAGAAGAAGAGGTTTATTCCCTTTATGGGTTTCCTCATGAATATCTGTGTCACTGTATATCATATGTGTGATTGATGATGACTATGTCTGATGCTTACCTCCAGTAGTATCTTGACAATTAATTGGTGAATGATAACAACTCATAAAAAGGAATTAAATTGTTTAAGCACTGTCACAACTGATTCACCCCCCCCTCTCAGTTGTGTTAATAATTTCAACAATTGGTATCAGAGTAGGTTCCTTTTATTTAAAGGTAGATCTGTAGGCTTAAACATGACTAGTCATGAAGGAAATTCAGTTAATAAGGATCCTCTGTTTGATGGAACAAATTTTTCTTTCTGGAAGTTTAGAATGAGAACGTATTTAATGTCCTTAGGTGCTGATGTATGGTATGTAGTGGAAACTGGGTATGTAAAGCCCATTGTACTAGCCTCCAAAGACGACAAACTAGAGTTTACCTTTAATGCAAAAGCAATGAATGCTATTCTCAGTGGTCTTGCAGAAGCTGAATTTGTAAAAGTCATGCACTTTAAATCTGCCAAAGAAATGTGGGACAAACTTATAAGCAGTTATGAAGGGAATGAGAAAGTAAAAGAGGCCAAATTACAGACATATAGGTTAAAACTTGAACAACTAAAGATGAATGAGGATGAGACTGTTAGTAAATATTTCCTAAGAGTTGAAGAGCTTGTGAATGCTATGAAGGGCCTTGGTGAAACGATTGAAGAAGAATTTTTAGTTCAAAAAATTCTAAGATCTCTACCTGATAGATTTAATTCCAAAGTTTCAGCAATAGAAGAGTTGAATGATCTTAAAACTTTGGGTATTGATCAACTCCTAGGAACTCTAACTGCTTATGAAATTAGGATTAGTACATATAAACCCATCACTAGAGAAGCATATTTTAGAGCAGATAACAATGTTGATTCTAGAATGGATGAGATTGAGGAAAAATTTGTAAAAAGATTGAAGAAAGGATTAGGTAAATATAGGGACAAGCTCCCCTTTAAATGATTTAACTATGATAAGATAGGCCACTTTGCGTCTAAATGTACTCACAAGAAAAAATGGCATAATTTTGATGATGAAGAGAAATACAAACTAAGAAATACAGTAAAAAGAAAAGTCTGTGTGCAAATAATGATGACCCCTCAGAAGATACAGATAGCAATTCATCTTGTGAAGATAAAGTGAATGATTTCATGCTTATGGCTATAGAAGATCTTAATGATGAAGAAGCTATGGTTGATATGGAAGGTGAACTAATTAGTGCTTTAGAAGAGATTGATAGACTCAGACTTAAGAAGAGAAAACAAAAGCAATTGTTGATGCAGTTTGAAAAGAACGGTAAAGAACCAAGTAAAGATTTTGCATTATTAAAGGTAGAATTAGAAGAAGTAAAGAAAATACAAGATACTCTAAGACAACAATTAGCAGAGAAAAAAGTAAGATGTGAAGCTCTGGAAGAAGAATTAGTGACAGCTAGAAAAGAGTTGAATAAGTTTCAAACTTTGTACCACCAAAATTTACCAAATATCAAATCCTCAGAAGAACTAAATAGCATCCTGAGTAACAAAGATCCCCATTGATAAAGACTGTTCTAGGTTATGAAAGTGGTTCAAGTAGCAGATAGTCAGATGATGATCATAATCTGCAAACAAAAGTTAGTGAAGATAAGTGGAATTTTGATTAGAAACAAAGCCAACAAAGGACAAAGAAATCAAGTCCAGGAAGAAGACCAATATACAAGTACCGAATTTTTTTCCATGGTTACTATTATTATTGTTTTGACTTTGGCCATAAAGCTGCAAATTGTGGAATTAAGTTCAGAAGTATGCAACTAAGGAGGACAAAGAATAAACAACTGTTACAACATAAAACTACATAGTCAGTGGATAGGCTACAACATACTAATTATTTTGATTTGTTGTACTATGAGCCTAAATGTTATTTTTGTCATAATTTTGGTCACAAAGCTTTAGATTGTCATTTAAAGAATTGCAAAGCAGATTCAAGAATAAATTCCTCTACTGAAAATGTCAAAGTATGGAAAAAGAAAGAAAGCAACAAGTGTGGTTTAGTGTTTTCGGTTCAAAAACAAAAGGATCCCTGGTATATTGACAATGGGTGTTCCAAACATATGTCTGGAGACAAAAGTAAGTTTCTATCTCTAAGTGAAAGCAAATCAGGAAATGTAACTTTTGGAAATGATGCACCAGAAAAATCAAAGGTAAAGGAGTGGTGAGTCTAAGTAATAGCAAAGGGAAAGCTCAAGATGTATCATTTGTAGATGCTCTGAAACATAACCTGCTTAGTGTCAGTTAAGTTTGTGACAGAGGATGTGAAGTTGTTTTTACTTCTAAAGATTGTAAAATAAAATTTGTGAATTCAGGATAGTTGGTTGCAAAAGGCATAAGAACATAAAACAATGTCTATGTTTTGAAAGAAAAAGAAGAAGAATGTCATTTAAGCAAGTATGATGAAAGTTGGCTATGGCATAGAAGACTTGGACATCTAAATTTTGATCATATAATCAAGCTTAGAAACAATGGAGCAATAAAAAATATTCCAAAGATATTAAAGCCATATGATTATGTATGTAAACCTTGCCAAATGGGAAAGCTTACTCGGACACAGTTTAAATCTAAGAACCTTATATCAATAGAAAAACCTCTTCAGTTAGTACATATGGATCTATGTGGACCATCAAGGAAGGAAGGTACATGAAAAGAAAACTATTTCATGTTGATCATTGATGATTACTCTAGACTCACATGAGTTGCCTTTCTGAAGGAAAAATTTGAAGCATTTGAAAAATTCAAAGTCTTTAAGGCCCTGACTGAGAATCAAACAGGTAAAAGATTTTAGGAAATAAGGTCTGATGGAGGAGGAGAGTTTAGTTCAAGGGAATTTAAATATTTTTGTGATAAACATGGGATCAAAATGGAATATACCATTCCAGGGACTCCGCAACAAAATGGAGTAGTTGAGAGGCATAATAGATCAGTCCTACAGTTGGCAAGATCAATGATGAATGAAAGGAATATTGCTCAAACATATTGGGTAGAAGCAATTCACACAGCTGTACATATTCTTAACAAAGCTCATATCGGGCCACACAGTGACAAGACTCCTTATGAACTATGGTTTGGAAGACCTTCTTCAGTCAAACATTTTAAAGTTTTTGGGAGTAAGTGTTATATTAAGAATAACGATGAACATCTTGGAAAATATGATGACAGAGCTAATGAAGGTATCTTCTTAGGATATGCTATAAACAGTAAGGGATACCGATGCTATAATAAAAGGATGCATAAATTGGTTGATTGCATTGACATAAAGGTTGATGAAGAAATCCCTGTAAGAAAAGTGAGCAGTGTTGAATCAGCTACAAAAGATGTAATTGAAGATGAAGATGAACAGGTCCAAGAATTGGAAAGAGGAGACTCTGAATTAGATGATGGAGATGCAAATATTCAGACCGTTTCAAATCAGCAGACATAAACAAAATCACCTTCCAAAATTGTTAAAAAGAATCATCCTGAGAGTCAGATAATTGGTGACAAGAATAAAGGGGTTTAGACAAGAAGGAAGTTGATTGAAGCTTCTGAGAAATCTTAGATTTCCTTCCTATCTATGATTGAACCTAAATTTTTTAATGAATCCAATAAGGATGAAGATTGGATTAGAGCCATGAATGCAGAGCTTGATCAAATTGAGAAGAATAATACTTGGGAACTTGTTCCTAGACTTGTAGATAAGAATGTAATAGGTTCTAAATGGGTGTTTAAAAATAAGATGAATGAACAAGGACAAGTTGTGAGGAATAAAGCCAGATTGGTCTGTAAAGGGTATGCACAAGTTGAGGGACAGGATTTTGATGAAACTTTCGTACTAGTGGAAAGATTGGAAGCTATTAGAATATTTCTTGCCTATGCCAGTCACAAGAACTTCAAAGTGTATCAGATGGATGTTAAGTCAACATTTATTAATGGAAATCTAGAAGAAGAAGTTTATATGGAGCAACCCGAAGGATTCCAATTGATAGACAATACTAACAATGTCTGCAAACTAAAGAAGGCACTATATGGATTGAAACAAGCACCAAGAGCCTAGTATTATAGATTGGATAAGTATTTACAGGACAAAGGGTTCAAGAAAGGTACAATTGATAGTAATTTGTACATCAAATCTAAAGGTGATAACCTACTAGTTGTTTTGGTTTATGTGGATGACATTATTTTTGGATGTACTAATGATTCTTTTGTTCAGTGGTTTTCTAATTCCATGCAATCTACGTTTGAGATGTCAATGATAGGAGAACTGTCATACTTTCTTGGTCTTCAATTCATTCAAAGTTCTGAAGGTTTATTTCTCTCCCAAGAAAATTATTTGAAGGAGATGTTGAAAATATTTCACATGGAAGATTCTTCACCTGTTACTACACCTATGATTGTTGGATGCAAGCTCAGCAAGGATGATCTCTCACCAGATGTTGATCAAAGAACATATCGGTCAATGATAGGCAGTCTGTTGTACATCACAGCATCTCGTCCTGATATAATGCAAGCTGTTGGAATGGTAGGTAGATTTCAGTATGCTCCTAAGCAGAGTCATTTGGTAGCTGTTAAGAGGATATTCAGATATTTTAAGGGCACAATGGATTATGGTCTCTAGTATCCTAGAAATCAGAACTTTTAGTGAACTGTGTATTCAAATGCTGAATGGAAAAATTGTTTGGATGAAAGAAAGAGCACAAGTGGAGGCGCATTCTTCTTAGGAGATTCATTAGTCGCATGGATAAGCAAGAAGCAAGGTTCCATATCCTTATCTACTATAGAAGCCGAATACATAGCTACTTACACTTGATGTACACAGGTACTATGGATGATCCAGACTCTGGTAGATTTTGAGGTAAAATATGTTGATCCCATTCCTTTTCATTGTGATAATATTAGTGCCATCAACGTCTCCAAGAATCTAGTCCTTCATTCAAAGAAAAAACACATTCCAATCAAGTATCACTTCTTAAGGGAGCAGGTTACAAACAGAGTTGTCCAACTGCATTTCATTTCTTCCAAAGAACAGACTGCTGATATTTTTACTAAACCATTGTCCAAAATCCAGTTTGAGTATCTACGCCAGAAGTTGGGTGTCATACCTTCTCCCAACCAACCTATTCATTTTGATAGGTGGAGTTGTTTTATCGTGTTTTCTTTGACATTAATGTCAAAGGGGGAGAAGTTCACGGCAGCTACAGATGACAAGCAGTCGGTGATTACATTAGCAGCATCAGAGTTGTGAAGGTTTCCATCAATACCAAAGGGGGATATTGCTAGCATTATGATAGGCATCGTGATCATTTGGAAGAAGATAAGCTTATGTAGTGGTTCTCATTGATGGAAACACAACATGAAGGCTGCGGGAGATAAGAGATCGAAACTGTGTCAAACTACTTTCAAAGGTTGAACTGTTGAAGGTAGAACTGTTGAAGTTGCCGAACTGTCGATATTGTTGAACTGTCGAGATTGTCAAACTGTCGAAGTTGTTGAACTGTCGAGGTTTCCGAACTATCGAGATTGCTGAACTATCAAGGTTTCCAACGGTTGTTGAGTTTTTGGAGTCGAATCGATGACTTGTCGAAATTGGAAAGTGCTCGTTGAATAAAGAGACCAAACTCGAAGGTTTTCGAATTCAGACGAGACAGTGTAATAAAGGAAGGTATTGAAGTAGACACGTGTAAACCATTATAATCATCTAAACTGATGGAACCGACAAAATTGATACCATGTCTCGAGTTGTATGGAGATAGAAGGAATTTGAAGAGACAGATATATTTTTTCATTGTCTATATAAACCATAGGATGAGTATGGTATTGTGTGGGAAAAAGAATGATATGGAGCGAGTTTCAGTATGTTGAGCTGGTCTGGTTGTAATACAATTCAAAATGTAATGTATAGAACCTGAAGATGAATAGAGAGATAGAGATCATGCAGAGACTGAATATGGAAACACAAGAAGAACAAAGATGACAAGAGGATAGTAGAACTGAGCAGAGAAGAACAGAACAAGAGTTAAGAAAGAGTTGAGACAAAGAAAATAGAGGATGAGCAAGCATACTTTCTAAGTTGGTAAGCATTGACATATCTAAGTATTTGTGTATTGAATTTAAACACAAGCAAACTAGGGTGTTAGGGTGGTGCTAGGGAGGATTGTTGTCCTCAGTGATTGAAGTTGATGCTTGAATACTGGGAGTGTATCTTCCATCTAGTTGGAGCTAGAAAATAGGAGAGTTGGTGCTCTCTACAAGTAGTTGCTTGTAAACAGAGGTTGCAACCTCATTTGAGTAGGTGCTCAAAGAAAGATGATGTAAAGAAGTTGAAGCTTGCTTGCCATCTTAAGAAGAAGAGGTTTTTTCCCTTTATGGGTTTCCTCATGAATATCTGTGTCACTGGTTATCATATGTGTGATTGATGATGACTATGTCTGATGCTTACCTCCAGTAGTATCTTGATAATTAATTGGTGAATGATAACAACTCATAAAAAGGAATTTAAATTGTTTAAGCACCGTCACAACTGATTCACCCCCCCTCTCAGTTGTGTTAATAATTTCAACACGGTGTGCAGGTGAATATAACAAGAGTTAACACTCAAGTTGAGCTTGGCTCTGGCTGTAGGATTCCAAGTTATGAATACTAGGATTATGGTTCAGTGAAGGAGCCACCAAATACAGATAAGTTATTCCCTTACAAATTTTAGTGTATGAAAGCTTCAAGGCATAAACGATTTTTGTAACATGATTTATGGGTTTTAGAAAGTAATCATTTTGTTGTCAGCCAGAATCGTGGGCTTAATCACTAGAAGTATGATTACTGTCAAGATTTATTTTCTAGCATATGGGTTTTGATAAAAAATGTGGCAAACCACGATCTGCAATTTATAAAATATCTCTGAATGGCAATCTTGGAGGATACTCATGATTTTAGGTTTAATTATATTAAATTCAGTCATTCCTTTGATCAATATTTAGTTTATAGCTAGACTTTCTATGGATTTCATAGATGCTTTAGTTTTGCTTCTCAGCAAGAGGACCGATCTAAGTTTAGTGATTTTAATTAGTTAATAAAAGAAATATAATAACATACTGAGTAACTGGATCTCACAGTTCTGCGCAGAACTAAGGTGCTGTAACGTTTTTAATGTGTTTATAGTTCTCTAACTCTGTTAATTTATATTTATCGATCTTGGTTGTTTATGTTTGAGTGAGGGATTTTAATGGTTGTTGGAACTCTATCTGTGCACCTATGGTTTATAACTAAAACATCTCTGTTTTATAAATAGTAGGTTAATAGGGTTTGGTGTGGTATCTCTATTCTAACTCTGTATATAATATTAAAGTATCGAGATCTTAGATCTATAATTGGTCATTTTAAAAATGGAAACAGGGTTTAAAAAAATAAAAAAGTTAGTAGGTTCGATATATTTCTATAGTCTAAAAAGTTTTTTTTTAAACATCTCTGTCATTAAAACATCATAAGAACAATTTATAACCTAGATGTTGACTCTATCCTGATTTCTGATTACGAATGTCAATGGACAACATGCATAAAATGTATATAAAATTCTTACTGAAAAACAAGTGGTGATCTACAGAAATATACATAAGGCTTTACCGGGAGTTAGAATTGCGGTAAATAGAAAATAAACTGTGTAAGAAATAAAAGAACAAGGAACCTATTACTATAGGTGGGAAAATAGAAGTGTAAATGCCGTTCCTCCCAACCAATTCCTAGAGCAGCCAAATCACTTGCTCCAGAACCCCCGAGCTTGTTCGTTGAACCACAAGAGAAAAATATCTTTCAATGCGCCATCTCTTGCATTCTTAGTCTCAATCCCTGTCCAATGCTAGCTTCCTGTTGCTCATGAACATACTATTTTATAGTATTTTGCCTAGGACTTGGTCATTTATGAGGCTCCTTCTCTTCAACACTCAACTAGGAGTGGTGACCTAATTTTTAGGGATGATGCCTCCTGCATATTGAGTTCTAGATTTTTCATAGGTGACCCAAAAAACCTGGGGTATGCATGCCTAAATTAGTCTTACTACATTATGCCCATTTATGTTATATTTAAATAAAACTCCATAAAAAATATTTCGGTGAACCGATCACTTCTTCATCTGCATCTTCCATGTGTTCATCCTTAATTTTTACCATTCCCTTCTAGTTGTAATTTACCATGCCCTTCTAGTTGTAATTACCTTTCCCTTCTAATTGTAATTTATCATGGTTCACATACCCATGAAAAATCAGTTTACTTTGTGAGCTTTACCACATTCATTTAATTCATCATGTAATCTAAAAGCTCCACAAATACATGAATTCCTAGAACTATTTTACACCCAATCTCATAGGTTTCTTTGACAACATATCCTTAGATCAAACCTACATGACTGCATCTAACATGGTGAAAAATTACCACAATTATTAGCTACCTCACACAACATAATGTGCATGTTACAAAAGTCATGTTCTTGCAATTTCTATCCTCCTCCATGATTTGAGATCTATCAATATTGTAAACTCTTCTATGGCTCTAGAACCTTGGACACTTCTATGAGGAGTCCAAGATTACCAGTCTCTGATACTAGTTGTTAGGAAATGAACACATAATGAGAGCAAGCACAAACACTTAAAAGGAAGAAAGTATCCACTCTAGGCAATCTACAATGGACTTACTCAATCCTTTAAGTAGTTTTCCTCACATGCAATACCGTGGGAAAATACCATGGGTGACCCAAAACCACAGGCCTTATAAACCACCATTGGTAAACCCACCTTTGACTCCTTAATCAATTTGATATTAACCTAACAGAGTCATTAACTCAATATAAATTCAATTATTTGTGTGAGGATTGTTGTAGATAGTTAGTGCAATGCATATGTGGCACTATGGGTATAGGTGATGGTGAGGCTTATGCATTAGCCATACTTTTTTTTAAGGCTTGTTTGTCCTTTGTTAGATACATATCATTTTATGCATGTTAATCACCCTTCATTGATCACATCATTTTCCATCAATATTTCAAGCAAGTTGATCCCCTTACATCATTTAAGACTTCTAACAGTTTGACTCTAGTGTCAGACTTTGTTAGTCTGACACTATAGGATAGCCCACCCATTCTGATGTTACTCTAATCTCCCATTATTATCGTCTATGTACATGGACCATGAACCCATGCTAATATGTCCATGTAATATGTGTATTAATGCTTATAGTTTGGGTATGGAAGAAAATTAAATTTTAAATTTACCTAGGTTAAGTTGTGACTTGACATATTTCTAACAACCATCAATTTGGTAACAAAGTAGAAGGTAGGCTTATGAATGTCGTGTTCAATATATCCCATATTCATGAACACATAAATTCCTGGCTATGCTTACCTTGCTTTTACACATAATGGTTTTTTAAACCTAGTGTAATGATATAAATACTAAAACTCAACATATTTTCATACCATACAAACAATTATATTGTACACAAAAAACTTGCTTAGATTGTTATGGAAATTGATATAGTTTTAAAGCTAAGCTATGGAGTTTTTGTTTAAGGTACTCCACATTATCTTTTATTTATCAAAATTGATAAAAAAAATTAATAACAATATTTACAAACACGTTCGTAAAAGAGAGTTCCATTTTAAAATTTAAAAAAAGAGTTATAAGGTGGCAATATCCCTATTCCTTATAAATTGATAAAAAAAGAGTTACAAAGTGGCAATGTCCCTATTCTTTATAAATTGATAAAGTGAAATTTTTAAAATAAATACATTAGCAATGTTCATATTCCTTATAAATTAATAAATTGAAATTTTAAAGATAAATACATTGGACTTAAAAAAAAAATACATAATGTTTTACTCCTTTAGCTATAAATTTTATTGATAACTTTCAAAATAACTATGAGCAAACATAATATATAAATTTTCGTTAATACATAATTATTTTAAAAATAATTTTCCCATGGTTCTACCCAAAAATAATCTATATACCAAATATGAGATTGACGGTAATCCATAAAAAAAACAAATTTGTATATTAATGGATTCTCATTTCATTTAAATTTTCATCAATAAATTATGTATTTGTCTTCACATGGATTGATTTTCATTAATTAAGAATATGTCAATCGATATACAAACATTAGAATCTCACCTATCCATCTTAATAAATACTAGGTTTATTTTATGGTAGCCAATGGAGCACAAATTTGTCTTTTTAGTTACCCTCATCATAAGTGCCATATATTTATCATTCCAACCTATGAAAAATTGGCAGGGATAATCAATAACACCAACCACAATAAATAAATATATATAGAATTTGGTTCCAAGCAAAAATATGTATATTTGTTTTTCCAGATATAAAGTACAACGTTAATAAATTGGTCTGCAAACAAAATGAATATATTACTTTCATTATGATTTATTGTCAAACAAGAGTACGATCATTTAAAATATTATGTTAATGTTCAAAATTTGAAAATGTAAAACCAAAATCTATAATAAGATTGAGTTGTATCTCGTTTATAGAGTACACTTTTGTGTAAGAAAAATAATCATGAAAAGCGTGCTACAAATCTCCTTTGATATAACACTCTCGTTTGATATAACACTAAATATTGGAGACCTACAACACAAAACAATGGGGAATATAATTGCAAATAGAAACAAAAACAAAATCATCTCCTTCACCTAAATGCAACAATGACAAAATCACACCATCCTTCTCCTAATTGCTTGAATTAAACCTTTTAGTAAAGTAGAATTTTAAATCTTTGCAAGTTATCGTTAATAGATATAAATTTGGTAGGAAATGCATGGTTTCTTATTAATGGACTACTTTTAAATAAAACATGTGCAAGCCTAAATTACTACCTTATATTTTCAACTACGGTTGCGGTTAATCCAAAGCTCAAGAGAAATAGGGGGTCATAGTTCTCATCCCTTGTACTCATGGGTAGTTGATCAACACTCTGAACAATGTTCTTGATAGCTTTCCTTGAAAATCATAATATCCAAAATCACATTTATCATACCTTGGCTTTGAGTTTCAAGAAGTTGTGACACAATGTAATATTCCTCATTCGGAACTTTAGGCTATTTTCGTTGTAATGTAAATATTATGTAAATACAGTGTGTGTTTCCCTAGTGTGGAGCTCAAGGCCAAGGCCCCACTAGTGGATGCTTAGGTTTATTTGTTGAGGTAAGTATTGGATATTCTGATAATCCATGTGCTAGTAAGCCATAAAAGATTGTAAAGGATGTAAATAATACCAAGTAAATAAATAACCAAGGGCTGGCTATGGTTGCAACAAAATGAGGGGAAACTATGTATCCACTAGGGAGTGGTGAGGGGGTGTGGGATTGAACTTAGATTTCCATTTGTCACCTAGGGAACCCCTTTGACCTGTCCTAGTTGCCATTGATTGCCACTGCAAGGTAAGTACTGCAGGAGGACTGCGCATGAGGTCGTGGAGTATGGGAAACCCCTGAAAATTCAAATGGCAGGGTATGGAGCTCTACTTCCTTGACCTGCACGCCACTCCACTCCTAGCAGTTCGTATTCCTCCTTCCCAGACTGTGGTTGAACACACAAGCTTCAGTCGAACCCTGGGGCATCACATAGAACCAGGTCGTGAAGCAGAGAAGGAAAATCGTGATTCTGTGCAGGGCCGCAATTTACAGAGCCGAATACACTTAGAAAACTTGGCGTAGGAAGCAACACGACGAGGTTATCCTTAGATTTGACTCTGTGGGTGAATTGCAGAGTGTGAGATTGTCAGGAAATCGTGAGGAAAACCCTACGTAGATGGCCGAGATTCTAGCTGCAGGATAGCGTTGTTTGACCAAGGAATGTGGAGAAGAAAACCTTAGTGGGAAGGAACCAAGAGGTTTGAGATTGCATGCTAAATCCAGAGAGGGATTATTTACTTTGATTCAGCCGTCAAGGCCAACCACACTTACCCAAATCAGTGCTAGAAGAAGGGGCACCCTAGGAGCTGTGCAACAATGAGGGGAACCTTATCTAGGATGAGAGTGGGGTGATGGGGGTGCTTGAACCTGTCTGAGATCATTGGGATATGCCCATAGATATGTAGAGGAACTTATTGAACTAGAAACCCTTACATGCCTTCCCATTTGCTTGACATAGTTAACTGTGTGTTGGATGCCTTGATGGACTATGAACCAAGTTGTGGATGAATCTCGGAGGGACCCCTTAGTGGATACATAGCCCCAACTCGGGGGTGATCTCTAATTGTTGAAATAATAGAGTCTAGGCAAAGAGCTATGGTTGGGTTGGAAAGTTGTAGTCCATAGTTAGTTTTCTTGGAGGATTCAATGCAAAAGATAAGTGCCCTTGTGGTGTTTAAATGGTGTTATTTCATGTTTTATGCTATGCTTATTATGTTCCAATTATTGGTTGATGAATTACATGTGAGTGGATCAATAGGGAACTGTGTATGAGCTTGAATATGAGACTGAATGGCCATGCCTTATGCTTCATTCTTTTTTGCATGTTAATGATTGATGAATGCTTGACTCATTGTGTGTGGATGATGTTGCTTTTAACTATAGTTGTAAGTACATGCATGCATATATTTGCTTATGGGAATGGTCCATTGATGAATAGGACTGTATGCCTATGCATGGTGCTAGGTCTATTGTGTATGTTCTTCATCTTGTTTTTGCACTATTTAACTAGTAAGGATTGTTATTGATGGCTAATTTCTCTGTGTGTGTGTCAATTGCATTGCTCTTGCACCTTTACATGCTTATCCTTATGTGGATACTTGCATGTAATCGTGCTTTAGGGATAGGACTAATCCCTACATGATTTCCTCACTCTTCCTAGGAGAAATATGTGCATGCATTCCATTCTAAGGGTGTGGGTCATGTTTCATACCTGGTGTTACTGTAGTAGGATTATGCACATTTGTAATTCCATTTGGTAATGCTTTTGAATTGTTCTTGGATGAATTAGGGCTAATTATGGTAAATGTGCAAGACCACTCCAATGAGGATTTTAGAAAGGAGTGGACACCCTGTGGATCAGATGAAGGAGAGAAGTCATGGCAGAATTGGAGCAGAGCTTATTGCAGAAGGGTAAAGGCACTTAGGTGAGGTTATGGAAATAGTTTAAGTTGGAATTATGGAAAGGTTGGAGTGCTCATATGGGGTGGGGATTGCAACATTGGATAGAGATCTCTAAGAGCTTTTCAACGGTACCAACCTTGTCCAATTTGGACCAAGGGTGAGGGAGTTATCACCCTCTGAAGTTTCCTTAGAAGCTTGCTGGTGCAAGGGTTTGTGGCCCTGACCTTTCCGCATCCGAAAGGACCTTTCTGCATTCACAATGTGGATTGCGGATTGCGGAGGTCGGGGACCGATCGTTGGAGTGACGTTGTTGGATTTCCTCATTTCCCCATCCGCAAGCGGGTTGCGGATTGTGGATTGCGGGAGGTAATTTTTCCACGGGATTGAAATATGGATTTCCGCATTCCCACATCCGCAAGCGGGTTGCGGGAGGTCGGATTCCATGGGTTTGACGCATTTGGTTTCCACATTTCCGCATCCACAAGCGGGTTGCGGATTGCGGATTGCAGAGGGTTTTTTCCCGGATTGGCGAGATTGGTGTTCCGATTTCTGCAAGGCGGAACTGCGGATTGCGGAAATTGGGAAGGGGATTCGTCAGAGCTGGGTAATTAGGTTTCCGCATTTATGAATCCCGCATGTAGATTGTAGATTGTGGGGTGTCGAAAGGGAAATTTTCTGGGGCAGCGATTTGACTTCCGACTTCCGACTTTCGCACTGTGGATTGCGGAGGTCGGGATGGCGATTTCTGTGGAAGGATAGTTTTTGGAAATCCGAATTACGATTTTCGATTACAGGATGTGGATTAAAGGTAATTGTGGAACTGCATAATACGGATCGATGATAATTGCGGGTTCAGAGTTGCGGAGCCTTTGAATTGCTTGCTTGCTAAGAAGAAAAAAGATTAGCATGTGACTCAAGGGTTCTCTCCCATTGCCTCTAAAGGGAACTAAGGTGACCGGGGACATGACACACAACAAAAGAATCCACCAATGGAATGTAAGGTTTGATTATAAGTGGACTTCTAGATATCAACATTACAAGGCATTTCGAGGATCCAGAGAGCTCTTCCTAAGGGAATGGTCAAATTAAAATTATCCCCAAACATTTTTGCATAAGGGGGTTCACCCACAACCCCAATAGCATATGAAAACCCTTTTCCCTTGACATATTTTGCATCCATTTTTTGTTGATAAACAACCACAATAGAGGAGTAGAGGAGATAAAAATATATGAGATTGCTAAAATAATTTTAGTTCCTACATAGCAAACAATAATATAAGTCAATTTCACTTTCCCATATAGTGCTAGTCTATATTAAATGGTAAATAACCTAATATAAAAGTAATGGAACTCACCTATGTTTAAGTTTCCAATTACCTTTCCATTTCATCATCCATCCACCACATTTATAACCTATATTTACAAGATGACTCCTTACAATAAGAATCTTGGGAGCATTTCTATCTAAAGGCAGCAGAGGCTCATTGGCTAACTTTCCATTTTTCAACAATACCAAAGATTTCCTAACCATTTCTCTTCTAAATTCCATATGTTCATGATATTAAAAAATGATTGTTCGATGCTCTGAAAACAAAGCATTGCATCTAGCAAGGTAGACCCAATATTGTCCATATGAAAGTTAGGAAAGATTACAAATTATTTCTTTATGCAAGACCAATTATCTATAGCATAGTGAAAACCATAATTCAGTAGAACAACATAAGAGGAAAAACACATAGTCTACTTATGTAGAAGATATTATTTTAAAGAATAATTTTAAAGGTTATGTATGAGAAAATCAACATAGTAAAATATATAACAAAATAGGTTTGAACAATTCATTATAAGATATTGTATATGAATAAAACAGATGATGTAGCCAATGAACTTTGATTCATTCCCAAGGTCTAAAAACCATGAAAACACATGAGAATGGAAAAATAACCATATTTTATTCCTTCTACATCACTAACTATTACAATGAAAGTTCAACCCCTTGTAGAACTACTATTTGAGACTTTTGAAAATTGTTAATTTTAGAAAATTCTTGCATGACTCTAAAATTGACCAATAACTAAAAGCTAACTAGAGAGACACTAGTTGTCAAATTGATTTTATGATTAGGTGCATAAACTAAGAGATAACTGATAATTACAAATCTAAAAAATACCAAAAAACACTAGAACCCCAATTTGAGACAGTATATGAAGGAATTTGGCCTTGAAAAAGTGTCGAAATGAGGTTTGATAAGAAAAATCTAATCACCCATTGTAGTGAACTCTTCTTGACACAATTTCCTATTAAATTCAATCCCAAATGGATAATCAAGTCAAAAGTTATGACCCTCAGTAATCCTTGCATCATTATCCTCTGGTTGAAAAGAATACATCTCTTGCACGTTACTATCTTCAAACTAGTGCCACTTAACGGGATCTAGGTTCAGCAAGTACCCCTCTCTAATCCATGTACTCTTTGGTGGTGCTAAGCCTTCCCACTGAACTAGTTATTGGTTGTAATGGCCTTGATGAGTATGAAGGGTATTCTTATATAAAATATCTACAATATTTTCCTTTTTCTTGCTCGAAATGGGTTGTTTCCAATCCACCTCTGCCTCACTGTCATCACCTAGATCATCCCCATGGAATATATATAATCATAAATGGCCATTGTAGCACTATTCAATGCAAGGCGCATGGCACCTGCCATCAAATCTCGTGTCTCAAATCCGAGATGCAATGGCTCAACAACATCATATAAGTGAATAACACTCCGAATAGGAATAGGAACTAGTCGAGGAGGTGGTGGTGCAGTAGCACGGTCTTTGCGAGCCCCAGGACTCTCATAATTGTGTCCAATATGATGGCATACTGGCGTAATCAGGACACATCTGTAGAAAAACCTCTGCATACACTTGTTTGGAAAAGTACAATGAGACCTGATCATGGTGGGGGAATATTCCCCTTGGTCGAATAAACCTATCATAAATGTGAGGTGCAATGGCCTCCAGCCGAAGCTCTCACAATAAAAGTGGATGCCCAAGAGGACAACCAAGAGGGATGTCAAGAAAAGTTCCTTTGACATCCTTTCTTCTTGTTTTTTTTAAGTAAGTACCCATGGGGATTTGAACTTGTGACCTTCCATTTACAACTTCTCATTTCATTTACTCATTACCAATTCCTCTACCCCCTTGGGCTACATATTTTATTCTTGTTGTGACTTTGAAATCCTCCCATTTTTTAGGACCCAATACTTTGTCCCTCCTCCTCTAGCAAGCAGTTTTCCAGATGTCACTAAGAGGCCCCACCTTTTGGTGGACCTCCAACAATCCATCGATCGCATCGATCATCATGTTGATCGAATGTCTGGATGGGAAATCAAGACACATGGTCCTTAATTGGGTGCACAACTAATAATGATGCGATGTGATCTCCTCGATCATGATCCTCGTTATCTCATCCTCCCAAGGAGTTCAAGAAGCACGATCAACACCTAATAAATAGATAAAAAAATATATCAATCAAAGTACAAAATACCTATACAAAATAAGGATACAAGTAGTTGAAAAAGATAGAAATATGAATTTCATGTACCTGCATGATGAAGAACCTCCCCATCATGCTCTGAGGAGGTCAATGTGTCACGGTGTCACGTCCCCACCCGCGGATCCAACTTTGGTAAGGAAATATGATGCCAATCTACGGGACTTTCACAAAAACGCAGCCCATTTATTAGATTCATGGCCATAAAATTAATGTGTGCCAATGCAAATCAAACATATATGCACAGTGGAATAAGAACATCACCCATGCACATATTTCATATGCATTCAACATATTAATAATAAACATCAAATTAAAAACATTTCAGAAGTAAAATGCACATAGAGAACACTTATCTTCAATGGTGCAATTGTCCCAAGCAACTAGCTATGTTGCTGCAATGTTCCACCCAACCATAGGCCAGTTGTGTTCATCAATCACTCGACACAACTACCACCTCTAAGCTGGGCATGATTCTTACATGGAAAAGGGGACATTCCAGCTCATGCACAGCCAAAGCAATAGAAACCCATTTCAAACACAACCTTCTTTTACACTCAGCAACTCAAACTGGGCATGGGTGCCCATTTTCAGCAATGGGATTTTACAAATAAGATGGCGATGGAATTTCCCAAATCATGGGCACACCAAAAAAGAAATGGCAATTGGGGAATCAACCCTGGGCTAAAAATCGTTTCCATAAAACGTTTCTGGGCATTCAAGGGACGAAAACGGCTTCCATAAACCCCAAAATCATGGCTCCCTTCCTCCCGACCATTATGCAATACAAAAACGAGTTCCCAGGAAAATGCAGGCAAATGGTGAAAAAACGTGATGGGTAAAGCCCATCTAGCTCAGACTACGTGAGAGGGAAAATGCCATGGGTTTTCCCCAAATTGTGGCTCACCAAACAAACTGTAAAAAGGGATCCCCAGGGAGAAACCCAATTCTTCCACAGGTTATGGGCATTCCCAATGGCCAAAACAACCTCCTTGAAACCCAAAAACGATATGTTCTCTTCACCATTGGTAAACCAAACAAAAATGCCCTCCTCCCAACTGAAAAACAAGGGAAATACAAGAAAAAACATGGAGGAAAAACACCCAGGCAGCTCCAAAAACATGAGAGGCAAAATTGGTTGATGGGTAATGGCTTGGGAGGAAAATTCATGGATCTTTTCTTGCCAAGGAAGCCAAACATGTTTTTCCATGCAAGGTGGTTGCCCATACTCGAATTTTGGATAGCCATACCTCCCCATTCCCCAAGGCATTAACTACTTCACCCAACTCTTGGGAGAAATGAATGATTGGGTACAAAAGTCAACATGGGTAGTTGAGGGTTTGATGGGTTATCTCATTGACACTTGGCTTGACGTGATTGGCTCAATGGTTTGAATGTTTTCCCTCCCAATCCCTTATAAATCATGCCCCCATCTCTTGTTGCATTGCATATCTAGTTGTGGGTATTTTATTAAAATGCATATTTACATGATATTCACAATTCCACTGTGCCTGGCTAGCACGTAAACCATATGCATCAATAAATCGATGGCGGGGCCTTGGCCTTGAGCTCTTCACCACGAATTTATAAAAATATTACATCATTTACAATTTTAATGCAATAGGGTCAAGACGGGGATGTGACATTCCCCTCCCCTTGGAATAACACCGTCCTCGGTGTTCCAACACTTCGGAATATATACCCACTTTACACATGCCTCAAAATTCACAACTGGTGGCAGGTCTGTCCTGTGTTTCATCTCTTGAATTTGAACTCTTAGGAGCAAGTCCTTTGGCTTCCTCAAGCTACTCCTGCTGGCTTTGATCTTCTAGCTCTACAGGTGGGCATTGCTCCACAACAATCCCTTCCTTTTATTCACCTTACCACTGATCTACAAGTCTGGAATTTTCATGGCTGTCATCTTTCTTGTTGTCCTGGAAACTACTTGAGGAAGATTTTCAGCCAAAACCAATGGCTTTCACTATCTCACCTGTGAGATCCATCATGGCAATTCCTGTTAGGACAAGCATACCACAATATTAAAATTAGTCAATTAATTGCTCAATTGACATGAAACGTCCATGCTTTACCCATGAGACTTCCACACATTTCATGCTTTCCCAACGTACACATGAACTCGTTCATGTTCATCCTTTCACAGGGAAATAACTATTTCAGCATTCATAATTCATTTCAAGCAATAAACACAATCAACTTCCAGTCACAACATGAATTCAACAATCCTTTGTTTCTGAAATGCATCAATAAAAATGAAAGAGAAGAGTAAGAGTTCCCCCTCTTAATCTTGTTCCAATCTGGAGCCACACCATCATAGTGGTTTTTGTGCTCCTTAACCTCTTTCACTTCAATGTGAATGCTTGACTTTCCCGTTCTTGGCTATGACACTTAGTGTCTAAGGTCTGTTTAAGGATTTTCAATGTGGGAGTCCTTCCCATTGTTGCCTACAGGACCTTGGGTTGCTAGGACTCACATATGTCCACTGGCACCATATTCCATTACTACTCATACTAAGCTCTTAATGACAGTCACATGTCCACATGCATCCTCCAGATGCTTTCATAGTCCTTGCTTCCAACATTACCTACACTCAAACATTGAGTCAATTCATATGTTTAGTTTATTTCCATAGGGTTTGTCTCCAAACAAGAGTTTAAGAAATCATAAACAAATCATATACACACGTATTTCATAAGCAAGAAGCTGCAATGTAACCAAATACTCATCTGCATTAGATGTCTTCACTTTATTCCACAGGCTCCTTCTTCGCTTTATAAGCCTTGGATTTACCGTGGATGCAATAATGAATGTTGGGCCAGCACGCAGGATACTCCACAACCATTTCGAATAGGAAATGCCTAGCCAGTACGCCGACTGGGTTTCATCAATCGTCTCGTTTAGCAATATGCTAGGACAGTGCTTCGACTGGTTTTATTAATTAATTAAAGAATGTTTGGCTAGCACGCCAGCTGCTCCACAACATCAAGTGGTTAATGCCCCCACCAACTATTCTCTGAATTTATCGAGCATCAATTACTTTCTGGTTTTACCAAGAATTTATAGTGCACAACTAGTTACTCTCTGGTTTTACCAAGAATTTATAGTGCACAACCAGTTACTCTCTGGTTTTACCAAGAATTTATAGTTCTTTCAGGGTCCGTGCTTCCTACAATGAGCAAGGTTTCCAACAAAGAAACCACAGTGTATCAGTTTAGCTGTTAGAAAACTTATACCTGAAATATTCATTATTCCAAGCAAGAAATAAATGAAAATGAATACTTATTTGTATTATGCATTTCCTCGCTACTCCACAGGTTTCCTTCTCTGCGTTACAAGCCTTGGATCACCTGTGGGGTGGATGCTTGGCCAGCATACATGCTGTTCCACACATCATCCGAATAGGCAATGCCAAGCCAGTATGCCGACTGGGTTTATCAGGCATCCCAAAAATCAATATGCTAAGCCAATACACCAACTGGGTTTGTCAAGCATTTCAAAAATCAGTATGCTAATCCAGTACGCCAACTGGGTTTATTAAGCATACAATGATCATTTCCAAGCCAGTTCTTCGACTCGGTTTGTCAGGAAATAATACCATTCACCAATACCTCCACAACATGCAAGCAACCAATTCCAAGCCAGTACACCAACTGGGTTTATCAGGCATGCAACAACCATTCACCACAATATCCACACAACCAATGCCAAGCCAGTACACTGACTGGGTTTATCAGGCATACCACAACCATTGCCAAGATAGTATACTGAATGGGTTTATCAGGCAATAAGAACAATATAATATGATTACGTGGCTCCTTCTCTTATGCAACTAGTGGTTCCCTCTAGGAACTCCATAGGTGACTCACTTGACTGCAAGCTAGCATGGCTCCCACAATACCCACTCACACTACACAAGGATGACACCCCTTTTCTGCTACACAACTCCCCGGGCCTATCCATCTCTGCTAGTGTCCTTTAGTGTGAGCGTAGAAAGGTTACCACTGCCCATACAACCCTCTTGAACACTCTTTCTTAACTTTTCCTCTTACATGCAACACCAGATTGCATTTGTGTAAGATGATAGCACAAGAAGGATAAGCAGGCTCATTAGTATTGCTGCTAAAAAATTGTAATCATATTTCATAACATTCACTATCAAGTATTGAAACACCAGGAATGCGTCCACTCCCTTAGGGTGTAGTCAATATTGACAACCTTAACATAACCCATCACCCGAAAGGTATGCATCCCTTTCTGATGTGAGTCATGTAGGCCCTAATCATACTCAAGCAACCTGAAATAATACCGAAATAATAAAACATGATCTGCATATTAAATCTGATAGCTAGACATGTATATTATTAGTTAGGGTTACAGAATACTCATTTGTTTCACAGATGTATCTTTTCTTCATTTGTGAAGAATGGGGGCTCCCTTCTCTGAGTCAATAGTGCTTCGGCTTGCCACCCAAATCCTTTCATGTTCCATAACCCACACATGCCTTCTGGGCATAACTTTACTGTCTCACTCACATGCTTTACCAACATGTAGTTCGGTTGAGACATTAACAATATGGCGTTTCACCCGAAACCCATTTCCAAAGCATGGGATCCTTCCCATCTAGATTGGCTTCTATAGGCCATCACACATGGTCTTCCTGCAATGTGTCATCCTAACACACTTATCAAATAGTCAAACAGTCAGCAACATTTAGCAACAAAATTCAAGTCTGATTGTTCCATAACCAATCAATGTCATTAATAATTAAATTCAATATGAATTTGCAACTCTGTCTACTACAAAAATTGATTTGCTTAGTAATGAGGCTATCCTCATATTGTTTGGCCCTCGTAAGTGGTATCACTCTGTCCATTATGGTTTCACCCTTTCTACCATACCTGAACATCCACCTACAACATGTCCTCCTGACACAATCTTATATAAGCCAAACAGTCATTAGCAATTATTAGCAAAATTTTGAATTTGAAATTCACAAATATGTTTCATGCATTAGTTAAATTCCACAACCATGAAAACCTTCTCATAACGCTTGGCCTTTATACATGGTATATCCCGGTCTTCACTATGGACTTATCCTCATTGCCATACGCAAGAATTTTATACCTGAAGTCTGAAATTTCAATCAGCCAAACACGTTGTGAGTATCTTATGCATATAATCCTTTCATTGCTACAACAATCATTGAGGTGATCTCAGAATTATAACACTCAATAATTCAAACACCTTCAACTGTCAACATTTGAAATGCAATGAAATATATATATATATATATATATATCATAACCATGCATTCACACAATGCATCTCAACATGTGCACCCACACATATGCATGCACATTCACAACATTTACATAATATTTTGATGTACATTCACTTAATGCATAACCCCTCAATGCAACCTTGCATTAATCCATGCATACTATGCATTCTAACATATTATGGCCTAACCATACCTATCTCATATGGCATACATTACCACAACAGGACCATAAGTCCTCACTTGCTTTGGTTGTTAAACTCACAACCGATATACACAAATGGCATGCTATAATTTCATATGAATGCATTGAGATTTCTAAGCAATCATAGGGTGTAAGGATCACTTCCTTCACTTACCCACACCTCACCATACTTGGTAGGTTAACATTCCCATTCGACACTTAATAAAACATGCAAACTAAATCAACATAGTTGAAGGGATCTTACCAAATCCTCTTTCAACACTCATGCAATTAAGCACTAATAACCATTACCTGCATGGCTGTTATTAACATCACTTGATGTTACCTGATCAGTTGGCCTCTTACCAAGGCTACACAGTCCTTTTTTCCAACCTCATGATCATAGATTTGTTGCACCATCCTTTACTCATATGGTTGTTGGTCATACGCAACAACATCATCCTCATCTTTAGCCATGCTTCAGTGGCCTTTGGTCCTATAACCAATGCGAACACAACTAATTATTAGCAACTACAATCATTATCTTAAGTGGCTCATTGCATATGTAAAACTTCACTATTTTACCAATATGCAATATCATATACATGTAAAACATTTTCACATATACTGTGCAATGTTTATTGATATGCCATCTAGTGCATATTCATCTATGTAATCTTTTGCATTTTGTTTTTTTAACATTCTTACGCCATAGTTTATATACATGACAATTTCATAATTATAAATACAATAGCAAAATAGGGTTTAAGGAATTCTCCCTTTCCAATCCCTCATCGTAGTATGGAATCCCTCTTCCATATCATAGTTGGTCCGGTTTCTTTCCAGTCATGCAATTATAGAAATTGCCCATATTGACAACAATTCTTTTTTTTGTCAAAAATAGCTGCTGGCACTTTCCTGCACCAAATGTCTATAATATATGCGGACCTCATTCAAATTATGGTCATGCATCCCTGTTATCCTTTGGACAAGCTTTCCAACGCCTATCCTCGGGCTCCATTCCGACCCAAGACATGGAGTTTACATTCCTCCAAAAATGCAAACTTTGCCCAACTTTTTGCACTTTTACACGGCTGCAATTTTATTCTGGAAGGCCAATCTTCAGCTACTTGCAGAAGTAAATTTAGGAAGAATCATGAAAAATTATCTACTGGGCGAAGGTAGTCCATATAACAAGGAACACTCAACAACCTTCGGGTCCATGTTCCAATGCACCAGTCAATTTCTATAAAATTTGGGGTTTGGCTACTTTTAACTTTTCACTTTTTCCCAAAAATCTCAAAATTTGGCCAAAAATGGCTATCTCCCAAATTATGCATTTCTGGAAAATTTTCGTCTAACAAAAACTATCCGTCTTAATGAGAAGATGAAATGTCTAGTTCAGTAAGATTTTTGATTCCAACATCTAGGGTCAATTTTACTGTCCACAAGCTTTTCAAAATCCCCAAAAAGTGGCCTGGAACAGTGCTTTTTGGCCTTCTGGTTCACCCTGAATTCACATCCTTTGGAGTTTGGCTCCAAGATTCCAAACTTAACATTGTGCCCAGGATAATTTTTAAGGGCGAAATTTTGCCAATTGGCTATTTTTCGGGCTTTTTTTTCAAAAAATAAATTCATTATTTGGTCCTTTTTAGTCTCTAATATCGCCTATATTTACATAAAATGTGTTTTTATTATTATAATATTCGCTAAAATTTACATATTTCAGTAGATAAAATGTATGTTTCATATTTAATATTCGCCTACCTATCTATATACATTTTTTTTCAATCCAAAATAATCGCCTAGGATACTATACTTAAGTATAATATTAGAATCCTTAAAAAATACCCTGATTGTGCGTGCTCCATGGCCGCGCCATATCAATTTCAGCTCAAACCGACTTTCTGTCAAGCCTCGGGACACTGTTTTACAAAAGTCATTGTTCTCCTTTTTCTGTCAAATTGCAGCATACTGGGTTCGGGACCCTCTCTGGTTCTTTCATGGCCTTCGTTAATGGCCTCTGAGCCCCACATGAATCATCCCATTCTGAGCCCATGCTCCTTCTATCCAAAAATCAAGTTTTTGGATCTATACATTCTTTTCCTCTGCGACTGTCACTGGATTTAACCCTAAATGTTTTGCCAGCATCGCAGATTTTAACCTTAAAGTTTCCGCCGTTTTTCCAGTGTCGCCGCCGACCAGCGCAGATTTTAACCTTAACTTCTGCGCCCATCGTGGCATTCCTAGCCTTATCTTCGCTGCTCGCAATCCTCCGTCGCTGCGACTTTGTCGCAAAATGTAAGGCTAAAATTGCCGCCCGTGCAATTTTGAAGCTTAAAACCGCCGCCTAGTGTCGCAACTTTTAAGCTTAAAATCGTCGCCGAGTCGCAGAATGTAACATTACTTTTGCCACGCGCATCGCAGTTTTTTTTAGCGTTAAAATTGCCACCGTTGTGCAAACTTAATCGTTAATTCCACTGCCGTGCATCGCAAAAATTAACGCTAAAATCGCCGACAGAGTCGCCAAAGTTAGCGCTAAAACCTGCCAACCGCGTCGTAGAATTTAACATTAAAATCGACGACAAAGACTTAAGAAAAATTTCCAACACTTAGAAAATTTTTTGAATTTTCAAAAATAGTCAGAAAATTTTCTGAAATATTTTCCTTCTTTTTGATGTTTAGTGCGGGGCAGGAGGCATACTTCCTCTGCAACTGGGACAAGTAGCCCATGAAGGCCCAATGCTGCAACCAGCAGCTCTGATACCAAATGTCACGTCCCCACCCGTAGATCCAACTCCGGTAAGGAAACATGATGCCAATCTACGGGACTTTCACAAAAACTCAGCCCATTCATTAGATTCATGGCCATCAAATTAATGTGTGCCGATGCAAATCAAACATATATGCACAGCGGAAGAAGAACATCACCCACACACATCTTTCATATGCATTCAACATATTAATAATAAACATCAAATTAAAAACATTTCAGAAGTAAAATGCACATAGAGAACACTTATCTTCAATGGTGCAATTGTCCCAAGCAACTAGCTATGTTGCTGCAACGTTCCACCCAACCATAGGTCAGTTGTGTTCATCGATATCTCAACACAAATGCCACCCCTGAGCTGGGCATGATTCTTACAAGGAAAATGGGACATTCCAGCTCATGCACAACCAAAGAAATAGAAACCCATTTCAACCACAACCTTCTTTTACACTCAGCAACTCAAACTGGGCATGGGTGCCCATTTTCAACAATGGGATTTTACAAATAAGATGGCCATGGACTTTCCCAAATCATGGGCACACCAAAAACGAAATGGCAATTGGGGAATCAACTCTGGGAGAGCAAAATCATTTCCAAAAAACGTTTCTGGGCATTCAAGGGACAAAAACGGCTTCCATAAACCCCAAAATCATGGCTCCCTTCCTCCCAGCCATTGTGCAATACAAAACCGAGTTCCCAAGCATGGAAAATGCAGGAAAATGGTGAAAAAATGTGATGGGTAAAGCCCAGCTAGCTCAGACTCCGTGAGAGGGAAAAGGCCATGGGTTTTCCCCCAATCGTGGTTCACCAAACAAACTATAAAAAGGGAAAATCATCCCCAGGGAGAAACCCAATTCTTCCACAGGTTATGGGCATTCCCAATGGCCAAAACGGCCTCCTTGAAACCCCAAAATGATCTGTTCTCTTCACCATTGGTAAACCAAACAAAAATGCCCTCCTCCCAACTGGAAAACAAGGGAAATACAGGAAAAAAACATGGAGGAAAAACGTCCAGGCAGCTCCAAAAATGTGAGAGAGGAAAAATCGGTTGATGGGTAATGGCTTGGGAGGCAAATTCATGGCTCTTTTCTTTCCAAGGAATCCAAACACGTTTTTCCATGTAGGGTGGTTGCCCATACTTGAATTTTGGACAGCCATACCTCCCCATTCCCTAAGGCATTAACTACTTCACCCAACTGTTGGGAGAAATGAATGATTGGGTACAAAAGTCAACATGGGTAGTTGAGGGTTTAATGGGTTATCTCATTGACACTTGGCTTGACTTGATTGGCTCAATGGTTTGAATGTTTTCCCTCCCAATCCCTTATAAGATCTTGCCCCCATCTCTTGTTGCATTGCATATCTAGTTGTGGGTATTTTATTAAAATGCATATTTACACGATATTCACAATTCCACTGTGCCTGGCTAGCACGTAAACCATATGCATCAATAAATCGATGGTGGGGCCTTGGCCTTGAGATCTTCACCACGACTTTATAACAATATTACATCATTTACAATTTTAATGCAATAGGGTCAAGATGGGGACGTGACACACGGTCATCATGCGAGACACTGGCCACGATGCTCCCAAATGCATGATTACCATACAACCTAGCTCATGGGGTTCCTATGAAAGTAGAAACAAAAAAAATTAATAATTGAGTTACATATATACAATAATTCACTTATTTATGTAACTCATTAAAAATAAAACTATATGTAAATTTTGAGATATTGTAACTTCAAAGAATATTATATTTGTACTTTATTATTCCGGAAATGTTTCATTCCTCCGTGAAGATCTTATTATATATCCGGAGATGTTTATTCCTCCGTCGAAATGTGGTAACTCGGGTTATTAGACTTCCCTAGTGGGGGTCGGCCCTGTATATGTTATGTGGGTCAAAGGGTTATTAGACCACCCTAGAGGGGTCGGCCCAATCAGTTGTAGTGGGGTATTTAACCCATTGGTTAAATACGAGGCTACGTGTACCTGTGTAAAATACATGTCAGTGTAGTGTATAAATAGAGGAGGTGTGTTCCTCATTTGACATATACACTCACTTGAGAAAGGCGCACTTGTGGAGGAGAGGTCTGCTATGGTGGAGGAGGAGATCATATCTTTGGTTTGCATCTTTGTGTATTGCTGGTCATCTATATTGAGGAAGCTTTACTGGGTTTTCTACCCCATGAGGGTTTCCCAGGATAAATCTGTGTCTCTTGTGTTTATGCTATGCTTGTTGTTTCTTCAGTGATCCTGTATATGCTATTATTGTGAAATGGAATGTAATGCTTCTATTTTCAGTCTTAGCATATTAAATATTAACATGGTATCAGAGCTAACCTGAAGGAAGGCAAGGTATGGCACTTACGACACTTGCTTTACTTACGACAATTTGAAGGTTAGGGTTTTACATAGCAAAAACCAGTCAACGTGGAACTTTCGCTATAAATCCATTTATACGAAGTTTCATGGTCTGAAACGTTTATAGGTCGAAGATAACATCCCCAGGTACCTTGTGTCTAAAGGGAACCCTCAGATTCGTTGTACTTTATGAGTTATGATCGGTACAAGTTAGGGTTTCTGCCTCTTCCAGATCTCAGTCAAAATCAGGTAACCTTGGAAAAAAGGTCATAACTTGGGCTAGGAAGCTCCAAATGAAATTTCGTAAAAAGTGACAGGTAGTGCACAGACTGTACTATCTCAGGAAACGTTTTCAGAGGCCGAAGGTGAACCAGTGACACGTGGCATGCCGTACAAGTTCGCTCTCCTGTTTTATCCAATAAACAGGTGACGTTGAGACACTTGGAATAACTCTCTCTCAGAGAGTCCAATTGAGGTCAGACCTATCAGGATAGAAATATAACAGGGCGATCTATCTCAGGAAAAGTTTTCAGAGGCCGAAGGTCAAACAGTGACACGTGGCATGCCGTACAAGTTCGCTCTCCTGTTTTATCCCATAAACAGGTCACGTTGCGACACTTGGCATAAATATCTCTTAGAAAATCCAATTGAGGTCAGACCTGTCAGGATGGAAAGATGACAGGTCAGGCTACTACAGAAAACGTTTTCAGACCCTGTGGAGCAAAAATTTCAGAGTTATAGCAGAAACAATCAGGTGCATATTTCTGTCAAAACATAATTATTTTTGGAGCACCTTTATTCATGGCTTCCAGAATTTAGGGTTTCGGAGAAAGTTAGAATTTTTGGAATCGGAATCCACGGCTGGAAGCTCCTCAGAAAAATAAGAGTTTAGAGCCTTGGATCAAACCTTTTGATTGAGCAAAAGGGTGGGCTTCATCAAACCCTAGTTCAGGATCCTGTCAAGAATATCTAGAAGTTTGAAAGGCAATTTTGAGGGGTCAATTTTTGGAGATTTCAAAATTGAAGTATGCTAGTTTGATAAGCTCAGCAAGACACATCCTTCCATTCATTTGGAAGTGTGAAAGTCAAAGATTGAATTTTTAGGGTTTCTCTAGCAAACCCTAATCAAGCTCTAGATCAAGTTTCAGGGGGAGTTGAGGCTAAGGCCTTACATAAGAAGACTACAAGAAGTCTCGACAGGTATGACTTGAGGTTCAGGTATGTCTTGAAATCTGATTCTTGATTAAGTTCATAATGTGTTTGTCTTCATGTTATTTATTAGTACAATCTTGATTAATGTTAGAATTGTCTTATCACCCTAGTAATAGTATGAATGCATGTGAATGATCGAAGACATTCATTGATTAGGGCTATATGATTGTACTAATGCATTATGGTGTTGTATGAGGTTGATGTCGTTTGCTAACAAGATACAGGTACATCACAAAAGACAAATCAAGCTCCTTAAAACATGACAACATGAAGACAAAGACTCATCCATAATCTTTGTTCTACTTACGAGGTATGTATGACTTTGTTATATTATGCTTAACCTATGAGACATGCAGGTTCTAGCTCAGGATCTCTAAATCATTGAAGAGATTGTTTAGGTATGTTGTACATAGCTAAGCAAATATACTAATCCAGGTATGTTTTCCTATGACAAGTTAGAATCTTACCTTAGGATCCCTTATATAAGTATACTTGGTATGATTGGTTATGCTTATTCATAAAGTTAGTAATCAAGGGTTTATGCATATTATGTCTCTTATATTGATGATCTAATTAACCAGAAGAGTACTATGATCAAACAAGAATATGCAGAAGTAAAAGAAGACTTCCTTGAAACCTTGAATATTATCTATAATCATGACTATACATTTTCAAAGATTATTTAGAACTAGAATGTTTTGATAATATTGAGAATATACTAATGAATGTATGTCTGTGTATGAGGATGACACTAGTGCACACTTGAGCATGCACAGTGGTACAGAATGAATAGAAGTTCAAAAGACATATAGAAGATCAAGCGGGAGGCAACCACACAAACATAAAAGATAAGTATTTGAGTTGTTATTTGAAATAGTAAATGATATTGCTTGTATGCATATTTGTATTCCTAGAATATATCATGCTGAGTGTAAACATTCATAGAGCATTGAACAGTATACTACTAATATGCATATGATTGGTAAGTTGGACAAACATTCCATTGTTGCTTGTCTAGAATGAAACCTCTTTGCTGACATGCTGAGAGCTGTGCACACTCTCAATAGTATGTTCTGGTAGAGATGGAAGGCATCTAGATAGCCACTGTATGCATACAGGATATGGGAAAATGTTGTGCCAAAGTATTGGTCAAAGTAGTTACATAACTATGTAAATGATATCTGTATGCATAATAGGTTATCATGTCAATATGATTTGATGATTATGAAGTATTACTAATCATGTACTTAATTTTTATTTGTAGGAAAGATCATGATGAATGATGAACACTGAACAAGCAATGGATGTTCAAACAAAAGGATTTACAAATCAAACACACTATAGAAGGCTTGTGAGAATCATGATAAGATGTTTTCTCCAAGTGGCTAGATAAGACCATTCTCTTAATGGTGTAATTAAAGAATAAGTGTGAATCAAGTTCTATATGGGTACCTAGGATCGATAATCAATTGATGAGCTTAATGATCACCATGGGTGATGAGGATCTCAACCTTTGCTACAAGGTTGAATATTGTTTCCATACACAGACGATATGGTGCAGAAAGGAACCAAAAGTTTGAATTTGTAACAATGTACTAACCAAACCTCTACCTCAAGTAAAGTTTTCTGAGACAAAATTAATATAGTTCAGAAGGACCCTCCTCGAAAGGGGGAGTGATGTGATAACTCATGATGAGATTGCCTGCATCGACAGTGAGGTCGATAATGAGGATACCTATATTAGTGATGCCGACAAAGAGGTTGGTGGATGGTCCTTAGATAGGGTCAAAGGTGACAAGGGGATTGCATCATCCTTGAACATATGTTCTAAAGAGAGCCGTAGACATATGTCTTCGAGAATGAAGTCCTTGGTGGACATGATAGGATTGCATCATCCTCAAGAGATCCGTAGACGTATGTCTTCGAGAATGAAGTTCTTGGTGAACATGTGAGGGGATTGGATCATCCCAGGAATTCAGTCCTAAAGAAGAGCCGTAGACGTATTTCTTCGAGAATGAAGTCCTTGGTGGACATGATAGGATTGCATCATCCTCAAGAGATCCGTAGACATATGTCTTCGAGAATGAAGTTCTTGGTGAACATGTGAGGGGATTGGATCATCCCTAGACTTCAGTCCTAAAGAAGAGCCGTAGATGTATGTCTTCGAGAATGAAGTTTTTGGTGAACATGTGAGGGGATTGGATCATCCCTGGACTTCAGTCCGAACGAAGAGCCGTAGACGTATGTCTTCGAGAATGAAGTTCTTGGTGAACATGTGAGGGGATTGGATCATCCCTGGACTTCAGTCCGAAAGAAGAGCCGTAGCTGTATGTATTCGAGAATGAAGTCCTTGGTGGACGGTTGAGGATTAAGTCATCCTTGGACGTAGTCCTAAATGTACGGTTGAGGATTAAGTCATCCTTGGACGTAGGTCCTAAATGTACGGTTGAGGATTAAGTCATCCTTGGACGTGGTCCTAAATGTACGGTTGAGGATTAAGTCATCCTTGGACGTAGGTCCTAAATGTACGGTTGAGGATTAAGTCATCCTTGGACGTAGGTCCTAAATGTACGGTTGAGGATTAAGTCATCCTTGGACGTTGGTCCTAAATGTACGGTTGTGGATTAAATCATCCTTGGACAGTAAATCCAGTAATTCCGAAAGGAAGGATAGTCCTAAATGAATTGAGTGGATTAAATCATCCTTGGACAGTAAATCCAGTAATTCCGAAAGGAAGGATAGTGCTAAATGAATTGAGTGGATTAAATCATCCTTGGACAGTAAATCCAGTAATTCTGAAAGGAAGGATAGTCCTAAATGAATTGAGTGGATTAAATCATCCTTGGACAGTAAATCCAGTAATTCCGAAAGGAAGGATAGTCCTAAATGAATTGAGTGGATTAAATCATCCTTGGACAGTAAATCCAGTAATTCTGAAAGGAAGGATAGTCCTAAATGAATTGAGTGGATTAAATCATCCTTGGACAGTAAATCCAGTAATTTTGAAAGGAAGGATAGTCCTAAATGAGATTGAGTGGACTAATCATCCTGTAAATAGATTGGGATTGCCTCATCCCTAGACATGGTTAGATGTCTTAAACTGATAAGGACTAATCATCCTGTAAATAGATTGGGATTGCCTCGTCCCTAGACATGGTGAGATGTCTTAAAGTGATAAGGACTAATCATCCTGTAAATAGGTTGGGATTGCCTCGTCCCTAGACATGGTGAGATGTCTTAAAGTGATAAGGACTAATCATCCTGTAAATAGATTGGGATTGCCTCGACATGGTGAGATGTCTTAAAGTGATAAGGACTAATCATCCAGTAAATAGATTGGGATTGTCTCGTCCCTAGACATGGTGAGGTGTCTTAAAGTGATAAGGATTGATCATCCTGTAAGTTGATCTGGATTGCATCATCCATGGACATGAGAGTTGTCTTAAACTGAGAGGGACTGATCATCCCGTAAGTGGATCAGGATTGTATCATCCTTGGACCTATGTCCTAAAGTGAGAGGGATTGATCATCCCGTAATTGGATCTTGTGTGTTGCAGGGTATGCTACTATTGTGTATACTTGTATTGATGAGGATACTTGTATTGATGATATGTATACTTGTATTGATGAGGATACTTGTATTGATGATATGTATACTTGTATTGATGAGGATACTTGTATTGATGATGTGTATACTTGTATTGATGAGGATACTTGTATTAATGATATTTATACTTGTATTTATGATGTTGTTGATCGTGATGATCTAGATGACGATGTTGTTGATCGTGATGATCTAGATGACGATGCTGCTGATCGTGATGATCTAGATGACGATGCTGCTGATCGTGATGATCTAGATGACGATGTTGATGATCGTGTGATGACGATGCTGATGATCGTGTGATGACGATGCTGATGATCGTGTGATGACGATGCTGATGATCGTGAGATGACGATGCTGATGATAGTGAGATGACGATGCTGATGATCGTGTGATGACGATGCTGATGATCGTGTGATGACGATGCTGATGATCGTGTGATGATGATGTTGATGATCGTGTGATGACGATGCTGATGATCGTGAGATGACGATGCTGATGATCGTGAGATGACGATGATGATGATCGTGTGATGACGATGCTGATGATCGTGAGATGACGATGCTGATGATTGTGTGATGACGATAATCGTGAGGATCCAGATGATGATATTGTTGTAGCTGTTCAAGTGCTACAGAAGATAAAGACTCAATACTGAAGATGTCGATGTTCCAGTATTGAAGATGTTCCAGTAACTGCTTGAGTTACTGATGATGTTGAGAAAGCTTCCAATGATTTATAGATGTATCATGTATGATGTTGATGACTCCTTGCTCGTGCAGATGTTGTTATAATATCCTTCTCGTTAAGGGGGAGTGTTGAGATATTGTAACTTCAAAGAATATTATATTTGTACTTTATTATTCCGGAGATGTTTCATTCCTCCGTGAAGATCTTATTATATATCCAGAGATGTTTATTCCTCCGTCGGAATGTGGTAACTCGGGTTATTAGACTTCCCTAGTGGGGGTCGGCCCTGTATATGTTATGTGGGTCAAAGGGTTATTAGACCACCCTAGAGGGGTCGGCCCAATCAGTTGTAGTGGGGTATTTAACCCATTGGTTAAATACGAGGCTACGTGTACCTGTGTAAAATACATGTCAGTGTAGTGTATAAATAGAGGAGGTGTGTTCCTCATTTGACATATACACTCACTTGAGAAAGGCGCACTTGTGGAGGAGAGGTCTGCTATGGTGGAGGAGGAGATCATATCTTTGGTTTGCATCTTTGTGTATTGCTGGTCATCTATATTGAGGAAGCTTTACTGGGTTTTCTACCCCATGAGGGTTTCCCAGGATAAATCTGTGTCTCTCGTGTTTATGCTATGCTTGTTGTTTCTTCAGTGATCCTGTATATGCTATTATTGTGAAATGGAATGTAATGCTGCTATTTTCAGTCTTAGCATATTAAATATTAACAGTAAATAATTCACATACGACTATGTGCACAATGTTGGGGGGGGGGCATCACACTATATCCTCTTGATGAACATGATCTACAGAGGGAAGAACCCTGCCGTGGAGAACGATCTACATGAAATAATGAAGATAAATCAAATATATGTGATCCTTTGAATACAATAAAGGATCTAAGTAAACTCTACCTATAAATTGATTTCCCCGCCAATATACGTTCCTAATAACTTAACGTAACGTAACATTTAACATTAAATTATAAAAAAATAAAAAAAAATACACGTCCACTCATAAAATAAAATAAATACATGTTTGCTTATAAAATAAAAAGTTGTGAAAAGTAATTTAAAAAATCCACATCCGCTTAAAAAATAAAAATAAAAATAAAAATAAAAATTAAACCCAAGTATATCAAGCATCAAAGCGATCAAATACCTTGAGTTTACTCATGGAGAGTGATCGTCTAGGGTTGTTGGTGTGATGGCGGCCGATTTGGGGTAAGTTACCTGCAGGCGGTAGGCCCTCGGTGGCCTGTCAGTGTCAGTACGATGGAACGGTTACCAAGAATGAAGCCTATGACTCCCGGTGGATCTTAACATTACCTGGTTGGTATTATTTTTGGTAATCCTGTTTTCACCTTTAACTTTCCCGATTTTCCTGCTAGGGTTTTTTTACCAGCTATGGAGTTGGATGATGCCTTAGACTATAGCTGTGACTTTCTAATGCACTAGGATATTTGGACCATGCCACCTGGAAGGTATAGAGATGAGGTTGGCATCAGTCCTCTTCGTGGGGGTGGGGATTTTCAGACTGTGCCCTTGAACAATTTTAACCTGGGTTTTGAGGGTTTGGAGGGTTTCGTTACTCAACATTCTCTGCTCAGTCCCGTTGTTGGCCTTTTATCGTCCGTCCTTGACGGTGTTTTGATGGAGGTTGAACATGGTATTAACTTGTGGGGTTCTTCGGGAGCCAAATCCCCTAAATTTTCAACTGTTGGATCCCCATCCATTTTGGGAAGTCTGTCGTATTTCTTAAACTCTTCTGGAGGTGAGTTTGCGGAACTGTCTGGGTCTGTACTAGTTGAGGCTGTTGAAACTAGCGTGCCGGTCGTTAGCGAATATGGGTACTCTTCTCCTTTGCTGTCAGAGGGCTTCCTAGCCGGTTTCTTGGGCTCTACAGAATAGAGAGGCTATCCTAGTCCATCGGTGGAACAATTGCATGGTACACCAGCATAATGGAATGGTGCTGATGATGTTAGGGAGGCTTGTTCACAGGAAAAGGTGCACAGGAAGTGGATAAAAAACAAGGGTAAGGCTCCAAATTATTCGTCAGGGGAGGATATAGGCTTTCAGCATCTCATAACGATGGAAAAGACGGTATTGGTGGGTAGGGTTTATGGCAGGGAGGTGGCTCTCAAGACTGTAATTCGATGGGCTACACAGGCATGGATGGGTCATTGTGGCTATGTTCCGAGGGTTGTGGCACTCTTGGGGGGATGGTATCCTTTTCATTTCTCGTCAGAAGTTCATGCACAGTGGGTGCTGGGATTAAATTGGAGCTTGGTTAATGTGCCCCTATTGCTTAAACCTTGGAACCCTCTCTTTGATGCGAGCTGTGAACGTATGGACACCATTCCATTATGGGTTCAGCTGCCGGGACTGCCCCTGCATTATTGGGATGAAGAAAATTTCCGCAGGATTGGTAATATTCTTGGGTCTTATTTGGATTCCGATTTCTCCTTTGTTTCAGCATCAGTACAGAAGGTGGCTCGAATCTTGGTTAACATCAACGTAAGGGATGGTTTTCCAGAGGGGATGGATCTCTGTTGGGGACCGTACATATTTCCCCAAATTATTGATTATGAGAATGTGCCATATAGGTGTCGTCATTGCCTTGCTTACGGTCACCCTGCAATGGAATGTCATCTTCCCTTATGCATCAGGAATGGTAACACTTGGTGGCAAGAAAATTCTAAAGTGAACTGTAATTTGGAAGTGGAGGATTTGAATGCTGATGGTACTGGTTAGGTTCCATCCAGTTCACCTAATCAACCCGTGGGGGAGGATGTTCCTATGGGTGAGGTTGCAGAAGTTTAAGATTTGGCCTCCTTTGTGGACAGGGAGGAAGATATTATTGTTATTCCATCGACTGTGGCTGAAGGTGATGTCCAGAATTCTCTTTTGCGAGCGGTGGACTTGATTTCGGGTACTTCTTCCTCCCCTCTCACATCTCCTTCCATTAATTATTTTGTTAAGAATTTATCTTTTCCTGATATGGATTGGGTGATGGGACTTAGGAATTTACACATTTCATCTGAACTTTTGTGTCCCTCCTCTGATCCTCTAAGTTCCTTAGCTTCCAAACACCCTCCTAAACCCCTTCTCTTGAATGATATCCCAGATACCTCTTTTTTGAAACCATCTATTGCCATTTCTACGGTGGAAGTGTCTCATCCCTCTTCTCTCCTTGTTTCTTAAACTTTTGCAACATTCGGTTCCAGTTTTGATAAGGAAGTGCTACTGTCCACTCCGAGTTCGTCAGAGTCGGGGTATTATTTACGCTCCATGAACAAATTTCCGGTGGGGGGTCTGGGAAAGGATTTCTCTAGGGTGGCCAAGGGTCGTGGCCGCAAATCATTTTTGACAAAAGCAAAATCCATAGCTTGTACAAAATTCTTGGAAGGAAAACAAATTTCTATTGAACGGGCACTTAGAGCGGTGAATGCCCAAATAGAAGGGTATAAATGAAGATCATTTCTTTCAATTGTCGGGGTCTTGCTGGTCCCCCTAAAAGATTAGCTCTGTGTCGGGTGTTGGAGGTGGAACATTCAAATATTTTGTTGCTACAAGAAACTATGGGAGGTAGTTTAGAGGTTTCGGGGAAGTTGAAGTCTTGGTTCCCTGGATGGGGTTTTGAGGCATTAGATGCCAGGGGCCGGTCTGGAGGTTTGGATGTGGGTTGGCGGGAGTCTTGTGTTTCAGTCTCCAATATTTGGGGATTGGAATCGGCATTGGGTCTGGCCTTCAGATCTTCGGAATTTGAATGAGATTTTACTGTGGTAAACATTTATGGTCCTTATTGTAATAGGATACCCTTCTGGGAGACACTATTGGCCAAGGATGTCCTCAAAGGGGATTCGATGATATTAGGAGGAGATTTGAAATTTTCTTTGGGACAGGCCAAGGTTTGGGGTCCTCACACTCAGGTGGACAGCGTCATGGATTTCTTCATCAGAAAGTTGACTGAACGTAACTGGGTTAATGTTGAACCTTTTTTTCTTAAGCCTTCTTGGAGGAATAAGAGGGTGGGGGCTGATAGGGTTGAAAAATGCCTGGACAAATTTTTGCTTGCAGAATCATTGGTGGAGTACTTTTTTCATGTTCATCAGTGGATTGGATCGGGGGGTTGTTCTGACCATGACCCTATTTTCTTGGAGATCTTAAATGGTCCACATAAGCCTCTGGCTCCTTTGAAGTTTAATAAATTTTGGTTGAAGGATCCAACATTTGCTGATTTAATTCAATCCCTCTGGATTCCGTATCATCCTGGACTTACAAACTCGACAGCATTTCATTTTGCTGAGAATATTAAGAATCTTAAGGGACCTATAAAACAGTGGGTGGCAGATAAGAGAAAGAAGGATGATCGGGACTTGAAGGAGGTTGAAGGGGATATTGCTACCATTGCTTTGAGTTCTACGGGAGGTTTTTCTAACCAGGAGGGAAAGGAAGCTTTAGTTAGTCTGGAAGGACGAAGGAATCAGTTACTGTTGGAGAAAGAGGAGACTTAATTTTTCTAGGCATATGCAAAAGGTCATCGATCTACTAATACTATTTGGAGTCTGGAGGATCAGCTGTGTAATACACACACTAATTTTGATGGATTGGCTAGGGTTGGAGTTCAACATTTCCTTAGTCTTTTCAAGGCTAGTGACAGGGTTAATATCAAAGAAGTGGTTAGGGTGGCCCAGCTTTTTCCTCGTTTTGTTGAAGAAAATGACAATAGGATGTTAATGGAACGTATTACAACTGAAGAACTTAAAATGGTTCTTAATAGTTTTCAAAAGGACAAAATCCCAGGGCCTGATGGTTGGACCATTGAATTTATCCTTGGCCTTTTTGATATCATAGGTGATGATATCCTCCATCTGGTCGAAGATTCTCATAGGGAGGTCAGGATTCCAGCAAGTCTCAACTCAACTTTCATTTCCCTAATTCCTAAGGTGGACAATCCTTCTACTCTTAATGATTTTAGACCCATTTCATTATGTAACTGTGTGTATAAAATTATCACTAAAGTCATTGCCCGGAGACTTAAGTCCATTCTTTCTACACATATCACGGAGGAACAATTTGGTTTCTTGGAAGGTCGTCAAATTCATGAAGCCATTGGTATTGCACAGGAAGGGATTCACATCATTAAAACTAAGAAGTTGAGGGGGGTTGTCCTGAAAATTGATTTATCAAAAGCATATGATAAAGTGACTTGGTTATATCTTTGACTTCTGCTCACTCACATGGGTTTTGATATTGGTTTCATTCGCTGGATTATGATCTGCATTTCCACGGTTTCTTTCTTGGTTCTTATAAATGGTGCTGCAACTCCTTTCTTCCACTCAGGTCAAGGCTTACGTCAGGGTTGTACTTTGTCACCTCTATTATTTTTGTTGGTGGATGAAAGTCTCAGTCGGGCTATAAAATAAGCAAAAAGGGTGGGACACTTTGGTGGAATACAGGTGGCTCCGAAATTGTTCATCACCCATCTTCTGTTCATTGATGACATTCTCATTTACTATTCGGGAACTTGTAGGGATGGGAACAAGCTAAAAGAGATACTAGATCTCTTTTCTTTAGCAACTGGTATGGAGATAAACGCTGGTAAGTCCACTCTCTCTACTAATCTTCTTTTGGAGGAAGAATTGAGGCTGCATAATGATCTTTTTCCTTTTACTCATCTTACCCTTACAGAAGATCTCAAATATCTAGGTTTTCAGTTGAAACCAAATGATTATAAAAAGCAGGACTGAGTGTAGTTAATTGAAAAATTGGAGATTAGAATAAGTTGGAGCTTTAAGTGGTTATCCAGAGCAGGTAGATTGGTGTTGGTTAAATCAGTCCTGGAGGCCATCCCGGTATACTAGATGTCATTGGCTTGGATTCCTCGTGGTATTATGGAGCGTGCCAGGAGATTTTGCTTATGTTTCTTGTGGAGTGGGAAGGAGGACACTTATGTGCCCCCCTGGGTCAAGTGGGAAACGATTGTTGTTCCGAAGGTGATGGGAGGTTGGGGGTTAAAGAATATTTTCTCTTTCTCTAAGGCATTGGCTGCTAAGTGTGGATGGATATTGGTAAAATCTTGAGGTTTTTGGGCTAGGGTCATGATCCAAAAATACATTTCTCCCATTTCACTAGAAGGATGGATTCAAAATCCTATGAAAACTCATCATGGTGGCTCGGTTATTTGGAAGGAGATTGTTAAATCCTTTCATGTTGTCGAACAAAACTTGGTTTGGGATGTAGGTAATGGCCATAATGTTCGGATCGGGAGAGACCCATGGGTTGGATATGAGAGACAACATCTCATGACTGAAGGGACTATTGAAGCATTGAGTCAAAGGGGAGTTCGGTTTCTTCATCAACTATCGGACCCTGAGGTATAGTTGATGGGATTTCCTTCATGGCGCTTGGCTAATCATTATGGACTAGGTGTTGATGAGGAACTAGAGCTAGGCATGTATCTTCAAGATCTTAGAAGGGATCACATTTTCTTAGGTGACCAGGATGATGAATTATGTTGGGATGGGGATCCAACTGGTGCATATACTCCTAAAGGTGGTTACCTCCTGATTAGTGCTGAACATTTAGCAAGGGAACCAGAATGGTGGTGGGTTTCACTGTGGAAACTGCCTTGTCCACACAAGACCAGGATTTTCATGTGGTGTACTCTAATGAATCGTGTTCCTATCTGGGACTTTTTACAGAGAAGGAACAAACAGGGTCCGGGTTGGTGCATCCTATGTCGTCGGGATTTAGAGACAGTGGAGCATTTATTTTTACATTGTCCATACATTGCTGCAGTGTGGTATTTTGTCTCATGCATTTTGAAGGTTGTGCTGCGGTGGATTGGACCTTCATTAAACACAGATTGGTTGGCTTGGTATCAAAACCCTTTGTACAAAACCTACAGAGGACTTCCACTATTGGTTGTGTGGGGTGTTTGGATCGCTAGGAACAAGCGAGTGTTTTTGGGACTAGATTGCATCCCTTCACAGATGGCGGTACATTGTTGTGGGATTTTCTTAGCCAACAATCGTATTACTCAACCTGCAAATGTCCATAATATTCAGCCGTTGGATATTGATTTTTCTCAGCCTTGGGGTTTTTTTGATGGTGCATGCCAGAACGATACTTGTGGGGGAGGGGCTCTTATTTTTCTATCACTTGTGCATTATTTTGTAATGTCGTTGGGCTTAGGGGCTGGTAGCAACAATTGGGCGGAACTTTTAAGTCTCAAGTTCCTCATTAGCTATGCACTTGAAATAGGGATACACAGTCTTTCTATTCATGGGGATTCCATGAATGTGATTCACTGGGTTTCAGGAACTCAACATTGTCACAACCGTAGACTTGCTCACATTTTGGCTTATATCCAGAATGCCACTCATTCATTTGACAACTTTTCATGTAGGCATGTGCTCAGGGAGAACAACTTAGAAGCGGACAGGGCATCGAAATAAGGGTTGTTGCTGGGGATTGGCATCTGGAGCATCAAAGAATTTTCAGATGGAGTGATCAGGGAATTCTATCACTGTCCCTTTATAGAATAGAGGGCAGGCACATATCTGAGGCTACATTTTGGGTTTTTATTCCTTCTTGGAGCGACATTATGAGGATGCATATGGACTTGATTATCTAGTTCTTATTTTCGGCACAATTTTGGTCAGTATGTGGATATAACAAACTATATGATTATATGTATTTTCTGTTTTACAAAGACAAAAAGACTAAGTCAGTAACTCACAGCTGTTATTTTTTGAATTTTTGGAGCTATTACTTATGTATGAAGGAAACAATAGGGCTATCAGTTATATATCTGTAGTTTTGTAAAGACACTCTTAAAGAGTGAAGATGAAGATTGTAATTTCGTACTCGAAAGATTGAAATGAAATTACGCTTTCTTTCCATGGAAAAAAAAAATTCCTTGAGTTTAAGATTAAAAAAAATTACTCCAGAAGAAATATGATCCCTCTCAGTGCTTAATAGATCCGAGTTTAAGATGGATCTATGTTGGTTTATTTTCAACTAAAATTTGGATTACATGTATACAAAAAAATAATATTGCAATTCTTTTGGATAAAGTAACTAAAAAAAACTATTTTAATCAATACATAAAATTGATTTTTGAGGGTTTTGAACAAATTTCACAAGATTCCTAAAAAAATCAACACATTCATAAGAACTGATTTTTGAGGGTTTTGAACGAATTTCACAAAATCTTCATTAAAATTACTAAAAACCACAACACATTCAATCAATGCATAGAAGAACAAATTTTGGGGGTTTTGAGTTTCCTACCTCTAGGTGTGGAGGCCATGATAGCAAGAAGTGGTGCCTGGTGGCAAGTTGTTTTCCTCAGTCAAATCAACATAACTGCTCTATACTCCTCGGTCGAGCTCCTATGCAATAGATGCGTTGAAATAAGCTAAGGTATGGGTTTTTTTCATTTTAAAACTTATTACATGTCAAGATCTTGACCAAGCTTTATAAATATTGATTGAGAATTATAGCTCGATCGAGATTTCAAATTCCACGGATGCCTACTAAGCCACAACCTTTTTTTGTAGATATTTCATTCCAAGAATCTCTCGATTAAGCTTCCAAGCTCAATCGAGCACGTGACCTTATTTTCTCGAGAATGCGACCTTATTTTCTCGAGCATGTGAGTTTAAAAAACCCTCATAACTTGATCAAATAGAGCTCGATCGAGGGTTTTCCAAATCCTCAATCAAGCGCTTTATTAAGCCCTCGATTGATATTTTGAAAGATTGATCGAGGGCTTAACAATAGCTCAATCGAGATCGTTTTCAACATTATTGCGTCCTTCGCTTGCCAAAAAGTGTTACCCATCTTCATGGGAACACCTTCTTGTTACATGCACTTCATAAAAGTTCATTGCAGAACAAGAAATTGCCAAGGAAACCATATATCATTACAAGAACAAATATATACTTATATGACCTAGTTTTATTGAATTTTTTCAATAGCGTTTTTGAAGTTGGTTTGTGTACACCTGCACAATAAAAGAATGTGGATGAGTTTTTCCCATTATTATTTGACAAAAATGGATTTGAAAGAGATAAATTTAAAGTCATACTAATGTTCGGGTACACAGGGTACTCCCAAAAGACCGAACACCTAGAGCAACCACTTCACACAAACATATCACAGATAGATACACCGATGTTTTCACATGGTTTAAACCCTCGAGAGGGAAACACTCTACGGCCCCGGCCAAATAGCTTCTACGGAGCAATTTATTATGAAAAAGAAAGAAAGTTATAAATGAGCTTCTCATAATCGATCAACTAGACAATGACCCTCCATGCTCTTTAACTAGAGTTCATGGACCAATCAGGTGTTAAACCACAGATCAAGGTTAGGTATGATCTAAGAGAAGTTGAGCCGTCAGATCACTCTATGTCTAGAAAATATTGTGACCATCGGATTAAATATTTACAAATGCATACTAATGCATACTACAGAAACACGCTTTTTCTAACGGATATATTACACAAGTTGATCTTAACTAACTCCTAAGTATCTAAATATCCTAAAATCCCCCCTTAAGAACAACTTGGGATAGGATTGAAGGATTTACAAAAGTGACACTATTAGGAGAAGGAAGGAGGCATTAGAGCCTATCCCCCCTTAACGACAAATTACTGAACTCCGAACATAGATCGAAGTTTAGAAAACTTCACTTTTGTAAGAGACTTGGTGAAGATGTCTGCAACTTGATCATCTGTAGGACAAAAGAGCACTTCAAGAACATGATCATGAACAATATTTATGATGAAGTGCATATGTATCTCAATGTGTTTGTTGCGTTGATGCAGGACTGGATCTTTGGTAAGCTTGATGGCATTTTGATTGTTGCACCAAAGTGGAGTAGGTTGTTGCTGGTCGAATCCAAACTCTGAAAGGATCTGTCGAAGCCATAAAGCTTCCTGACTGGAATTAATGGTGTTGCTCGATATTCTGCCTCTGTTGAAGAAAGAGCAAGAGATTGTTGTTTCTTACAAGCCCAAGTGATAGGTCTAGATCCCAAATTGAAAACATAACCTGCAGTATACTTTCGATGATCCCCCCCTATACTATAATGAATCCCAAACTGAATTGTACCTCGAATATAGAGAAATATTCTTTAGCTACTTTCCAATGAATTTCATGAGGTGTTTGCATATAACGGGAAACATGTCCAACGACAAAGGAAAGGTCAAGACAAGAATGAGTCAAGTATAAGAGACTACCAACAAGTTGACGATACAAGGTGGCATCTACTTCAGGTGAAGTACAAGTGGAATCTACTTCAGGTGAATTACAAGTGGCAGAAAGTTTGACTCCATACTGTAAGGGAGAAGGGGCTGGTGTACAATCTTCCATGTGAAAGTGACGAAGAAGGTCATAAGCATACTTAGACTGAGAAAGAAAATTCCTTCTTTGGTTTGCAGGACTTGGAGACCAAGAAAATAATGCAGATGTCCTAAGTCTGACATTTCAAAATTTTTCTTAAGACTGGATTTCATATGGGTTATAAGCTTAGGGTCACTACCAGTAAGAATAAGGTCATCAACATATAGAACAAGTATGATGAGATGATTTCCTACTTTCTTGGTATATACATTGGGGTCAGAATGGCATCTAGAAAAACTAGTGTCAAGGAGAAAGCTATCCATTTTGGCATGCCAAGCTCTAGGAGCTTGCTTAAGGCCATATAAGGATTTCTTAAGGCGACAAACAAGGCTAGAGTTATTCTGAACATATCCAGGAGGTTTTTCCATGTAAATTTCCTCCTGTAAATCAACATGTTATAAGAATGCAGACTTGACATCCATTTGTGTTGATGTATATGTAACTTCGGAATGTATTTCACATATATGTATATTGTATTCCTATAGAGATGTTATTATTCCTCTATATGGAAGTGTTGTCATTTATATTGTAAGTGTCGTAACTTATACTTGATGGGTTATTAGACAACCTTGTTTGGGGTAGGCCCTGTATAAGTCATGTGGGTCAAAGGGTTATTAGACCACCCTATTGGGGGTCGGCCATGTGGGTCAAAGGGTTATTAGACCACCCTATTGGGGGTCGGCCCACTCAACATTATGTTATGTGGTTAAGTTCGAGCCTACATGAGTTAGGTAAAAAGGCAAGTCAAGTCAAGTATAAATAGAGGGCGGGAGGCACTCTATTTGCTCACTCACTTCTCACACATGCACTCAGAGGGAGATGAGGCTAAGGCTTTACATAAGGAGATTACAAGCGATCTCGACAGGTATGACTCATCGAGGTTACTAGCACAAGTCATTGAAGAAGAACAAGAAGACATCATGTGAGTATGTTAGACATAACTAACTAGCATGCTAATCCAGGTATGTTTTTCCTATATCAAAATAGAATCCTACCTTGGGTTAGGATCTTATACTATTGTTGATAATGATTATTCATGAAGTCATAGGTTTGAATAATCATGGTTGTATGCATATTATGTTTCATACCATAATTGATGATATGACTAACCAGAAGAATCATGAAGGTATAGGTTCGAATAATCACAGGTTTTATGCATATTATATCTCTTATCTTGATTGATGATTCAACTAAAGAGTCACAGGTTTGAGTAATTATAGGTTTAGACATGCTATGCTTCTTATGATTTGACTAACCATAAGAATCCTACATAAACCTTGAATGCTAATGCTTATTATTTCTGATCATGAGTATACATGCTTGAGATTATTGTGTTTTAATAGTATACTAATGAATGTATAATTTTATATGAGTTCACAAGGATAACACAATCATGATACTAATAAGCATACATAGGGACCAAGGATGAATATGAGCTCAAGAACAGGTAATTCAGGAAGCAAAGATCAAGAGGGAGCACACTCTAGTTGTTCCTGCAAGAAAGCAAAGGAGCACACTTCAGTAGTTTCTGCAAGGATGCAGATATTCAGAGGGAGTTGACCATCTCTCTACACTTCACAACAGAAAGGTGTAGAAGAAGCTACTTCAGATTAGGACTCCAGCAGCTCCTACAAGGAAGCGAAGACTCAGACATAGTCCATCCAACGAACAAAGAAAGATAAGTATTTTAATCATCATTTCTTTCATATTTGTTTGTTTAAATAAAATTGTTCAATGATGTATATGCTCATGTTCCTAGACTTAGGATATGTATTGTGCATAGTAGAATAGTTGCATTAATGAATAGTATACTACTAATATACATGGGTAAGTGGCCTATGGCACTGTACAACATTCCATTGCTACTTATCTAGAATGAAACCTCTTTGTTGACATGTTGGGAGTTGTGCACACTCTTAACAATGTTATGGTAGAGATTGGAAGGCATCTAGAAAGTTACAGGATATGGATAAATGTTGTATTGAAGCATTGGCTAAGACAATTGCATGACTGTATGACATATTTCTTTATGTGTAAGAATTTGTTCTGAAAATTCTGAGATATTTCTAATCATGCAATTTAACTTTTTTTGTAGGAAAGACCGCATATCTTCACCTACAAAAAGGACTACAACATTTGTTCTAGCAACAAAGATATTTATTAAAGATATCTATTGAAGATATTGAAGTTCCCAGGATTTGGGATGAAGAAATGGAATGCCATGATCCGTCGATCATGAAGAATGATGTTTGGGATGTAGTCCCAAGACTTGAAGGGAAGTTTGTTATGACTTCCATATGGAACTATTAGATCAAGCATGTTGCAGATGGCAGCATTGAGAAATATAAAAGTGATGAAATAGAAGATGACCCAGATGGATTTCAAGACAACATGGTGTAGTTGAAGAAGAAGTGTATGTGGAGCAGCCACTTGGTTCTGAGACACATGACAAGAAATCATATATGTGCAGAACTTGGTATGGTAGGATAGACAGCTTTCTATCCAGTTTGGTCTTTACCAAGAGTAAAGAGGGTTCCAACCTTTACTACAAGGTTGAGGAAGGCAATCAAGTGATACTAATTTTGTATGCGGATAACCTATTTGTTACAGGTGAAGATAGATTGATTGCCGACACGCAGCGGAAGCTTGCTGCTGAGTTTGAGATGAAGAACTTGGGGATGAGGTACTATTTGTTTTTGGCATGGAGGTGTGGCAGAGTGATGGAATCTTCCTTGGACAAGGGAATTATGCAGTAGATAACCTGAAGAGGTTCGGGATGATGGACTGCAAGGCTATGGCCACACCTATGGCATCGAATCTGAAGCTTCTTTGTGATGCTTCATCTGAGTCGGTTGATGTCTCTATGTATCGTCAGATGATTGGGTCCTTGATGTACCTGACGAACACGAGACCGGACATTTGCTTTGCTATGAACACATTGAGCCAGTTCTTGACGGATCCGAGGGGTGCTCACCTGGTTACTGTAAAGCATGTTCTAAGGTACCTGAAGGGTACAGTGGATTATGGGCTCAAGCATGAAGCGAATCAAAAGTTTAACCTGCAGGGTTATGTTGATTCAGATTGGGCTGGCAGTGCTGTAGATAGGAAGAGCACATCTGGGTGTTGCTTCAGTATGGTATCAGGTGTGATCTCTTGGTTTAGCAGGAAGCAGTCCTGTGTAGCATTGAGTACAGCTGAGGTAGAGTATGTTGCAGCCTCTTTAGCTAGTTGTGAGACAGTATGGCTACGGAATCTACTGTTTGAGTTATTTGATCTCCCGTTGGATGCTATTGGTATCTTCTGTGATAACCAGAGTTGTGTGAAGCTGTCCGAGAACCCAGTGTTTCATGACAGGTCGAAACACGTAGAGATCAAATATCACTATATCAGGGATATGGTGCAGAGAGGAGCTGTGAAGCTCCTGTATGTTGCGACAGACAAGCAGATTGCAGATGTGCTGACGAAGCCACTAGCTAGGGTGAAGTTCGAGTACTTCAGAGAGAGGCTTGGCTTTCTTCAGATCGAGGACACTCCGAGGAAGAAGTGATGGACACATTTGCTGAAGCCATTCCAAGCATGTTGGAAGGAGGATCCTTTACATGGGTATGGATGTAAGCGCTGGATGATGTTCTGGTTTCTGCTTAGATATGATCAGTTGGATCATTATATGTATATATGTATGCATCATGTTGGATGTTGGATATGATTAGTTGGATCATTTATATGTATGTACGCATCATGTTGGATGATGGATATGATCGGTTGGATCATGTGTATGTATTTTGTATATGCATCATGTTGTATGCTGGATATGATCAGTTGGATCATTTATGTATGTATGCATCATGTTGGATGCTAGATATGATCAGTTGGATCATTTATGTATGTACGCATCATGTTGGATGCTGATGGATACATTGTGTGGATCATGTATCTTTGTATGATCAGGTAGATCATGTATGTTGATGGATACATTGTGTGGATCATGTATCTTTGTATGATCAGGTAGATCATGTATGCTGATGGATACATTGTGTGGATCATGTATCTATGTATGTATCAGGTGGATACTTGGTGTGCATCATACGGATGCATTATATGATCAGGATGATCATGGATGACGAGCTTCTCCAGATGACATGCAGCAAGATGTTGCAGTGATGATGATCAGGATGATCATGTGTACATCAGGATGATGTTTGATGAGTATCAGATGATACTTTGTGGCCGTGGATCAGGTTGTGCAGGTAAGCATGTAATTTGTGCCCTGGGAGATTTGCAGATGGTCTTTCGAGGTTTTGCCTATGGCATGTAATTAGGTCCCCTGGGACATCTGGAAAATGCTCTTGCGAGGTTTTTCTTGGGAGGACATGTAATTTGTACCCTGGGATATTTGCAGATAGTCTTTCGAGGTTTTTCCTATGGCATGTAATTCTGTGCCCTGGGATATCTGGCAGATGCTCTTGCGAGGTTTTGTCCTATGGCATGTAATTTGCTCCTGGGAGATCTGGACAGGATGAAAAAGGCCTCAGATGCTTCAGCCAGGTTTTTCCATGACCACATGTAATTTGCTCCTGGGAGATCTGGACAGGATGAAAAAGGCCTCAGATGCTTCAGCCAGGTTTTGTGGTGAGATCACATGTAATGTGCTCTTGGGAGATCCGACAGGTAGAGCCGCGTGCTCGTAACATCCTGGGATGCTTCATCCAGGTTTTGTGATGGGTCACATGTAATGTGCTCCTGGGAGATCCTACAGGTAGAGCTGTGTGCTCGTAATATCCTGGGATGCTGCAGCCAGGTTTTGTGACACACGTAATAAGTCCTGAGGATTCCACAGTATGGCCAGTGATGATGAAGACCTGCAGGTGGTAGGCCTACATCCAGTATGAAAAAGGACTGGCTCTGTAGAACTTCCTATGACGAGTAGATTCAGAGATTGATTGAGATAGCAGCAGCAGTGACGATGATGATGACTCGATGACGATTATCCAGTGATGATGATCCAAAGAAGATGACTTGTGATGAGAAATACCTTCCTAGTTAAGAGGGAGTGTTGATGTATATGTAACTTCTGAATGTATTTCACATATATGTATATTGTATTCCTATAGAGATGTTATTATTCCTCTATACGGAAGTGTCGTCATTTATATTGTAAGTGTCGTAACTTATACTTGATGGGTTATTAGACCACCTTGTTTGGGGTCGGCCCTGTATAAGTCATGTGGGTCAAAGGGTTATTAGACCACCCTATTGGGGGTCGGCCCAGTCAGCATTATGTTATGTGGTTAAGTTCGATCCTACATGAGTTAGGTAAAAAGGCAAGTCAAGTCAAGTATAAATAGAGTGCGGGAGGCACTCTATTTGCTCACTCACTTCTCACTCATGCACTCAAGGAGGAGTGGCGCACTTATGGAGGAGGAGGATCTACTGCTAGGTTATGTCTATCTCATATGGTTGGTTGTATCATTGCTCTATCTATCTCTGAGGAAGTTATTGGGGTTTTTCACCTTTATGGTTTTCCCCAAGTAAATCTTTGTGTCTCTTGTGTGCTTGCATTATTGTCTCCATGATTGATATGCTGTAGATATGTTGTACATGTTGTTCTCTCAGTTAAGATACTAGATCAGATTGAAGTAAATTCTGAAAATTTAACAATTTGATGGACTTCCCAGTTATGTAAGGATGCAAGGGAAAGAACAAGGCAGATGGAGTTCATTTTTGCGACAGGAGCAAAGGTTTCATTGTAGTCAATCCATTCAACTTGGGAAAAACCTTGGGCAACTAACTTTTCCTTAAGTATTTCAACACTTCCATTTGATGCATACTTAGTTATGTAGACCCATTTACATCTGACAAGTTTTCTTCCTTTTGGAAGAGGTATAAGATCCAAAGTATCGTTCGCCAGTAAGGAACAATATTTTTCATCCATAGCTGCATCCCAATCTGGATTTCCTGAAGCTTCTGCAAAATTTTATGGATCATGATTCTCGGAAACCTGAGCCAAAAGAGAAGAGGCTCGCTGAAACTGAGAACGTGTTCGACGTTGATCTATAGGATCACCGAAAAGATCACCAATTGCTTCACATGTTGAACAGACCCATCGAGGAAGCACTTGTGCTGGTGCAACTGGAGGAATATGAGAAAGCGGAGGTGGATTTTCATCCTCACTGTCATCATCAGAAACTGGAGTTGGAAACCTGTCAAGGAAGATGGAAGAAGAAGAAGGCACAATCGCCGAATCAGGATCGCAGGACAAAGATGGCACAATCGCCGAGTTAGGCTCGTAGGCTAAGAGATTTTAATCAAATTTAACATCTATTCTAATGATTATATCATGAGAATGTGGTTGAAGAAGTCTATAAACTTTTACATCTTCAGAATATCCAACAAATATGCACTTTTCACTTTTAGGCTGCAATGCTTTCTGTTTTTCATCCGGAATATGAGCCCATGCTTCACTACCAAACACACGGAAGTGACTTACATTAGGTTTAGTTTTACTCCATGCTTCTTCCGGTGTGATACCCTGTAAAGCTTTAGTGGGGGTGCGATTAACTATGTAATTTACATAATTAATGGCTTCAGCCCAAAATTGAAGACTTAGTCCCTTAGATTGGATCATACAATTAGCCATTTATTTTAAAGTGTGGTTTTTCCGTTCAGCTACACCATTTTGTTGTGGTGTATATGGAACAGTGTGTTGTTGTTGGATTCCTTCTTCAATGCAGAAAGTAGCGAACTTTTTATTAACATATTCTCCTCCATTGTCAAATCTTAACTTAATAATTTGATGACTAGATTGTTTTTCAACAAGGGCCTTGTAGGTTAGGAACATGTTAAATACTTCGCTCTTAAGTTTTAGGAAATAAACCCAATTGCGTCTGGTGTAATCATCAATGAAATTTAAGAAATATTTGAAGCCAGAAAATGAAACAGATGGAAGAGGACCACACAAGTAACTATGCACAAGATCCAAGGGAACCGAGGAGTGCCAAGAGGCACGTTTGTCAAAATTGTCCTGATGATGTTTTTCGAGTACACAACCGGAACAAACACCATCCCTGCAAGATACCATTGGAAGACTTGTTACCATATTGTCTTTACATAGTTGTTGCAATGAGCGATAATTTAAGTGACCAAATTGCTCATGCCAAAGTTTGCTCAAGTTATCACTATGAGCAACAAACACTAAAGGAAAAGGTGATGACCCAAAGTTGTTAAATTTGTACAACCTGGTAATATCATCAACAATTCTGGTAGCTAGGACTTGTTGAGGATATTTAAAATCCTTGATTACAACTTAGTGAGGTGTAAACGTCACAGTTTTACCTTCACCAGAATGAGTGATTTGATAGACTGATAACAAATTGTAGGAAATTCTTGGAACACATAGTACATCACTAAAATGACCATTATCTACTGGAATTGTTCCAGCTCCTACAACACTTAGAGATCTATCATCACCAACAAATATTTGTTTGGTGTGTTAGATTTTTAGAATTTACTTCAATCTGATCTAGGATCTTAAATGAAAGAACAACATGTACAGCATATCTACAGCATATCAATCATGGAGACAATAATGCAAGCACACAAGAGACACAAAGATTTACTTGGGGAAAACCATAAAGGTGAAAAACCCCAATAACTTCCTCAGAGATAGATAGAGAAATGATACATCCAACCATAAGAGATAGACACAACCTAGCAGCAGATCCTCCTCCTCCATAAGTGCGCCACTCCTCCTTGAGTGCATGTGTGAGAAGTGAGTGAGCAAATAGAGTGCCTCCCGCACTCTATTTATATTTGACTTGACTTGCCTTTTTACCTAACTCATGTAGGCTCGAACTTAACCACATAACATAATGTTGAGTGGGTCGACCCCCAATAGGGTGGTCTAATAACCCTTTGACCCACATGGCCGACCCCCAATAGGGTGGTCTAATAACCCTTTGACCCACATGACTTATACAGGACCGACCCCAAATAAGGTGGTCTAATAACCCATCAAGTATAAGTTACGACACTTACAATATAAATGACGACACTTCCTTATAGAGGAATAATACCATCTCTATAGGAATACAATATACATATATGTGAAATACATTCCAAAGTTACATATACATCAACACTCCCTCTTAACTAGGAAAGTATTTCTTAGCACAGTTCTTTTAGCACAAGTCATCTTCTCTGGATCATCGTCACTGGATAATCATCATCGAGTCATCATCATCGTCACTGATGCTGCTATCTCAATCAATCTCTGAATCTACTCGTCATCGGAAGTTCTACAGAGCCAGTCCTTTTTCATACTGGATGTAGGCCCACCACCTGCAGGTCTTTGTCATCACTGGCCATACTGTGGAATCCTTAGGACTTATTACGTGCGTCACAAAACCTCGAAAGAGCATCCCAGGATGTTACGGGTACACAACTCCGACCTGTAGGATCTCCCAGGGCGCTATTACATGTGACCCCACCACAAATCCTCGAAAGAGCATCCCAGAATGTTACGGGTACACAACTCCGACCTGTAGGATCTCCCAGGGCACAAATTACATGTGGTCCACCACAAAACCTCGCAAGAGCATCTCAGGATGTTACGGGTACACAACTCTGACCTGAAATCTCCCAGGGCACAAATTACATGTGGTCATGGAAAAACCTTGAAAGAGCATCTCAGGATCTTACGGGTACACAACTCCGACCTGAGATCTCCCAGGGCCCAAATTACATGCCATAGGACAAAACCTCGCAAGAGAATCTCAGGATGTTATGGGTACACAACTCCGACCTGAAATCTCCCAGGGAACAAATTACATGTCCTCCCAGAGCAATGTCTTGAAAGAGCATCCCAGGCTGCTACGGGTACACAACTCCGACCTATAGGATCTCCCAGACATGCTCATCTGCATAACCTGATCCACGGCCACAGAGTATCAACCTGATACTCACCATACATCATCCTGATGTACTCATGATCGTCTTGATCATCATCACTGCAACGTCCTGCTGCATGTCATCTGGAGCAACATCCTGAAGCTCATCATCCATGATCATCCTAATCATCACTACAACATCCTGCTGCATGATCCACCTGATGCATACCAAGTATCTACCTGATACATATCATCATACATGATCCTCCTGATCATACAATGTATCCACCTGATACATGATACATATCACCATACATGATCCACCTGATCATACAATGTATCCACCTGATACATATACAGATACATGGTCCAAGCATCCAACATGATGCATATACAAAATACATACACATGATCCAACTAATCATATCCAGCATCCAACATGATGCATACATACATAAATGATCCAACTGATCATATCCAACATCCAACATGATGTGTACATACATAAATGATCCAACTGATCATATCCAACATCCAACATGATGCGTACATACATAAATGATCCAACTGATCATATCCAGTAGAAACCAGAACATCATCCTGATGCCCATTATCCAGTACTTACATCCACAGCCATGTGAAGGATCCTCCTTCCAACATGCTTGGAATGGCTTCAGCAAATGTGTCCATCACTTCTTCCTCGAAGTGTCCTCGATCTGAAGAACGCCAAGCCTCTCTCTGAAGTAATCGAACTTCACCCTGGCTAGTGGCTTCGTCAGCACATCTGCAATCTGCTCGTCCGTCGCAACATACAGAAGCTTCACAGCTCCTCTTTGCACCACATCCCTGATATAGTGATATTTGATCTCTATTTGTTTCGACCTGCCATGAAACATTGGGTTCTCGGATAGCTTCACACAACTCTGGTTATCATAGAAGATACCAGTAGTCTCCAACAGGAGATCAAATAACTCAGACAGTAGCTTCCATAGCCATACTGCCTCACAACTAGCTGAACAGGCTGCAACATACTCTGCCTCAGCTGTACTCAGTGCTACGCAGGACTGCTTCCTGCTAAACCAAGAGATCACACCTGATCCCATACTGAAGCAGCACCCAGATGTGCTCTTCCTATCTGCAGCACTGCCAGCCCAATCTGAATCAACATAACCCTGTAGGTTAAACTTTTGATTTGCTTCATACTTGAGCCCATAATCCACTGTACCCTTCAGGTACCTCAGAACATGCTTTACAGCAACCAGGTGAACACTCCTCGGATCCATCAGGAACTGGCTCAATGTGTTCATAGCAAAGCAAATGTTTGGTCTCGTGTTCGTCAGGTACATCAAGGATCCAATCATATGACGATACATAGAGACATCAACTGGCTCAGATGAAGCATCACATAGAAGCTTCAGATTCGATGCCATCGGTGTGGCCATGGCCTTGCAATCCATCATCCCGAATCTCTTCAGGATATCTACTGTATACTTCCCTTGACCAAGGAAGATCCCTCCTGCACTCTGCCACACCTCCATGCCAAAAACAAATAGTGCATCATCCCCAAGTTCCTCAACTCGAACTCGGCAGCAAGCTTCCGCTGCGTGTCGGCAATCAATCTATCCTCACCTAATACAAACAAGTCATCCAAATAGTAGTATCGCTGGATTTCCTTCCTCAACCTTGTAGAAAAGGTTGGAATCCACTTTATTCTTGGTAAAGCCCAAGCTGGATAGAAAGCTGTCTATCCTACCATATCAAGTTTTGCACACATATATGACTACACCATGCTGTCTTGAAATCCATCTGGTGCATCTTCTATTTCATCACTTTTGTATTTCTCAATGCTGCCATCTGCAACATGCTTGATCTGATAGTTCTATTTGGAAGTCACAACAGACTTCCCTTTAGCTCTTGGGATCGCATCCCAAACATCATTCTTCATGATCGAAGGATCATGGCATTCCATTTCTTCATCCCAGATCCTGGGAACTTCAATATCTTCAATAGATATCTTTGTTGCTGGAACAAATGTTGTAGTCCTTTTGTAGGTGAAGATATGCAGTCTTTCCTACAAAACAGGTTAAATTGCATGATTAGAAACATCTCATAATTTTCAGAACAAATTCTTACACATAAAGAAATATGTCATACAGTCATGCAATTATCTTAGCCAATGCTTCAATACAACATTTATCCATATCCCGTAACTTTCTAGATGCCTTCCAATCTCTACCAGAACATTGTTAAGAGTGTGCACAACTCCCAACATGTCAGCAAAGAGGTTTCATTCTAGATAAGTAGCAATGGAATGTTGTACAGTGCCATAGGCCACTTACCCATGTATATTAGTAGTATATTGTTCATCAATGCAACTATTCTAATATGCACAATACATATCCTAAGTCTAGGAACATGAGCATATACATCATTGAACAATTTTATTTAAACAAACATATATGCAAGAAATGATAATTAAAATACTTATCTTTATTTGTTTGTTGGGTGGACTCCCTCTGAGTCTTTGCTTTCTTGCAGGAGCTACTGGAGTCCTAATCTGCAGTAGCTTCTTCTACAACTTTCTGTTGTGGAATGTAGAGAGATGGTCAACTCCCTCTGAATATCTGCATCCTTTCATAAACCACTGGAGTGTACTCCCTCTTGATCTTTGCTTCCTGGATTACCTGTTCTTGAACTCATATTCATCCTTGGTCCCTATGCATGCTTATTAGTATCATGATTGTGTTATCCTTGTGATCTCATATAAAATCATGCACTCATTAGCATACTATTAAAACACAATAATCTCAAGCATGTATAGTCATGATCATTTCAAACAGAAATAATAAGCATTATCATTCAAGGTTTATGTAGGATTCTTATGGTTAGTCAAATCATAAGAAGCATAACATGTCTAAACCTATAATTACTCAAACCTATGAATCTTTAGTTGAATCATCAATCAAGATAAGAGATATAATATGCATAAAACCTATGATTATTCAAACCTATACCTTCATGGTTCTTCTGGTTAGTCATATCATCAATTATGGTAAGAAACATAATATGCATACAACCATGATTATTCAAACCTATGACTTCATGAATAATCATTATCAACAACAGTATAAGATCCTAACACAAGGTAGGATTCTATCTTGATATAGGAAAAACATACCTGGATTAGCATGCTAGCTATTTATGTCTAACATACTCACATGATGTCTTCTTTTTCTTCTTCAATGACTTGTGCTAGTAACCTGTATATCTCATAGGTTAACTATCAAGTTATACATACCTCGTAAATGGATCTTCTATGAGATCCATGACAATGGATTAATCTTTGTCCTCATGTTATCATGATCATATGTTCTTGGACCAGAACATGATTTGTCTTTATTCGTGTACCTTTCATGTTAGTAGACAACATAAACCTCATACAACACCATAATGCATTAGTACAATTATAAGTGTCAACACCCTAACCAATGAATATCTTCTATCATGCATTCATAATTTTGTTAAGGTGATACGACAAATCTAAAATCAAGATTGTACTAACCGTAATAACATGAAGATAAAAATACCATAAACTTAATCAAGAACAAATCTCAAAACATACCTCGATGAGTCATACCTGTCGAGATCGCTTGTAATCTCCTTATGTAAAGCCTTAGCCTCATCTCCCTCTGAAACAGGAATTTCTTCACTTATGCAGGTGACCAATCCATATTCTTCTAGGATTAAACCACCACTTGATTTGCAAGAACTGGACCTGGAGCTGGATATGGGTTTGTCAGAGAAAACCCAAAAATTCAAACTTTTAATTTCAAACTTTCGAAAGGATAGAAATATGCGCCTTGATGAGCTGATCAAACTGGTATATTCAGAATTTGAAAACTACAAAGTTTTACTCCTCAATTTTGCCTTTGAAACTTCCGGATTCACTAGACGTGACCCTGAACTGGGGTTTGATGAAGCCCACTCTTCTTCCCAATAAAAATGTTTGATCCAAAGCTCTAAGCTTCTATTTTTCTGAGGAGCTTCCAGCCATGGTCACAGATTTCAAAAATTCCCATTTTTACAGAAGCCCTAATTTTCCACTTTCCTGATCAAAGTCCCGAACTAGGGTCTGATCTTGGTCTCTAAATTTTTATTTTGATGAGTAGCATTCAGCCGTGGTCTCCGATTACAAAAATTCCAACTTTCTCCAAAGCCCTAAATTCCGGAACCCATGAATGAAGGTACCAAAAAATAATTCTGTTTTGACAGAAATATGTACCTGATTGTTTCTGGTGTAACTCCGAAATTTTTGATCCACAGGGTCTGAAAAAGTTTCCTGAGATAGTCTGACCTGTTATATTTCCATCCTGATAGGTCTGACCTCAATTGGATTTTTCTGAGAGAGAGTTATGCCAAATGTCGCAACGTGACCTGTTTTGGGATAATACAAAAGAGTGAACTTGTACGGCATGCCACGTGTCACTGTTTCAACTTCGGCCTCTGAAAACCTTTCCTGAGATAGCTCCGCCTGTTATATTTCCATCCTGATAGTTCTGACCTCAATTGGATTCTCTGAGAAAGAGTTATGCCAAGTGTCGCAACGTGACCTGTTTATGGTATAATACAGGAGAGCGAACTTGTACAGCGTGCCACGTGTCACTGGTTCAACTTCGGCCTCTGAAAACGTTTTCTGAGATGGTACAGTCTCTGTACTACCTGTCACTTTTCACGAAATTTCATTTGGAGCTTCCTATCCCAAGTTATGACCTTTTTCCCAAGGTCACCGGATTTTGACTCAGATCTGGAAGAGGCAGAAACCCTATATTGTACAGATCATAAATCACAAATTACAACGAATTAGAGGTTTTCCTTTGGAAACAAGGTACATGGGGATCTTAGCTTCGGCCTGTAACAATTTCAGATCCGAAAAATTCTCCAAAACGGATTTATAGCGAAAGTGCTACGATGACTGGTTTTTGCTATATCAAGCCCTAGCATCGTAAGTGCAACAAGTGTCATACATGCCTTATCATGCTTTCTTTCAGGCTAGCTCTGATACCATGTTAGATTTTCAGAATTTACTTCAATCTGATCTAGGATCTTAACTGAGAGAACAACATGTACAGCATATCTACAACATATCAATCATGGAGACAATAATGCAAGCACACAAGAGACACAAAGATTTACTTGGGGAAAACCATAAAGGTGAAAAACCCCAATAACTTCCTTAGAGATAGATAGAGAAATGATACAACCAACCATAAGAGATAGACACAACCTAGCAACAGATCCTCCTTCTCCATAAGTGCGCCACTCCTCCTTGAGTGCATGTGTGAGAAGTGAGTGAGCAAATAGAGTGCCTCCCGCACTCTATTTATACTTGACTTGACTTGCCTTTTTACCTAACTCATGTAGGCTCGAACTTAACCACATAACATAATGCTGAGTGGGCCGACCCCCAATAGGGTGGTCTAATAACCCTTTGACCCACATGGACGACCCCCAATAGGGTGGTCTAATAACCCTTTGACCCACATGACTTATACAGGGCCGACCCCAAACAAGGTGGTCTAATAACCCATCAAGTATAAGTTACGACACTTACAATATAAATGACGACACTTCCTTATAGAGGAATAATACCATATCTATAGGAATACAATATACATATATGTGAAATACATTCCGAAGTTACATATACATCAACATGGTGTTACATTCATGCATAGTAGAAAAGATGGCTTGATCCTTAGCCATATGATAAGATGCTCCAGAATCAATGAGCCATTCATTTGAAGTAGAAGAATAATATGCATTATAAGAATAACCAGAAGCACAAAGTGCATGTCCATGAGAGGTAGATTCTGAAGGCAAATCTAAGCTAATGTGGTGCTTTTTCATTACTGCTTCCAAGGCTACCATATTCTTGAAACACTTAGATTCATCATGATTATCTTTCCCGCAATAGTTACAATGACACTCAGTTTTCTTTCCTTTTGGATTGGATCATTTGTCATTTTTTAAAGAAGAAGCTAACTGAGAGGGTTTGGGATCCTTGTTGGACTTATTATTGTGAAAATTTTGTTTCTTGGGAGGCTTGGACTTTTCTTTCTGTTGAGACAATAAGGATTTCCCATATGTATTTGCATTGTTAATTATTCCAAGATGGATTATATTATCTTTCTCTCTAATCAAGGAATCACAAAAGGATTCAAGACTAGGCTCTTGATAGCTAGCTGCAGTCAAAGATTCTTTCATGGAGTAAAATGTAGATACAAAAACAGAATATGTAGGTCCAAGTTTTGAAAGAATATGATGAATACATTGTTTGTCTTCCCTCTTAATATTGCATTCTTCACATAAGATTTTAAGAGTTTTGTACTTAGATAAATAATCTTGAATGCATAAAAAATCACTTGGATTTAAAGAAATCAACTCGTTTTCGAGTTGATGACCTCGAATTTCATTGTGTTTATCAAACACAAATTCCAACTTGTCCCAAGCAGCATCAGGATCATCAATTCCAAATATGTGGAATTGCAAATCAGTAGAGATTGACATCCTAATCAATCCACGAGCTTTGTCACATCTATTCACCCATTTTATTTTCTTATCATCATCAGTGGGTTCTATTTCTTTCCTTGAGGTAATTCTGAAAAGTCCTCTACTTCGTAGAACATCCTCCATACGAGATTTCCATGAGAAATAGTTGGAACTGGTAAGTATAATATCACAAGGGGCGTCCATGTTGTAAATTAATGGCTGTAAAAACAGAAACCAATAGTCTGGATGCGAAGAGCTCAAAAAATAGGTGGTTTAAAAAAACGGCACTGAAAACTGACTTTGTATGATGAAGTTATGCTTGAACAAAGAAAATGCTGAAGATGTCCACAATAGTGACGTGGCAGATAGAGAATGATCAGCTAAAAAAATGGGACCCCCGTCTTCCCAAGATGAAACTTTGACAATCACTTTACAATAAAGTTGTTTTAAGTGAATCACTTTTGTAAAATAAGTGATTTCACTTTTACAATGATGTTACTTTATATAGTGCAGCAATAAAAAATAACTTAAGTGACTCACTTTTTATTTTTATTTTTTTATTATTTAAGTGAGATGCACCTTTACAATAAAGTAACTTGAAAAAAGAAATTGCATGCACTTTTTATTTTAAAAGTAACTTCCTAAGACTTGAACTCAATACCTATTAAGGAATTAAACAATTTTGAACCGAGTTAGCTAGATTAAAATGCATGTAAAATATGGGAAGGAGGAAGGGGTTATTTTTTTACTCTTCTCTCTCGGTTTCCATGCTTGCTACAAATCACAACACAAACCGAACCAAATTTTTTTTTCCACAATATGGGGTTAGATCTCGTTAGCTTTCCCAGAAAGTCTACGTTTTCTTTTTGTTTCTGATTTGCCGAGATCACACAAGATGCACGGCAAAGAGCATACGCAGCCGAGAAAAACCCTTTCCCTTTCTGTTTCTGATTTGCTGAGATCACACAAGGTGCATGGAAAAGAGCATACGCAGATAAGGAAAGCAACAATCCTAAACTAAAAAAATCTAATAATAAAAACTGATAAAATATGAGATATTTATAAAAAAGCGTCACTGTAACATTATACCTTCAGATCTGATGAAATACGCGTTTCTGAAGCAACTGGGAACCGTTTTCAATCAAACAAAAACTATTTCCAAATGGAAACGACACTCCGGATGAAATGGAATACCTTCCATAGTCCAAAAATGCCCAGAAATATTAGAACCATAAACCCTTTCAAGTTTCAGCAACAACAGTTCAATATCTACATCATAACTAGAAGCGGCTCTTCATAAAAGCTTTGATACCATGTTCGGGTACACAGGGTACTCCCAAAAGATCGAACACCTAGAGCAACCAATTCACACAAACAGATCACAGATCGATACAATGATGTTTTCATGTGGTTTAAATCCTCAAAAGGGAAACACTCCACGGCCCCAGCCAAATAGCTTCTACGGAACAATTTATTATGCAAAATAAAGAAAGTTACAAATGAGCTTCTCATAATCGATCAACTAGATAATGAACCTCCATGCTCTTTAAATAGAGATCATGGACCAATCGGGTTTTAAGCCACATATCAAGGTTAGGTATGATCTAAGAGAAGTTGAGTCATCGGATCACTCTATGTCTAGAACATATTGTGACCGTTGAATTAAATATTTACAAATGCATACTAATGCATACTAAAGATACACACTTTTCCTAACGGATATATTACACAAGTTGATCTTAACTAACTCCTAAGTGTCTAAATATCCTAACAACTAACACAAGATGATTGTGACATCATACCAAGAAAGGGTTATGTTGACCTTTGAAATCCACATGTATATTTGAAACCCTTAAATAAAGTTTGAAATTTTTAATACTGCTTATGATGCTACAAACACACTTATTGTAGATGATTCGAAAGAAAAACATATCTATAATGATGACGGAAACTATATTATTATTAAAGACTATGATTGTAGTGATGAAAATGACATATTTTTGTTAGAGCAATTATGGCCTTAATTGCTATAGCTCAACAATGTTAGTGATGCGAGGCCTACTGTAAAAAGTATGGAACGAGTCTGTTAAAGAATATTGTTTTTTTATTGATAATATATTTATATGTTTGAAAATGTTTTTTAGTTGGGAATGTCTTCATATTTTTCTATGTTTTGTTTAGTTTGAAATGTAATTTAAAATTAAGTACGAAAATGGAGTTTATAAAGTGAAAAATAAAAAAATTGAAAGTTTCAATATTGAATTTAACAAGTTCAAAATCCGATTCAATAAGTGCAAAATCCTAATAAAAAAGTGAAAACCCAATTCAAAAAGTGCAAAAATCGTTTCAAAAAGTCTAAAAATAACCTTTCTAAAGTGCAAAAACTACTTTAAAAAGTACATAATTGGGTTCAAAAAGTGAAAAAACGAGTTCGACATCAATATTAGATTTCATACCTACCCGATTTTGGCACTTTTGGGGCTTTAGAAACACTAATTTTGCAATTTAGAAACCCTAGTTTGGGATTTAGAAAGGTTGTTTTTGGCCTCTTTTCAAAGAGGCTTGGATTGGAATAAATCCAAATTTAATGAAATAGGTGTTTAAGGGTTAAGGGAAGTATAAGTTAGGGATTTGGTTTAATATAGATATTTTTATGAGTACTCTACAACTTTAGAGGTTAAATGTTAGTATAATAGTGTTTATAGACTTAAGGTATTATGTGGATTATTGATGGAAATAGTATAAATTAGGGATTAAGAGTTATAGTGTTAGGCTTTATATTAGTTTAAAACTTCGATGGTTAGTGGATATAGTAATATTTTTTTATAGAGTTTGGGTGTTAGTATCACAAAGGTTAGGGGCTACAAGTTATTAGAATTTTTGTTTGATTAGCAATTAAGAGTTAGGAGTTATTCAAGTTAGTGGTTATAGTTTTAAGACTTATATGGGCCGAGTCTCAGGAACTATAACATTTAAATTGAAGATAAAAGTTATAGAAGTTATGTAGGTGTTGGTAGGTGGTTTGGTGAGTCAGCATTGCAACATTGCGGATGCTGCGTAGGGCCAAAGATACCGCGAAAGGAGGAAAGCAGCGCACAAGGCGACAATAGTTTATGTACTTTTGGGTCATTTGGACTGCATTTCGTGGATTTTGTTAGGAAGTAGTTAAATGGTTGCCTAAGTGGACCACAAATGTAAAGGCGTGAGCATATAAATAGACTTAGGATTGTAAGTGTTGAGTGTTGAATATTGTAACTTCTAAGAATATTATATTTGTATATTATTTATTCCGGAGATGTTCCATACCTCCGATGTGATTATACTATGAATCCGAAGATGTTTATTCCTCCAAATTGGTTGTGGTAACTAGGATTATTAGACCCACCTTGTGGGGGTCGGCCCAGTCAGTTATAATAGGGTATTTAACCTAATGGTTAAATACGAGCCTACATGTACTTGTGTAAAATACATGTCAGTGTAGTGTATAAATAGAGGAGGTATGTTCCTCATTTGACACACTCACTCACTTGAGAGAGGCGCACTTGTGGAGGAGAGGTCTGCTATGGTGGAGGAGGAGATCATGTATTTTGTTTCAATATTTGTATATTGCTGGTCATCTATATTGAGGAAGCTTTACTGGTTTTTCTACCCCATGAGGGTTTCCCAGGATAAATTTGTGTCTCTTGTGTTTATGCTATGCTTGTTGTTTCTTTAGTGATCCTGTATATGCTATTATTGTGAAATGGAATGTAATGCTGCTGTTTTCTGTCTTAGCATATTAAATTTTAAAATGGTATTAGAGCTAAACTGAAGGAAGGCAAGGTATGGCACTTACAACACTTTCTTTGTTTACGACAATTTGAAGGTTAGGGTTTTATATATCAAAAACCAATCATCGTGGAACTTTCGCTATAAATCCATTTTGGAGAAGGTTCAAGATATGAAACCTTTACAGGTCATAGATAACATCTCCAGGTATCTTGTGTCCAAAGGGAACCCTTATATTCATTGTAATTTGTAAGTTATGATCAGTACAAGTTAGGGTTTCTGCCTCTTCCAGATCTCAGTCAAAATCAGGTGACCTAGGAAAAAAGTTCATAACTTGGGCTAGGAAGATCCAAATGAAATTTCGTAAAAAGTGATAGGTAGTACACAGACTGTACTATCTCAAGAAATGTTTTCAGAGGACGAAGCTGAACCAGTGACACGTGGCATTTCGTACAAGTTCGCTCTCCTGTTTTATCCCATAAACAGGTCACGTTGCGACACTTGGCATAACTCTCTCTCCGAAATTCCAATTGAGGTCAGACCTGTCAAGATGGAAAGATAACAGGGCGAGATATCTCAGAAAATTTTTTCAGAGGCCGAAGTTCAAACAGTGACACATGGAACGCCGTACAAGTTCACTCTCTTGTATTATCCCAAAACATGTCACATTGCGACATTTGGCATAACTCTCTCAGAAAATCCAATTGAGGTCAGACCTATCAGGATGGAAAGATGACAGGTCAGGCTACTGCAGAAAACGTTTTTAGACCCTGTGGAGCAAAAATTTCAGAGTTATAGCAGAAACAATCAGGTACATATTTCTGTCAAAACAGAATTATTTTTGGAGCACCTTTATTCATGGCTTCCAGAATTTAGGGTTTCGGAGAAAGTTAGAATTTTTGGAATTGGAATCCATGGCTGAATGCTACTCAGGAAAATCAAAATTTAGATACCAAGATTGAATTTTTTGGTTGGGTAGAAGACCGGGCTTGATCAAACCCTAGCTCTAGATTTTGATTGGAAAGATGGAAAATTAGGACTTCAACAAAAGTTGGAATTTTTGAAGTCTATAACCATGGCTGGAAGCTCCTTAGAAAAATAAGAGTTTAAAGCCTTGGATCAAACCTTTTGATTGAGCAGAAGAGTGGGCTTCATCAAACCCTAGTTCGGGATCCTGTCCAGAAGATCCAGAAGTTTCAAAGGCAATTTTAAGGGGTCAAATTTTGGAATTGAAGTATGCTAGTTTGATCAGCTCAGCAAGACACATCCTTCCATTCATTCGGAAGTGTGAAAGTCAAATATTGAATTTTTAGGGTTTCTCTAGAAAACCCTAATCAAGCTCCAGATCAAGTTTCAGGGGGATTTGAGGCTAAGGCCTTACATAAGAAGACTACAAGAAGTCTCGACAGGTATGACGTAAGGAGGTTCAGGTATGTCTTGAAATCTTATTCTTGATTAAGTTCATGATGTGTTTGTCTTCATATTATTTATTAGTACAATCTTGATTAATGTTAGAATTGTCTTATCACCCTAGTAACAGTATGAATGCATGAAGACATTCATTGATTAGGTCTATATGATTGTACTAATGCATTATGGTGTTGTGTGAGGTTGATGTTGTCTGCTAACAAGATATAGGTACATCACAAAAGACAATTCAAGTTCCATGACCATGACAACATGAAGACAAAGACTCACGAGGTATGTTGTACATAACTAAGCAGGTATACTAATCCAGTGGTACAGAATGAATAGAAGTTCAGGAGACATACAGAAGATCAAGCGGGAGGCAACCACACAAACATAAAAGATAAGTATTGGAGTTGTTATTAGAAATAGTAAATGATATTGCTTGTATGCATATTTGTATTCCTAGAATATATCATGCTGAGTGTAAACATTCATAAAGCATTATACTACTAATATGCATATGATTGGTAAGTTGGACAAACATTCCATTGTTGCTTGTCTAGAATGAAACCTCTTTGCTGATATGCTGAGAGCTGTGCACACTCTCGATAGTATGTTCTGGTAAAGATGGAAGGCATCTAGATAGCTACTGTATGCATACAAGATATGGGAAAGTGTTGTGCCAAAGTATTGGTCAAAATAGTTGCATAAAAATGTAAATGATATTTGTATGCATAATAGGTTATCATGTCAATAAGATTTGATGATTATGAAGTATTACTAATCATGTACTTAATTTTGATTTGTAGGAAGAGAATCATGATGATATGTTTTTCTCCAAGGGACTAGATAAGACCATTCTCTTAATGATGTAATTAAAGAAGAAGTGTGAATCAGGTTCTGTATGGGTACCCAGGATCGGTAGTCAATTAATGAGCTTAATGATCATCATGGGTGATGTGGATCTCAACCTTTGTTAGAAGGTTGAATATGGCCTCTATAGACATATGACATGGATGCAAGAAGGAACTCACCACAGAGTTCGAATGATTTTGAGGCTCATATTAGTAGACCCATCTGACGAGAAATGGCACAGATAGATATGCAGAAGATCACTCAATGCAGAGTGTGAATAATGGACAATTGAAAGCTTCATGACAAAGCTTGGGATTTACTAGAAGTAAAGCTGATCCTAACCTTTACCTTAAGGTTGTGGATGATGAACCTATCATACCATTATTGTGTGACGATGATCTCTTTCTGACAAGGAATGATAAACAGATCATGAAAATGGCTGCAGAAATGAAAATGAAAGATCTCGGATTAATGCACTACTTCTTAGGTCTAGAAGTATGGCAAGATCCAAAAGGAATCTTTTAAATCAAGGTAAGTATGCTGTGAAGTTTCTAAAAATATTTGATATGTTGGAGTATAAATCCATGGCCACTCCCATGGACTCCAACTTGAAGTTATTAGTTAATGACTCATCGTATTTAGTGGACCTAACCCTATATAGACAAATCATTGGGTCATTGATGTATTTAACAAATACTAGGCCTGATATATGCTTTGTTGTAAATACCCTAAGTCAGTATTTAGTAGAACCTAGAAAGGTTCACCTAATAGCTGCAAAGCATATAATGAGGTACCTAAAAGGTACTTTAGTTTTTGGCCTATATTACCTCGGAGGTCATGAAATTAGGTTACATGGTTACTCAGACTCTGACTAGGCAAGAAGTGTCTCAGACAGAAAAAGTACTTCAGGTGGATGTTATGGTCTTGGATCTGCTACGGTTTCATGGTTTAGCAAGAAACAATCTAGTGTGGCCCTCAGTACTGCTGAAGCAGAATATATAGCTTCCTGCTCTGGCAGCTGTGAAGCTGTATGGCTTCGAAAACTATTATCTGGAGTGTTTGACTTAGAAATGGATCCCACTGTGATTATGTGTGATAATCAAAGCTGCATCAAGATGACTGAAAATCCTATGTTTCACGATAAGTCAAAACACATAGAGATCTGATACTTTTATATATGAGATATGGTGCAGAGAGGAGCTATCAAGCTCGAGTATATAGGCACTGAGGATCAGATTGCTGATATCTTGACTAAACCTCTGTCTCGAGTAAAGTTTGAATACTTCCGAGACAAGCTTGGTGTAGTTCAAAAGGAACCTCCTCGAAAGGGGGAGTAGTATGGTATCTGATAACAAGTCTGCCTCATCAATGATGAGGTTACCTATTCACTACACTTAGTTACTTAGAATTATTTAGATTTAGGACTCTTATATTTTTACTTTTGATGATAGATGTATTAGTGAGGATACATGATTTTGATGATAGATGTATTAGTGATATACATGTTTTGATGATGATATACATGTTTTGATATACATGTTTTGATGATGATATACATGTTTTGATATACATGTCTTGATGATGAGGATACATGTTTTGATATACATGTTTTGATGATGATATACATGTTTTGATATACATGTTTTGATGATGAGGTTACATGATGCCTTGATGTATTGATACGTGTTTGTACTTGTATGGATGAAGATACTTGTACCCATGATTGACATATGAGGGGATTGGATCATCCCTGGACTTCAGTCCTAAAGAGAGCCGTAGACGTATGTCTTCGAGAATGAAGTCCTTGGTGGACTTGAGGGGATTGGATCATCCCTGGACTTCAGTCCTAAAGAGAGCCGTAGATGTATGTCTTTGAGAATGAAGTCCTTGGTGGACTTGAGGGGATTGGATCATCCCTGGACTTCAGTTCTAAAGAGAGCCGTAGACGTATGTATTTGAGAATGAAGTCCTTGGTGGACTTGAGGGGATTGGATCATCCCTGGACTTCAGTCCTAAAGAGAGCCGTAGACGTATGTCTTCGAGAATGAAGTCCTTGGTGGACTTGAGGGGATTGGATCATCCCTGGACTTCAATCCTAAAGAGAGCCGTAGACGTATGTCTTCGAGAATGAAGTCCTTGGTGGACTTGAGGGGATTGGATCATCCCTGGACTTCAGTCCTAAAGAGAGCCGTAGATGTATGTCTTCGAGAATGAAGTCCTTGGTGGACTTGAGGGGATTGGATCATCCCTGGACTTCAGTCCTAAAGAGAGCCGTAGACGTATGTCTTCGAGAATGAAGTCCTTGGTGGACTTGAGGGGATTGGATCATCCCTGGACTTCAGTCCTAAAGAGAGCCGTAGACGTATGTCTTCGAGAATGAAGTCCTTGGTGGACTTGAGGGGATTGGATCATCCCTGGACTTCAGTCCTAAAGAGATCCATAGACATGATGTCTCCGAGAACAAAATCCTGAATGAATAGGTAAGGGGATTGGATCGTCCTCGGACTTTAGTCCTTTGAATTGAGCTGTAGACATGATGTCTCCGAGAACAAAATCCTGAATGAACAGGTAAGGGGATTGGATCGTCCTCGGACTATGGTCCTTTGAATTGAGCCGCAGACATGAGGTCTCCAAGAATTGAATGATAGGACTGGATCATCCTTGAACTTCAGTTCAAAAGGTACATGATAGGACTGGATCGTCCGTGGACTTCGGTTCAAAAGGTACATGATAGGACTGGATCGTCCCTGGACTTTGGTTCAAAAGGTACATGATAGGACTGGATCATCCCTGGACTTCGGTTCAAAAGGTACATGATAGGACTAGATCGTCCCTGGACCTCGGTTCAAAATGTACGTGAAAAATCCTAGAATTGTTCTAGGTTACATCCAGCATGAAACAGGGCTGGATCTGTAGATGTGATACATCCAGCATGAAACAGGGCTGGCTCTGTAGATGTGATACATCCAGCATGAAATAGGGTTGGCTCTGTAGATGTGATACATCCAGCATGAAACAGGGCTGGCTCTGTAGATGTGATACATCCAGCATGAAACAGGGCTGGCTCTGTAGATGTGATACATCCAACATGAAACAGGGCTGGCTCTGTAGATGTGATACATCCAACATGAAACAGGGCTGTCTCTGTAGATGTGATACATCCAGCATGAAACAGGGTTGGCTCTGTAGATGTGATACATCCAGCATGAAACAGGGCTGGCTCTGTAGACGTGACACATCCAGTATGAAAGAGGACTGGCTCTGTGGCGGTAAATACTAGATCTGATCTAGGTCACATCCAGTATGAAAAAGGACTGGCACTGTGGTTGGGATTAGATCATCCCTAGACATGAGACTTGTCTTAAAGAGATAAGGATTGATCATCCTAGAATTTGATCTGGATTGTATCATCCATGGACCTATGTCCTAAAGAGAGCAGGATTGATCATCCTGTAATATGATCGTGTGATGACGATGCTGATGATCGTGTGATGACGATGCTGATGATCGTGTGATGACGATGCTGATCGTGTGATGTCGATGCTGATGATCGTGTGATGACAATGCTGATGATCGATGCTAATGATCGTTGTGATGACGATGCTGATCGTGTGATGTCGATGTTGATGATCGTGTGATGAAGATGTTGATCGTGTGATGGCGATGTTGATGATCGTGTGATGACGATGCTGATGATCGTGTGATGACGATGCTGATGATCGTGTGATGACGATGTTGATGATGACGATGCTAATGATCGAGTGATGTCGATGTTCCAGTAACTAGTTGAGTTACTGATGATGATGAACTGAAGAAAGCTTTCGATGATATATAGATGTATCATGTATGATGTATGACTCGTTGCTCCTGCAGATGTTGTTATAATATCCTTCTCGTTAAGGGGGAGTGTTGAATATTGTAACTTCTAAGAATATTAATATTTGTATATTATTTATTCCGGAGATGTTCCATACCTCCGATGTGATTATACTATGAATCCGGAGATGTTTATTCCTCCGAATTGGTTGTGGTAACTAGGGTTATTAGACCCACCTTGTCGGGGTCTGGCCCAGTTAGTTATAATAGGGTATTTTAACCTAATGGTTAAATACGAGCCTACATGTACTTGTGTAAAATACATGTCAGTGTATTGTATAAATAGAGGAGGTATGTTCCTCATTTGACACACTCACTCACTTGAGAGAGGCGCACTTGTGGAGGAGAGGTCTGCTATGGTGGAGGAGGATATCATGTATTTGGTTTTCATCTTTGTATATTGCTGGTCATATATATTGAGGAAGCTTACTGGGTTTTCTACCCCATGAGGGTTTCCCAGGATAAATTTGTGTCTCTTGTGTTTATGCTGTGCTTGTTGTTTCTTCAGTGATCCTGTATATACTATTATTGTGAAATGGAATGTAATGCTGCTATTTTCTGTCTTAGCATAATAATTTTAACATTGAGATATCAATTTAAAGAGATAGTTGAGAATTGGAGATCTAGCGATTGAGAGATATATGAGCTAATGAAGGACTATCTTGTTGTATCTGGGTTTTGAAGATGAATATGATGTGACATATTTTTTGAGCAAAATCATTGTGCCTTTTATTGCTTCCATGTGGTAAATGCATTATGCGATATGAATCTATGAATGATACGATGTTTAATTGCTGCGATTAACGCTTTACTATTATATCTATTGCGCATGTATGGTTCTGTCAATGATAAGATCTGTAGAATGATGTTGCAATTATGCTTAATGCCTAAGTGAATGTTTAAGATCTATTTCTGAATGTTGAGATAAGTTAATAAGTTGATGCACAACATCCTCCCTCATTCGAAGGAGACATGGTTTCCGTCAACTCTCCCTTGAACATATTGGGTGAGACCTCATCTGCTCCATAGGTGTTGCTGGACAGGGTAAGACCTATATGGGCCGATGATCAGGGAGATCGCTGTGGTTTGGATGTCGACAGCATGAAGAACCCCTGTCGACTCGATTGTGTCAACAAATGGTTCCATTTCCGGGACCGTAGCGCGAAGTGAAAGGAGGATATGTTGTGGCATCCGATGAGACCGGAGATCAAAGATTGGTTCGAACCTAAATTTGCGACAGTTTGCTGAAAAAGAATAAGAACCCTAGGTTGTCAACAAACTGGTGGTTGGAAAAGTACATACACGATGGTCCACACGAATATTTTTTCTACGAGTTCCCAATCATCCTGTATGAGTGGTTAGCAAAATTGACCTATCATAAGAGGAACTTCAAAGTTGGTGAGATGACACCTTGGACCCCAGAACTGATCCAGGAGTTGCAAGAAGTTGACAACAAAGCATCGCGGGCTGTTGAGGTCTGGGTCGACAGTATAATGGAAGGTTATATCACTGATTTTGCGGTTGATACGACAAATTCTTATGGTGAATCATAAAGGAATTCTTCAATGGACCAAGAGGGTAGGTTTCTGTTGTCGCTACAGTTGTCCATTAAGATGCTCATTTGTGAAAAGGAAATAATGAAGATGCACCTAGACAAGTAGAAACTTGGTGGGAGGAGGTTGTGGATACCGTGACAGTAGGGGGGGAGGTACATGGAATGATATGGGGTAGATGGGTGCAAGTTATGATGAGACTGTGAAGGAAGTCGAGGAAGAGAGTGGTCTTACAAGGGGAGGGAAAGGTTTCGATATGAAAAGAGGCAGAGGATATGATAAGGTATTTCTTCAATCAAAACGCAAATCCGCTAAGGAAGACCACACGGGACAAAGCGACCTCATAGTGCCGACAAGGAAAACCAGGCTACGCCCAGGATAGAGACAGGACCAACCCCAGCAGCAACGTGCCCACACCTCCGCTCACTATCTCTCATCCAGGAATAAATACAACCTTGACACCACTGTGTTCATCGTGTCAATAGAAATTGATCGCTAATAGCTTGGCGACTATAGGAAGGAAGCCCAGAATGGCAGGCGAAGATGCAAAGTTGTCGTTGTTCCATGGAAATGGAACAGATAATCCCTAGCAATATTGGTTTTTATGTGAAGCAGTATGTGATATTAAGAAAATTACCGATGATGAGGCCACAAAAGGACAATTGGCGACAAATCTTCGAGGTCACGCATTAGACTGGTTTATGAAGTTTATTCAAGTTCTCGTAGGAACCCTACAGAAGATGCTGGAAGAAGTCAGAAAAGGATTGATTGCAGAGTTCAGAAAACCCAAGTCTGAACTGTAGTATATTACAGAATTGAAAGAAATTAAGCAGTATCCCAATGAAACTATGCGGGATTTTGACCAACGGTTCAAAACAATGATATGATGGCAAGGGTCAACTTTGACATGAGTGATGTCCAACACAAAGAATGGTTCATCGCGGCATTGCTACCTCACATTTGACTACCGCTGATGCAACAGAACATTACAACACCAAGTGAAGCTCTTGGTGTATGCGATGTCGTGCAGAAGGGCATACTAAGGACAACTGCCCATACTTTTTCAACTATCTGGTATCCGGAGTGCCAAACCCATTGAGTGGCGGGGGTATGCCTTGGTGTCGCAATTGTCAGGTATATGGGCATCGCCATGAGGAGTGTCAATACATGCAAAATATGGTCACAAATTCGATGAATTTGTATTGTACATTCTACAAATCCATGGGACATGAAGATAAAGATTGCCACGCCTATGGATTTATTCAGGAGAGAACGTACGATGCATTCTATGTGAAGGATGATCATCGTGCTGTACAACAACTGCAACCGCAACGATAGGTATCCCAGGCGCTACCTCAACTGCAGATGCAGTGTGTACCACATATGCAACCACAATAGTTTATGCCACAATATACTCAGATGGCTCCGCAGCAGCCACAGTACTTTAAGCCAGGACATGGCGTTCAATTGCAACCGAATCCCATGCAACAGTAGTTTCCTCAACCACAATATTAGCAGCAAGGGGAATTCCACGGAGGATTCCCGGGAGGACGCGGTGGAGGCTTTGGTCGTAGAGGAGGACGAGGTCGTGGACCTGTCCAATGTTACAATTGTGGAGTGTTGGGGCACTACCAGAGAGATTGCTCACAATTGCAGACGCAGTGTACATTTTGTTTTGTTACTTTTCACACTGTTGAAAACTTTCCGCAGTTGATTGCGCGGTGGTAGGCAAGAAATATATCGTACTTGCAGAATCAAAACCAGCTACCAAATCAGAATCAGCCACAGAACCAGAACCAACGTCCGAATAAGAACTCCAACCAGAATGCGAATCAACCTGTGAACCCACCGCCAAACCAGAATCAGGGACCAATTGTTGCGACAATTTCAGCATAGCTGAGGACACAAGCTGTTGCTATTGGTGTTATCACTCACGGAGGGGCGACGACAGGCGAAGATGGTTCGCATTCTTTGTTCCGGTTGGCTGGAAAGAAGAAGGTACATTTTGACATTGATTCCAAGCGTGATGCATTCTTCCAAGTGCGTAATGTGATGGAAAAATATTGTGATAAGTCAATTGTTTATGATATTCCCTCGGCTTTCGACTCAACGTCAGAAGCAGAACCATCGCATCAGTATGGCACTTTACAGAACTTCTTTGAAATTTGTTTATTGTTGGCACGCGATCCTGATGCACTTACTGAGCTCGAGAGTTTGCTGCATTGACCGATTAAGGGACGGAGGGAGTCCGCGGTGAACTCCTTACAGAAAAAGAAGACAAGCAAAGAAAACGTGCATGAATGTCCAGATTGGGGATTACGATATCGATTTAGTTATTCTGGATCTAGGATCTGATGTTAACATATTGAAAAAGCAAGCATGGAAAAAGATGGGGATTACGATATCGATTTAGTTATTCTGGATCTAGGATCTGATGTTAACATATTGACAAAGCAAGCATGGAAAAAGATGGGGAGTCCAACACTGAGCTGGTCTCCTGTACAGCTGGGATTGGCTAATCAGGCCAAGCTGACACCGATTGGGAGAGTTCCACGCCTTGTTGTGGACATTGAGGGGATGAAGACATATGTTTATTTTGATGTTATCGAGGTTGTTGAAGGTGGAAGCTCCTATCCTGCATTGTTGGGGATTGGATGGGCTAGTGATAGTGCAACAGTAATTAACTTTAAGAAGCGGATGATGACTTTTGAAAACCGTGACCTCAGAGTCATAGCCCCGTTGGATTCGGCTGAAGGACGCAGGTATGTTGAACCGATAAAAGATGAAGTTTCCAGTGGATGGGACCATGAGTACGATATCTCCAAAGATTACATTCATCCGACTGTCGACGATGGGCTTGGGTGGCATAGCTCCAGTTCTGCGTCTTCCGACTCTGATGATGATTTTGAAAATTGGCAGAATCGTTTGCATGAGGTGTCAATTCGTAAGTGTGGGTTGATCATGCATTCATTATGCCATGTTGCGACTGAAACTATTGTACTTCCAGTATATGAAGGGCTACCTGGATTGTCTAAATTTTTCATGGCGTTTGAGGAAAAGGTCTCAGAACCATAGCGATTGTTGGAATTGGAGGAAGCACTGAAGGATTCTCCAGCACAGTGGTGGGCGACCCATAAGAAGTCGGTTACCAGTTGGTCGCAGTACCGCAGGTTGATGACGGTTCGCTTTGGCGACACGAAAATATACCACACTGGCCGGTATGATCGGAAGAATGACCCTGGCAGTCATCTGATGGAATGCCAGACGTTGTGGGCATTGCGACCAAGGGATGAATGGGTCCATGCCTTTGTCCATACTTTATACGATATGCCACGATCATGGTCTGCTGCAACTGAATTGCGAGGGGAGATTACTACTTGGTTAGAGATGACAGTTTTACTTTAGAGGTCACTTTAAGATGTTCACGGACCATTATGCATTGAAATATCTGGTCAATAAGCTTGTGTTGGGGGGGAAGATATGTCATTGGCTACTTCTTTTTCAGGAGTTTGATTTTGAGGTGATTGTGAAGCTAGGCCGCTTCAATGCGGGGCCATATCATCTGTCACAGATTGAGACAGGGGAAGAACCAAACAACATTGAAGATGGGTTTCCAGATGCGCAGCTATTCAAGGTTGAGGTAGCTGACGAGTACTATGGAGAAATCATTCAGTTTTTGGCGACAGGAACCACACCAGAGGGGTTCATGTTGGCAAGTGGTTTGGACAAGTCAGCATTGCAGCATTGTGGATGTTGGGCAAGGGAGAAGATACCTTAGAAGGCGGGAAGTCAAGCACAAATGATAATATTTTATGTAATTTTGGGTCAGTCAAACCGCAATATGCGGGTTTTTTGGGTCATTTGGACCACAATCGATAGATTTTGGCTCATTTTCTTTGAAGTGTCGGTTAGGAAGTAGTAAGAAGTGGACAAGCATTGTAAAGGCGCGAGCCTATAAATAGATGTAGATTTTAAGTGTTAAATAATATTTTGGGAGTTGTTGAGATATCTCGTTTTGGAGAGCATTGTCAAATATTAACATCTGGGAGATCTTGATCTGATGCAGAAGATTGTGCATTTTGTTGTATCTGGGTTTTTGCGAAGTTAATATGAAGTAACAGATCTTTTTTAACAGAATCCCTATGTCTTATTGTATATCTGTGGTAATGTATTTTGCGAGATGAATGATGTGATGTTTCCTTGCTGCGATTAATGTTTTACTGTTATATCTGTCGCATATTTATGGTTCTGTTAATGATGAGATCTATAGGATAATGTCACAATTATGTTTAAAGCTTGAGTTGAATGTTTAGATCTGACCCTAAATGTTGCAATAAGCTAAATGGTTGATGCAAAAAAATACTCCTACATTCGGCGGAAACATGGTTCCGTCAAATCTCCCTTGAACACCTCGGGTGAGACCTCATCTGCTCTATAGGTGTTGTTGGACGGGGTAAAACCTGTCTGGGCTGGTGCTCAGGGAGATCGCTGTGGGTTGGTGTTGACAGTGTTGGGAACCCCTGTCGAATGGGTTTGTGTCAAAAAATGGTTCCGTTTCCAGGACCATGTGAGAAGTGACAGGAGGATATGTGGCATCTGACGAAACCAGAGATCCAAGATTGGTTTGACCTAAAATTGCAAGAGTTTGCTGAAAAAGAACACAAGAACCTTGGGTTGAAAACATACTAGTGGTTAGCGAAGCATATTCACGACGGTCTGCACGAATATTTTTTCTGCGAGTTCCCAATCATCCTGTATGAGTGGTTAGTGAAATTGACTTTTCAGAAGAGGAACTTCAAAGGTGGTGAACCAACAGCCTGGACCCTTGAACTGATCTAGGAGCTGTAGGACGTCGACAACAAAGCGTCGCAGGCTGTCAAAGTTTGGCTTGATAGAATATTAGAAGGCTATATAACTGAATTTGCGGTTGATATGAACAAATCCTATAGTGAAGCTGAAAGATATTTCTTCCACGAACCACGAGGTAGGTTTCTGTTGTTGCTACAGTTGTCCATTAAGATGCTTATTTGTGAAAAAGGCATATTGAATATGCATCTCGATCAGTAAAAAACCCTGGTGGGTGGAGGCTATGGATATCACGATGGTAGGGAGGCGGTACATGGAATAGAAAGGGGTAGATGGGTGCAGGTCATGACAAGAATTTGAAGGAAGCTGAGGAAGAGAGTGGTCTTACAAGGGGAGGAGCAAGGTTTCGACTGGAAAATAGGTAGAGGACAAAAGAAGGTCCTGCTGCGATTGAAACGCAAGACTGCGAAGGAAGACCACACGAGATGAAGTGACCTCACAGCCTAGACAAGGAAAACTAGGCTACGCCTAGGATAGAGGCAGGACCAAACCCTATCAGCCATGTTCCCACACCTCCGCTCACTATCTATCAACCAGTAAGAAACACAACTTCGACACCACCGTGTCAACAAAACTTGATAGTTCAATGACTGCAGGAAGGAATCCTAGGATGGCGGGCGAGGATACGAAGTTGTCTCTATTCCATGGAATCAGAACAAATAATCCTGATCAATACTGGTTCTTATGTGGCAAATGACTGATGATGATGCTAAGAAAGGACAGTTAGCGACAACTCTGCGAGGTTGTGCATTAGACTGGTTTATGAAGTTTGTTCTAGTCCCCATAGGAGCTCCAAAGAAGACGCTAGACGATATCAGGAAAGGATTGATTGCATAATTCAAAAAATGCAAGTCTGAAGCACAGTATATTACAGAACTAAAAGAGATTAAGCAGTATCCCAATGAAATGGTGTGGGATTTTGACCAACGATTCAAAACTATGATGGAAAGGGTCAGCTTTGACATGAGTGTTGTCCAACACAAAGAATGGTTCATCGCGGCATTGCTCCCACATATTTGTCTACCGCTGATGCAACATAACATTACAACGCCCATTGAATCCTTGGAAATCGCAATGCGGTTAGAAGCGTCACTAATCGGGGAAAACGTAGCTGGGATGTCACAAATTCAGACACAGCTGGCTAACCTGATCATACAGCTGGAAGATCTTAAGAAGGGAAAGGAACAACGAGAAGAAGTATGGTGTACGCGATGTCTTGGAGATGGGCATACTAAGGATAGTTTCTCAGACTTCCACAATTATCTGGTTTCAGGGGAACCAAACCCTTTGAATGGTGGTGGTATGTTGTGGTGTCACATATGTCATGGATATGGGCACTGCCATGAGGAATGCCAATACATGCAGAAGATGGTCACAAAACCGATGAATCTGTATTGTACATTCTGTAAATCAATGGGACATGAGGATAATGACTATTGGGCGTATGGGTTACTTTAGGACCAAACGTACGATGCATTGTATGTGAAGGATGACCAACGTGCTGTACAACAACCACAACTGCAACCGCAGGTAGCCCAGCTCCTACCTTAACCATAGGTATAGTTTGTACTGCAGTAGTTTATGCTGCAATATGATCCGATGCAGATGGCTCCACAGTAGCCAAAGTACGTTCAACAACCACAGTATGTGCAGCAAGGACAAGGCATGCAACAAAATCATATGCAGCAACAACAGTACCAGCAGCAGGGAGGATTCTGTGGAGGATTCCGAGGAGGAAGTGGCGGAGGATTTGGTCGCAGAGGAGGACGGGGAGTTCGAGGACCTGTTCAGTGCTATCACTGCGGGTATGGGGAAACTACCAGCGCGTCTTACCACAATTGCAGATGCAGTGTATGTTTTGTTTTGTTACAGATCACACAGTGGAAAACTGTCCCCAGTTGATTGTGCGATGGCAAGTGGGGAATGTTCCGCAATTGCAGAACCAGAACCAGGGTGCAACAACCAGTGCATAATCAAGTGTAGAAACCGGTGCAGAATCAGAACTAGCGTCCGAATCAGAATGCTAACCAGAATGTGAATCAACCTGGGAATCTGTCGAAACCGACCCAGGGAGCGACTATTGCGACAATTTCTGCGGAGCCAAGGACACAAGATGCTGTTGTCATAGTTATCACTTGGGGAGGTAAAACAACAGGAGAGGATAGCCCCCACCCACTTATCCGGTTAGCACGACAGAAGAAGGTGTCGTTTGACATTGATTCCAAGCGTGATGCATTCTTTTAGGCGCGAAGAGCGATGGAAAAGGATCGAGGTAAGGCCATTGTTTGTGACATGCCTCCTGTATTTTATGCCACTTCAGAGGCCGATCCATCGCGACAGTACGAAACCTTGAAGAACTTCTTTGAGATTTGTTTATTGCTAGCAAGGGATACTGATGCTCTTGCCGAGATCAAGGGACTGTTGCAACGACCAGATAGGGGACGTCAAGAGTCCGCGGTAAATTCCTTACAACGGTGGAAGACAGGTAAGGAGATGGATATGAACATTCAGATTGGAGACTATGATGTTGATTTAGTTATTCTGGATCTTGGTTCAGATGTCAACATCTTAACCAGGCAGTCCTGGCAAAAAATGGGGAGTCCCACGTTAAGCTGGTCTCCCATACAGCTTCGGCTGGCTAATCAGGCCAAGGTGACCCTGATTGGGAGAGTTCCACATCTAGTGGTGGATATTGAGGGAATGAAGACATATGCCGACTTCGATGTCATCAAAGTAGTTGAAGGAGGAAGCTCCTATCCCGCAGTGTTTGAGATTGGATGGGCTAACGACAGTGCAACAGTTATCAACTTTAAGAAGCAGATGATGAATTTTGAAAACCGTGATCTCAAAGTCATCACCCAATTGGATCCGGATGAGGGACACAGGTATATTGAACCAATGAAAGATGAACATCCCAATGGATGGGACCATGCATTCAATATTTCAGAATATTATATTCATCCGACTGTCGACGGTGAGCTTGGGTGGCACAGCTTTAGCTTTGCGTCTTCCGACTCTGACGACACATTAGAAAACTGGCAGAACTGTTTGCATGAGTTGTCACTCCGCAAGTGTGGATTAGTTACGCAGTCATTATGCCGCGTTGCAATTGAAACTATTACACTACCAGTATATTAAGGATTGCCTGGCTTGTTTGATTTTCTAGCGACATTTGAAGAGAAGGTTTCAGAACCACAGTGATTGTTGGAATTAGGGGAATCACTGAAGGCTGATCCAGTACGTTGGTCTGGTGACACATAAGAAGTCGATTACAGAATGGCCGCAGTGCCAGAGATTGAAGATGGTTCACTTTGGTGATACCGAATTCTACCACACAGGGAAATATGATTGTTGGACTGACCTTGGCAGTCATTTGTTGAAGTGTGAAATGTTGTGGGCATTGCAACCCAAGGATGAGTGGGTCCATGCCTTCGTCCATACACTGGACGAGATGCCACGATCATGGTATACTGCAGCCGAATTGCGAGGAGAAATTACCACTTGGTTGGAGTTGACAGTTTGTTTTACTCATACGTTCAATTTTGCGGATGCCAACCCAGATGTCCACAATGCTTTGCAGCTCATCCGTGACATAGTTTTTAAGGTTGTTCTGGTGGCATATCCTACGGATCCACATGCGCACTGCAAGATGTAGTCCATGATGGAATGTTATAACATTAGTGGTGGGCTAGAAGATGGCGACAATCCGCAGAATGTCAATATTTTGGAATCTGAAGGAAGTCGCAATATTGTAGCACCTGATGCGCCCAGTGATCCGATCAGTCAACTGCTGAAGCTCTAAAAGGTCAACATCGGGACAGAGGATAGTTCAAATTTCACGAATGTTGGGGACTATTGGGATGATGAGATGATGGGGAAAGTCACAGACTTGGTACATGAATTCCAAGACCTGTTCCATATGAATTGTTTTGAGATGAAGGGAATCTTAGGTGATCTGGGGGAGATGAAGATTCCGTTGAAACCAGATGCCAAACCAATCGGGAAACAACCCTATCGACTGAATCCATGCCATAAGGAGAGGGTCAAGGTGGAAATTGATTGCATGTTGGATGCTGGTATTATCGACCCGGTTGAGTCGGATTGGATCAGTCCTATGGTGGTGCAGGACAAGAAGACCGGTGAAGTGCGCATTTGTGTCAATTTACAGAAATTGAATGACACCTGCTTGCATGATCCCTTTTCGACCCCATTTGTTGATGAGGTGCTCGAAGGCGTGGGTGGCCAAGATATGTATTCTTTCACGGATCGGTTCTATGGCTACCATCAGATATGCATTGCGAAAGAAGACTGCCACAAAACAAATTTTGTGACAGAATGGGGCTGGTTTTAGTACACAGTGATGCCGTTTGGACTGAAGAATGCTTGCGATATTTTTGCGGGTTGTCGTTGCTGCTTTCCAGGATTTCATCCAAAAGTTTTTGCAGGTGTACATGGATGACTAGACAGTCTATGACTTGATCAATGATCATCTGTAAAATCTACGGTTGATGTTGGAGCACTGTCGACAGCATCAGATATCGCTGAACTTGAAGAAGTGCATCTTTTGTGTACCATTTGGAATATTACTGGGTTACATTCTGTGCAAGCAGGGACTGTTGGTTGACCCAACAAAAATTGTGCTCATTCTGAGCTTCACACCGTCGACTAACGTCAAGTAGCTGAGAGTGACGTTGGGCCACACTGGGTATTATCGCAAGTTCATTAGGGGTTATGCAACCATCACAGCCCCTATGGAGAAGTTGTTGAAGAAAGATGCATTATTCCAGTGGAGTCTTGAATGTCAAGGTAGTTTTGAAACTTTGAAGGCTAAGATGGCTTCAACGCCTATACTGGTATTTCCGGATTGAAGCAAGGAGTTCCATGTCCACGTCGATGCCTCATCAATCGCACTGGGAGTGGTGCTTGCGCAACATGGGGAAGGGGACCTGGATCACCCCATTGCCTTTTCCAGTTAGAAGTTGTCATTTGTAGAAAGGAACTATACCACAACAGAGAGGGAAGGTTTGGCGATGGTCTATGCACTGCAGAAGTTTCGACACTACTTGCTGGGAGGACACTTTAAAATGTTCACCGATCACCCTGCATTAAAATATCTGGTCAATAATCTTATGTTGGGGGGGGGATATGTCGTTGGCTACTTCTATTTCAGGAGTTCAAATTTGAAGTGATCGTGAATGTAGGACTTTGAACGCAGGACTAGATCATCTGTCGCGGATTGAGACAGGGGAGGAGCCAACCAACATTGAAGACGGGTTTCCTGATGCGTAGCTGTTTAAGGTTGAAGTAGCTACTGAATATCATGAAGAAATCATTCAGTTCTTGGCGTTAGGAACCGCACCAAAGGAATTTACAACTAGTAAGAAGAAACAGTTGGTGGTCAAGGCCACAAATTTCCAACTGCTTGCATGCGAGTTATACAAACTGGGATCAGATGAGATCTTGAGGAATTGTGTTTTGCCTCATGAGCAAGGGTAGATCTTATCAGAAGCGCATGCAGGAGTATCTAGTGGGAATTATGGCGGTCATGCGACTACCAGGAACGTGCTTCGCGCAGGGATTTGGTAGCCCACACTCCAAAATGATGCAATAGATTATGCACGGACCTGCGATGTTGGTCAAAGAACTGGGAAACGCTCTAGGAGGGATGAGATGCCCCTGCAACCTCAAGTGACACTGCATCCATTTGATAAATGGGCATTGGATTTCGTGGGCCCTATCAACCCACCTGGGAAGCGCACTGGTGCAAGATACATTATTACAGTGACAGATTATTTGAAAATATGGGTGGAGGCTACACCAGTTATCGATTGCACCTCCATGACAACAATGCACTTCTTATTCGACAACATTGTCACTCGGTTTGGCTGCCCAAATGTGTTGTTGAGCGATCAGGGCAGTCACTTCATCAATCGCACTGTCAGTGCATTGGCAATACAACTACATATACAGCATAAGAAGAGCACGCCATATCATCCACAAGCAAATGGGATAGTGGAAGCATTTAACAAGGTTCTGGATCACGCGCTGACGAAGGCGTGCACTGCAAACAGTGATGATTGGGATCTGAAGATCCCAGTAGTCTTGTGGGCGTTTCACACCACATGTAAAAGGATGACAGGACAGATACCATTTAAGTTGGTTTATGGGCAAGAAGCGATTATGCTTATGGAGTACATTGTTTCGAGTCTGCGCATAACGGCCACAACAGGTATGGATGATGAAGCAGCATTAGGAGAACGTCTCGGGAAGCTAGTACGACTTGAAGAAGACTGCTTTATCGTAGAATTCTACCAGAGTGTGGAAAAAGGTCGCCAGAAGGCTTGGCATGATCGCCACATCAAAAAGAAACAGTTTCAGCACGGTGACTTGGTGCTGTTGTATGATAGCAAGTTTATGAAGCACCCAGGCAAGTTGCAGATGCATTGGCTTAGTCCCTATCGCATCACTAGCATAACATCAGGAGGAGCAGTACAGCTGCATCAATTAGATGGAGCGATGCTCCCAAAGCTGGTAAATGGTCATAGGATGAAGCCCTACATGTCGGGCTTGGAGAAACGCGATGCCTGAGTCACATCAGAAAAAAAAATGCAGGATGCTTGGTGGCAAGATGGTGCACTAGCAGGGATGGAATGCGCAAGCAGGAAGGCTTGGGTCACAAGTTAGCGGTAGGGTTGCAACAGTTCCTGCGTTGCGACCTCATCAAATCGGTAATAAATGCCAAAAGTTCAGACCGTTAATGAATGGCGCTTGTTTGAATGATGAGCATTAATGGTAGATCCATCCGCTCAGATGACGGATTGCTGGCGGATTTGGGTCATTAAGGCAGGATTTGGTTCGAATTAATGCATGATTTAGTCATGATTACGAGGGATTGAGCTAGGCACTATAAGAACAAGACGAGGCCGGTTGGAAGGCACTTGTTCGTAACAAGTGAAGTCATTTTCCAACTATTGAATTGTGCAAGGTTGGGTTGTGTTACAGAGTGTAGTTTTCGTGTGTTGAGCAAGTTCTGGAGTTGAGTAGGATTGAGCCATCTGCTAGCATTGAAGGAATTGGGCGCGACATGCTGGGTGAGCCAGATTTGTGGGGATTTCAGGTGAAGCCAAATCCCCCATCCTTGTTGTTAGTATCTAATAGGATATCAATCTCGTAGAAGAATTTTCTAGCATGTAATTTCCCTTGTTAGGAATTTTATTAAAATGGTAAATTTTCACTTTTTTCCCTAGTTAGACCTTTGACTAGTTTTGAGCTCTAGGTCCCCAAATTGCTCCAATTGCTCCCAAATATTTTGAGAAGGTATATGGATGATTTCAGAACATAAATATTTGTTTCAGGGATGCTTTTGGACCTTTAAAATAATTCTTCAAATCCTCTTTCAATTTTGGCCAATGTAGGGAACTTTACTAGTAATTTCCCTTTGACTAGTATTGGTCTCTAGGTAACAAATTGACTCCAAATGCCTTCAAATATTCAAGGAAGGTGTATTAATGATATTAGGAATTGAATATGATGTTCAAGGATGATATATTTCCACCAAAATGCCTCTTAAAACTCTCTTAATATTCTAGATCAAGTATGCAATTTTACTAGTAATTTGGGGTTCAAATCCCCTTGGGATAAGTACTGAAAATGGCTTCCCAAATGCCTCCAAACCCACTCAAATTTCTAAACAGAGGTAGGGAATTTATTAAGGATGTTATTAAGGTCTCATGTGCACCATTAATTTATTATTATATATGTTCCAACCCTCTCCCATTCGACCCTTGGGGAAATGACACTATTTCTTCTCCCAATGCAATTAAACTGAGTAAAAATACTTCAAATGCTCAATTACAGTACATAAAACTTGTAAAATACATCCATGGAAGTATATTAATCACAAATTTATCAGAGAATCATCCATTCATTCGAAATCATTAGCATTACATTGGTTCACAACAAGGTAGTGGGGAAATGGCACTATTCTTTCATTAAAAATGAGATTTACACATTCTGTTCCAACCCTCTCCCTTTCAACTGCAAAAATTACCCATTCGACCCTTGGGGAAATGACACTATTTCTTCTCCCAATGCAATTAAACTGAGCAAAAATACTTCAAATGCTCAATTACAGTACATGAAACTTGTAAAATACATCCATGGAAGTATATTAATCACAAATTTATCAGAGAATCATCCATTCATTCGAAATCATTATCATTACATTGGTTCACAACAAGGTAGTGGGGAAATGGCACTATTCTTTCATTAAAAATGAGATTTACACATTTCTACTTGGAATTTCGACCTGAAAATTTTTGGAGATGAAGAAAAGAGTATTTAATTCATATTACTAAATAAATAGGTCATTATAAGCTCCCCCAAAGAGTACAATCGATGACAAAAAACACCATCCCTCAAGGATCAATAATATGCCATCAAAACTGGAAATGGTTGAAGGAGTGAGCTGCAATAGAAGAGAACATGAGCTGCCATATAGATTACACTTGCAAATAAATACTCCTTAAATCTCCAAATTAAATGTCTGAATGGCCTTTCCAATTACCAACTTGGATGGGAATCGTTCACCCTCGAAATTGGCTAAGGCAAGCAACTAGTCATCCACTAGATCTCCCTCTTTACAAATGCAATTGCAAATTCTACAAATGATCAAAAGCTGGTTTAGTTCTTTTTTCTTGACATTTATAAAGTTCTAATTTCCTCCATGGGTAGAATTCCTTCCAAGGGACTCATGCCAACTCAAGTTGGGAAGAGATTCCAAAGAACGCCACTTGTACAACAATTCCTAGTCTCCCACTTCCGCCAAATCACATGTGGAAGAATCTTAGCTGCCATAACACCCTTGAGAACCCTCTTGGAGTCTAGTTTTATCCCTAACATTTCATATATGTCATATGTCAGCCTTCAGGTCTGATTTGTGTCATAGGTGTCATAGCATTTTCATCATTGTTGTCATGGAGCTAGGGAATCTAGCCCAAGTGTCTCACTAGCTCCAAATTGCCTCTTCCTCTTCCATGGGAGTTACTATTCCTCTATATTTCGAACTCATTGACTCATGCCAAGTGTTATTTACCTTATAACTCATCCCAAGAACATTAGGCTTCCCATGGATTCGAAATTGGAAGAAGAGGATGCCATGTGGCACATAAATTCTAGCTTGTGTGGGTCCCACTTCCTCCATGTGTCTTCATGATCAAATGCCACTTTGATTTTCACTTGTATATATTTATTTATATTCTTTATTAAATATTTATTCCATCCTAATCTTCCAACATCATTTATTATCCCCATTATTCCAAATCCCAAAGCTTCCACCCCAAACCTAGGAAACTAGTAATTTTCCTCCTTGGCAATTATTTGACCTTTAGCATCAATTTGACAAACTCTAATGAATAGGGCCAATTTTATTAGGCCATTGTGACCCAATTCCAAATTTGGGACATGAAAAATCCTCCCTTCCCAATATTTCTTGTCCTCAAGCAATTTCAAACATGGGTGTTGAAGAACCTGCTTTCTGTATAATTCTTTGAAGTTGCCATTGAATTGCCCAACCTTGAGTCTTTGAGTTTCCATGAAGATTTTAGATAGGAACCACCATGCTTTCTGTTGCACTACTATGATAAAAATCACTTTATTAAGTGGGAAATCCATCTCGCATATTGCTTGTTTCCCCAAAAAATTTGAAACCAATGAGATAAAAATTATTCCAGTGTCCCATTGCTTGTATTGCACCCCAACAATTAAGTGTGCTCTCCAACCCATACCACCAGATAAGAAGATTCCTGGATCCCATTTTCTTGTATGCATTCTTCCAAACATCATGAGTACAAAATATATATCATCAAAGTACATAACAACATAATGAAAATGTACATCAAGGAGATGCTTCATCAAAGAGTCATGAAAGTGTTTATACCTCCAAGCAAGTAGACCACCATTTTTCAGGTGCATACAATCTTCATGTGTCCAATCAAATCTGCTCCAATGACATTGGTGATGATCCCATGTCCTATAATGCTGCTCCAAAAGGATGTGATATGCATCAAAATATTCAACCATGTATTCTTTCATCCAAGAAGTGAATGAAGAATCTCCACTAAAATCTGAACCAAATAATGAGCATAAAAAAAAGGAGGCTTCAAAGGACTCAAATAAGTCTCACCCATACATCCATGAATGTGAGAATCATAAATATGTAACAAAGAATGTGGATTCCAACAAAAATCTTCTCCCATCATAAATCTATTCACCCAAGTGTTGGATGAAGTTTCTCTAACATCAAATGAACCAAGTGTTCAGCAAGAAAAACCATGAGTCTTCAAGTGACTCAAATGCATATCATTGGTGCATCCATGTAGATGTGCATCATCATAAAGTGACAAATGATGTTGCTGCAAATGTGAATAAGAATGTTCTCTAACCATGTCATCATAAAAAATAAATCTAGGAGTTCCATACTCCTCATGTGGCACCATCAAAAAGAACCCTTTCACCCATTCTTCATTGAGACTAATGCTGCAAAAATTGGAATTGTAGGATGTAGGAGAATTAACTAACTCACCCAAATGATCAAAAAGTACAGAAGTTTCATCATGGGAAGGATCCATATGGGTAGTATCATGCAGCTCCTTCAAAAGTGTGAAACCTTTGTCATAGGTTGGTTCCAATGTAGAGGAATCATGCTCTTCTTTAAAAATTGCATAACCTTCATCAAGAGACAATTCAAGTTCCTCTTCCACCACATCAAGTGTTTGGATCTCTTCAAGTTCATCTTCAAACACATTAAGCACATTAAAATTCCCACATTTATCATGATCCACCATGTCATGAGAAACCTCCAAACAATCTACCATTTGACAATCTAAAACATAGAAGGAAAAACAAGTATCTTGCAACTTTTCAAGAAGTTGCTCATTTTGAATTGTGAGCTTATGGATATCCTCATTATTCTTCAAGTATGCATCATGTAACAATTCATTAAGCTCAAACAAATGGTTTCTATCAAAAAGCAAAGACATGAAATTACCTTTGATGTGGCACATTGTTCTTTGAATCTTCTCCATGTCTTCAATGAAGGGTGTTTCCTCCAATGAAGTACCTCTCCAACAAGAATTTGACACCAATGCTTGAGTGTCATGGAGAGTGCTGAGGGACTCTTGGATCTTCTTTTCATTCATCTTTAAGGCCCCTTAAAAAAAATGAGGCTCTTGCAAATGAACCTCCTCATCTTCTTCATTTTTTCTTGGACCACCTTCATGAAGCTCGAGTGGTGATGGGGAAGTTGATCTTGGTTCTTCTTCAACTGTTACAAGGTCTTCATTATCATGCTTAATGGAACTTGGGATTGCAGCAACACTTTCAAAAGTGATCTCTATGTCACCAACATAGAGGTGTGAGCACCCATCAGTAGGTACTCCTTCATAGTTTAAGCATCCATTAGTAGATGCTCTTTGGTTCATGTCTAAGCTAGAAGGTGTCTCGAAATGATCTTCCATATTTTCAATAGAATATTCTTCATGATCTTTTGATGTCTCTTCCTTTTGATCCTTCAATCAAGCTGATGCATTTTGCCCCTTGTTTTCCTTAAGATCAATATCTTTGGAATCTCTTTTTGAAGAATTTCCAAAAGTTCTCCTCAAGTAGGACATCACTTCACCCATACATATATGATACTCTCTCCAAGGTTCTTTACAAGAAGGGCATAAAACTTTCTTTACTAACTCCACATCTTCATGTTTGGGCCTATTTGCAAAAATATTTTCAGCATAGTACTCAAAAGACATGGCATTTTTTGTATTTTTGCTCAAAGCAAGATATTCTTGATATGATTGATATTGTTGGGGCAAGGTTTTATATTTTGTTCTCCATCTTTGTAAATCATCCATATCATTATACGTTGGTGGTGTGACATCCTAATATTTATCATACATAGGGTCATAATAATAATCTTCATTGCTCTTGAAATTGTAAGAAGTGTTGCATGATGGCACATCTTCCTCATACCATTCACATTCTCTTTCATATTGTTCATAAGCATCTGCATATTCCTGATAAGAATTGTACTCATAGGATTCATCATAATAGTAAGACATGGCTGAAAATTATTCTTCAATGTATGATATTAAATCACAGGTGCAAGGACCATGATCTGATACCACTGTAATGTCCCTTGTCAGGAATTTTATTAAAATGGCAAATTTTCACATTTTTTCCTCGTTAGACCTTTGACTAGTTTTGAGCTCTAGGTCCCCAAATTGCTCCAATTTATCCCAAATATTTGGAGAAGGTATATGGATTATGTTAGAAAATAAATATTTTTTTTAGGTATGCTTTTGGACCTTTAAAATACTTTTGCAAATCTTCTTTCAATTCTGGCTAATGTAGGGAACTTTACTAGTAATTTCCCTTTGACTAAAATTGGTCTCTAGGTAACAAATTGACTCCAAATGGCTTCAAATATTCAAGGAAGGTGTATGAATGATATTAGGAATTTAATATGATGTTCAGGGATGATATATGGCCACCAAAATACCTCTCCAAACTCTCTTAATATTCTGGACCAAGTATGCAAATTTACTAGTAATTTGGGGTTCAAATCCCCCCTGGGATAAGTACTGAAAATGGCTTTCCAAATGCCTCCAAAACCACTCAAATTTATGAACATAGGTATGGAATGTATTAAGGATTTTATTAATGTCTAATTTTAACCATTAATTTATTATTATATCTATTCCAACCCTCTCCCATTTAGCTACAAAAATCACCCATTTGACCCTTGGGGAAATGACACTATTTCTTCTCCCAATGCAATTAAACTGAGTAACAATACTTCAAATGATCAAGTAAAGTACATGAAACTTGTAAAATACATCCATGGAAGTCTATTAATCACAAATTTATCATAGAATCATCCATTCATTCGAAATCATCAGCATTACATTGGTTCACAACAAGGTAGTGGGGAAATGGCACTGTTCTTTCATTAAAAATGAGATTTACACATTTCTACTTGGAATTTCGACCTGAAACTTTTTGGAGATGAATAAAATAGTATTTAATTCATATTAAAAAGTAAATGGGGCATTAATATCTCCCCCAAAGAGTATGATAGCTCACCAAAAACGCCCTCCCTCAAGGATCAAGAATATGCCATTGAAATTGGAAATGGTTGAAGGAGTGAGCTGCAATAGAAGAAACCATGAGATTCCATGTAGCTTAAAAATGAAAATAAAGAATCCATTAAAGTTACAAATGAAAATTATGAATGGCCTTTCTAATTATCAAATTGGATGGGAATCTTTCACCCTCGAAATTGGCTAAGGCAAGAAACTAGTCATCCACTAGCTCTCCCTCTTGACAAATGCAATTGCAAATTCTACAAATGAGCAAAAGTTGGTTTCATTCTTTGTTCTTGACATTTATAAAGTTCTAATGTCCTCCATGGGTCGAATTCCTTCCAAGGGACTCATGCCAACTCAAGTTGGGAAGAGATTCCAAAGAACGCCACTTGTACAACAATTCCTAGTCTCCCACTTCCACCAAATCACATGTGGAAGAATCTTAGCTTCCCTAACACCCTTGAGCACCCTCTTGGAGTCTAGTTTTAGCCCTGACATTTCATATATGTCATATGTCAGTCTTCATGTATGATTTGTGTCATAGGTGTCATAGCATCTTCATCATTGTATTCATAGAGCTAGGGAATCTAGCCCAAGTGTCTCACTAGCTCCAAATTGCCTCTTCATCTTCCATGGGAGTTACTCTTCCTCTATATTTTGACCTCATTGACTCATGCCAAGTATTATTTAACTTATAACTCATCCCAAGAACATTAGGCTTCCCATGGATTTGAAATTGCAAGAAGAGGATGCCATGTGGCACATAAATTCTAGCTTGCGTGGGTCCCATGTGTCTTCATGATCAAATGCCACTTTGATTTTCACTTGTATATATTTATTTATATCATTTATTAAATATTTATGCCATCCTAATGTTCCAACATCATTTATTATCCCCATTATTCAAAATCCCAAAGCTTCCACCCCAAACCTAGGAAACTAGTAATTTTCCTCCTTGGCAATTATTTGACCTTTAGCATCAATTTGACAAGCTCTAATGAATAGGGCCAATTTCTTAGGACATTGTGACCCAATGCAAAATTTGGGACATGACATAGCATGCTGGTGGGATCTTCCTCCATTGTGTGCTAAAAGAGGGCAGGGATGCAGCCTACCTCCCCACGACCAGAGAAGCGACAGACCCGCTCCATGGCCCAAGTGCCGGAAGTGGTCCCTGAGGTGAACCCATCGAGCTATGGGGTGGTGGAATCCACAGTTCGGGTAGGCATTTTTGATATGGATATCCTAGGCTACTGACCTCCATGTTGACCCAGCATCCACGGAAGCCCACGAAGAACCAGAGATACCAAATCAAGATGTCGGCGCTTCCACCAGGCATGCACTGCACCATAGATATTGTACCTGCGTTGATGCAGCTGCGGTATTATGATCATGATTTGCTACTGTTGGAAGATGTCATGTTGGATCCCTTTAAGCCACGAGCACCGGGGTATACTGGACTGACGCCACGCATTCCACATGACTGGGTGCGCGGTTTGGAGAGGGCTGGGTTGTTGGGTTTGATTGACATGCCCTACTTTGGGAGGTTGACGAAAGAAAATGCTTGCTTGAAACAGTCGTTGGCCTGTCTTCATGGTGGCATCTTATGGTTGGATAAGCAGGTCACCAGCATAGTGGACCTGATTTCTGAAGTCACGGGGTTGCCAAAGGATGGGGTAGATCCATCGCGATACTTCCAGGGGAAGAACAATGACAAAAGCTAGCGGCAAGGTTGTGGAAGCAATATAAAATGCAAAAAGACAGATGAGCCTACTCCCTAGACAGTATTAATGAGCCCGTAGTTAGGATTGGGTCGTGGAACCTGGCTACCAAAATCATTCAGAACAACCGGCCCAACCAAGGAAACTCCAGGGTTGTTTCATGCGTGGAGCTCTGTGCAAAAGGTGTGCAAGTAAATTGGTCACTCTTTATGCTAAATCAGTTGATGGAGGACGCGTTGGCAGACCAGGCGAGATAGCGGGCATTCACATACAACTGGTTGCTGATTTTAGTTGCACTTATCTCCTGGATGGAGCCCAATGATTATCAAGGAATGGAGGTGGACGCGGTGCAAGTTCGGAAGGGAGCACGCTACCAAAACCTGTGGTAGGTGCAGGAACTGGAACGCCTCAAGGATTGCGCCACGCAGTTCTGGCTCTATTGGGAAGTGCTTCAGGCGGTCGCCAAGTGGGTTCCGCAGTTGACTCAGGTAGCAGTTGAGAAGTATAAAGGGATCGCTAGGTTCGTGATTGGACCACACAGTATCCATTTACAAGCGCGACAAGATAAGGATAAGTAGTGGTTGCAAACCCAGTACAAGTTATAGGATGAAGATTTAGATGCCATCATTGACGATTGGCCAGTCGAATGGCGTGAACCGGTTGCTTAGGAGGAGGAGTCCATGGGGATACCACTAGATGTGCTAGTAATAGACCGCCTGCCTCCCCAAGAGTCAGACCAGGAGTCGTCGCAGACCCCTTCGGATGACGAGCACGCACTTGAAGAAGGTAGATTGAAAGCACACTATGAACACGAGACAATCAGTGGTCTCCCCTTGTCGATGGAGGTGCAGCTTGGCCGGCTACTATTAGCTATCAATAATGAAACCAGTGGGGAAACTCGAGCAATGACGAAAAAGGTGGACGAAGGTTTTCATGTGGTAACTGCCCGTCTGGATTCCTTGTGCGACATTGTATTGAAGAAGGAACCAGATGGAGTAACGACGCAGCCAGTTGGTGCAATTGGCACTGAGTCGTGGGTCTGGAATGTTGATATTCCCCGACTGCGATTGTGACTGATAATGAGGCTTTGAAAGCTTTGTTGTAGCCATTAGAGAAATTGACCATCAACATCAATGAGCTGTCGGTGAAGGAGTTGACAACTATACAGGCGGTTTCGAGCCGGGAAATGGCGGACAGGATGCATGAGATCAGCTGTAAGTGCCTATGCTTGCAGAAGAGTGAGGCAGCTGCTAAGGAATCGGTTGAAGAGTTAACAAGGAGGGCCGCTATGGCACGATAGGCCGTGGATGAGTTGGAAGAGGAAATCAAGAAAGAACGAGCTAAGAAGGCTCGAGTGATTGAAGAATTGAAGCAGGCACATGATCGCCTCATCGTGGAGAAGGCCACTCTGTGGGATCAAAATGTGCAGGTGGAGGCGGCCATCGCTGAGGTTTGTCACCATGTGCTGGAGGCCACCGCAGCATTGGACGTGATTCAATGCACACAGCGACTTGGGGCTGTCATTTCCCAACTGCAGCACGGAAATCATGAGTTAACAGCCCTAGTGAACCCTGGAACACCCCAAGTGCAGGTGGATGATCGAAAATGTGCCATTGAGGAGACGACAGCATAGATAGGGGAACTGGAAACGACAGCGACAAAACTCACGGCCGACATCATGTAGTTTTGGGGACACATTGTCCAGGATGAGCAGATTGAACCATTGACCAAGCTCAGGCAAGAAGCGGAGGGGCAGTTGGCGACACTAAAAACAGTGATGCGCATGATGCTTCCAATGGATAAGGTTTCCAAGTTCGCCGAGTTAAAAGAGTTGCAACAACACATCACAAAGGCTGACGAACGTTAGAAGAAGCGCGATGCACAGTTGGAGGAGTTCCAGGATATTGGCAGTCAGTTTGTGCTTAAGGCCAGTGTGGCACTCCAGGATGTATAGGAAGGTCGCCAGCAGGTTATGGCGAAGCTAAGTGAGGATCCATCTTCTCAAGATGTGATCAACAGTCAGGCGCTGGCTATGACAGTGAAGGAGCAGGTCACAGAAGTCAACCAATAGTACAAGGACTTCAAGGTCAAGACCACCGCATACACCCTGTCTGTGTGACGTGGCTCGAGGGAGAGCCACAAGATTGTGTTGGGGTCCCATTGGTAGGCAGTTTGGACAAGTCAGCATCGCAGCATCATGGACGCTGCACAAGGCTTAAGATACCGCAAAAGGCAGGAAGTCAAGCGCAAATGATAATATTTTATGTAATTTTGGGTCAATCGAACCGCAGTATGTGGGTTTTTGGGTCATTTGGACCACAATAGATAGATTTTGGGTCATTTGCTTTGAAGTGTCAGTTAGGAATTAGTTAGAAATGGACAAGCATTGTAAAGACGCAAGCCTATAAATAGGTGTAGATTTGTAAGTGTTAAATAATCTTTTGGGAGTTGTTGAGATATCTCGTTTTGGAGAGCATTGTCAAATCTCAACATCTGGGAGATCTTGATCTGATGCAGAAGACTGTGTATTTTGTTGTATCTGGGTTTTTGTGGAGTTAATATGAAGTAACAGATATTTTTGAGCAAAATCCCTATGTCTTATTGTATATTTGTGGTAATGTATTTTGTGATATGAATGATACGATGTTTCCTTGCTACGATTAATGTTTTACTGTTATATCTGTGGCATATTTATGGTTATGTCAATGATGAGATCTGTTGAATAATGTCACAATTATACTTAAAGCCTGAGTTGAATGTTTATATCTTACCCTGAATGTTGCAATAAGATAAATGGTTGATGCACAACATCCTCCTACATTCGAAGGAAACATGGTTCCGTCAACTCTCCCTTGAACACCTCGGGTGAGACCTCATTTGCTCTGCAAGTGTTGCTGGATGGGGTAAAACCTGTCTGGGCCGGTGCTCAGGGAGATTGTGGTGGGTTGGTGTCGACAGTGTTGGGAACCCCTGTCGACTGGGTTTGTGTCAACATTTCAGCACAAGTCAGAGGAAGCAGCTGGTGGTTAAGGTTATAGATTTCCAGTTGATTGCTGGACAGTTGTACAAACTAGGATCAAACGAGATTCTGAGGCGTTGTGTCCTGCCTCACGAGCAAGGGAAAATATGGTTGGAGGCATATGCAGGAGTAGTTGGTGGGAACTATGGCAGTCGTGTGACTTCCAGGAAGGTGCTTCGCGTTGTGCTTTGGTGGCCCACTCTTCACAATGATGCGACGGATTATGCGCGAACTTGCGATGTTTGTCAGCTGACTGGGAAGCCCTCCAGGAGGGATGAGATGCCGCTCATACCTCAAGTGACACTATAACCATTCAATAAATGGGAAGTGGATTTCATGGGACCTATCAAACCACTTGGGAAGTGCACTGGTGCACGATACATATTCACAGTGACAGATTATTTGACAAGATGGGAAGAGGCTGCACTAGTTGTAGATTGCACCGCTACAGTAGCAGCACGTTTCTTATTCGACAACATTGTCACTTAGTTTGGCTTCCCGAAGGTATTGATGAGTGATCAGGGTAGTCATTTCATCAATCGCATAGTCAACGCATTGACAACAGAGCTTCAGATACAGCATAAGAAGAGTACGCCATATCATCTGCAGGAAAATGGCACGGTAGAAGCTTTCAACAAAGTATTAGAGAATGCGCTAACCAAGGTTTGTAATGCGAATCGCGATGGTTGGGATTTAAAGATTCCAACAGTATTGTGGGTGTATTGCACCACTTGTAAAAGGTTGACGAGACAGGCACCCTTCAAATTGGTGTATGGGCAAGAGGTAGTTATGCCTATGGAGTACACTGTTCCGAGTTTGCGCATAGAGGAAGCAACAGGTATGAACGATGAGGCAACACTGGTAGCGCAACTGGAGCGGCTGGTATAGCTTGAGGAGGATCGCTTTATCGCAGGTTTTCACCAGCGCATGGAAAAGGATTGACAAAAATGTTGGCATGATCGCCATATAAAAAACACACAGTTCCAGAAGGGTGACTTGGTGTTGTTGTATGACAACAAGTTCATGAAGCATCCATGGAAGTTACAGATGCATTGGCTTGGTCCATAAAACATCAGTAGCATAACATCCGAAGGCGCAGTACAGCTACAACATTTAGATGGAGCGATGTTCCCAAAGTTGGTGAACGGTATCAAGTTGAACCCCTACAGGACGGGCTCAGAGCAGCACGATGCCTGAGTCACATCACGGGAAAAAAAAGAGTGCAGGATGCTAGGTGGAAGGATGGCGCACCAGCAGGGATAAAATGCGCAAGCAGGAGAAATGGTATCACAGTTTGGTGTCTGTGCCGCGATAGCTGTAGGGTCGCGACCCCGTCAAATCAACAATAAATGCAGGAAATTAAAGGCAGTTAATTAGCGGCACGTAATGAAATGATCGACATTAATGGTGGATCCAACCGTTGGATTGACAGGATCGACAGTGTATTCGGGTAATTAAGGCATGATTTGGTCATGATGAGTGGTTTGATTTGGTAATGATGGTTAAGGACGCAATTCGGCACTATAAGAAGGGGCAGACTCTGGTCAGAAGGGACCATTGTGTCGACCGAGTAGTATAGTTCAGTATTGCATCGAGTTGCTAAGTTAAGTGTTGTGCATTTGCTAGCAGCAAGTTGTGTTGGAGGGTGAGGAACTGTTGAGCCAAGAGGGGCCCTGGTGCAGCATGCCGAGTACACCCGTGGTCGAAGTTTCCAGTGGTGTAGACTCACCAGCTAGGCTAGTAAACATTGAAGAAGAAGTCACCAGCATGCTAGGTGGATCAGCGTTCACAGGTATCCAAAAGAAGCGAAGGGGGGGCCAGTAGTCTGAGTCCCCGCGGAGCAAAAGGCAGCTAAGATTATCCACAGTTGTTGTGGAGGAGGTCCCAACTGAGGTGGGACAGTCGAGCCATGGAATTGAATATTCAGCTGCTTGGGTAGGGATATCTGTTGTGGATATCCATGGGTATGTACCTCCCTGTCGGCCCGGTATACAGCCCCGAAAGCCCACGAAAAACCAGAAATACCCAGTGCGGATGCCAGCGCTACCGACAGGAATGGAGTGCTCTGCAGATATCATTTCGGCATTGACCTGTTGGCAGGTGGTTTGGTGAGTCAGCATCGTTGATGCTACGCAAGGTCAAAGGTACCACGAAAGGAGGAAAGCAGCGCACAAGGCGACAGTAGTTTATGTAGTTTTGGGTCATTTGGACCGCGTCATGTGTATTTTGGGTCATTTGGACCGCATTTCATGGATTTTGGGTCATCTTTTTGTAGAGTTTGCTAGGAAGTAGTTAAACGGTTTCCTAAGTGGACCGCAAATGTAAAGGCATGAGTCTATAAATAGACTTAGGAATGTAAGTGTTGAGATATCAAGTTAAAGAGATAGTTGAGAATGGAAGATCTAGCGATTGAGAGATATATGAGATGATGAAGGACTATCTTGTTGTATATGGGTTTTGAAGATGAATATGACATGACAGATTTTTTGAGCAGAATCATTGTGCCTTTCTTGCTTCCATGTGGTAAATGCATTATGCGATATGAATCTGTGAATGATGTGATGTTTCCTTGCTGTAATTAATGCTTTACTGTTATATCTATTGCGCATGTATGGTTTTGTCAATGATCAGATCTGTTGAATGATGTTGCAATTATGCTTCATGCCTAATTGAATGTTTAAGATCTATTTCTGAATGTTGCGATAAGTTAATAAGTTGATGCACAACATCCTCCCTCATTCGGCGGAAACATGGTTCTGTCAACTCTCCCTTGAACATCTCGGGTGAGACCTCATCTACTCCACAGGTGTTGCTGGACAGGGTAAAACCTGTATGGGCCAGTGCTCAGGGAGATCGTCGTGGTTTGGGTGTCAACAGCGTGAGGAACCCCTGTCGACTGGGTTGTGTCAACAAATGTTGTTGGCAGGTGGTTTGGTGAGTCAGCATCACGGATGCTGCAAGAGGCCAAAGGTACCGCGAAAGGAGGAAAGCAACATGCAAGGAAATAGTAGTTTATGTAGTTTTGGGTCATTTGGACCGTGTCATGTGTATTTTGGGTCATTTGGATTGCATTTCATGGATTTTGGGTCATCTTTTTATAGAGTTTGTTAGGAAGTAGTTAAATGGTTTCCTAAGTGGACCGCAAATCTAAAGGCGTGAGCCTATAAATAGACTTAGGATTGTAAGTGTTGAGATATCAAGTTAAAGAGATAGTTGAGAATTGAAGATCTAGCGATTGAGAGATATATGAGTTGATGAAGGACTATCTTGTTGTATCTGGGTTTTGAAGATGAATATGATGTGACAGAGTTTTTGAGTAGAATCATTGTTCCTTTCTTGCTTCCATATGGTAAATGCATTATGCGATATGAATTTGGGAATGATGCGATGTTTCCTTGCTGCGATTAATGCTTTACTGTTATATCTATTGTGCATGTATGGTTCTGTCAATGATAAGATATGTTGAATGATGTTGCAATTATGCTTAATGCCTAAGTGAATGTTTAAGATCTATTTCTGAATGTTGCGATAAGTTAATAAGTTGATGCACAATATCCTCCCTCATTCGGCAGAAACATGGTTCCGTCAACTCTCCCTTGAACATCTCGGGTGAGACCTCATCTGCTCCATAGGTTTTTCTAGACAGGGTAAAACCTGTCTGGGCCGGTGCTTAGGGAGATCTTCGTGGTTTGGGTGTTGACAGTGTGAGGAACCCCTGTCGACTGGGTTGTCTCAACAGTAGGTTATATTTTAGGGGTTATATGGTTTCAATAATATCATAGTATTTTAGATAAATGTTATATGGTTTAGGGGTCATAAGGTAGGATTTAGATGGGTTATTGATTAAGGGTAAAATATGGTTATATCTAACGAGATTATAGAGGTTTCTCATTTGTTGTTGAATGTTATAAAATTAATTAGCATTAAGGGTTATAAGAGCTTTAGGTTAAGGCTTATATGTATTCACCTAGCAATTGTCAACTAAGTTGCTTGGAAGTAATCTATCATTTCACCTAGGTTGGTAATGTATTAAGACAAAAAAATTAACATATAATTTAATGCAAATAATAGTATATACTTTTTAAGGGGATGTAACACCGTTTTACTCAAGGGATTGGACCACAATGTGAATTTATCATACCGTAATAATTTTCTTTAGGCTTGCATATATTTAAGAACACATGAAGATCAAAGTTTAAAGCATAATTTTAGCGTACATGTTCTCTCACTCATTCACGTCTCCTACAATTCTTGTTCATTGAATAATAGCCTAGAAAGTAGGTTTTCCTTTTAATTGCCTTTTGGTTATGGTAGAGTATTATAACTAGCATTTGCCCCTTGAGGGGCAAAAATGAACGTTGGTAGGAAAAGAGGAAAGTTAGAAGGAACAAAAACATAGGCACATGCAGCCAAGGACACTGGTAGGAAAAGAGCAAATTTTGTAACAATCTCAGATTACAAAGACATAGGCAATCAACCCATAACAAAAAGTAATGTTAAGTTCATCAACACAGTGAGCCAACTATAATTGCTTTTCTCACAATCTCTGTAGTAGTAATCTCAACACTATAGATTACTGCTATATCTAGAATATATAAGCAATTTGACTCGTTCGACGATTTTAGCATCGGGAAAGTCTTGTAATTGATGGACAAGTTCTGAGATTGTTGGAGGTAATGTATCTTCAAGGACGCGTTTGACAAACACAGAAGCAGTAGCATGGCTACGATGGCGCATCATGAGGTTATATATGTAATAGTGAAAATGAGGATGTTGGCCGAATCTATTGTCATGGTATCGAATTAGGTGCAATGCATAATCGTGTATCCCGACCTCTTGAATGTGTGGTTTCTTAAGAATTTCAACACCAGTGGGAAACAAGTTTGGGAAGGCCATCGAGAGGAGGCCTATTGTGTTGTACTCATTGATAGGGGAAACGTCTATTGGGGGCCAATCAATGGAAGCTGGAAGTGGGGCATCTCTTGTGTGCAAGAAGCGTCTTATTTCCTCAACCTCAGTTCTACAATTTGATTGTGTAGATATAAAGGAGGAGGATTGTACTTCATGGGGTTCGGGGAAGTTGGGTGATTGAATAGTAGAGGTTGAGGTATGGTCAACAAATGGTGTACCATGGGGGCTAACTTGACGAAGAAGGGATGAAATGTCTGTTGGTTCAAGAGGAAAAGAAGATAATGAAATTGGGTTAACTTGAACATCTTTGTAGTAGGGAACATTTGACAGTTTGTATTGGAGAGCAGCAAGAACACGTGATCGACTAACAAAGAATTCATAAGGCTTGTTTGTAGGACTGCATATGTGAACAATAAGGATGTCAATGTCTGAAAGTAAATGAGGGAGGGAAGTGACAATGCTAGAAATGTCTTGGGGGAAGCTAATAGTGTGTCCAGAATATGTATATTGTTCTCCATGGGCATGGGTGACTTGTAGGATTGGGTTAACATGAGAAATGAGCATTTCTTTAACTTGAGTAAGCACGACAAGGATAGATGGTTTTATGCCAGGGTCCATGTTGTTTGTGAAGGAAAAGCGATGGCCATTTCTTTCCACAATGCAATGAGAACATGCATATGCACCACAAAAGGTTTTTGTTTTAATACCAGGATAAGATTCCATGCGTATTGAGCATAAATTCATAGGAGATAGTTTGTCCAATCTTGTATGGAAACGTTGTTGTGCACCATTGAGGGGGGCGGTGGATGGAATATGTGGTGGGTGCATATCTAATTTTGGTGCAGATGTGGATGGCAGAGAGGGTGGTAGGGAATGGTGAACAATGTGAAATGGATAAGGGATATGAACAAGTTGATGAGCAAATCTATAGAGAAGACGTTGTCGCTTGTTGTTTTGTTGTTTTTTCTAAGCATATACAACTATTCTACGTGCATTAATTTGATCAATGTCATTATTGTTCGACATGCCTACAATAAAAGTGTGAGGTGGTTATGAACTTGAGGGTGGCATTGGTGGAAGAGAAACATACTATATATCTAACCATTAGAAGAGTAAACAAAGGTATATTGTAAGATATAAATGAATCATACACAAATATGGTAAGTTGTTGCAAGAAAAAAAGTAGGTCCCATGAACATTTTTCTAAATAAATGAATTAGAAAATAATAGCATATGTAATATTGTTCATGAAGGTTACAAATAACATTTGAGACAACAATGTTAATTCCGGGTTGGTAATTGCTAAATATGAAAAAGCAATCATATTCAAAAGTGACCATATAGGTTACAAAAAATATCTAAGTCAACAATGGTATTTGAGTATGAAACTAAACAAAAAAAAGAAAATAATATAATATTCAAAAGTGTCCATTGTTGGCTACAAATAGCACTTAAGTAAAAAAGGATGATAGAATGTTTGTAGATGCTATGTATGAGAAAGCAAGTAAGAAAAGTTGGAATTTAAAAGTAGTAAGTGCCGAGGAAAAAGTGCATGTGAAGTTGGAGTTCAAAGCATGTGGTCAATTGGACACTTATTGAGGCCAATGTCATGGAGGTCATCAAGTGGAGCGATCGGTGCCGATGATGGTGAAACCTCCTCTGACATGAGAATGAGCACCTTCAAATGAGCAGTTGCATTAAAAGTCTCTTTCTTGACTGATAATGTGAAAAGGAACTATTGAGCACAAACATTTTGAACAATTTCTAGGAGAGATGTTGGTTCACTTTCGAGAAGGCACAAATATTTTGCAAAGACCCCCATGAGTTGATTTGCAAGATCATCAAAAGCTATGACACTATATAGTTTTCCAGTAGCATCTTTTAAGTCAATTTTTAGTATGCATCGGTAATGACACTCTGGAAACTTCCCATCACATTTTGTACAATGCCAAATATTGGAAATTTTGTGGGAAACTTTTTTCATGCATTGTATCCCATCAACAAATAGAGGGCATGCAAGGAAATGAAAGTCATCCATGTTAATATTTGTGATGGTAGAAACAACTGAATACCATGTTGGCTTCTTAGAGGGTTGGAGAGATTGCATCTTAGAGATGGTAATGCGTTTGCGCGAACTAGAAGGAGAGGAGTTGTATTTTCGGCTCAAGGACGAGGAGCCTAAACAAAATCCATTGTCATCAAACCATGCTTGGAGAAGTACATTTTCTTCAATATTTGGGTTTATAAGAAGGTTTGTATTGGATATGGTTCCAATATTTTTTCCATTGAACTCTGTAAGGTGCCCACCTTTGATTGCAAGGATAGGGGGAGAAGCCAAACCTTGAAGGTTAGCAAGTTGGGCACCCTCAATTGTGTAGTGCTCCCCCCAAATTGTTATGTATATGCTATATCCAGACATGTCCCTCAAGCTGCATGTTCGACAGATGGTTTTAGAACCATCCCTTTTGCGTATAGTTGATGCAGGGGAAACGAAAATGACAATCCCAACAAGGTCAAGCATGGAATTGAGGGGTCTAGTTTGGATGTCATGGATAGACTTAAAGTGGAAGAAATAAAAAGGGATCAAGGGGTATTCCTCCAAGCATGCTTGGATTGTTGAGGAGGGGTTGAGGAAAATCTCAAAATCGCTTTTCAAGTGGTTGTATGTTGGGTTGGACGGTTTGATTGTGCCATTTGAGACCATGTAGACTATGCCAGCTTGTATTTGGTTATACATTGATGTTGCTAATTCATTTAACGCAAAGATATGGCTTTCATCTCTTGAAGCACTAACAAGGTCAAACCCAAAGAGTTGACTTGGGCCTTTTTTAGTAGTGTATGCGTTCATATTTGTCTCGGTAATGACTTGCCCTTGAATGGACCAAGTTTTGTTGCAAGGGTTGAGTGATGCGAATTGAATAGTAGGTGCAACAAGGGTTGGGTTTGGATTTGGTGAGGAAGGTATAGCAAGTAAAGGGGTTTGAGGATCAAGGAGGATGTTTTCTAAAATAGAGGAACCGCTATGAGAGGTGAAGCCAGTAGTAAAGTTGAAAGGGGATGGTTCTCCAATAATTGGTGCTTCCAATGTGACAATTTCAAGTGTGAGCAATGTGATGGTCCTGGTAAAAAGAATGAACTTAGGTAAGTAGAAGTAAAAAAAATGTTACAAGTAGTGGGAGTGCAAAAGCCATTAAGTGAAAATAATGAAGGAAAAAACGAAGCATACGTTGCATTGTGTAGAATGTTGCATGTACATTTGGTGACTTTGATGATAGACCCTTCTAGTAGTTGACAATCCTCCAAAACGCTATTGTAGATAGTTGGAAGCAATGTGTGGTGCTTATGAATCCCATCAGAGATAGAGATTCGGAATTGGGCGGTTGCTAATTTAAGAGAGCTCACTCAACTGAGAGTAACAACTTGTAGAAGTGGGCAAAGGTTAACAACACCATGCAGTAGAAGTGAAACAACATTTTTGGTCAACAAAGTGTCCATAATGTAGTAGTGGCAAATAGATGGACTACAAAACTGAGCTGCAAAAAAAAGGAAAAATTGGTATTAAGTGTAAAGATTAAAGAAAACAAGGGTATGTATGTATTTATGTAGTTTTGTTTCATGTAAGAGAGGATGAGAGAAGTTAGATTGTTTTCTCATTCTAGAGAAATGAAAAGGTAGATCATTTATTTTCCAATTGTACTTGTTCAAAATATTTGTGGAAAGAATACCTCAAGCAATCATTAGGTTAGCAACATGGGAAAAAGAAATGTATGGAGTGCTATGAAACTTGGATAAAAGAAAACTATGTCAAAGTTCATGAAGCTTTGCCCTATTTTGTTCTTTGGGTGTTGTATCTATGTAGGAATAAGATGATATTTTAAGACAACTAATTGAAAATTGGTGAGGTAACTAATACAATCAAATTGTATTATAAATAAAGTTGGTGAAAAAGAAGAAGACAATATGTCAAGCAAGAGTAAAGGGAGTCATGGAAATCCCCTGATAACTAAAAATGTGTATGTATTTGTTTAAAAAGTGAGTCATGGAAATTAAAGCGAATCGATTCATTGTTGAGGTTGAGTCAAAGTTGGATTTACACTTGATCAGGTGCAATTCCAAGTCTAAGTTTTAAAACATTGGCCTAAGTCCCTAACTTCATTTGCTCAACTGTAACGTGTATTGAGAATGGTGGCGTCGTTCAAAGAATTGTTTTTTTTTAAGACAATCACCTTATGTTCTCTTCAAGGATAATTTTAGGGGCGAAATTTATCCCATGGGATATTTTTCCATGTTTTTTTCCAAAAAACGATTCGCCAATTTGAATTTTTTGAAGCCCCATTTCACCCAATTTTTATGGGGTAAACTTTTTCACTCTAAAAATCGCCAGATTATTATATAAACTATATAAAATCCTTAGAAATTGAAATAATTTTAGAAAAATATCGCCAAATATTTTATAGTTGACATTTCAAGAATTGGTAAGATTTGCCAAGGTTTATACACTTTTAAATAAGTATGGGTCCTTAAAATTATCCCTGGTTCTCTTTATGAAACAATAAAACAAAGGGATATTGTTGTAAGTTTTTGTTCAAATCTTAACTGTTAGAAAAGCCTAAAATATAGATTTCAAGATAGAATAACCAATGTATGATGTGGTTTTTAGAGTAGTTATTAGTACTCTAATAGTTAGCTTCATGTCTCACATGTTCATCAACATCATGATTTTTTCCCATTGTTTTATAGGACTCTAAGCTTTGGGTGATTGATGACATTGCTATATTTCTTGGTGACTTATTTATAGGCTGTAGCAACTTTAGTTGTTGCATATTCTATAAAACTAACTATTAGAATTTAGTTATGTGTGCATCTGGAGTGAGTACAATAACAACACCAATGGCGAGTGAGGTAGGTAGTTACGGGTGTCGAAAGGAAAACCTAATTTGTTGATTTTATTTTATTATTCTCTATGAGCTTCGTATGTCTAATGAGATCTGTTTTTTTTAATTCCATTGAATGCATTGAGTTGGATCCTTGGAGTTTTTTATTCTAATTGATAAAGGTAAAATAACTTTTAAACTATAGTGCAAGAAAAAGCATGAAAACCTATATGTCAACAATAAATCAAAATTCACCTCTATTGAACAAATTACATGTTTTGAATTTGTGCGAATGGAAACCAATTGTAAAGCATGTAATGGCCATGGATGAGGGTTTCAAGCAAGGATGAAACTATTCGCACCAAAACTTGTGTTGAGACGCAACACCTGCTGTCAATCGTTTTTCAAGTTTGAACAAACATTTAAATAGTGAGCCCCCATCGATGGGAAGCTTCATATTGTCAAGAGGTGTATAGTATGTCCTCCATGTGGACACCATGCTGTGTTTAACAAGAAGCCTAAAGTAGGTCCTCCATGTGTTGGCCATCTAAAGTAGGTGTTCTATGCGGTGGTCCACCATAGGTTGAATTATTGAGTTGATAAGTGCTTTCTCAACTTGGATTGACTGTAAAGTTAAAGCACTTAACATTGATAGCAATAGCAAGGCATAGTGGAAAAGCTCATACAAAATATATTGCATTGCTTCTTCCATTGAAAATCCCATAGGATTCCTAAACATTATGAACATAATAACTTAGCACGTTAAATTGAATCCATACAATCCAAGTAGATTGTTGAATAAAGTGGCTCAATGTTTTGTTTTAATTGACCAAGGCGTGTAGGGTTAAAATGAGATTTATTTAGTAATATTTAAAATGCAAATATTAAACATTAATGTTATATATGAAAATAGTAAAAAAAAACGTTTCCCACAAAATATATAGCAAGATGTACACACATTTAACTTATGAAATATAAGCATTCTCTAACGTGTAACACTCCCCAAGTAGAAATGAACCTACATAGTCAAATTACATAGAAATATAACCACAGAAGCTGAGGCTAAATTTCTTTTAACACAACACGCTATCGCTATACTAATAATAAAGGATTGAGATATCACATAATTCTAAATCAAGAGCCACCATCAACTCTACAGATGTATAAAACAAGCCTTTTTGTTCTCAAAAGCATTTTAACTTATTCAAATGTTATAAAATTAAATAAACTAAAATAAAAAATTACTTAAATAATAATAATAACAATAATAAAATTTTATAAAAAAACTGAATTTATCACATGATTAATACAATCTATAATAAGCCCGCAGGGGTGTAGCTCAATTGGTGATTCACTTGATATGAAGGAAATGTTGTAAATGGAGGTCATGAGTTCAAATCACCCCGGCTTACCTGTGCCCCATGCTTGCGAGTTGTGTGGGTGCACCTAGGGGTATAGTGGTAGCAGACGGGATTGGATCCCTGGACCCCATGTCGCGCGAGTACCAGCCCCTTCCCAGTTGTCGATTCCCCTAGTTACACAAAAAAATAAAAAATACATTCTATAATAAATACACCTTACTATAAAACAAAAACATGGTATGTAATCCTAAATTATACTCTTGCTTTTAACATGATATAATACTCATTTGACCATAATCTTGTTCACTTAAAAGCATGCACATGACCAACATTTCCAAGAGATGGGAAGAAAAGATGGACAACCAACCTTGGCAGGTTAGGGCCAAAATCTACACCTTATTGGAGAGAGTGTCGATTGTCAAATGTTATTTCCCTAAATAAGTTATTGCATCCGTGTTAACTTTATTAGTAGGATAAGAAATTGGTATTGTTGAGTGGGTTTTAGTTTAATTGTAAATCATTAAGATTTTATCTTCATTAATTCATGTTTTATTCTTGTTGTTGAGGTATTTCTATCACTTAAGTATCGTCAAAAAATGATATAGTTTAAAAATTAAGAAGTTGTTATATTATAGAATTTAATCATATTAATAAGTATAAAATTTTAATTATCAAGTGGGTTTGGTTTAGTTTGAATGGTTGTGATAAAAAAGTGTTATTTTTTTAATGTGAAGTTATGATATAATACGAACTTAAGGTATTATACAAAAATTATGTAACATTTTATTAATATTATTATAAATCAATTATTACTTTTATAAATGAATTAATAATCAACTTATGATAAATGAATTAGTGAGAAATATACTGTAAATATATTAAAAGAAACAAAAGTAATTTTCAACTCTCCTTCTTTTATTCCAACGCGTACTTCAGGACTCGCCTACACTCAAACATGGATAAAATTATTATAAATGAATTACTGAGAAATATACTGTAAAGAGGCACGATAGAAGACCGACTAATCTCGTATCGAATACATCATAGGTTAGAAACACAAAAGGTAGCCATGGAAGAAGGAATGTAGAATGTACATGGCAGTAGGAAAAAGTAGAAGGATATGAGGATGGACATCCTGCAGTACAAGTGGAAGTTGCAAGCTAGGAGACTCAGAGATCCCCAAGGATAGTACTGAGCATGAAGACAATGGGAATTGGATAACCAGTAACTCGTGGTAGGGATGTCGAGTAGCAAGAGTGCCCACGCAATAAGTTAAAAAATCCATATTTCCGTGTATGTTTTTGCATTAGTATATCCAGCATACTGGACTCTTATAAATTCGAAGAAGATGACAACTCTTTTGTTAGAACAGAAATATAGGTTTGATAGTTGTAATAAAAATATTATATCTATCAATTCAGTAAACAGAGGATGTAAACCCAAGAACCCACAGGAACCAAATGGGAATGGCCAAGACTTGTCTATAATTGTAAAGTTGTAATAAACATATAAGTGAACCTATTTTACCAGAAATGGGACTATGTGGTTTTGGGACAATAAGAGACTCCTGGCTCCTTGTTTAGGGAGGATAGAGTTTAATTAATTTTTATTACAACAAACTACCATTAATTTTTAATTATATATTGAAAATTTCAAATTACCATTAATTTTTAATAAGAGTTCCTTTAGTTCTCAACTAACCATGATTTAAGAATGTCTCTAGTCTTACATATGCTATAATGACATCGGTGAGATCTTAGTCAAAGATCTATATCAACATATCAATTGTCAATTTGAATGCCAGAGACCACAGTGGAGGAGTTATTAACAAGATTAGTCCAAGCTGCTGAAAGTGCAACAAGTCTGATATTCGTCTCTAGATGCCAATAACGAAAGGGAAAAATAATTCAGCTAACCAAAATCACCATACGATGTCATGAATAAGAAATAATTCAGATATTTACAATTGTTATAATGTTCACATGTTAAGAAAGAAGACGTTGCACAAAGAATGAAACCAAACCAGCTTAAGGAAATGAATTAGATGTTTGATTCTAGGAGTTTCAGAATGCAAATTCTTGAACAATCTACACTGCAAAAAAATCAATCTCATCAATTCTTACCTCCAAAAGATAATATTTGACTTCTGCAACAGTTGAAGCTTGTTCAATATACTTGCACCAATATTTTCTGAAGGATAGATTCTCCCATGGACCCTCCAAAAGGCCATGTAATTGGCCCTCCATGTACAGTATATATGCCACAATGGCTGGAAAATGACCATCACCATTCTTTGTTGGACGAAGGCCACCTGCCATTCGTGCAGCTCCTGTCATAATATTTCCAGCAGTTATATTCAACAAACAATGACTGCGACTACCTGGAGATGTCTTGCACACAAAGCACCACCCATATCCTTCCTTTGGCACTTCCATAAATTTCTTTGTAAAACATGGCTAGCAGAATTGCACAACTTCCCTGGAAAATATTTGTACTTGTTACGCAAGTGCATCTGATGAATATTTCTTCAAAGATTCTTGTACATTGACTCGTCGAAGTTGAGCACCTTTGACTACTAAATTTGCAGCTGTTGATGCATCCATATCACCTAAAACATACTGATTGATATATGCATTTGAATGGAAAGTCACTTCCCTATTTGAAGGATTGTTATTAAAATGATTTCGGCCAGCTTTAAAGCCAGTGCCCATATCAGACTACTTTACTTGTTTCACTTGGACAGCTGCACTACCAGCATCCATTTCAGTAATTAGTTCTTCTTGTAATGCACTGCTTTTATTAAATCCAAGACTATAATGAGCACTTGAACCTTCCTGATGTTATTTCCAAAGAACCTTCAGAACTTGCTAATTGAGTATTATCATTACTCTGATCCATGAAAAGCATTTCATAATCTTCTTTCTGTCTTGCTGCATCATGATGCTGGAGAGCCTCAAATTTTTGAGATGGAACTTTTTTTAGGCTTACATCCTCTTGGGGACATCCCTTCTTCTGATCTATTTGAACAAAATACTGTGAGACAGATATAGCAGATAATTCTGATGAGCATTTATCAGAAGAATTATCTACTTTTGTAAGCCATGATGGATCCATTGTGCCCATTCTATGCTTTGGCGCATCACCATAACGGATTGGCATATCCCGACATTGTACTATAGCATTCTGTATATTATCATATAGAGGAGATGATGAGTCTAATATCTTCAAAACCTTTAATGTATCATTTCTGTTGTAATACTTGTGAGTTGTAGTTTGATCAAAGGAAGAATATGACTTGTGACAGTATAGTTGAAAGACATGCCTTGAATTAAATAAAATCCAATACAAATTGGTCTCAAAATCATTGTAACTTTCAATCTACTTTCTTATGCATCATTAACAATAGAAAAAAATGGTCTACGGATTCTTCTCCTAAAATGTGACAAGCCTACAACTCGCTCCAAATATGATGTGCCCAAAAGACATCTTGAAGTAAAACATCCATCCTTAGAACTATACTAAAATGAAAATATAAAGCTCTATCAAACCAAAAGAAAGTGCATACAATTTAAGGAATGAAACTATCCATCCTGGCAAGCTATAAATTATTAGCTCCATTGAAAGCTTCCATTCAGAACTAGAAGATTGCTACGAATGTGGAATATTGAAATGTCTCGAAAGTCTTGATAAAGGGAAAGATATATAATTGGCATTTGCAAAAAATGTAATTGGGAGGGAAAAAATAATTAGTTTTGAAATTTCAAAATCTTTTTAATGTAAGAAATAGCAAAGATTCCATCAAATGACAAGGACCTTGAAATAAATCTGAATTAGCAGATATTCCCAATCACGATATCAAAAAAAGCGTGAAATTGATCAATGGACCATGTATGACTGATGTCTTTTTATATAATTAGTTTCTTCCGTAAAATCAGTCTAATAATATAAAGGCATTATAATCATAAAGAACCTCAGTTAAATATGCATACAAAAAAAGTATCAGAAGACTAGTAATTCAAGCCATCAGAAATTTAACTTACACTAACAAGTAACCGTAGGCAGAGAAGTATACACGTCCATGTGGATCAATACCCAATATCTCGGCTCATTGTAAACCACTCAATTCCTCAAGTCCTTTGTTTCTTTATTTCACAACACACTCGGGACAATACCAATCCCCTTCAAGTAAATGGGATTTTGAAATACCAACACATTTGGAATGATATGCAGCGGGACAACTGTCGCTTATAATGATTCCTTCTCTCCACTTAATCTCATTTAATTCACCCGGCTAGAAGGGAATCACGAGGGCCCTGGGATGCATGCTAGCCACGTGGGCTGCATGCAGGCCCTCTTCCCACCGTCGATACACAGGGCACCTTCCTACAAGAGCAGTTCATCCCCCTGCGCACACGTGAAGGCCCTTCGGGATCAAACCTGGGTGACTGGAGAGATGCGGTAATATTTCTCAGCGTAGAGAATAATTTGTGTAGAGAATAGAAAAGGTGAAACCCCAGCGCAGCTTCAGATCCTTCCCATTTAACCAGAGATATCTTCGTACTCTTCAGGAAAAAAAATATATGAAGATCACCTTGCTATGATGTTCAGGTAATTGGACGAAATGGTGGAACGACTTTTGAATAAGGGAAAAATTCTTAATGTGGGAGATTTCAGGTGGCTTGTAGAGAAGCCCAAGGTAGAAGGAGCATCGACAGGGTTGTCAGTCTCATATTCTGTGCTCTCTATGCGTGTGGGAATATTAGAGAGAGAGAGGGAAGAATTTCATGGAGGACAAAAAGAATATGCTTTCTTCAGAAGCGGAATTGGTTCTAGTCCCTGAGCCGTCGTTGAAGGACGCTCCATAGGGCCCTCAAGGTGGTAGTGCACTCCCCGATCTATTTCTGGTGCAGAGCGATAAAGAATATTGCCTAGTATAATTGCGAGCTAATGTCATTTCCAAATATCAGAAGGAGATTTTGTATGATGCGCTCGACTAAAGAAACTCTAGCCTACCGAGATGTGTACCAATGGTATCATTAATCCTGTAACTTTATCTTGCACAGGTATGTGTTGTTCCATCTTGGTGGTTGAATTTTTGAGTATATTTGTTCAATGACGTCAATTTGTGGCATGACGCGTTATGTAAGAATTTTGGCTCCTTGTGGGATCCATGCCCCTGGTAGCATCTGCGCCAGGAAAAACAAAGAGATATATATGGTAAACGATGGAAACCATAGCGGGAGGGTCAAAGACATGACCAGTTAAATTTAATTGCACATGAAGCTTATGGGGAATGTTACGAGCAAGGCTATGCACAGTGCAGCAGATGCTAACCCTGGAGGCCGCGAGCATCTTGAATCATGCCATAGCAGAAGCTTGTGGCTGCATAAGCTTCATGAGCAATATCAAAACGAAGAGATATATATGTGAAACGATGGAAACCATAGCGGGCGGGTCAAAGAAAGGACTAGTTAAATTTAATTGCACAGGAAGCTTATGTGGAATGTTACGAGAAGGGCTATGCATAGTGTAGCAGACGCTAACCCCAGAGGCTGCGAGCATCTTGAATCATGCCGTAGCAGAAGCTTATGGCTGCATAAGCTTCATGAGCAATATCAAAATGAAGAGATATATATGGGAAACGATGGAAACCATAGTGGGAGGGTCAAAGATAAGACCAGTTAAATTTAATTGCACAGGAAGCTTATGGGGAATGTTACGAGCAAGGATATGCACAGTGCAGCATACGCTAACCCTAGAGGCCTCGAGCATCGAAAAACTTGCAGCATTCCATCCACGTGGTAGCATTCCATTCGCTCTATGAGCGAGGAATCTAGCCGACATGGATGGTTATGCTTCTCGTTGGTGAAATACCTACGGCGTAATTAATAGCCATTGTTTGAGAAGATCATAAAATAAAATATAAATTGGGTATGTATATTCTAAGGTGTATAGGCTTAGGTTATTGTATAGGTGATTTGATTATAATCTCACCAACTAAAGTACATGTAACTAGAGCATGGCCATGAAAAACATAAGTTAACATCTCAATCATATATGATGCAAATTCAATGATTCATTAATGTAGCTTACATTCATATCAGATTTAGGTGGTATTTTTCATTAGGCATTGAATCTTCCAGTAGTTGGTTATTCAATGTGAAAAGTGGTGATAAATGAGTTGATTATTGAGTCTGATTGATGTTTAATCGATGGTTTTTAATAATAGGGTATTTTGCTTGAATTTTCATTGTCTTGACATAAGCAATAAAATGTGATTTCTAATTTTAAATCTTTTTGCGTTATTAGAGGAATTAAAAAAATTCTTCACGATTTCTTCTTACCAACACACCATTGGAAAAACAAACTGGTAGTGTCACTTCCGGTTGATATAATTGAAATAAAAGACCAAATTTAAACTAAAATTTTCGAACTCGGGTAGCATAATTGTTGTTGGCCAATAAAATTTATAATGAAAAAAAATTATTTTATTGTATATCAGTATGCAAATTAAAATTAAAACAAAAAATTTCAAAAATCCAATAGCATAACAATTGTCAAGAAACAAAATTTAAGAAAAAAAACACAAAAACAACATTTAATTATAATTTATTAAAAAAACGCTAACTTTGAGGTTTAGAGTCCATGATTGAAGGTCGTGATCAAGGGGTTTGAGGGTTCCAATGCGTGGTTGAGGTGGTTTTTCAATCCTCGGTCAAGACTCAAACCGCAAAAAAAATGAGTCATAGCTGCACGTTCTTTATTTATATAAATATAAGGATATGAATTGAGCTCTATGCCTCTATTGAGCTTAGGTCTTGATCGAGCTCTAGAACTCTATATCTTGATCAAGGGTTCTCTTAACCCCACTTCAAACCTCAATTGAGGGTTTTATTTCCTTCCAAAATACCTCGATTGAGGGATTATCCAAGCCCTCAATCAAGCTCTTAACAGTTCAATCAAAGGTTGTTAAAACCCCTTCCCCTCCACGTACCTTGCCAAAATGTGTTACTCATTTTCATGGATTCACCCATGCAAAGTAAATACAACTACATATGGATCATCAAGATACATCACCAACAAAGATAAATGAGTAGAACATGTCTCTGTTATATGAATGGGATTAAACATTATAGGAAGAGATATACATAGAACTCAAACTCTCCACATGTAAAAACTTAACAACTGAGTCTAAGCTCTAATCTTTTCTCATGTACTATATACTCTTTAGAGATATAATGATTGGGGTGGTTACAAAATATTCTTTAAAATGCTAGGAAATATGTGAGCCATAACCCATGATTGGGGTCATTACAAAATATTCTTGAAAATACTAGGGAATGTGCGAGCCATGGCCACAACCACGGGGGGTTCACTTAGTGAACTTGTTACATAGCACGATCGTTCGGAAGATATTAAAGAATACCTCTGATTTCAAAAAATATTGGAAAATTCATCCTAAAATTGTATTGTTGAACCCCCCTCCCAATATGCCTTTCCAATTAAGAAAACCCCTAGTTTCACCAGATATTGTAGGTATCCATTTTTATCAACCCATTTTTAACACCCCCTTTATATCATATTATCAAATTGTTACAAACAGGAGCCCAGCCACATCTTAGTATAAGCAAACAAGATGCTAAATAAAATAATAGTATAATGCTAATAATGATCCCACTAGGATTGCAAGGGTGACTGATCAATTTCTATCATTGGAAAGTGGAACACCCAAAGAAATAGTACCAGGGAAGGAAAAATGCATAAAACGCAAGCTAGTCAAGAGATCAACATAACAAAGAATGTAAAAGATCGATAGTCCAATTGTTAGGGCAATGCTTATAAAATATGAGAATTGCAAATGTTTCACACTGCAACCTTCCAATCTACCAATTTTATATCATGTAAATACAAATATAGCCATAGAGAACTCATGTTTTCTATAAGCTTAATAAATTAATCTCCATAAAAATGCAAAATTGAAACCTTTTATGGAAGGACGCCCAAGCTACCTTCCTATCAAAACAAACATCATTGATGTTTGAACCCAAATGAACATAGAAAAATTCTTTTTACTTTTCAATAACACCATTGATCATGTGCATAGCTTGGATTTGGGTCATTCACAAGATCCAATGAATGGCCTCCACTTCCTCTACATTTATTCTTGCAATCACTGGAATTAACAACATTTAGTTACCTTCTCTTGGGTTATATCTATTTTTTTTTTATCTTTAAAGGATAGGGAAAAATCACCATTGTTAGGTTTCAAGCATGCAATAGTTATAAAGATACACAGATAGTGAAACGTATATGATACCATTTCATGGTAACGATAACACATAGGGTATGCAAATAAGGATTTAGATTTTCACCTATGTTCATTTTAATTCCAGGGTGATTCCATGAAAATGGGTAACTCTTTTTGGCCAAATATGACGGTGGAAAACATAAATTTTACCCATGTATTAAATTGAAGCCCTCGAAACTCATACTTGCCACATGAATTTTGACATGCGGTTGAAAAACGAAATGTAGATAATTATGTTGGTTTTCCAATGATATTTTTTTTGAAATATACCAATGCCATATATCATGTCGAATTTTCATTTAATGAAACGTATGTACTTAAAAATTTGAAGAGCAATTAACACGTAGTTTGTGTGCATGCACAATAAATTAATGTTAAAGTAATAATTTTAAAAAATGAAATATGTGAACATGATCTAGACAAAGTGCACTGGGCTTACATATTTTTCTTTTAATTTTTCTCAAAAAATTATATTTATTATTATTTTTCGAAACTTACCAATGAATATTTAAATCACATTTTGCACACATGTGTGTGCGTGCACGAAATCTTTTGATTTTTTACATAATTTGCAAAACTAAAAATACCCTTTTAAAGATGACGCGTTTATCTGGGGCTTATGTATTTTTTCAAATTTTTTGGATGTGTATTTTGAATGTTGTGGATTTATCTTTGAGCTCAATTGAAGTTGTCGGCATGGTTTTTTAGGGCAAGTTTTAGTAGAAATTTAAAAACAACAGACATATGAAGATAAAAATTCATAAATTTTATATATCTGGATAGAGGATTCGTTGACAAATCCAATGGTATCAAGTCCGCTCATTAATGAGCTACAAATAATTCATAGTGTCTAACTTAGACACGTGGTGGAAGGACATTGCTCCATTGTGGGCTCTTACATGGCTTAGTGCTTGGGTCTTCGAGCGTTGACTTGCGATGTGTTGTGATACTTGGTTTTGGCTTGATAGTTGGGATACTGCCAACAAAAATCTTAACCTAAGGCGAAACTTAAAACCTTAGGGAGATTGAGTAAGGCATTACTTATTTTTCAAGTGTCTACAGTCACCAAGATAACATATGTCATACAATTCCTAACTATCAAGGCTTCCTGGCCAGTCGACCCTTCTCCCCTAGTGGAGATCAAGTAAGGCATTACTTATTTTTCAAGTGCCTACAGTCACCAAGATAACATCTGTCATACAATTCCCAACTATCAAGGCTTCCTGGCCAGTCGACCCTTCTCCCCTAGTGGATTCGTGCCCTCGTTGTCAAGTTGCATTAAGTCCTATGTCTCCTATGTCTAGGAGTTAAAAAAAAAACACATAAAATATGAGGTTTACTGGTGGGGCCTTGGCCTTGAGCTCCTCACCAGTAAAGCAAAGCTCCCAATTACTCGACACAAGATCAAGAAGATACACAAGCTCAAAAAGCTCACCCACAAAAATTCAAGAAAGGTGATCTTGTTTTCCTATGGCATGAAAGAAACAAAAAACTAAGCATGCTACAAGTTTAAAGATTTTTGGTTGGGTCCATTTCAAATTGAAAATGTTGTAGGTAATTGCCATTGCTTGTTAATGGGCAAGACTTAAAAATATTCTACTCAAGTGATATATGATGTCTTCGAGACATCCCTTGTACCATATTAGACTTGGATTCCTTTGATTTTGTCGTTTGTTTTACCTATGCATTGCACTTGTTCTTTTTATTGCATTTCATTTTATTTGAGCAAGGCAAAATGAAAGTGTCAACCTCTTATGCATTTGACGTCTTTTGTTGTTTGAAGTGTGTGTAGATGTACAAGTCCCAAAACATTCAAAGGTTCTCACACACTCCCAAGAAAAGCACATGTCCAGCAATTAGAGCTACTTGTTATACTCCAAATCCTCTACAGTGCACCATGGCATATGTGCCAAAGAAGGGGACCTTTTTGCCATTTTAAAAGGCTAAGTTGGGGCTTGTTTATGTAAAAGTGTTGGTCTAGCAAGGTTCATGACCCTTGATCTAGTCATGGCAAGTCCTCTTGGTTCTCATTTCAAAGAGTGTTGGCCTTGTGGCTTTGCTAACTACCCAAAAGGCAACCACCAAATTCTTTGCATGGGATCCCAAAGCAGAATATGAAATCCAAACCAAAGGAGCATGGCACAAGAGGTAATAGCTAAAATTTTATTTTTCCTATTGGAAAAGGATGTGCAATTTCTAAAGTTTGGGGAGAATGATGGGCAATCAAATTGAGTAATTAATGGGCCATCTTTCCTAATTACAAGTCGGGAGGCATAAAAGGGTAATAGTGGACAATAAATTAATGATAATATTTTGTAATAACCTTATCATGCTAGCTATGTAAATATATTTAATATTTAATGGTCAAAGTTTACTTATGATTTATTTAATGAAATAATAGTATAATATTTGTCAAATAATTCTTGAGTTGTGGTGGATTTATAGGTGGAAGTTATATAAAACAAGGTGGAAGAGATAAAGTCACAATAACCAGCTAAATTTACTTCAATAAATTAATTAAACAAAATTACAACAAAATTGAAAATTTTAAGGGATTATATCCCCTAATCATTCTCATGAGATGCCACACTTGGAGACCATAATAACTTGATTTCTTGAAGGCCAAGGTTGAATTCCTATAAGGAAAATCAATCCCACCAACATGCTTGTTGCACTATCTTAATAGCCAATTATTGAATAAAGAAAATGCAGTTTTGTTCCAACCTTGGTGTATTTACTTAGAGAGGGTTCCACGACCTTCCTTGGATTGGGCCCCAAGAAATCCCTACATGTATTTTCTTTCACTTGTTTTAGTTTATGTCCCTTTCTTTCATGCATTTTTACTTTCTTGTAGAAAACTCGTGTAGAAATCTTGCAGCTTTCCTATAGAAATCCTATAAAAAATGGTTTATAGTTATTACATCTTTGCAATTTATCCAAGATAGTTTTTAGTTATTTACTTTCCAACATATGAAGTATTTATTTAACATCATGATATTTGATTTAAATGCTTGAATGAGATGCTTGTACTTAGTTTATGCTCACAGCTTAAATCTTCTAAATTTGTTCAAAACAAGCACTCTACGATGGGCCTATGTTTACCTAAGAAATAGTGATGAGCATCTCTTCCTCTTGAGTTCCTAGTCATGACTAAAAAATGATGGATGGTAAGGTTGCCCTTCATACAAACATAAATTGCAGTAAAGCAGGAAGTAAAAAGAAAATCACTTAAACTATCTACTTTAAAAGTCAAGAATTACCTGAAATGGAAGTTGAAAAGAAGGCCTAGCTGTTTTATATACCCAACCAAAAGATGAAGATAGCTAAAGACTGATAGTGTCACAGCCGCATTTTGGCACAACCTCCACACTTGCCCAAGAGGCTGACTTGGGTGCCCGGTTGTGCAAAATGATGTTTGGTTGCTAAACCCTAAGATTTATGTATACTTGTTTTAAAAGATTAACTCTTAATTGTGATAAATTAATAAATCAAAAATAATAAATATATTGTAATATGTAAATGGAGAAGAGAATTATCCCTTCGAGAAGAGAATGTACAAAAGTATTGTACCCTCACTTTATATGTGAGTGTGTGAACTTTTGGTTGAATTCTAACATTTGGTAAGAGAGCTTAAGAGTTTGATCCACAGGGCGAGTGTTAAATGGGCTCAATGACAAGCATTATGTGAGGGACGAAAACTGGGTTTTAAGGGAACCAAGGTAGATAAGAAGATTCTATATGACAGGAAAATATCTGCCTTATTGGAGGAGTAATCGCAGGTGCTGGTCTACATTGCAGACAATGTGGGATCCAAGCAGTTCTAGAACACTAGTGGTTGTTGCATGCTAGCCATATATATTGGAAAAATACAAAAAATATTAAAAAACCCAAATTCTATTATATATATATATATATATATAATCCAAAAAATATTTATTTAATGTCGTTGCAATTCTTTCACTTGTCCAGTTCTGAAATAGTTACTGTTGTTATGATGCTGAAAACTCCATAAAAGGGTCAAAAAAATCTATAAAAAAATAATTTTTGCAGATCAAAAATCCCTAAAAAGGGGTGGCATCAAGTGTAGGGAGGATGGTGTCATCTTCTAAATGCTTCTACAGCCTTGTTGTAGGTCTAGTATAAGTTTTTTGCAGGTCCAACTTTGACAAAAGATCAAACCCCAATGGTTGCAAGGGGTTCCTAGTTCATCTCCAAGTCTTGGTGGTTAACCATAGGGGGTTTTGAAGTGCCCAACCAACCTTTTTAGCCATTACTAAAGCTTGTTGCGTATCTAAAAGTTAAATTAGTTCCAAACTGCAGTGTTCATCCATCAAAACAACTGCACCCTAAGGGGTAATGAGTCTCCTTTGGTTAGTGATCATTGGGAGGTACTTTTGGGGTGTTTCCATGGTCTATTTTGAGATTTATCGTAAGTTTATGTTGCTGGTTTTTAGTGCAGAAAATTGTTTCATCCTATAATAGAATTAGTACTAAGTTTTATTGCTCCTAAACCTTCTAGTCATGAAATTCTTATTGAATATCTTTTTGACTTCATTAAGTTACCGGTATACTAACTTAGTGGGAAGGTCTTGTATAGATAGAGAAGTTTCTCATTGCATATCTTACATGTCTATTTCTACCCTTATTTGGGATTCCTCCTGCTGCCTAGGGAGTAGGCCTAAAGAAAGAGGAGTGCACTGAAGTGACAATGGGTGCATCTCCTAAAAAGTTGTCGATCTTAGCACAGTCCCTCATGACCTAACTTGAAGGGTGCTAATCTCTAAGGTAACATTTTTTGGCTTTGTTGTCAAGGAAAAGTGTCCATTCCATTCAAGGTGTTGTCGAGTCTAGTTCATTCATTTTCAACAAGCTTAATATTTTCGTGCCGAGAAAGTTGAGGCGAGTTTTTGTTTTGTACTTTGATAAGATTATTGTTATGGACTAACTTTGTAGTCTTATCTGAGGACTCCAGTTGAAGAAAATAAAAGAAGGTACTCAACAAGAACCAAGCCTCAATGTAAGGTTATCTTCATCCCTGAACCTGAGCTTGTTTATCAAAGAAAGAGACATCATCACCATGTAAGGGAGGTAAGTGCCCGCCATTCTTCTGAAGCTTTATTAGATATCCATTATCTTTTTTATTCTATTGCTCTAATGGTGACTCCCTGGTTAGATGATTTGAATACACCTTTTGATTTTACTAATATGCCTGAGTATCCAAATGATCTCTAGAAACTCAGTAAATTACCTACTTTTAATAGAACTAATCATATTAATGATGACAATCGTTGGAAATATTTTATGGCATACGTGCATAAAATAGGTATTAGACATCCTAGCGTCTATTCCATATGCTTTGCTTTGTCTTTAGAAGGTCAAGCTGAAAAACAGTTTACAGGTTTACCCAAAAACAACATTAATGATTTCAAGAAGTTGTAAGAAGAAGTTTTTATGACAAGTGGGATGAACAGAAAGATCCCTGCATCTAGTTGAATGCTTTCATTAACATAAAGAGGAATGAGAATAAGAATATTGATGAATTTCATAAGAGATTTGATGAGACAATATGGAAATTCCTCAGACCCACAAGCCAAATTATGCTATCATATTTACCATGAAAACACCCCAAAAACTACTTGATATTTTGCATGCCCTAAGAAGTAAGGTTGAGATGAAACCAAAGACGAGTACAATTCTTGTGAATGAAGCTCCTAAAAATTCCACAAGCCATTACTTGAAGAACTAAAGAAATTTAAGGATTGATTTCACTAAATAGACGACTACCCTACAGAACCAAAATGTTTAACTTGACAACAACAAAACAAGCTCCCTCCAAGGAAATTTAACAATGGTCCTCTAAGCAATTCAAGACCTCCCTATGCCGCCATTGGAATCAACAAATATGGTTGGTGATTACCCATACTTTTGCCGAGAATGCAAGGACTTCCATGGTGAAAGTACATGTGTTCATTATCAAGAAATGAAGAGGGATCAAAATTCAAACTCATTTGAATATCAGGATTAAAAAAAAAAGGTTCCATTGGCAATCTAGGCCAAGATTGAAGTTGTGCTTCAAGAATAGGTAATCTCACGGGTAGGAATTCTTCCTCTACCATCATTTCCAACAACATCATGCCTTCTTGGAAGGACATTTACAACAACTTCAAGAATAATCTACAGGATTTAAAGAGAATGTTGAAGATTGTTCATGAAAGCATAAGCAATCAGCTGGATGAGGTGAAGCATACTTTACTCAACATTCCCAACTTCAAATAAAAAATGGACAACCTAAATGGCAATATGCACAAGCAAATAACATTCATGGATGAAGTTAAAAAAGAACTAGAAAAGCAAATCAAAATAAACCAGTGCAGTCACTGCCAAATGACTCCTTCAAATGATGCCAAACCAGTGGACAAAATCTTGGTCATTCAGCCTGCATATGGAGGGCAAGAATAAAACTGACTATATTTAGTTTTCTTAGCTGATATATATGATATATATTTTTGTGTTTACTACGTAATCAGTTTGTAAAAAATTATAATACAAATACAATAGTGATGGATGAACAAACAACAAAAGTAAATTTGAGAGAAGCAAAGCCAATAAAGGAACCCCAAACCTCTGCTACAGCCAAATAAAAAATCTCACAAGTGAAAATTCAGGTTTGAAACTACTTTCGAATGTGAACAAATCAAAACCAATGAACTAGCACCTTGATTCTATCACCCAAATGATGTTCATGATCGAATCATCCCTTCGCGTCCCAACGATTTAAGTCAAGATTACAATTGGTGACCGAGACTTACATTAGAGTACCAATGGATGGTGAGGTTGCCCTTCATACCCACAGAAAAAGTTAATTGCAGTAAAGCATGAAGTAAAAGTAAAGTCACTTAAACTATCTACTTTAAAAGTCAAGAATTACCTGAAACGAGAGTTGAAAAGAAGGCCTAGCAGTTTTATCTACCCAACCAAAAGATAAACACCATGTGAAATGATATAAAAAGAACAGATGCATAAAATTTCACCTTTTTATCCATTATCGAAAAGATTGATAGCGTGCCATATTTTGACCGAGCATTATACAGAGTCAAAAGATTTTAATAGTCTATAGATTCAAGACTCTTTAACGGAACTGAATATGTTAATCTTTTTCTTCGGATGTTCCACCATTCAGACAGTAAATTTAATCCTCTGGCAAGGCTGTAAAAGGAACAAGATACTCGCTTGGCATACGTTTTGTAATAAATGGAGAGCCAATTGGACGATCTTTTGAAACCCCATTAAATCAGCCTGGATTCAAAAGCCTCGAGGAAACATCACATTTCAGAACATATGGAACAAAACAAGCAAGCCCATAACTTAGGGTTTTCTCATTGTTGAAACGCATAATAAATTTATGTAGATCGCAATATTCAAACTCGTTTGCACCTACTAAGTTAAATTTTTCCATAGACACAGAGGTGGTGTCAAAAGACATCATAAATGAGAAAGCGATGAATGAATATCACTCAGAGTGAGACTTTTCAGCCTCCAAAGCCATAGAGGGTTCGGCCCTGCCTCTTGAGGGAGTAGACGACATCCATGGCTGTCACGGTCTTTATCCTCGCGTGCTCTGTGTATGTCACAGCATCTCTAATGACATTCTCCAAGAAGATCTTCAAGACGCCTCTGGTTTCTTCATAGATGAGCCCGCTGATACGCTTGACGCCTCCCCTCCTAGCGAGGCGCCTGATAGCGGGCTTGGTGATTCCCTGGATGTTATCTCTTAGCACCTTCCTGTGCCTCTTAGCCCCGCCCTTTCCCAAACCCTTACCTCCTTTTCCACGGCCCGACATCCTTATTACTTCTGATCTCAACAACGATAATAAAACGGAAAAGAAAATGAATAAGATAAAAGCGGGGGAAGAGTAAATATATATATAGAGAGAGAGACTCTCTCTCTCACACATCTCCCCGCTTCAATTCAAATGCCTCTCATCAACGGCTGAGAGTTCTCGATCCGTTGCAACCCTCTCTTCTCCCTCTTGCCCGTCGATGAGTTTTCATCAACGGCTGCAATCAAATTGAGGAGGATTGAGGCCACGTGATTCGTTCATTATTTTTAATGGGCGAGGGCGCAAACCTTGAAAAGGGATCAACGTAACTTAAAAGGGAGTTGTTGTGCTACGTCAAATGCCAACTCACATGTACAACTGGAATGCCATGTGTTTTAATGATAATTTTGATCCTAAAACTTTATTCTTAGGAATTTTACTTCATTTAAGACTATCTAAATCACCATGAACAAAAAAGTAGTCCAGTTGTGCACCTCCATAAATGAAGTGCACAGATAGGTCCCTTGTCCCCAAAACAAGGGGTCTTGTAGACCTTAAATTAGATGTTGTGTGTCTGGGTGTGGGTGTGGGTGTGTATGTGACACACACACATATATAAGAGAGATAGCATGCGCACATGAGGGAAAAGCGCACTCTAAGCGTGCTCCAACATAAGAAAGATAGCCTACGCACATGAGGGGGGGAAATGTGCTTGAGCATAATGATGAGGACTCCCCTTCAAAACTCGATGCAAACTAAGAGCATCCAAGACCCTCTTCCACAAGTACAAAAATTACATAGAAAATGGATAACAAATATAATAATCGTACTTGAGATCCAATAAGATTATGAGGGAGAATTTGAAATTTGAACTTTGTTGAAATTCATTGTACTTAGGCATTGTACAGCAATTCGCTCGCTTCAGCTTATTAAATCGTCATGTGCACAGAAGGGGGACTTTGGTCTCTATTGCATCATCAACAATGGGTTGCAATCGTTCTCACCTTCTCTCCATGTGTGGAGCCTAAGAGATAATAAATGTTTGGGGTATGCATATAGCATACAAAGGCAATGTGTATGACTATATGTAAGAGTCGCAACAACACACACATGCAAACCCAAAATATGTTGTTCTCTCTCTCTCTCTCTCTCTCTCTCCACACACACACACACACGCAAACCCAAAATATGTTGTTGTGCGTCTCTCTCTCTCTCTCTCTCTCTCATATATATTGCCTCGTCCATGTTTTGATTATGCATATGATATGGTGTGGAAAATTGTTGTTGCATTTGTTGCCATTGCAACCACCAGGGATAATGTGAATTTTCATCACCTTCATTATGCATTTTCACCTTCATCAGCATTTAGTTAACCAATCTATAATACATGAGGAAGTATTTATCATTTATCTAGGTTAGCATTTGGACGTATGAATCAATCCGATGATTTTGAGGTTATTCCTCAGCACTCCCAAATAAAATAACCCCCAATATTTATATTACTATGTCAAATTAAAAACCCCCCTTAACCCCTTAATACGGGGCAATATATTTTTGAGGTTTTTAAGAGTATTCAACCCCCCAATATGAATGGACGTGATATGATATTGCCTCACTAGTGAACCCCCCGTGGGCCACAACACGCTTGTGCCTTTAGAGACATGAGAAAAATGTAGACATAACAAGTTTAGAGGATGTATAAGATGACTCTTTGGCCTTTGCATTCTCATACTTATACAACCTCATGGTTTCTATAGATTCATATTCTATTAAACATTTCTCTACACCCATAATTTGGAAGGAAAAACTAAGCCACAACATAACCAAAAAAATGATGAATAAAAATATATTTTTGTGTCAAAGAAATGATGAATAAGAATATGTCGTGGGTCATTATTTGGGCACAATGGTAATAGTGTCTCATTACAACCCTTACGCCCACCACCATCACTCAACTTGTGACCCTCACAACAACACACAAAAGCGTGTCAAAGTTTTAAGGATCCATAATTTTCTCAAAGCGAGAAAATCTTGGGGAATCTTATTAATTAGTAAATTTGCAACCATAAAATGTTTGGCAATTAAAAAAAATATATTCAAAATTTTAAGGACTTTATATAGTTTTTGGACAATTTTTAAGATAAAAAAAAATATCACATAAATTTTGAGCAAATTATCTTTGAAAAAATGATAAATTAGCTAATCTTTGTTTGGAAAAATAAAATAAAAAATAGCCCTGGGGTAAAGTAACCACTAAAATTTTCCTTGAATGAATGAGATGGAGAATTATTTATTTATTTATAAACCTTTGACTTATTCAACAAATAGCATATGATAAGTGCTTTTTGAGAATTTGAAGACAAAAAGGGTTCGCTGCATTGCAGAGTCTGCCCAAGTGGAGGAAACACTCGAACACCAAACACTAGTAAGGAAGGAGTAGATGCATTACCTCCACTGTCTTTCTCTATATATTCACATTATTCTTCTACTTGCTATTTAAGTCTTAATTCTTTTCTCTTTTTCTTTACGTGTTTCTTTGTGTTTGTGGAAGCTGCCTCTGGTTGTGATTGTTGAACAACAAGATGGGCAAATCCAGTAGGCTAAAGAGGCAAAATGGTAAGGTCACAGAAGAACATAAGACATTCCAGTACAACAAGGATAAGGAAAAATATTTTAGACAACAGCTTGCAAAGAGATATGAGGAACATGAGACTGCGATTTCTAAAGCTTGGCAACAATTGCAGGAAGCTGAGGAGAGATTCAAAAGAAACATTTCTGAGAAAGAAGAAGACTGCAGAGCCGTGGTTTCGGATAAACAAACTCTAAAAACCATTGTTTTGCAGTTGATAGATAAAATTAAATCCCTCTGAGATAAATGTTAAAATTTTCAATTATTATTTTATATCCCTCCCAACGTCGTCCGTATTGCAACAATGAATCTCTTTTCATCGCAATTGGACAACATGTAACATGTTGTCCCAAGTGCGACGACATGTGGCATTGTGTCACAATTTAAACGTTATGGGACAGTGTGTTGCAATTGCGACGAAAAAAATAGTAGTTGTTTCCCTTTCCAAATGGTCACCCACTATTTGACAAAGTCAACATTGAATTGGTCATCTTTCATCAAAATTCCAACGGCATAAAAATTATAAATATGTTGCAACAATTTTGCTATAACAATGGCAGTTTAGAAACGGTATAAGGTCTTCTTGTCAAGCAAAAACAGATTTATTTTTATAATCATCACTGTATTTTTGTGGGAAGAATGTTAGAAAACATTAGAGGCGGGGAAATAAATGAAGAGGGTGAAAAGGGTGATGGTAGATGTTTTTTCCCTTGCAATAATTTCTTTATGAGACATCCCAAGAGAATTTTAAAAGCCGCGCATCTAGAAAAAATTGTAGGAAATATGGGCACATGGATAGGGGATTGAATGAATATCGCCATGGTAATTAGCTTAATATATATTCATTATCTCTCTTAATATTGATTGTATTTGTAAAATTTTATATTGTTTTAATATTTTTTATACATGCACTAATTTTGCATGATTGTTTGTAATTATAAAGTTAGAGTTGCCCCCTCACTTTCTGCAGAATTCCCCAAGTAGTAGAAGAAATGATGTTGTACAAGCTGATGAACATGAAGAAAATAATGAAGATCAAGTTAATAATCCCATGGAATTAGATGACAATCATAACATAGTTCAAGATTATGGGACAAATCAAATGATCCAAGACTTGTTCAGTCGGCTAGATGAGGATGGGTACAGTGATGGTATTTATGATGAACCTCTAATGGAAAAGGCAAATAAATGACTTTATAAAGGGTCAAGATTTTTTTTCTCTCCGCTACATTACTTCTGGTGAACTTAAAGGTTATGAATAATTTGTTGAACACTTGTATGACACATATCCTAAGGTATGTAATACGTTTCATTAGATATACATAAAGGTTACTTTTTCCCCCTTTTTTAGTACAGTTAATTAATGTGTAAAATAAGAATGCAATATTTACGATTAATATTCTTTACATTAACTAGTCATTTTTTGTGTTGTAAATTGTTAGGTGAATTTCTATTACCATCGACAAATATTACCTTTCACACATCGAAATTTACCTACCATTATGAAAGACATTGGAATGGAGTATCAAAGTATGGATGCATGTCCTAATCATCATATTATATATTATGGACAACATGCATCGAAAACTAAATTCCCCAAATGTCATATTAGTAGATATCGAATTGATCAAGTAACAAAAATGGTGCCTCAAAAGGTTATTTGTCATATTCCCATAATTCCATGTTTCCAATGATTGTTTAGGTGCAAAAGCATAGCATAGTTTATAGATTACCATGCACAGAAAAAAGTTGGAGATGGTGTTCTTCGAATGCCTACAGATGGATATGCATTTAGGGAAATTGAGGAAAAATGGCCATATTTTAAAGATGAACCTCGTAATATTAGGCTTTTATTGGAAGCTGGCGGTGTTAATCTATTAAAAGAGCTTAGGTCTATTTACTTAGTGTGGACAATTTTTGTTATGAACAATAACATTCCTCCTTGGATGTCAATAAAAATGGAGCACATAATGTTGACAATGATTGTTCCAGGTATTTGTTTACATTATTTTTTCGAATGTAACATTTTCATTTGTCTTGTTTTTTTGCATAATATCGCTTATTTATTTATTCACTTATATATACATATGATGTTAGTAATTATGTGTAATTTCAAACAATTCGGTAAGTACCAAGTTAAAGATATGAATGTATATAGAGAGCCTCTTATCGATGAGCTAATATAGTTATGCAACGACATCTCTATGTATGAAATCTGTAAACCAATCGGGCAGAAGAGATTTCAATTCCATGGAATACTTGTATGGACAATTCATGATACCCTAGGACTAACATATTTTTGTGGTATGTAACGTTTCATTGCACTTTAGTACTATATAATTATTTAAAGATATAATGCATGTTTTTTTAAATAATCCCATCGTATAATTGACTTTATTCCATCTGTTCAGGTCTTCAAACAAAGGGTTAATTTCATGTCCAGTTTGTGGTCCTAAGATGAAGTATCATTATTCAAAAACTTTAGGAAGGACGATGTTTGATGAGTATGGGCACTTCATCTCGAAGACCCATAGGTTTTGTACTACTGAAAAACATATTTTCAATGGGAAAGAAGAGATTGGATTAAAACTCCAAAGAATAACACCTCATCTATGGAGGTTGGAATATAACAAAAATCTTCAAGGTACGCAATTTGTTTATGTATCGTATATGTAATGTTTTGAATTTGAAATTCTATTTTAATTGTTAAATTTATTTTATCATATTTGATAATTATTGTTGTGATTTATTTTATGCTTCATCAAGGTCGTCATCATGAAGGTAGTAATAATGGAATTCCATGAGGAATGAAATGTTATCCCACTCAATTCATGAGGTTTCCCTACTATGAGCAGCTAAAAATAGCTCATTTGTTTGATACAATGGATTTTGGGAATAATGTGACCGAAACATTATGGTGAATCATAGATGGAAGGAGGGATAAAGAAAAATTGTCAAAATTTGTACTGGCATTTAGGAATCCAATCTTGCAATGTGAAGTGTGAAGTGTGATCCAATCAAATAGCAATGGGGACCGAAATAACCTTCCATGGTTATTAACAGAGCAACAAAGCAATGATGTAAAAGAGGTCATTCAAAGAATTAAATTTCCCACAGGTTTTTCTTCAAACATAAATAATATCTTAATGAAGAAAGATGAATTTGGTGGGGTAAAAGCACATGAAAGGAATACCTCCATTAAGGTAATAATTTTGGTATTCATATTTATATATTGGTCGTATATATATATTTTAATATATTTTTTTGGTCTACTTTTGAAACAAATAATGATTATTTTTTATTGTTACAGTATGTTGTACATATATCTCTCCCAAACGACTTTGACAACAATGTCAAAGAAGTTATATACGATCTTGAAAAATACATGAGGTAAGTAGTTGTGATTAATTTATATGCAAAATGTTTTTTCAATTTGTTGTTGTACTTAATGGCATGTGTTTTACTTGTAATGTAATATATATAATGTTTTGTTGAAACATGCTATTTTCTTGCATTATGTTATGTAGGTGGTTGTCATTGAAAGAAAGCCATCAAGATGTAATAAAGTATTGGAAGAGATAAATTCCTTGGATAATGTGTGAAATGAAAAAGTATCTACCTCTAATATTTTTCAATGCACAAGAACACTACCTCATACACCAAGTTGAGGAGATTGAAATGTGTGGACTTGTACACACAAGGTCAATGTGGATGGTGGAGAGGCACTTGAAATAATTGAAGGCTTTGTTCAGACAAAGAGCACATCTTGAGGTTTCTATTGTGAAGGGATATATGGTATATCAATCCATAGTGTATATTAGTCAGTATATTCCTAAGTTAGTAGCACGAGCTATGCATGCAATGGATCACATTTGGGATGTGAACTCCATCAAAAAATTTGAAGGGGACCAACTATTAGGGAAAGGTAGAATGAAGAAAGAGAGAGGTAATTAAAGTGTGGAGATTTATAATACATATAACTGTTTCATTTTTTTTGTGTATGATCATACTCATGTATTACTTATTATTTCATCATTTATTAATATTTACCATGGTTATACATAATATTTAATATTTTTGAATTATGATTTTTTGATTCAGATCATTGAGATTGGGAGGCACTACATCTATACATTGCAAACAATCTTGACTGAATGAAGGTATGGGTTGAAAGATGTAAAGAATATCATGGTGGTAGGTTATCATGGAAACAACTATCTAAATTGGTTAGAGAAGCTTGTCGTAATGGAGATGTTGATGTTACACAGAGGGAAATAGATTTAGCATATGGTATGAAAGATGGAAAGGAAAGAAAATTCAACCATTTAATTCAGCTATTTTATATTATATTAATGTGACTACAGGTGTGTTTTTCCAGGTACTTTCCAATTTATACAAATATGTGTATTAATTATCAATGCATCTTTTACATGTCTCACATATTGTAGTCGAAACACCACAAGGCTATGTGGTGCAATGGACGTAAATTTTGCATCAAACAGTGGGATGAAACCAAGAAAACTTCTGATAGTGGGATAACTTCAGTATTCCAGGTTACTAGTGTTTCCTCTAGGAGAGACATAAATCCCCGAGAAACTGAAAATAAATACTATGGGTATTTGGATGATATAATTGAGTGTGACTTTAATTCCTTCAAATTAGTTATGTTCGATGTCTAATGGTATAGGTTAATAATACATGGAGGTGATGAGGATAGAACTATTATTGAGCATTCCAACTGATTTCCAATGATTAAAACAATGGTGTTTTAAAATAAAAATGATCGCTATGTTTTTCCAAGCCAATGTGAACAGGTCTTTTACTCAAAGGTTCCAGGTAAGAGGGATTGGTCATTTGTTGTTAGATATGATCCAAGATGAAGGCTAGTAAAGTATATTGTATAGGAAGAAGATGATATTGAAGAAGAAGATGATGCAGATCCAGAGCAAGAAGATGGGTCGATAGACGAAGATGGAGAAGATGAACCAGGCATAGGAGACAATGCACCAGTTCTTGATGATGATATCAACAAAGATATGCTCGAAAATGATAGTGATGATGATGATGATGATATTGTCAATCCCTTCAACATTGTTTCTGAACCGAATGATGATACAAATGTCGAGTTGGATGAAGAAGGATGATACAGATGTTGAATTGGATGAGGTACGTAGCTATCTTAATTTTTATGAATTATTCTCTTTAAATCATTTTATTATGTGGGTTTATTACATGTTCTTAAGTTTTATGCCATTTTTTTATATCCTATGTTCCATGTTGTTTATCATGTCAAACCTAAAAATAGTGGCCATAGCATAAGCTGTGATAAAACTAAAATTATCATTTACAAACACATGATCATTTACTTTACCTTAATTAATTTTTGTTTTGGTAGTTTCTATGCCTAAACCTAATTACTATGTTGCTTTCGATTATTTTATATTTTATAGATTAGGTATTGGAGAATTGAGAGTGATGTGAGGGGGATCGGAGGGGCCATATGATCTTCCACCTGTTAAATTTTCAGAATTTACTTCAATCTGATCTAGGATCTTAACTAAGAGAACAACATGTACAACAAATCTACATCATATCAATTATGGACACAATAATGCAAGCACACAAGAGACACGGAGTTTACTTGGGGAAAACCATAAAGGTGAAAAACCCCAATAACTTCCTCAGAGATAGATAGAGTAATGATACAACCAGAATACAAGAGATAGTCTTCTCCTAGCAGCAGAGCCTCCTCCTCCACAAGTGTGCCACTCTCCAAAGTGTGAGTGATAGAATAGAATGTGTAAAATGAGAGAGATACACTCTCTATTTATACACTAACTTGACTTGACCTTTACTCAACTAGGTCGGACTCAACTTAACCTCTTAACATAATGCTGACTGGGACAACCCCCACTAGGGTGGTCTAATAACCCTTTGACCCACATGGCCGACCCCCAATAGGGTGGTCTAATAACCCTTTGACACACATGACTTATACAGGGCCGACCCCAACAAGGTGGTCTAATAACCCATCAAGTATAAGTTACGACACTTACAATATAAATGACGACACTTCCATATAGAGGAATAATAACATCTCTATAGGAATACAACCACTTTCGTATAGAGGAATAATAACATCTCTATAGGAATACAATATACATATATGTGAAATACATTCCGAAGTTACATATACATCAACACTCCCTCTTAACTAGGAAGGTATTTCTCGACACAGATCTGCTAGACAAGTCTTCTTCTCGGGATCATCCTCATCAATGCATCGTCATCATCATAGTCACCGCTGTTGCTATCTCAACCAATCTCTGACTCTACTCGTCATAGGAAGTTCTACAGAGCCTGCCCTTTTTCATACTAGATGTAGGCCCACCACCTACAGGTCTTCATCATCTATGCGAATGGTCTGATAGAGGTGGCCTCTCAGGACTAATTTTATGTGCGAATGCAATACCAGAAAGAGTATCCTAGGAACATTTATGTGCCTAAGCACGACTGGAAAGATCTCCCAGGACTGATTACATGCATCTCCTCCACAATACCTTTAAAGAGCATCCCAGGAACATTTATGTGCCGCAGCACGACCGACAAGATCTCTAAAGAGCATCCCAGGACTTATTACGAGCATACAGCTCAACCTCTCGGATCTCCAGGACTGATTACATGTGGATAGACAAAACCTTTAAAGAGCATCCCAGGAACATTTATGTGCCACAGCATGACTGGAAAGATCTCTAAAGAGCATCCCAGGACTAATTACGAGCACATAGCTCAACCTCTTAGATCTCTAGGGCTGATTACATGTCTCCATAGTAATACCTCATCCCAGGACTAATTACGAGCACACAGCTCAACCTATCGGATATATGAGGATTGATAACATACTACATAGCAATACCGGAAAGAGTACCCCAGGAACATTTATGTGCCGTAGCACGACCGACAAGATCTCCCAGGACTGATTACATGCTATTTGCACAACCTGCCACATATCATCTCTGACCTCCAAGTATCAACCTGATACTCATGATCCAATGGATCATCATCGCACGAGGCATCATCCTAATGCCCATGATCATACTGATCATCATCACTTGTACCATCCTGGTACATATCATCTGGAGCAACATCCTGAAGCTCATCATCATGATCAACCTGATTATACAATGCATCCACCTGATGCACACCAAGTATCTACCTGATACATATCATCACACATGATCCACTTGATCATACAGTGTATCCACCTGATACAAATACAAATACATGATACATATCAACATACATGATCTACCTGATCATACAATGTATCCACCTGATACATATACAGATACATGGTCCAAGCATCCAACATGATGCATATACAAATACATACAAATGATCCAACCGATCATATCCAGCATCCAACATGATGCGTACATACATATAAATATAGATGATCCAACTGATCATATCTAGCATCAACATGATGCGTACATACATACAAATATAAATGATCCAACTGATCATATCCAGCATCCAACATGATGCATATACAGAGCAGTAATTGGAGCATCGTCTTGATGCTCATCATCCAACACTTACATCCACAGCCATGTGAAGGATCCTCCTTCCAACATGCTTGGAATGGCTTCAGCAAATGTTTCCATCACTTTTTCCTCGAAGTGTCATCAATCTGAAGAACACCAAGCCTCTCCTTGAAGTACTAGAACTTCACCTTGGCTAGTGGCTTCGTCAGCACATCTGCAATCTGCTCATCCGTCGCAATGTATAGGAGCTTCATAGCTCCTCTCTGCACCATATCCCTGATATAGTGATATTTGATCTCTATGTGTTTCGACCTGTCATGAAACACTGGGTTCTCGGACAGCTTCACACAACTCTGGTTATCACAAAAGATACCAGTAGCATCCAACGGGAGATCAAATAACTCAGATACTAGCTTCCATAGCCATATTGCCTCACAACTAGCCGAACAGGATGCAACATACTCTGCCTCAGTTGTACTTAGTGCTACGCAAGACTACTTCCTGCTGAACCAAGAGATCACACCTGATCCCATACTAAAGTAGCACCCAGATGTGCTCTTCCTATCTGCAGCACTGCCTGCCCAATCTGAATCAACTTAACCCTACAAGTTAAAATTTTGATTCGCTTCATACTTGAGCCCATAATCCACTGTACCTTTCAGGTAGCTCAGGACATGCTTTACAGCAACTAGGTGAACACTCCTCGGATCCGTCAGGAACTGGCTCAATGTGTTCATTGCAAAGCAAATGTCTGGTCTTGTGTTCGTCAGGTACATCAAGGACCCAATCATCTGACGATACATAGAGACATCAACTGGTTCAGATGAAGCATCACATAGAAGCTTTAGATTCAATGCGATAGCCTCGCAGTCCATCATCCCAAACCTCTTCAGGATCTCTACTGCATAAGAAATATTCCATCTACACTCTGCCATAACTCCATACCTAGAAAGTGGTGCATCATACCCAAGTTCTGCACATATATGACTCCCTGGAATGTGTCTCAAAATCAAGTGGCTACTCCACATACACTTGTTCTTCAACTACACCATTCAAGAAAGTTGTCTTGAAATCCATTTGGTGTATCTTCTATTTCATCACTTTTATATTTCTCTATGCTGCCATCTGCAGCATGCTTGATCTTGATAGATCCATATGGAAGTCATAACAAACTTCCCTTTAGGTCTTAGGACTACATCCCAAACATCATTCTTCATGATCGATGGATCATGGCATTCTTCCCATATCCTGGGAACTTCAATATCTTCAATAGATAATTTTGTTGCTGAACAAATGTTGTAGTTCTTCTTTTGTAGGTGATGGCATACGATCTTTCCTACACAACAAGTTAAATTGCATGATTAGAAAACATCTCATAGTTTTTAGAACAAATTCTTACACATAAAGAAATATGTCATACAATCATACAATTATCTTAGCCAATGCTTCAATACAACATTTATCCATATCCCGTAACTTTCTAGATGCCTTCCAATCTCTACCAGAACATTGTTAAGAGTGTGCACAACTCCCAACATGTCAGCAAAGAGGTTTCATTCTAGATAAGTAGCAATGGAATGTTGTACAGTGTCATAGGCCACTTACCCATGCATATTAGTATATTGTTCATCAATGCAACTATTCTAATATGCATAATACACAACCTAATTCTAGGAACATTAGTATATACATTATTGAACAGTATTATTTAAACAATAAAATATTCAAGTAATGACAATTCAAATACTTATCTTTGTTTGTTTGTTGGTTGACTCCCTCTCAGTCTTTGCTTCTTTTCTACAACTCCATTCTTATGTGGATTGTGAGAAGTGGTCAACTCCCTCTGAATATCTGCATCCTTGCAGAAACTACTGAAGTGTGCTCCTTTGCTTTCTTGCAGGAACAATTGGAGTGTGCTCCCTCTTGATCTTTGCTTCCTGGATTACCTGTCCTTGAACTTACATCCATCCTTAATCACTATGCATGCTTATTAGTATCATCATTGTGTTATCCTTGAGGTCTCATACATAATCACTCATTTATTAGTATAATCTTAATACTATCAAAACACAATAATCTTAAACATGTATATTCATGATCATTCACATATAATAAACATTAGTATTCAAGGTTTCAGGGAAGTCTTCTTTTACTCATACACATTCTTATTTGATCATACGACTCTTCTGGTTAGTTGAATCATCAATCAAGATAAGAGATATAATATGCATAAAACCCGTGATTATTCAAACCTATACCTTCATGATTCTTCTGGTTAGTCATATCATCAATTATGGTAAGAAACATAATATGCATACAACCATGATTATTCAAACCTATGACTTCATGAATAATCATTATCAACAACACAATAGTATAAGATCCTAACACAAGGTAGAATTCTAGCTTGATATAGGAAAAACATACCTGGATTAGCATGCTAGCTAGTTATGTCTAACATACCCGCATAATGTCTTCTGGTTCTCTTCAGTGACTTGTGCTAGTAACCTGCATGTCTCATAAGTTAACCATTGTAGAACCAAGTTATACATACCTCGAAAGTAGATCTTCTATGTGATCCATGACAATGGATGAATCTTTGTCTTCATGTCACCATGAGCATATGTTCTTGAAGTAGAACATGATTTGACTTTCTTGGTGTACCTTTTGTGTTAGCAAACAACATAAACCTCATACAACATCACAATGCATTAGTACAATCATAAGTGTCAAAACCTTAATCAATGAATATATTCTATTAAGGTGATACAACAAGTCCAGTAATTAATCAAGATTGTACTGTAATGATATGAAGACAAACATATGATAAACTTAACCATGAAACATACCTATAAGCCATACTTGTCAAGATTGCTTGTAATCTTCTTATGGAAGGCCTTAGCCTCATCTCCCTCTAAGATAGGAACTTCTTCACTTATGCAGGTGACCAATCCATCTTCTTCTAGGATTAACTCAATCCACTTGATTTGCAAGAATTGGACCTGGAGCTGGATTAGGGTTTGTCAAAGAAACCCCCAAAATTCAAACTTTGAATTTCAAACTTCCGAAAGGATAGAAATATGTGCCTTGATGAGCTGATCAAGTTGGTATATTCAGAATTTGAAAACTACAAAGTTTCACCCCTCGAAATTGCCTTTTAGATTTCCGGATTCACTAGGAGGACCCTGAATTAGGGTTTGAGTTTCCCGAAGCTTCACCCAACCAAAATATTTGATTCAAAACTCTAAGCTTTGATTTTTCTGAGGAGCTTCCAGCTGTGGTCACAGATTTCCAAAATTCCAATTTTTGCAGAAGCCCTAATTTTCCATCTTTCCGATCAAAGTCCCGAACTGGGGTTTGATCAAGACCGTCCTTCTGCCCAACCAAAAAATATGATCTTGGTCTCTAAATTTTGATTTTGATGAGTAGCATCCAGCCGTGGTCTCCGATTACAAAAATTCCAACTTTCTCCGAAGCCCTAAATTTCAGAAGCCATGAATGAAGGTACTAAAAAATAATTATGTTTTGACAGAAATATGTAACTGATTGTTTCTGGTGTAACTCCAAACTTTTGGTTTCCACAAGGTCTAAAAAATTTTCCTGAGATATCCTGACCTGTTATCTTTCCATCCCGACAGGTCTGACCTCAATTGGATTCTCTGAGAGAGAGTTATGCCAAGTGTCGCAACGTGACCTGTTTATGGGATAATACAGGAGAGCGAACTTGTACGGCATGCCACGTGTCACTGATTCAACTTCGGCCTCTGCAAATTTTTCCTGAGATATCCCGACCTATTATCTTTCCATCTCGATAGGTCTGACCTCAATTGGATTCTCTGAGAGAGAGTTATGCCAAGTGTCGCAACGTGACCTATTTATGGGATAATACATGAGAGAGAACTTGTACGGTGTGCCACGTGTCACTAGTTCAACTTCGGCCTCTAAAACATTTTCTTGAGATAGTAAAGTCTGTGTACTACCTGTCACTTTTTACAAAATTTCATTTGGAGCTTCCTAGCCCAAGTTATGACCTTTTTCCCAAGGTCATCTGATTTTGACTCAGATTTGGAAGAGGCAGAAACCCTATATTGTACAGATCATAAATCACAAAGTACAACGAATTAGAGGTTTTCCTTTGGACACAAGGTACATGGGGATTTGATCTTTGACCTGCAAACTTTTCAGATCCGAAAACTTTGCCAAAACGGATTTATATTGAAAGTGCTACGATGACTGGTTTTTTCTATATCAAGCCCTAGCATCGTAAGTGCAACAAGTGTCATACATGCCATATCATGCCTTCTTTCAGGCTAACTCTGATACCATGTTAAATTTTCAGAATTTACTTCAATATGATCTAGGATCTTAACTGAGAGAACAACATGTATAGCAAATCTACAGCATATCAATCATGGACACAATAATGCAAGCACACAAGAGACACAGAGTTTACTTGGGGAAAACCATAAAGGTGAAAAACCCCAATAACTTCCTTAGAGATAGATAGAGCAATGATACAACCAGAATACAAGAGATATTCTTCTCCTAGCAGCAGAGCCTCCTCCTCCACAAGTGCGCCACTCTCCAAAGTGTGAGTGAGAGAATAGAATGTATAAAATGAGAGAGATACACTCTCTATTTATACACTAACTTGACTTGACCTTTACTCAACTAGGTTGGCCTCAACTTAACCTCTTAGCATAATGCTGACTGGGTCGACCCCCACTAGGGTGGTCTAATAACCCTTTGACCCACATGGCCGACCCCCAATAGGGTGGTCTAATAACCCTTTGACCCACATGACTTATACAGGGCCGACCCCAACAAGGTGGTCTAATAACCCATCAAGTATAAGTTACGACACTTACAATATAAATGACGACACTTCTGTATAGAGGAATAATAACATCTCTATAGGAATACAACCACTTCCGTATAGAGGAATAATAACATCTCTATAGGAATACAATATACATATATGTGAAATACATTCCGAAGTTACATATACATCAACATTCACGTAGTTGGCCTTGTTCGGTAGAGAATAATTTTTTCTTGAAACCAAGAGAAGTTCATTCATATTTATACCATCATCGTACAAGCTTCATTCAATCTATTTCATCTCCTATGTCATTCAAAACCGACATCATGCCAATTAGGCCCATGCATGAGATTGGTGGCAAGAAGAAGGCGTTGGATAAAATTTCATTTTGAAATAATGGTTTCATACTACTCTAGTGTATGGAGCAAAAAACTTAGATGAGAGCAAACAACAAAGATAAGAAATAACTAAAGAAGCTAGTTGTAATGTCCCTACCCTTAGGGGGACCATGGTCAAACCACTAACTCATTCAACTTCCATGGATCCTAGTGGAGAATAATTAAATAAATTAATAAGGGGGTTAATTTTGACTAAAAATTATTTTATGTAAATAAATCAATTATGGTGGGCCTAAATTTTGTTTTATTTAATATTTCTAATAATTATTTATGAGTTGTCCATAGCCTAGGTGGTTCAAGAGTGCGCATAGGATAAGGATAGAGAATGTGATTTGGACTACTCAGAAAAGATGGAAAGAAAGTATCCAAAATCATAAACAACAACAAAAAGCAGGAAAAGCAACAGAAAATCTAAAAGGACAGAAGTTTCCTGATTTTGGAAGATAAGGTTCAGGAAAGTTTAGTAAAAGAAGAAAGCCAACAAAAATGCTCCAAGAAAGCAACATAGGCTAATTTTAGCCACTAAGGGAGAATTCATGAAGGCAAGTAGGTCCAAGGCAAAAGCAATTTCCCTAAACAAACATCCATGCACCTATGGTTTGAATTTACTAGATGGCAAGTCCAAAAAGGGAGGAAGAAAAGATAGCAGAGGTTAATAAAACAAGGTTGAGCACACTCATACACAACGTTTATCACTTTGAGAATTCATCTTGAGATCTATGTGCCTCTCAAATGCTTGGGTGGTGTGACGATTGCCAAGATTGGGTGATGTGCCCCTTTGCAATCCATGATCCAGCTGAGAGATTGAGAGATCCTTCTATTGGATGCTTGAGAAAGGGGATGTCCAGTATTATTCACGGAGTTTAATGTAGCCATTAGAGTTTTACTTGTAGGTCTGATCGGGTCCATAGCATAATGTGTTCAAATCTCAAGTGGATGTGAAGGTTCAGTAGCAGCAATGACTTAAATGTTGTATGTTTTGGCCAATGAAGAAGGTGAACTAAGCAGTGAGATGTAATAAGGTTTCATCCTAGTCCTGGTTCTGATTCAGTAGTGAAGAAACCCTTCTCTTTCTCTCAGAGGTCCTAATATTACTACTATGTTGTAAAATCACTAAGATAATGGACTTTATGTAATTTTGACTTCCATAGACTGTTGTTAGCCACTCTAAAAGTATGATTAAAGTTTTCTACTATTCAAAGGCATGATTTTAGCTTCATCTATGATGTGTATTGAATAATTCGTGACCTTTTAAGGTTGTTTGTAATTCTATGTTTTCACTAGTTGTGCTATAGTAAAGAAAAATTACTAGTTTTTTGTTTTGATGATCCAAACTATCAACTGTGCATCTAATATTTGATTTGAAAGTCCATCTAGTAAAATAATATGTATTAGATTCCATCCACACTCCCATAAAATAAATTATGAATCCTTTGATGCCATTCGAAATCATTTGGAAATTATCCCCTTCACTACTCCAAGGCTCGCTCTTTGCTTCACAATAAGGAATCTATATTGCAATGTTTATCTTCATAACAATTATGCACCACTTTTATTGCAATATAGACTTCTTATTGTAGATTAGGGATTTATGGTGCACCATAACATGCACTTGTGGTAATTTAATGCACCATGTGTTTTGTATGACATTCTATGATCTCCCCTATTGCTATGGGGATAATCTACTTATATATATGTGCATTGTCTATATGGAAAAATGCTTCAAAACTTAACCATGTCAACAGTAGAATTGCATGTGCCTTGCTTCTCATTTCGAGAAAAATTTGATTGTCGACATTCATATGGTGTATGAGAAAAAAATAGTGAACTTGGAAGGTGCACTACAAAAATAACATTGTAGCATTGTAATGTGCAATGAAATTACAAAATTTAAGCCTATGCACGGAAAATTAAATTAAAAAAAATTAAATAATCTTAATCAAAGTTAATGTTTGCATTTGGGCTGGGACAAACCATAATCAAATAAAAAAATTAAAGTGTTTTGGGGTGATAAATGGTGAATTTATTCTATTTAGAAAAACTGATACAATTTACCCCCTCAAATGTCATTAAAGGAGACATCATCATGTCATCTTTATTGTTAATTTGTTGAAGAACTTGGAAACACATCTTGAGCATTTTTTGGTGCATTGGTTTAGAATGGGAGCACATTGAGAGATTAAGAAAGAGACATAACAAAGTTTCATAAACTATTGGGTTTTTAGCCTTTTTACAAAGATATAATATATTATTATAATAATAATAATTTAATTTTAAGTTTATGATTAAGTTGACACAAATTGATATATGACACTTTTATTTGTGGGACAAAAAAACCTTTTCACTATACACATGGCGTGGCCTGATGTAAAATTAATTTAACCTCATTGAATTGATATATGACATTTTTATTTGTGGGACAAAGAACCTTTCCACTATACGCATGGAGTGAAAGAACCTTTCCACTATACGCATGGAGTGATGTAAAATTAATTTAACCTAATTGAATTTTAAATAATAGATCCTAATACCATATCTTCCTTCGAAATTGGTTTAATCTAAATTGTGTTTTGAATAGTCGGCCCTAATACCATATATTGCTCCATCGAAATGCCATGCCATGGATAATTATTTATTTGTAAGCGATGCACTTATTCATTCATCAAATCGGTGAAGGAAACAGCTCTGAAGAAGATTTATGTTATTTGAACATAAATAGCGAAGCACAGCGTATGATAAGGGTGGTCAGAAAAAAAGGCTTCGCTGCATCTCAGGGTCCGGCCAATTGGAGACAACACTAATCATTTTCTTCACTTGCACACCAGTAGAGCTAATCATTTCCAGCAATCTTTTCTCTTTTTCTTTGTGTGTTCCTGTGTGTTTGTAGAAGGTGGTTGTGGTTGTTGAACAGTAAGATGGGCAAAGCCAGCAGGCTAAAGAGACAAAATGGTAACAATTCCGTATCTTCCTCCGCGTCTTATAATAACAATGGCGAACATGAAGATAGAACATTTCTGTCCAGCAAGAACCAAGATAAAGATGATAAATTCTCTCAATCCGGCCAAAAATGTGAAAATATACCCGAGAACCATGACAAAGATGATAAAGTCTCTCAACCCTGCCAAAAATGTGAAGATGAAATATCCAAGTTACGGCAGCTGAATCAAATACTTGTTAGAAATATCAATACCTCAAGAGACAAAGTCGTGGATATGGGGTCGCAAATTCACATTCTACAAGCTGCCTCAACAAATTTCGAGTTGAAGATGGACAATCAACTCATACAACAAGTGAAAATTGGGGAACATCTCAGTGACCAATTGATGGAAATTGACAAGGAATTCAGACAACAGCTTGCAAAGAGAGATGCGGAATATAAGGTTGAGATTTCTAAAGCTTGGCAACAATTCCAGGAAGCGGAGGAGAGATTCAAAAGAGAGATTTCTGAGAAAGAAGCAGACTGCAGAGCCGTGTTTGCTGACAAACAAACTCTAGAAACTACTGTTTTGCAGTTGACAGATAAAATTAAGGTGACATCTGCAGAATTTGCAGCAGCACGTAAAGCTTGGGAATTGGAAAAGAAGGGACTTTCCTCAGAGATTGTAGCAGCACGAGAGGAGTCTGAGGAGATCGCGAAAAGTAGCCTAATTGCAGAGCAAGCGTGGAATGCGGATAGGGAGAACCTTTTGTCTTCACTGAGAAAGACATACGAGGAAAAAATTGAAGATATTTCTACGCAGAACGAAAGGGTTTTGCTTGAAAAGATTGAGTTGCAATCTCAATTGAATGATTCCAGGGCAAAGACTCGGGAATTACTCGAAAAAATTGATGATGACAGACATTTGTGGGAATCTGAAAAGCAAGCTTTGCAAGCCAATGCAGCAGAGCTGCAAGTAAAGATTGATTCAATTGCTACTGAAAGAGAATTGCTCGGCCAGAAAAATAAAGTGGTGAGCATTGAAGCAAAGTTTTTGCATACCCAGTTGAATGAATATAAAGCTAAACTGGCTCAAATGGAAGAAGAGAGAGTGCAAAATGGGAGGGTTCTACAACAATGTAGAACAGAAAATACTGATTTGCAATCCGAATTGAATGATTCCAAGCGAAGGACTCAGGATCTACTCAGGAAAAATGAAGAAGACAAGCATTTGTGGGATGCTGAAAAGAGTAATTTGGAAGGCACTGTCGCAGAGCTGAAAACAAAACACGAGTTGATAGCTAGTAAAATGGAATCAATGACCCAAAAGAATAGAGAGCTAACCGTTCACTCGGAGCTGATCAAGAACCAGGTGATTGCATTGGAATCTGAGCTGAATGAATCCAAAAAGATGACTCTGGAATTGCTCCAAAAAATTGATGATGACAGACATTTGTGGGAATCTGAAAAGCAAACTTTGCAAGCCAATGCAGCAGAGCTGCAAGTAAAGATTGATTCAATTGCTACTGAAAGAGAATTGCTCGGCCAGAAAAATAAAGCGGTGAGCACTGAAGCAGAATTTTTGCATACCCAGTTGAATGAACATAAAGCTAAACTGGCTCTAATGGAAGAAGAGAGAGTGCAAAATTGGAGGGTTCTACAACAATGTAGAACAGAAAATACTGATTTGCAATCCGAATTGAATGATTCCAAGCGAAGCACTCAGGATCTACTCAGGAAATATGAAGAAGACAAGCATTTGTGGGATGCTGAAAAGAGTAATTTGGAAGGCACTGTTGCAGAGCTGAAAACAAAACACGAGTTGATAGCTAGTGAAATGGAATCAATGACCCAAAAGAATAGAGAGCTAACCGTTCACTCGGAGCTGATCAAGAACCAGGTGATTGCATTGGAATCTGAGCTGAATGAATCCAAAAAGATGAGTCTGGAATTGCTCCAAAAAATTGATGATGACAGACATTTGTGGGAATCTGAAAAGCAAACTTTGCAAGCCAATGCAGCAGAGCTGCAAGTAAAGATTGATTCAATTGCTACTGAAAGAGAATTGCTCGGCCAGAAAAATAAAGCGGTGAGCACTGAAGCAGAATTTTTGCATACCCTGTTGAATGAACATAAAGCTAAACTGGCTCTAATGGAAGAAGAGAGAGTGCAAAATTGGAGGGTTCTACAACAATGTAGAACAGAAAATACTGATTTGCAATCCGAATTGAATGATTCCAAGCGAAGCACTCAGGATCTACTCAGGAAATATGAAGAAGACAAGCATTTGTGGGATGCTGAAAAGAGTAATTTGGAAGGCACTGTTGCAGAGCTGAAAACAAAACACGAGTTGATAGCTAGTGAAATGGAATCAATGACCCAAAAGAATAGAGAGCTAACCGTTCACTCGGAGCTGATCAAGAACCAGGTGATTGCATTGGAATCTGAGCTGAATGAATCCAAAAAGATGACTCTGGAATTGCTCCAAAAAATTGATGATGACAAGCATTTGTGGGATGCTGAAAAGAGTAATTTGGAAGGCACTGTTGCAGAGCTGAAAACAAAACACGAGTTGACAGCTAGTGAAATGGAATCAATGACCCAAAAGAATAGAGAGCTAACCGTTCACTCGGAGCTGATCAAGAACCAGGTGATTGCATTGGAATCTGAGCTGAATAAATCCAAAAAGATGACTCTGGAATTACTCCAAAAAACTGAAGACGACCGGCATCTGTTGGATGAGAAAAAGAGTAATTTGGAAGGCATTCTTGCAGATATGCAAACAAAACGTGAAAATTTGAAGTTACAGTTGTCTAGAAATAAAGCACTTGAACAAGAATTACTCTCTACGATGTGCTCTTTCGAAGAAATGAAGAAATCTACTTCCAATCGGGATGTACAAATAGCTAAGCTTTTAGCTGTTGCACAAGAAAAAGATGACCAACTCTCTGTTGCAAAGAGACAGCTTCTGGCCATGGCAGAGGAGAAAAAGAACCAGTTAGAGAGTTTTCAGGATCGACTTTCATCTGTTACTGCCGGAAAAAAGATTCTTGAGGAAGAAAACAAATCTTTACAAACTGAATTGGATAGAAGAACACTAGATTCAGAGGAAGAAAAAGTAATACTTGAGGACAGAGTGAGGGAGCTGCAAACAACCTTCAATTCTCTGAACAAGGAGCTTGAATCCTACAGGGACATCGCAGGGGAGAAAGAGAGACAGTTTGTTGATTTCCAGAATCAGCATTCAGAACTTGTAGAGGAGAATAGGCACCTCGAGAAGAAAAATGCCTCTTTACTCACTGAATTGAACAGATTTAGAATGGTTTCTGACGAAAATATCCATCTTCAGAACAGAATAAAGGAATTGGAAACAGCGGTGGAATCTCTGAAGAAGGACATTGAATCCAAAGACAATCGTCAACCTCCGTCGAGAAGGCCACTTGCTCCAATTGCGAATGGCAATGGAAATGCTAAGCCAAAACGAGATGGTGTGCTCAATGAAAATCTCAAACCAAATGGTGTTCATCATGAAAAAGAAAATGGAAAATCAAAGGTTACACCTGAAAAGCCGCGAACAGTACAAAAGCGGGAACTTGGAGGGCCAACACCTGAAAAGGGGGAACATGGAGTGCAGACGCCTGAAAAGCGAACAGTACAAAAGCGAGAACTTGCAGGGCCAACACCAAAAGCAAAAACAGTGCCTCCTCAAATACCAAAACCATTTCGATTTCATATGTGAAGATCGGTTGGTTCTATGGCAGTTTCTCTGAAGATTGGTCGATTCTTAATCAAGAAGTCCCCACTCTCGAAGTCTAGTCAGATTAGTAGAAAATTGACAGCACCCATCCTCAACCTTAACACTATCAACCTTAAAACACTATAAGATTTGAACCAACGAAAACTGGACCTGCATGCTCTTTTTATGTTGCTTTTACTAGGTGTGAGTGATACTTTTGCACTTGGGTAGATCAGTGTGTTGTACAGTATTAGCAGCTTTTCTGTTGTTTCTTCTTGTTATATTCTTGTTATAGATGTTTTACCTATTTGTTGTTTTGATTATTATTTAAAAACTAAATATCATGTTATTATATTCTAAAATTGGATGGTTTTATCCAAGCTTACTATAGATTTGTGATCAATGATCAAGATTAGAATTATGATCAAGATTAGAATTGTTAATGTAATTGTAAAACATTATTCAATAACAAATTTATCTACTAAATTTTTAAAATCAATTGATAAATCATAAAAGATGTTAATGTTATTATCACCTTAAAAAATTCCTTATAATTAACACGGGGGTTCACTAGTGAGGCAATATCATATTACGTCCATTCATATTGGGGGTTTGAATACGCTTAAAAACCTAAAATATATATTGCCCTATATTAAGGGGTCAAGGGGGTTTTTAATTTGACATAGTGATAAATATTGGGGGTTATTTTATTTGAGTGTGTTGAGGAATATCCTCCAAATTGTGGGATGGATTCATACCTCCAAATAATGGGCTCAATTCATACCCACCTAAAACTTAAGGACCCTCCATTTTTATTTGATACTTCTTATGATCCTAAGTTTTGCATAAATATTATAGTAGTGTACCAACGATAATATCACTGGAAGTCTCTATGGAATATTGGCCTTGATAAATCCTCATTTAATAGCTTATTTAGGCTTTGTTTGAATTGATGTTATATTGTTTTTCATCTTTAAGTTAAGAGATGTATCTAATTGGGAGTTTCAGACTTGAACAACTGAATTGTATTTTTTGTAGGAATTCAAGTAAAAGATCTAACTCTTCATTTTTTAGGTTAGGGTTTAGGTGGGTATTGACATGTAATTAAACCCTGATCCACGACAACCAAGAAAAGTTAGATCAGTGTTTCTTGACTAATTGTTTATTTCAACCTTTTGTTTTCTTCTTTAATATTTTCACATTGTCAGTTAAAAATAGTTGTTAGATTGAGTTATATTTGGCACATTTATAATTGTAATTTCATTCTTATATGCAAGACACCCATCTTAATATTTTATTGGAACTGACATGAACTTAGGTTAAAATCTAAATCCTTATTTGCATACCCTGTGTTATTGTCACCATGAAATAATATCATATAAGTTTCATCATATGTGTATCTTTATAACTATTTCATGCTTGAAATCTAACAATGGAGATTTTTTCTCTCTCCTATTAAAAAAAAACTAGATATAACCCAAGAAAATGTAACTAAATGTTGTTAATTCCCTTGAATGCAAGAATAAATGTAGAGGAAGTGGAGGCAACTCATTAAATCTTGTGAATGACCCCAATCCAAGCTATACATGTGATCATATGGTGTTATTGAAAATCAAGAGGAATTTTTTTTATGTTCATTTGGGTTCAAACATCAATGATGTTTGTTTTGATAGGAAGGTAGGGGAGTCCATCCATGAAAAGGTTTCAATTTTCCATTTTTATGGATTTTAATCTATTAAGCTTACAAAAAACATGAGCTCTCTATTACTATATTTGTATTTACATGATATCAAATCGATATATTGGTAGGCTGTGGTGTGAAACATTTGCAATTATCAGGTTTTATAAGCATTGCACCAACTATTGGACTATTAGTCTTTTACATTCTTTGTTATGTTTATCTCTTGAATAGGTCGCCTTTAACACATTTTTCCTTCCCGGTAATAGTTAGTTGGGTCTTCCACAATCCAAAGCTACAAATTGATTAGTCGCCCCTACAATCCTAGTGGGATCATTATTAGCATTATACTGTTATTTTATTTAGCATCATGTTTGGTTATACGAAGATGTATTAGGGCTCTTGTTTGTTACAACTTGATAATATGATATAAATGGGGTGTTAAAAATGGGTTGATAAAAATGGATACCTACAATATATGGTTAAACTAGGGGTTTTCTTAATTGGAAAGGAATATTGGGAGCGGGCTCAACAATATAATTTTAGGATGCATTTTCCAATATTTAGTGAAATTAGGGATATTCTTTAATATCATGCGAACGATCGTGCTATGTAACGAGTTCATTGAGTGAACCTCATGTGAGAATTAATAATTGAGCAACAACAAATTTAATTAAAATGTTAACTTGATTACTTGAAGCTAAACATATAGATCAATCATAAGAATAAATCCTGATCATCTACTTGTATACATAGATTGATACTTATAATTGACTTTCATCTTTGTAGAAAAAAAATTCTAATTGTATTTTATTTCTTTGATTTTAAAGCATTTTAAATCTTCGTTATAGTTTTTATGTAGTGAATATGGCTTTTATCTGTTCTCGTAGCTAAATTCATTAAAGGTTCAAGATCATGTCATATAGTTAAGAGTTACATTTTAATGATTTATGAATAAAGGTTTAAAAGTATGGATTATAAAATAAAGTTTTAAGGATTTAATTTTATGGATTTTAGGCTTGGGTTGTGGGTTAAGTGTTTGGATTTAAATGTTAATGGTTGTTGGTTAAGGATTAGATTTAACAAATAAGGACGATGGTTGAGAGTTAAAGAGTCCCAAGGATTAAAATTTATGGATTTAGGATTAAGAGTTAGATGTTGAGGATTGAAGATTATCAATCTTGCTCCCCTCCCAACAATCAATAAATCTCAAAGCTTTTATTTTGATACGCATTTACTTTTTATGGAAAAATTTGAACATGTGGTAGATGGATTAGCATTACAACTTGAACATACCATATAACATGTTTTTTCATAGAAGACCTTGAACACACGACAATTAATTTCATCTAGTTGTCCATCTTTGTTTTTCATCATCACAACACTTGTTTATATTAAATAATGTGTAGGATATACCAAGTAACAATGTGTAGGATATTCCTCCAACAATTATTCTAATACATGGGCATACCAAGTAACATGTGTAGGATATTCCTTCTAGGGGAGAATAATACAAGCATGCCAACATGAGGATGGTCGTCCCATAAATAATAGAATGATGATTTCTAGGTTGTGGTCATAGCAAAAATATGTTTTTACAATCTAACAATGATTCTTTTATGAGCCACAGTTGTCATAGGAATATGGTTTTAGCAATTTAACAACAATTATTCTCCTAAGTTTTTTAGAACAACTGGATGGAGATTAGAAACAAAGGAGCATAATCAATGGATTTTCCATTAGTGGAACTATAACATTCAACAAAATTACTATCAAATTTGAAAAATAATTTTAAAAAAAATGAATTTATCTACTTATTAATTTAACTTATTATATTTGTCACTCTTATAAAATATTTGTATGGGTAAGGATTCGTTATTGGAACTTAGCATAGATGAAGTAGAGGGAAAGAAATGGTCTCTATTCAAAGCATTGGATGATGAGCATACATTTTCAATGAATGCACGTGGTAATGAATTAGAGTGGTTGTGCTTTAGTCTTTCCATTAATTATGAATACCTTCACAATTTGGAATGGTGGAGAAAAAATAACACAAAAAGTCATGTTGTGGAACTCATAGATATGAGAAATATGTGGATTGGAGGAAACAACAATTCAAATGGATTTCAATTTAAAGCATGTGACGCAATGAGATCACGTATGTTTCATCCTATGGAATTTTAAACTGAAATATAAAATAACTTCCATCTCACAACAATTCTCAGTTGGTTTTGAAAATTCTATATTCCATTGTCACATAACCTTGTATTAATATTTTGTATTGATAATAGACATTTCAAAGTAAATATAATAACATTACCATAAGTTTTTAGATTGACATATGAACATAACATTGAATAACATAAAATTTGTGAAGATTATAGTTAAAAGCAATAGCCATTCTATGTGCCCATTGTATTTAAATATGAGATTGAAAAGATTTAGTGATTTCATTACAATGGCCTCTGCTATGCGACAATTCATTATCTTCAATGAGAGTGAAAATCATCTTCAACTTTAACATGGACACAACCTTTCAAATAATATAATCATATATGATTGTTTCATAAGTTACAAAAATAAAATGATAGAAGAGTGAGTTACGATTTAAAAATCAACATTTTGAAAATAATATTTAACATTTATTCAATTTGTTACATTTTCTTTGAAAACAAAACATGATATATAAGAAAGAAGAAAGTGTGCAAACTATTCTTTTAACAAAATCATATTTCCATGATAAAACGGTGTTATAGAAAAATTTGAATTAAAAATGTAAAAGAGCCATGTATACAAAACATACTACAACAACTTTAATCTTCCCATTAATGACCAATTTGAGACCATAGTTTGATATATACAATAACAACTAAGCTATCAAAAAATAGTAATGGCTAATAGGATGTTCAGCTATAGGATTATATTTCCACACCTTATCGTTAAATTTCAAAATGATTATGTATCCATGGGTTTTTCCCTCTACAACACTTGGATTTTTTAAAGACACAAACTTACAAATAAGGTGCACAACAAATGGATGGGTTAACTCACCAATGGGATAAGACTAAAAAAACAAATATAACCGCAGTAAAATTTTATTTGTAATGACATGTGGTGCTTTTCTTAATGATTTCAAATTGCACCTAGTTTCCCAACACTCTATACAATCGATGTGTATACATTAATCGAGATAAATAAGGGAGAATCTAAAGATTGCACCATATCAATTAATACAAAGGAACAATATAGTGCCTCATCCATTTATGCAACTTTTGACATTACATGTTATTGCTCAAGCGTTCTACAACCACTCATGTTCATGCCCGAGCACTCTAATATGCGACATTTGTTGCAAGGAATGTTTCAGAGTGTGAATAGGACACACAACCAATGGATACGTAGGTTACTTGACTTGCCTCTAAAACCATGTATACTACTAGATCAAAATCAATCCTTCTTGCATACAAATTTCTCATTCATGGGCTTGAAATTATAAATTTCCAACAATCGAGCTTTGATTTGTACAAATCCAAAGTCAATTGCAAGTGGTTGCTCAACCAACAATTTAGAGTGTTTAGTTGGGTGGTTCACTCACACCTATTTCCACAACCATAGGTAATTACTATTGAAGTTCAATAATTCAAATGGAATTAAGCTAATAGAATTTGTTGACATTATTGAGAGTCTCAAAACTAGTGATGTTAAAATGACAAAGTGCAAAAAATAAAGATTATGGGCATAAGTTTTTGAAGAAAACCTTGCTCAACACATACACTAACATGGAATTACATTGGTGTAACTAATCACAACATATGATCATACCAAGATCCTCATATTGAACTAATTATAAATTATTTTCACATTGGATACTCAGTGTTAACAACCTAATTTTGTTTACCTACCTTGCCATGAGTTTCATCACCAATATACATCATCGTTGGCAGCATTAGCCCCATTTTCATCTCACCCATATTCATATGACCTTAGCAATATGACCACAAACTGAAAGAAAGGTCAAAAATTGACCATGCCAAATAGGTCATGGTTTCCTCTTAAAAATATGTGACTAGGTCATGCTTTTTCCTTCGAAAGGTGTGACTTTATTTGAAAGTAAAAAAAAATTATTCCTTATTGTTGCCCGTGCTCCCCAAAAAGTAGTGGCTGAAAGTGGGCTTTTCCTAGCTGTTATTGCCAAAAAAAAACTATTGATTTGATCTTCCAAGGCCTAAACTCCCCACTAAGTTATCAATGCAAAGGGGATCATTCACAATACAACCAAGTATATGAATTGTCCACCATATTTCCTATAAATACAACCCTCATGGTCACCATTACACAGAATCCATATACACAGTATTGTCATGTTGTCAAAATTCCACCAAAAAGCAAGAGAGAGAGCCATTATTCTATCCTTCTTTCAACATTGTGGAATTAACGATCTAATTACTTGGATGGAGACTTGGACACATAGGAATTAGAATAACCCCCCCTTGGATCAGTTGTGGAGGTCCCCTATTATCCATAATTGGTACCAAGGTGCTATTGTACTCTCTTATTATTTGTGTAATAAAATCAAACATTCTTTACATGTGTTGCACTTATTGTTTTTTACTATTTTTCCTATATATTATGCATGCATGTCTAAGGATTTAATTTGTTTAGTATAGTTTCTTCTCCATTACTTTGATATTTGACTTGAGGTTGCAAAACCTTCAAGTAGGTTTTTTTTTTGGCACGTGAGGAGAAATAACACACAACATTTAATATTTACTAAACATACATGACCACCTAGTTTCTTTATCTTGTAATTTATCTTAGAAAATAATAAGTGCATGCCCTTTAGGATAACATCATTTCCAACTATATGATCAAGATTTAAAATCATGGACTAATTATGCTAAAGGCTTTTTAAGGGCATGGCATCTCTCAATTTTTTCAATGTCTATGCATGCCCTATAGAAACCCTTCACATGTTCAACACTTGGCTTATCAAATTTAATGACAAATTTTTGGCATTATGTTTTTAATCTCCAAAGAGACCAACTCAATGACACCATCAATCCATTATCTAAACACATCAACCTCAAATTTATTTACTTATCCTCCAATGTCTTATCGGATTCTATTCCCATGGCATTCTCATGCATGAATATTATTATTTTTATTGTAAAGTGGGTGGGGCAACTAATGAAAAATAATTTAGCTAGAAATTTTGAAATTGAAACAATTTCAATAAGAAAAAATATGAGTTAAACAGTGGGATTTTTTAATCCAAGTAGGTTCAACATGAGTTATCCTACCAAAATTTCTAATCCAAAAATCTTGATAGTGGTTTAAACATAGGTTAATTATCTTGAGATTCTAAATTTATTAAATAAAACAATGTTTGGAAAAGTATTTGAAGAGTTAAGTCTAGTTTTATCCCAATTAGACAAAGGGGAAAATAAAATTACATATGAGTGTCTCATAATCGATCATTGAGAAAATGATCCTCCATTCTCTTTAAATAGAGATCATGGACCAACTAGGTGTTAAGCCTTGGGTAAATAGTTGTTAAGATCAAGGCGAAGATATACCACCAGATCACTCTATGTCTAGAACATATTGTGATCGTTAGATTCGATAAGTACAAATTGGTACTAAAGAAACACACTATATCTAAAGATGCATTATACCAAGTTGACATTAAGTAACTCCTAAGTTTCTACATATCCTAACATCCCCCTTAAGAACAACTTGGGATAGGATTGAAGGATTTACAAAAGTGACACAATAGGAGAAGGAAGGAGGAAATAGATCCTACCCCCCCTTAATGACAAATTCTTGAACTCCTAACATAGATCAAATTGTAGAGAACTTTTCTTCCATAAGAGACTTTGTGAAGATGTCTACAACTTGATCGTTTGTAAGGAAAAATATCACTTCAAGAATGCGATATTGAACAAGCTTTCTGATGAAGCACATATGAATCTCAATATGTTTATTGTGTTGATCTTGAACTAGACCTTTTGCAATCTTGATGGCACTCTAATTGTCACACCAAAGGGTGGTTGTATATGGTTTCTCAAATCCAAAGTTTGGAAGGATTTGTCGAAGGCACAAGGCTTCATGACTTGCATTAATTGTGCTCAATACTATGCTTTTGATGAAGAAAGAGAAAGAGCTTATTGTTTCTTATAGGCCCAAGTGACAGGTCCAGAATGAAGAGTGAAAAAATAACTTGTAGTATACTTCCAATCATTAGGGAAATTGACCCAATCTGAATTAGTTAAACCAACCAACAAAGGAATCACCCCTAAACTATATGAATCCCAAACTGAACTTTACCCCAGATATATCGAAGTCATTTTTGTTTCTTTCCAATGGATTTCATGGGGCATTTCCATATATCAAGAAACAAGACCAGCAATAAAGGAAATATTAGGGCGTGTATAAGTCAATTACAAGAGACTATCGATGAGTTGATGATACAAGGTGCCATCTACTTTAGGTGAAGTGAAAGTGGAAGTAAGTTTGACTCCAAGTTGGAAGGGAGAGGGGCGTGGTTTACAATCATACATGTGAAAGCGACAAAGAAGTTGACAAGCATACTTAGACTAAGAAAGAAAAAATCCTTCTTTGGTTTGTAGGACTTGGAAGCCAAGAAAATAATGCAAATGTCCTAAGCCCACCATTTCAAATTTCTTCTTAATGCTAGATTTCACATGGGTTGAAAGGTTATGGTCACTACTAGTAAGAATACAGTCATCAAAATAATTCTCGGTATAGACATTGGGGTTAGAATGCCATCTAGGAAAGCCATTGTCAAGGAGAAAGCTATCCATTTTAGCATACCAAACCTGAGGATATTGCTTAAGGACATAGAGATATTTCTTAAGGTGATAGACAAGGATAGATTCATTCTAAACATGTCCATGAGGTGTTCCATGTAAATTTATTCTTGCAAACACCCATGCAAAAAGGAGGACTTGACATCCATTTGATGGATGTCCCATTTATGTGAAGCAACAAGGGAAATAACAAAACAAATGGAGTTCATATTGGAAACAAGGGAAAAGGTTTCAATGTAGTCAATTCCTTCAACTTGGGAAAATCCTTTGGCAACTAACCTTTCCTTAATTCTTTCAACACTTCCATCTTATGCATATTGTTGTGGGAAATTATCCCACTTTAGGTGAAAGCCCTTGAGGTTGTCGACTAGGCCCATTATTTAGAAACAGAAAGCAAATGTGATAACCCCAAAGTAGATCCTGCAAGGCTTTATTAGTGCAAATGGAACAAAAAATAACTAAAAATGATAAAAGGGGACAAGAGGGTGCAAATCACAACAAAAGACCAATGTATGAACCACTTTAGATTGCCCAATGGTCAAGAAAATACATGTAGTCTCACCTAGGAGGTGAAGGATTCAAAGGGAAGCCAACAATATCCTTAGGGAGGCCTATTTTTTTCACACTAGACGCTAGACACAGCTAGAAGAAGCAATGGAGAGAAGTAGTTTCCCCTTGAAGGAAGGAGGAAAAGGAACTTAGAGAATGCCAAACTATGAAAGAGATGGGATATGAGGAAGCTCCAATACAATTTTTGCAGCATAACCTTGCTCTTGGTTTCTCTTCTAAGATGCATGCCCATGGATTCCTTTTATAGGCCAAGTGGTGGCCAAGAAACAACTAGATCCAAGTGTGAACCCATTAACTCCATGCTTTGGCTCTAAGGAACATAAAGGGGGGCCATTCAATGAACCCAAGTACATAGGGAGACGAGATTCGAATTTTTGGAGGTGTTGGGTATTTTATGAGCCTTCAATGCACCACGGGTGGTTGTGGTCCCACCATTTTGAGAGTTGCATGTATATCGAAGGAAAACCTACGCAAGGGTCATACATGCACATAACAGGTAATATGTGTAGTCCAGCACCTAAATAGAGATTAGGTTACGTGAACTTGTGTTTTGAATATTCTTTGGCATTTTTTGACTCATCTTGTTTCTTAGATCTGATGAGGATGTTTTCGGTGAGTTACATGCTATATGTTGATGACGCATTACTGTGTGAATTGCAAAAATGTCGCATGTGTGCAATTTTTATGCATTAGCATATGCCCCTTAATGGATGAGGTCCAGAGGGTACGCAAGTCCAATAATGCATCACCATTTATTCTGTTCTATCTGGTGTTCTTAGAAGCTATGAAGCATGTGTGAACGAATATGGTCCTTCCACGGGGGAATATTGTTGGTGAAGCCGTAACAAAGAATAATGTTTTATACAAATGAGACAGGCATACCCATGCTCATGAAAATATGACGAAGTGGCTACAAAAAGAGGAGATTGAGGGGCCAACTCAATATACTGCTGGCACATGGATGAAGGAAGGTTCAATCCATGCAAGAGTAACTAAACCTAGAAACATTGTTACAAGTGTTGAAGAAGTGGTACTGCTGATAACCATGATAATCCCACAAGGGCCGGGGACCAAAATATGAGTAATGGTGTTCCATGTGGCACCTTACTGAATTGTTGTGATCATGATTTGTAAATGTGAACACTACTACCTTCGAAATGTGTGACTCTCCCTAATGTGATAGATGTTTTGGCATTGAGCATAGGAGAGACTACTAAGTTAGGAAGCACTAAGGGATCTCCCTACTTAGTTCGAGGCGATCCCTTATACTGATTGAAAGGGAACCCAAGGTACAACTACAACTACTGCAACTCTCAGAAACTAGGGATTTGATGTCGACGAGAGCTGAAGCACATGATAAGACGAAGGTCTTATCCTCATAACCAATATCATTTTGTAACCAATTGTTGGATCGATAGACCTGACACAAGACTGGCTGGTAAGAGTGAGGGTCATGACTTCCTTTAATCGATGTCAACTCAAGGAGTAATGGATGGTAGCATTCTTCATATAAAGGTACAAAGAGTAACTAAGGGAGACAAATTGCTAATGAAGGTCCTTCTGGAGTACACGACACTAAGGGTGAAGGTGAGTGACAAAAATCATAATGTTGGGTATGGGGAGACTCAATGACATTAATCAAAGGAAACCAGGGGTTGCTGCCAAAAGAATAGTGATGTTCCAATTTTTCTTAGTGGATTGGGGAACAATTTTCACATAAAGAATAATTGGTGGGGTCCCCATAGTTTTGGGGGTGTTGGGGGGACCAATTTGATGATGGGTTGGATTCTTGTGGTTTTGGGTGAATCGAGGAATCAGTTGGATGATGGGAGAAGTTCCCTTGGTTTTGAGTGAGTTGGGGAATCTTTTCAAGAATGATGTGAGGTTTGTTTCTCAAATGCGAAGATGGGTGCCCCATGAGTCAAGGTTATGCAGAGTGTTCCCGCATGAATAATTGAATAGGATTTTGGTTACTACGGAGGGTGGGGCCCCCGAGGTGTCTTGAAAGGGGTGTTGGTATGTGGAAGGTTGCAGATGGTGGAGTGCTCATGGGGGTATGATTGGTCAACTATGTTTATTGATCATAACATTTGTTGAGGAATTTGATGGCATCGACTACTGAAGGTGGGGGAGTAAATGCACAGCTAGAAATGAACTATGGGTTGATTGTTTCAAGATTTACCAAACTCCTCGGGCTTGTGGGGAGTTGACATCATGGGTATCAAATAATGACTAGGATACAATGGTGCACAAATCCATCGGGGAAATATGCTATCCTCGGTAGTGATATTGATGGCATATCATTACTGGGAAGGGGGGGCCCTATGGTTATCAGCGGGAATATCTGGTTAGTGCAATGCAAATAGAAGGAAGGTGTCTCCTATATGCCAAGTTCGAGATGATACCTATGATGAAAGTTCGACGCCATTACTGAGGGGTGGAGTCATGCTCTTAAAATGGAAAAACAAGAGGTAGTCGAGTCGTGGTCATTTTCCTACACAAATGGATAAACTACCCAAGTGTAATAAAGAACATGACGAAGGTATTGACAATGTTGAATTGCTAACCAAAACATAGCATAACTGTTGTGTGGATTAGAAAAATAGGTTCCAAATTGAACTGCCCATTTCAAAGAGCGAGAAATGTCACTAAGTATATCTCACCATGTTGATTGCACTGGTGCAAACGGTTTGTCAAACAGAGTTACAGATTGGTTGTGGTAATCGTTTGAAGTTCGGGTCAAATTATAAAAACAGGGGTGGCACCCGCATTTCGAAATCATTTGTATCATTTAACTTTTGAGCTCCAGAGGGTGTTGTTGATACTTTTGAGAGATCTGGGTATCCATTCTTTGAGGGGATAGATTCAGGTAAGCCTAAAACTTAGCCTCATTAGTTTTATCGAGGTATATTTTAGGGTTGGGGGAACCCTTTTCACGTATAGTTGGTTTTTAGGGATAAAAACTAGCCGCATAGGAATTTGGGATTTTTGTGAGTGCATGCACCGGATAATACATTATCACGTGCTTCCACAACACATGATAATGGATATTTCCATGTGGAGAACGGGATATTCACACTTTGCCATGCGTTGATATAGTCTGATTGTCGACGGTATAGTTGCATGTATCATGTGGATGAAGTGTACATATACAACGCGAAAAGGGCTGCGCGGTATTTTGTGAGTCGAGCTAAGCATGACCGAATGGGTGGTGATGCCATGGAATTGCGCAGTTTTTTTGATGAAAAAGGCACGTAGGGGATGGTTTATAGGTCATTTTTAGGTGTCAAAATGCATCCTAATGTTTGACCTTTTGGTGGTTTCAGGTGATATTGGTTGCACGAGATGGTGTACATTGAGTGGCAGGAATGCTTCTATGATCAATTAGTGAGGGAGGTAGTGGGTGATCTCATGGCTATGCAGACATTGCGTGATGTAGGGTTGCTGAAGTTTTTCTGGTTCCCTTTTCTCCAACGGGAAGATTTTTTATCGGTTGAGATCATCCAGATGTGGGATCCAAATAGGTTGGTCTTTCAGGTTGGTGGGGAGGACCTGAGCATCATTGCTTAGAATATATATTTTTGGAATGGGTTTTCTAGCCATGGAGTACAGGAGTTGACCAAACACGCGATGAGGGGAGGCTATATAATCAAGGGTCTTGTGGAACAATACTATGTAGGTGATAAGCGCGCGATAAACTTAGTGCATATTCTGATGGGATCTCTTGTGAGTTTACCGGTGCGAGCAATAACGAAGATGATGTTGCGAATGTTGGGGGTATCCTCTCCCCATATGATTACCAGTGGGTAGTTGTTAGTGGTGAAGAAGATGATCGTGGGTCATGAGGTGGTTAGGGGCCTGATGCTACTCTGTTGTGAAGGAGCAGATGAGAGATGTTCTAGATGACAAAGGTCATAGGACCTTTCCTTTTGGGAGTGAGTGCTCATATTTCTATGAGAGGTTTCCATCATTGAGACCTCCAGTTGTGGTGCCAGTGAGGGGGCCATGGGAGCCCCAAATGGTTTATTGGGGCCAAGTGACGCCTTAGGCCGATGGTGGTGAGGTGGGACATGAATTCACGCAACACTATCTAGAGGTGTGGAGGTAGTGGAAAGGGTCAATGGAGTGGTATCCATGGAGGAGCATAGATTATACCGGGGATCTGGAGTTGCCCCAACCTATCCATGGATGGGATGCCATAAGTATACTATACTTTATAGTGTTTACATTTGTTTATGTACATTTTATGATTATGAACATACTTTGCATGTATATGTTGGGTACTGATTATGGGTTCTTATTTGTGATGAAAATATTGGGCTAGTGCCACCACCCTTCAGGGGCCACCGTCATTAGCATTGTGATGAGGGGGCAGGACCAGCAGGGGCTGTTAGAGAAATAGGTGGTGTGATTAGAGGTGTTAGTGCTACTACTGGTGTGGTTTCTCCCACCGGGGGACTAGCTAGGGGATATTATGCTACGAATTTATTTTTCAATATAGAAAGGCGGTTGGGCATGCTGACTGTGGGGATCGACGATCGATGATCTAAAAATGATGGATTTGATTTTTAACCATGAAAATTATGTGCAAATTCTTCAAATGTTAACTTTCAAAAAAAGGATTTAATTTGCAACTTTTAAAGAGAGCATATGTAAAAGAATGCAAATAAAAGAGATGTAAACCACAATTATGAAAGACAACAACTATTAACGGAGTTTGTCCATGAAGGAATACGTCTCCGGGTCCACCTCCAGTGAAATCATTTTGTCACGAACCCAAATTTCCACATTTGGATTTTAGTAAAATTTTCGAAATAAATTTTCGCAAGGGTTACTTAATTCTATAAATTTCATTCATATGAGGTAAGAAAATCAATTATGCAAACTAGGTGTGATAAGAAACATCATCCGTCGTACTTTCATTGATACCATACAATTAGTAAAAGGATTTGATCAACATGTGAACTAATTAAAAATTCATTGTTCTTTCTTTATTTATTTTTGCAAGGATTCCCATCACTTCTGTCAATATTTCTATAAGACATTCTTATCTCTCATTTTTAATTATATAACAAGCAAGGAATCTTTAACCGGTGATTTTTAATATGTATCCAACTTTAATCATCTAGCTTTGATAACATTTTCTAAACACATCTCTTTGGAACCATTTAATATAGAGGTCGCCCACTAAACTAGAAAATCCCCTAAAAATCGAAAAGGAGGCTCAACTCAGCTCTGTCTCCAAAGGAAAATGTTTTTTTTTTGGTTCTCCATCTAATAAAAAATTCACTCAACCAAGGAAGTTTATCTTTGAAGATCATGATCTATCAATTATTTATAATTGATCCATTAAGAAACTAAAACTTTTGTTTAAGTGTAATGTATATAATTATAGCAGTTTATGATCTCCATTGAGGTAACAAAGGTTTAGTGACTCCTCACCTTACCATACATGACCTATTATATAATTTTCCACTATAACGAACCTAGCTTCTAATACCGGTCGGAAACCGATTAAGACCAATTATTTATCATTAAAATTTATAATGATATCTTATATCAAAACTTAAAGTTAAGTATGCTAGGAATGCAATTAACTATTCTTTTAACCAAAGCCCTTATATTCTTATGGCAAAGTATATTCATTTCATCCATGGATATTTACTCCATCTATGTCAAATCATATATGTATATTTTTGATTTGATATTACTTCCACTAAGTAATAGAGATGGCTTATATAAATATATTTTATCTTCTTAAAAATAATTAATTTGTGACAATTACTAGATAGTAGGTGTTTAACAATGTAAACCCTAGGCGTCTTATGCCTGAATCATTTCTACCATATTTTAAAAAATAACTTTTGAATGTAGTTGACCTAGCGATAACCATTAGGTTTTAGGATTCTTTTATTTATTTTCAGTGACTAATGGTGTCTTCAGTATCCTTCCTTGATAACTTATTTTTTAGTGAGAAAATTCACTTGAGTGTCCCTAACACCATTATGACATTTGTCAATAAACTATATCATACTAGCATTTGATTCTTTCCCTTTAGTGGATTTAGTTGTCGTCACCTCGTTCCCCTTGGTGGGCTTTATTTTCCTGCCGTGTGGTTGCATTCGCAACTTTTGGTGACCTAAATCTGTCACCCATGTTTATGCTCTTTAGGAGAATAAACACCATTAAATACAACGTTTTACTGGTGGGGCCTTAGCCTTGAGCTCCTCACCAGAAACGATTACAATAATTATTTTGATTTATACAAGTTATAGGTCAAAAATTAGGGGTGTTACATACTCCTCCCCTTAAGATTAACACCGTCCTAGTGTTCGCACTTCTCATAATTTTTTCTACTCTTCACGAGTCATCATACTTGTCGTCTCTCCTTTGGTAATTGGATCATCTTAGAACTCACATGATCTTCATGCGTCTTTGTGATTGGTACTTATTTCACCACTTGTACATCCGTACAGATCATACCAGATCTTTAAACATTTTTCAGTATACATAAGTATACAAATTTCCAAACTGTAAATGTTAATCATTTATCATTCATCCTCATCCGTGAGAGTGTATTTGCTTACTCTAGCATTAATAACATTCACACATAAAGACATCTATCAGTCCATAATATAATCACTCAATATTGGTTATGTCATAACACAATATTTCAACAACACCTTGTTTATCATCAAACTCTCTCATGAGTTTGGAATTTCAGAAATCCTTTACTGAACACACAACTCATCCTCGAGTTAAAACTTGCAGTTAGAAAAATTTTCTGTAAACTTAGCAGTGATATTTTCTGTAACAATAGTATGATAATTACTTATTGTGCTCAATAGTAATACTTCTGCCTTTGGCAATATTGAACTCAACAATGTGCTTGAACTAGTTCAATTTTCATACTACCTCTACAATTCACTTCATCGCCATTCCCCTCATCGAATCTCTTGTGCATTCCTCCATTGTCTTTTTTTAGGAATTGCCACAAGGGAAAAAAAATTATAGTGAGCCACCTGCTCAATTCGATGGATATAAAGATTGACTAGGTCTTATGGGTCAGCATAACATTCAACGAGCCACCTTCTCTATTCCACTTTCGTGGGGAACATGACCACCTATAGTTTTTAGGGAAGTTTCCTCCTGCAATGGCTAGGAAATGAATGTAGGAATCTCCTTTCTGCTATCTTTTGAGTACGTAATTTAAACCTTTTTGTTTGAGTCTAGGAAATTTATATGATAACAATCATTCTATATGCCACATGCATCATGATAACAACAATATATTTGCTTATTTGCTTATCACATTCTATGCATCTTGATGATTACACATCATTAATCATAATATTTATCACCAATTCGTGATTCATACCATCATGTAATCCAAAGAAGATGTAAAGTAAATCATTACTTACTCTTGAGCGTTATAGATCAACTTTTCTATATAAGTTTTATAATCAATGTTCTTGTCAGATCTTGACATCAGTCGTTGTTAAGATCACTTCCTGAATGTTAGTATAAAAGAAAAAATCTATTTGCTTCAAATACTCAACAATCGAACACATTAGTCCCATAACATCATAGACATGTTCTTTCAATAACTTGCGTATTCTTTTCAATTCACCTTGATGTATGAATATAAATTCTTCGATATTCATATTGTGAATCCAATCTGCTCACAAACAATCATATTAATATCATAATTTAGTTATATATAGATTCAGTTTGAGACTCATCATTTAAAGATAATCTTTTCAAAATATCCTATGATCAATCGACCATGACAAGATTTTTAAGGTTCTTTTAGTAAAACTCATACTTTTAACAAAATCTCTTTTCTTAATACACAACAATATTTGTTTTAAAGATATAACAACACCCTATCTAAGAATCATAATGCATTCATAAATTAAATTGTTAGGAATACTGCTTGAAATTCCATACAGTACTACACTTTAAAACTTATTCTTATTATTCTAATAACGATAAGAAGCTCTAAATGAATGTACAAAATAGAATCTTAAATTTTAACAAAATGACGATCTTTCATATACAAAAATAATGTTCAAACACACCAGTCAATATTGCCACATAATTTCGTTCACATCTTTAACTCGTAAACTAGTATGTCAATTTCCTCCTGACTATCAATACTTAATGATAATTAATTATTTAGGCTATGGGCTCCATACTATTGGATCCATGGAAAAGAATGAAAGAAATTCAACCATATTTTTGTAATGAGTTTACAACCAAAATCTATGTAAAACAATGTACATTCTACCTTGATATTTGAAAACCAACTTTTTATTTTGATAAAAGTAACTATAACTTCATCTATGAGGCTATATTTTCTGGTATAGCAATCCATGAGCTGTCGTAATTATTATGCAATATCATCTAGAGTGTAGTTATTTATAATTTAAGGTGTTCAGGTGACTTCACCTTATCAAACAAGGTTACTTCTTTTGAGTATATTTCAAATAAAAACTATACTTTTACCTAGTGATGCTCATAGGTATTGCACTTGATAATTTTGATAGAAAAATAGAATATATCAACAACTAAATGCGGAATTTAAACGATACTTCTACGCAAATTTGAATTTACTTATTTCGTCGGCATGTTCACAACACTTTTCAGAATCCTTGGCTTTGTCAAGGTAATAATATGTTTCACCAAAATCTTTCATATCTTTATCTATTTCTTAGGCTTTCTTTTAACAAGTTTTTCCATCATGCATTAATTTCATAAAATAACATTATCTATATCGACTCATCCTAAATTACACCCTAGTGTATCTTTCAAGACCTTCCATGTAGCTTACCCAAACTAACCGACATTTGTACATACATCAATGATAACATTGACTAGGGTATATGCGTTCACTATCATAGATTCTATTTGAAATACATTACTCACATACTTGTAGCAATGAACAACATCAACTAAGTATGAATACTTTCTATCTTATGTAAATCCCATAACCCTTTGCGTATATACTGAAATCAAAATACTAATTTCTTAACAACACCATGTGATAATGTAAGTGTCTATATTTTATATCTAGCCAGGAATAACTCACCGTAAAATGAGAACATGCCTCACTCACAATTTGTAAGGCAAACCATGATGAGAAAGACTTATCTTTACTATTTTGGAGATCTTGAAATTTAACTCCATAACATATTTCCCTCGTCCCGTCCAGTTCATGCGCCAAAAGAAAACAAGAACAAATTGATTAGCCTTCATAATTCTTTATTTCTGGTTGAGCCCAATATGCTTGAGTATTGTAACCTAAAGCTCTGATAGCATTTGTCACAAACCCAAATTTCCACATTTGGATTTTAGTGAAATTTTTGAAATAAATTTTCGCAAGGGTTACTTAATTCTATAAATTTCATTCACATGAGGTAAGAAAAACAATTATGCAAACTAGGCATGATAAGAAACATTGTCCGTCGTACTTTCATTGATACCAGATAGTTAGTAAAAGGATTTGATCAACATGCGAACTAATTAAAAATTCATGGTTCTTTCTTTATTTATTTTTGCAAGGATTCCCATCACTTCTGAAAATATTTCTATAAGACATTCTTATCTCTCATTTTTAATTATATAACAAGGAAGGAATATTTAACCGGTGATTTTTAACATGTATCCAACTTTAATAATCTAGCTTTGATAACATTTTCTAAACACTTCTCTTTGGAACAATTAAAAAGAAAATAACACTAAATGAACTCATAAGAGACACATTTTATAGTGAGCATAAAATAACATTGAACTCTCATTCATCAACACGTATATTTTGCACACTGATATAAACAATAAGCCAACATAATTGTAACACATAATTAAGGCAACCAAACTGATCAATACTGAAACACCATATCAAGAGAATACACAAAAGCGACACACATAGGGAGACCATTTTTAACGTGGTCCACCCACTCCTTGGGCTACATCCACAAAAGGTTGTTCAAAAGCATGGTACATTCAGCAACTCATTCGTTGCTCTCTAAAACTTCTCAAACGTCTCATGTAGAGAGTATTTTCAAGACAAAACAAGAAAATAAATAAGATACTATCTTCGTCTAAAGATACTAAAGACCTCTCACAAATTTGAAGTTTAAAAATTACTTGTCTAAAAATCAATATATCCCTTTGAAGGTAAAGGTCACCTTATCAAATAAAAGAATTATTAACAAACCCAAACAAGGTCTTACTTCAATTAATATCTATTAGAACTTCTTAACCTCTTCAAATCCCAACAATATTATAACCCAGTTAACCTTAAATGGGCATGTGCTAATATTATACCCTTGATTCTTTTCACAAAGTTATATTAAAATCTTTTATTAGCTAAACATTGCAACCCTTCCAAGCAATGGACAATTATACACAGAGGGCACCGTTAATCTGTAAAATAAATAGACAGAGCATGAACCATACAAATAGAGGGCATCGAAAACATCCTTATTTAATTAGCATATTTAATTAGCAGAGGCATAAATTATTAATGACTAACCATATTTGTGAAAACACATCCCTCCACGCAAGCAACAATATAATGTATAATTAAAATTCTGTGCAGAAAAGCCATGCTTCTACAATGCCTTCTCCTACCTTTTTATAAATAAAAAATCAACATCTATGGTTATGGGATTAGGAGCCGTCCTTCCCTATTTCCAATACACATCAGATCCTATTTATCCAATAGAGGCATCCAGTGACAACGACTAACCAAAATATCGAACACCTATCCTTCATGCAAACAACATAAGGTCTAAATAAATAAAAACTGTGCAGACAAGCCATGCCTCTGTAAAAAGATTTCGAAATACCCAAATAATTAAACATAACTACGGCATCAACATTCTATTGGAAAAACATGCAACCCTAATCACCCAGAGTTGTGCCGTAACCTTCCCATATCACAAATTACAGAGAGCGCATCTGTGTTTTACCGGGATTACTCTATCACGGTGAAAAAACAAGTAGTGCAGCGTCCTCCTATGTGAAAGATACATTCATTGATCATTTCACACAACTAGGTAAAACATATGTGTGCAGCCAGCAGCTAAGATCTTCGGCGATGTAGCTGAGATTGAACAACCAAAAGCAAAATAACGTAAATGCATAACTAACAAAACAAGAGATCTTATGATAATAAGCTAAGACTGAAATGATCAATCAGTATATTTATATAGTATGTATATATGGGAGTATTGCAGAGGATTTTGCAGCAGGATCGAACTCGTCCCAACGAGCTGTCCCTTCCCTCTCAACCAAAATCCCAGGTTAAAGACGAGGATTGACCTTCTAAGAAATCTGGGCGTGACAGTAGAATTTGACACTCTACCTCTTACGCAGGAACGCGTTGGCAAATGGAGTAAATGAAAAAAGGTCTGAAATATATTAACTCTAAGTCTCTTCCAGAGGAATGCGATGGCAGCATGGTTTATAAAACATACAACATGGAGTGATCTTTATCTCAATCGCAGTCGTTCTATGAACATGTTACGAGCAGCTTCAAGTTGAAAACCTAGTTTTAAGATCCATCTTCAGTTATTTTTACTGAAACGCGATAGCAGCATACAACAAACTATTAACACTCTGGTTAGTGAGCAAATGTCGGAATTATAATGAGTGTGTTATAGAATGAATGCATCCATTATTCATAGTAATCAAGGATAAAGAGTAGGGGTACCAGTTTACAGTATTCATAGATTTTTGAGGTGATCCTTCCGTGAGATAACGTCCCCCTCGCTGTCTAAGAATTGCGACTTGCAGTACAGTATACTGAGATCACCGAGGCGACCCCATCTCTGTGTGTTTCGCCCTTCGCTGTCAAGGTTTTTAAATAATGTGGTTTCTGTCCCCTCTAGTAGCGAGACAGGCGATAGAGGAGTAACTCTATTGTGTTGCCTCGGATTCCCACTTCTTGGCTGAAGAAGTCCAGAATCCCGCTCCAAAAGGCAGCTCGCTGCTAGTGCTCTCATTCTGGGACAGATGACCGAAAACAATGAGGTTAGCTCCATGTTCTTCTCACCAAGACAAATGGAAGGACATCGACTTATTATTCGGTTTAAGGGGACAAAAATGCACTGATCACTCCCCTAGATCCTCCGCCACTCCCTTTAGTTGAGAGGTTCCTCTTCAAATTAATCACGCATAACAAAAGCTATCAACACAACCTCTAGTTACCACGTGGGCATGACAATGATAGGGTTTCCCAACCGCTTCATGCCATAATGGAAGCTTGGTGTTTAATATAGAGGCCGCCCACTAAACTAGAAAATCCCCTAAAAATCGAAAAGGAGGCTCGGCTCAGCTCTGTCTCCAAAGGAAAATGTTTTGTTTTTTTGTTCTCAATCTAATAAAAAAGTCACTCAACAAAGGAAGTTGCTCTTTGAAGATCATGATCTATCAATTATTTATAATTGATCCATTAAGAAACTAAAACTTCCGTTTAAGTGTAATATATATAATTATAGCAGTTTATGATCTCCATTGAGGTAAAAAGGTTTAGTGACTCCTCACCTTACCACAAGGGACCTATTATATAATTTTCCACTATAACGAACCTAGCTTCTAATACCGGTTGGAAACCGATTAAGACCAATTATTTATCATTAAAATTTATAATGATATCTTATATCAAAACTTAAAGTTAAGTATTCTAGAAATACAATTAACTATTCTTTTACCCAAAGTCCTTATATTCTTATGGAAAATTATATTCATTTCATCCATGGATATTTACTCCATCTATGTCAAATCATATATATATATATATATATATATTTGATTTGATATTACTCCACTAAGTAATATAGATGGCTTATATAAATATATTTTATCTTCTTAAAAATAATTAATTTGTGACAATTAGTAGATAGTAGGTGTTTAACAATGTAAACCCTATGAGTCTTATGCTTGAATTATTTCTACCATATTTTACAAAATAACTTTTGAATGTAGTTGACCAAGCGAATAACCATTAGGTTTTAGGATTCTTTTATTTATTTTCAGTGACTAATGGTGTCTTCAGTATCCTTCCCTGACAACTTATCTTTTAGTGAGAAAAATCACTTGAGTGTTCCTAACACCATTATGACATTTGTAATCAAACTATATCATTCTAGTCATTTGATTCTTTCCCTTCAGTGGATTTAGTTGTCGTCACCTCATTCCCCTTGGTGGACTTTAGTTTTGCCCGACGTGTGGTTGCATTCGCAACTTTTAGTGACCTAAATCTGTCACCTATGTTTACGCTCTTTAAGAGAATAAACACCATTAAATACAACGTTTTACTGATGGGGCCTTGGCCTTGAGCTCCTCACCAGAAACGATTACAATAATTATTTTCGTTTATACAAGTTATTAGGTCAAAAATGAGGGGTGTTACATGTTTTTATTAATTCTGCAAATGCTGCAAATACATCAATTCTGGGAACACTTCTGAGTTATGTCTTCCAGCTACAAAATAAGACTATACCAACGCGTTCATCTCGAAAAATCAAGAAATTTGATTATAAACACCTTATACTTTTCATGAGACCTCCTCTAGCACACAGTTCAAGACACAACTTCCCTGTGATGTACGGAACGGTATGAAATCCCACCTTGGGATCTATTCTTGCATTGGAAATAATGCCCCTATCACATCAAAAATTGTGCCTGCTTCGTACCTTGGCAAATATCTAGTTCATGGTTTATATAACATGAAACAAGTGGTTTTGGGGCCACGGGTAGCGTGCCCACGTTAGTACTAAATCCCGCTCAAATTTAAAATAAATCCTTTTGCATTAGTGCCAATCCTAAAGGCATTGGTATAGTGGTAAAGGTGGCAAATTATGGACCGGAGGTCCAAGGTTCAAACCCCACGACTCGGGTAGTAATGTCCCTAGTTTTGACCTTGACATAAACTATGTAAATGATGGAATATCTGTGACAATTATAAGGAACATGGTGTGGAGCTCAAGGCAAAGGCACCACATGTTTCTTGCAATTTATATGGCTAGAAATCTATGCGTGGTTGTGTGCAGCAAAAATGGAAACTTAATGTATATGTGCATGCTAATAATATTGATAAAATCCATAGTTGATTATGAAATAGCAACAAGAGAAAGGGGCATGATTATCCTAAAGTTAGGAAAGAATGTACTAAATCCATGAGGTCAATGGATGAGATCCAAGTGTCCTATAGAGGATGGATGAGACTTTAGTTGTTAGTTTGAATCAGGCACCCAATCATTTAATGCTTCCGAGAAGAAGTTAGTTGAGGCAATTATTTCCTGGGGGAGAGTAAGGCGTGGGTCAGAGTTACCTTTTGTCAGTAGTAGTGTTAGTAGATTGTCGAGGAGTATGATTCAGAAGCCTATCAAGGAGTCTTTCAGTGAGCTTGTTAGTATCCTATCAAGTATTCTGTCATCCAATTAATCAATTACATGGTCAATAACCTTGTCCTTGGTAAGGGTGTATCTATCGACTTCCTGTGGCGAGAGTGGTATGGGGGGGAATATATTTCACTCGTTCGTTCATCAGAGAGTCTACCATTCTTTTCTCACTAGAGAAAAAGGGAGTTAAACATTACCTAAGAGAAGGAAGAACCCAAGAAGTGATAAAGTGGTCACCCTGAGTGTGGAGCTGGTGATTTCGTTGAATCCATTGGTTGTTCCCAGCCAATATTGGTAGGCCTTGGGAAGATAATACATGTAGGTATATGATCCGAGGTTTGGTTGATCTTTCTATGCACGCACTGGTAAAGCACCTGGAGGAAGGTGATGCATGAGAGACCGTGGAGCGATGAAGGGGTACCTTCTTGGTGTTGTGTAGGGGGAGTATTATGGACACTGAGCTAGCCGAGTCTGCGTGAGGCATCTATGTTTATGAAGGTAAACTGGATTTGACTGCTTGGTCTATTTGATTTGTTATGATCCATGGGAGTGGGTTAGTGTTGAGCACCAAGTGGATGGAGGTCCAATAGCGGTTCTGCAATCTGTTTATGGAATAGCGGAGTTGGGATGGTATTTCTACACACACACTGGAATAACACCTATGTGGTGTTGTGTGGGGCAAGTATAGTGGACCCCCAACGAACTGAGTCTGAACAAGATCGATTGCTATTATTGAGTGCCAAAATGGTGTAGAGTGTGGATCTAGCTAGGATGATAGTGAAGGTTGTGATCTCCTAGTGGAATAGGTAGGGTTTGGGTGGTCTTTCTACGCACACACTAGAATAACACTTGTGTGGGTTTATGTGGGGCATGTATTGTGGACCCCAAGCTAATAGATTCTGCACGAGAAGCTTTCAACTCTATAATGATTCGCTAGTTAGCATTTCCATCTACTACCTGTATAATCCTATTAACCTAGTAGAGTCCACCTCGGCTTGTCAGTTGACTCCTTGTGACTGCAACAGTCTGTTAACCTAGTAGAGACCGTCCTGGATGAGATTGTTTTCCTAATCAACTATGGAAGAGAGCCATGGATAGTTTCTCCTTTACTTAAGTTAATCATGCTTGGAGTGGGGGTGGCCTCCTAAGAAGATATAGTATATATTAGATTATAGAGTGCCTATGGTTGGGTGGAACGTTGCTCTTACATAGTGAGTTTCTCGGACAAGCTTCATTAAGATAAGTGTTATTGAATGTTTCTTGTTGTTATTTACATCATTATATGACTATAAATTCTGGATGCATAATAAGATGTAAGTTGTATGTAATGACATGTAGATGGAAGTATTTATATGAGACTCTACCATGTATGTTGCACTAACTTTGTAGGTAGTTGTTGGTTCCAACATGACTAAAATCAAGTGAAGGGTCCATAACATGCTCCGCAGTGGGTGGAGTACCCATGTCGCAGTCTAATGCACAATATACAACTCAGTTTAGACAACAGTGTCTTGGTATTATATAACAAAGTGGCACTAAATGAAAGAATTAGATCCCTAGTGGTTGTGCTTGGCCACTGAGGCTGCTGGAAATGTGACATAGGTTTTTGTTGGCATATATATATATGAAATATAACAATATAGCATATGGTTTGGATCTATCCCATGGATCTCGATGTTAGTTTAAATGTATAGCCTGCCCTTTTCCAAAACTACCCAAGATTCAACTTTAAATAGAAGCGGTGATCTATATGTTTAAGAATCATTGGCGGGTATGATGGTAGGGAACATAGTGGTAAGACGTTAGAGCAATGGAAAGATTTCAGGGGTTCGATCTAACCTGAGAGACATATTTTTTGGTAAAAAGAATCATTGAGTAGCCAACCGGACTTCCACATGGAAGCTTCTGGTTGGTCCATGTCATTACCAACTATATAATATGCCTACCAAGTGTCACAATACAATAAGTCCACGTCATCCTGCAGTGTCAACTAACCCACCACATCAACCTGCAATATTCCAAATGGCACCTCAGGGTGCTTCCACATCAGTGTAAGGCCCTATATGTACATGCCACGTGGAACTCTGTGGGTGTACCACGTGGCAACCCCTTTTTCCAACTTGCTTGTTTATAAAAAAAATCAGAATGTGATATCTTTCGACACATTCGAAGTCCATTTTGGATGAAATGAGTGTCGTCGTAAATCTCTCGGCTAGCTCTTCACAATGTAGGGATTCTGTTTAACATTTGAATACTTTTATTTTTGGTCATTTGGGAGATCCTCTTGCATCAAACCTCCCCATTGGAAGATTTTGGACCATCAAAAGCCTAGAATTATTCGGCAAACAGGTGAGGGTACAGAGCCCTCACATTTCTAGTCTCTATACATCGTGCTTTGCTTGGATGCATTCCTTTAAGACCCACACGAATATATTCCACATATCCTCTTTGTGAAGTCCTTATTATTCTATCAAGAATGGTATCTTCCTCCAACTCGTCATGATACTCAGGTGCAAAATCATCAACAGAAGGAACATGAATATTCTCCTCTTAATCCATGATCATTGGAGGCTCAAACAATTTCAACTTCTCCACATCCACAAGGAAATACATCTACACATATAGAGGCAAATCTAATCGAAAATCATCGTTACCAACTTTGTCCAAAATTGTGAAGGGTCCATACATGAGTGGTTTCAGATTTTTACCTTCACCTTTAAGTTGGTATTTGCTGATATGAAGCAAAAATTGAACACCAATTTGGAAATGATGATCCACTTGATGCTTGCCATGCCTTGTCTTATACTTAGCTTGGCTCTTCTCCAACTGTTCTTGTACTACATGGTTTACTAATTGGATATGTTGGATGAACTTCAAGGCCTTGTCTGCATCAAATTGTCCATCTTCCATAGAATATTTCCCATAAACAAAGTCTAAAGGAGACTTTGGAAAGTATCCAAAACAAGTTTCAAATGGAGACCTCTGTGTAGAAGAGTGGATGGCACAGCTATAGGCATGTTGTACATAATGCAACTGCTCATCCCAAAGATTAGGATGCTTAGCACAATATCCTCATAGTAGAAGTACCACTATGTGGTTGATTACTTCAATATGGTAATTGGTTTGTGGATTAAAAGTAGTGCTCTTCTTCAACATAGTGTCCATAAGTTCCCATAAAGTTGACCAAAACTTCCTAAGGAAGCAGGAGTCCCGATCAGATACAATAGAAGTGGGTAACCCAAAATGAACCCAAACATTATGGAAGAACAAGTGAGCAGTCAAATCTGTTTGCACCTACTTTTTACAAGTCATTAATATGCACATTTTACTGAATCTATCCACAACCACATACAAGTAATCATGACCTTTCCTAGACATAGGTAAACCTCCCACAAAATCCATAGACACACTTTCACATGGATGAGAAGGTACAGGGAGTGGAGTGTACAAGCCCAATTTTTTGCTACTTGGCTTACTTGTAGCACACATAACACTTCCCTTTACATATTTGGATATAGTTCATTCATCTTAGGCCAATAACAATACCTCTGAATATGAGCTACTATCTTTCCTACACCAAAGTGACCAGATATAAGAGAAGTATGAACTTCTCTAATTACATGAACTATTTCACTCTATGGAATACAAACTTTGCCAAGATGATACAATAAATTATCATGAACATGATATTCCAATTCTTCAGTTGGTGTGCCATGTATTAAAGATTCATACACATCTTTGAAGTCTTCATCCTGAGCATATTGTTCATTGTAACTTTCATGACCCAATAGACTATTTTGCAAGATAACAGATGCATTGATTGGAGGTCTTGATAACATGTATGCAACTTTATTCTGAATTCCCTTCCTATATTTGATGACTAAGTGAATTTGTTGTAAAAATCCTATCCATCTGAAGTGCCTTGATTGTTGTAGTTTAGTTTGTGATTGAATATATTGTAATGGTTGATGATCAATATGTATTATTTTTTCTTTACTCATTATATAATGTTTCCACTTCTTCACACTTTTTACTAGTGCATACAACTCTTTATCATATGTGGGATAGTTAATTATTGCTATAGAGAATATTTTAGAATGATAGCAGATTGGTTTCTTATGTTGCATTAAGACTTCCCCCATGGCATAACCACTAACATCGATTTCAATCTCGAATGGATTCTATAGATCCGGTGATGCAAGTACTGGAGCTATGTTTATCATTTATTTCAAAGTGTCGAAGGATTTCTGCTCTTTTCCTCCCCATTGAAATACATGTTTCACACTTGTCAAAGCATGTAAAGGAGTAGCAATAAATGAGAAGTTAGCAATCAAATTCCACCAGTATTGGGATGCTCCTAGGAAGATTCTAACTTTTGTTACATTATTAGGCTTGGGCCAATTCTGAATGAATTCAACTTTAGAGGGATCAATACTTGGTTCACCACCCCCTACAATGTAGCCTAATTAAACCAAAGATGTCTTTCCAAACTCACATTTGGACATATTCAAATACAATTTATCATTTTCTAAGACATCTAGGACTTACTTAACATGCTTAACGTGATCTCCCAAAGTTCCACTAAAGATAAGAATGTCATCTAAGTAGAATATTACAAAGTCATCAATGAATGACCTAAATACATCATTCATAACCCACACGAAGGTTGCAGGATCATTACAAATCCCAAAAGGCATAATCATCCATTCATACAATCCTTGTTTAGTTTTGAAGGAAATTTTCCAAATATCATCTTCATGGATTCTAATATGATTATAACCGCTTCTTAAGTCTAACTTAGTGAAATAAACTGCATTCTTTAACTGATCCAAAAGATCATCAATATGAGGAAGAGGATATATGTTCTTTACCATGACTCTGTTCAAAGTTTTGTAGTCCACACGTATGCACCATGTACCATATTTATTTGTCACCAAAACAATTGGTGACCACATGGGGAGGAACTTGGTCGAATGTCCCTTTCTCGAGAAACTCTTGAACCTGCTTCTTGATCTCTCATTTTCGATCACTAACGAATGATACATACCAATATTCAGAAGAGGAGCATCTTCTTGAAAAGGTATCTCATCTTGAATTTCCCTTTTAGGAGTTAATCCTTTAGGTTCCTAGAATACTGCATCATATTTACCAACAACCTTAACCAATTCATCTTTAAGTTTAGGATCACAACCTTTAAAAGCCTCACTCTTATCATCATCTTTATCTTTAACAATCACAAGAACAAAACTTTTACTAGAATTTACCAATCTCTTCATTTCTCTTGTAGAAACCAAAGATAGATTAGTTTTCATACGGTGAACTCGAATAATGTATTGAATACCATCCTTGGTAAGCTGGTACTTGTTGGCTTCTCTGTAAAATATTTCTTTCCTATCATAAAGATAAGGGCTACCTAATACAATACCACAGATATCTAATGGGATCACATCCAAATCAAATTCATCCATAAATCTAGAAGTGATAGCAAACCCGAGTCTACATTGCTTAGTAACTTGTAATTGTTCATTTTCACAAACCCATCTAAGTGGATATGGTTTGAGGTATGACTTAGTTTCCAAAACAAGTTTTTTAACTATCTCTTCTAAAATCAGGTTAACTTTTGATCCACTATCGAATAAAGTATCAATTTGAGTATTTTTAGTAATCACACTTGTGTGAAATAACTCATTCCTTTTCTTCTCATCATGAACAAGTTCAACTTTTGAAATAGAATCAGAAGTAGATTTACCTTGTAATACCATGGCTGCAATTTTTGTCTCATCTCTAGAGTCTGCCCCCAAATAATTTTGAATAGTGGTGGTAGTCTTCTTGTCTTCCTTCTTATTCCAAAAATTCTTTGGCTTGAGTTATGGAAGGAGCTTCCAATATTTGGATGCGTCATGACCCTTTTTCTGACAATGCAAGCATGTAGGATTTTCAACTCCGTTCTTCATGGTAGTTGTATGGAACTTGTTTCCACTTGGTTTGACTTGGGCTTCTTATAGAATTTATCAAAATTATTCTTCCCCTTAGATTCGATATGGGTGGGGCCAGAGACAGTCCAACAAGCATTTTAAAAGTTCCTGATAAGCTCTGAATGACGTTATGTCGTTAATACCTTATAGTTTAAGGTGATATGAACTTCGTCGAACTGGACGTACTACTTTGCTAGAAAAGTGGTCCCGGGGCACAGCCATAGGATAGCTAGTAAATTTTCATATGACTGATATTGTAACAAACTCTGTTAAGCGTAAAAAAAAAAAAAAAAAGCTATTGAGTTGTAACTAATTGTAACAATTTATGTTTTAGATAGTAGGAAGGCTATATATAGCCAAGTAGGAAGTAGCCAAAGGGTCGGCTCTCTTGTGTAAGAAGTATTACTTCAATATTAGATAGTTTGATCAATACAGAAAGAAACATATTTTTTCCCTATATTGGAGCTTGATGGATTCAAAGTTTTGATGTGCACAGTTAGTGCCTTCTATTGTTTTTCATCTCTTCCATTTATGTATGATCTGCAGAGATGTTCTTAATTTTATATGAGTGCTTATGCTTAAATGTATTTCTTCTAAGAGGATTAGTAATTGAAGTATTCATGTTGATTTATCTTAGAGTGATATTCTCATATTATTCAGTAGCATTTTGTGTTCATTTTGTTAAGGCTGTTGAATTCCTCTCCCAGGCTCAACACGTCATTCTGTAAATGTAGAATAAAGCTTTACTTTCACAGTACCTTTATCTTACACCATTTTGTTTTCCATTTACCACTCAAAGTCTGATTTCTTGGAACATTGAAATACTGCCCATTCATATTTCAAGATTGGAATTCCACATTCCTTTATGTCAGCTATGTTTTGATTCAGTAAAGTTTTCAGAAGTGATTATTGATTCCCAGGCACAGTTCTAAGGACAGCCTTAGAACGTCTCTGGGACTAACACCCCCAGTGTAGTTTTAGTGACTACCAGTGTGGGATTAGTTGCATATGTCATAGGTTTCACATGCGTTGTAGATGGTGTAACCGTCTTAGAAGGTGTGATAGCCAAAACAAGGACAAAATTGTAATGGGCTATATGTTTTGAAGCCATCTCTAGGTATGGTGGTGTAAGGTCCCCCATAGGTATACCCAAGGTTAACCCATATATAGTCAATTAAACCATCAAAGGTGTCCCTTTCACTCCCATGGGGGGGAACAACAATGCAATGGGATTTGGAAAATAGGAGGTATCTATGGACTCAACATTTGATCAACACCATGGCTCATCGGAGGTGATGATATCGCTACCAAGGGAGAGGTGGGAACATTCTCAGTGGTGAAAATTGTGCACATAAGGTCATCGGTTGATATGGGGATCTCAAGCGGTGGACCTAAGTACACCCCTAACAAGTTGGATTCCTTATATACTCTTGGGCCAGTATCAACATAAGGGGGTTGACTTGTCCCCATGACAGTGGGTAATATGTTCTCTGGATTGGTGTTGGTATTAGGATCATAGTAGTTGAGTTGGTTAAGGGTGATGATTTTCCTGTTAAATGGGAACATCATGATACGGAAGACTGGGGAGGAGACTTCCTTCATGGCATACATGTAACTACACCCCAAGAGGATGTTGTAGTTGAGTTGGGCATCAAATACCTTGACATCGAGATTCATGCTTTTGATTGTGAATGTATGTTTTTTATTTCATTAGAGTACATTCAGGCTTTCATCCCTTAGATGCATGCTTTCATCAAAATAGGTTTATGCTTTCATAACATAGAAGATTCATATATTTCATTCCCAAATCCGATCATTATAAATTAGGATTCTCTTAGCAGTGCACATATAGTGCAGAGTACCTCTGAAGTTTGTATGATCCCTGGTCGATATTTAAAGTGAGGTTCTTGAATTGAGACCTGTAAAAAGGTAAGCATTTCCGATTTGCCACCACTTTTTGGCGTTGTTTCCTGGGAGGTGCTTAAACTTTAGGAGAATACTTAAAACACGTTTAGAAAATATAATTTTTTTTTTTTTTTAGAACTCATTTACCATGAATGCCTCGGTGAAGGAGAGATTGATTTGGATGATTTCTTCCTAACCGCCCTATGAGAAATACCAGTTATGAACACCTTGAATTTGAGTTTCTCAATAACGACGAAAAATTTGATTCCAGCTATAACCCAGACTGTGATAACTTCTTCGCCAGCTCTAGTTCCAATACCATTATGGATGATGAGGAAGAAGAACATAGGGAACTGTTTACCTTTCCCATAATCATACCTCTTGGAGATGTTAGAATGAAAAATATTAATCTCACTAATCTCCCAAACTTTCTTCGCTTATCATCCGAAGACCCTGACACCTTCTAATTTGAATTTTAAGTAATATGTAGATCCTTTGGCTATACTACAGATTCCCAGAAACTGGAACTCTTTCCTTCGACACTAAAAGATCTATCACTCGGATGGTTTATGAGCCTGGAAGGAAACAATATTTTTTCATGGGATCAAAGGAAACAAGATTTCTTCGAAAAATATAGGGATTATTGTAAAACCAAAGAAACTAGAGATGAATTTTTTAGAATGCAACAGGAAGAAAAGGAATCTTTGGAAGATTATTCACAACGATTCCATCTTAGCTATAAGAGAGCCATTCATTGTACCTTGTATCAAGATTCGTTGAAACTAGTACTTATTAGAGGAATTAGGGAAGAATACCTAGAAGTCCTAAACTTGTTAGGTGATGGGGATATCTTTCAGAAAACCTTTGATCAGATTCTACAAATATTTAAAAAATATTCAAGGTCCATGAAAGGTAAAACTGGAATAAGAGAAATACACCCATTAACAGGGGGATCATCCTTTCCATTACCAACCCTCACTAAATCTGACTTGGGAAATATCATAGATGATATGAAAACAGAAATTCTTCAATCACTGGCAATGCAACTAGATACGTTACAACTCAAATAGAAACATGATGAAATTATTCAAGCACTAGCTGTATTTTGAAAAAACATGAGAAAGATCAAATTCCATTAAATACGATTGAAGTCTGTGGAATCTGTACTGAAGATAATAAAACAGAAAAATGCCCTTTACTTCCATCATGTAAGGCTTCTATACAATATCCTACATCAGAAAGTTCTATGGAACAACTCTATTTTGTTAAGCAACGAAGAAATAATTTTTCTATACCCTTCCAACCTAATAATCAATTATATTTTAATCATGTAAACCCATATCAAAATTGGAATCCAATGTCACAATCTTCATGGCCTCTAAAAACAGGCCCAAGTCAATGGCAGCAAAATCAAAATCCATACCATCAACCATACTTCACCCAGCCATACCAACCATACTGCCCATCTTTTCAAGAACCACAAATAAACTATGAAAATTAGTATCCATATTCCACAAACTGGAGATCACCACCGCCACAACCAGTCATAATGCCTCGACCACAAATCCAACAACCTCCAAGACCTCCTACAATACCATTTCATCCTGTTCAAAACCCAAATAACAATAGGTTGAATCAACAAACCTACAATAACAAGGTGATGCAATTCCCAAACTATGTCGTGAACACACTAGATTTAAATGAGATTAACTTAAGATTTGGAAAAATACTACTCGTTTCATTGCATCGAACAGATCAAGAAACAACATCTCCAAAATACCAACAACCTTTAATTTTGGACCCTCCGGAGGAATAAAATCAACAACAAATACCAGAACTTAATTACTGCTCCCAACCCTCCATTTCCTGACAAGCTAAAACAAAAAAACAAAGAGGAAGCGGAGAATGCCATAATTAATGAACTAAAACACTTGAACATTCAAATTCCCATCTTACAAGCAATAAGAGACATCCCCATACATAAAAATTTCATAAAAGAAAATTGTATAAGGAGACCTGGAAGAAGAAAGTGGGATACTCCAACTATTAATGTTGTAGGCCAACTAGTAGACCTCATGTTAGGAAGATCTATCAATCCAAAATATCTAGATCCAGGAAGCCCTATATTTAATGTCAGCATCAACAAAATTCCTATTTCAAGCAGTCTCATTGATCTAGGGGTTGCAAAAAATGTTATGACAAAGGATACAATGTTAGCTCTGAATCGTCAATCCTTTATAAGACCAACAACCACGGTTTTACAATTAGATGACACCTCCAATGTCATGCTAGGAGGTATATTAGAGGATATTATTATCAACATTGAATCATGGGAGTATCCGGTAGACTTTATAGTCATAGAGGTCAAGAGCAAACTTAGTGGATACCCAATCATCCTAGGAAGGCAGTGGCTGGCATCAACAGATGCCTATATAGGGTGTCGATATAAAGACATGACAATAACAAGTGGACAAGATAAAAATAAAATCACCATATATCCCCTGGAAAACGATCTTCTGATGCAGAAATCCCTAATTGGATGGAGGATTATGATGATATAGGTGACAAAAATATGCAACTAGTCCTCAGCATAAAAACTACTCTAACATTAAAAGATGAAGATGAAGATACTTATTTATTTAATTTTATTCAAAATGCTTATCATAATAATAATATGCTTGAAGAAATATTTGCATTAGGGAAACAACAAGAAGTGTTGAACACTCCTACAAACACAGACACAACGTGGAATCAGGTATTCTCAGTTGAACAACAACCGACAACAATAAAAATAGTGGAGATTCTGCTTGGAAAAAATGTCAATATCAATGCAAATCTAAAACCAAAACAAGAACGACTCTTAATAAAAGTACTCACGGAGAATAACAAGGCTTTTGCTTGGACCTATACTGATATGAAAGGGATACATCCAAATATTTGCAAACGTCATATTTATATCAAGGAGGGCGATATCCCAATAAGACAACCCCAAAGAAGGATAAACCCGGCATTAAAAGATATAGTTAAACTGGAATTGAAAAAACTAATGGATGCAGGCTTCATCTACCCTATCTTAGATAGTGAGTGGGTCTCACCTCTAGTGATAGTTCCAAATAAGGGGGGGAAGTGGAGAATATGTGTGGATTAAAGAGATCTTAATAAAGCAACCAAAAGAGATCACTTCCCTCTGCCATTCATTGATCAGGTATTGGATACTCTTGCAGGAAACATGTTTTTTTCATTTGTGAACGATTTCAGTGGATATAATCAAATACAAATCCACCCCACTGATCAACATAGAATGACATTTACATGCCCATGGGGCACATATGCATACATAGTACTACCATTTGGACTCTGTAGTTCCCCCACAACCTTTCAAAGTGTTATCTTAAGTATATTTTCAGATTTTATAAAAGATCAAATGGAAGTTTATATGGACGATTTCACACCATATGGACAATATTTTCAAAAAACATTAGAAAATTTGGAATCAGTCCTAAAAAAATGCATCGAAATGAGTTTGTGTCTCAACAATGATAAATGTCGAATGCTAATGCAAGAGGGCATTTTTTGGGCCACCATATATCCCAAAGAGGTATTTAAGTTGATCAAGCAAAGGTTGCTATTATTAAAACTCTGCCCCCGCATGTCAAACAAAGAGAGGTGTGTAGCTTCATTGGGAATACATGCTACTACAAAATATTTATAGAGGTATTCAACAAAGTGGCAGCCCCAATGTTTTCCCTCCTAACCAAAGACACGGATTTTAATTGGACTGAACAATGCATGGCTGCATTTGATCACCTCAAGTAGAAAACCAAGGCTGCTCCAGTCCTCCAAGGGCCAAACTGGAACCTACCTTTTCACATCCACTCGGATGCCTTAGACAAAGTTATCAGGGAAGTCTTAGGACAAGAATAAGAAAGGAAACCATTCACCATCTATTATATCAGCAAAAACTTGGCAGGAGAAGAGCTCAACAACAAATTCACTGAGAAGGAATTTGTATATGTTGTGCACGTTATTAACAAATTTCAGCTCTACATAACAGGGTACCCAGTCTTTGTACACAAAGATCATTCGGCAATAAGGCACCTCATGAAAAAACCTAATACAAGTGATAGAGTTATTAGGTGGTTACTTCTGTTATAAGAATTTGATTTGAAAATCCTAGACAAACCAGGCAAACATAATGTGGTGTCAGATTTTCTATCAAGACTAACCCATGTGCAGGACAATGAACTAGTAAAGGATGATTTCCCTGATGAACGCCTCTTTGCAATATCAACACAAATCCCATGGTTTGCTGGCATTACCAACTAACTACCTAGTATCTGGAAAGTTTCCACACCAATATAGCTACAAAGAAAGGTGTAAGATAATAAGTGAAAGTGGAACTTACAATTGGGTAAAAGGACTGCTTTTTAAAAAAGGACCAGATCATATATTAAGAAGGTGCATCCGACAAGATGAAGTCCATGATATACTCCATGCTACTCACAATGAGCCTTGTGGAGGACATTATGCAACAAAAAGGACAGCTTATAAAATACTACAAACAGGATACTACTAGCCAACACTACAAAAAGACACTCGGGAGTATTTTTCAGAATGTGATGACTACCAAAGAATGGGAAAACCCACACAAAGAGATGAGATGCCTCTACATCCTCAAATATCATTGGAACCATTTGAAAAATGGGGATTTGACCTCATTGGCCCATTTAATCCACCATATAATCAGAAGAACTACATTTTAGTATGTACGGACAACCTTACTAAGTGGGAAGCAGTTACACCACTTACTACTGCTGATGAAAATAGTGTGGCAAAGTTCTTCACAGAACAAATATTCCACAGATTTGGATTCCCTAGAGAATTAGTTTCTGATCAAGGAAAATAGATTACCTCAAACCTCATTGAAGAGCTCCTCGGAAGAAACAAGATAAAGCATAGGAAATATTCATCCTACCACCCATAGGCCAATTAGCAGGTTGAGGTCACAAACAGGGAGCTTGAGAAAATTCTAACAAAAACAGTACAATTACATAAAAGAGATTGGGCGGATAGGTTGAATGAAGCAGTTTGGGATTACAACACAACATGGAAAACAACCATTGGTTTTACTCCATATGAAATGGTATATGGAAAAAAAAATTATGCTACCCATTGAATTTGAAATCAAGACATTAATGATAGCAGCTCAACTAGACATGCAACTTCCAGCAATTTAGAAAGAACGCATTCTTCTATTAAACCACCTAGATGAACACCGACAACAAGCTCTAGCTCACAATGAGATCATCCAACATCAAAGAAAACAATGGCATGAAAAGAGCATTAAGGAAAATAAATTCAGAGAAGGAGATTGGGCAGTATTATATGACTCTAGATTCCATACTTTCAAAGGAAAACTCACAACACGGTGGCTAGGACCGTACAACATAGACACAATCTTCAACAATGGAGCTGTCAAAATTAAAACAACAGATGACATAGAATTTATAATGCACGTCAACGGACACAGACTCAAATTGTACAAGAAACCTTAGTCTAAAGAGGAGTTCACACAAATAATGTATAAGAAGTATCTCATGCTAATAGAGGACATAGATATCCTCTACTTCCACTGAGCACTTCTTCCCAAAAAACAACAAGAAAAAAAAAGAGAGAAAAAAGAAAAAAAACAACAACAAGAAAAAAGAGAAAGAAAAAACCAGCAATAGAGCAATAGAATGCCAAATACGGCAGCCAAACAAGAACCAGGCAACAAATAATTATCAACCGAGGTAGACAACCATCAAGCGAACCAGCAATCAACCATCAAGCGAGGCATCCAAACAAGAACCAAGCAGCAAACAATTATCCAGCGAGGCAGACAACCATCAAGAGAGACAACAACCAACTATCAAGCGAGACATCCAAACATAAAAATGAGTCAACGACTAAAAACAAAACCAATAGTTGAAGTACATCAACCAAATCATTATCACAAAATTCTTCACTACTACAGAAGCGAACGACGAAACTACAAACAAGACTCAAATAAATACGGAACCGCACATCCCAAAACTTTCCACAGCAGAAAGCTCCACGTCGCCACTTCAGGTACGCCAATCACAAAAAGGTAACCACTAGCTCCATTATTTCCATATTCTGTCAAATATATTCCACCTATAGAAAGAATAATCACAAAGCTGATGGTAACTCATTTTTAGAAAGAAGGTGACACATGGCTCAAGATAAGACTGTCGGCCCATGCAAAGTACTCATTGCATATTCAAATCGGGAAATGACAATAAAAAATGGTGGAGAAGGGGGCATGAAAATGAATAATTAAGCACGATTTTCCATATCTCACCAAGATCTTCATGTCAATCAACGATATCACAAGAGGAATGATGGAGAAATAAGGGATAGGTAGAATAAGAATAAGTGGACAAGTTCAATCGGCATTCATGTAAACATACAGACTTCAAGAGAAAGTAGATTTTTTAGACAATGACTACTAGATTTAAGAAAAGTGAGTCGGAGGATCATTCCCCTATTTATGATCAACCGAAGGTGCTAACCATCCTCTGCACTATGGGTTGGATGCCTTTCATCACTGTCTTAAAAGGATATGACTTGGATGTAGCCCTCGAATTTTCCAAGAACTTGAAGCATCTGAAAGAAGAGGAGTATGTGACAAGGGTAAAATGGTTACATATTCGCCTGAATGAAGAAAGAACAGTGGCATACACTGGCATGCCTCAAGGTTTACATTGGGGAAAGGATGGAAGGGAAGCCAACATAAATGCAAAACAAATTTCTTTGCAGAAGGAGAACATTATGACAAAGATAAAAACAGGGTGAAAAGGGAAACCATGCTAGAACCTTGGGACGAAGCTGCTTATGTCATCCTAAAGTACATCATTCGTATTGGGAGACTTAGCTACATACCCACATTTCATTTCCAAATATTGGATCTCTTAAGGAACAGAGGGCATATTAAGCCAAACAATAACATCAACATTCCTTTTTACTTATTGCAGCCCATATGGGAAATGAGCAAGAAGGTGGTACAAGGAAAAGAAGATGCACTCGCACATCATGGGCTAATTAAGTTAATTGTCTACGAATAATTGGCAACATAGGTCCCTTAACATTACTGGGAGGAATTCATACATATCTCCACATACTATTTATAGATAATGAAGGGCACCCCAACTTCATCCCCAACTCCCATTTCAGGACAGAAAGCGAAGAAGATGGCCACTCAGTCAGGGGCCAAGATGAAAATTGACTTAGAAATTGACGACAATGAAGTCATGGCTGAAACCCTGATGAAAATAAAGAATTCCAGGGACACGCTGGTCAAAAACCGACAACATCATCCACCATAGCATATGAATTCAAGAAACAGAGCATAAGGCTTAAAAAGGAGTAAAAAATCAGGGAAGAGAAGGAAAGAGAAAAGAAAGAAAAAGATGAAGACGAGTTGGGACAAATACCCCTAGATTAGAAAGACTCTAAGGACTTTGAAATAGAACAAGGATATCCTTTTTGGCCAACAGAAGAAGAAACGCCACCCAAAGATAGTGCATTACCCAAAGAAGAGACGTAGATCAAAGAGGATGCCTGTCTAGTCGAGGAATTCTCTGGATTATCAAAAGTTCGGGAAGAATTGGAAGCAATAAAGATAGAGGCATGGTCCTATATAAACCACGTTGTGACATCGACATCATCCCCAATCATGCATGAGAAAATTCAAATTTTAAAAATGAATCATGTTGGCCAACATAAGCAATTGGAATAGCAAAACCAAGCACTACAGGAATAATTGATAAAATCTCAAGAGAGGTTGGCACAAAAAGACCAACATATCTTACAATTGGAAATGTTAGGAACCCGTGTCAACCCTTCTCTTTACTATGTTAGTATATTGTTGTTGGACTCATATGATTTGTAAGTCGTCCCATAGTATTTGTTGATCCATGGTTTATATTAGCCCATAGTATTGACCCATAGTATTGGACGCATATGCTTTGTAAGTCGCCCCGTAGTATTATATGTCCCATGGTTTTGACTCATAGTATTGGGCATAGACTTAGTATATAAGTGTGTGTTGAGGTCATTGAAGGCACCGTGAAGTTAATTGTATTGAGCTTGCTCAAAGGAGGTTGCCCCCTCGAAGTGGCCCGTGATCAATATAAAAGTGATTCTGAGTTCTATTATTTCCGATATCTCGTGTATTTGCATTAATTAATTATTGCAAGTTCATCACATCTGGTATCAGAGCACTTTCTTGGGCTCGCTGGGTGAAATTTCTGCCAAAAAAATTTTCGCATCTGTTGCAGGTTCGGATTTGGGAATAATCCCTATCCTCTTAACTGTGGGAAGTACTTGGGCATAAGCCCTAAAACTCATTGTGAGGAGTACCATAGGAACCCCGAAGTAGCTGGCCCATTGAGAGGACCTGCTAGCGAAAAGGGCAACGACCCCTACCTGATTGACTAGTTCCCACCCATGAGGTAAACCAAGAGCTGTCGTTTGTGGCAAAGCGGTTATCAATTTTACCTGAGCCGTGGAGTGAGGGGTACTACCCCAATACGCAAGCCGTCAGACAGCATTGGTGGCCGAGTGAAACCCCTGAACTGTTAGGAAGCCGCACATACCTGGGGTCCATATCTATTTTCAGCTGAACTGTTGTCGATCATTGCTGTGCTGTTTCAGATCCAGTCGTTCAGATCCATTCTGAAAGCCGTTCCAAATCCATCTGTTTTCAATCCATTCGAAGTCGTTTTAGATCCCTTTGTTTCTAGTCATTTCCAGGACGTTGTAGATCTATCTGTTTCAGATCCCTTCTGAGCCATAGCCGCTCCATATCTCCCTTGTTTTCACTCTGTTTTCCTTGAAACTTTTGGGGAACCCCTATAATCCCATTCTGCATATTTCATTCCTGAGGACCCTATCCCCAATTCCACTTCCCAAAGCTTGAAATCCCACATTTGTCTATTTTTCATGGTTTGCCTTGTCCTAGGCGGATGTGATGTGGTTTTGGGCGTTCAATGGTTACGCACACTTGGCCCCATCTTATGGGATATTGCAGAACTTTGGATGTAGTTTTCAGTCAATGGGGCACAACACAAATTAATGGGCTTACAACCAGGGTCTCTCCGCATCATCAGTTCACATCGCCTAGAAAAAATCCTTAAGAAGAATTCACATGGTGTCATCGCTCAACTCCATTCCATTCAGATGCACCCATCAATGGTCTCCACTAATTCCTTGGATAGATATGCAGGTGTCCTTGCTGAACCAATGAGATTGCCGCCTTCAAGAGACCTTTCCGGTAAGAATTTAGTCGCATCTACCTCTCAGCAAGAACTGATGGCTATTTTGCATGCAGTACAGAAGTGGCAACCATACCTATTAGGGAATTATTTCTACATCAAGACTGATCTCCAGAGTCTGGAAAATTTTCTAGAACAATGGGTCTCCTACCCAACACACCTGAAATGGGTTATCCAACTCATGGGTTATCCCTATGCGATCACTTACAAGAAGGGTAAGGACAATATGGTGGTAGATGCTCCTTCTCACACAATTGATGACCCAGTTTCTCTTACAGCTCTTTCTCTGCTTGTTCCACATTGGTTGCAATATGTTCAACAAGGATATCTCTTCTATGAACTCCATGCTTCTTCATCAGCAGGTCACTCTGGGTTCTTCAAAATGTATGACCGGGAACAATGTAACTTCTTTTGGCAAGGACTAAAAATGACAATTCAACAGATGGTGGCTGACTGTGATACTTTCCAGGTCAACAAGGGTGAAACGACACTCCTTTCGGGACTGCTCAAACCCTTTCCCATCCCTACACAGCTTTGGCCAACTATTTCTATGGATTTCCCAACACTCTGGTGGTACAATACCACATCTCAAAGGACACCATATGAAGTAGTCTATGGACAAACACCACCAATTCTTCTTCCATACACCCTTAGCGGCTCCCCAGTTAAGGAAATTGACTCGGTTCTTCGAAACCGCGATCAGATTCTTCTCATTCTGCAGGACAATCTTCACATGGCCAGAATTCGCCTGAAACAACAAGCCGATCAGCACTATTCTGAGCGCATTTTCCACACAGCTGATAGGGTTCTTCTTTGTCTACATCCTTCCAAGCAATCCTCCCTGACACTCCAAAGGCGTTAGTGGCCCGAAATGCAAACCGAGGATGCTACCGGGGAACCACTCCTTCAGATTCTGCAGCAATTTCTCCAACCAAAGCTTTGAGGACAAATCTTTTTCTAAGGGAGAGGGGATGTTAGGAACCCATGTCAACCCTTCTCTTTACTATGTTAGTATATTGTTGTTGGACACATATGCTTTGTAAGTCGTCCCGTAGTATTTGTTGATCCATAGTTTATATTAGCCCATAGTATTGGCCCATAGTAATTGACACATATGCTTTGTAAGTCGTCCCATAGTATTATATGTCCCATGGTTTTGACTCATAGTATTGGGCATAGACTTAGTATATAAGTGTGTGCTGAGGTCATTGAAGGCACCGTGAAGTTAATTGTATCGAGCTTGCTCAAAGGAGGTTGCCCCCTAGAAGTGGCCCGTGATTAATATAAAAGTGATTCTAAGTTCTATTATTTCTGATATCTCGTGTATTTGCATTAATTAATTATTGCAGGTTTATCACAGGAAACTACCTTGGACACTACTTCCAAACTTTATGAAGAAATAATCAGGTATAGGCCCCCATTCAGGATTTATACCATGTATCTCAGAGAAAAATGGTGTCATTTTCAGCTGCATAGATTGAAAAATAATTTACCACTGGAAATAGCCACCCTAAAACATTGCGTGGACACTTCACTGGATAGCATAGAGCTTGAAAAGGACCATTTATGCAAATTTTTCCTCCACAACTTGGTCATTCCCTATTCACCTAACTAGTCACCAAACCCATATGTTGGTGATTTCCAGGTAAGGGAACTTTTCTCCTTGACGAACCATGAAATCGAAAGGTCACAAGATGCTCATCTATACCATTCGGAGGAATGGGTAAATGCACTATGGGTAAGAGCAGCATCCACGTGCCCAGAGAAAGTGATCCAAGATAATAATACCATAACCGTTTATGAGGACCTAATTCCTATCCTTAAGGAGAAGCAGCAAGAAGCCATTGATAAATTTGACAAAATTGTACAGAGCACCCTTGGGGAGTACAAGAGGTCATAAGGGATAGATGGAAAAGGATTTCAAGAGACTTGAAAAAGAGAGAGCCACATTCCCCCTATAGGTTGGAGGTCGCGTTTATCAGGGAAAAAATGTACAGATATTCTTTGTCGAAGAACAAGCTCAAATGGATTGGAATAAATTTGAGCCCACCATTCTTCCTTCCCCTGATATTCAAATAAATCATAGATGAGGAAGAAGAAAGGAGGGCTTGGACCAATGAAGAACAAATTCAAGGGTACTACCGGAAGACGGGAGCACCTCGGCTCGTTGCATGCGACATCAGAGAAGTTGTTGAACATGAGGATAGGTTACACAAGGATGTGTAACATATTCAAGTTTGGGGGAAATTATGGGTCCACAATACATGTATCAAGTGCATTCCTTTTTACCATTAGGGAGCAAGAAACTAAGCCAAAATCACCCCTTTATGTAGGATAGGATGTGATTTGATTGACTATTAAATAATGTTGGTTAAGTAGTAATATTTTATATGTTTAGCATGTTTTTAATTAGCTAATCAAGTGGATGAGCACCATGTGAACCATGTGAAAATAAGTGCAAGTCCAAATATAATTATGAAGATCGGAAAGTCAAGCTCTAGTTAACATCTAGAAGAAGGACTCGAAGATTAGTTTTTCCTGATGTCCAGGGACGAATCTAAAATAGATTGATCTCATGATTCCCAATGTAGGGACTGGGGTTGAAATTATGTAATAAGTAGAGGCACATGGATAGCATGGGGCCTAAGGAAGTTTTGGTTATTTTATGTTTTCCACACATTGTTACACAACACTCAAGTTTTACGATTGATATGGATTTTACAGCAGTCTAATGAAGAAACAACATTTTATATCACCAGTGAGTTTATAAGTTTAAATTAGCTCTTGTAATACGCTTTGAGAAGGCCCCCTTCATTGCGTAGAATAGGAGCCTTGTGTTGTATTTCCATTTTGATTCATGCATTTTGTGGTTTATGATCAAGCAAGTACTCGTGGATTATTCAGGGCATTATTTATTATATCGAATTTTTTTCCGGACATGACTGGTTTATCTGTAGCTCTGTGCAACAACATTTGTAGTTTTAATATTTGGCTTTCGTAGTCCTGTAGGTGCATTCCATAAAGGAAGTTTACAGATTCACACTCTTATACCCCAAACAGTTTTCTTTATTAGAATAGAATTATGCTTCTGGTAAAATGTATGTTTTTTTTTTATTTCAATAGAATAGATTCTTGTTCTTAATAGATAGATGTGGTTTATGATCAAGCAAGTACTCGTGGATTATTCAGGGCATTATTTATTATATCGAATTTTTTTCCGGACATGACTGGTTTATCTGTAGCTCTGTGCAACAACATTTGTAGTTTTAATATTTGGCTTCCGTAGTCCTGTAGGTGCATTCCATAAAGGAAGTTTACAGATTCACACTCTTATACCCCAAACAGTTTTCTTTATTAGAATAGAATTATGCTTCTGGTAAAATGTATGTTTTTTTTTTTATTTCAATAGAATAGATTCTTGTTCTTAATAGATAGATATATGTTTTTTATTTCATTAGATTAGATTTGATTTGATTTTTTTTTTTTTTTTTTTTTTTTTTTTTTTTTTTTTTTTTTTTTTTTTTTTTTTTTTTTTTTTTTTTTTTTTTTTTTTTTCAGTAGAATGGACTATGCTTTTAATAAATAGATTTTTTTTTTTTTTTAGGAGAATAGATTCATGCTTTTAATAAATAGATGTATATTTTTTATTTAGAAGAATAGATTCATGCTTTTTATAGATAGATGTATGTTTTTTATTTCATTAGAGTAGATTCATGCTTTTAGACGTATGCTTTCATCAAAATAGGCTTATGCTTTTATAACATAGAAGATTCATATATTTTATTCCCAAATCCGATCATTCTAAATTAGGATTCTCTTAGCAGAGTACCTATGAAGTTTGTATAATCCCTGGTCAAAATTTAAAGTGAAGTTCTTGAATTGAGACTTGTAAAAAGGTAAGAATTTCTTAATTTCCACTAGTGCTCCATAGGATGTAGATGTAGGAGTAGCTTTTTTCATTTGCGGTTGAGGTACTTCTATGGATTGGATAACATTCAAATAAGTAGGAATATAGGATCCATACTATAAGTAACCAAGTGGAGAAGTTGGTACAAGTGCAGGGAGTGTCGACATGGCAGGCATGGGTGGGTACTATGGAGCCAAAATGAATTGTTGATGTATATGTAACTTCAGAATGTATTTCATCTGTGTATTTTATATATATATTTATTGTACCCTTATAAGAGATGTGTCATTCCTCTATAAGGAAGTGTCATCATGTGGATTGACAAGTGTCGCAAGTGTGTGTACTTGCCGATGGGTTATTAGACCACCATGTGGGGTCGGCCCTGAATTATATACCTAGCTAGACAAGTCGGCCCCATAAGGTCACTGGTCAAAAAGGTTAGTATAAATAGAGATCGGAGATCTCTATTTTACTCACTCGAAAAAGTAACTCACTCTCACTCATAAAGTGGCGCACTAGTGAGGAGGAGGATCATCTGCTACTAGGAGACTATCTCAGTGTATTTTGGTTGTACTTTGGTTGAGCCATTGCTCTCTCTATCTCTGAGGAAGTTGTGGGGTTTTTCACCTTAGGGTTTTCCCCACGGAAACTCTGTGTCTCTTGTCTCTTATGCTTTTGATTCTTGTGATGCTTGTCATATTGTGATTTTCATGCATTGATATACTGTATATGTTATTCTCTCAGCAAAGATCCTAGAGTATTGTGAATTAATGCTCAAAATTTAACATGGTATCAGAGCTAACCTGAGAAGAAGACATTTTGCAGTGATGGAAGCTTGAGTTCCTTGTTTATTGGGTTTCTCTCCACATATTTTTGAAAATCAGTATAGTAGATTGACTCTACTCATCAAGGCGCATCTATCTGTCCAATCAGAATTCAATTTCGAGCATTTTCAGATTTGGCCCTAAAAATTAGGGTTTCCACAAAAATAGGAATTTCTGGAATCTGAAGGCACAGCTGGAAGCTCCTTGCAAAAATCGAAGTTTAGAGCTTTGGATCAAGATTTTTGGCTGGGTAGATCTCTAGGAAACTCAAACCCTAATTCAGGGCTCTCCCTAGTGAACCCGGGAGGACAAAAAGGCAATTCTGAAGGGCAAACTTTGTTGATCTCAAATTCTGAATACACCAGGATGATCAGCTCATCAAGGCGCATCTTTCTATCCTTTCAGAAATTTGAAATTCACATTTTCAATTTTTAGGGTTTTTTCGACAAACCCTAATTCGGGACCAGATCCAGTTTTCAGCATTTCAAGTGGTAAGACCTAAATCTTTTCTATTTCCATTTGAAGTACTCTTTAAGATGTCTCTCCACACCGAGCTTGATGATAATGTTGAAGGGGCTGATAACTTCCGAGCCTGGAAGTATAGGATTGGGTTAATCCTGGAAGAGAATGAGTTGGACTCATATGTGAAAGAAGACATCCCTATCCCAGAGGATGAAGAGGCCAAGGTATTGCATAAGAAGAACTTGGTCAAGGCAAAGAGAATCATTGCTGATTCTATCAAAGACCATCTCATACCCCATGTGTCTTCTCTTAAGACACCCAAGGAGATGTTTGAATCTTTGACCAAGCTATTTGAAGGAAAGGACATAAATCGGAAGATGACCCTGCGGAACCAATTGAAAGGAGTAAAGTTTCAGAATGGAGAAACCATTCAATCTTATTTTTCAAGTGTCTCCCAGATCAAGGAACAATTAGAAGCAGTGGATGAAATGGTGGAGAATGGTGAAGTGGTGATGACCACTCTAAATGGCCTACCCAGGTCATGGGATTCCTTCATTCAAGAAATTTGTGCAAGGAAGAAATTGATCTCCTTCAACAGATTGCGGGAAGAATGCTTTCAAGAAGAAGCTAGACTTATAGCTCGTGAGGAAAAGATGGGAGGTGAAGATCAAGCTCTTGCAGCTCACACCAAAAGAAGCAAAACCAAGAAGGAGCACTCTCGCCACAATAGATCCTATCAAAAGAGTAAGAAGGACCTAAGATGCTTCACATGCAATGAGAAGGGTCACTTTGCTTCAGATTGCCCCAAGAACAAAAGGGATAATAACAAAAACTCTTGTAAGAAGAAGAAGGGCAGCAAAAGAAGGTTTCATGCTCATGCTTCCGAAGATGATGAACCCCCAAAGAAGACGGCTAGGGCAGAAAGTGATAGTGATGATGACTCATCAAGTGAAGAAGAGTATGTTCTGATCTCTGCTCTCACAGGTACTATCTCCCCTGGTTGTAATGATTGGTTAATTGACAGTGGGGCTTCCAAACACATGACTGGGTTTAAGGAATCTTTTGTGAACCTATCTGAACATGAATCACCCCATAAGGTGAAACTTGGGGATGATTATCAATACCCAATCAAAGGAAGTGGTGAAGCCTCCTACAACCTAGATTCTGGAAAATATTTGAAGATGAAAGAAGTCCTTTATGTGCCTGGGCTCAAGAAGAACTTACTCTCCATCTCTGCATTGGATGCAAAAGGCATGAGGGTTGCATTTGTGGATGGCCAAGTCCTAATGTGGCCAAAGGGAAAGAACATAGATGATGCAGTAGTGATTGGAGATCAAGAGGGAGGTTTGTATAAATTAAAGGGACAACCTGAACATGCCATGGTGCATGAATCCATGGAGCCAAGTGAACTTTGGCATAGAAGACTTGCTCATATGCACTATAGAGCACTTCCAATTGCAAGCAAGGCAGTAGAGGGTCTTCCTAAAATCAAGACCAAACATGAAGGTGTTTGCAAAGGATGTGCAAAAGGTAAGAATATTAAGAAGGCTTTCCCAAGCAGTGAAAGCAAGGCAAAAGACATCATGGAAATCATCCACTCAGATGTATGTGGTCCAATGTCATCCAGTTCCCTGAGTGGGTATGTTTACTATGTCTCATTTATTGATGACTTCTCCAGGAAGACTTGGGTATACTTCTTGAAGAGCAAAGATGAGGTGTTTGATAAATTCAAGGAATTCAAAACCTTGATGGAGAATCAAACTGACAAGAAGATCAAAACATTCAGATCCGACAATGGTGGAGAATTCACCTCAAGTGACTTCAAGAAGCTTTGTAGTGATTCAGGGATTAAGAGGGAGTGGACTACTCCGTATAATCCTCAACAGAATGGAGTTGCAGAAAGGAAGAACAAAACTATCATGGAAGCAGCAAGGGAAATGCTGCATGACCAGGATCTACCTATGCATCTGTGGGCAGAAGCAGCTAGAACAGCTATATATGTGCAGAACAGAACACCCCACAAGATATTGGACAACAAGACACCAGAAGAGGTCTTTTCTGGTAAGAAACCTGAAGTCAGTCATCTCAGAATATTTGGTTGTCCAGTATACACTCATGTCCCAAAGGAAAAGAGGACTAAACTAGATCCTTCAGGAAAGAAGGGTATCTTTGTGGGTTACAGTGAAAGCTCGAAGGCTTACAGAATATACTTTCTGGGGTTCAAGAAGATTGATGTCAGCATGGATGTAACATTTGATGAAAACTCAGCATTCATCAAATCAAGGAAGGCACCTATCGAAGTTTATGAAGAACCTAAGGAAACCACATTTGAAGACACTACCATGACTGAAGCAGTTCCAGAAGTTGTTTGTGAATTTGAAGATCCACAAGAACTTGTAGATCCACCCCGTGAGGATAACTCTCACAAGAGGAAACCTGCATGGGATAGAGAGCTCATTCAAGATGCAGAAAGATTTGGAATTCCAGAAGAAGAACACAGAGCAAAGAAGAGAACCATATCACATACCAGCTATGTTGCTTTACTCTATGACATTATGAACAAAGAGCTTTCCAGTTATGAAGAAGCAGCGGAAAAGAAAGAATGGAAGGATGCCATGGTTGAGGAATACCAATCAATAATGAAGAATGATGTTTGGGATGTTGTCCCAAGACCTAAAGAGAAGTCTGTTGTGACTTCCAAATAGATCTACAAAATCAAGCATGCTGCAGATGGCAGTGTAGAGAAATACAAGGCAAGATTCGTAGCTCGTGGCTTCTCTCAGAAAGAGGGAATAGATTATGAAGAAACTTTTGCACATGTAGCCAGGTATACTTCCATCAGAACAGTACTTGCCCTGGCTGCAGCAATGAGATGGAAAATACACCAAATGGATGACAAGACTGCTTTCTTGAATGGTGTAGTTGAAGAGGAAGGATATGTGGAACAACCACTTGGTTTTGAAATACATGACAGGGAGTCATATGTGTGCAGATTGAAGAAAGCCTTGTATGGCTTGAAGCAAGCTCCCAGAACCTGGTATGGTAGGATGGACAGTTTCCTTGTTAAATTTTCAGAATTTACTTCAATCTGATCTAGGATCTTAACTGAGAGAACAACATGTACAGCATATCTACAGCATATCAATCATGGAGACAATAATGCAAGCACACAAGAGACACAAACATTTACTTGGGGAAAACCATAAAGGTGAAAAACCCCAATAACTTCCTCAGAGATAGATAGAGCAATGATACAACCAACCATGAGAGATAGACACAACCTAGCAGCAGATTCTCCTCCTCCATAAGTGCGCCACTCCTCCTTGAGTGCATGTGTGAGAAGTGAGTGAGTAAATAGAGTGCCTCCCGCACTCTATTTATACTTGACTTGACTTGCCTTTTTACCTAACTCATGTAGGCTCGAACTTAACCACATAACATAATGCTGAGTGGGCCGACCCCCAATAAGGTGGTCTAATAACCCTTTGACCCACATGACTTATACAGGGCCGACCCCAAACAAGGTGGTCTAATAACCCATCAAGTATAAGTTATGACACTTACAATATAAATGACGACACTTCCTTATAGAGGAATAATAACATCTCTATAGGAATACAATATACATATATGTGAAATACATTCCGAAGTTACATATACATCAACACTCCCTCTTAACTAGGAAGGTATTTCTCATCACAATTCTTCTAGCACAAGTCATCTTCTCTGGATCATCGTCACTAGATAATCGTCATCGAGTCATCATCATCGTCACTGCTGCTGCTATCTCAATCAATCTCTGAATCTACTCGTCATAGAAAGTTCTACAGAGCCAGTCCTTTTTCATACTGGATGTAGGCCCACCACCTGTAGGTCTTCATCATCACTGGCCATACTGTGGAATCCTCAGGACTTATTACGTGCGTCACAAAACCTCGAAAGAGAATCCCAGGATGTTACGGGTACACAACTCCGACCTGTAGGATCTCCCAGGGCGCTATTACATGTGACCCCACCACAAAACCTCGAAAGAGCATCTCAGGATGTTACGGGTACACAACTCCGACCTGAAATCTCCCAGGGCACAAATTACATGTGGTCCACCACAAAACCTAGCAAGAGCATCTCAGGATGTTACGGGCACACAACTCCGACCTGAAATCTCCCAGGGAACAAATTACATGTGGTCATGGCAAAACCTCGAAAGAGCATCTCAAGATGTTACGGGTACACAACTCCGACCTGAAATCTCCCAGGGCCCAAATTACATGCCATAGGACAAAACTTCGCAAGAGCATCTCAGGATGTTACGGGTACACAACTCCGACCTGAAATCTCCCAGGGCACAAATTACATGTCCTCCCAGAGCAATGTCTCGAAAGAGCATCCCAGGCTGTTACGGGTACACAACTCCGACCTATAGGATCTCCTAGACATGTTCATCTGCACAACCTGATCCACGGCCACAGAGTATCAACCTGATACTCACCATACATCATCCTGATGTACTCATGATCGTCTTGATCATCATCACTGCAACGTCCTACTGCATGTCATCTGGAGCAACATCCTGAAGCTCATCATCCATGATCATCCTGATCATCAATACAACATCCTGTTGCATGTCATCTGGAGCAACATCCTGAAGCTCGTCATCCATGATCATCCTGATCATCACTGCAACATCCTGCTGCATGTCATCTGGAGCAACATCCTGAAGCTCATCATCTATGATCATCCTGATCATCACTGCAACATCATGCTGCATGATCCACCTGATCATCAATGCATATACCTGATGCATACCAAGTATCTATCGGATACATATCATCATACATGATCCTCCTGATCATACAATGTATCCACCTGATACAAATACAAATACATGATACATATCACCATACATGATCCACCTGATCATACAATGTATCCACCTGATACATATACAGATACATGGTCCAAGCATCCAACATGATGCATATACAAAATACATACACATGATCCAACTGATCATATCCAGCATCCAACATGATGCGTACATATAAGTGATCCAACTGATCATATCCAGCATCAACATGATGCGTACATACATACAAAAATGATCCAACTGATCATATCCAAGCATCCAACATGATGCGTACATACATAAAAATGATCCAACAGATCATATCTAGCAGAAGCCAGAACATCAACCTGATGCTCATCATCCAGCGCTTACATCCACAGCCATGTGAAGGTTCCTCCTTTCAACATGCTTGGAATGGCTTCAGCAAATGTGTCCATCACTTCTTCCTCGAAGTGTCCTCGATCTGAAGAACGCCAAGCCTCTCTCTGAAGTACTCGAACTTCACCCTGGCTAGTGGCTTTGTCAGCACATCTGCAATCTGCTCATCTGTTGCAACATACAGGAGCTTCACAGCTCCTCTCTGCACCATATCCCTGATATAGTGATATTTGATCTCTACGTGTTTCGACCTGTCATAAAACACTGGGTTCTCAGACAGCTTCACACAACTCTGGTTATCACAGAAGATACCAGTAGCCTCCAATGGGAGATCAAATAACTCAGACAGTAGCTTCCATATCCATACTGCCTCACAACTAGCTGAACAGGCTGCAACATACTCTGCCTCAGCTGTACTCAGTGCTACGCAGGACTACTTCCTGCTAAACCAAGAGATCACACCTGATCCCATACTGAAGCAACACCTAGATGTGCTCTTCCTATCTGCAGCACTGCCAGCCCAATCTGAATCAACATAACCCTGGAGGTTAAACTTTTGATTCACCTCATACTTGAGCCCATAATCCACTGTACCCTTCAGGTACCTCAGAACATGCTTTACCACAACCAAGTGAACACTCCTCGGATCCGTCAAGAACTGGCTCAATGTGTTCACAACAAAGCAAATTTCCGGTCTCGTGTTCGTCAGGTACATCAAGGATCCAATCATCTGACAATACATAAAGACATCAACTGGCTCAGATGAAGCATCACATAGAGGCTTCAGATTCGATGCCATAGGTGTGGCCATGGCCTTGCAATCCATCATCCTGAACCTCTTCAGGATCTCTTACTGCATACTTCCCTTGTCCAAGGAAGATTCCATCTACACTCTGCCACACCTCCATGCCAAAAACAAATAGTGCATCATCCCCAAGTTCCTCGACTCAAACTCGGCAGCAAGCTTCCGCTGCGTGTCGACAATCAATCTATCTTCACCTGTAACAAATAGGTTATCATATCAAGTTCTGCACACATATATGACTACACCATGCTGTCTTGAAATCCATCTGGTGCATCTTCTATTTCATCACTTTTGTATTTCTCAATGCTGCCATCTGCAACATGCTTGATCTGATAGTTCTATTTGGAAGTCACAGCAGACTTCCCTTTAGCTCTTGGGATCGCATCCCAAACATCATTCTTCATGATCGACAGATCATGGCATTCCATTTCTTCATCCCAGATCCTGGGAACTTCAATATCTTCAATAGATATCTTTGTTGCTGGAACAAATGTTGTAGACCTTTTGTAGGTGAAGATATACGGTCTTTCCTACAAAACAGGTTAAATTGCATGATTAGAAAACATCTCACAGTTTTCAGAACAAATTCTTACACATAAAGAAATATGTCATACAGTCATGCAATTATCTTAGCCAATGCTTCAATACAACATTTATCCATATCCCGTAACTTTCTAGATGCCTTCCAATCTCTACCAGAACATTGTTAAGAGTGTGCACAACTACCAACATGTCAGCAAAGAGGTTTCATTCTAGATAAGTAGCAATGGAATGTTGTACAGTGCCATAGGCCACTTACCCATGTATATTAGTAGTATACTGTTCATTAATGCAACTATTCTACTATGCACAGTACATATCCTGAGTCTAGGAACATGAGCATATACATCATTGAACAATTTTATTTAAACAAACAAATATGCAAGAAATGATGATTAAAATACTTATCTTTCTTTGTTCGTTGGGTGGACTCCCTCTGAGTCTTCGCTTCCTTGCAGGAGCTGCTGGAGTCCTAATCTGAAGTAGCTTCTTCTACACCTTTCTGTTGTGAAGTGTAGAGAGATGGTCAACTCCCTCTGAATATCTGCATCCTTGCAGAAACTACTGAAGTGTGCTCCTTTGCTTTCTTGCAGGAACAACTAGAGTGTGCTCCCTCTTGATCTTTGCTTCCTGAATTACCTGTTCTTGAGCTCATATTTATCCTTGGTCCCTATGCATGCTTATTAGTATCATGATTGTGTTATCCTTGTGAACTCATATAAAATCATACATTCATTAGTATACTATTAAAACACAATAATCTCAAGCATGTATACTCATGATCATTTCAAACAGAAATAATAAGCATTAGCATTCAAGGTTTATGTAGGATTCTTATGGTTAGTCAAATCATAAGAAACATAACATGTCTAAACCTGTAATTACTCAAACCTATGACTCTTCAGGTTAGTTGAATCATCAATCAAGATAAGAGATATAATATGCATAAAACCTGTGATTATTCAAACCTATACCTTCATGATTCTTCTGGTTAGTCATATCATCAATTATGGTAAGAAATATAATATGCATACAGCCATGACTTATTCAAACCTACGTCTTCATGAATAATCATTATCAAACAACACAACAGTATAAGATCCTAACACAAGGTAGGATTCTATCTTGATATAGGAAAACATACCTGGATTAGCATGCTAGCTATTTATGTCTAACATACTCACATGATGTCTTCTTGTTCTTCTTCAATGACTTGTGCTAGTAACCTGTATATCTCATAGGTTAACTATTACAAAACCAAGTTATAAATACCTCGTAAATGGATCTTCTATGAGATCCATGACAATGGATGAGTCTTTATCCTCATGTCATCATGATCATATGTTCTTGAACTGGAACATGATTTGTCTTTCTTGGTGTACCTTTCATGTTAGTAGACAACATAAACCTCATACAACACCATAATGCATTAGTACAATTATAAGTGTCAACACCCTAACCAATGAATATCTTCTATCATGCATTCATAATTTTGTTAAGGTGATACGACAAATCTAAAATCAAGATTGTACTAACAGTAATAACATGAAGACAAACATACCATAAACTTAATCAAGAACAAATCTCAAAACATACCTCGATGAGTCATACCTGTTGAGATCGCTTGTAATCTCCTTATGTAAGGCCTTAGCCTTATCTCCCTCTGAAACAGTAACTCCTTCACTTATGCAGGCGACCAATCCATCTTCTTCTAGGATTAAATCTATCCACTTGATTTGCAAGAACTGGACCTAGAGCTGGATATGGGTTTGTCAGAGAAACCCCAAAAATTCAAACTTTGAATTTCAAACTTCCGAAAGGATAGAAATATGCGCCTTGATGAGCTGATCAAACTGGTATATTCAGAATTTGAAAACTGCAAAGTTTCACTCCTCAATTTTGCCTTTGAAACTTCTGGATTCACTGGACGTGAACCTGAACTGGGGTTTGATGAAGCCCACTCTTCTGCCCAATCAAAATGTTTGATCCAAAGCTCTAAGCTTCTATTTTTTTTCTGAGGAGCTTCCAGCCATGGTCACAGATTTCGAAAATTCCCATTTTTGCAGAAGCCCTAATTTTCCACTTTTTTTTTATCAAAGTCCCTAACTAGGGTTTGATCAAGCCCGGCCTTCTTCCCAACCAAAAATTCTGATCTTGGGCTCTAAATTTTTATTTTGATAAGTAGAATTCAGCCGTGGTCTCCGATTACAAAAATTCCAATTTTCTCCAAAGCCCTAAATTCCGGAAGCCATGAAAGAAGGTACTCAAAAATAATTCTTTTTTGACATAAATATGTACCTGAATGTTTCTGGTGTAACTCCGAACTTTTTGATCCACAGGGTCTGAAAAAGTTTCCTGAGATATACTGACCTGTTATCTTTCCATCCTGATAGGTCTGACCTAAATTGGATTCTCTGAGAGAGAGTTATTCCAAGTGTTGCAACGTGACCTGTTTATGGGATAATACAGGAGAGAAAACTTGTACGGCGTGCCACGTGTCACTGGTTCATCTTCGGCCTCTGAAAATGTTTCCTGAGATAGTACAGTCTGTGTACTACCTGTCACTTTTTACGAAATTTCATTTGGAGCTTCCTAGCCCAGGTTATGACCTTTTTCCCAAGGTCACCTGATTTTGACTCAGATCTGGAAGAGGCAGAAACCCTATATTGTACAAATCATAAATCACAAAGTAAAACGAATTAGAGATTGTCCTTTGGACAAAAGGTACCTGGAGATTTAATCTTCGTCTTGTAACAATTTCAGATCCGAACGCTTCGTCAAAACGGATTTATAGCGAAAGTGCTACGATGACTGGTTTTTGCTATATCAAGCCCTAGCATCGTAAGTGCAACAAGTGTCATGCATGCCATATCATGCCTTCTTTCAGGCTAGCTCTGATACCATGTTAAATTTTCAGAATTTACTTCAATCTGATCTAGGATCTTAACTGAGAGAACAACATGTACAACATATCAATCATGGAGACAATAAAGAAAGCACCCAAGATACACAAACATTTACTTGGGGAAAACCATAAAGGTGAAAAACCCCAATAACTTCCTCAGAGATAGATAGAGCAATGATACAACCAACCATGAGAGATAGACACAACCTAGCAGCAGATCCTCCTCCTCCATAAGTGCGCCACTCCTCCTTGAGTGCATGTGTGAGAAGTGAGTGAGTAAATAGAGTGCCTCCCGCACTCTATTTATACTTGACTTGACTTGCCTTTTTACCTAACTCATGTAGGCTCGAACTTAACCACATAACATAATGCTGAGTGGGCCGACCCCCAATAGGGTGGTCTAATAACCCTTTGACCCACATGACTTATACAGGGCCGACCCCAAACAAGGTGGTCTAATAACCCATCAAGTATAAGTTACGACACTTACAATATAAATGACGACACTTCCTTATAGAGGAATAATAACATCTCTATAGGAATACAATATACATATATGTGAAATACATTCCGAAGTTACATATACATCAACATTCCTATCTAGTTTGGGCTTTACCAAGAGTAAAGCGGATTCCAACCTTTACTACAAGGTTGAGGAAGGGAATCCTGTGATTCTACTCCTGTATGTGGATGACTTATTTGTAACAGGAGATGACAAACTGATTGTAGATACTAAGAGGAAGCTTGCTGCTGAATTCGATATGAAATATTTGGGAATGATGCACTATTTCCTAGGTATGGAGGTGTGGCAGAGTACAGGTGGGATCTTCCTTGGTCAAGGGAAGTACATAGTAGATATCCTGAAGAGATTTGGGATGATGGATTGCAAGGCCATGGCCACACCTATGGCATCAAATCTGAAGCTTCTATGTGATGCTTCATCTGAGCTGGTTGATGTCTCTATGTATCATCAGATGATTGGGTCCTTGATGTACTTGACGAAAACGAGACTAGACATTTGCTTTGCTGTGAACACATTGAGTCAGTTCCTGACAGATCCGAGGAGTGTTCACCTAGTTGTTGTAAAGCATGTTCTGAGGTACCTGAAGGGTACAGTGGATTATGGGCTCAAGTATGAAGCGAATCAAAAGTTTAACCTACAGGGTTATGTTGATTCAGATTGGGATGGAAGTGCTGCAGATAGGAAGAGCACATCTGGATGCTGCTTCAGTATGGGATCAGGTGTGATCTCTTGGTTTAGCAGGAAGAAGTCTTGCGGAGCACTGAGTACAGCTGAGGCAGAGTATGTTGCAGCTTGTTCAGCTAGTTTTGAGGCAGTATGGCTACGGAAGCTGCTTTCTGAGTTATTTGATCTCCCGTTGGATGCTACTGGTATCTTTTGTGATAACCAAAGTTGTGTGAAGTTGTCCGAGAACCGAGTGTTTCATGACAGGTCAAAACACATAGAGATCAAATATCACTATATCAGGGATATGGTGCAGAGAGGAGCTGTGAAGCTCCTGTATGTTGCGACGGACAAGCAGATTGCAGATGTGCTGACAAAGCCACTAGCCAAAGTAAATTTTGAGTACTTCAGAGAGAGGCTTGGCGTTCTTCAGATTGAGGACACTTCGAGGAAGAAGTGATGGACACATTTGCTGAAGTATTTCCAAGCATGTTGGAAGGAGGATCCTTCACATGGTTGTGGATGTAAGCACTGGATGATGAGCATCAGGATGATGTTCTGGTTTCTGCTGGATATGATCAGTTGGATCATTTTTATGTATGTATGTATGCATCATGTTGGATGCTAGATATGATCAGTTGGATCATTTATATGTATGTATGCATCATGTTGGATGTTGGATATGATCGGATGGATCATGTGTATGTATTTTTGTATATGCATCATGTTGGATGCTTGGACCATGTATCTGTATATGTATCAGGTGGATACATTGTATGATCAGGTGGATCATGTATAGTGATATGTATCATGTATTTGTATTTGTATCAGGTGGATACATTGTATGATCAGGTGGATCATGTATGATGATATGTATCAAGTAGATACTTGGTATGCATCAGGTAGATGCATTGTATGATCAGGATGATCATGGATGACGAGCTTCAGGATGTTGCTCCAGATGATATGCAGCAGGATGTTGCAGTGATGATGATCAGGATGATCATGTGTACATCAAGATGATGTATGGTGAGTATCAGGTTGATACTCTATGGCCTTGGATCAGGTTGTGCAGATGAGCATGTAATTCGTTGCCCTGGGAGATTTGTAGATAGTCTTTCGAGGTTTTGCCTATGGCATGTAATTCGGTGCCCTGGGATATCTGGCAAATGCTCTTTCAAGGTTTTGCTCTGGGAGGACATATAATTCGTTGCCCTGGGAGATCTACAGATAGTCTTACAAGGTTTTTCCTATGGCATGTAATTCATTTCCCTGGGATATCTGGCAAATGCTCTTTCGAAGTTTTGTCCGATGGCATATAATTCGTGTCCCTGGGAGATCCAATAGGTTCGGCTGTGTGCCTATAATCAGTCCTGGGATGCTCTTGCGAGGTTTTTCCATGACCACATGTAATTCGTGCCCTGGGAGATCCTATAGGTAGAGCTGCATGCTCGTAACATCCTAGGATGCTCTTGTGAGGTTTTGTGGTGAGGTCACATGTAATTCGTGCCCTGGGAGATCCTATAGGTAGAGTTGTGTGCTCGTAACATCCTCGGATGCTCTTTCGAGGTTTTGTGACACACGTAATATGTCCTGAGGATTCCACAGTATGGCCAGTGATGATGAAGACCTGCAAGTGGTGGGCCTACATCCAGTATGAAAAAGGACTGGCTCTATAGAACTTCCTATGATGAGTAGAGTCAGAGATTGGTTGAGATAGCAGCAGCAGTGACGATGACGATGACGATGATTGTGAGAAGAAGACTTTTCTAGCAGATCTTTGTCGAGAAATACCTTCCTAGTTAAGAGGGAGTGTTGATGTATATGTAACTTCGGAATGTATTTCATCTATGTATTTTATATATATATTTATTGTACCCTTATAAGAGATGTGTCATTCCTCTATAAGGAAGTGTCGTCATGTGGATTGACAAGTGTCGCAAGTGTGTGTACTTGCCGATGGGTTATTAGACCACCATGTGGGGTCGCCCCTGAATTATATATATTATAATGTGGATGTACCTAGCTAGACAAGTCGTCCCCATAAGGTCACTGGGAAAAAAGGTTAGTATAAATAGAGATCGGAGATCTCTATTTTACTCACTCGGAAAAGTAACTCACTCTCACTCAGAAAGTGGTGCACTAGTGAGGAGGAGGATCATCTGCTACTAGGAGACTATCTCAGTGTATTTTGGTTGTACTTTGGTTGAGCCATTGCTCTCTCTATCTCTGAGGAATTTGTGGGGTTTTTCACCTTAGGGTTTTCCCCACGGAAACTCTGTGTCTCTTGTCTCTTATGCTTTTGATTCTTGTGTTGCTTGTCATATTGTGATTGTCATGAATTGATATACTGTATATGTTATTCTCTCAGCAAAGATCCTAGAGTATTGTGAATTAATGCTCAAAATTTAACATGAATGACAAAAGTAGGAGGGGGAACCTTTCCTTGGTGGGAAATTGTCCCAATAATCCCATCCAACGAGTGTGACGAACCCACGGGTGTACGATCCAATGAATGATGCTAAGGGGCATCATGAAGGATGGTGTATAAATACCCGGATTGGGCATAGGTAGGATCTAAATGTTGGGCATTTAGAATGGCCTCTTCCTCATTTTTTGGCATGGATGTGGAAACATCTTTTGCAATGGTTAGTTGGATTGATTTTATGAACCAATCCAATAAGAATGAAGCTTGTATTGCGATCTTACATAATTTTTGGTGTCTAGGACACTCATGGATATGGTCTGCAAGGTGTGTAGATGTGTTTTGTCAAAATTTTGTGATAATTTTGAGGCCAAGGTCATGACAAATAGGAAGCTGGAAGTATGTGAGAAATGTGGTGGCCAATATCAAAAAGGTGGCATGGGTCGATCTGCGTAAATTCACATACCATTTACCTATCATCCCAGTGAGGGTGCACTGAAAGAGGCGAAGCCTCACTGAGTCTTCAATGATGTTGTTGGAGGAACATCATAAGTGAAACGAAATGACATGGTTGGCGGGGCCACCTCCTTGTTTCCCTTTGAATTTAGGAATATCCAAGGGGAGCCTATCTGGAATAGCTATCTATGTTTTATCATGCATGATAGGGTCGTTGATCAATTTGGCCAAATCTAGATGATTGAGGCTAGCTATGGAAGGTAAGGTGGGATTTGGTCCCACCATTGTATGTTGTGTGTGGTTTCCATGAGGGGGAGACCGAGGTGGTGTTGAAAATAATGAATTATATCCTATAAGAGAGGAGGGGTCAAAATGGACCAAAGGATCTCTTAGGGTATAATACAAAGGAGGGCCTCTTCCGAGAGGAGGGGAGTCAAAGGGATCTAAATTTTCTCCAAGGGGAGAAAATGAAGTAGAACCTCTTCCTGTGGTAGATGAGGTAAAAGGATCTACACCTTCTTCTAGAGGAGAAAACGAACCAAGCAAGGATCGGCCTCACCCTGATGATCTTGTCAATGTGGCCTAGGATCAACCCTTGCTAGAGTATATCCTGTGTGAACCACATGGATAAAGTGGGAAAAAATCCCTCGGGAGATGGGATTTTTTTGTTCCTGAATGGTGAAAGGTTAGTACCAAATGAGAGTGATAGTGGAATTAAGCACAATTCAACAAATGCAAAAATATGACAACTACAACATATGCAATATGGTGCAACAAGTGAGTGATATGTGCAAAGCTGGTTTAGTGAAAGAGTCCCCACATGTAGGTTCTTTTTAATTACGAGTTAATGAACTTGTATTTAGAAATAAAATAAGTGTAAATTCCCTAAAATACCTAGCAACCTTCCTCTAAAATGTAATTGGTCCTTCCAAAACAAAATTGATGGTGACAATGGGATCCACAAACCAATTAACTAATGAAGGTAACAAAGAGCTAGTTCTATCATTGATGGGGCCAATGCTCCAATAAATAAGACTTGGAAACACTTCCCAACGGTAATAGATAACTTCAGGATTCAATTTCACTCACAATTTCTCCTTGGCGATGCCCTAATTTTTTGCCTCTAAGATATCTTGCATAAAGTGTGGATAAGTGGTTCTTCCTAGCCAGTATAGTGTCACCTCCACAAAATGTTGAGTGGCTATTTGGAGAGGGTAGGGAAACTATACCTCAACTTTGATCCCCTTGGGAACGATGCACTTCTTATTTGGGTTTTATTGAACACTTGTTGATAGCAGGATTTTGATAGTACCCTATAAGTAGACAATTCTATGTCTCAAACACCTAATAAAACTAGATTGGTGGGCATTAATGGATGCCTATCCCAATCAATCCTACCTAACTAAAATATTATTTTGTGACATCTTGTGGAGGATTTTAGTTGGTTGGTGATTTACAAAGTTGATTTTAAGGGTCTTGATTCACTTAATGAGTGTGAGGGAGGTATTTCACACTTCCCTTATTTTTTGATTCACCAAGCTCACAAGAAGTGTGAGGTGAAGAGAATACTTGGAATGAAAGAGATTTTAGGTTCCTTAGTGTGTGCTAATGATGCAAACACATGTTAGGTAAGAAAATTGATTGTTGCAAATTAACTAACAGAGCGTAAAGTAAATGAAAATGGAGATTTAACTTTGAACTCTAAAAGATGATAATGGTCCTTCGCAAAAACAAAGTGCTAAGGAAGCAAAAGTGTGCAGTGGAGGTATTTCACACTTCTCACCCCTTTCTAATTCACCAAAATCACAAGAAGAGCGAGGTGAAGAGAATACCTAGGGAGATAAGAGTCTTTAGGTCCTTGCTTGTGTGCAAAAAGTGGATTCCACACTACTTTAGCCTAAAAAAATTTCAAGTAAACAAAGAACATAAGATGTCTTGAATACTAGAAACCTTAGTGGGGATGGCTCCTATCTTAACCGTTGCTCCAACTCTTTTAGTGAGTCTCGTGACATAGTTGATTCTCCAATTCCTGTTAGTCAAAACGTAGTCAAGACAAGTTGATTGCACTCTCATGGAAGGCTCCGAGAGACACCAGGGGTTTGGTCAGAGCTACTAGTGACACTCTATATCTATATATATTTGACAAACACATGGGCCCCATTTTCCAATATTATCACTGCTTAAACTCCAACTTGGATGTAATCTACCTAGAATCAGGATTTTAACTAATAGCTTAATGTAGCGAGAAAAACTATCCAAATCCCAGAATATTTTACCGTGGATAACGTATAAAGAACAAGTATACGAGCTAGAAACTTGAACTTCCTAGGATAGGTTTTATATGATTATATAAGGTAACGTTGTTTACAACAATGAGGCCCATCTAAATCCCCAAGGTTGGTTACCTAAGTAGATTTCAAGAGAGAAGGACTCTTTACTACCTAATATTAGTCTAAGTGAGCTAATTACTATAGAAACATGTAACTATTTAAATTTAATTAGTTATAGTTCATTAGTAAGCAGCCATTGGGACTGCAAGATTGTGAAAAACTAATAAAAATCAAATAAAATGATCAAATATGCGGGAAAAGGAAAAAGATATGCGGAATTGCACAGACAAAGCACTCACTGGAGCAAAGTAGAGCGGTTACAACATGAAAAGGTTGCGCGTCCAATGAGAGACAAAACTGCGCGGGCAATTTTCTGTTAATTTGTGCAGGTAGCACGATTGTCTAGGGATTATGCGCAAAGACTACACGGTCGGGATGCTGGGATCCATGTGATTATTTAAATAGAAATCACGACCAAGAGGAGGCCGAATTTATGGAATGAATGGTATGGACCTCTTCACTTGCAAAGAAAAATATACCAAAAATTAGCTACCTAACAAATCACAACCTAGTTCAGATAAAATGAACAAAAATGAAGTGGAGTCGCCATAAATACTATTGTGGGAAATTATCCCACTTTGCGTGAAATCCCTTGAGTTTGTTGACTAGGCCCAATATTTAGAAACATAAAGAAAATGCGATAACCCCAAAGTAGATCCTATAAGGCTTTGTTAGTGCAAATAGAACAAAATAAAAACAAAAATAACTAAAAATGATAAAAGGGGACAAGAGGGTGCAAAGTACAACAAAGAACCAATGCATGAACCACTTTAGATTTCCCAATGGTCAAGAAAATACATGTAGTATCACCTAGGAGGTGAAGGCATCAAAGGGAAGCCAACAATATCCCTTAGGGATGCATATTTTGTTCACACTAGATGTTGTATAGCTAAAAGAACCAAAATAGAGAAGCAATTTCCCCTTGAAGGAAGGAGGAAAAGGATCTTAGAGAATGCCAAACTATGAAAGATATGGGCTATGGGGAAGCTCCAATACAATTTATGAAGCATAACCTTCCTCTTGGCTTCTCTTCTAAGATGCATGCTCATGGCTTCCTTTAATAGGCCAAGAGGTGGCCAAGAAACAACTAGATCTAAGTGTGAACCCATTTACTCCATGATTTGGATCCAAAGTATACAAAGGGGTTCCATTCAATGAACCCAAGTACATAGGGACACCAAATTAAATTTTTTATAGGTAATGGGGGGCTTTGATGAGCCTTCAATGCACCGCGGGTGGTTGTGGTCTCATCATTTTGATAGTCGTGCAGATATCGAAGGAAAATACCTGCAGGGGTCACATGTGCACATAACTAGTAACATGCGTAGTTGTGCACTTAAATAGATATTAGGCCATGCGGTCTTGTCTTTTGACTATTATTTTGCATTTCTAGACTCATCTTGCTTTGTGTATCATATGAGGATGTCTTCGGTGAGATGCATGTTATATGTGCATGACACCTTATTGTGTGAATTGCAAAAATATCGCATGTTTCTGAGATCTATACGTTAGCACATACTTAGTTCTATAGAACCATTTATATATGACATTTTTTCTTCCTTTCAGAAGAGGTACAAGATCAAAGTACCATTTTCGATTAAGGAACAATATTCTTTATCCACAGTTACGTCCCAATCTTGATGGCCTAAATATTTTGCAATTTTTTTCTAGATCACGAGTCTCTGAAACTTGAGCCAAAAGAGAAGAGGCATGTTGGAACTGTGAACGTGTTTGATGCTAATCTCTAGGATCATCGACAATATCACCAACTACTTCACAAGTTGTATGGAAACATCGAGGAATCAGTTATGCTACTGCAATTGGATGAAATTGAGTAGGCGAAGGTGGATTTGCATCCTCATTGTCATCATTAGAAGAAGAAGTTAGAGTAGGAACATTATCAAAGAAGTTGGGAGTGGAATATGGCACAAGCATCAAAGATGGCTCATATGCCATAGATGGCACAAACAATGAATTAGGCTCATAGGACAATATATTTACATCAAATTTAACATCTCTTGTAATAATTATGTCATTAGGCTTTGGTTGAATAGGTTTATAACCTTTTACATCTTCAGAATATCAACAAAATTGCACTTTTCACTCTTAGGTTGCAATGCTTTCCATTCTTTATCAGGAATAAGATCCCATGCTTTATGATCTGGATTATTTGAAGAATGAAATGAAGGAAGTGATATAAAATAGAAATACACATGAATTTTTTGCAGAAAACATAGTACTACAAGAAAACCCAAATTCTATTAGTGAATGGACTAGAAAAACATTGCAAACTGTAAAGCAATACACGCTAGCTCTAGATGGTGGTAGCTTATCTTTGAAAAGAGATGTGTCAACTATGCTCATCCACAAGAGCTCGGTTATAATGAGGCAAAAAAGGCCTTTTTAACATAAAGCATAAATGAGAAAACCATAAACAACAAAAACACTAACCCTGGGAGATGAAATGCCAAAAGGTTTGTGGGCCTCGATGTGGTTAGTTGATACATCAAATCCCTATGGCGTAAATTTTGCATGCGATCTCCATTTGAGGTGCTCGATATCTGGTTGAAAATATCTGGCTGAGAAGGGATCCGTGTTGTCAACCCAGATGATTCCTTTGGAAATCATGTAGGTGTTGTCATGGCAAAAAACGTCATTTAGGGTATCAAAACGACCCTAGAAGATTAGGACCTGAAAAACCATAAAAAAAATGCCAAGATGGAAAAATGTATCTTTGATTCGGTGGACTAGGTGGGCCACCGTCTCCATTGCATCAATATCCCTCGTCGTATGGGGAACCTTCTATTGAATTTGACTCCTAGTGAGCCACTTTCTTTGGTGAAGAAGTTGCCCTGCTATGACGAATCGATAGATTTGAATGTTATGTGGGTGGGTTCCCTTCATCTGTGTGTCCATGATCCAATCTGTTATCACTCCAGGAAACTCTTCTAGGTTGCAACTCGAAGATGCCTAGTAACTTAATCTTATTCTCAATGATGGGTGGATAATTGGATCAAGATGGAATGACTAACTCACTGAATTCCTTACTCAAAACAATCTAGGCATATCAAGGGTTACAAGGCTTTCAAAAGCTATAATCAGATACATAATTTTATAAAGATGAATGAAGAATCTAACTCTATCAACCAGAACATATATATTTGACAATATATATGATGGGTTAATAAAACTAGTAATGAGTACTTATGATCCTTGCTTACAAATCAGTAGGTAAGATGACAGTCACCAATGGATTATATAAACACAGATAAATAATATAATTCAACTCATAAGCATAGAATAGGTATGAAAAAGAGAAGTCTATAACAACAGTGAAAGAAGCTTGTATCTCAATATATTCAAAAGACATCCCTGCACAAATTACAACATAGTAATATCCAAAGTCGAACCACTCAGTCTCAAGGACTAGAATCCCCCCCCCTATACTTCATCTGAAGTTCTTGGATTTATAGCCTTTATAAAACAGTTCAAGATCCTATAAAACTGGATCTTACATCCTTTTTTCCTATCTCAAATCTGAATTTGTGAGGTGGCTGAAAAATGCAGAAATTTCTGGAAATATGCTGCTCAGATATTGACCTATATCTCTCAATTTAAAACATATTTTGGAAAATGAGAGAGTTTTTTTTATATTGGTTTTTTATTAGAAAAAACCTCTCTCATTTCTTTGAGATTCGTTTTCATTTTCCCGACATCTGTATTTCAAAAACATCTGTCAAAGAGGGAAATTCTGAGATCCGAACATTAGGGCTCAGATTTGGATTCAATTCTCCCAATCTGTGACACCTATAGAAAACTAAGAGAGGTTATTGTGCTTCAACATTTTAGGAACAAAACCCTCCTCCTGTTTTGCAAAATTATTCTCCAGTCGCTTAGAATAATTATTTGAAAATGATGACTCAGCACAGTAAAAACACCATATTTCTGAAAATGCAGCCTCATCTTGCAGGGGACTTTGATTGCCTTCCCAAGCTCCAAATGAAAATATGAAAGTACCATTGGAAATATTAGCATGTCTAGTTGTCAATCGACTATTTGAGTGTGTAAAATGGCCTCTCCACGGCTGAGAAAAATGAGTTTTCCCAAGACATGCTGACCGTTTCGAAGCTTTTGCGCTTTCGGTGGCTAAAATAGCCCCGAATTTCTCGTTTTAGCTACCGAAAGCTCTACTTTCAGTGGCTAATGAACAGTTGAAATGTTCGCCTAAGCCACCGAAACCTGAGTTTTGATTTTTTTTTAAGGAAAAACCAAATCAAATGTTTTTCAAACTTTATTACATGCATAAATCTCTCAACAATGAACCTTAAAAAATTTAGAAATGAATTTTTAAATGAAATCCTATCATCTAAAATTGACCAACTCGAAAAATTTATTTGGGGAGATAACATCTGGCTCCTACTCGGGGATGGAATCCTCCCTGTGAGGTTCCAAGACCCACAGACCTGTTGCCTTTCCTGGAAAAGCTCAAACTGAAACTTAAATCTACTATTCCATTGGGCATGGAGTTATTTTGCAAAACTGACACAAAAGAAATTATATTTACAATGGAAGGTTTTGAACTTGCAGTTCCATTGGGCATGGAATCATCTAGCCTTTACAACTGATCCTCTAAAAAATTGTAGCCTGCCTACTTATTCAAGAAAACTGAAAGCAATCTACCTGCTCATATGAAGAGCTTATTCTCTCTACCTACTTCTAACCATTTGATTGATTCTTAATCAAGTAAACTCATGCCTCCAATGAAGCCATATCAGAAATTGATTTGTTGAACCTGTTCTTGATTGTGACCCGAAAATTAATGGAATGCGTAGCCAACAGAAAAGTGGTTTGAACAGATGATAAAGCCAACTTTCATCTGAAAAAAATACTTTAACACAAATGCTGCTCATAGATTCCAAATAGTTTGCAATAGGGTCATTAAAACCATAAAGGAATACCTCTTTAAACTGTTGTTCCAACTGACTGTATTGCAGCTGCTGATGGTTGTCTTTACTGATCTCAATCCTAAATGTAGACTACTCAACATCTATCGAAGAGTCATATAGGATGGACTGCTGATCTGGATCCTTCTGCTCATCATCTTCCTCTTTATGTCTATTGTAATCCCCCTTTGTTTGCAAAACTGAAAGTTGTGGGCTGTCCTTAGTATTTGCTGCAGATCCGAAATTGTCTCCTGCTGATATGTCGATCTGCTCAACATCTTCAAAGTTTTCAAAGGGAAAAATATGATCTTCATGACAACCTAAAACAGTAGATGCATTTGGTACAAGGTCAAAAGCATCACTAAGGTTATCATAGTGTGGATCACTAATCTCTCGATCATAATGAAGAGTATCTTCTGTCCTAGAAAAATCTTCATGAATGTTTGAATCTTTATTCAATAAATTGAATTCATGACAGCATTCGGAATACAGAAGATCAACTGGAAATTTGTCTTTACAAAACACATGAAAGGAAGCATGAAAATATGCCAAAGAGCTAATACTGGCAATAGGAAGGGACCGGTACCAATCACGAGAAATCCCTTCTAATGAATACCAAAACAGTTTAATTCAAACATCTTCATGTACAATTTGCAACTGATGAATGCAATCATGAAAGTCAAGCAAATGTTCAGCTAGCACTTCCCATTCTTCTCCTCAAAATATGGGAATACTACGATCCCATTCATCTCTACTAGGCACTGGATTAGGGAAACCAACAATCTTTGAAAAATCGCAGAAAGCATACCTCTTTGCTAAGATTTTTTTCATGTCATACCAATGGAGTCGCCAACAGATTTCTGAGCAATGGAGTCGCCACTGAATCCGTCATTTATGGAGTCACCAGAAAGATGGTTACAACTAAGAAAATGTCCAGGCTTTGTCTATCATCAAAGTTGGATCTATGTCGTGTCCCAAGGAAGCTGAGCTTCAATCTCCTCTCCCCGACAACAACGCCAAAATGTTATCACTCCAGGAAACTCTTTTAGGTTGCAGCTCGAAGATGTCTGGTAACTTAATCTTATTCTCAATGATGGGTGGATAATTGGATCAAGATGGAATAAATAACTCACTGAACTCCTTACTCAAAAAAATCTAGGCATATCAAGGGTTACAAGGCTTTCAAAAGCTATAATCAGATAGGTAATTTTATAAAGATGAATGAAGAAGCTAACTCTATCAACCAGAACAGATATATTTGACAATATATATGATGGGTTAATAAAACTAGTAATGAGTACTTATGATCCTTGCTTACAAATCAGTAGGTAAGATGACAATCACCAATGGATTATGTAAACATAGATAAAGAATATAATTCAACTCATAAGCATAGAATAGGTATGAAAAAGAGAAGTCCGATAACAACAGTGAAAGAAGCTTGTATCTCAATATATTCAAAAGACAACCCTACACAAATTACAGCATACTAATATCCAAAGTCGAACCACTTAGTCTCAAGAACTAGAATTCCCCCCCCTATACTTCATCTGAAGTTCTTGGATTTATAGCCTTTACAAAACAGTTCAAGATCCTATAAAACTGGATCTTACATCCTTTTTTCCTATCTCAAATCCGAATTTGTGAGGTGGCTGGAAAATGCAGAAATTTCTGAAAATATGCTGCTCAGAGATTGACCTATGTCTCTCAAGTTAAAATATATTTTGTAAAACTTAGAGAGTATTTTGTATATTGGTTTGTTATGAGAAAAAACCTCTCTCAGTTCTTTGAGATTCGTTTTTATTGGCCCGACATCTCTATTTCAAAAACATGTTTCAAACAGGGAAATTCTGAGATCCGAAAATTAGGGCTCAGAGATGGATTCGATTCTCCCAATCTGTAACACCTGTAGAAAACCTGAGAGAGGTTATTGTTCTTTAACATGTTAGGAACAAAAACTGCCTCCCATTTTCCAAAATGATTCTCTAGTCGCTCAAAATAATTATTTGAAAATGATGACTCAACACAGTAAAAACGCCATATTTCTGAAAACGCAGCCTCATCTTGCAAGGGACTTTTGACTGCCTTCCCGAGCTCCAAATGCATATCTGAAAGTACCATTGGAAAGCTTAGGATGTTTAGTTGTCAATCGACTATTTGAGCATGTAAAAAAGCCTCTCAACAGCTGAGAAAATTGAGTTTTCCCAAGACATGCTGACCATTTCCAAGCTTCTGCGCTTTCGGTGACTAAAATAGCCTCGAATTTCACGTTTTAGCTACCAAAAGCTCTGCTTTCGGTGCTAATGAACAATTGAAATGTCTACCTAAGCCATCGAAACCTGAGTTTTGATTTTTTTGAAGGAAAAACCAAATCAAATGTTTTTCAAACTTTATTACATGCATAAAGCTCTCAACAATGAACCTTAAAAAATTTAGAAATGAATTTTTAAATGACATCCTATCATCTAAAATTGACCAACTCGAAAAATTTATTTGGGGAGATAACACAATCCATTGTATTTTTTCAAGGAAGTATGGATTGAGTTCTGTAGGGGGAAAATGATCAACCACCTATGAGGTGTCCAAGAGAGGTGGAAAATATGGTCAAAGCAATTCCACATTAAATACTCAGTGCAACCCAAGGAAAGGGGGAATATTTAATCTAAAATAATTCTCGCCCACAACCTTCATGATGGTCTAAGGCCTATGTAAGAGTGGCCTTAGATTTTTGTGGGGATTTGTGAGATACTCCTTCTGCAAATGCAACCACACCTTATCCCCAACTTGAAACTTGTGTGGAACCCGATGTTGTTCATGTCATTGTTTCTACTTGGAATTGGCTTTCTACATGATATCATGAACCTGTTGTTGGATGTGCTAGATCCATTCAATGAATTTGGTTTTTTTACATTCCTCATATTGAGCATGGGAGGACTCTGTTAGAACATTTTACTCATATATACCTTAGTATATGCTTCCTATGTGGTCTAAACCATGGTAGTTAGCCTCCTAGAGAATAGTTTGATCACTTCTCGATGGATATACCACACATGCACCTCATTTCATTGTTTTGGGGATTCAATGCACCACCTCTTGATGCATTTATGATGGGAGGTTCCCTTCTTCCCTTTTTTAGGGGATAAGTATGCACCAAGGGGGGACTCATACATTGTATGTGGTTTTTTGGGTCAAACTATTTGTTAGTGGCCACCTCCTTTGCCTCCATTTCAACCTATGATTTCTCCTTGATACACCCACTACCTTATTTTGGTCCACTTGTGTTCTACCTAGGCCCACTATCCCATTTGTGACCATTAGTGAGGAATTTGGATGCCACTTGTGCCATTTGGGGGTAAACTAGTCCAATGTAAGCCTGTCACTTGTGAACTTTTCTATTTCCCTTGGAGGCTCATGATTTTTTCCCAATGTAATATATTTGGATGGCCAACATATTGGCTGAGGTTAGATCAATAAAAAAATTTCTTTCGAAGTTACATGAGTTGTTCAATTTTTGCAATTTTCTTCTCATGCTTGTGCATTCTTGTGAATACATTGTGAGGAATGTTTTCTACTTGTGAGATCCAACTGTGATATAACTTTCACATGGTATCAGATCCTTTCAAGCATTCGATCTTACTTATATTATTCATTTGTTTCACTAGAAACAGTGGAGTTTCCACACAATTCCTTAGTCCATTGCCTTGAAGCCATTGGAGAAATCCTTTGAAGTCTACCTAGGTGTGATGCACTCCCAAATGTCCACATAGTCGAAGAAAGAGTTAGATTGAGCTAAGAAAATATTCCCCTTGATTGTTTTTTGCAGGTGCAAAGCTTATATTTGTCTCACCAAGAGTGAAATAGTTGATTATGGAGCAGCCTCATTCATGCATTCTCACTCCATTCAACTATTTTGAATGGAAGGCTGAAATGGTGATCTAATTGAGGAGCAAAGACCTCTACATGGTTACTATGGGGAGTGAGAATGAACCAAATTCAATAGTAGATAAGGTCAAATGGTTTAATATACATGATGAAGTGTATGGCTTACTGTGTCTCAACATTTCCAGAGATCTTTTGTTCCATCTTGAGGGTTTATCCACTCCCAATGAAGTTTGGCTCAAGCTTGAGTCATTGTTTGGGAAGACAGATGAGCTAAGGGGTCATCAACTGGAAAATGAGCTTGTCGCATTGATCCCAAGCAATTTCGATACCATATAATATTTCTTCACAAAGTTCAAATGCTTGGTTCTTTAGCTCAAGCAATGTGGGATTGAGAAGAAAGAAGAACAATTGATTATGTCCATTCTCTCCAAACTAAGTCTCGAATACTACGTGTTTGTTTCTACCTTCCATGCAATGAAGCTGACATTTTAAAATTGGAATATTCCCTCCTTGGAAGACTTCATGGAGTCTCTCACTCAAGAGAAAGACAATTTGGTCTAGATGGGAGCCATCAAACCCACCAAAGACCATGCCCATGCTATAGGAGACTCTAGGAATTCCAAAGGGAAGAAAAAGGCCAAAGGCAAGAAGCTTTAAGATTGGAAGAAGGAGAAACCCAAAACTCCATAAGAGCGTTTGAATCTTAACAAGGATAAGCCAAAGAAGAAGGAAAGTTACAAATGCCCATACTACTAGAGGGGTTTTCACCCTGAGAGTTCTTGCATGAAGAAAATCATTGATTTGATGGCTCAACTTTTGGAAAAGAAAAATATTCCTCTCCCTGAAGGTGCGAAGAGGAAATATGCAAGTTCAAGTTCAGAAGACCGAGAGAGATTCCATGCATTAATGGAAAGCATTTTTAAAGATCCTTCTTTCATCATAGACTCTGGAGCATCCAAGCATATGGCTGCCATAAGAGAGTCCTTCTATGCTTTTGAATCCATTGGAGGTCCATCAATCTTGATGGGATATGACTCAGAGATTCCATCCAAAGGAAGAGGAAGAATTTATATGGACAATGGTTTCTTCAAGAATGTGTTGTATGTTCCTACCTCATCTACAAATCTTCTTTCTGTGTATCAAATGACACATATTGGAACTCCAAAGAAGGTCATTTTCAGTCCAAATGATGTGGAGATTTTTGAAATCTCTACTGGAATATTTATTCCACTTGGAGAAGCAGATAATGATTGGAAATTCTACAATTTCTCTCATTTCTACCCTATTCTTCACCCAATGCTCTCCTAACACATGCCAATGAGACCAACAAGCTATGGCATGAGAGGTTTGGCCACCTCAACTTCATATATTTGCATGATTTGAGCAAGCATTCAATGGTTGAAGGGCATCCAGACATACATTTCTCAAATTTAGGCATTTGTCAAGGTTGCATTCTTGGAAAGCATCTAGAGCACAAGTATGAGAAGTGTAAGGCAAAGAGGTTTGCTTCACCTCTCAAATTGGTTCACAATAAAATCATAGGACCTCTTCCTACTCCCTCCTTGAGTAATTAAAAGTACATTTTTACTTTCATTGATGATTACTCTAGATTTTGTTGGGTGTATTTTCTCAAACACAAGTCAGAAGTATTTGAAATATTTTTAGTTTTTAAATATTTTGTTGAGACATTGTCTGGGAAAAGAATCAAGGCCTTCATACTAATAATGGAGGAGAATATGTGAAGAAGGATTTACAGTAGCTGTGTGAAAATGCAGGCATCCAAATGCAGCATATAGTTCCCTACATACCTCAACAAAATGGTGTGCTAGAGCACAAGAATAGATCTCTCAAATATATGGCCACTTGCATGCTTGAGTCCAAGTCTTTGTCTCCAAGACTATGGGCCGAGGCCATCAATTGTGCAGCATACATTCAGAATAGAGTGCCTCATACATATTTGAAATGAATGACTCCATTGAAGTCATTCCCAGAAAAAGAACACATCAATGATTCACTATATACGTCATCCCAAAAATTATTGAGAATAAAATAAGAGAATATTCGACTATCATTCCAATGAATAAGGAACGGACGAGTATTCCACCCCTCCAAAACAAAGAACGATAATCTCCAACTTCTCACATCGAGGAAGTATCTAAAAATGTTGGTGAACAGGGTCGACCGCAGACTATAGTCAAAACATTTACTGGACAAGCAGTAATATGGTGGGATACGCATCAATATTGTCTTCAGACTTGGACAACTGCTTCTACAAATTTTATTGAACGATTTAGAGGAAAGAAGCTGACAACACAAGTTATAATAACTAAATTTATGCAAGGTAAAGTTCCAGTCCACCATATCAGTATATGTGAAAGTGAGTGGAAACGCGTCGGATATCAAGATGAAAGATTATATCCCCATCTTTTTCCAAATACACTCGAAGATATACCAATCAAGTGGTACAAGATGCAAGAAGCCAAAGGAGAAACATTCAATTGGACAGAACTCAAACAAAATTTCAACAAAGATTTTTCTTTAATCCCAGAAGAAGAAAACATAAGAGAAGCAGTTGAGAAAATTCAAAATTCTATACAACTGACGAACGAGAATACTATGTCAACGCCGAAAAAATGATCTCAACCAACTTGAAACAACCTTACAACAAGACCAATATACCGATTGACATGACTAGAACTCAAAAATGATAAAACATTGGGAAAGAGTTTCCATTGGAAAAGACATCACCCTAATGTTCAAAAGTCTATAAAAACTTTGATGAAAATCAACACAGAAGAAAAAGCAAAACCAGAAAGATTGATTAAAAATGACTTTCCCCAAGCATTTATAGAATTCAAGGAAGGAGAGCGAAAGATCAACGAACAGGGAGAACCGGAATGGATAGACACAAAATTAAAAATAAAAGAAGTCAACATCTCAAACGATGACCGACCAAAAATGGAAAATATTGGAGACTACAAGTCCGACCAGCCAGTAGACGACATTACTAACTTATTGAAAGAATATCATGATATTTTTGCATGAGATTACAAATATTTAAAAGGACTACTCCAAGAAATGGGATAAATAAATATCAACAAAAAAATAGATGCAAAGCTTGTCAAGAAACGACCTTATAAGTTGGCACACAAATATAAGGACATAGTAAAAAACGAAATTGAGAATATGCTTGCCGAGGGAATAATCCACCCAATCGATCAGTTTGAATGGGCTAGCCCCATGGTCATCCAACCAAAGAAACACGATCCTAAAAAATTAAGAACTTGTGCCAACTTTAGAGGACTGAATAAAGTGACATTAACCGATCCATTCCCTACACCTTTCATCGACGAAATTATCAACAAAGTTGCAGGACATGAATTTTACTCTTTCACCGACGGATTCTCAAGATACAATCAAGTCTCTATTGAAAAATAATATCAACACAAAACTACATTTGTCTATGAATCTGGATCATTTTCCTATAAAGTTATGCCCTTTGTACTAAAGAATGCACCAGCAGTATTCTCCAGAATAGTTGTCAAAGCATTCCAAGAGTACATATATAAAACTATGGCCGTCTAATTTGACAACTGGACAATATACTCACTATTAAGGGATCATATCCAATATCTTCAACTAATGTTAGAACGATGCCGACAAATCCAACTATCATTGAATATTAAAAAGTACATATTTGCAACTCCAATCGGTATCTTACTTGGAAACATTGTGTGTAAAGAAGGGATAAAAGTCGACTATGAAAAGATTAAAGTTATCCTCGACTTGAAACCACAAGTAAATCCAAAGCAAGTCGGAATACTTCTTGGTCACATAGGCTATTATCGGAAATTTATAAGGTACTATTCTGACATGACATATCCATTGGAAGAATTAGTAAAAGAAAACCAAGATTTCATATCGTCTCACGAATGTGCAGAATCATTTGAGCTTTTCAAAAGGAAACTCGTCGAAGCCCCAATTATGAGATTCCCAAATTGGTCGATTCAAATTCATGTTCATATCGACGCCTCAGGAATTGTAGTCGGTGCAATTCTCACCCATCCGGGAGAAGATGGAATTGATTATCTGAATGCATATGCTAGTCAGAAACTAAATAAGGAAGAAATAAATTACTCTACCATATAACGAGAAGCCTTAGGCATGGTTTTTGCACTTCAGAAGTATGAGCATTACCTTTTGGTCAATCCATTTATATTTTACACAGATCATCAAGCACTCAAATATTAAGTCCACAAACCTCTGCATCATGGTCGATTATGCAGATGGATACTGATGCAGGAGCATCCTGCCTTCAAAACCGTGTACTTTTGATTAGACCTAGAAGGGGTCTTCATTTTCTAAATTAGTGGTCTTTTGATGAAAATTTTCAAATAATACCATGTTTTAAGTGTGATTCTAGATAGGTGATGAATCATTAGTTGAGTGATGATTCATTGAGTGAGTCATGTAAGTAAGTCCACATCTAATGCCAGCATTCGATGAAGATTAAAGGATCTCATGAGTGAGTCATAAAGATAGGATTGAGAGTTTGCTAATGTTAGATTACAGTTGATAAGATGTAGGAGTGTGTTGAGAGCTTATTGGATCTGAACTAGAATTGGTTTCAGAATCCTCTATTTAAATATGTGTAATCCTACGAGGCATAGAGAGGTGGCCAAACAATGTAAATCAGGCCAAGGGAGGTGATCATGATGTACAAGTTTTTGATGGTTGAATGAAGGAAAGATAATTGTGCATATTCTCTGTATACCTGAACTGTGACAGGGAAGCAATTTCCTGTGTGTGACTTATGAGATACTGAGATTCTGAATACTTGTTAAATGCTTGATAAATCTGTGTGTATGTAGTAGCCTGAAATTGGTGTTTTAGGGAATTGAATGTTGCATAGATGTTTGATTGATTTATGTGTGTGAGCGCATGAGTAAAGGTTATAATTTGCAGTGTAAACCCTTCAATCATCGATCACTGAAAGGATCGATGCCCTGCATATACAAATTTGCAGAGCTCCGTGAAGGATGAATCTATGGAGATGATGATCAGATCCAGCAAAGGAGATCAAGTCTAGCGAAGATCAGTTGAGTTTGATGGATCGATTCTATGATCAATCAATGTACAGTTACATAAATTGTATTGGTTCGTTCTGCAGGGTTTGGATGATCGAGATCGAAGTAAGGATATTGACAGCGGGTAAAGGATTTCGTGAGGAGAACTTGCACAGGAGATAGAGATCCGAAATGCTAAAGTGAACATTCTGCATTGATCGCAGATCGACGGATGAAGGAGGTCGCGAAAGAATAAACGGTTGGTACAGCGTTCCGCAGGAGAAAGAGTTCGAGGGTTAATGGCCATAATGGATGTGGAATTAGCACACAAGATTCAAATCCACCATTGATCTAGATCCAACGGTCCAAGATGATTGCGGAAGGAAATTTGCGGGAGGCAATTATGGAAGGAAGTTGTAGAAGGAACCCCGCAATTGCGGAAGAAAGGAAATTGTGGAAGGAACTTTGCGGAAGATAGTTTGAAGAAAGGTGAGACTCGAAATATTTATGAAATCCAGCTCACTGCCAATTTGAATTCTTCCCTTCAACGACATTTTGAAGAAAGACTTAGCAATGTCCGCTAAGTTTGGTGATTATGTTAAGTGTGGAATCAAACTAATCCTGGGGAAAGCAGGTTAGATTGGTTTTATTGATCCCTCCTGCATCAAGTGGTATCAGAAAAAGGTTTCAGGTGTATACCACTTGTTGCTGCATAAAGTGGTATCAAAGAAAGGTTTCAGGTGTATACCACTTGTTGTTGCATCAAGTGGTATCAGAGCAACAATTGTAGCCAGGTTGAAAAAGAGTTTGAGCAAAAAGGGAATTGAAGCTGCCACTAAGGAAACAGAGGTAAATCAAATTTTGATTTTAAATTTATATTGGAGTTGAAGGATGACAACTGTGTTGAGAAGGTTGGTCAAGCGGAAGTATTCAAATTTGAATTAAATCAAGGATTTAGGTTAAAAGAAAATGGCATTTTCAGTGCGACCTGGTGTGCTCTTAAAAGAAGAATTCAGGGCAGATGTTCGTCCAAAGGAGATGTATTAAAAGGGATAATGATAAGATCTTGGTACATATCTTATAAGATATCGATTGATGTGTTTATATTAACTCTGGTTTGATATTTTTGCATATTGAAGCCAATGACAAGGTTGATGGTAGCAGATATCTTGAAAGCTATGACAGAGAACATGTATGTTCTTGATGAGAAGAGTTTGTGAACTCTTAGAGAAAAGATGAAGTAGTGGTAGAACCTAAGGATCCAACAGAGGTTGGACAAGAGGGGGACAATTTGAATGTTCTCAAAGAGGAAGTGGATCTGCATAATTCCAAGAGGAGAAAAGGAGTTGCTCAAGAGGTTCTGGAGGAAGGAACCAAGGATACCAAAAGGACAAGCTCAAGGAGAGATAGCTTGTTCAGGTATAGTTAGCAGGTATGAAGACTTGTTGAGGAGAAGGATTGGGAGCAGTCCACAAGTGAACAAGATGAAGTTCACAAAGGAAGTGGAGATAGAGACAATGACTATTGCAAGTTATTGCAGAGGTTCAAAGGAAATCCAAAGCAGAAGAAAATATGCCAAGGAAAAAAGCATCAATAGAATGAGTCAAGAGGAGAATGACAGAGAATTAGTTGAAATAAGATTGCAACTTAGTCATTTAGAGATGTTGCTACAAAAGGGAAACCAGAGAAGAGGATGGAACTTGACGAAGAAACTCAAGTGGCTAGTGATGCAGTTGTTTGAAGAGAATCTTTGGAGAATCTTGGAAGAAATGAAGCGTAGAATGGATGCTTTAGAAGAGAGACTCAGAGAAACTGTTAGGCCATTGACAGAAGAAGTGTTCAGTATTGTGAACCAGAAAAGGGAAACTTCCTTGGAGAGGATGATGATAAAGGAAAAGAGAGACTAACTAAAAGTCTCATGAATTCTCTAAGAAGAACAGATCAACTTATGGAGGAGATGAAAGTGAGGCTAAATGAGACCAAGAGGTCTTATGTTTTTGAAACTAATGATTTGGTTGTGGTTACAGATTTTGTTGTAGATGATAGGCAGTCTTTTGAAGCTGTCTGAAAAATGGATGAAGCCAAATATGATGAAGAAGTTCTCTCAAGTGAGAAATAGTTTGAAGTGTTGCAACAAAATGAAATCATTGATGAGTTGTTTAATGGAGGAAAGCAGTTAATTGAATTTGTTATGAAGATGAAGGAATAAAAATAAATGTATAAAGACATTTCCATAGGACAGGATCAGAATTGCATTCCGATGAAGAAAGAAATTGAACAATCACCTTCGATTGTCAAAGAAAATGAAGGAGGAGGAGAAACGCTTTTCAAAAGCATAGCAATGGAATATAATCCTATTGTAAAGGAAGATGAAATGGTAATGCAGCCTGTAACTCAAACTGTAAGGATCTCGTGAGCGAGTCATAAAGATAGGATTGAGAGTTTGCTAATATTAGATTATAGTTGATAAGATGTAGGAGTGTGTTGAGATTTTATTGGATCTGAACTAGAATTGGTTTCAGAATCCTCTGTTTAAATATGTGTAAGGATACGAGGCATAGAGAGGTGGCCAAACAATGTAAATCAGGCCAAGGAAGGTGATCATGATGTACAAGTTTCTGATGGTTGAATGAAGGAAAGATAATTGTGCATATTCTCTGTATACCTGAACTGTGATAGGGAAGCAATTTCCTATGTGTGACTTATGAGATGTTGAGAGTATGAATACTTGTTAAATGCTTAATAAATCTATGTGTATCCAATATCCCTAAATTGGGGTTTTAGGGAATTGAATGTTGAAGAGATGTTTGATTGATCTATGTGTGTGAGCGCATGAGGAAAGGTTGTAATTTGCAGTGTAAACCCTTGAGTCATCGATCACTGAAAGGATCGATGCCCTGCATATACGAATTTGTAGAGCTACGTGAAGGATGAAGCTATGGAGATGATGATCAGATCCAGCGAAGGAGATCAAGTCCAGCGAAGATCAGTTGAGTTTGATTGATCGATTCTATGATCAATCAACGCCTAGTTAAAGAAATTGTATTGGTTCGTTCTGCAGAGTTTGGATGATCGAGATCGAAGTAAGGAGATTGACAGCGGGGAAAGGATTTCGCGAGGAGAACTTGCCTAAGAGATAGAGATCTGAAATGCTAAACTGAACATTCTGCATTGATCATAGATCGATGGACAAAGGAGGTCGTGAAAGAATCAACGACTCGTACAATGTTCCACAGGAGAAAGATTTCGAGGGTTAATGGCTAGAATGGATGCAGAATTAGCACACAAGATTCAAATCCACTGTTGATATGGGTTCGATGGTCCAAGACGATTGCGGGAGGCAATTGCAGAAGGAAGTTGTAGAAGGAACCCCACAATTGCGGAAGGAAGGCAATTGTGGAAGGAACTTTGCGGAAGATAATTGCGAAAGCCAATTTGTAGAAAGGTGAGACCCGAAATATTTATGAAATCTAGCTCACCGCCAAATTGAAGTCCACCCTTCAACAACATTTTGAAGAAAGACTTAGCCATGTCCGCTAAGTTTGGTGATTATGCTAAGTGTGGAATCAAACTAATCCTTGGGAAAGCAGGTTGGATTGGTTTTGCTTATCCCTCCTGCATCAAGTGGTATCAGAGAATGGTTTTAGGTGTATACCACTTGTTGTTGCATCAAGTGGTATCAGAGCAAGATTTCAGGTGTATACCACTTGCTGTTGCATCAAGTGGTATCAGAGCAGCAATTGCATCCAAGTTGAAAAAGAGTTTGAGCAGGAAGGGAATTGAAGCTGCCACTAAGGAAATAGAGGTAAATCAAATTTTGATTTTAAATTTATATTGGAGTTGAAGGATGAAAACTGTGTTGAGAAGGTTGGTCAAGTGGAAGTATTCAGATTTGAATCAAATCAAGGATTCAGGTTAAAAGAAAATGACATTTTCAATGAGACCTGGTGTGCTCTTAAAAGAAGAATTCAGGGTAGTTGTTGGTCAAAAGGAGATGGATCAAAAGGGATAATGATAAGATCTTGGTACAGATCTTATAAGATATTGATTGATGTGTTTATGTTAACTCTAGTTTGATATTTTTGCATATTGAAGCCAATGACAAGGTTAATGGTAGCAGACATCTTGAAATCTATGACAGAGAACATGTATGTTCTTGATGAGAAGAGTTTGTGAACTCTTAAAGAAAAGAGGAAACAGTGGTAGAACCTAAGGATCCAACAGAGGTTGGAAAAGAGGGGGACAAGTTGAATGTTCTCAGAGAGGAAGTGGATCTACATAATCCCAAGAGGAGAGAAGGATTTGCTCAAGAGGTTCCGGAGGAAGGAACCAAGGAGACCAAAAGGACAAGCTCAGGGAGAGATAGCTTGTTGAGGTATAGTTAGTAGGTATGAAGACTTGTTGAGGAGAAGGCTTGGGAACAGTCCACAAGTGAACAAGATGAAGTTCACAAAGGAAGAGGAGATAGAGACAATGACTATTGCAAGTTATTGTAGAGGTTCAAAGGAAAGCCAAAGCAAAATAAAATATGCCAAGGCAAAAAGCATCAATAGAATGAGTCAAGAGGAGAATGACAAAGAAGTAGTTGAAATAAGATTGCAACTTATTCGTTTAGAGATGTTGCTACAAAAGGGAAACCAGAGAAGAGGATGGAACTTGAAGAAGAAACTCAAGTGACCAATGATGCAGTTGTTTGAAGAGAAGCTTTGGAGAAGCTTGGAAGAAATGAAGCGTAGAATGGATGCTTTAGAAGAGAAGGAGAGACTTAGAGAAACTGTTAGGCCATTGACAGAAGAAGGTGTTTAGTATTGTAAACCTGAACAGGGAAGCTTCCTTGGAGAGGATGATTATAAAGGAAAAGAGAGACTAACTGAAAGTCTCATGGATTCTTTAAGAAGCGCAGATCAACTTATGGAGGTGATTATAGTGAGGCTAAATGAGACCAAGAGGTCTTATGTTTTTTAAACTAATGATTTGGTTGTGGTTACAAGTTTGTTGCAGATGATAGGAAATATTTTGAAGCCGTCTCAAAAATGGATGAAGCCAAATATGATGAAGAAGTTCTCTCAAGTGAGAAACAATTTGAAGTGTTGCAACAAAAGGAACTCATTGATGAGTTGCTTAATGGAGGAAAGAAGTCAAAAATTGACCATGCCAAATAGGTCATGGTTTCCTCTTAAAAATATGTGACTAGGTCATGCTTTTTCCTTTCAAAGGTGTGACTTGATCCGAAAGTAAAAATTTTGTTATTCCCTATTGTTTCACGTGCTCCCCAAAAAGTAGTGGCTGAAAGTAGTCTTTTCCTAACTGTTATTGCCAAAAAAAACTATTGATTTGATCTTCCAAGGCCTAAACTCCCCACTAAGTTATCAATGCAAAGGGGATGATTCACAATGGAGCCAAGTATATGAATTGTCCACCATATTTCCTATAAATAAAACCCTCATGGTCACCATTACATAATCCATATACACGATATTGTCATGTTGTCAAAATTCCACCAAAAAGCTAGAGGGAGAGCCATTATTCTATCCTTCGTTCACCATTGTGGAATCAACGATCTAATTACTTGGATGGAGACTTGGACACATAGGAATTATAATAACCCACCTTGGATCAATTGTGGAGGTCCCCTATTATCCATAACTAGTACCGAGGTGCTGTTGTACTCTCTTATTATTTGTGTAATAAAATCAAACATTCTTTACATGTGTTGAATTTATTGTTTTTGACTATTTTTCTTATATATTATGCATGCATCTCTAAGGATTTAATTTGTTTAGTGTAGTTTCTTATCCATTACTTTGATATTTGACTTGAGATTGCAAAACCTTCAAGTAGGTTTTTTTGGCACGTGAGGAGATATAGCACACAACATTTAATATTTACTAAACATACATAACCACCTAGTTTCTTTATCTTGTAATTTATCTTATAAAATAATAAGTGAATGCCCTTTAGGACAACATTATTTTCAACTATATGATCAAGATTTAAAAGCATGGACTAATTATGCTAAAGGTTTTTTTAAGGGAATGGCATCTCTCAATTTTTTCAATGTCTATGCATGCCCTATAGAAACCCTTCACATGTTCAACACCTAGCTTATCAAAAATAATGACCAAAGTTTTTGGAATTATGTTTCTAATATCCAAGGAGACCAACTCAATGACACCATCAGTCCATTATCCAAACAAATCAACCTCAAATTGATTTACTTATCCTCCAATGTCTTATCGGATTCTATTCCCATGGCATTCTCATGCATGAATATTATTGTTTTTATTGTAAAGTGGGTGGGTCAACTAATGAAAAATAATTTAGCTAGAAATTTTGAAATTGAAACAATTTCAAGAAGAAAAAATATGAGTTAAACAGTGGGATTTTTTAATCCAGGTAGGTTCAACATGAGTTATCCAACCAAAATTTCTAACCCAAAAATATTGATAGTGGTTTAAACATAGGTTAATTATCTAGACATTCTAAATTTATTAAATAAAACAATGTTTGGAAAAGTATTTGAAGAGTTAAGTACGGTGGTATCCCAATTAGACAAAGGGGAAAATGAAATTACATATGAGTGTCTCATAATCGATCATTGAAAAAATTACCCTCCATTCTCTTTAAATAGAGATCATGGACCAACCAGGTGTTAATCATTGGGTAAATAGTCGTTAAGATCAAGGCGAAGATAGTCTGTCAGATCACTCTATGTCTAGAACATATGTTGACCGTCAGATTCCATAAGTACAAATTTGTACTAAAGAAACATACTTTATCTAAAGACACATTATACCGAGTTGATATTAACTAACTCCTAAGTGTCTAAATATCCTAACATCCCCCTTAATAACAACTGGGGATAAGACTGAAAGATTTACAAAAGTGACACAATAGGAGAAGGAAGGAGGCAATAGAGCCTATCCCCCCTTAAAGAAAAATTCCTGAACTCCTAACATAGATCAAATTTTAGAGAACATTGCTTCCATAAGAGACTTTGTGAAGATGTCTATAACTTGATCATTTGTAGGGAAAAATAACACTTCAAGAATGCAATATTGAACAAGCTTTCTGATGAAGCACATCTGAAGCTCAATATGTTTATTGTGTTGATCTCGAACTGGACCTTTGGAAATCTTGATGGCACTCTGATTGTCACACCAAAGGGTGTTTGTATATGGATTCTCAAATCCAAAGTTTTGTCACGTCCCCTCCCATCCTACCAGCTAGATGGAGAGGATCGTGAGGTTAAACCGGGCATCTAGCCCCATAAACTTTTAACCAAGCACTCACATAATTTAAAAGAGATATGAGATGTATAGTTATAAGAAAAACACAGCGGAAATAATCAATTATGCATCCATTATACATTCAATATATTCATGCCATTCATCAATCTAAACAATATCAATTTAGCAAATGAGAATACTTATCTTAACCCAAGTAATCCCCGAGCAACCAGCTACGCTTATGCAACGTTCCACCCAACCGTAGGCCAGTGTGCTCCACGATCTCTCAGCACCACTGCCACCCCTGAGCTGGGCATGATCTCCACAAGGAACTAGGGAACAACAAGGTCTCACATAACCATAGATACACCAGAATCAGCCCTGCCAACCAGCAGTTGGGTTTCTGAGGCTGCTAGGAGATGGATGCATATAACAGCAAAAGTGTAAGTGTTGGGCATGAGAAAAATGCCTCTCTAGTGAAGTTCCCAACAATGGGTTTGTAACAGTTCCAAAAAAACGTGGGCAACCAAAATGAAAAGGAGAAAATGGGAAATCAACCCCAGGAGAGCAAAATCGTTTTCAGAAGAATGCTCATGGGCATTTCGTGGGCATAAACGGCCTCCATAGCCGCAAAATCACGGCTCTCTTCTCCCAGCCAATGAGCTAACCAAAAACGAGTTTGCAGGCATGGAATAATGCAGGAAATGGTGAAAAACGTGAAGGATAAAACCCCAACAGGCTCAGACTGCATGAGAGGAAGAATGCCATGGGTGAAGAATGGCTTTGGGCCAATTTCGTGGGGGTTTTCTTGCCCAGCCAACCAAAACTCGATTTCCCAGGTTGTTGTCTATCCCATACACGAAAATTGACAGCCATACCTCTCCCATCCCAAGGCATTAATTGTCTCAACCAATTATTGGAAGAATTAAATGATTGGGTGCATGAGGCCAAATGGGTAGTTGAGAGTTCATGGGTTTCCTCAATGAAATGGATTAACACCATGGCTCAAGGGTTTGGTTATTTTCCCTCCCTATTCCTTGTAAAGATCATGCCCTCACCTCTTTGTTGCATTGCGTAGCTGGTTGTGGGTATCTTTTATTTAATTCGTATTTACATGATGTCTTATTTACATCGTGCCCTTCTAGCACAAGAACCATAGGCATCTATCTCTTTAATTTTCAGTACATAAAATGCTAAATCAGTGGTGGGGCCTTGGCCTTGAGCTCCTCACCATGATTAAGTTACAATATTTACATCATTCACAATTTAATGCAAGGGGGTCAAAATGGGGACGTGACAAGTTTGGAAGGATTTGTTGAAGGCACAAGGCTTCATGACTTGCATTAATTATGCTCGATACTATGCTTCTGTTGAAGAAAAATAAAGAGCTTATTGTTTCTTACAAGCCCAAGTGACAGGTCCAGAATGAAGAATGAAAACATAACCTGTAGTATACTTCCAATCATCAAGGACATTGACCCAATCTAAATCAATGAAACCAGCCAACAAAGGAATCACCCCTAAACTATATGAATCCCAAACTAAACTTTACTCCAGATATATCAAATTCATTTTTGTTTCTTTCCAATGGATTTCATGGGGCATTTCCATATATCAGGAAACAAGACCAACAATAAAGGAAATATCAGGGTGTGTATGAGTCAAGTACAAGATACTACCGATGAGTTGATGATACAAGGTGTCATCTACTTCAAGTGAAGTGAAAGTGCTAGTAAGTTTGACTTCAAGCTAGAAGGGAGAGGGGGTTGGTTTACAATCAAACATGTGAAAGCGACGAAGAAGTTCACAAGCATACTTAGACTAAGAAAGAAAAAATACTTCTTTGGTTTGTAGGACTTGGAAGCCAAGAAAATAATGCAAATGTCCTAAGCCCATCATTTCAAATTTCTTCTTAATGCTATATTTCACATGGGTTAAAAGGTTATGGTCACTACTAGTAAGAATAGGGTCTCAAAATAATTCTTGGTATAGACACTGGGGTCAGAATGCCATCTAGGAAAGCCATTGTCAAGGATAAATCTATCCATTTTAGCATACGAAACCCGAGGATCTTGATTAAGGACATAGAGAGATTTATTAAGGTGACAGACAAGGATAGAGTCATTCTAAACATATCCATGAGGTGTTCCATGCAAATTTATTCTTGCAAATACCCATGCAAAAAGGAGGACTTGACATCCATTTGATGGATGTCCCATTTATGTGAAGCAACAAGGGAAAGAACAAAACAGATGGAGTTCATATTGGAAACAAGGGAAAGGTTTCAATGTAGTCAATTCCTTCAACTTGGGAAAATCCTTGGCAACTAACCTTTCCTTAAGTCTTTCAACACTTCCATCTTATGCATATTGTTGTGGGAAATTATCCCACTTTAGGTGAAATCCCTTGAGGTTGTTGACTAGGCCCATTATTTAGAAATAAAATCAAATGTGATAACCCCAAAGTAGATCATGTAATGCTTTGTTAGTGCAAACAGAACAAAATAAAAACAAAAATAACTAAAAATGATAAAAGGGGACAAGAGGGTGCAAATCACAACAAAAGACCAATGTATGAACCACTTTAGATTGCCCAATGGTCACGAAAATACATGTCCTCTCACCTAGGAGGTGAAGGATTCAAAGGGAAGCCACCAATCTCCCTTAGGGAGGCCTATTTTTTTCAAACTAGATGCTAGATAGCTAGAAGAAGCAACGGAGAGAAGCAATTGCCCCTTGAAGGAAGGAGGCAAAGGATCTTGGAGAATCCCAAACTATGAAAGAGATGGGCCATGAGGAAGCTCCAATACAATTTATGCAACATAACCTTGCTCTTGGTTTCTCTTCTAATATGTATGCCCATGGCTTCCTTTTATAGGCCAAGAGGTGGCCAAGAAACAACTAGATCCAAGTGTGAACCCATTAACTCCATGATTTGGCTCCAAAGAACACAAAGGGGGGCCATTCAATGAACCCAAGTACATAGGGAGATCAAATTCGAATTTTTGGAGGTGTTGGGGATTTGATGAGCCTTCAATGCACAACCGGTGGTTGTGGTCTCTATGTTTTGAGAGTTACATGTATATCGAAGGAAAACCCATGCAAGGGTCACACACACATAACGGGTAATATGTGTAGTCTCGAACCTAAACAAAGATTAGGTTACGCGGTCTTGTCTTTTGACCATTCTTTGGAATTTTTGGACTCATATTGTTTCTTAGATCTAATGAGGATGTCTTCGGTGAGCTGCAAGCTATATGTTGATAACCCCTTATTGTGTGCATTGCAAAAATGTCGCATGTGACGTGCAAGATTTATGCATTAGCATATGCCCCTTGATGGATGAGGTCCGGAGGGTACGTAGGTTCAATAATGCATCATCATTTATTTTGTGCTCTCTGGTGTTCTTAGAAGCTGTGAAGCATGTGCGAACGAATAGGGTCCTTCCATGGGGGAAGATTGTTAGTGAAGCCGTAATAAGGAATAATGTTTTATACAAACGAGGAAGGCATACCCATGCTCGTGAAAATATGACAAAGTGGCTACAAAAAGAGGATACTGAGGGGCCCACTCAATATACTGCTGGCACATGGATGAAGGAAGGTTCAATCCATGCAAGAGTAACTAAACCTAGAAACGTTGTTACAAGTGTTGAAGAAGTGGTGTTGTTGATCACCATGATAATCCCATAGGGGTGGGGAACCAGAATACAAGTAAGGGTGTTGGATGTGGCACCTTATTGAATTGTTGTGATCATGATTTTTAAATGTGAACACTACTAGCTTCGAAATGTGTGAGTCTCCCTAATGCGATAGATGTGTTGACGTCGAGCATAGGAGAGACTACTAAGTTAGGAAGCACTAAGGGATCACCCTACTTAGTTCGAGGCAATCCCTTATAGTGATTGAAAGGGAACCCAAGGTACAACTACAACTCTCGAAAAGTAGGGTTTTGATGTCGACGAGATTTGAAGTACATGATAAGACGAGGGTCTTATCCTCATAACCAATATCATTTTGTAACCAATTGTTGGATCGACAGACCTGACACAAGATTGGCTGGTAAGAGTGAGGCTCATGACTTCCTTTAATTGATGTCAACTCGGGGAGTTTTGGACGGTAGCATTCTTCAGATAAAGGTACACATCATAATTGAGGGAGACGAATTGCTAATGAAGGGCCTTGCAGGGTACACGACACTGAGGGTGAAGGTGAGTGACAAAAATCATAATGTTGGGTATAGGGAGACTCAATGACATTAATCAAAGGAAACTAGGGCTGGATTCCAAAAGAATAGTGATGTTTCCATTGTTTTGAGTGGATTGGGGAAAAATTTGTACATAAAGAATAATTGGTGGGGTCCCCACAGTTTTGGGGGTTTTGGGGGACCAATTTGATGATGGGTTGGATTCTTTCGGTTTTGGGTGAATTGGGGAATCAATTGGATTATTGGAGAAGTTCTTTTGGTTTTGAGTGATTCGGGGAATATTTTAAAGAATGATGTGAGGGTTGTTTCTCAAATGCGAAGACGGGTGCCCCATGAATCAAGGTTATGCAGATTGTTCCCGTAGGAATAATTGAATAAAATTTTGGTTACTGCGGAGGGTGGGGGCCCTAGAGGTGTCTTGGAGGGGGTGTTGGTACGTGGAAGGTTGCAGATGGTGGAGTTATCATGGGGGTATGATTGGTGAACCGTGTTTCTTGATTGTAACATGTGCTGAGGACTTTGATGGCATCGACTATTGAAGGTGGGGGAATAAATGCAAAGCTAGAAATTAACTGTGGGTTGATTGTTTCAAGATTTATCAAACTCCTTGGGCTTGTGGGGAGTTGACATCATGGGTGTCAAATAATGAGTAGGATACAATGGTGCACAAACCCATGGGGGAAATATGCTATCCTCGATAGTGATATTGATGGAATATCATTACCGGGGACGGAGACCCTATGGTTATCAGCAGGAATATCTAGTTAGTGCAATGCAAATAAAAGGAAGGTGTCTCCTATATGTTAGTTTCGAGATGATACCTGTGATAGAAGTCCGACGCCATTAATGGGGGGTGGATTCATGCTCTTAAAATGGAAAAACAAGAGGTAGTCAAGTCGTGGTCATTTTCCTATACATATGGAGAAAATACCCAAGTGTAATAAAGAACATGACGAAGGTATTGACAATGTTGAATTGCTAACCAAAACATAATGTAACTGTGGCGTGGATTAGAAAAATAGGTTCCATATTGAACTTCCCATTTCAAAGAGCGAGAAATGTCACTAAGTATATCTCACCATGCTGATTGCAATGGTGCAGATGGTTTGTAAAACAGAGTTATAGATTGGTTGTGGTAACTGTTTGAAGTTCGAGCCAAATTATATAAATAGGAGTGGTGCCCGCATTTCGAAATCATTTGTACCATTTGAATTTTGAGCTCCAGAGGGTGTTTTTTATACTTCCGAGAGATCTGGATATCCATTCTCCGAGGGGCGAGAGTTAGGTAAGCCTAAAACTTAGCCTCCTTAGTTTTATCGAGGTAGATTTTAGGGTTGGGGGAACCCTTTGCCCGTACAATTGGTTTTTAGGGATAAAACCAACTGCACAAGTATTTGGGATTTTTCTGAGTGCATGCACCGGATAAGACATTATCACATGCTGCCATAGCGCATGATAATGGCTATTTCCACGCAGAGCATGGGAGATTCACGCTTTGGCCACGCTAAGATAGTGTGATTGTCGACGGTATAGTTGCATGTATCATGTGGATGAAGTGTGCATATATCGCGCGAAAAGGGCTGCACAGGATTTTGTGAGTCACACTAAGCATGACCAAATGGGTGGTGAGGCCGTGCAATCACGCAATTGTTTGATGAAAAAGGAATGTAGGGGATGGGTTTATAGGTCATTTTTAGGTGTCAAAATGCATCCTAATGTTTGACCTTTTGGTGGTTTCAGGTGATATTGGTTACACGAGATGGAGTACATTGAGTGGCGAGAATGATTCTATGATGAATTAGTGAGGGAGGTAGTGGGTGATCTCATGGCTACGTGGACATTGTGTGACATAGGGCTGCGAAGTTTTTCATGTGCCCTTTTCTCCAATGGGCAGATTTTTTATTGTCTGAGATCATCTAGATGTGGGATCCATATAGGTTGGTCTTTTAGGTTGGTGGGGATGACCTGAGAATCACTGCTTAGGATATATATATTTTGAATGGGTTTCCTAGCCATGGAGTACAAGAGTCGACCAAATCCGTGATGGGGGAGGCTGTAAAATCAAGGGGCTTGTGGAACAATACTGTGGAGGTGATGAGTGTGCGATAAACTCATGGCATATTCTGATGGGATCCCTTGTGAGTTTACTGGTGCGAGCAACAGAGAAGTCGATGTTGCAAATGTTGGGGTATCCTCTCCCCATAGGATCAACGGTGGGAAGTTGTTACTAGTGTAGCAGGTGATCGGGGATCACAAGGTGGCTTGGGGCCTAATGCTACTCCATGCTATGAAGGAGCAGATGAAAGATGTTCTAGATGACAGAGGTCATAGGACCTTCTATTTTGGGAGTGAATTGTGCTCCTATTTCTATGAGAGGCTTCCATCATTGAGACCTCCAGTTGTGGTACCAGTGAGGGGGCCATGGGAGCCCTTGACGGTTTATTGGGGCCAGGTGATGCCTTGTGCTGTAACGTCCCCAGTTTGACCCCATGGCATTAAAATTGTAAATGATGTAATATTGTTATGAAATCATGGTGACTCATCTCAAGGCCAAGGCCCCACCATGGATTTATTGATGTGTATGGTTTGCATGCTAGCCAGGCACATTGGAATTTCAAGCATCATGTAAATATGAATTTTAATAAAATACCCACAACTAGCTATGCAATGCAACAAGAGATGGGGGCATGATTTTACAAGGAATTGGGAGGGAAAACATTCAAACCCTTGGAGCCAGTCAAGTCAAGCCAAGTGTCAATGAGAGAACACATCAAACCCTCAAGTACCCATGTTGACTTTTGTACCCAATCATTGATTTCTCCCAAGAGTTGGTTGAGGTAGTTAATGCCTTGGAGAATGAGAGGTATGGCTATCCAAATTCGGGTATGGGTAAGCCACCCTGCATGGTAAATCGTGTTTTGCTTCTTGGGCAAGAAAAGAGCCATGAATTGCTCCCCAAGCCATTATCCATCAATCAGTTGGGCTCTCTCACGAGTTAGGAGCTTGCTGGGCATTTTTTCCCATCAAACTTATGTGCTTTCCTTCATTCTCAGCTGGGAGAAGAGCGTTTTTGTGTTGTATACCAGTGGGGAAGAAGGAGAATTGAACTAGGTGTTCCATAGGGATCGTTTGGCTGCTGAATGCTCAGTTAGTTGGGGAAAAAATCGTTTTCCTCCATGTGACTGTTTTCCCCCATTCCATAATCCGTTTTTGGCTGGAAACGAATTGGGGAAAACCCATGACCATCCTGTTGTAAATCCCATTGTCAAATGTGTATCCCTGCCCAATGATTGTGCTTGCTGTGTGAGAAAAGAGTATGTTTGGGTATGGGTTATGGGTCTCCATTGTTTTGGCTTGAGCTTGAGTGCAAGCATCCAGGGTTCTGATGTAGCCTGATAAACCCAGTTATGGACTGGCTTGGCTCAAATGAAATGCTTAATTGGCTGTGTATGAGCTGAATGTCCCCTTTTCCTTGTAAGAATCATGCCCAGCTCGGGGGTGGCCTTCGGATGGACTAAGTATATGCCGTCGAAGAGCCTACGGTTGGGTGGAATGTTGCAGTGACATAGCTAGTTGTTTTGGGACAATTGCACAACGAAGATAAGTTCTTTTTGTCTATGTATCTACTTCTGCAATGCTTAAATTAATGACTGTTATTGATATGTTGAATGCATATGAAGAGTGTATGGATGAATATGTTTTATTCCGCTGTGCATGTTTAACTAATTTGCATATGCACACATTTAATTCCTGGCTGTGAATCTAATGAATGGGTTGAGTTTTATGAAAATCCCCAAAGATTGCCATCATGTACCCTTCCTTGCCTTGGATAGATGGGTGGGTACGTTACATGTGCTGATGGTGGTGAGCTGGGACATGAATTCACACCACACTAGCTAGAGGTGTGGAGGTAGTGGAAAGGGCCAAGGGAGTGGTATCCACGGAGGGGCATGGATTATACCGAGGATCTGGAGTTGCCCCAACCTATCCATGGATGGGATGCCACAAGTATACTATACTTTATAGTGTTTATAGTTGTTTATGTACATTTTATGAATATGCACATACTTTACATGTATATGTTGGGTACTGATTATGGGTTCTTATTTGTGATGCAAATGTTGGGCCAGTACCACCGCCCCTCAGGGGCCTCCGTCGTCGACATCGTGATGAGGGGGAAAGACCAGCAGGGGCTGTCAGAGCAACAGGTGGAGTGATCATAGGTGTTGGTTCTATTGTTGGTGTGGCTTCTCCCACTGGGGGAGTAGTTGGGGGATATTATGCTATAAATTTCTTTCTCGAGATAGAAAGGTGGTTGGGCATGCTGACTATGGGGATAGACGATCAATGATCTAAAAATGATGGATTTTATTTTTAACCATGAAAAGTATCTGCAAATTCTTCAAATGTTAACTTTAAAAAAAAGGATTTAATTTGCAAATTTTAAAGAGAGCATACTTAAAAGAATGCAAATAAAAGAGATGCAAAACACAATTATGAAAGACGACAGTTGTTAACGAAGTTTGTCCATGAAGGAATACATCTCCGGGTCCACCTCCAATGAGACTGTTTTTATTAATTCTCCAAATGTTGCAAATACATCAATTATAGGAAATCGTCTGAGTTATGTCTACCAGCTACAAAAGAAGACTGCACCAACGCGTTCATCTCGAAAAATCGAGAAATTTGACTATAAACACCTTATACTTTTCATGAGACCTCCTCTAGCACACAGTTCAAGACACAAGCTCCCTATGTTGTACGAAATGATAGGAAATCCCACCTTGAGATCTGTGCTTGCATTGGAAATCATTCCCCTATCACATCAAAAATTGTGCCTGTTTTGTACCTTGGCCAATATATAGTTCTTGGTTTATATAATGTGAAACAAGTGGTTTTGGGGCCATGGGTAGCGTGCCCACGTTAGTACCAAATCCCACTCAAATTTAAAATAAATCCTTTTGCATTAGTGCCAAGCCTGAAGGCATTGGTATAGTGGTAAAGGTGGCAGATTATGGACCGGAGGTCCAAGGTTCAAACCCCACGAATCGGGTAGTAATGTCCCTAGTTTTGACCTTGACACAAACTATGTAAATGATGGAATATTTGTGACAATTATGAGGAACATGGTGTGGAGCTCAAGGCAAAGGCCCCACATGTTTCTTGCAATGTCTATGGCTAGCAAGCTATGAGTGATTTTGTGCAGCAACAATGGAAACTTAATGTATATTTGCATGATAATAATATTGATAAAATCCACAATTGACTGTGTAGTAGAAATAAGAGCAAGGGGCATGATTATCCTAAAGTTAGGAAAGAATGTACTAAATCCATGAGATCAATAGATGAGAGCCAAGTCTCCTGTAGAGGATGGATGATACTTTAGTTGTTAGTTTGACTTAGGCACTTAATAATTTAATGCTTCCGAGAAGAAGTTAGTTGAGGTAGTTATTTCCTGGGGGAGAGGAAGGCGTGGGTTTGAGTTACCTTTTGTTAGTAGTAGTGTAATTATCCTGTCGAGGAGTATGGAGCAGAAGCAATCAAGGAGTCTGTCATTTGGCTTTTCAGGGAGCCTGTTAGTATCCTATCAAGAATTCTGTCAGCTAATTAATCAATTACATGGTCAATAACCATGTCCTTGGTAAGGGTGTATCTATCAACCTCCTCTGGCGAGAGTGGTATGAGGGAAATATATTTCACTCATTCATTCATCCAAGAGTATACCATTATTTTCTCACTAGAGAAAAAGCCAGTTAAACATTTCCTGAGAGAAGGAAGAACCCAAGAAGTGATAGAGTGGTCACCCTGAGTGCGAAGTTAGTGATTTCAGGTATGATATGCAATGCACAATGATATGGCTTCCAATAGTGATGATATCTCATTTCAAGATGGGTAGGTGGGTGCACATAAAGGTCCATGTATACAGTGGGTGGAGACATAATATTGATATTGTCTTTTATATTAAAAAAATTCATTGCTTTTTGTATTAATTTGATCAATAGGTTGTTCGAAACAATCTTGATCACTTTTTTTATTTTTTATTTTCTTTTTCTCACAAGGATAACCTGTTGACATCAACAAGCAAGATGTTATGTTGCTTGGCTATCTTGTTTATGTTATTCCTCCAAATTTTTCTTCCCCAAGTCCCAACATCCTGTTTTAGTTGACGACTTTGTAATTGGTTAAGTTTAGTTTCCCATTTACATTGTTGTATTTATTGGAGGGACATGTATCTTTAATTCTACCCTGTCGTATAAGATGAGTGCTTCACTTTGGAGTCCTAGAAGTGTATTCAAGTAGTTTCATGTAAATGGAATCTTTACCTAGGCATAAGGGAAACCTAGCTTGGATCGTATGATGGGAACTTGTTGTTTGTAGGAAAAACAAGTTTCTTAGGGGTTGGGGATGAATAATCAATTAGAGGAAATTTGGGTAAAAAATGGGCCTCCTAAGGAAAATAATAATAAAATAATAAAATAATAGTAGAGAGAGTAAAAAAACTATTTTTTTGGATCGTATTTTCAACTTATCGCTTTGTAGGTTTACTCAAATTTCAAGCGGGAGGACGTGTTGGATGCATAATTAAATTATGCATCCAACGAGTATCCATGTTGTGTACTTTTAACAATATCCACACCATGAAAAATTGAAAATACATTAAAAGCATGTTTCTAGTGAGAGAAAACATGTTTTTTAATGTATTTTCGATTTTTCATGGTGTGGATGTTGTGAAAAGTATACAACATGGGTACTCGTTGGATGCATAGTTTAATTATGCATCATTATGCATCCCACGAGTCCTCCCGCTTGAAATTTGAGTAAATCTACAAGGATATAAGTTGAAAATACGATCCAAAAAAGTAGTTTTTTATTTTTTCCCTCCAATTTTTTAGGTGCTCCATTTTTTAATTTTAAAGCATTTTGATTGGCTAATACATGATAACATGGAATTTGTATTATTTTTGGAAGGCCCATTTTAAATTGAAATTTCTTCTAATAGTGCAAAGCCGTAGAACCAAGGAGAGTCACCATTGCATTCAACTAAGTCATACCCCAAAGGAATTGGAATAGAATCCTTTTAATCCAATTCAATAAACATCGTGTTTGGAATTGTGATTTTGAGGAAACATTACTAGAATGCAGGGCACTAGCATCATAGATGCCCTATCAAGCCTAGTTGGTGTATTGTTATGGCATGTGTCAATTTTTTGAGTTGTCATTTACATTGTTTTACATCATATGATGACTTAAAACACAACATGCATCAATGTGTTGATTAAGGTTGCAGCGTTTTGAGGCCTGTGGCCAAGTAAAAAGATCGATCATGCTTGTGGCTTGTGGGAGAAAGCATCACGCTAAAAATAATGCTTTTTTTTTGTAAAAATATTTTCCATTGTCTGGAATTGCGACGACTATCACGAATTTCACGACGGACACAAACGTCAGAGACATGGCCAGAACATCGGACAATAGTGGATTGCGTTGATGTTCTGACTCCATTGATGTTGCCGTAGCAACCTTCCATCGTCACAATAGAGACGCTCGTGAACTGTGGAATCCTGGCTAATCGACCTTGCTCGTGAACTGTGGAAACATGGTCGTCTCAATAGTGACGATCGTGAGTGGAATTTCGACGAGGTTGTGGTCATCAATGCGACATAACTTTGGTCACAAGAGATGTGTCAAAACATCATAAGATATGTCACTGGCATTGCGATGACACGTTTCGTACTTGAACGACCAAACATTGTAGGACTCGTGTCTACAAGGAACGTTGGGTGTCCGACGATAGAGTTATCGTCGGAATTGAGACGTCATGTGAAACGATGTTTTGGGTGACCATTGTTTGTCGTTATCCTGACGAAATGAAGTCAGAATACTGACGAACCGACTGTCGGAATTTGGTCCAGATGGCCTAATGGCAGTGCCTCGTCCTATCCAGGAAGCCACGAAAATAAGGAATGTGAAGCAATACCATGCAAATAATCACACATGGGAAGCTTAAAATATACATCATACAATAAGAATGAGATAATAGATGCATACACGGAACATGCATTTCCATGAGTAAATATTGATAAAGAATATATGGAAAGCAAGCTATAAAGGAAATCAAACCATAAGTAAAAAATGCAAAGCATATACATAATAAAGCAATAATTTGTATATGCATAAAAACATCTCTTATATGCATAAAGGGAATATGTCTCAAGCAATGTCACTCATGAGATTTAGAAATATACACCATGGGAAAATTTCTCAAGCAATGGCGTTGGAGAGACTTGCATGTGTTAGGATCAACAATGGTAGGCTAGGTTCAACACTACCATAATGTGCATCACCACCATCACTCAACTTGTGCCCCTCACAACGATTACCACTCAAAATAGTGTGTCAATGTCTCCTCTCATCATGATTGGTATTTCCTATCCTCACCTAACTAGCTCGATCACACCAAGAAGCCTCTCCAAATCACTCCACGTAGAGAATATGCCAAAACAATTGTGCCAAATCCTATGGAAGGAGGGAGAGAATATATTCATATTTATCTCTACCATTGAATGTCAGTGATGTTGGCTGTAGAAAAAAATCATAGAGAATGTTGCTAAGGAGATCAACAACACATATCAATAAATGACAGAAAGGCTATAACAATTCTTGGTGATTTTTCCAGAGCACTAGTGTGGACATGTGCACCATCAAGATCAAGTGTGAGTGCCTTTGCATCACCCACTGGGCCAATGTTTGCAAAGTAATTAAAAACAAAAATTTATTAGCAAAACATATTTTTTTAGGTAAATATCCCAGGAAAAACCCCCAAGCACTTCCCCTCATTTCAAGGATGGTAACTAGGGTAAACCCTAGGTTCTTCAATTCACAAGGCCAATCAACAGTATGGATCGAAGCCATTACAACAATATGCTCATTATGAGGTCATCATGTCACTTATGAGAATAAAACATGGGTGGGGAGAATACCATTGCATCCCATAACCACTCGGGCTAGACCCAATTGACAAATTAGCAAAATCTATGAGAACTCTTACTAAATACATAAATGCATATTAAATGTGTTCTAAGTCAAATTATCCTAACTATCATTACTATAATTATATTTTTTTGTTAGAATACAATTAATCTCTCCCTCAATCTCATAAGAAAGAATGGGATTATTGATACTTTACAAGCCTCATCAACAATTGGTTCACAAAGATCCCCAATCAATAATTGGCTCATGAAGAGAAAACATGTAGCAAGTGAGACTTGAACCCAGTTGGAGAGAATAACATTTCTCCTTTCAACCACCTAAGCTAGACCCAATTGCCAGCTATAATTATACTTAATTCTCTCATCTGCAATATTAGTAGTAACAAATGGTAGTTTGTGGAACTTATACCGATCCATGGCTAGGTTTGGTTCTTCGACCATATCCAAATCAAGATGAAATGTGTTGATCATATCAATGACACTTTTAATGGCATCATGGCATGGTTGTATTGGATGCCAACTTCGAGCATCAATACACCCCACCTCCACATACGTGTGTTATAGATAACAAAGAAGGAAATGGATTGACAATATCATAGTGAGTGCTAGGAAACCTCTAAATAATTAAAAGCCACATAACTCATAAACATAATGGAATCCTACCCTTCGATTAGTGTGTGCAAGGTCTAATACACAATGAAAACATCTAAAAAATATCACACTCCACCTATAGAAGGGGCACCACTATACAATCATATCAACATAATGTAATTGACCATAATTAATGTGTCCCCATCAGCAAGATGTGATCCCATTGGGATGTTATTGATTGATTGGAAATCCTAGCATGTAAAAGTTGATGTTGTTAGCTACCCCCCAACAACCCAAAGTGTCACTATAAAAACATTGGTTGCACTATGATAGGTGGGCATGTAGCGCAAGTGTGAAAAAACTCATACACCATAAGAAAAATAAGGGAAACTAGGAGCTTGTATCCCCCTCTTAGATAAACCAATAGTAAAATAAATGTCATCCTTTGACGGGTTGAACAAATGGTCAACCCCAACTTAGAATATTTTGTATGTATGATCCTAGGGAAAAATAATATGTCGTATGAATCTATTATTCACCCTCAACAACACTCCCTAAACATAGTTAAGGAGGACAACATTAGAAAGGAGAGAAAATGAAGTAAGAGGGTGTGGGATGTGTTTCCTCACCCTTTTACATGTGTGGTGTGTCCTTAACGTCCAATAATCCTATGGATGTTGATTTGGAAAACAAACACATCATAATATATAATCATTTAATGATTACTTAATAAAATGATTGGAATAAAATTATAATAAAAAATAGGCATTGCCTTCTATTGATATTGAGTATCGATGTGCTTCTGAAATTCCAACATTTCAGTTCTCTAAAATTGATGGTGCATTGTTTATCTTCATAACAATTATGCACCACTGTTTTTTTTTTTTCAAAAAGAAAAAAGCGTAATTTCATTCATCATATTGAGATCAAAATTACATTTGAGGTTCACTGTATCAGTGTGATATCCAATTCCTATATAGAATAGGATTCTTTGATGAGACTGTTACGTCTACTTTCAAAATACTTGAAGATAATAACCTTTCTGTTTTCAAAAATGTGTCAGTTCTGTCCCTATGGACACATTTCTGTTATATATTCACTGATTTTCTGCATAAAATAAAATTTTAAGAGTTATGTTGTAAGAGTACTTCCATATAACAATAGTTTTATATAAAATGCTCAGTCTATGAACGGTCTGTGATAAAACTCAAAAAACTGTCCATCTCTTAATTCTTTCACTTTCCAAGTGCCGAATTCCAGGCGCAGCCCCTCCTTGGACGCCTGGTCCGCTTCCTGGTTATTCTCCCTGTACACATGTCGGCAGCTTAGGTTGTCAAATGATAATATGACATTTTGAACAGTTGAAAGTAAATTTGCAAGTCTGATGTTTCTGCATGCTTGTGTTTGCTTGATCCAGTTGATAACATTCATCGAGTCCCCTAAGACCGTCATCTGCTTTATACCATTTATGGCAAAGATAAGAAGAAGTCTTATACTCATCAATTCAGCATAGTTATTTGTACCCTCCCCCAGCCCCATGGTAAGCGTGAAGAAATGTGAATCTGACAGAAATAATAAGGCTCCTCCTCCACATAGATCATTTTGAGCTGCTCCATCAAAGAAGCCCCAAGGTTGTGATCTGTCTATTTCAAGTGCCAAGTCCCTCTTCTGATTAGCCGCTCTCACATGTTCAGGAAATGCTTTAAAAATGCCCACTGCTTGGGCACTGATAATTTCAGGAATGGAGGATCTATCCTGAAATATAGCCCCATTCCTAGCGAGCCAGATCCCCCAAATCACTATCAGAGGTAAAGCTTTCAGATTCGAATTAGGGACATATCTCCTCCATCTCTCCCACGCACAAATCACAGAGATGCCCTCCCATCTCAAATCCAGACCGACCTGTCTCGAACATTCTTTCCAAATAGCAATCGAGAAAGGGCATGAAATGAATAGGTGTGATATCGATTCCAGATTCATTTTGCATAGGACACACCAGCCAGGGCCCTGAATGGATCTTTTTTGTAAATTGTCCCAAGTAGGAACCCTGTTTTCAAGGGCACACCACATGAACACCCTTGATTTAGGAGGACATTTAAGTTTCCACAGAGGTTTCCACCACCATACCTCCTCCCTTAAGCCATCCTCTGTACTCAATTTTAGATATCCCTCCTTGGGTGTATACTTCCCCTCCGGATCTGACTCCCAAATCAAAACATCTTCCTGATCCGACAGCTGTATGTGAGAAGATTGAAGACCTCTGATATATAACTCCAAGAAACCTGCTTCTGGATCTACCAACCCCAGCCTATCAGCGCTCTTCCAGTGTTGAAACCAAGGTTCCCCTGGTCTCTGATCTGCTAGCTGGTGAAGTGTTGTTATTCCCCTGATGGCCAAGGCATGGATAACCCCCTCGGGCAAGATATGTAGATGATCACTACCCAGCCAGGGGTCCCTTCCAACCAGAACCTTTTCCCCATTTCCCACATCCCAGACCAAATCTGACTCAATCAAACTAAAAGATCTTACCACAGCCTTCCAGATAATGGACCCCCCAGTGTGAGATTTACCCGGCCTCCTGATCTATTCCTCCAAGCTTACATTGGGGAGGTATTTCTGTTTTATAACCCTCGTCCATAAGCTTGTGGTTTTGATCAATCTCCACCCTCCCTTTGCAGCCAGGGCTTTAGCAAACAGGAAAATGTTTTTTAGTCCCCATCCCCCAAGCCCTTTAGGTAAAGCTATCCTTTTCCAACTTACCCATGGCATCACCTGATCGACCTTATTTCCACTCCAAAGAAATCTGAAACACACCCGTCTGATTTGTTCCAGAATCCCTTTAGGGATCCAAGAGAGAGACATCCAATAAACAGGAATGGCTTCCAATACTGCCTTCACAAGAACCAACCTCCCTGCTCACGACAGCCATCTATGGCTCCATACCTGTAACCTTTTCTCCACCTTACCTAGCAACCACCTCCAATCCTTTTTCACATATAAGTTTGCTTTTAGGGAGAACCCAAGGTATTTGAGTCCCGCATCAATGTCAGAGATAGTGAAGGGGAAAAATTGGAGAATTTCAAGCTCTTCTTCTGGTCGCAACAAGTTAGTAGTGATAGTTGATTTTTCAGTATTTATCTCCATCCCCGTTGCTTTAGAAAAGAGATCCAGAATTTCCTTCAAAGTTCGAGTTTCCCTTCTATCACCGGAGCAGAAAATCAGAACATCGTCCACAAATAACAAATGAGTAATTGCAAGTTGATCGCCGACAAGGATTCCAGAAAAACTACCTAACCTCTTGGCCTCAAGGATAGCTCGGCTTAAACCTTCAGCCACCAGCAGGAAAAGAAGAGGGGAAAGAGGGCATCCTTGTCGAAGGCCTCTTTCAGCATGAAAAAAAGGAGTGGCCGCCCCGTTTATCAGCACAGAAAAGGAGACAGTAGTTATGCAAGACATAATCCATCTAATAAAGTTTATATCAAACCCCAGATGAGTTAAAAGTAGACGGATGTAGATCCAACTCACCTTGTCATATGCCTTAGAGAGATCAATTTTCAGAATAGCTCCTTTGATATTCCTGGTCTTCAAACTGTGCATCCCTTCCTGTGCCACACCAATTGCCTCATGAATCTGGCGCCCTTCCAGAAACCCAAATTGTTCAGCAGAGATATGCTCCGAAAGGATGACTTTCAATCTGCGAGCAATCACTTTCGAGACAATCTTGTAGATGCAGTTACATAAAGAGATGGGTCTGAACTCATGAAGGGAGGCCGGATTATCGGTTTTTGGTATGAGGGCTATGAAAGTCGAATTGAAGCTGGCTGGAATCCTTCCCGTAGTTCGAGAATCTTCTATCACTTGAATAAGATCCGCCCCAGCACCTCATACAGATCCAAGAAGAACTCTATCGACCACCCATCCGGACCAGGAATTTTATCTTTTTGGAAGCTCCCCAGAAATTCCTTTAATTCTTCTTCAAGCACTGGCCGCATCAGCCTTCTATTATCCACCTCCTCAGCAAACCTCGGAAACATCTGAGCAACTCTGATAACTTCGGCAATGGAGGCCTGAGCTGGTGCCTGAAACAGAGCTTCAAAATGAGTCACCCCACATCTGGCTTTCCCATCAAAATCCAGATGTTCTATCCCCTCCTCATCTTTCAAGCACCAGATAGTGTTTGCTGCCTTTCTCCCCCGAGAGTAAGCATGAAAGAATTTTGTGTTATCATCCCCACATTCGAGCCAGATCGCTCGACTCTTGAGTCTCCAAGCTTCTTCCTTTTCGAGCAGCAAAGAATTTCTCCTGCTTTCCAATCTGACCATTGCTTCTTTTGATTCCACCGATAGCATTCCCCCACCATCCCCGTCATAAATCAGATCAAGATCAGCCTCAATAAGCTTCAATTCTGCATCCTCCCTCCGACGCTTGGCAATAGCCCATTCCTTGACCGCCCCTTTGATCCTTTTGATATTCTCAGCAAATTGAAAGGCCGCTGTGCATACCTGATTTTCATCAAAAGGCCTCCATAGTTCTTGAATCAAGGCCTTGAAAGAATCATCTTGCAACCAGCACTTATTGAACTTTAGGGAACTGGGAGGATTATTTGGCCCTTTTTTGATCTCGAAGAAGATGGGGAAATGGTCCGAGTTGCCACCACTTCCCACCCACTGTCTCACCAAAAAGAACCTATCCACCAGCTGTTCCGCCACCAGAAATCTATCCAATCTTTTTGCAACCCTAGCTTCCCCACCCCTGTTATTCCTCCAAGTAGGCTTCAGTTTAATGGGCTCGATATCCAGCAAGTTTTTTTCTACCAGCTTCTGTATGAAGAACCCCGCCAGAGGATCCACTTGTGCTTGTGGCCCCCAAATTTCAGCCTGACCCAGGGTGAAATTGAAATCTCCCCCAACCACAACCGAATCACCTCCAAAGAAAGGATCCTGAAGTATAACATCCCAGAAGGGTTCTCTATTTGCATAAGGCCCATAAACATTGATCACAGTGATATTAGAGCCCAGGTCAACTGACAAGAGCTCAACACCCAGAACAGAATCCATCCCCCAAGAATTAATGAGTTTGGCCATATTAACTTCCAACCCACCGCCAACCCACCCGACCGACCCTTTGCATCCAAAGTCACAAAAGACCAACCAGGAAACCAACTTTCCAGTCATTCCTTGATGACATCTCCTAAACCTAAGGTCTCTTGTAGCAGAATCACATCAGGGTGTTCAAGAGTAAGCACCCTTTTGAAGGCTAATTTCTTTTTTGGCCCAGCCAGACCCCGACAATTGAAGGACATAATCTTCATTTCTTGACACATTTCCGGGCTTTCTCCGCTCTAAGTGCCCTTTCTATAGAGAGTTGTTTCCCCTCCCGAAGATCATTCTTGGCCCTGGAATGGGCTTTAGAGAAATTCGAGATTCTGCCCCTGCCCCTCCGGACCGGAGCCTGTACTATCCCTAAACCCCCTCCAGACTTCTTTTTACAAGACCGAAGAGAGTATCCCGATTTAGTGGTCTCAGGGGAAGAGTAGCCCCGATCCTCCACCTCAATTCCAGGATCGGGCTCCAGGTTTATCGGTTCCACTTCATTTAAGAGGGCAACAGCCCCAGAGCTATCAAAGTTTGAACCAGACAGAACCATCTACGAGATAGACAATTCCCCACCCCCACTTTCCACCGAAGGCAAACAGACCTCTTCAGAGGGACCCGATAGATTAAGATTTTTTAAACCTTCCACCCAATCAAAACCAACCAGAGTACAATGATTCAACAATAAATTGAAAGAGGGAGAGAGGGAAAATGTTGTAATACCCGGGATAGAAGGCCCCGGAGGAACTGCTTCTTTCACAGGTGCAGAGCGAACAACCTCGCTTGATGAAGTCAGAGTAGTAACATTGCGAGCCGCCAGTTCCGCCTCCAAAGCTTGACTTATGGGCTCCAAAACAGCACGAGCAACCGGTTCCACCTCCGTAGCCTGTCCAATGGGCTCCAAGCCCTCTGGAATCCTATCGCCTTCAGATGTTTCTGTCATCAACATGTGATCTGTGGATTCAGGGTCCGTTGGTTCTCCCACCGATTCCCCCTTTCGGCCATGCCTATTTCCCCCATTTAACGTGCGAACCGGGAGACGACACTCCGAGGCGGGGTGGCCGTAAATGTGACAACGTCTGCAGCGGAATGGCACATTTTCGAAATCCAGCATCTGAGTGATAGGAACAGGACCCCAATCCAGAATGATAGATTCAGGAAGGCCCTCTCGGATGTTCATCTCCACCATAATGCGAGCCACCTGCTTGTAATGAGTCTCCAAATAAGATAGATCTACTTCCAGAAAAACCCCCAGAATGTCACCAATGTGCTTGAAATGATAAGGAGCCCAGAAGTGTAGTGGCAAGCCAGGGAGCCGAACCCAGATTGGGATCTTGTCAACTCTCTCCCGACTTGCATCAAAGAGTGGATGACAGGGTTTTAATAACACTGGCGTGCGATTCATATGCCAATTTTTATTCAAGATGACTCGCATGTCTTGTTCAGATTCCAGTGTCACCGCGAACCACCCTCGCATCAGCATATCAACAACCGGAGTATACCCCAAAAGTTTGTTCCAGTTTTCCGCCGCCCAGTCCATCATAGTTTTTTGGGCAAAATTCCTGCCCATCACTCTGCCCACCAGAGTCATTTGAGACATTTCAAGGACACTTTCCCAGGCGACATCCACACCCACCGCATAAACCCCTGCTGCTCTGGTTTTTACCCAACTCCGCTTACGTCGTTTAGGAGGCCCTCTATCAATATCCCCAGGTGGGTTTTCAACAGCCCCCTTCAGAGATCCGTCAGAAGAAAAGTCCTTTGCAAAGCCCCTATGTTCAGCTTCATCCAACACCACCCTTAGCTCCTCCTCTGTTGCAGCTCCTCCCGAAACAAACAAATGAGCCACCTGCCTGGCCACCCCCTCCTTCGCGACAGCCTCAAAACCTGGCACCTCCTCGAAACCCTCCTCCACAGCAGAAACCGGAAACCCTAGATTCCGAGCAAAGAAATCCCCCGCCTCCCTCCAGCTAGGACTGCCCCACAGATCCACCCGGAGCCCCTTCCCCTCCACTGAGAACTCCGAAACAGGGCCGTGTGGGGAAAGTGAAAGGAGATCTGATGGTGAGAAGGCATCTGACGATCTCAACTGCCCAAAACCGGTCACATTCAAGCCTTCAGGCCCCAGCCTCGGGATGGCCTCCAAACCCTCCAGCATGCCTCCAGCTGGCACACCCCATACATCTTGAACCTCCATCTGGTCGCTGGAGTTATCAACCAATGCCTCCATTCCCACCGCAGGTTCCATCCTTTTCCGTACTTTATTTTTCGGATGGTTCCAACCTTGCCATCTCCATTGTCGCCCTTGGCCTTCCTGTCAGATGCCAGGTTTCATACGTTGAAAAGCCCAAGTCCGTTGTCACCCTCGGCCTCCCTCTCAGATATCAGGCTTCATATTTTGAAAAGAAGAAATCGCCCAACTCCTGATAAACCAGCCTCGGCGTTCCTCTCAGGTCTCAGGTTTCCCCAGCGTTCTTTCTCTATTAAAGGGCGAAGTACATGATTTACTTGCTTTTTTATGCACCACTGTTATTGCAATATAGACTCCTTATTGTGGATTAGGGATTTATGGTGTACCATAACATGCACTTGTGGTAATTTAATGCACCGTATGTTTTGTATGACATTTTATGATCTCCCCTCTTGCTATGGGGATGATCTACTTATATATATGTGCATTGTCTATATGAAAAAATGTTTCAACACTTAACCATGTCAAGAGTAGAATTGCATGTGCCTTGATTCTCATTTCGAGAAAAAATTGATTGTCGACATTCATATGGTGTATGAGAAAAAAATAGTGAACTTGGAAGGTGTATTACAAAAATAACATTGTAGCATTGTAATGTGCAATGAGATTAAATATTGTAAACCTATGCATGGCAAATTGAATTAAAAAAAATGAAAAAATGAAAAATGTCTAGATAAAACAAGTAAAGAGTTATCTGAGTTAATGTTTGCATTTAGGCTAGGAAAAACCATAATCAAATAAAAAAATTAAAGTTTTTTAGAATGATAAATGGTGAATTTATTGTCAATAGGATTGATGCAATTTACCCCCTCAAATGTCATTAAAGGAGACATCATCATGTCATCTTTATTGTTAATTTGTGAAAGAACTTGAAAAAACATCTTGAGCATTTTTTGGTGCATTGGTTTCTAACGACAGCACGTTGAGAGATTAAGAAAGAGATAACAAAGTTTCATAAACTATTGGGTCCCTAGCCTTCTTACAAAAATATAATATATTATTATAATAATAATAATTTAATTTTAAATTTATGGTTAAGCCGACACAAATTGATATATGACACTTTTATTTGTGGGACAAAGAGCCTTTCCATTATACACATGGCATGATGTAAAATTAATTTAACCTAATTGAATTTATATATGACAATTTTATTTATGGGACAAAGAACCTTTCCACTATAAGCATGGAGTGATGTAAAATTAATTTAACCTAATTAAATTTTAAATAATAGATCCCAATACCATATCTTCCTTCTTCGAAATTGGTTTAATCTAAATTGAGTTTTGAATAGTCGGTCCTAATACCATATATTGCTCCATCGAAATACCATGCCATGGATAATTATTTATTTGTAAGCGCTGCACTTATTCATTCATCAAATCAGTGAAGGAAATAGCTCTGAAGAAGATTTATGTTATTTGAACATAAATAGCGAAGCACAGCGTATGATAAGGGTGGTTAGAAAAAAAGGCTTCGCTGCATCTCAGGGTCCGGCCAATTGGAGACAACACTAATCATTTTCTTCACTTGCACACCAGTAGAGCTAATCATTTCCAGCAATCTTTTCTCTTTTTCTTTGTGTGTTTCTCTGTGTTTGTAAAAGGTGGTTGTGGTTGTTGAATAGTAAGATGGGCAAAGCCAGCAGGCTAAAGAGACAAAATGGTAACGATTCCGTATCTTCCTCCGCGTCTTATAATAACAACGGCGAACATGAAGATAGGATATTTCTGTCCAGCAAGAACCAAGATAAAGATGATAAATTCTCTCAACCCGGCCAAAAATGTGAAAGTATATCGGAGAACCATGACAAAGATGATAAAGTCTCTCAACCCTGCCAAAAATGTGAAGATGAAATATCCAAGTTACGGCAGCTGAATCAAATACTTGTTAGAAATATCAATACCTCAAGAGACAAAGTCGTGGATATGGAGTCGCAAATTCACATTCTACAAGCTGCCTCAACAAATTTCGAGTTGAAGATGGACAATCAACTCATACAACAAGTGAAAATTGGGGAACATCTCAGTGACCAATTGATGGAAATTGACAAGGAATTCAGACAACAGCTTGCAAAGAGAGATGCGGAATATGAGGCTGAGATTTCTAAAGCTTGGCAACAATTGCAGGAAGCGGAGGAGAGATTCAAAAGAGAGATTTCTGAGAAAGAAGCAGACTGCAGAGCCGTGTTTGCTGATAAACAAACTCTAGAAACTACTGTTTTGCAGTTGACAGATAAAATTAAGGTGACATCTGCAGAATTTGCAGCAGCACGTAAAGCTTGGGAATTGGAAAAGAATGGACTTTCCTCAGAGATTGTAGCAGCACGAGAGGAGTCTGAGGAGATCGCGAAAAGTAGCCTAATTGCAGAGCAAGCGTGGAATGCGGATAGGGAGAACCTTTTGTCTTCACTGAGAAAGACATACGAGGAAAAAATTGAAGATATTTCTACGCAGAACGAAAGGGTTTTACTTGAAAAGATTGAGTTGCAATCTCAATTGAATGATTCCAGGGCAAAGACTCGGGAATTACTCGAAAAAATTGATGATGACAGACATTTGTGGGAATCTGAAAAGCAAGCGTTGCAAGCCAATGCACCAGAGCTGCAAGTAAAGATTGATTCAATTGCTACTGAAAGAGAATTGCTCGGCCAGAAAAATAAAGCGGTGAGCATTGAAGCAGAGTTTTTGCATACCCAGTTGAATGAATATAAAGCTAAACTGGCTCAAATGGAAGAAGAGAGAATGCAAAATGGGAGGGTTCTACAACAATGTAGAACAGAAAATACTGATTTGCAATCCGAATTGAATGATTCCAAGCGAAGGACTCAGGATCTACTCAGGAAAAATGAAGAAGACAAGCATTTGTGGGATGCTGAAAAGAGTAATTTGGAAGGCACTGTCGCAGAGCTGAAAACAAAACACGAGTTGATAGCTAGTGAAATGGAATCAATGACCCAAAAGAATAGAGAGCTAACCGTTCACTCGGAGCTGATCAAGAACCAGGTGATTGCATTGGAATCTGAGCTGAATGAATCCAAAAAGATGACTCTGGAATTACTCCAAAAAATTGATGATGACAGACATTTGTGGGAATCTGAAAAGCAAACTTTGCAAGCCAATGCAGCAGAGCTGCAAGTAAAGATTGATTCAATTGCTACTGAAAGAGAATTGCTCAGCCAGAAAAATAAAGCGGTGAGCATTGAAGCAGAGTTTTTGCATACCCAGTTGAATGAACATAAAGCTAAACTGGCTCAAATGGAAGAAGAGAGAGTGCAAAATGGGAGGGTTCTACAACAATGTAGAACAGAAAACACTGATTTGCAATCCGAATTGAATGATTCCAAGCGAAGGACTCAGGATCTACTCAGGAAAAATGAAGAAGACAAGCATTTGTGGGATGCTGAAAAGAGTAATTTGGAAGGCACTGTTGCAGAGCTGAAAACAAAACACGAGTTGATAGCTAATGAAATGGAATCAATGACCCAAAAGAATAGAGAGCTAACCGTTCACTCGGAGCTGATCAAGAACCAGGTGATTGCATTGGAATCTGAGCTGAATGAATCCAAAAAGATGACTCTGGAATTGCTCCAAAAAATTGATGATGACAGACATTTGTGGGATTCTGAAAAGCAAACTTTGCAAGCCAATGCAGCAGAGCTGCAAGTAAAGATTGATTCAATTGCTACTGAAAGAGAATTGCTCGGCCAGAAAAATAAAGCGGTGAGCACTGAAGCAGAATTTTTGCATACCCAGTTGAATGAACATAAAGCTAAACTGGCTCAAATGGAAGAAGAGGGAGTGCAAAATGGGAGGGTTCTACAACAATGTAGAACAGAAAATACTGATTTGCAATCCGAATTGAATGATTCCAAGCGAAGGGCTCAGGATCTACTCAGGAAATATGAAGAAGACGAGCATTTGTGGGATGCTGAAAAGAGTAATTTGGAAGGCACTGTTGCAGAGCTTAAAACAAAACACGAGTTCACAGCTAGTGAAATGGAATCAATGACCCAAAAGAATAGAGAGCTAACCGTTCAATCGGAGCTGATCAAGAACCAGGTGATTGCATTGGAATCTGAGCTGAATAAATCCAAAAGGATGACTCTGGAATTACTCCAAAAAACTGAAGACGACCGGCATCTGTTGGATGAGAAAAAGAGTAATTTGGAAGGCATTCTTGCAGATATGCATACAAAACGTGAAAATTTGAAGTTACAGTTGTCTAGAAATAAAGCACTTGAACAAGAATTACTCTCTACGATGTGCTCTTTCGAAGAAATGAAGAAATCTACTTCCAATGGGGAAGTACAAATAGCTAAGCTTTTAGCTGTTGCACAGGAAAAAGATGACCAACTCTCTGATGCAAAGAGACAGCTTCTGGCCATGGCAGAGGAGAAAGAGAACCAGTTAGAGAGTTTTCAGGATCGACTTTCATCTGTTACTGCCGGAAAAAATATTCTTGAGGAAGAAAACAAATCTTTACAAACTGAATTGGATAGAAGAACACTAGATGCAGAGGAAGAAAAAGTAATATTTGAGGACAGAGTGAGGGAGCTGCAAACAGCCTTCAATTCTCTCAACAAGGAGCTTGAATCCTACAGGGACATCGCAGGGGAGAAAGAGAGACAGTTTGTTGATTTCCAGAATCAGCATTCAGAACTTGTAGAGGAGAAGAGGCGCCTCGAGAAGAAAAATGCCTCTTTACTCACTGAATTGAACAGATTTACAGTGGTTTCTGACGAAAATATCCATCTTCAGAACAGAATAAAGGAATTGGAAACAGCGGTGGAATCTCTAAAGAAGGACATTGAATCCAAAGACAATCGTCAACCTCCGTCGAGAAGGCCACTTGCTCCAATTGCGAATGGAAATGGAAATGCTAAGCCAAAACGAGATGGTGTGCTCAACGAAAATCTCAAACCAAATGGTGTTCATCATGAAAAAGAAAATGGAAAATCAAAGGTTACACCTGAAAAGCCGCGAACAGTACAAAAGCGGGAACTTGGAGGGCCAACACCTGAAATGCAAACAGTACAAAAGCGGGAACTTGGAGGGCCAACACCTGAAAAGGGGGAACATGGAGTGCCGACGCCTGAAAAGCGAACAGTACAAAAGCGGGAACTTGCAGGGCCAACACCAAAAGCAAAAACAGTGCCTCCTCAAATACCAAAACCATTTCGATTTCATCTGTGAAGATCGGGCCAACACCAAAAGCAAAAACAGTGCCTCCTCAAATACCAAAACCATTTCGATTTCATCTGTGAAGATCGGTTGGTTCTATGGCAGTTTCTCTGAAGATTGGTCGATTCTTAATCAAGAAGTCCCCACTCTCGAATGATGAAAGATGAGTATATAATTTGAGCTTGGGCCAGTCTAGTCAGATTAGTAGAAAAGTGACAGCACCCATCCTCAACCTTAACACTATCAACCTTAAAACACTATAAGATTTGAACCAACGAAAACTGGACCTGCAGGCTCTTTTTATGTTGCTTCTACTAGGTATGAGTGATACTTTTGCACTTGGGTAGATCAGTGTGTTGTACAGTATTAGCAGCTTTTTTGTTTTTTCTTCTTGTTATAGATGTTTTACCTATTTGTTGTTTTGATTATTATTTAAAAACTAAATATCATGTTATTATATTTTAAAATTGGACGGTTTTATCCAAGCTTATTATATTTTAAAATTGGACGGTTTTATCCAAGCTTACTATAGATTTGTGATCAATGATCAAGATTAGAATTATTAATGTAATTGTAAAACATCATTTAATAACAAACTTATCTACTAAATTTTTAAAATCAATTGATAAATCATAAGAGATGTTAATGTTATTACCACCTTAAAAAAAATCCCTTATAATTAATAATTGAGCAACAACAAATTTAATTAAAATGTTAACTTGATTACTTGAAGCTGAACATATAGATGAATCATAAGAATAAATCCTGATCATCTACTTGTATACATAGATTATACATAGATTGATACTTATAATTGACTTTCATCTTTGTAGAAAAAAAAAATTCTAATTGTATTTTATTTCTTTGATTTTAAAGCATTTTAAATCTTCTTAATAGTTTTTTATGTTGTGAATATGGCTTTTATCTGTTTTCGTAACTAAATTCATTAAAGGTTCAAGATCATGTCATATAGTTAAGAGTTACGTTTTAATGATTTTTGAATAAAAGTTTAAAAGTATGGATTATAAAATAAAGTTTTAAGGATTTAATTTTATGGATTTTAGGCTTGAGTTGTGGGTTAAGTGTTTGGATTTAAATGTTAATGGTTGTGGGTTAAGGATTAGATTTAACAAATAAGGACGATGGTTGAGAGTTAAAGAGTCCTAAGGATTAAAAGTTATGGATTTCGGATTAAGAGTTAGATGTTGAGGATTGAAGATTATCAATCTTGCTCCCCTCCCAACAATCAATAAATCTCAAAGCTTTTATTTTGATAAGCATTTACTTTTTAGGGAAAACTTTGAACATGTGGTAGATGGATTAGCATTACAACTTGAACATACCATATAACATGTTTTTTCATAGAAGACCTTGAATACACGACAATTAATTTCATCTAGTTGTCCATCTCTGTTTTTCATCATCACAACACTTGTTTATATTAAATAATGTGTAGGATATTCCTCCAACAATTATTCTAATACATGGACATACCAAGTAACATGTGTAGGATATTCCTTCTAGGGGAGAATAATACAAGCACGCCAACATGAGGATGGTCGTCCCATAAATAATAGGATGATGATTTCTAGGTTGTGGTCATAGCAAAAATATGTTTTTACAATCTAACAATGATTCTTTTATGAGCCACAGTTGTCATAGGAATATGGTTTTAGCAGTTTAACAACAATTATTCTCCTAAGTTTTTTAGCACAACTAGATGGAGATTAGAAACAAAGGAGCATAATCAGTGGGCTGCAGAACTTAAGAGCATAGTTGCTTTGGATGGAGTGTTTCAACAATGTTGCTTTTGGTATTATATTTGTTACGAAGTGGGTTAAATTGTGGACAAAATCAAATTTTCTAAATTCCCATCAATAAAGTGGAACTATAACATTCAACAAAATTACTATCAAATTTGAAAAATAATTAAAAAAAAAAAATTTATCTACTTATAAAATATTTGTATGGGTAAGGATTCGTTATTGGAACTTAGCATAGATGAAGTAGAGGGAAAGAAATGGTCTCAATTCAAAGCATTGGATGATGAGTATACATTTTCAATGAATGCACGTGGTAATGAATTAGAGTGGTTGTGCTTTAGTCTTTTCATTAATTATGAATACCTTCACAATTTGGAATGGTGGAGAAAAAATAACACAAAAAATCATGTTGTGGAACTCATAGATAGGAGAAATATGTGGATTGGAGGAAACAACAATTCATATGGATTTCAATTTAAAGCGTGCAATGCAATGAGATCACGCATGTTTCATCCTATAGAATTTTAAACTGAAATATAAAATAACTTCCATCTCACAACAATTCTCAGTTGGTTTTGAAAATTCTATATTCCATTGTCACATAACCTTGTATTAATATTTTGTATTGATAATAAACATTTCAAAGTAAATATAATAACATTACCATAAGTTTTTAGATTGACATATGAACATAACATTGAATAACATAAAATTTGTGAAGATTATAGTTAAAAGCAATAACCATTCTATGTGCCCATTGTATTTAAATATGAGATTGAAAAGATTTAGCGATTTCATTACAATGGCCTGTGCTATGCAACAATTCATTATCTTCAATGAGAGTGAAAATCATCTTCAACTTTAACATGGACACAACCTTTCAAATAATATAATCATATGATTGTTTCATAAGTTGCAAAAATACAATGACAGAAGAGTGAGTTACGATTTAAAAATCAACATTTTGAAAATGATATTTAACATTTATTCAATTTGTTACATTTTCTTTGAAAACAAAACATGGTATATAAAAAAGTGTGCAAACTATTCTTTTAATAAAATCATATTTCCATGATAAAACGGTGTTATAGAAACACATTGAATTAAAAATGTAAAAGAGCCGTGTATACAAAACATACTACAACAACTTTAATCTTCCCATTAATGACCAACTTGAGACCATAGTTTGATATATATGATAACAACTAAGCTATCAAAACATAGTAATGGCTAATAGGATGTTCAGCTATAGGATTATATTTCCACACCTTATCGTTAAATTTCAAAATGATTATGTATCCATGGGTTTTTCCCTCTACAACACTTGGATTTTTTAAAGACACAAACTTACAAATAAGGTGCACAACAAATGGATGGGTTAACTCACCAATGGGCTAAGACTAAAAAAACAAACATAACCGCAGTCAAATTTTATTTGTAATGACATGTGGTACTTTTCTTAATGATTTCAAATTGCACCTAGTTTCCCAACACTCTATCCAATCGATAATTATACATTAATCGAGATAAATAAGGGAGAATCTAAAGATTGCATCATATCAATTAATACAAAGGAAAATATAGTGCCTCATCCATTTATGTAACTTGTAACATTACATGTTATTGCTAATGCATTCTACAACCATTCATGTTCATGCCCGAGCACTCTAAAATGCGACACTTGTTGCAAGGAATGTTTCAGAGTGTGAATAGGACACACAACCAATGGATAGGTAGGTTACTTGACTTGCCTCTAAAATCATGTATGCTACTAGATCAAAATCAATCCTTCTTGCATACAAATTTCTCATTCATGGGCTTGAAATTACAAATTTCCAACAATCGAGCTTTGATTTGGACAAATCCAAAGTCAATTGCAGGTGGTTGCTCAACCAACAATTTAGAGTGTTTAGTTGGGTGGTTCACTCACACCTATTTCCACAACCATAAGTAATTACTATTGAAGTTCAATAATTCAAATGGAATTAAGCTAATAGAATTTGTGATATTATTGACAGTCTCAAAACTAGTGATGTTAAAATGACAAAGTGCAGAAAATAGAGATTATGGGCATAAGTTTTTTAAGAAAACCTTGCTCAACACATACACTAACATGGAATTACATTGTTGTAACTAATCACAACATATGAGCATACCAAGATCCTCATATTGAACTAATTATAAATTATTTTCACATTGGATACTCAGTGTTAACAACCTAATTTTGTTTACCTACCTTGCCATGAGTTTCATCACCAATATACATCATCATTGGCATCATTAGCCCCATTTTCATCTCACCCATATTCATGACCTTAGCAATATGACCACAAACTGAAAGAAAAGTAAAAAATTGACCATGCCAAATAGTTCATGGTTTCCTCTTAAAAATATGTGACTAGGTCACACTTTTTCCTTCGAAAGGTGTGACTTTATCCGAAAGTAAAAAATTTGTTATTCCTTATTGTTGCACGTGCTCCCCAAAAAGTAGTGGCTGAAAGTGGGCTTTTCCTAGCTGTTATTGCCAAAAAAAACTATTGATTGATCTTCCAAGGCCTAAACTCCCCACTAAGTTATCAATGCAAAGGGGATCATTCTCAATGGAGCCAAGTATATGAATTGTCCACCATATTTCCTATAAATACAAGCCTCATGGTCACCATTACATGGAATCCATATACACGGTATTGTCATGTTGTCAAAATTCCACCAAAAAGCAAGAGAGAGCCATTATTCTATCCTTCTTTCACCGTTGTGGAATCAACGATCTAATTACTTGGATGGAGAATTGGACACATAGGAATTATAATAACCCCCCTTGGATCAGTTGTGGAGGTCCCCTATTATCCATAATTGGTACCAAGGTGCTATTGTACTCTCTAATTATTTGTGTAATAAAATCAAACATTCTTTACATGTGTTGCACTTATTGTTTTTGACTATTTTTCCTATATATTATGCATGCAAGAGTAAGGAATGGATGAAGGAATGTTCAATCCATGCAAGAGTAACTAAACCTAAAAACATTGTTACAGGTGTTGAAGAAGTGGTATTGCTGATAACCATGATAATCCCATAGGGGTGGGGGACCAGAATATGAGTAAGGGTGTTGGATGTGGCACCTTACTGAATTGTTGTGATCATGATTTGTAAATGTGAACACTACTACCTTCGAAGCGTGTGACTCTCCCTAATGCGATAGATGTGTTGGTGTCGAGCATAGGAGAGACTACTAAGTTAGGAAGCACTAAGGGCTCTCCCTACTTAGTTCGAGGTGATCCCTTATAGTGATTGAAAGGGAACCCAAGGTACAACTACAACTATTACAACTCTCGGAAAGTAGGGATTTGATGTCGACGAGAGCTGAAGTACATGAGAAGATAAAGGTCTTATCCTCATAACCAATATCATTTTGTAACCAATGGTTGGATCGACAGACCTGACACAAGACTGGCTGGTAAGAGCGAGGTTCATGACTTCCTTTAATCGATGTCAACTCGAGGAGTAATGGATGGTAGCATTCTTCATATAAAGGTACAAAGAGTAACTGAGGGATACAAATTGTTAATGAAGGTCCTTGTGGAGTACATGACACTAAGGGTGAAGGTAAGTGACAAAAATCATAATGTTGGGTATAGGGAGACTCAATGACATTGATCAAAGGAAACCAGGGGTGTCTGCCAAAAGAATAGTGATGCTCCCATTTTTTTGAGTGGATCGGGGAACAATTTGTAGATAAAGAATAATTGGTTGGGTCTCCACAGTTTTGGGGGTGTTGGGGGACCAATTTGATGATGGGTTGGAATCTTGCGGTTTTGGGTGAATCGAGGAATCAGTTGGATGATGGGAGAAGTTCCCTTGGTTTTGAGTGAGTTGGGGAATATTTTCAAGAATGATGTGAGGTTTGTTTCTCAAATGCGAAGACGGGTGCCCCATGAATCAAGGTTATGCAGAGTGTTCCCGCAGGAATAATTGAATAGGATTTTGGTTACTGCGAAGGGTGGGGGCCCCAGAGGTGTCTTGAAGAGGGTGTTGGTACGTGGAAGGTTGTAGATGGTGGAGTGCTCATGGGGGTATGATTGGTCAACTATGTTTCTTGATCATAACATGTGTTGAGGAATTTGATGGCATCGACTACTGAAGGTGAGAGAATAAATGCACAACTAGAAATGAATTGTGGGTTGATTGTTTCAAGATTTACCAAACTCCTTGGGCTTGTGGAGAGTTGACATCATGGGTGTCAAATAATGACTAGGATACAATGGTGCACAAACCCATGGGTGAAATATGATATCCTCGGTAGTGATATTGATGGCATATCATTACTAGGGAGGGGGACCCTATGGTTATCAGCGGGAATATCTGGTTAGTGCAATGCAAATAGAAGGAAGGTTTCTCCTATATGCCAGTTTCGAGATGATACCTGTGATAGAAGTCTGACACCATTACTGAGGGGTGGAGTCATGCTCTTAAAATGGGAAAACAAGAGGTAGTTGAGTCATGGTCATTTTCCTACACAAATGGATAAAATACCCCCAAGTGTAATAAAGAACATGACGAAGGAATTGACAATGTTGAATTGCTAACCAAAACATAGCATAATTGTGGTGTGGATTAGAAAAATAGGTGCCAGATTGAAATTCCCATTTCAGAGAGCGAGAAATGTCACTAATTATATCTCGCCATGCTGATTGCAGTGGTGTAGACGGTTTGTCAAACGGAGTTACGGATTGGTTTTGGTAACCGTTTGAAGTTCAGGTGAAATTATATAAATAGGGGTGGCGCTCGCATTTAGAAATCATTTGTGTCATTTGACTTTTGAGCTCCAGAGGGTGTTGTTGATACTTCCAAGAGATATGGGTAGACATTCTTTGAGGGGATAGATTCAGGTAATCCTAAACCTTAGCCTCGTTAGTTTTATCGAGGTATATTTTAGGGTTGGGGGAACCCTTTACCCGTACAGTTGGTTTTTAGGGATAAAAACCAAGCTCAAAGGTATTTGGGATTTTTGTGAGCGCATGCACCGGATAAGACATTATCACATGCTGCCATAGCGCATGATAATGGATATTTCCACGCGGAGCATGGGATATTCATGCTTTGTCGTGCATTGAGATAGTGTGGTTGTCGACGGTATAGTTGCATGTATTGTGTGGATGAAGTGTACATATATCGCGCGAAAAGGGTTGCGAGGGATTTTGTGAGTCGCGCTACACATGACCAAATGGGTGGTGATTCCGCATAGTTGTTTGATGAAAAAGGCACACAGGGGATGGGTTTATAGGTCATTTTTAGGTGTCAAAATGCATCCTAATGTTTGAACTTTTGGTGGTTTCAGATGATATTGGTTGCACGAGATGACGTACATTGAGTGGCGGGAATGCTTATAGGATGAATTAGTGAGGGAGGTAGTGGGTGATCTCATGGATACGTACACATTGCGTGACGTAGGGATGTTGAAGTTTTTCAGGTTCCCTTTTCTCCAATGGGAAGATTTTTTGTTGGTTGAGATCATCTAGATATGGGATTCGAATAGGTTGGTATTTTAGGTTGGTGGGGAGGACCTGAGCATCACTACTTAGGATATATATTTTTTGAATGGGTTTCCTAGCCATGGAGTACAGGATTTGACCAAACATGCGATGGAGGGAGGCTGTATAATCAAGGGTCTTGTGAAACAATACTATGTAGGTGATTAGCGCGCGATAAACTCAGGGCATATTTTGATGGGATCCCTTGTGAGTTTACCGGTGCGACCAATAGCGAAGACGATGTTGCGAATGTTGGGGGTATCCTCTCCCCATAGGATCACCGATGGGTAGTTTTTACTGGTTGAGCGGATGATCGCGGGTCATGAGGTGGCTTGGGGCCTGATGCTACTCCATGTTATGAAGGAGTAGATGAGAGATGTTCTAGATGACAGAGGTCATAGGACCTTTCATTTTGGGAGTGAATTGTGCTCCTATTTCTATGAGAGTTTTCCATCATTGAGACCTCCAGTTGTGGTACTAGTGAGAGGGGCATGGGAGCCCCAGATGGTTTATTGGGGCCAGGTGACGCCTTAGGCCGATGGTGGTGAGGTGGTACTTGAATTTTGTCATGTCCCAAATTTGGCATTGGGTCACAATGGCCTAATCACATTGGCCATATTCATTAGAGTTGTTAAATTGATGCTAAAGGTCAAATAATTGCCAAGGAGGAAAATTACTAGTTTCCTAGGTTTGGGGTGGAAGCTTTGGGATTGTGAATAATGGGGATAATAAATGATGTTGGAACATTAGGATGGCATAAATATTTAATAAAGGAGATAAATAAATATATACAAGTGAAAATCAAAGTGGCATTTGATCATGAAGACACATGGAGGAAGTGGGACCCACACAAGCTAGAATTTATGTGCCACATGGCATCCTCTTCTTGCAATTTCGAATCCATGGGAAGCCTAATGTTCTTGGGATGATTTATAAGGTCAATAATACTTGGCATGAGTCAATGAGGTCGAAATATAGAGGAAGAGTAACTCCCATGGAAGAGGAAGAGGCAATTTGGAGCTAGTGAGACACTTGGGCTAGATTCCCTATCTCTATGACAACAATGATGAAGATGCTATGATACCTATGACACAAATCAGACCTTAAGGCTGACATATGACATATATGACATGTCAGGGCTAAAAATAGACTCCAATAGGGCACTCAAGGGTTTTAGGGCAGCTAAGATGCTTTGTTGGCAGGCAGTTTGGTAGAGTGCTATCGCAGCATCTCCGATGTTGTGACAAGGTAGAAGATGGCGCGAAAGACGACAAGCGAAAGATTAGTTATGCATTTTGGGTCAATTGTACCGTGGAATGAGGGTTTTGGGTCATTTGGACCACATATTGTGTAAATATTGAGTCAGTTATACCACAGAATGCGGGTTTTTGGTCGTTTTTGGATAAGTCAGTTAAATATTGGATCATTTGTCCACAGTGACAGTTAGGAAGTCAGTAGTAAGTGGACAAGAGTTGTAAGGCGGAAGCCTATATATAGATAAGAATTGTAAGTGTTAGAGATAATAATTGGGTAGCAGAAGAATGTGAAGCTTTATGTTGGTTGTATGATTCCTGGGTATGTTTTGATGTTAAGAGTCATTGCGGAGATCTAGTTTTTGCAGAGATGTTGTATCTGGGTTGACAACGATAATATGATGAAGCTATTTTGGTGCAATCCCTGTGTTCAATTTGTTTCAGTTATGATAATGTGATATTGCACTATACAAATAATGTCATGCTTCTTTGATGCGATACTTTTAATGATTGTTGTTGCAATGATGAATGTTTGGGTTGAATATTGATTTACTACTATGTTTAATGCTTAAAGATCTCTGTTGTTGTGTTGCAATTAGTTACGTATCATAAGCCGCAACCATCCTCCTTCATTCGATGGAAACATGGTTCCGTCTGCTCTTCCTGGACGCCTCGGGTGAGACCTCATCTGCTCTACAGGTGTTGCTGGGCGGGATAAACCCTCTCCGGCCGGTGCTCAAGAAGGCTGCAATATGTGTCGACAGTGAGTGGGACCCCTGTCGATTGGGTTTGAGTCAACAAATGGTTTCGTTGCTGGGACCATGCATGAAGTGAAAGGAGGATATGTTGTGGCACCCGACGAAACTAGAGATCCAGGAATGGTTTGATCAGAAGATGCAGGAATTCGTTGAAGAAGAAAGCCAGAACACTCGGTTGACAGTAGGATAGTGGGTAGATAGATACATTCACGACCGTCCCCACGAATGGCTCTTCTGTGAATTCCCAGTCCTATTGTTCGAATGGTTGGCAAAGTTGACCTTCCAAAAGAGGAACTTCCAAGGTGTTGAACCGATGACTTGGACCCCCGAATTGATTTAGGAACTGCAGGAAGTTGATAATAAAGCATCGCGGGCTGTTGAAGTGTGGTTCAATAGCATCCTAGAAGGCTATATCACAGAGTTCGCAGTTGATACTCATAAGTCCTATAGTGAAGCCGAAAGATATTTTTTCCGTGAACCTCAGGGCAGGTTTTTATTATCGCTTCAACTGTCGATCAAGATGCTTATTTGCAAGAAAGGGATATTGAAGATGCATCTTGATCAGTAGATAGCCTGTTGGGTGGAGGCCGTGGGTACCGCGGCTGTTGCGGGGGTGTTACTGGACAATCCACTCAACTGGAGGTGAGCCGAATTTCCCTAGCTCAATGCGAGTCTAGAACAAATAGAACAGACTACAAACACGTTTCCTAGATCTACTTAAGGATCAAGTACTAGATGTCTTACCTCTTTGATTTCGCTATCCTTTCTCCCGAATGTTGCTCCACATCCCAAGGTCGTCAAATCCAAGCTGCAAGACCTGTTAAGACACAGAAAAGAGAAACAAGTAAAGAGCATCTATACAATAAGAGATCTATGTAAATAGTTAAGCAGGTAAACAACACAACATCATTACACATTAAGAATGATATTGGTGGAAAGCATTTGTATTACTACAAATAGAGGAGTACATGATAGAGATATAGAACTACAACCAATGACTTAACGTAGAATCCCTTCTCCACACAAGCCAATTGCCAAGCCCTTCCAAGGAAGCATGAATTCTCCAAGAGGTGAGTGAAGGTGCCCTAAGAGATTTCACCAGCATGTAGATACCATAGTCTTCCTCCCTTTGGTATGGGAGTGAGCCTCATATATATAGGACTAAGTGGGTGAGGTTATGGATAGGATAGGATGAGAGATGGTAGGAGAGAGATAGGGGATCTTCCCAACAGGCTAGGGGTTGAGTACCAGCTGTCCAAGAGATCAGGGATAAGCCCCCAAATGGGAAAGCTTCGAGAAAGATCTCGAAATGGCTATTTTTTCCCATTAACAGACCTCGTCGCACCCTGCTATGGAGCAACCTACGATGTCGCATGTTGCTAGTGTGCAACTTGCAACGACCTCTCAAAAGGGTGTACAAACTGAGTACAAATCCTCCAAATGAGCACTTGGTCCAGATGACTTTAGGGATGTATACACTAAATCATGATGATGGGTAGATTTTAGGTGTAATAGGGGGAAGTACATGGAATGGTAAGGGGCAGATGGGTGCAGGTCATGATGAGACTGTGAGTGAAGCCGAGGAAGAAAGTGGTCTTACAAGGTGAGGAGCGAGGTTCTGACAGGAAAAGAGGCAGAGGACGGGAGAAGGTCCTGCTGCGGTCGAACCGCAAGACTGTGAAGGAAGACCACACAGGACGAAGCGACCTCACAGTCCTGACAAGGAAAACCAGGATACGCCCAGGATAGAGGCAGGACCAAACCCCAACACCAACGTACCCACACCTCTGCTCACTATCTCTCAGATAGCAAGAAATACCACTTCAACACCGCCAAGTTCGTCAACTCCACAGAAGTTAATTGGTAGTAGTACAGTGAAAGGAGGAAGGAAGCCTAGAATGGCGGGTGATGATGCTAAGTTACCATTGTTCCACGAGAGTGTGACATACAACATAGAACAGTATTGGTTTTTGTGTGAAGCGATCTGGACCATAAAATAGATCACCGATGATGCTGCTAAGAGAGGACAGTTAGTGATGACCCTGCGTGGTCGTGAATTAGATTGGTATATGACGTTTGTTCTAGTCCCTACAGGAGCCCCAAAGAAGTTGCTGGATGATATTCGAGACGAGTTGATCGCCGAATTTAGAAATCCCAAGTCGGAGGCTCAATATATTACAGAATTGAAAGAAATTAAGTAGTATCCCAATGAGACGGTATGGGATTTTGACCAACGATTCAAGACATTGATGGAAAAGGTTAGTTTTGATATGAGCGTCGTCCAACATAAAGAATGGTTCATCACAGCACTGCTACCACATATTCGGCTACAACTGATGCAGCAAAACATCTCGACACCTAGTGAAGCTCTGGAGATTGCAATGCAATTGGAAGCATCGCCGATTGGAGAGAATGCAGCTGGGATGTCGCAAATACAGACTCAACTGGCTAATTTAATCTTATAGCTGCAAGACTTGAAGAAGGGCAAAGAGAAGCGTGAAGATGTATGGTGTAAGCGATGTCGAGGAGAAGGGCATACGAAGGATAATTACCAGGACTTCCGTAATTATTTGGTTTTAGGAGCACCAAACCCGTTGAATGGCAGCAGCATGCCGTGGTGTCGCGTCTGCCAGGTGTATGGGCATAGTCGTGACAATTTCCCATATATGCATAAAATGGTCACCACCCCAAGGAATCTTTATTGTACATTCTGCAAATCGATGGGTCACGACAACAAGGATTGCCATGCATATGGGTTGCTATAAGAGAGAATGTATGACGCATTCTATGTAAAGGATGATCAACGTGTTGTACAACATCTGCAACCGCAGGTAGCCTAGCCACTACCTCAACCGCAGATGCAGTTTGTACCACAGAAGCAGTAGCATCCACCACAGTTTGTACCGCAATATGCTCCAATGCAGATGGATCCACAACAGCCACAGTTTGTACAACAGCCACAGTATGCACAACAAGGGCAAGGGATGCAACCAGCACCGATGTGACAACAGTTCAACCCACCACAGTACCAGCAGCAGGGAGGATTCCGGGGAGGATACTGGGGAGGACGTGGTGGAGGATTTGGTCGCGGAGGAGAACGAGGTAGTCGCGGACCGGTTCAATGTTATCACTGTGCGGTATGGGGACACTATCAGCGAGACTGACCACTGCTGCAGAACTAGTGTACATTATGATTTGTTAACGATCATACAATTGAGAATTGTCCACAGTTGATTGCACGATGGCAGGCAGGGAACACTCCCCAGTTGCAGACATAGCCCTAGGCACAGTATCCCGCTCAGAACCAAGTACAGCAACCAGTGCAGAACCAGAATTCATGGCCGAATTAGAACATAAATCAAAATGTAAATCAACCAGGGAACGTACCACCGAATCAGCAGCAGGGTGCAAACATTGCGACAATTTCTGCAGAACCAAGACCGCAAGATGCTTCCGTTGTTGTTGTCACTCGAGGAGGAAAGACAACTGGAGAAGACAACTCAATGATCCGGTTAGATGGACAAAAGAAGGTATCATTTGACATTGATACGGAACGGGAGACGTTTTTTCAGGTACGACGGGCATTAGGAAACGACCGAGGTAAAGCCGTCATGTATGACATGCCCTCTACTTTTGATGCTACTTCGAAGGTTAGCCCGTCGTGGCTGTCCAACACACTTTGAGCATTTTTGGAACATTGTTTGTCCCTGGCTAAAGATCTTGATGCTCTTGCTACGATTGAAGCCTTGTTGCAATGACAGGCCCAGTATCGACAAGAGCTCGTGGTTAATTCCTTGCAACGACGGAAGACGGGTAAGGAGATGCGGATGAATATTCAAATTGGTGACTATGATGTTGATTCAATTATTCTGGACCTTGGTTCGGATGTCAACATCCTGACTAAGCAGGCTTGGAAGAAGATGGGGAGCCCCCCATTGAGCTGGTCTCCTGTACAGCTCTGATTGGCTAACCATGCGAAAGTAACACCCATTGGGCAAGTTCTGCGGCTGGTGGTAGATATCGAGGGTATGAAAACCTATGCCGACTTTGACGTCATAGAAGTTGTCGAAGGCAACAGTTCCTATCCCGTGCTATTGGGAATTGGATGGGCTAATGATAGTGGAGCTTTAATCAACTTCAAGCGACGGATGATGACCTTTGAAAATCGCGATCTCAGAGTTATCGCCCCGTTGGATCCAGCTAAAGGATGCTGCTACATAGAGCCAGTCAAGGACGACGATCCCAGCGGATGGGACCATGCATTCAATATTTCTGAAGATTATATACATCCGATTGCCAACAGTGAGCTGGGTTGGCGCAATGACAGCTCTGCGTCTTCCGACTCTGATCATGCGCTGGAATATTGGCAGAATCGCTTGCATGAAGTTTTCCTCCATAAGTGCGGATTGGTTACATAGTCATTATGCCGTGTCACAACTGAAACGGTTACACTACCAATCTATGAAGGACTACCTGGTTTATCTAACTTTCTGATGGAGTTCGAAGAAAGAATTTTTGAACCACATTGATTGCTGGCGTTGAATGAAGCATTGAATGCTGCTCCAACACGCTGGTGGGAGACACATAAGGCATCAATTGATGGATGGTTGAAATGCCGAAGATTGATGATGGTACGCTTTGGTGATACTAAGGTTTACCACACTAGGAAGTATGATGGGCAGACTGATCCTGGTGGTCACTTAATGGAATGTCAACGGCTATGGGTATCGCGACTGAAAGATGAGTGGTTCCATGCTTTTATCCATACTTTGGATGAGATGCCACGCTCATGGTATACTGCAGCTGAGTTGCGAGGGGAAATTTCTACCTGGATGGAACTCACAGTGTGTTTTACCAATACATTCAGTTTTGTGGATGTCGATCCAAAGGTTAATAATGCATTACAGCTCATCCATGATGTAATTCTGCAGGTTGTCCCCGTGGCATATCCTATGGATCCGCACATGCATTGCCAGATGTAGTCTCTCATGGAATGCTTCAATATCAGTGGTGGGCCAGAAGATGGTGATGATCCGCGAAATGTGAATATCCCAGAGTCCAAAGGAAGTCGCGATGTGGTACCACCTGATGCATCAAGTAATTCATTCAGTCAACCTCTGAAGCTTTGAAAGATTGACATTGGAACAGAGGACACTCCGAAGTTCGCAAATGTTGGGGACTATTGGGATGATGAGATGATGAGCAAGATCACCGATTTGCTCCACGAGTTTCAGGACTTATTTCCCATAAAAAAATTTGATATGAAGGGGATTCTAGGCGACTTAGGGGAGATGAAGATTCCATTGAAACCCGATGCTAAGTCAGTCCGACAGCGACCCTATCGTCTAAATCCGCAACATAAGGAAAAGGTCAAAGTAGAACTTGATCACATGCTAGATGCTGGCATCATCAAACCAGTCAAGGAGTTGGAATGGATTAGCCCTATGGTGGTGCAGGATAAGAAGACTAGTGAAGTGCGCATTTGTGTTGACCTCAGGAAGCTAAATGATGCATGTTTGCATGATCCGTTCCCCACTCCATTTACTAATGAAGTGCTTGAAGGTGTGTGTGGGTAGGAGATGTACTCTTTCACTGACGGTTTCTCTGGCTATCATCAGATCTGCATTGCCAAAGAAGATTGCCATAAGACAACTTTTGTTACTGAATGGGGATGCTTTCAATACACTGTAATGTTGTTTGGTTTGTAGAATGCGCCTGCGATATTTTCGCGGGTTGTCATCGCCGCATTCAAAGATTTCATTCAGAAGTTTTTACAAGTCAACATGGATGATTGGACAGTCTACAGGTTGGTCCGTGATCATCTGGAGAATTTACGATTAATGTTGGAGCAATGCCGCCAGCACCAGATATCGCTGAATTTAAAAAAATGCATTTTTTGTGCACCGTTTGGCATACTGTTGGGTCATATTGTATGTAAGCAAGGATTGTTGGTTGACCCAACAAAGATTGCGCTTATTCTGAGTTTGACACCACCGACTACTGTCAAGCAGTTACGTGCGACGTTGGGGCATATGGGGTATTATTGCAAGTTCATCAAGGGTTATGCTACGATTACTGCCCCTATGGAGAAGTTCTTGAAGAAGGATGCGGCGTTCCAGTGGAGCCCGGAATGTCAAGACAGCTTTGAACACTGAAGGCGAAGATGGCGTCAGCACCGATATTGGTATTTCCGGACTGGAGTATGGAATTCCATGTCCATGTTGATGCCTCATCGATTGCATTGGGCATCGTATTGGCTCAACCCGGAGAAGGCGACCTTGATCATACTATTGCTTTTGCAAGTCGGAAGTTATCATCTGCAGAAAGAAATTACACTACCACTGAGAGGGAAGGTCTGGCAATGGTCTATGCACTGCAGAAGTTCAGGCACTATTTGTTGGGAGGGCACTTTAAAATGTTCACCGACCATTCCATGTTGAAATACCTAGTCAATCAGCCTATGTTGGGGGGGAAGATATGCCACTGGCTACTTCTTTTTTAGGAGTTTGATTTTGAAGTTATTGTGAAGCCAGGCCAGTTGAATGCCAGTCCTGATCATCTCTTGCAGATCGATACAGGAGAAGAGACGACCAACATTGAATATGGTTTACCAGATGCTCAACTGTTTCGGCTTGAGGTTGCAGATGGTTACTTTGCAGAAATCATTCAGTTTCTAACAACGGGTACTCCAGCAGATGAGATCACCACCAGTCAGAAGAAGCAGTTGGTAGTCAAAGCTGCAGAGTTCCAGCTAATTGCAGGAGAGTTATACAAAATGGGCGCCGATGAGGTATTGCGCAGATGCGTCTTGCTGCACGAGCAAGCACAGATATTAGCGGAAGCACATAAAGGAGTAGCCGGAGGACACGATGGCGGTAGGGCGACTGCTAGGAAAGTGTTGCGTGCTAGGCTATGGTGGCCCACACTACATAATGATGTGACAGACTATGCACGGTCCTGTGATATCTGTCAGCGAACTGGAAAACCATCCTGACGCGTTGAGATGCCATTCATGCCTCAGTTGACATTGCAGACATTCGACAAATGGGTAGTGGATTTTGTAGGACCAATCAATCCACCAGGGAAGCGCACAGGTGCAAGCTATATTATCACAACAACAAAGTATTTGACTCGATGGGCAGAGGCGGCACCAGTACTTGATTGTTCCGCAACAACGGTGGCGTGATTATTGTTTGAAAACATCATCACTCGCTTCAGCTGCCCCAAGATATTGTTGAGAGATCAAGGCAGCCACTTGTCACCTACCCAAATTCTGAAAATATTATTGTATTTGCAAAATACTTTATGCTAAATTTTAATTTCAAAGTTTTGAAATTATGATCAAGTTTGGTTAAGGATGAATGTAATTACTGATTATTATTATTTTAATAAATTAAGTAGGAGACAAACACCCAAGGGAACTATTAAATGAGTGTTCACTGACCCACTAGGAGGAATGGAAGCTGTTGGAAGGTATGGGACAGATGGAAGCAGATTGCACTACACCACTAGCTATTGGTTATGGAAAAACTACCCCTAATAATGTGGCATTATCCCCTAGGTGGTGGGAGTGGGCAGGCAACTCATTTAATGACCAAGTAACAACTGAAAAGGCCTAGGCAGCCTACATAAGGCAAATTCGAATTGAGCAGGCAGCTCTTACACAATATTTCTGCAGAAATATTCCTCATGTGCATCAGGTGATCACTGAGAGATTCAAATAGGGAGGCTAGTTTTGAGTGCAAAAATAAGTCTGCATACTATTTTGCTAAGAAAAACCAGAGGTGCTGGTGCAGGTCCTTTGGACTGCTAGTTCTTGAATATTTGATAGTCATTTCTACTACAAGAGGAGATCCTAAATTCCTAAGTTTCTTCCTCCTGGTGGTTCAGTGAATAGGCTCGAGGGTCCTAAGGCAAGTACTTGGCTGTCTTCAGGAATTTGGTTGGGTGGAACAGTCTTCTTGGGTTGTTTGTTTCCCTACAGAATTATTCTAGGTTTCACTGTTTCCTACTTTATTTCAATTATTAAGTCTGTTTAGTAAAAATTAGTAATCTTTGTTTGGAAGAAGAATTGATCTCTGATTCTGTTTAAAGTATAAATGTTAAAGTTTTAATGATAATCTGAATTGATAAACCATTATCTACATTTTTCCACACGTTGTTTTATGCATCGTACTCTAGTGCAGATAAGCAAATTAAGTATAGATGAAAAGATAGGCAAATTGCCATTTGATTCGATAGATAAGTACAGTGATTGAGTTGAGTTTCATTTTCTGTCCTATAGCCAATAATAGTAGTAGTTACTATATAGTATCTACTAAAGTATAGAATATTCTATTGTTTTCATGAAAAATAAACATTGTTATTTCCTGTACAAACACATTGTAATTCTTTTTATGTATATAGGAATAAAAGTAATTTTAATTTCCATACATCATATATGCAAATAAATAGGCATTGCTGCAATAAATAAAGTTGCTAACTGTGGACTTAAGCCACAAATCATAGTCACTGTACAGTCTCCAAATCTCACACACACACACTATGTTTTCCCTTTACAAATCTTCCTGTTAGAATATTTCTTTTAATTATTTCAGTATTACTATTAAACAGAAAACAAAGATATGTAACCCCTATCTCGTTTACATTGATTGTAGTTTCCATTCTTATTGTAAACTGTATATAAATATCAAAGTATAGAATCGTAACATTGTAAACCCTAGATAATATTTCCAAGTTCTCACCATAGTTATCGATAGTTACACAAAACAAGAATTACATCTACTTTTAACCTACAGTGTAAACCCTAGCTTCGATCTAAGGTTTTTCTGGAGTTATTATTATAAAAACATTCTTTTCATTCACGAAAAAAAAAAAAATAGAGTTTGGGCGTGGCCCTGTTCTTTTCTTTTGTAAACAAAAAACCATTTCATCATTTGCAACATACAGATTTTAGTCATCTACAATAATGCATTTAGTTTTTGCATAGCCCGACAATCACATTTAAATACACAGAACTCAAACATTTTAATATAAAACGAGCAGTATACGCACAAACTACATTGCCGAGAGTTAAAACATAGTACACAGAGTTAACGAGCTTCGGCTCTATCCTTTATTTCATCAAACTTAAAAACAAAAAACATTATCCAAGTTTGAGATTCGAACCAACACCGGTTCAAACTCCACAAGGAAGCGAACTTTGCACAGGTCGACTTGACTTTTCCAAAACAAAGACCATGCAGGGTTCATACCCACCTATAACTCTTAAAACGAGTTTTACAACTCCATTTCCGACGAAGCTATACATCAAAAATAAAAGACAAAGTATCGTTTAACTAGACGAAGGTCTTTCCCTGAACAGTTTTCATTTCAACCATAAAAACCTTCAAAGTTTCTCGACTGATAAACCACGCCGAAGCATGACGAAAAATCAGTCACTCATTTTGTTGAGAACCACATCAACCAAGACCAATAGAGCACCTATGAGGGTTTGAAGACCCGTAGCTTACCAGGATTGGAGTTGCCATCCATTTTCAAACCCTGGTTTAAGCTTGCCCTTTCGAAACTGGTGCCTGCCACATAGATTTTATAGGTTAAACATTATACTTTTTGAACTGTAAACTGAATGATACATTAAATCTGAGTTTTTCTTAAGGACACTTACCTTGCAACCGGCGAACAACCTCTGTACATCCACCAGCAACGACGAGATCACGATACCAACACTCTTGCTACAGGAAGACGGGTATTCACTCAAAACTATGGTTTAAAACCTACGATACCTTCAACTCGACGGCATTTAAAACCTAAGACACAACAAGTGTTCACATTGCCATTACAAGCAAGACGAAACCTGTAAACTTCAACCTAACCTACAGGTCGCAGGGTCGAAACTCCATTGATTTCTCTCTAACCCTAAAAACCAACAGCCTGTCGGCCCTCACAGACCGAAACAATAGCAACAATGAAAACACATTAACTTTCTATCAACCCAACACCGCGACGCAGCACTAGGGTTGCATCCAATGACTAGGATCAAAGCTGATCGACGATCGTAAACGTGCCAACACTTTTGTTTTGGAGCGAACAACATTTGCATTAATTGTTCATTCATTGCCCGTAGCATGACCTTGCCAAATTTTGCACACGATGGATAGTTAGATGGCCAGCTCAGAGGATTATCAATGGGAAGTATTACATAGCAACCTTTGCAATCACCGTATGCACTGAGTTGCAATACGTGGAAGTGTTGTTAAGTCCCTGTCACCACAGTTCTATGGACGGCCATTAATACAGGCCTGTAACACGATCACCAACGCCGCCTTGTAATGCATGCCAACCATCAACCTGTCAATCAAGAGTTATTGCATGTTAGTACACTAATTATATCAACGATATACTCGGCAAGCTTAATCACGACGTTAAGACTTTAGTGTTAGATTGTTTTTTTTAACTTTCAAGGTTTATGTATATAGTTTCGAGTCTATGTTGTAACATAGAAACTTTACATTACATTCTTTTGACATTTCAAAGTTATATATTATTTGTATGGTTCCATACGTTTCGTAGATTATAATGCTTGTAATTTTGTTTACATAGTAGTTGTTAGGATAACCATATTCATGAAAATTAATATAGTTTTCATTCATAAGCAAGATATATAATGAATGATACTATATACATAAGCCCTTAAAGCTTATAAGTATCACATATAGTTTAACATTGTAAAATTATGGTTTAGTATAGTTAATATAGAGAGATTAATATTAATTTTGTATTTTCGATTTTTATCCATATTCCTTATAATTTCTATTATTGCAATTGTAAAGAATAAGTAGTTTGTTTTGTAGATGTTTTTTTAAATGATTCTAATGATAAATATTTAGCATGAAAACTAATTTAATGCTATGTACTTCTTACCTTAATCTCTCATTGTAAACATTGAATGAATTTCAGGTATTTTTACGACGTCAATACCATAAAGACATTAATTATCTTAAGGTGGTAACAAAGCCAGCTACTACAATGACAATGAGCACATCGACGAAACTATCAGCCTGATGATGTTAATAGACAACGTTTTTGTAAATATTGTTAAGTTGTAAGACATCCTTTGAGAAAACAGTAATTATAACCATGTAAATCATACCTGTGCGCTTTTTGTGAGTTGCAACAGATTTCTAACATTTTATTTATTTACGACGTTGAATTGGAACTATACACGTGCTTTGAATTTACGCAGTCATGGAAACTCTTACCTATCGTCTGCACATAGAACATTTCAAATGCTTTACCGTTGCAGCTAAGTAAAATCCAGGGTACCTCGTAGGACACCCTTGGTCATCAAAAAGCAAACTATCAGTATCATCTCAAAAGAAAAGTATCGCAACATATTCCTGACTTGTCAGTGCATTAATTACAATAATCATGTTTGTTAAGTGTGTGCTAAAATTGTCATTATCACAATGATGTTAATACAGAAATTAAATTATGTTTAGTACTTAACGACCTTTTAATCATTTCTTTTGTACTCAAACAATTATTATTTTCCGCAACTATAATTTTCGCATTTTAATGTCATTTTCAGAAGTTCTAATTTTTTATGAAAATTTGGGATGTTACATGTGGTATTAGAGCTCATGTTCTAACTCTAGGCCTGAAAAAGGTCCAAGAACACACAGCAGAAAATTTTACTAATTTGACTTTTAATTATGATATTGTTCAGAAATTATTTTAAGCTACAGGTATGGAGAATTCAGCTGATCATGTAGAAGACAGATTTCAACCAAACAGCCACAACTCGGGACAGCACTATGCAGAAGGTCACGGTGAACTAAATAACAGTTTGTCAGAATTGTTACGTGCTTTTCATGAATTAAAGGCAGAAATTAGATCTGTGAAACAAGACAATGAAAGAATTCTGCAAGCACAAGAACAATTAAACCAAGTGTTGTTTGAACAGTGCCCAACTGAGGAGCAAGAGAGAGATAATGAAGATATCTCCAAGGTTGAGGATCTACCTCATGCTAATAAAAATAAGAAAATGAAAACCAGTGAGGTGAACAACAGTTCAATCTCATCAGGAGATGCTATTGAAGTGCATAAAAAGAAACGTAACTACACCAGTGATAGCAGCGAAGGAGATTTCCAACCCAGAAGGAAAAATCATGAGTATGAGCAGATTTCTGGGGACTTCAAAAAGATTAGACCTCCAACTTTCAATGGAGAAACTGAGAAGGGTGAGACAGCTAAAGCTTGGTTGTAGGGTATGAAGAAATACTTCCAAATTTATAACTATTCAGAGTCCTTGAAGGAAAAAATGGCTATATATAACCTGACCGAAAATGCGAATATTTAGTGGTAGAACATCAAAAGGGTAAAGGGCATCAAAGACAAAAATGTAAGCTGGAGTACTTTTAAACGATACTTTGAAAAGAAGTATTTATCTGAATAGTACTATGAAGAAAAATCCAAAGAGTTCTACGATACTAAGCTGGGAGGTATGAACATGAAGGAAATGAACAGTAAATTTCTGAACTTACTAAGATATGTGCCATACCTCATAGAAGAAAAACCGAAAATTCAAAGATACTTGAGCTGCCTACCTTTCAATATTAAGGACAGAATCAAATATGACAGTCCTAAAACCTTGGAAGAGGCTATGAGAAAGGCAGTTTTCTGTTATGACACAAATCAGAAAAGAGAAGGAATGTCAAACTGGAAGAATCATAAGCCCAACAATTTTGAGCTGAAAAATAAAAATTTCAGTTTCAGTGGAAATTCCGGTTTCCAAAAGAAAAAATTTCAGAATTGGAATTTTCAAGGGAATAACTTCAGAAATAGTCAACAGCACAATTCTACAACACCCAGAAATGCACCTAATAATACCAGAACCAATGAGCAAAAGGCACCTATCAAATGTTTTGAATGTCAAGGTCCCCATTATGCATCAGAATGTCCCTTGAGGAAGCGAAAAACTAACAACATCAACTCTATTCAGACTGAACCTACTGTTGGAGACGTGGTGAGGGAAATGCCCAGAATCAATGCAGCACTCGACAACAGGCAAGCAAATCATCAAATCTCCATGGTAGAGATTGAAGGTATGCTACAAAATCATCCTGTTACTATTTTAATTGACCCAGGTGCTAGCTTAAGCTATATATCACCAGATATTGTGGAAAGTCTTAAATTGAAAACAGAAAAGTTTAGTAAATCTTGGTTAGTTAGACTAGCAACTGGAACAAAGAGGAAAGTATCAGATTTTATCGAAAGTTGTGCTTTATCCATGAATCAATTACAGACACAAATTAAGTTGAATATTTTACCTTTAGGATCTTACGATATTATAGTCGGGATGGACTGGTTAGAAGCCCATCATGTCATTCTGAACTGTTACGAAAAAAGTTTTACATGTTTAAATGAAGAAGGAAAAACTGTAGAAGTAAAAGGTATCCCAAGAAAGGTAACCCTTAGATAGATTTCAGCCATGCAAGTTAAGAGGGCAGTTAGGAAAGGATGTCAGTTGTTTGCAATAAATGTAGTAAACGATGAGTTTATCTGTAAAGAGGACAAACTGAAATTAGAAGACATATCTGTCCTAAAGGATTTTAAGGATGTATTTCTTGAGGAGATTCCAGGATTACCTCCTAAAAGAGATTTAGATTTTACCATAGAGTTAATACCAGGAGCAGTACCAAATTCTAAAGCTCCATACAGAATGAATATACCGGAATTAAACGAATTGAAATCACAGTTGAAGGAACTGATTGATAAGAATTATATAAGACCCATTGTGTCTCCTTGGGGAGCACCTGTCATCTTTGTTAAGAAGAAAGATGGAACCTTAAGACAGTGCATAGATTATCGCCAGCTTAATAAGATGACAATAAAAAATTGGTATCCATTGCCCCGCATAGACGATCTATTTGATCAGCTGCATGGAGCAACGATATTTTCAAATATTGATCTAAGGTCAGGATATCATCAAGTACGGGTTAAGGATGAAGATATTTTCAAGACAGCTTTCAGAACTCGGTATGGACATTACGAGTTCGTAGTCATGCCATTTGGCTTGACTAATGCCCTGGCTGTATTTATGTGTTTGATGAATAATATGCTGCACAAATACTTGGACAAGTTTGCCGTTGTGTTTATAGACGACATTTTAGTGTATTCTAAAAGTAAAGAAGAGCATGATGAACATTTACGGATTATCTTACAAGTTCTGAGAGATCATCAACTTTACATTAAGTTTAGTAAGTGTGATTTCCACAAGGACAGAATTCAGTATTTAGGACACATAATTTCTAAAGAGGGAATTTCAGTTGACCCTGAAAAAATAAAATCCATTAATGATTGGCTGGTTCCTAAGGATGTGTCAGATGTAAGGTTGTTTATGGGTATTACTGGATATTACAGAAAATTTACAGAAGGTTTTTCAAAAATTGCAAACCCCGTAACCTCCTTGCAGAAGAAAGGGAAGAAATTTGTATGCGATCAGAAATGTTCTGACAGTTTTAAAAAGCTGAAGGAATTATTGACTACAACACCCGTCTTGAGGATAGCAGATCCTAACAAATATTTTATAGTTTGTATAGACGAATGTAATGACGGACTCGGTGGAGTCCTAACACAAGAAGGGCATGCGGTGGCGTATGAATCTAGAAAGCTGAAAATACATGAGAAGAACTACTCTACCTATGATTTAGAGTTATTGGCAGTAATTCATGCCTTGAAAATGTTGCGTCATCACCTTATTGGTAGAAAATTTACCTTGTTGATAGATAATATGGGTTTGAAATATTTATTAGATCATACAAATCTGAATGTTAGACAAGCTAGATGGCTGACCTTCTTAAGTGAGTATGATTTTGAAATTCAGCATATAAAAGGGAAAGAGAACAAGGTTGCAGATGCTTTGAGTCGTAAGGCAAAACTGAATTTTATTTCAGCCATCAGTACTTACTCAACAAATTTGGAAAATCAGATTCTTGAAAGGAGTGAAACAGATGAAGATTACAGAAAAATAAAAGAAAGGACAGCAAACAACAATTCTGAAAATTTTATGGCAGATTACAGTATGGAAGAGAATGGATTATTGCTGTATAAAAACAGATTGTATGTACCAGACATACTAGAAATAAAAATTCTGATTTTGAATGAGATGCATAAAAGTCATTATTCTGGTCATCCGGGTTATCAAAACACCATTACTATGCTAAGGAAAGAGTATTATTGGCCCAGAATGAAGGATGAAGTAGCAGAGTATATAGCTAAATGTTTAGATTGTCAAAAAGTGAAGGTTGAACACCAACGTCCTGCTGGATTGTTGCAACCGTTACCTATACCGAGTTGGAAATGGGAAGTGATAAGCATAGACTTTATTACTGGATTACCTAAAAACCAAAAACAGAATGACTCTATCATGGTGGTGGTGGACAAACTCAGCAAAGCAGCACATTTTATACTTGTGAAGACAACTCATAAAGCTCCAGACATTGCAGAAATCTTTATGAAACAGATTTTTCAACTACATGGGATACCAAAGGTTATAATTTCAGATCGTGACTCTAAGTTTACCGGAAACTTTTGGAGGTCATTGTTTAAAAGGTTGAATACAACCTTAAATTTCAGCACAGCATTTCATCCACAAACGGATGGACAGACAAAAAGGGTAAATCAAGTTTTAGAAGATTTACTAAGAATGTATGTTAAGGATCAGCCTGGTAAGTGGGAAGACTACTTGCACTTAGCAGAATTTGCTTATAATAATCATTATCATGCATCAGCTAGACTTAGTCCTTTTGAAATTCTTTATGGTAGGAAATGTGATACACATGTTTCATGGAATGATCCAGTAAATAGAGTTGTTTTAGGACCTAAATTGTTGCAGGAGTTAGAACTAATTGTGAAACAGGTACAAGGACATTTAAAAGCTGCCCAAGATAAGCAAAAGAGTCAAGCTGATCTAAAAAGGACTCATAAAGAGTTCCAGGTTGGTGAACATGTGTTTCTCAAGGTAAGGCCGAAAAAGAGTTCATTAAAATTAGGGAGTTGTGCCAAGTTGGCACCCAGGTATTGTGGTCCTTTCGAAATATTGTCCAGAGCTGGACCAGTGGCATACCAACTGGCTCTACCACCAAACTTAAAAATACATAATGTTTTTCATATATCGTTTTTAAAGAAATATGTACACGGTGCTACTCATGTTCTAAACTGGAATGATGTATAGGTGGGACAAGACGGCGATTTTCAGGTGGAACTAGACTGTATCCTCAGAAGGAGGGAAACTATGCTCCAGAATCACACCATTGGGAAAGTGAAGGTGCAATGGAAGCACCTTAGCCCAGAAGAGGAAACCTGGGAGTTGGAGAGTAGTATGCGGGCATCATACCCAACTCTGTTTCAGGAACACTCAAGGAGTGATTAACCAACATCGAGGATGATGTTGAGACTTAAGGGGGGTGTATGTCACCTACCCAAATTCTGAAAATATTATTGTATTTGCAAAATACTTTATGTTAAATTTTAATTTCAAAGTTTTGAAATTATGACCAATTTTGGTCAAGGATGAATATAATTACTGATTATTATTATTATTTTAATAAATTAAATAGGAGACAAACACCCAAGGGAACTGTTAAATGAGTGTTCATTGACCCACTAGGAGGAATGGAAGCTATTGGAAGGTATGGGACAAATTGCAGGAGATTGCACTACACCACTAGCTGTTGGTTATGGGACAAATACCCCTAACAATGTGACATTATCCCCCAGGTGGTGGGAGTGGGCAGGAAACTCATTTAATGATCAAGTAACAACTGAAAAGGCTTAGGCAGCCTACATAAGGCAAATTCGAATTGAGCAGGTAGCTCTTACACAATATTTCTGCAGAAATATTCCTCATGTGCATCAAATGATCACTGAGAGATTCGAATAGGGAGGTTAGTTGTGAGTGCAAAAATAAGTCTGCATACTATTTTGCTAAGAAAATCCAGAGGTGCTGGTGCAGGTCCTTTGGACTTCTAGTTCTTGAAGATTTGATAGTCATTGCTACTACAAGTGGAGATCCTAAATTCCTAAGTTTCTTCCTCCTAGTGGTTCAGTGAACAGGTTCGAGGGTCCTAAGGCAAGTACTTGGCTGTCTTCAGGAATTTGGTTGGGTGGAACAGTCTTCTTGGGCTATTTGTTTCCCTACATAATTATTCTAGGTTTCACTGTTTCCTACTTTATTTCAGTTATTAAGTCTGTTTAGTAAAAATTAGTAATCTTTGTTTTGAAGAAGAATTGATCTCTGATTCTGTTTAAAGTCTGAAGGTTAAATTTTTAATGATAATCTGAATTGATAAACCATTATCTACATTTTTGTACATGTTGTTTTATGCATCGTACTCTAGTGTAGATAAGCAAATTAAGTATAGATGAAAAGATAGG